>CM060433.1:40439753-41830810 GCA_030545235.1 Helianthus tuberosus | reverse complement strand
CAACAACATCCTCTTCTGGAAGCACTTTACTCCAGTCATACCCTTCATCATCTTGGATCACAACACATGCTCTTCACTTCTCTTTCTCAGAATTATCTTCAATTTGTTTCAACCTTGGTGATTCCTCTCTGTTCTTGTGATAGATCGCTTTTTGATAGTAATCTTCTTTAAATGGATTAGCGGTTTCTTCAACAGCACAATTTCTACATTCTCTTTTGAAATGACCCTTTTGCTTGTATTTGAAGCAGGTCACTTTTGATTTCTCGAATCCCCGCTTTGTTGATGGTCCACATATTGATTGTCTGCCAGTAATATCCATGAACCGCTGAGCTCGTCAAATACAGCTTGCCAAACACCATCTCAGATCAATGAGTTCCATCTCTTCTGGATCGATCTGGTCGTAATCTTCCTTTGTTAGTTCGGAATTTCCAATTTTCCCAGCTACCAGATCTTCGTATGATTCCAGAAGGCTCATTTGCTGTTTAGTAGCGTTGATGCTCATTGCTGGAGAATTCTTTAGCTTTAAAGCGATGTTGCAGAGAATCTCATCAGGTTCTTCAGAGTTTGATGTTGTTGACAATGAATGATATCCTGGATCGTAGCTTGATGAGCTTTTCTGTGAGCCTTTCGTGTTTTCAACACTATATGCAGTCTTTAGCTGTTCACTAACTGTCACCGAAGGTACACCGCCCTTGTGGTAAAGACCGGCATTCTGTTAATGCGAAGAACTGTTCATCTTGCTTTGATTTTGGAAATGCTTTTCGGTGTGACAGTTGATGTTCAGGAAGACTCGGACGTGAACGCCTTGTAAAACGTGTTGTAGAACTCTTCAGCCATCTTTTTCGTGTGTCGCTCTTTGAACTTGCACCTCGTTTATCACCACGAATCACCTGCAAATACACAAACAAATGATTAGTTTAAAAATGAACAGTTAGTTGGATCGGATGTGTATCCGATCGGATGGGGTCAAACAGATTCGATCGGATGACTTTGACCAAAAGCTTTGAATGGATCGGATGAGTTGGATCGGATGGCAAACCGTACGAATCACACTTCGATCGGATCACTTGCTCTTTGATCGGATTACCCTTCGATCGAGCGTGGTCAATGAAAGTCAAATGTCAAATTGATCGGATGTCTTTGGATCAGATGACAACGGATCGAATGGCAATCCGTACGAATCACCCGTCGATCGGATGACCTTTAAAAATGCCTTGGATCAAATGATAACTCTATCGAATCACTTCTTTAAACAATTTGCTTTTGGATCGAATGGGAACTCGATCGGATCACTTGACACTTCGATCGGATGTCTTGTTTTTGGATTGGATGAGTATGTTGGATCGAGTGGCACCTCGATCGGATGCCACTTCGATAGTTGTCAACTCTTTAAACTGATATTGGGCCTATAATTGAAATTTGGATCGGATGTCACTTCGAACGGTTTGCCTTCCGTTGATTGGGCCTCAAAATGATATATGAGATTCACATGCAAACTGATATATGTTTTTAATGAATTCGTGAGTGGCCGACAACTGAGATTAAACAATTATATATATATATTGTTGACGAAGGTTGATGAATAGTAACTTTATTTTTATAATAATATATAGCTTTTTATTATTTTACTATTTAATATATTTTTATAGTTTATTAGTATATTTACTTTTAATAGCATATTTTTAATTTTTTTCCTTTTTAAAAAAATATATATTTCCTTTACCATATTTAATAATGTTTTTTTCTTTTTTTAAAACATATATTAATTTATCAATTAATTTGATAATTCTTTAATAATTTACGTTATAACTTTTTTCTAATAACTTAAATACGTAGTTGTGCTTAATTTTTTCCTTGACATTCTGTTATAAGTTTTGTTAAAAACAAAGTTGTACTCAACATAAAGTATTTATTTGGTGTCATAAAATGGTGCGATGATAAACTAAATTGTTCTAATAGTTTAGTTTTTTAAACAACATGCTTTATTTTTAAATCACGTTTGTTTTACATTAACATTTACTCGGTTTCGCCGCAACGCGCGACATAAAAAAACTAGTTCCTTTTATTGGACCGTTAAGTTTGATATCACATGTGCTTGATAATTTTTTATATAAAACACATGCCACCTGATCTCATGAGCCGACAATTTTGATATCAAACAACTTTTTATTGGGCTGAGACACTGTTTCAATCTGATGAATCACATGGGCCTGACATAAACTAATATGTTCACGTGATAATGCTTCTTCGATCGAATGAGTCGCAAATGTAATATTGAACATAATAGATTTTGGATCGGATGTAAATCCGATCGAAGTGGGTCAACCAAAGTCAAATGTTAATGGATGTAGAGGATCGGATTGCCGTTCGTTACTTTGCAAACAAATGAATTACATGCAACTTGATAAACTAACTAATCTTCACATGCAATATCAGACTAGTGTGAGAATTTGATTGGACCACTTCTTGTATAATATCAATTCAATTCATGAAATCCTTTATTCTCGTGATGTTATGATTAAGAATTATAGCCGTCAACTTTAAAGAAAAACTGATCACATCACATGCAATCTGATCATCACCTTTTGAACTTGGCCGACAATTATGAAATGTAATATATCGATTGGGCCGCAATGTGTTAATGGACTGCCAACAATTGACTGTAATGGGCCTGGCACTATTGACTTTTGGAACGGATCGCACTTTGAACGGAAGGTGATCCGAGACTGGTAACATGTTTCAATTTGATTTTGGATCGGATGGTTATCCGATCGGATGGCCATCCGATCGGTGAACATCATGAACAACCACAGCTAACATCTTTAACGAAATCGGACATAAAAATCTCGATTTCTCTCAAACCGCTTAGAATTAAGATCTGAAATTTTGTAGGCTTATAAAACACAAATTTTCTCACAAAATGTCAAAATTTCATCCAATTTTAACAGTGAAAACCTCGTTAATTTTGTGTTTTTCTGTCAAAAAGTGAAGAAAATGAGTAGAGTGAGAGATTTGACAAATCTGATGTGATTTTGACTCTGAATCTGATGATTTCTTGTGAGATTTTGTGTGTTTGATCCGTGCAATCGAGCTCCTGCTCTGATACCACTTGTAGGATCGGTTTTTGACTCCCGAACGATTGCGTATGACACGTGTGACGTGCGGAATCTGTACACGTGCGTGGACCGAACACACGAACGTACTATAATCTGTGATTCGATTGAATGATATGAAATCGTACAAAGAACCATGAATCACCTTTTGCCTTTCTCTCTCTACTTTCTCTCTCTAGCTCCTATGCTCCAAATGTGCAAAATGGCAAAAGTTGGCAAAGTGCTAAACTAAAGCCCTAACTCTTCTATTTATAGGCAAAGGATATAAGGAGAGTTTCCTTATTTACAATAATGTCACCTTGCCTTTTCTATCTAAATATTAGAATACAAGACTTGATTAGTTCAGTTTCTTGCTACGGTCTGTATCGACGAAGGCGATAGACATAAATGCACTAACACAACTGTTACACCGAAAACGATTACGAAAGCTATAAATGATAACATAAAACATGATAACTTTCACGGAACACATTCTAAACCACTGAAACTTGATAACATTGAAGACTATACTTGGTGGAAAGAACTATTTTTAAACTGGACAAAAGCTTACGCACACGAGAGCTGGTTTTGTCTGAAGTTCAGATATAGTCGACTGGTTAATGATAAAAACGAAGAAATTTCTCTTAATAGCTTATCAGATGAAGATAAAAGAAATTTTTCTTACGAACAGAAATGATTGCTTTAATCCAACAGTCCATCAGATATGATATTTTTGCATTACTCAATCATGATGGTTCGTCAAAGTCAGTCTGTGAAGCTTTGAGAGTTAAAGCCGAGGGAGGAAAACAAATTACAAAGAACAAAATTGTATTACTTAAAAAAGAATTTGATTTGTTTGATAGTTTAAAAGGTGAATCTGTGAGGCAAATGACCGAGAGGTTTTGTCATTTAAAAATTGAGCTTAACAGGTTTGGTATAACTAAAACACGTGAGGAAGTCATTGATCAAATCATTGAAGCATTACCACAAGCTGATCAGTGGCAGACGTTTGTGTTTATTTTGAAAAATGATGTGTTGTATGATACGATTACTTTGGATGCTTTGATTGAAAAGATCGAGAGTCACGAGCTTGAATTACAAAAACAGAGCAAGATGAGCAGTTCGTCACATCAACAGAATGTGGGTCTTTACTACAAGGGCAATGTACCCTCGGTGACAGTCAGTGAATCGCCAAAGACTGCATTCAGCATTGAAAAGAAAAAAGATTCTCAGAAAAGCACATCTAGCTACGATCCATGGTATCATTCATCTTCAACAACTTCAAACTCTAAAGAACCCGATGAGATTCTCTGCAACATCGCCTTGAAGCTGAAAAATTCTCCAGCAATGAGCATTAATGCTACTAAAAAACAAATGAGTTTTCTGGCATCGATTCTGGAATCATACAAAAGTCTGGTGGCTGGGAAAATTGGAAATTCTGAACTGACAAATGAAGATTATGACCAGATAGACCCGGAAGAGATGGAACTCATTGATCTGAGATGGTGTTTAGCTAGCTGCATTCGTAGAGCTCAGCGGTTCATGGAAATTACTGGGAGACAAACAATCGGTGGACCATCATCAAAGTTGGGATTCGACAAATCAAAAGTGAGCTGCTTTAAGTGTAAACAAAAGAGTTATCTTAAAAGAGAATGCAGAAACTCTGCTGTTGATGAAACCGCTAATCCATTTCAAGATGATTACTATCAAAAAGCGATTTATCATAGGAGCAGAGAGGAGCCATCAAAGATGAAACAAATTGAAAACAACCCTGAGAAAGAGAAGTCAAGAGCACTAACAGTGATCCAAGATGATGAAGGTTTCAACTGGAATGACTTTCTTCCAGAAGAAGATTATGGATTTGCATCAGTGGCTGAAGTGAAACAGAGTGCTTTTATTGCTGAGATAAAGGAGAAAACGAGAGAAGAAATTCTGAAAGAGAAAACGGAAAGAGAAAGATTTTTTGCAGATTGTAGAATTGAAAAGATGCATGAAGAGTTTGAAGAAGCGAAGTATTATGGAAGGTACAATAAGAAGAGAGATTGCTACATCAACAGAAATGGAGATCCAGTCGTTCATAGACGAGAGGTGGTGTATAATGATGTGCTCGCTGTTATTCCTCTATCCGGTGAATATTATTCAAATGTCGCGAAAGATAAAAATTATCTGAAAAGGCTGGATAAGATAATTA
Organism: Helianthus tuberosus; assembly: GCA_030545235.1. NCBI lineage: Eukaryota > Viridiplantae > Streptophyta > Magnoliopsida > Asterales > Asteraceae > Helianthus > Helianthus tuberosus. The sequence continues at coordinate 41,825,527 of CM060433.1, read as the reverse complement.
GAGATGTAATAACAGCAAGTCTGAAGAAGAGAGATGAAGAGTGGATGAAAAAGAATGTTGACAATCTGGTGGATGAATTGAAGAAGGTTGCTGAGGAAGAGAAAGTGGAAGGTGAAGAAGAATAAGTAGTTGGTAAAGAAGTTGTTACTGAAGAACAGCAGAATGAAGAGGATCTGAAGAACAAAGAAGAAGCTGATGAGAAGCTTGAAAGATCGGTCGAAGTGATTGATACTGAAGTTGTTGCTGAGGAACAACAGGAGAAAGAAGTTGATCAGAAGCAGACAGTAGAAAAAGCCGAGGTGCCAACCACTGAGGTAAACATTTCAACTGAATCTCCTGAAGTCTTAAATAAAACTGTTGAATAGTGCAAGAAATGCATGAAAACATGCAGTGCTTGTACTGAAAAAGATGAAAAATTCAGAACAAGAAATCTAGAATTTACTAAAATTGAAAAAGTTTTCAAAGAAAAATGCAAATAAATGTTAGAAAACGAAAAGATTTTGAAAGATAATGATGAAATGCTAACACAAAAATGCAAGATTTTAGAAAAAGAAAATGGGATTTTGAAAGAAAAGTGTTCAGCAATGACAGAAGAGTGTTTGCAAAAAGAAAATTCGTTTCAAGAAATGAAAAAAGAGTATGATTCAATAAAACTTGCATGTCATATTAAAAAAAGAATCATATGAAGACGTGAAGAGTCAAACGAAACTTGTTCAATCGAGATTGAAGCATTGTTCTGAAACATCTGATAAACTTAAGCGATAGTATGAAGTAAAATAACAAGTTGTAAATTCTTACATTAAAGATGTTTCTAAGCTAAAGCGTAAAATAGCTGATTTAGAACAAGATAACAACAAGTTACACAGTTATCATGCTTCATTATATGTTCTTGAACGCAATTTCAATTTAAAACCGGATGATAAAGATTCTGAGAAAAACAAGAAAGGAATTGGCTCAGAGTATCATCAGGTTCCACCACCGTTTGAGGAAAAATTCACATTCTATGATGACGAGAAGGTGGAAAAAGCTTTCAACATGGTTGATCAATTGCCAGATAATATTGACGTAACCTATTCCAAATCTGATGATTCTAGTGATTCAGAGGTGGCAGATAAGGTCATTAAAAGTGTTTTGAAAGAAGATTTTGTTGAAACAGGTAAATCTGAATCACAGGATGAAAATGAAGGTAGTTTTCATGAAGGTTATCTGAAAAACTCAAAATCTGAGAAAAAGGAGAATGATGATTCAAAAGGATTGGTTTATACCATGATTGGATCGGACAAATTATTTTCAGATCTTGAATTCCCGATTCAGAATGTGATTTCAGAAAAGATTGACAAAGTGTTCAAGTTGATTGAAATTGAAAAATCTAAGATTTCAAAATTTGCTGGAAAGAGCAAGAAAACTTTTTATAACAAACCGAGTTTCAAGAAGAAAAACATGAAGGTTGGGTTGGGTTATAAAAAGAAACATAATTGGAAACAAACTGAAACGCCAAACTACCAGAAAAAGATGAACTTTGTTCATGAAACAAGTTCAGAAGAAGAGAAAGAACTCCAATTTAGACGACGGTCTAATGAAGAGTTCTATGCTCAAAAGAAAAAGCAACAACAACATGTTAAAGATGTTTCAAGAAGAACATGTTTTAAATGTGATCAAACTGGACATCTTGCATGCAAGTGTCTAAATCCAAAACCTGTTGGTGTTGAGAAAAAGAAGTCTGACGTTGTGAATCAGAAATCAAGCAAGTTTGAATCAAAACAAACTTGGAAGCCAAAAATGTCAAAGGTCGACTCACAACAAACATGGAAACCAGTGACACCCAGATTTAGAACAATACAAAGTTGGAAAACAACAGTTGATGCAACAAAACCAAACCAGTTTTGGAAACCAGAAGTTGTTTTATCAAAACAAAACATTCAAAACGAGTCATGATTTTATCAAAGAAAAGGTTTAAAAGGACAAACCTGGGTAGTTAAGAAACAAGTGACTTTTGTGAATGACGAAAAAGTTGAAGTCAAAGATGAAAAAGTGTTTGTACAAAATAACAAAGATTTTCCATCATTGAATGAATTTTGTGTTGAAATGCCTTAGGTCAAACAGACCTGGGTTAAATTGTTCAAGTAATTGAGAAGTATGAGTGTGCAGGTGCTCCCAAAGATAATTGAATGTCAGCAAGAGGAGTATCGGAGCAGCCTGGCACAAAAAGAGGAGGCTACTGAACCCTACAACTGAAACAGGGAGTTTGTTCGTTTCTGTACATAAATAAACCATATTAAAAATCCTAAAAATTGAAAATTTAAAAACCAAAAATATGTTTTTATTATGTCAAAAAATGAAAAATTGTTTGTGTTTTTAAATTTCTTTTAAAAATCAAAATTTAAAAAAAATATGTTGAGTGAATACGCCGAAACCCTCACGGCTGAACAAACATGATTAATTTCACAAGATTGAAAAACGGTTTTCAAACTGTCAAATATCAATGTGTTGTAAATCATGGGGGTACTTTATGCAAAACAGAGCATGTGATGCAGAAAGTTGATGGCGAGACAAAGCTATCTACATCGGTTATCAAATTTTCTTTAAATGTTTTGAATTTTAGGGGGAGTAAATGTTATCAGAAAATACAAAAACATTTGAAAATTTGAAAAAGCCAAAAACAATAGAAAATTCAAAAAGAGTTTTGTGTAAAAAGAGGAGATGATAGTACATCAGTAGACAATCACAGTACGTTAAAGAAATGGAAAGTTTAAATGTGATAAACGGTCTCGCTGATGATATGCCAGTAGGTTTTTACACGCTTAGTAGATTGATTTCGAGATATAAACCTAAATATCAATACTTTCTTATCTCGTGGGGATCATCTCTCGGATATATGGGTAACCCCCGAAATCTTGTTTGAGAGATTGCCTGATTCTGAGATACTAGGTCTTTATACTGTTTGATATCTGGGGTATTATACCTAGTCTTCTGATATTGCGGAAGCAATGGCCTAGACTTCGTATAATACTTTATGCGCTTAAAGCTTACCCCCTACATAAAAATTGAAAAATATCGAAAGATATGAATCAAATGCAGTTGTAAAGAAGATTCCCAAAGGGAACACACCTCAAAGTCGAGTCTTCATCTCTTTGACTGAACGGTAGTTCATACCTGAGCTCTCAAGGCCTCACACTAACCCATAGAGCAGATATCATTATGGTATATTCACCTGTAAGACTGAATATAGGGAATCTTGATACGTGAGTATATTCTGAGGTGGGACACGCGAATAAGTTTAAGTTCTTAAAACACTAAATCTAGTATCTCTATTCAATTGAACTTTGTGTGAAAATTTAAGTGGATCAGTATACTGACAATCTAAGTGAATCGTTTAGAACTTAAAGTGTTATAAGCTCAACGGTGCTAGTGATTTGTCATAATCTGATATGATCCTCTGACACAAACTCAAACAAAAATATTGTTTGTAAATATTGCTTTACTATTTTATGTTTCAGAAAAATACAAAAAGATTTTGTTTTCGCTTTATTTTCGACAACAGATGTCTGAAAGCTGAGTTTCAAAATCTAAGTATGCTGAACGTGTTTCTGAAAATAAAACAAGTTCATTAAGTTGAAACTTGAAGTTTTAAAATGAAAAATCAAAAACAGTTTATGAGATCTCCAAGGTCATTAATTTGGACTTGGATGATAATTTGTGAGGTTGTAGATACTTTGATTGTCAAATTTTATAAAGTAATTTGATAGGGGGAGTGGAATTGAGTAATTCTGGATAGATTTATATTGTTACATTTGTGTAATAGAGCCAGATTCTTGATCTAAAAAGGTTTTAAGAGCCAGGTCATCATTCCTGGAAAACCGAAAAACCTTTCACTGTCACATATTTGAAATGCTCCCGCTTATGCTGTTGGTGCAGTTGTCTGTCGACTTCATCTTCGTTCGAGTCTCAGATTGTGAAAGAGCCCGAAGACTGATAAAGACTGAAGATGCGAAGACTCGATACTTCAGACTCGTCAACATCCGAGGGGGAGTCTGTTAGTGCATACGTCTGTCAACTTCGTCTTGTATCGAGTCTTATACTAGAATTGATAGATCAGGGCAAGTTATACGAGAAAATAAGAGGTTTTGTGTGTTAAAGAGGTAATTTCGTTTGAAAATGACATTGCCACTTTCAAACGAAATTAGAATGTTTAATTTCGTTTGAAATGGGCAATGCCACTTTCAAACGAAATAGCAACCTCTATAAATACCCTTGATGCGAAATCATTTGTAACCTTTGTCACACCCCAACCGATGGCGGAATCATCGGGGCGCGGCACTGAGCGAAACAGATTGTCCAGAAGTTTCCATAACAACTATCATTACCATTTAATTAAAGCAATACGTCCCATACCGTATCTTAAAAAGTCAAACAAGTTATTACAGATAACATCAAAACAAATATTCTGTTCCGACAACTCAGATTTAACATAACTAATTTATTCGTTAGTTTCTAGACTCCAGTTCCTAGCTTCAAGTTCATCACAGCCCGAGAAGCATATAAACAACCTAGGCACCTGTCACATACGTTAAAATAAAGTCAATACATAAAATGTAAAGGTGAGCATACCAGTTTGATATTAGCATATAGAGTTCGAATTCGTTTACGCATAACCAGCACATACACATAGTGAAATGAAGCACGTTAGTTATCGACATAGATCCATCGATACCAATGACTGCGGGTTGACTGCCCGAGGTAGTTCGCAATACATGATTACCACCGTAATCCATGCAAGTAAAAGATCCTTAACAACCCCCGTGTGAACGGGTGCTGAGTCCAAACTATAGTACTATCGTTGCTAAGGCAGGTAGACAGCATTCCATGTGTAAACAAAACAAACAAGCATTCATAAGCCACGTATAACATGCGTAAATGGTTTAGCGTTAAAATAGCTTGAGTAGTATGATAGTTGTGGTTTGAATAGTCGTAACGTATGTAACACCCAAAAGTGCTAAAGCAAAAAGGGTTCGAGTATACTCACAGTGATTGTGGAATGAAGGGAGCGCTTTACAACGAGTACGGTTAGCCTGAATAGATTTGATAACATAACGATAAGTGGCGCGTAAAACAGTACAAAGTGAGAGTGGTTACGATGGCTGATCGTGCAGATCAGCTATCCGTGAGAGGGAGTCATCCGTGAGGATGGTGATGCGTGCGGATGGTGATCCATCCGGATAAGCTATCCGTGCGTACGACTGTCCGTGCGGGTGGTAACCCGTGCGGATTAGTTGTGCGTGCGGATGACTTATCCGTACGGTCAAGTTGTTTGTGTGGATAAACGTTTAAGTGGATTGTTTCTTCCTAAGTGTGAGATGTGTTTGTGTATGATGGCTTGTGCTTTGGAGTTTTCGTTGTAGCATTTAGAAATCACATAAGTGTTTCTACCTTTCAAGCCGGTCGCGCGGACGACAATCCGTGCGTATGGTAGTCCGTGCGGGCAGTGGTGATCCGTGCGGACAGTCTGTGCGCGCGGGCAGGGACCATCCGTCCGGATAGTCTGTCCGTGCGCACGACTTGGCCGTGCGGATGATCATTGTTTGAATTTTAGTTGAAGGCCTTAGTATCTCATGATCCGAAGAGTAATCCTTTCAGAGGTCGTCCGTCCGGATTGTTCATTCGTCGATACTCAAACCTTGTTTGGAAAGTGGGTCCCAAGGGTAGCTCGTCCGGGTGGCAACCCGTCCGGATGACCTGTGCGTGCGGATGGTAATCCGTGCGCACAACTTGTCCGTGCGGACAGCTTGTCCGTGCGGACAGTCTCTGGTCTGATTGTTCCGTTCATCTACTCTTGGTTTCTGTTGTCGTTTATCGAGACGTTCTGATTACGTGGCAACCACTTGGAATTGTATTCTCACCCGCGTGACTAGACCGGTCAGGAACCACCCTAACTCGGCCTGTCGGCGACTCAGAACGGTCATTCCGGTTGGCCCCGAAATCAGTTGTCTGTGGGTAGGATTCTAGATCTGGAACTAGTGCATCACTATTATCGAGTAGAGACTAGAACCGATCAGATTCGTACCGATTCTAAGGGAAAAGAATGAGAGAACTTAGGTTTATTTCTTTCAACTCTTTTATCCTTAGAAAAGTTTAGATCTAGGAGAAGTTCTTGTGAAATCTTATGGAAATCGTTCAGATCTGAGATATTCTTGGTGGTATGAGGTCAAGCTTTAAGTTCATAAGAACTTCATGATGACGTCACTCGAGAATACCCCAAATCCGGATGATTTCATGGTTAAAAGTGAAGATTTGAAAGATGGAAATGTGTAGAATTGTGTAGTGATCAAAGATGTACAAGAATTAGTGCAAGATCTTACCTGGATTGAGAGAAATCTGAGAAAAAGTGAAGAATGCGTGCGGTTCGGTCGTCACTTGCCAAAAGTGGAAAAGTCGGAGAGTGACCCGTGTATTTATAGGATGCCAAAAAGGGAAAGGGGTGAGCCGTGCGCATAGCACGTACCCGGGTAGGCTATCCGCGCGGACTGTGTCACACCCCTTTCTGCGGCGGAAGCACGAGGTGTGATCATGAAAGGTTCTCATTACATACGAAGAGTAAACATGCTACATGCTCGTAAAATAACATCAAATACCATGATTTGAAAACATAGGTTTAGCGTTTACATCGCTAGACAACTTAAACCATTGTCTTAAAAGTTTACAACTTTATTTAAAGTTAAACACAAGCGACATCCACGAGCATAAGCAAGACCGCGCGCACATCCATCCTAGTTACCTGAAATACATGTGAGTTTTTGGAAAAACGTCAACATAATGTTGGTGTGAATTCATGCAGTTTTGTATTTCACGTTTGTATACTTTGTATGAAAACATAGTTTGTGAATAAATCAAGTTTTTCTTGAGTATCCCACGTACTTCAAGTTATATATCAACTTTCTTGAGTACCCCACGTACTTCAAGTTATATATCAATTTTCTTGAGTACCCCACGTACTTCAAGTTATATATCAATTTTCTTGAGTACCCCACGTACTTCAAGTTATATATCAACTTTCTTGAGTACCCCACGTACTTCAAGTTATATATCAATTTTAGTATGGTATGAATTTTATGTAAATACAGTATTTCTGTAAATATCAGGATTGTTAATGGGTTGCAAAGCCATTAACATGTGGCACGACATAGGAAGTCACCAAACCTAAGGCATTTAATTGGTATATTCTGAGACACAAAAGCACTACTCGATTCTCGCCCTCACCGAGAGTGTGGCTGCCAGGCACCCGTTAGATCTAACCTTTTGTTCTGCGGTCTAAGTATGTACACGATTAATGGTGCTTCTGTACCCTATTCGTGACACTATTTCTCATAACGCATCCTACTTGGTTCTCGTCCTCACCAAGCGCGTTTCTTGTTATCATTTCTCATAGCGCCTCATACTTGGTTCTCGTTCTCACCAAGTGCGCTTCTCATATTCTTATATTTCGTCACACTTGGTTCTCGTTCTCACCAAGTGTACTTCTTGTATTTATATCATACCAATTATAAATTTTTGTACATTTGTACATGTATTTCACCCCCGAAGTTATAAAAACTGAAAACAGTTAAAGAGAAAAGGGGGAGCATGAACTCACAACTTTGCGTTCCTTGCGTCGTAAACTTCACCGGATTTGCTTAATTAACGTCGTAACCTATACGCGTTTTCTTAACGTTAGTCACTAGACTTGCGTCGCACAAGTACAGTCACTCTCTTTTGTATATATTCTTGTGTTAAAAATATTCTATATTTTTAACTACGTATCTTACTTATATTATTTTCTCTAAAATAAATATAAGCTTTTGTATTTTGCACTTTGTACCCGAATTATGTATCTTGTATGTTGTATGTGTATTTTTATGTTTATACTCCTCATGAGTATTTAGTGTATTTTTAAGTCTTAATACACTAGCACGTATAACACATACTTTATACACTTAGCACAAAAGTTGGTGATAAAATAATATATATTTTTCTCTCAAAAATATACATACTTATATCCATTTTTATTCTTGAAGAAATCCTCATTTCTTATCACCAAAAATTAGGGAAACCTTGGTAATACTCTTAAATACATTTTTAGGGAATAAGTTTCTTAAAAACTTATATTTTTCTAAGTGTCAAAATTTATAAAAATTTTGACAGAGTTTCCCCTAAAAATGGAGGTTTCCCATGTTTTCAAAACATGTGTTTATTTTCTTTTAAATCGTCAACAACAATTATCAACAATAATCATCAACAATAATCACTAATTTCTCCATTTCATGAACTTGAATATTCACAAAAATGTGTAGTAACTTACTAGCACCTTTAGTAAGTCTTGTTATCTTTAAAAATAAGTTTAATTTCTTAAAAACTTTATTTTTAAAGAATATGAAGTTTCACAACTTCTAGTCGGTTTTTACGAAAATTATTTCTTCGTTAAAACTTTTGTTACACAAGTGTCCACACACTTGTTTGTTTACAAAAAAAACACCTCTAGTTCATGAAAGATCCGGTTTTAAAACATGGTTTCGTCTTACAGTTGGTTCTTCGAAAATACCACTTGTAGATCTTTAGATCTACTAGTTTAGAACTTCATTTTACAAGAAAAATTACTTTTACACAAGTTCATGTTATTATGTAGTAGTGTTCATCATCTAGTCCTTTTCATATTTTAACATACATTAGTTCATGTTCTATGAACATGACCTAGCCGGGTTAGACGACGATCCGAACTACTACTAGCATAAAACAACACTAAATAATCATAACAAAACAAGTTTCACAAGATTTACACACATAGTTTCTTTTTATCCAACATTAACCACTTATGTCCAAGACTTTAGGTTATGTTCTTTAGAGTTTTCATCAATTAATCATTCTTTCACCTATTAACCACCAAAAATAAGAACGAGATGGTGTTTTAGAACACTTACTACTAGATTGAGGCTAGGGAAGTTCAAGAGGACAAATGGAGTGGATAAAAGCAAATGAAGAAGGTCCTTCAAGTTCCGTTGCTTCCACACTTCCTAACTTTGCTTCTTACATCTAAATATCACCTTGGAATGGATGGAGGATGAACAAAAATGGTGGACGGTTGGTGGTGGTGGTGAGCCGTAGCCAAGAAGAAGAAGAAGAAGAGAGTTGGAGGTGTGTGTTGGAGATTATGATGGATAGTTGTCTAGTGTATAGTTCTTATATCCCCCAACATATGTTTAACCCTTGGATCTTATGTCTTGAGAGTACAAGACATATCTAAATAATAAATCAAACAAAATCCCACTAAAGATATATGGGCCGATTTTGTTAGCTAGGGGGGAGGGGTCTTGGTTGCATTCTAATTGCTAGTTACTTAAACTAGTCATATGTTAAGTATTAAGTCTAGTGTTTAAGTATGTTAAGTAATACATAGCGTGTTAGGGTGTTCAGGGACCCTAACTAGCTTAGGAAAAAAAACAATGCTTCTAGCATTATTTTGGTGTTCCGGGTATTATCCGGTTGTTCGGTTAGACACCGGTTCGTTAAAGTGCTAAATTACACTTTTTAGTGTCTTTTAAGTACCTTTTTGTATCCCTTTTAATTCCCAACACTTGGGGAAATATTCTGGATAATAAAACGACATTTTTGCATAATATTCATGTGCCAAAATGCTGATTATAGCTGAATTATGTAAATTTCTGCACTTAAAGTGCGTTTCGGGTGCTTTTTAGTGCTTATTTTTGCTTTCGCAATGTCTATAAATTAAACCCTTATATGTACTCTTGGGTTTTAATGTACTTTTGTCGTCGGACCTACACCTAGGCCTCAATTTTAATGTCTGACTGCTTTCTGCAGTTCAGTCGACACAGTGTGTCTTACCGGTGAGTTTACTATTATTTCTGACGCAACGCTCTCGTTTATGCATAAAGCAATATTTTGTAGTATACAACGTGCATGAATTCACTTGTTTAATCATGTGTTCTGACATTGCTGACAATTAAGCACATAATTGCAGTCAATAAATAATAATTAAAGTGTACGGAAATTACCGGTTTGTGCCAGTTGTCACAGTCTCCCCCCGTTAAAAGAATTTCGTCCCGAAATTCAGACTGAACTAACTCTCGCTGGAGTCTTCTTGAACAGGTGGGGATACTTTTCTTTGAACTGGTCTTCACGTTCCCATGTGTACTCGGGTCCGTGCTTAGAGCTCCAACGTACTTTGACAAGTTTCACACTGCTCCTCCTGGTCTTGCTGACCTTCCAGTCGGTAACCTCAACGGGTTGTTCCGTAAATCGGAGGGCTTCATCAATATGCACTTCATCCATCGGGATGATCACGTTTTCTTGTGTTGGACTCTTCTTCTGGTTGGATACATGAAACGTATCATGTACTCCATTAAGTTCTTCCGGTAACTCCAACTTGTATGCCACGGTACCAATTCTTTTCAATATTCTGAATGGTCCGATGTATCGTGGATTCAGCTTTCCACGCTTTCCAAACCTGACTACGCCCTTCCATGGTGAGACTTTTAACAACACTTTGTCTCCCACCTTGAATTCTACTGATTTTCTTTTCGGATCAGCGTAGCTCTTTTGTCGATCTCGAGCCGCCTTAATGCGCTCTCGGATCTGCGCAATCCTGTCGGTTGTCTCTTGTACAAGTTCAGGACCAACCATACGTTTATCTCCGGCATCTGCCCAACATAAGGGCGATCGGCATTTGCGGCCATACAGAGCCTCGAACGGCGCGACTTTTATGCTCGTATGATAGTTGTTATTGTAGGAAAATTAAACTAAAGGTAGATGAGTATCCCAGCTGCCGCATAGATCCATGACACATGCGCGAAGCATATCTTCTAACGTTTGTATAGTCCGTTCGCTCTGGCCGTCTGTTTACGGATGGAATGCCGTGCTCAGATCTAACTGAGATCCAAAGGCTTCCTGAAATGATTGCCAGATTCTTGAGACAAAGCGTCCATCTCTGTATGAAATGATTGAGATTGGCACTCCATGATGTGCCACAATTTCTCTTAAGTATATTTCAGCAAGCTTCTCAGTGCTGTCTTTTTCTCGGATCGGTAGGAAGTGCGCAGACTTCGTTAATCGATCAACTATTACCCATATCATATCGTGCCCTCTCGGGGTCCTGGGTAATTTCGTTATGAAGTCCATCGAGATTTGTTCCCACTTCCACACGGGAATCTATGGTTGTTGTAGTAGGCCGGACGGTTTCTGATATTCTGCCTTAACCTTGGCACAGGTTAGGCATTTTCCAACATAAACAGTAACGTCGCTTTTGAGTCTCGGCCACCAATAGTATTCTTTCAAGTCTTGATACATTTTGTCCGATCCTGGATGGATCGAATATCTCGATTTGTGGGCTTCATTAAGGATGACTTCTCGTATGCCACCATAGAGCGGAACCCAAATACGCTTCTTGAAGTATAAGGCTCCCTCTTCGTTTGGCACCATGTATTTCAGCATACCCCGTAGGTATTCAGCTTTACGGTTCTCTTCTTTAAGAGCTTCTTGTTGTGCATCCCGAATGCGTCCAGTGAGGTTCGTTCGAATCGTCATTTCCAATGCTCGAACTCTTTGGGTCTTAACCCTTTCTTTTCGGCTCAACGCGTCCGCTACAACGTTTGCCTTTCCAGGATGGTACTTAATCTCACAGTCATAATCGTTCAGCAGCTCGACCCAACGTCGCTGGCGCATATTCAATTCCTTCTGATCAAATATGTGTTGTAAGCTTTTGTGATCTGTGAAAATTGTACATCGAGTACCATATAAATAATGTCGCCAAATCTTCAAGGCGAATACCACTGCACCCAGCTCCAGGTCGTGAGTGGTATAATTTCTCTCGTGAACCTTCAGTTGTCTTGAAGCATAAGCGATGACTTTTTGGCGTTGCATGAGCACGCAACCCAAGCCTTGTTGTGAGGCGTCGCAGTATACCACGAACTATTCAGTGCCTTCGGGTAATGATAGTATCGGTGCATCGCAGAGCTTGTTCTTAAGTAGCTGAAAGGCTTCTTCCTGTTTGTGACCCCAGTCGTACTTCTTGTCTTTCTGGGTAAGGGTCGTTAGCGGTTGAGCTATCTTTGAGAAATTCTCGATGAATCACCGATAATAGCCCGCTAAGCCCAAAAATTGTCGAACTTCAGTTGGGGTCTTGGGAGCTTCCCAATTCTTTATTGCTTCAATCTTGGATGGGTCTACATGAATGCCCTTCTCATTCACCACGTGACCAAGAAATTGTACTTCGCGAATCCAGAATTCGCATTTCGAGAACTTTGCATAAAGTTTCTCTTTCTTCAGTAGTTCCAGAATAGTTCTGAGATGTTTCTCATGCTCTTCTTTCGTTCGCGAGTAAATCAGGATATCATCGATAAACACAATCACGAATTTATCGAGATATGGTTTACATACGCGGTTCATCAGATCCATAAAGACCGCTGGCACGTTCGTCAATCCAAACGGCATCACAAGGAATTCGTAGTGCCCATAGCGCGTTCTGAATGCAGTCTTTGGCACGCTTTCCTCTTGGATTCTCAGCTGATGGTATCCAGATCGAAGGTCGATCTTGGAATAGTAGCTTGATCCTTGCAGTTGATCAAATAAGTCATCAATCCTCGGTAGTGGATACCGATTCTTGATAGTGAGCTTGTTCAGTTCCCTATAATCGATACACATCCGCAGTGTTCCATCCTTCTTCTTCACGAATAATACCAGAGCTCCCCAGGGTGAGAAGCTTGGCCTTATAAATCCCTTATCCAACAACTCCTGGAGTTGTGTAGATAATTCTTGCATCTCGGATGGCGCAAGTCGATAGGGTGCCTTGGCTACAGGAGCAGCTCCTGGAACCAAGTCTATACGGAATTCGACTTGTCGTTGCGGAGGTAGTCCTGGCAGATCTTCAGGGAACACATCAAGAAATTCCTTCACCACAGGAATGTCTTCGAGTTTCGGCTCCTCAGCCTTCTTTTCTATAACGTGTGCTAGGAAAGCGACACATCCTTTCCTTAAGCATTTCCGTGCCTTCATGCAACTGATGATTCGAAGAGGTGCGTTTCGTCTTTCTCCATGTACGATGAGAGTTTCATCATTCGTTAGAGGGATGCGAATGATTTTCTCATGACAAATGACTTCAGCTTTGTTCTTGGACAACCAGTCCATTCCGACTACTACATCGAAGCTACCCAATTGAATAGGTAAGAGGTCGATGCTAAAATTTCGTTCGCCAAGTTCTAATGTGCAGCCTCTAACAACTTCGCCCGATTCAACAAGTTTACCATTGGCTAGTTCTATGGAATAAGGAATTTCTAATCTACTAGATCCTATTCCGAGTATACGTTTAAATTCCACAGACATGAAGCTATAATCGGCGCCAGTGTCAAAGAGTATGGATGCAAAGTGATTGTTAACGAGAAACGTACCGGTGACCACGTTAGGGTCCTCGCGTGCGTCTCTTGCTCCAATCACAAATGCTCGAGCTGGAGCGTTGTTTCTCTCTGGGAAGTTCTTCATGAAATGATCATTGCTTCCACACTTGAAGCATCCTTGGTTCTGCCCTTTCCCGTTACCATTCTTGTTACCAGCACCGTTCCCATTTCGGTTCTTTCTTTTTCCCCAACAGTCTTCTGTTTGATGACCCAATTTACCACATTTGTCGCACCTTGGAATGCGACAAGCTCCATCATGATGATACTTACATTTTTGGCATCTAGGCATGGAGCCTTGGTATGCTTTGGTTGCAAGGGTCTTCGTCTCCTGAGGCGGATTAGTGTCGCGCTTCTTGCTGAAACCCTTGTTGTTGCGAGTTGCCTGATTCAAACTTGTATGCTTTCTCTTTTTGTCGCCGGACGACTCAGCATGCGTCTCGGTCTTTTCTGTTGGGTTCAGTGACAGCTTCTTCATACGAATGCAATCTTCCGTAAGGCTGACAGCCAGAGTTACAGCCTCGGTGATTGTTTGTGGTTTGGCCGACGTCACCATGCCACGAAACTCTGAGGCCAGTCCCCAAATGTAGCGTTCAACACGCTTGAATTCGGGAGTCACCATGTAGGGAAGCACTCTGGACAGATCGTGGAACCTTCGAGTATAACCATTAATGTCAGCACCTTCCATGGTCAAGTGCCAGAACTCCGTCTCCAGCCTTTGGAGTTCAGCTCGAGAGCAGTACTTCTCTCTCATTCTTTCCTTCAGTTCCTCGCAAGTTAGGCCATAAGCGGCATCATCACCCAAAGTTTGGGCTTGCAGGTTCCACCAAGTCAGAGCTTCATCGACAAACAACCCAGTAGCAAAGGTGACTTGTTGATCCGCGGTACACTTGCTCATGCGGATGGTAGCTTCAGTCTTCTCCGTCCAGCGCACAAATGCTACTGCACCTCCTGTGCCATCATAGTTCATCGGCTTACAGTCGAGGAACTGCTTGAAAGTGCAGCCTGGAATTGGTTCAACCAATTCACATGTGAGCAATCGAAGAATTAATGAAACAAGGACCGTTCATAAATTTCTTCATGCTTAGCAAAGCGTCTGAGGTTACCTTGAGCTGCATTGCCTCCAGATGAATCTCCGTTCCCATTACGTCTAGCGTTGCTTGGTCCACCACTGTCTTGAGTTCGGTTCGCCTCGTACTGGGCGATAGCAGCGGAGATCCTTTCCTCCAGTAGAGCGTTCAGCTCTTCAGGAGTTCTTGGCAATGGGGGAGGAGGAGGTTGATCATCATTGCGAGCATTCACAGCTTTCCTGGGTGCCATGTTCTGATGAACACAACCCAATAGGTTTAGGCATTTGTTTGATATCGTCATACTAGACAGTAGTAGTATATATATACACAGGCATATACCACATAAGTGACGTCAAACAACTATTACTCTAGCAGAGTACTTAGTAGGCTTGCACTGAGGGGATCTATACGTGACAAGACTTGCTGCGGTTTCTGTGCACTGAATTCCATAATTATGTATGCATCCATAATTACGTAACTCCTTGCACAGTCTGCACAGTTCGTTTCATCCTCGTATTTCTTCCTTCAGATGGGCCATCGCTTTCAGATAAAGTCATGTATACTTGTGACATTCTACTACTAGTACATGCTAATTATCACACATAATTGCAAGTAATTTCTAGTCAACGACAAGTGCTACTCAAGTGCACTCTAAGTCTCGTAGTGTCCTTTCTAGACTCATGTAGACAGTTTCAGGCAGTGGATGTCGCGGGACGTTTTATGCAATGAAAACTCTTTGAAAATTGTTTTCGTGAATGGATCCTAGAGATTGTAGACTAGACTCGAGAAGGAATCCTGGTTCACTACAATCGCAGCTCTGATACCAATCTGTCACACCCCTTTCTGCGGCGGAAGCACGAGGTGTGATCATGAAAGGTTCTCATTGCATACGAAGAGTAAACATGCTACATGCTCGTAAAATAACATCAAATACCATGATTTGAAAACATAGGTTTAGCGTTTACATCGCTAGACAACTTAAAACATTGTCTTAAAAGTTTACAACTTTATTTAAAGTTAAACACAAGCGACATCCACGAGCATAAGCAAGACCGCGCGCACATCCATCCTAGTTACCTGAAATACATGTGAGTTTTTGGAAAAACGTCAACATAATGTTGGTGTGAATTCATGCAGTTTTGTATTTCACGTTTGTATACTTTGTATGAAAACATAGTTTGTGAATAAATCAAGTTTTTCTTGAGTATCCCACGTACTTCAAGTTATATATCAACTTTCTTGAGTACCCCACGTACTTCAAGTTATATATCAATTTTCTTGAGTACCCCACGTACTTCAAGTTATATATCAATTTTCTTGAGTACCCCACGTACTTCAAGTTATATATCAACTTTCTTGAGTACCCCACGTACTTCAAGTTATATATCAATTTTAGTATGGTATGAATTTTATGTAAATACAGTATTTCTGTAAATATCAGGATTGTTAATGGGTTGCAAAGCCATTAACATGTGGCACGACATAGGAAGTCACCAAACCTAAGGCATTTAATTGGTATATTCTGAGACACAAAAGCACTACTCGATTCTCGCCCTCACCGAGAGTGTGGCTGCCAGGCACCCGTTAGATCTAACCTTTTGTTCTGCGGTCTAAGTATGTACACGATTAATGGTGCTTCTATACCCTATTCGTGACACTATTTCTCATAACGCATCCTACTTGGTTCTCGTCCTCACCAAGCGCGTTTCTTGTTATCATTTCTCATAGCGCCTCATACTTGGTTCTCGTTCTCACCAAGTGCGCTTCTCATATTCTTATATTTCGTCACACTTGGTTCTCGTTCTCACCAAGTGTACTTCTTGTATTTATATCATACCAATTATAATTTTTTGTACATTTGTACATGTATTTCACCCCCGAAGTTATAAAAACTGAAAACAGTTCAAGAGAAAAGGGGGAGCATGAACTCACAACTTTGCGTTCCTTGCGTCGTAAACTTCACCGGATTTGCTTAATTAACGTCGTAACCTATACGCGTTTTCTTAACGTTAGTCACTAGACTTGCGTCGCACAAGTACAGTCACTCTCTTTTGTATATATTCTTGTGTTAAAAATATTCTATATTTTTAACTACGTATCTTACTTATATTATTTTCTCTAAAATAAATATAAGCTTTTGTATTTTGCACTTTGTACCCGAATTATGTATCTTGTATGTTGTATGTGTATTTTTATGTTTATACTCCTCATGAGTATTTAGTGTATTTTTAAGTCTTAATACACTAGCACGTATAACACATACTTTATACACTTAGCACAAAAGTTGGTGATAAAATAATATATATTTTTCTCTCAAAAATATACATACTTATATCCATTTTTATTCTTGAAGAAATCCTCATTTCTTATCACCAAAAATTAGGGAAACCTTGGTA
Source organism: Helianthus tuberosus (assembly GCA_030545235.1). Lineage (NCBI taxonomy): Eukaryota > Viridiplantae > Streptophyta > Magnoliopsida > Asterales > Asteraceae > Helianthus > Helianthus tuberosus. Next base: position 41,808,631 of record CM060433.1, on the reverse strand, counting down.
ATACTCTTAAATACATTTTTAGGGAATAAGTTTCTTAAAAACTTATATTTTTCTAAGTGTCAAAATTTATAAAAATTTTGACAGAGTTTCCCCTAAAAATGGAGGTTTCCCATGTTTTCAAAACATGTGTTTATTTTCTTTTAAATCGTCAACAATCTTCAACAACAATTATCAACAATAATCATCAACAATAATCACTAATTTCTCCATTTCATGAACTTGAATTTTCACAAAAATGTGTAGTAACTTACTAGCACCTTTAGTAAGTCTTGTTATCTTTAAAAATAAGTTTAATTTCTTAAAAACTTTATTTTTAACGAATATGAAGTTTCACAACTTCTAGTCGGTTTTTACGAAAATTATTTCTTTGTTAAAACTTTTGTTACACAAGTGTCCACACACTTGTTTGTTTACAAAAAAACACCTCTAGTTCATGAAAGATCCGGTTTTAAAACATGGTTTCGTCTTACAGTTGGTTCTTCGAAAATACCACTTGTAGATCTTTAGATCTACTAGTTTAGAACTTCATTTTACAAGAAAAATTACTTTTACACAAGTTCATGTTATTATGTAGTAGTGTTCATCATCTAGTCCTTTTCATATTTTAACATACATTAGTTCATGTTCTATGAACATGACCTAGCCGGGTTAGACGACGATCCGAACTACTACTAGCATAAAACAACACTAAATAATCATAACAAAACAAGTTTCACAAGATTTACACACATAGTTTCTTTTTATCCAACATTAACCACTTATGTCCAAGACTTTAGGTTATGTTCTTTAGAGTTTTCATCAATTAATCATTCTTTCACCTATTAACCACCAAAAATAAGAACGAGATGGTGTTTTAGAACACTTACTACTAGCTCGAGGCTAGGGAAGTTCAAGAGGACAAATGGAGTGGATAAAAGCAAATGAAGAAGGTCCTTCAAGTTCCGTTGCTTCCACACTTCCTAACTTTGCTTCTTACATCTAAATATCACCTTGGAATGGATGGAGGATGAACAAAAATGGTGGATGGTTGGTGGTGGTGGTGAGCCGTAGCCAAGAAGAAGAAGAAGAGAGTTGGAGGTGTGTGTTGGAGATTATGATGGATAGTTGTCTAGTGTATAGTTCTTATATCCCCCAACATATGTTTAACCCATGGATCTTATGTCTTGAGAGTACAAGACATATCTAAATAATAAATCAAACAAAATCCCACTAAAGATATATGGGCCGATTTTGTTAGCTAGGGGGGAGGGGTCTTGGTTGCATTCTAATTGCTAGTTACTTAAACTAGTCATATGTTAAGTATTAAGTCTAGTGTTTAAGTATGTTAAGTAATACATAGCGTGTTAGGGTGTTCAGGGACCCTAACTAGCTTAGGAAAAAAAAAACAATGCTTCTAGCATTATTTTGGTGTTCCGGGTATTATCCGGTTGTTCGGTTAGACACCGGTTCGTTAAAGTGCTAAATTACACTTTTTAGTGTCTTTTAAGTACCTTTTTGTATCCCTTTTAATTCCCAACACTTGGGGAAATATTCTGGATAATAAAACGACATTTTTGCATAATATTCATGTGCCAAAATGCTGATTATAGCTGAATTATGTAAATTTCTGCACTTAAAGTGCGTTTCGGGTGATTTTTAGTGCTTATTTTTGCTTTCGCAATGTCTATAAATTAAACCCTTATATGTACTCTTGGGTTTTAATGTACTTTTGTCGTCGGACCTACACCTAGGCCTCAATTTTAATGTCTGACTGCTTTCTGCAGTTCAGTCGACACAGTGTGTCTTACCGGTGAGTTTACTATTATTTCTGACGCAACGCTCTCGTTTATGCATAAAGCAATATTTTGTAGTATACAACGTGCATGAATTCACTTGTTTAATCATGTGTTCTGACATTGCTGACAATTAAGCACATAATTGCAGTCAATAAATAATAATTAAAGTGTACGGAAATTACCGGTTTGTGCCAGTTGTCACAGACTGGTCATCCGTGCGGACTGGCAATCCGTGCGGATTGGCCATCCGTGCGGATTGACCATCCGTGCGGATGCCGCCTGCTTTGGTGTGTTCGGCGCGATGTTGCTTCGGTTTCGATTTGCGAGCGATTCGATAGGGTTTCCTAGTCAAATTACTTTCAGTCCCAACTACTTCTTATATGGCTCGACTCGGAATTCGGGTTCGGGTTTGTTTACGTTCGAGTTAGACTTCGAGTTCGATTGAGTTCGCTTGATTATCACAACATATCATAAAATGAAATAAACATGCACAGGTAACACGTAAGGCACACACACACGTATAAACAACAAGTAAAATACACAGTTCTAGTTACGATTCGATGTCGATTTGATTAGCATAGCTTGATTAACTTTATCGCATTGTTACTTCCTATCATTCACAGTCGTAGGTCGATTGGAATACGGTAAACACGATTCGATTATTGTAATGAACGACACTTACTCCACATAATATAAATAAAATAAAAACATTTCTACGAGTCAAGTCGCGCGAAATCGGTCGTTGACTTTGACCTTGACTTTGACTTTCACTCGTGAAAACACGGGGTGTTACAGCCTCCCTTTGTTTAGGGAATTTCGTCCTGAAATTAAGCTGGAAGCCGTAACTAACCGTGGATCACATGTGAGAGTCCTTCGTTCGAACCATAGAAAATCGTCGAATTAATCGGGATTTTACGGTTAAAATTGCTGATTTTTGGATATGATGTGCGAAATTATCTGATCTAAAAGCCTTCAAAGTTTCAAATCTTAATTTCGAGGCTGTTTGTGAGAACTCTGATTATTGTAGGTCCCGATTTATCTCCGATTCGATTACGTAACAACACGTCCGACGTGCGGAATCCGTGAACGTGCTTGACTAAACACGATCGTAACGGAATCAAAACCGATCCTACAAGTGGTATCTGAGCAGGTGATCGATTGCTCAGATCAAACACACTAGAATTTACTACAATCGTGATTCTATTGATTACTGAAAACATCGTACAAAACACTAGAATCACTTTGCCACTTTCTTTCTCTACTTTCTCTCTCTAAGCACCAAGCTCCAAACTCTCTAAAATGGCAAAAGTTTCTAAAGCTAACCCTAAGGGTTCCATTTGTAGGCCAAGGATATAAGGAGACTGTCCTAATTTACAAGTATGCCACCTTGCCTTTCTTAACCGGACATTACTCATTCGTTAAACAACTGTGGATACTTTGCCTTCATGTCGCTTTCGAGTTCCCAAGTGAACTCCGCGCCTCGTTTGCCTTCCCATCGGACTTTCACAATAGAAATGCGTGAGCGCCTGAGTTCTTTGGTTTGGCGATCCATTATTTCGACAGGCTTTTCGACGAAGTGTAATGTTTCGTTCACTTGCAGATCGTCTAGAGGAACATGTAAGTCGTGGTCGGCGATGCACTTTCGGAGATTTGACACGTGGAAAGTCGGATGGACATTGCTAAGTTCCTCCGGTAATTCGAGTCTGTAGGCGACTTTTCCGATCCTTTCCAAAATCTTAAAAGGTCCCACATATCGAGGCGCGAGTTTCCCCTTCTTGCCGAATCGGACTACACCCTTCCAAGGTGATACCTTTAGGAGTACGTAGTCACCAACGCCATATTCACGGGGCTTGCGCTTTTTATCGGCGTAAACTTTCTGTCGATCCCGAGCTTTCGCTAGGTTGTCCCGAATTTGGAAAATTTTGTATGTCGTTTCTTGTAGCAGCTCCGGACCGGTTAGTTGCGAGTGACCGATCTCGTGCCACATAATAGGCGGTCGACATCTTCTTCTGTATAGGGCCTCGAAAGGTGCCATCTGTATGCTAGCCTGGTAGCTGTTGTTATACGAGAATTCGACTAACGGAAGGTGTCTATCCCAATTACCACCGAAATCTAGAACACATGAACGGAGCATGTCTTCAAGAGTACGAATCGTTCTTTCAGTCTGACCGTCGGTTTGTGGGTGGAACGCAGTACTTAGATTAAGCGTTGTACCGAGTGCCGCTTGAAACGTCTCCCACAATCGTGAAGTAAACCGAGCATCACGATCAGAGATGATGTCACGAGGCGTCCCATGTCGACAAATGATATCGTCGGTGTAGATTCGGGCTAATCGTTCTACCTTGTAGTCTTCCCGTATTGGCAGAAAGTGAGCTGATTTAGTCAAACGGTCAATAACAACCCATATGCTGTCGTGGCCTGATGACGTGGTTGGAAGTTTGGTTACGAAATCTATAGCTATGCTCTCCCACTTCCACATGGGAATTGGTGGTTGTTCGAGCAAGCCAGAGGGTCTTTGATGTTCAGCCTTGATTCTAGCACAAGTTACGCATTTTCCGACGTAGAGAGCGATATCCCGTTTCATACCCGGCCACCAGTACCTATAGCGAAGATCATGGTACATTTTGTCAGCACCGGGATGGATAGAGTATCGGGATTTGTGGGCTTCATCCATGATAATCTGTCGCAAGTTGGTTCGCTTGGGAATCCAAATCTTGTCTAGGAAGTGGAATATCCCATTTGATTTGCTCACAAGTTGGGCTCCATCGTGGTAGATTCTTTCTTTCTTCAAAGTGCGTTCGTTGAAACATGCATGCTGGGCGTCGCGAATGAGAGCTTCGAGGTTGTGCTGGGCTTGAACATTTCGAGTGCTAAGTAGATAGCTCCGTCTGCTAAGTGCGTCGGCAACAACATTTGCCTTGCCTGGGTGATAACGGATCTCACAGTCGTAATCGTTGAGAAGTTCTACCCATCGGCGTTGACGCATATTTAGTTCCTTCTGATTAAAGATGTGATATAGGCTCTTGTGATCGGTGAAGATCGTACACCTTGTACCATACAGGTAGTGTCGCCAAATCTTTAATGCAAAAACAACTGCGCCTAGCTCGAGATCGTGGGTTGTATAGTTCTTCTCGTGGATTTTGAGCTGACGAGATGCGTAAGCTATGACCTTGTCTCGTTGCATTAGGACACAACCGAGACCAAGGTTAGAAGCATCATAGTAGACAATGAAATTATCGTTTCCGTCGGGTAGTGTGAGAACAGGAGCATTGCAAAGCATGTGTTTGAGGGTTCGAAAGGCAGACTCTTGTTTGGTTCCCCAGACAAAAGGCTGATCCTTATGAGTGAGAGAGGTAAGTGGTACAACAATCTTCGAGAATCCTTCGATAAATCGTCGATAATAGCCCGCTAGCCCGAGAAAGGAGCGGACTTCAGTCGGGTTCTTAGGCGTAACCCAGCTCTTAACAGCTTCAATCTTTGCAGGATCGACGTGAATACCCTGACTATTTATGATGTGACATAGAAACTTAACCTCCCCCAACCAAAACTCGCACTTGGAGAATTTGGCGTAGAGTTGGTTCCCCTGGAGTAACTCGAGAACCAACCGTAGATGTTGCGCGTGTTTGGCTCTCGTTTTGGAATAGATCAAGACATCGTCGATGAACACGATGACGAAACGGTCGAGATATGGTTTACACACTCGATTCATCAGATCCATGAAAACTGCTGGTGCGTTTGTTAGGCCAAAAGGCATGACAACGAATTCGTAATGGCCGTAACGAGTGCGAAACGCGGTTTTGGGTATATCCTCCTCTTGTATACGCAGCTGATGGTATCCTGAACGTAGATCGATCTTCGAGAAACACGTAGCGCCTTGTAGTTGATCAAACAAATCGTCGATTCGAGGCAGAGGATAGCGGTTCTTGATAGTTAACTTATTCAATTCCCGGTAGTCGATGCACATCCGGAATGACCCGTCCTTCTTTTTGACGAAAAGGACTGGTGCGCCCCAAGGGGAGGTGATCGGGCAAATAAAGCCTTTTTCAAGCAATTCCTGGAGTTGGGTTGAGAGTTCGCGCATTTCGGACGGCGCGAGTCGATAAGGAGCTCTGGCGATAGGATTAGCTCCAGGAATGAGATCAATGTGAAAATCAATATCTCGCTTTGGAGGTAGTCCGGGAAGATCCTCTGGAAAAACTCGAGGAAATTCTCGAACCACAGGAACGTCTTTCACTTCCTTCTTCTCTTTCTTTTCCTTCTCCGCTGCTACAACGCTATCCAAGAAGGCCCTGTATTCCTTGCGGAGATACTTGCTAGCTTGTAGGCATGATATAAGCTTGAGACCCTTCGAAGTAATATCACCATAAACGCACAATGAATCACCGTTTGCGAGCGAAAAACGAATCATTTTGTCGAAGCACACAACTTCGGCATGGTTTTCACGAAGAAAGTCCATGCCTACTATGACATCAAAGCTTCCTAGTTGCATTGGAATGAGATCGATTGAGAAGATGTGATTGTTGAGCTCGAGAGTGCAATCACGAATAACAGAGTTTACAGCGACGGTTCTTTCGGTAGCGACTTCAACATCGAATGCAGAGGAGAGTCGAGAACATTTACGACTAAGGAGTTTCTCAAATTCGAGTGACACAAAGCAATTATCGGCTCCAGTATCAAACAAACATGAAGCATAAATACCATTCACAAGGAACGTACCATTGACCACGTTGTTGTCGGCCTGGGCTTGACGCACATTGAGATTGAAAGTTCTGGAGCGTGCTGCCTGTTGTTGCTGTTGCTGCTGCTGTGGCGGCTGCTGTTGCGGTTCTTGTTTCACTACCCTGTTCGGGCACATGTTGGCGAAATGGTTCGGGTTGCCACACGTGAAGCATGCTCTGGCTTTGACTGCGGGTGCCGGAGGAGCTTGTTGACCGTGTGGGGCAGCGAGTAGAGCTTGATTGGCAGGAGCTTGACGAATACGACAGTTGGCAGTAAAGTGGCCGTACACATTGCAGTGAGCACAGAAACGGCATTGAATAGTTGTCGGGTGATGATAGGTGCAAGTAGGGCAGAGCGGGTGTGGCCCAGTATATGCACGCTTTGCAGGCGGTGCATTAGCCACTGGCGCCGCTACTGGGCGCTGTTGGGCAGGTACAACTTGGATCGGTGCAACAGTAATCGCACAGTTCTTGTTGGTGGAGCTGTTCTTTCTCTTGTTCTTTCGCTTGTTGCTCGACGAGGTGGTTTCAGCAGTTGGTGCGGCAGTTGTGGCTTGATGCAGATGCTTGGAGGTCTTATCCCACACCCCAGCCTTAACCCTTTTGTCATTGATTTCAGCGGCCAGCAGAAAGGTTTCCTCGATCGTGGTAGTCTTAGCCGCTTGCACGAAATCAGCAACGCAGTCGGGCAAAGCTCGGATGTACTTCTTGATGGTCATATCAGGGGTCTTGACCTGGTCAAGACAGATATTGCTAAGCTGTTTGAAGCGAGCAGTGAGACCAGCATTGTCTCCATCCTTCTGATGTATGTGCCAAAATTCATCTTCAAGCTTTTGACGCTCGTGAGGAGGGCATAATTCCTCTAGCATGACTTCCTTGAGCTCGTCCCATGACAAACCGTAAGCTGCATCATTCCCTTTCTTGTTCCTCTCGGCCGTCCACCAGTCCAAAGCACGGGACTGAAAGACGCCGGTAGCGTTCAGAGTTCGAAGGTCATCAGGGCAACCACTTTGTCGCAAAGTAACCTCGATAGAGTCAAACCAGTGGAATAGTGCAGTAGGACCTCCTTCGCCTGTGAATTCTTTCGGCCCACATGACTTGAATTGTTTGAAACTGAAAGGTCTTGCGACAGCTCTAGGACCTTCAGTCCTCGATTCCTCGGATGATTTGCTGGCATTCTCATAGGCATCGCTTACCGCCTTTGCTACGGCTTTTGCGACGATGGAAGCAAGACGTCTGTCCTTCTTTTCTTGGCGAGAGAGTGGATGACGGGATCCAGACGACATTGTCTGCAATAGACATCGCCATGGAACTCAACACATGTATTCGAATCTCACCTAACACGTCTACTACTACTAAAGCTCAGTAACACGTACCATGTAAACGTATATAGTCACAAAATCACAGAATCGCACAAAATCACATAGACACATAGAGCCCATAATCACAATATTCCTAAACAGATAAGCATAATAGCAAAATATACACAACTTAATCACTAAAAGTACCTACGAGCATACAAAGCATTCTGACTGCCTCTATTGTCGATTTGCTAGCGATGGGTCGTGTGGGTTTTGTGTTTTAGCAGAAGCAATAGTGTTGGGTCGAAACCAATAGTACCTCAAAACGTTAACAAACAATAGAAAATGCATAAATTTTTTTATAAAGGTCGGTAAATCGAAGGTAGATTGTCTGTGGCTAATAGACTTCGACTAACCAAAGTGGCTCGACTATTCGCAAGGATCCTGCACAATTACCTCCAGGACTATGCCTTTGCCTCGATTCTTGGGCGTTGGCGCAATTCCCATTGGTTATATTGTGTCTTTAGATCGTTGTAGTCCATCGAACTTTGGTGAGAGTTTTTTTGTATAAAAGCGGGACGAGTTGTCAAGGTTAGGGTTTCACCCCAATCTTGCAACTTCCGTCCTCGTTTTTGATAAAATTTGAGGAGATTATTCATCAAAATATGGATTTCACTCCTGATTTGGCATGATTCTCCTCGTTTGTAGCTAAAACGCAAGTTGATTAGGCAACTTTAGTCGAGAGTTTGCGGTTTTCACACCTATTCTCGGCCTCATTACCTGCTCACAACTTGAAAATTCGAGTGCAGTGATAGAAAAGAGTGAGTGATAGTGGCGAGTTTACGCATACGCGTGAGTTGGTCTGTTGGTTCTTAACTATAGACTAGGTCTCTAAGACTTCGACCCGGACTAGGTCGAGTCTTGCCTAATTCCCTATAGTTATGGCTCAGATACCAATCTGTCACACCCCAACCGATGGCGGAATCATCGGGGCGCGGCATAGAGCGAAACAGATTGTCCAGAAGTTTCCATAACAACTATCATTACCATTTAATTAAAGCAATACGTCCCATACCGTATCTTAAATAGTCAAACAAGTTATTACAGATAACATCAAAACAAATATTCTGTTCCGACAACTCAGATTTAACATAACTAATTTATTCGTTGGTTTCTAGACTCCAGTTCCTAGCTTCAAGTTCATCACAGCCCGAGAAGCATATAAACAACCTAGGCACCTGTCACATACGTTAAAATAAAGTCAATACATAAAATGTAAAGGTGAGCATATCAGTTTGATATTAGCATATAGAGTTCGAATTCGTTTACGCATAACCAACATGTACACATAGTGAAATGAAGCACGTTAGTTATCGACATAGATCCATCGATACCAATGACTGCGGGTTGACTGCCCGAGGCAGTTCGCAATACATGATTACCACCGTAATCCATGCAAGTAAAAGATCCTTAACAACCCCCGTGTGAACGGGTGCTGAGTCCAAACTATAGTACTATCGTTGCTAAGGCAGGTAGACAACATTCCATGTGTAAACATAACAAACAAGCATTCATAAGCCACGTATAACATGCGTAAATGGTTTAGCGTTAAAATAGCTTGAGTAGTGTGATAGTTGTGGTTTGAATAGCCGTAACGTATGTAACACTCAAAAGTGCTAAAGCAAAAAGGGTTCGAGTATACTCACAGCGATTGTGGATTGAAGGGAGCGCTTTACAGCGAGTACGGTTAGCCTGAATAGATTTGATAACGTAACGATAAGTGGCGCGTAAAACAGTACAAAGTGAGAGTGGTTAGGATGGCTGATCGTGCGGATCAGCTATCCGTGAGAGGGAGTCATCCGTGCGCATGACCCATCCGTGCGGATGGTGATGCGTGCGGATGGTGATCCATCCGGATAAGCTATCCGTGCGTACGACTGTCCGTGCGGGTGGTAACCCGTGCGGATTAGTTGTGCGTGCGGATGACTTATCCGTACGGTCAAGTTGTTTGTGTGGATAAACGTTCAAGTGGATTGTTTCTTCCTAAGTGTGAGATGTGTTTGTGTATGATGGCTTATGCTTTGGAGTTTTCGTTGTAGCATTTAGAAATCACATAAGTGTTTCTACCTTTCAAGCCGGTCGCGCGGACGACAATCCGTGCGTATGGTAGTCCGTGCGGGCAGTGGTGATCCGTGCGGACAGTCTGTGCGCGCGGGCAGGGACCATCCGTCCGGATAGTCTGTCCGTGCGCACGACTTGGCCGTGCGGATGATCATTGTTTGAATTTTAATTGAAGGCCTTAGTATCTCATGATCCGAAGAGTAATCCTTTCAGAGGTCGTCCGTCCGGATTGTTCATTCGTCGATACTCAAACCTTGTTTGGAAAGTGGGTCCCAAGGGTAGCTCGTCCGGGTGGCAACCCGTCCGGATGACCTGTGCGTGCTGATGGTAATCCGTGCGCACAACTTGTCCGTGCGGACAGCTTGTCCGTGCGGTCAGTCTCTGGTCTGATTGTTCCGTTCGTCTACTCTTGGTTTCTGTTGTCGTTTATCGAGACGTTCTGATTACGTGGCAACCACTTGGAATTGTATTCTCACCCGCGTGACTAGACCGGTCAGGAACCACCCTAACTCGGCCTGTCGGCGACTCAGAACGGTCATTCCGGTTGGCCCCGAAATCAGTTGTCTGTGGGTAGGATTCTAGATCTGGAACTAGTGCATCACTATTATCGAGTAGAGACTAGAACCGATCAGATTCGTACCGATTCTAAGGGAAAAGAAGGAGAGAACTTAGGTTTATTTCTTTCAACTCTTTTATCCTTAGAAAAGTTTAGATCTAGGAGAAGTTCTTGTGAAATCTTATGGAAATCGTTCAGATCTGAGATATTCTTGGTGGTATGAGGTCAAGCTTGAATTTCATAAGAACTTCATGATGACGTCACTCGAGAATACCCCAAATCCGGATGATTTCATGGTTAAAAGTGAAGATTTGAAAGATGGAAATGTGTAGAATTGTGTAGTGATCAAAGATGTACAAGAATTAGTGCAAGATCTTACCTGGATTGAGAGAAATCTGAGAAAAAGTGAAGAATAAGTGCGGTTCAGTCGTCACTTGCCAAAAGTGGAAAAGTTGGAGAGTGACCCGTGTATTTATAGGATGCCAAAAAGGGAAAGGGGTGAGCCGTGCGCATAGCACGTACCCGGGTAGGCTATCCGCGCGAACTGGTCATTCGTGCGGACTGGCAATCCGTGCGGACTGGCAATCCGTGCAGACTGGCAATCCGTGCGGATTGGCCATCCGTGCGGATTTACCATCCGTGCGGATGCCGCCTGCTTTGGTGTGTTCGGCGCGATGTTGCTTCGGTTTCGATTTACGAGCGATTCGATAGGGTTTCCTAGTCAAATTACTTTCAGTCCCAACTACTTCTTATATGGCTCGACTCGGAATTCGGGTTCGGGTTCGTTTACGTTCGAGTTAGACTTCGAGTTCGATTGAGTTCGCTTGATTATCACAACATATCATAAAATGAAATAAACATGCACAGGTAACACGTAAGGCACACACACACGTATAAACAACAAGTAAAATACACAGTTCGAGTTACGATTCGATGTCGATTTGATTAGCATAGCTTGATTAACTTTATCACATTGTTACTTCCTATCATTCACAGTCGTAGGTCGATTGGAATACTGTAAACACGATTCGATTATTGTAATGAACGGCACTTACTCCACATAATATAAATAAAATAAAAACATTTCTACGAGTGAAATCGCGCGAAATCGGTCGTTGACTTTGACCTTGACTTTGACTTTCACTCGTGAAAACACGGGGTGTTACAACCTTCTTGTTTCCGACGCCGAGGTGCTGTCGAAGTGTCTACGTGCTGTAAATTGCTTCAAGATCAATAAACAAGACAGTTAATAGTGAATACAAGCTAAACAAAGACAGAATCAATGAATTCCGCCTTTGATTCTGTCTGAGCACTCTTCTGATCGACTCGTTAGGTCGTTTCACGATCCTACATGTGGTATCAGAGCTCAGGAGGAAGAGTTCTTACTGTTTAGCTCGTTTTCACTGGAAAATTCTGACTTCTACACTTTCTTTTCAAAATTGAACAAGTTTCCACGGTTAAAAACGTCTGATTTTCACATATCATGTGCGTAATGTTGTTTTAACAAACCCTAGAAAGTTTCAGAACTAAAATCAACCATTTGCTTGATCAATTGGACCAAATTCAGATCGAAATTATGACATCATGGTGATTTCGTTTGAAGGAACTTTGTAATTTCGTTTGAAATCACATATTGAGACTGATTTCGTTTGAAAAACAAGGGTAATCTCGTTTGAATTCGGAAGTTCGTTTGAAAAAGCTAGGTGATCTCGTTTGAAACATATATCTCGTTTGAGGATTTCGTTTGAAGCTAGCTATCTCGTTTGAAATTGATGTTTCCATTTGAAAGGTGTAATTTCGTTTGAGGGTTTTCAAACGAAATTAGTTGATTTAGTTTGAATCAAATATCTTGTTTGAAAGTGATAATTTCATTTGAAAGGAAGGTAGTTCAAACGAAATTAGATAGTTTGTTTGAGAAAAGTATTTCGTTTGAAAGGGGATCTAGTTTGAACTTGGTATTTTGTTTGAACAGTTTGTGGTTGAAATATGACGAAAATGTTTGATGAAAAAGAAAATGAGTATGTTGAGAGAATAAACATTGGATATGGTTGGTGTAGAGTAAGCATGTATGAACAAGATGATAAACATATTTGGATTCTCAGACTTAAAGATTTTGTGTGTTAAAAGAATGAGACTGTGAATGAGATGAAAAGCAGATTTGATTACTTAATGGACAAATTGGAAAGGTTTGAGATAAAGTTGACAGATGCTGAAAAAGTATCAAAGCTTGCAGATGCATTACCTGCTGAATGGAATGATGTATTGAAAAAAGATAAAACAAGAGTCCAAATTTTCAAAATTACATCCATCTGATTTCATCAATAAACTTCAAACACATAGTTATTGTTAGGTCCCGGATTGATCCGTTTCGATTGCGAATCGACTCGTACGACGTGCGGAATCCGTGCACGAGCAAGACCGAAACACACGAAAGTAATATAACCTGTGATTCTTTGATTGATTTGATAATGTACAAGAACCGTGAATCACCTTTCTCTCACTAGTTTCTCTCTCTAGACTTCAAACTCTAAGATCACCAAATGAGCTCCAAACTAGCAAAAGTGTCAAAAGTTCCTAAATGAAACCCTAAGGCTCCTATTTATAGGCCAAGGCTTATAAGGAGAGTTCCCCTTATTTACAATAATGCCACCTTGCCTTTTACTAACTAGATACAACATAAAGCCTAGAATTTAACAGTTTCTGCTACGGTTTGAGATGACGGAGGCGATAGACATACTGCACTAACAGACTCCCCCTTGGATATTGCCGCAGTCAATCTCAAACATTTAGTCAGGCTCGTAGCTTCTGGTCTTTCTCTCTCTAACTGAGTCTTATTGAAGCTTTAACACATTTTCAGCAACGAAGACTCCCTCTTGCTCGAACAGAATCCCGTGGATCTGTCTTCAGCTTCAGCTCCTTCCTTTCGGTAAACTCTTCAGGCTCCCCCTTTCGTCAAGCTTCCGTGCTTTTGGATCGACACCGGGCTTTCCGGTTACAAGCTCTTCAGGGATAGTTACGTGGCTCCTTGAATGCACGCTCCCCCTTTCGTTGAGCTCGTCTTCAGACTCCCCCTTAGACTCGGCTATTGGGATCGTAGTCTGGTACAACATCTGCAATTCTCAAACATTTATAAGTAACAACGTTTTGAACTTCCAGGATTGAAAACCTGGCTCTCTCAACTTTTGCTAAAATATTTTACAATGAAAGCATTTTCAGTTGTCCAGGTTTCATAACCTGGCTCTATTAAACTTTCTAAATCAAGATCCTGGGACTAAGAGATAATAATATGAAATATATCCAGGATTACTTGATACTCTCCCCCCTATCAACATGCTTCAAAGATTTGGCAGTTTCAACGAACCGTATCGGAAACTGGCTCTTTTACAGATTTTAACAGTATAAGCATCCAAATCCCTCACAGTTAATCATCCAAGTCCAAATTAATGACCTTGGAGATATCACAAACTATTTTTGATTCTTGATTTTTAAAAAATTTCAAGTTTCAAATTAATGAACTTGTTTTATTTTCAGAAACACAATCAGCATACTTAGATTTTGAAACTCAGCATCCAGACATCGGTTGTCGAAAATAAAAACAGAAATCAAAAATCTTTTTGTATTTTTCTGAAAATATAAAGCAGTAAAGAAATATGTACAAACATATTTACAGACAATATTTTTGTTTGAGTTCGCGTTAGAGGATCATATCAGTTTCTGACAAGTCACAAGTACCGTTGAGCTTAGATACACATTAAGAATTAAACAATTCACTTAGATTGTCGATATACTGATCCACTTAAATTTTCATACAAAGTTCAACTGATTCAGGATACGAATTAGGTGTTTTAAAAACTTAAACTCATTCATGTGTCCCACCTCTTGAATATACTCCCGTATCCAGATCTCAATATTCAGTCTTACAGGTGAGTATACCTAGATGATATCTGTAAGGGGAATACATTATAGTACGAAACCGTGAGAGCTCAGGTCAGAACTCCCGTTCAGCAGAGAGATGACGGCTCGACTTTTGGTGTGTCCCCTTTAGAGGATCTTTTGAATTACAACAGCCATGATTAGCATTTTTCAATGTTTCATCAATTTTTAGCTGAGGGCTGCGCTATGTTTCAAGCAATGCGGAAAGTATTCTCCGGGGACTAGGCCATTGCTTCCGCAAAATCAGAAGTCCCGGGATAATACCCCAGATATCACTAAGCATAAAGACCTAGTATCTCAGAAAGAGGGACCTTTCAAACGAGATTTCAGGGGTTATCTATATATCCAAGTAGTGTTCCCCATGAAATAAGCAAGTTTGAATTTAGGTTTATATCCCGAAAAAGTTTACTAAATGTATAAAAATCTATCGGCATATCATCAGTGAGACTGTTTAACACTATATAAACATTACATTTCTTTAGCATACTGTAACTGTCCACTGATGTACTATCATTTCCTCTTTTTACACAAAAACTCAATTTTGAATTTTATCATGTTTTTGTCATTTTCAAATTTTCTAATGTTTTTGGATTTTCTGACAATATTACTCCCCCTAAAATGCAAAATCGTTTAAAGAAAATTTGACAACCTGATACTGATAGCTTTGTCTCGCCATCCATTTTCTGCATCTCATGCTCTGTTTTGCAGAAAATATAATGTACCCCCATGATTTACAACCCAATGATATTTTACAGTTTGAAAACCATTTTTCAATCTTGTGAAAGTAATCATGTTTGTTCTGCCGTGAGGGTTTCGGTGTATTCAATCAATCATATTTTTGTAATTTTCTATTTTTGTCAGAAATAAAAAAAACAAACATATTTTTGGTTTTTCAAATTTTTAACAAACTAAAACATATTTTTGATTTTTTTTTTAATTTTTCAATTTTTAGGGTTTTTGAAATATTGTTTATTTATGTACAGAAAACGATAAACTCCCTGTTCAACCAAACCAGGGTTCAGCAGCCTCTTCCTGTGCCAGGCTGCTCCAACTACCATTCTCACAATCTTCAGCTTCGTTGAGCACCTGCACATTCAAACTTTATCAATCATTTGAACAATTTAGCCCAGGTCTGTTGGACCTTAGGCATTTCAACACAATATTGTTCATTTAATTTCGGAAACTCTTTGTCATTTAAAACTTTTTCAGCGTTGACTTCAACTTTCTCATCTTTTTCCGACGTCACTTGTTTCTTAGCACTCCACATTTGACCTTTCGGAGTACCTCTTTTGTAAAAATGTGATTCTTTTTTAACATTTTGTTTTTGAATAACAACTTTTGGTTTCCAAAACTCTTGTGGTTTTGTCATATCAACAGTTGTTTTCCAACTTTGAGTTGTTCTGACTCTGGGTGTGTGAAAAATCTGTGTTTGTCTTGAATCAGACCTAGTCTGTTTTGGTTTCCAAGTTTGATTCGAAGCAAACTTGTTTGTGTTATACCTCCAAGTTTGTTTTGAATCAAATCTGGTTGGCCTTGGTTTCACACCCTCAAACTTCTGTTTTTCAACATCAACAGGCTTTGGATTTGGACACTTTTGTGATACATGTCCAATTTGATCACATTTAAAACACACTTTCTTTGAAACATCCTTGGCCTGTTGCTGTTTCTTTTTATTAGCATCAAAATCCTCATTAGACTGTTGTCCAAATTTGAGTTTTTCCTCTTCTTTCAAACTTTTCCCTTGAACAAAACTCATTTTTGCCTGAAAATTTGGCATTTCATTTCTTTTTCGATTCTGTTTCTTTTTATAACCCAAACCAGCCTTCATGTTTTTCTTTTTAAAACCAGGTTTGTTATAAAAAGATTTATGACCTTTACCAGCAAACTTTGAAATTTCCGACTTCTCAATCTCAACCATTTTGAAAACTTTATCGACCTTCTCTGAAATCACATTCTGAATCGGGAATACAACATCTAAGAATAGTTTGTCCGATCCAATCATGGTATAGACCAATCCTTTTGAATCATCATTCACAACTTTCTCAGATTTTGAATGTTTGAGATAACCATCATGAAAATTTCCTTCATCTTCATCCTGTGATTCAGACTTACCTTTTGTAGACTCATCTTTCAAAACGCTTTCAACAACCTTACTTACCACCTCCGAATCATTAGCATCATCAGATTTGGAGTAAGTCACATCGATAATTTCAGGTAATTGGTCAGCTATGTTCAAACCCTTTGCCACCTTTTCCTCATCATAAAAAGTATAATTGTTTCTCAATGGTGCTGTTACCTGATGAAACTCTGAACCAATACCCTTTTTGCAATTGTCAGTATCTTTGTCATCTGGTGTGATGTTGAAAATGCGTTCAAGAATGTACGAAGAGTTATGATAACTTTGAAGTTTTGTAACAACCTTTTCTTTTTCAGCCAAGACTTGTTTAAGATTAGCAATTTCATCAACACATTTGTTTAATTCAATTTGCTTTTCTTTAAACTTTCTTTCATACATTTCTTTAGTGACTAAAGTTTCTGACAATCTTTGATCAAAACTTTTGACTTGGCTCTTCAAAATATCATAAGCTTCTTGTACTCTCTGATTCGACCATTTTAAAGAATCATACTGTTTTTGTAAATCTTGAAATTTAGATTCTTTTTCAACACAATCGACACATTTTGCTGAACACATATGTCTATACACATCATTATATTTTTCAAGATCTTGACACTTTTGTGTTAACTTTTCAACTTTTAATTTTAAAATTTTTTCTGTTTCAATCATTTCTTTACATTTCATTTTGAAAACATTTTCAAGTTTATTTGTTTCAATATTTTTTGTTTTTATCATTTCATCTTTTTCGGTACAGGCTTTGCACATTTCTATGCAATTCCTGCACTTGTTTTCATTTTTATCATCAGACTGTTCAATGCTTTTGTCTTTGTCAAACAATTCAGAAGATTCAGTTTGAATTTTTTCTGTTATCATACCTCCTTCTTCTGTCTTTTTCTGATCTTCATCTTTGTTCTCCTCTTTTTCTTCTTTCTGTTCATCTTCTATCTTCTGTTCTTCTTCAACAGCAAGCTTCGCGACAGTTTTTACTTCCTCAATCATCTTCTTCAATTCTTCTTCTTTTCTCTTTTTCATCTCTACCACCTTCGGTAGACTTGCTTCACAAACCTCTCTTATCTTCTTCTCCAAATCAGGCAGATATGCTTTATCAGATAACCTTCGTGTATTGAAAGTAGCCTGTCTTGGAAGCAAATTTGTTATAGCTTTGAAAACCACTTTTGATGGGTCAACAACTGGATTACCCCGTGGATCCATGTAACATTCCAATTCGTCATTCCATCTTTTTGCTCTCTGGGCTTCTTTGAATGGTTCTCTATATTTATCAATTTCCCATCTTGCGTAATCATTTTTCCACCATCTATCAGAATCAGTTTCTCCTGACATTTTAAATCTTCTTCTTGATATTCGCCCCTTGTAAATCTTTAATCACCTAAATTACCTGAATCACGCAAACAACAATGATTAGTTCTAAAAATTATCAAACAACTTAAATCAGACGGGTATCCGATCAAGTGAGTCAACACAAGTCAACAGTGAAGATAATCTCGTGACAACGTTGTCCGTTTGGATGGATCAATAGTCAATCGGATGATGTTGGCACAATCGGATGAGATCAGCCCACTCGGATGGGTGTCTTCGAACGGATGGGGATCCGGATGGTGATTCGTCCGGATGGAGATCCGGGTGGCTGAGTTATCCGCACGAGTAGTGATCCGGACGAGTGGGGATCCGTGCGGATGAAGTTGACTTCTTTGACCTCAATGAATGAACAACAAGCTCACTTGCAACAAGACAATACCTTTCACGTGAGAATCTGATTTTAATCAAGTAAAGTGATCGACAATATTAAATCTTCACAAATTTCAATATGTATAATGTCAGTTCACATGCAATCAAATAATTTAAAGCTAGCCGACAAACTTGATATTATCTAAATTCTCATTGAACCGATGATATAAGGTGGACTGATAAAACTGATTTCACTTGCACTAGCACATGGGTTGCAGACTCACTTTTGACAAAATGATATTGAATACACAAATCACATGCACAATCACTAATAATGGCTGACAACACATGAAGTATACATTTTCATTGGACCTTTCAATTTATGAAAATTATTTATTCAAGAAAATCTCGTGACATTGTCGCATGTTATTAATGAGAACAGATTACCACATTGACAAAGTGATGCTCACGGGTGATAACACAAGACTCGAATTGCTATCCGCTCGGATGGTAATCCGCTCGGATAGTAATCCGCACGGATATTCTTCTATGTTATCCGCACGGGTGATGATGTTATCCGCGTGGACAAGTTGTCCGTGCGTATGGCAAGTCAACAAGTCAACACAGATGGCTGAAAGTAATCCGTGCGTGTGGGAAATGATGCTATACGCACGGGTGGGTGCTATCCGTACGGGTGATGATCCAGATGATGTTATACGCACGTGTGACACAACTCCTATTCGACCAACAAACAATATCACATGCTCTTGACTTTTAAGCTCTGAAACAATCACATGTACTCTTGATTTACACAATTTCACATGTTCACCGAATGCAGAATGATCACGTGCAATACTGAAAATTCAATTAAATGTCATGTGCTTATGTTACTTCACACCGATTGCATTTAATGTGCTGGCAATTCTGATTAATGTTGACTAAACGACAAAATATTGGGTTCACGTGGCAAGCTTAAGTGAATTATTGTGACACGAATTAAGAGGTCAACTACGGTCAACCCGGATAAGTTGTGCGCACGAAGATGCTATCCGTACGGGTGGCAGAGTCAACAATTCAACCTGGATATGCTATCCGTGCGTGTGACAGAGTCAACAAGTCAACGCGGATAGTTTATCCGTGCGTGCGACTTATCCGCACGGATAGGTCAACAACAGAGTCAATACGTATATGTTATCCGCACGGAGAAGTCATGCGTGCGGATGAACTGTTGGGATTTTAACATGTTTATCAAAGTAATTTCATCCATATGAAATAAAAGCGCAGCGGAAAATAAGTTTAAAACATGTTACTTTTATAAGATATAAAACCATTTATATGCAAAATCCCAAAACCCGGATCCATATATGAGATGTATACTTACAAACACAACCATAGGATGTTTAGAAAACTACCTTCTTGAAGTACAAGGATTATGAAACGGATGATGCTTCTTGAAATGGTTGTCTTCAAGAGTAGAAGACCTCAAGCTTGTATACCCCAAGCTTCCAACAAACACCACAAGTTTAGCTAGGATTCAACACTTGAAGATCAAAGAATGAACACTCTTATGGCCGAAATTTTAGAGCAAAAATTCAGCTCTTAGGTTTCAATTTTGGTCATGTATTTTATTTAAAATACTAGAGAGAATATCACCAAAAACAAGACCCAATCAAAAGCTCTTACACATGCAAAATGCATGTCATAGCATTGGACCAACATATGTCTTGGGAAGACCACCAAAGTGGACGGCCCTAAGGGGTTTTATTTAAAAAAAAATCCAAATTTTTTTAATAATAAATAAAGTCTTGTTTAATTTTATAACTTTTATAAAATATAACACTATGTTTGCAAGACTTTATATAATCTTTTATAATGTTATTTAACCTATTAAATAACAAAATAAAATATCCTCTCAAAATAAATTATCCACATAATTTATTGGTTTCTCAAGTGTAATTATTTAGAAAACAAATTTCTAAATATTGTAAGTGTTAATATTTATTTGTATGATCATATCACAAATAAATAATATAAGTGTTTGTCTAGCTTGTTATTGGGTATGACTCGACTTGGATCATAACGTGCTGGCCACATCAATTTAATATGTGTCTTGGGCATACAGAGTCCAACAATCTCCCACTTGCACAAGATACATAGAAGATTGATGCAAGTAGTAAATGACGCCTAACTACGGTTTACTACCCCCAATACGTATGACTATATTTGCCATTCATTAACATCATCCCTTTCAAGTCCCTTACTTGAACATGATTTAGGTGAATCTATCATTTATCCTTTCGTTACAGATGTCATGTTAAATCCAGAGACATAGAGTGATCACTCTCTGTTGATTTAACTTTAGCAGGCCTTAGACATCTTACTCTCAACGAATAAGAGGAACAAATCCCTTCTTGACTACATACGTCTCTCACAATCACCTTGTACTACACCTGAGCTTAGCCTTATGTACTGTCATATTACTGACAGCGAAGAAAAAGTCAAGGTATAATATTTGGTGAATATCAAGACCCAATATGTATCTCAGGTCTGAGGATACTATGATATTCTCCTTTACTCAAATTTACTTATGACCAATCACAAATGATTCCATGCAGTAATATTTGAGAGCGAGCCAGTCCAATATTTGTATCCCACAAATATCTATGAACTTTGGCAGCAACACTTTGCTCTATATTCATTCTAAATGAATATCCACCAATCCAAGTTCATAATAGTCTTACATTCATATTTGTTCCCACAATTATGATCGACTACGGACATTTAGAATAATTAACTTATTCACGGATTTAAACATGCTAATATGAAACATAACTCAAAATACCATAAAAGAGTTAAATTAATAATTGTTTCAATGTCCAAATACAAAATTAGATCAAATCCAATCACTAGAATATCGAAGTCCTAAGGAACATGTATGACCCTCATGTTTTCCCCTGTCAAGGAGCTTCGTGAGTGGATCCGCAATGTTTTGATCTGTGTGAACTTGGCGGATACATATCTTTCCCTTTTCAACTTCATCCCTTATGTAGTTGAATCTCCGCTCGATATGTCTAGTCTTTTGGTGCGCACGAGGTTCCTTGATTTGAGCAATCGCACCCTCGTTGTCACAAAAGATCTCTAGGGGGTCTTGAATGGTAGGGACCACCCCTAGGTCGGCTATAAATTTCTTCAGCCATGCAGCTTCCTGGGCTGCCAATGAAGCGGCGATGTATTCTGATTCTGTAGTGGACAATGCTACCACGTCTTGTTTAGAGCTCTTCCAAGAGACTGCTCCTCCATTTTAAATGAAGACATACCCTGATTGCGATCGAGAATCACTTCGATCGGTTTGGAAACTCGCGTCCGTGTAACCCTTTACAACGAGTTCCTCCTCACCAGATCCATATATTAAGAACATATCCTTAGTCCTCCTAAGATATTTCAATATACTTTTAACAGCCATCCAATGACTGTTACCTGGATTCTGCTGGTATCTACTGGTCATGCTCAAGGCGCATGAAACGTCCGGTCTGGTGCATATCATTGCATACATGATGGATCCTATAGCTGACGCATATGGGATTCTTTTCATTTTCTCTTGCTCATCCTTTGAGCTAGGACATTGAGATGTATTCAATATTGTCCCCTTTTGAATAGGTACAAAACCTCTCTTAGAGTTCTCCATTTGGAACCTATTCAAGACTTTGTCAATGTATGCACTTTGGTTTAAACCTGTCAAGCGCCTTGATCTATCCCTATAGACCGTTATTCCCAAAATGTAGGCTACTTCACCAAGATCCTTAATGGAAAAACAACTTCCAAGCCAAGCTTTTACACCTTCCATGGTTGGAATGTCATTCCCAAATAGTAGAATGTCATCGACATACAGTACTAAGAAAGTGATGATGCTCCCACTAGCTTTCTTATACACACAAGCTTCATCCCCGTTCTTGATGAATCCAAAATTCTTAATTTCTTCATCAAAACGATGATTCCAACTTCTAGATGCTTGTTTCAATCCATAGATTGATTTCTTTAACTTGCATACTTTGTCAGGATGTTTTGGATCGACAAAACCTTCTGGCTGAACCATATAGACATCTTCATCAAGATATCCATTAAGAAAGGCCGTTTTGACATCCAATTGCCAGATCTCATAGTCATAATATGCAGCTATGGCAAATAATATCCTGATTGACTTTAGCATCGCCACAGGCGAGAAGGTCTCATCATAATCAATCCCTTGAGTTTGAGTGAAACCTTTTGCTACAAGTCTTGCTTTATAAGTATCCAAGTTACCATGCATATCCGTTTTCTTCTTGAAAACCCATTTACTTCCAACTACTTTGGAGTTGAGTGGTGGCACAACCAATTCCCAAACTTGGTTGTCATACATGGATTGCATCTCTATGTTCATGGCTTCAAGCCATTTGTCACAATCGGATTTTGACATTGCATCATGGTATGTGGTTGGTTCATCTGAATCTACCACGTAGCATCCATCCATGAAAAATCCATATCTTTCAGGTGGATTACTAATTCTACCAGATCTGCGAACATTTTATGTGTTCCGATCAACCTCTTGATCATTTTCAACAACCTCTTGTTGAGTGCTAGTTTCAACCAAACGTGTATTGTCTTGTGGTTCTTGATCCTCTTCAAGTTCCACTGTTCTACTACTAGTTCCTTCCATAAGGAATTTAGCCTCTAAGAACTTACCCTTTCGAGCAACAAATACCTTTTGCTCGGTTGGATCGTAGAAATAATATCCTATATCATCTTTAGGATATCCTACAAAGATACACTTAGTAGATCGGACTTCTAATTTATTTGGAGTGTATTGCTTAACATAAGCTTCACAACCCCAAACCCTTAAGAATGATAATGATGGAGGGTTTCCATGCCATATTTCAAAAGGTGTCCTTTCTACTTTCTTGGTTGGGGCCATATTTAGTATACGGACTGCGGAGAGCAAAGCGTAACCCCAAAATGATAGAGGTAATGTGGTTCTAGCCATCATAGATCGAACCATATCTAATAGAGTTCGATTTCTCCTTTCGGACACACCATTGTGTTGTGGTGTTCCAGGTGGAGTAAGTTGTGAAATGATTCCATAACTTCTAAGATGATCTTGAAAAGCACCACTTAGGTATTCACCTCCTCTATCGGTACGAAGGACTTTAATTGTTTTCTTGAGTTGATTTTCTACTTCACTTTTGAAGTCTTTGAACATTTCAAATGCTTCATCCTTGTGTCTTAGTAAGTACACATATCCATAACGACTATAGTCGTCGGTAAAGGTAATGAAGTATCTTTCACCATTCCTAGTCATCGGCTTAAAAGGACCACATACATCTGAATGTATGATGCCTAGTAAGTCTTTTGCCCTTTCAAAAGTTCCACTAAAGGGTGTCTTGGTCATTTTGCCTTGTAAACAAGATTCGCATACATCAAATGAATTATCTTCATTTGTATTCAGAAGACCATTTTTCTGAAGTGTATGCATGCGATTCTTGCTTATATGTCCAAGGCGACAATGCCAAAGATAGGAATCACTCAAATCCATTTTGAGTTTCTTGTTGGTTACTTGGTACATTGAGCTATCATATGATGCGTTATCATGATCTAATTCATAAATACCATTTAAAGATATAGCTTTAAAATAAAACACATCATTCATAGAAACATAAATGTCTTGGTTAACAAAATCAAATTTAAAACCACATTGTCTCAAAAGGGAAACTGAAATTATGTTCCTAGTCAAACTAGGAGCATACAAAACATTCTTCAAAATCACTTCCAAACCACTTGGAAGCTTTAAAACGTAGTCTCCTTGAGCTTCGACTTCAACTTTTGCTCCGTTGCCCATAAAGAGACTACTGTCTCCCTTCTTGTAATGTCTACTTCTTCTGAACCCCTGCAACGAATTGCAAATATGAGTTCCACATCCGGTATCTAGTACCCATGTGTTAGAAGAAATAACATTAAGCTCAACATGTATCATAAAGATAGTACCTGAGGTTTGCCCTGCATCCCTCTTGTTTTTCAACTCCTTGAGATAGGTTGGACAATTTCTCTTCCAATGTCCTATCTCACCACATTCAAAACATGGGTCATTTGTAGCAACCTTTTGCTTCTTCTCCTTCGGTTTGGTGGGTTCTGCTTTAGCTTTTCTCTTCCCTTTTCCTTTGACGTGTCCCTTTCTCTTAGCATAGGTTGCTTTAGAGTTGGGGTGGGGCCTCTTCTTGTTGCCTCCTTCATTGATCGCTAGGACGGGTAACACCTTTTTTCCCATACTTGCTTCGGCCGTCTTGAGCATTGCATGAAGTTCACCAATGTTCTTGTCCCATCCATTCATGTTGTAATTCATTACAAAACTCTCAAATTTCTTTGTTAAAGAGTTGAGGATCAAATCCGTAGCCAACTCTTTAGAGACGGGACAATTTAGCCATTCGAGGCGATCAATGTGGCTTTTCATCTTGAGAACATAAGATGAGACCGATTGGGTTTCCTCCATTCGACATGCATGAAGCGCACGAACAGTTTCGAAGCGTTCTACCCTTGCTTGTTGTAGGAACATTTCCTTTAACTGGGTAATCATGTCGTATGCCCCGTGGTGTTCAAAATCCTTTTGAATTTCGGGAATCATAGTTCCCAACATGAGGCATGAGGCTTGCATGGAGTCCTCGGTATACTTAACCCAATCATTGTAGGCTTCCACATCTTCCACGTTAGGTTCATCGGGAATAGGATCGTCCAACACATAGGATATCTTCTCTTGCTTGAGAACGATTCTCAAGTTTCGAAACCAATCCATGAAGTTGTTATGGTTAAGACGATCCTTTTCAAGGATGGTTCTTAGTGACAGGTTTCGGACGGTTTGGTTAATCGGGTTTGCATTGTTAGCGGCCATCTACAAAATTTAACAAGTTCAATTTTAGTATTTTCGATATTATTATATTTTAATCATTAATACCCTTTTGTGTCTTAAAGACAATTAATAATTAAAATCTAGAATCCAACGTTACATTTAAATATTGGTTAGGTGACCTTTATCCCTCTATTTAAATTAACAAGGTAGTCAACGTTTGACAATTGCAACTCTTTGCAACTTCTAGCCTTATGGGATCTGTTAAACATCTTTATGTTTAGTTGGCATGTTTAATCCCATCAACACCTTTGTTCCCCATGCTTTGGTGACCCTAAGTTCATGGTTTCCAAATCAACTCGTCCAACTTATACACACGTGTGAGTTTATACACATAAGTGGTTAGGTGACCTTTATCCCACAAACATGGTAAACCCACCTCGAATATACAAGTTTCCTCAAATATGGTTAGGTGACCTTTATCCCACAAAAGAGTTCCCAAGTGATTCGAGTGTTGTATAAAAGGATGGTGTTTGACTTGTTTTATAAAAGGGATTTTTGAGTTTTCAAAAATTCTAGTTTAGAAAACTTTATGTACCATACATTTGCATGCATTCAAATCCTTGGTACTTTTGTGAAAATAAATTTTCAAGGTTCTTTCTAATAAAACCCATTTTATTATAAAAATCATTAATTTTTAACAACCTTTTATTAACCAATTTTAAGCTTGTTGTTGATTATTAGTTTGTTAAGCATGCATATCCAAATATCATCTAAACAACATAAATAAACAACCACACAAGCACAACACACATATCATTAGGTGCATAACCATAGCCAACTATTTTGAACACACCTGTTAGCCGAAACAAGTGTGCCAAAAGGTCCTTCCTAAAGGTTGAATATTGACACAACAATGTGTAACACCTGGGTCACTGCGACCATCAAACAAATACCAAACCAATGAAATATTATATTTCATACTTGGGATTTGTAAAAATATGTGTATCATTTGCACATATCAATTTTTGTTCAATTCCAAACTCTAAATCGTTTTCTGGAAGGTTATACGCGCACCGATGCGTAAATATAACCAGTTTAATGCAAAAAAACACTCCGGAATAGTGACATAGGCTTAACATACCTTAAATAACCTTTACATAACTTAGAAATAAGTTTTGAAGGCTTTGGTATGACAAAAACAAGCTAATTCGCTTACAGGGACTAAACTTGACAAACTGCGAAAGTATGCCAATTTGAACTGTAACAGACATTCCGGAACATGACCATAAGTTAAACACACCTTAAATATCCTCTACATAGCTTAGAAATATGCTTTAAGGGATTCGGTGTGCTAAAATAAACTTTTGGGTCATTCAGGGACTAAAAGTGTCAAAAAGTGCACAAGTTTGCATTTTCGCGCATAACTTACGTTCTGAATACATCCGGACATCCAAAAATTTATGTAAGCACTAAAATATTTTATTTTAGTGTTTGGCATAAGAAAAATCCATTCGTCGCGTCATTTGGATCGTTTTTCGCGCTTGTGCGCATTCCGTCGTAATTAAGCGAACATCGCGATCGTACGACCAAACGAACCATCATCCGACATATTTTTGAGCATGTTTTGAGTTCCCTATACTTTAACTTCATTTTAGAGCCTTGAAATGAGGTTAACGGGGTTCAAACGCATCGAAAAAGGCCTTAAACACGTGCAGGGACCATTTCTGCCACTTTTGAAACATTTCTGAAACAGGGGGGTGCTAGCGTAGTGCGACTGCCTAATGCCTTTGCAGTAGCGCTACGCGACTGCCTAACCAGACCAGATTAAGTGTATTTAACACCAAATTGCAGCTGTTTAATCCTCAACCACACACTCACACTTGTCTAGTCAGCTGATAAGAACCCATTTTTAGTCACCACAACTTTGCAACACATGTACGGGTAGGATTCGAGCACGGTTTCCTTGAAACGATCTTAACGGTTACCCGAAAACTATAAATACCCCACCCCCATTGCTTCAAAACCACTAGAATTTTGATTTGAGAAACTCTAAGTTGAAACCATTGTTTCATACCTGAGATTCTTGAATCGAGATTTGCATTCGGGGACCCTTCGTAAGTATTCTTTCGTTCTTTTATTGCTTTTCGAGTCTGAAAGTCAAACTTTGTTTGACTTTCTGCGTTGACCAGTTTATGGTCAATGCGAAGTTCGTTTGAACTTCGCAACGTGAGTGTAATCACGTTGGTTATAGTCCCTTGGGACTATGCCTACTGATTACCACGTTGTCTAGGGTCGTAGGGTAAGCGATCTGATAAATCGCTTATACCTTCGAACCCGACCCATTTTGGTCGATCATTAGGATCCGACCAAATACATTAGGTGACCATAGTATATAGGGAATAACCTTCCGAGGTTATACCTTATGGTCGCTTCGTTTAAGTAGTTGTATGATAGGTAGTTTATATGCCTTAGGTAAATTACCAGAATACCCTTTTCATGTATAATTGGTAATTATGCATATGTAACCTAAACTTTTGTCACATAACTGATTATGTAACATGTTTAGGCATATAACACTTGTCATAGGGCTAGTTAGGCGGTCCGAACGCGTTTCACGCGAACGACGCGTTAAAGTAGCATAAGCTACCTAAACGGGTCGTAATGGGTCACAAACACTTAGGTTAAGTTTCGTTTTAGTATGTGGGCTTTGTTAAACCATATCATATGAGTTCCAATACTCATTTGGTTTACCAAGCCTCATCCTATCCGATCTTCCGATTTAGGTCCGGTTTATTAACATAGTTACCTATATTAGGTGCCGTTTGATATCCGCGATCTCTAGCATTGTTTGGTTGTCACTCAAGGATTACTGAGCATTCTCAAGTGAGTACATAGACCCCTCTTTTACTATTTTCCAAACTGTTTTGGGGTGGAACACATGTGCCTACTTGTTACTTTCATGCTTTCCTGTTTTCACATCATATACCGACTATGTTTGTTAGTACATTATAGTACATGATTTCATTACATTTCATGCTATGTATGTCCATTGTGTGCATACTTAGTACATTGTTTTACGTTACATTTCTGCTATGTATGTTGACTGATAGCATGCTAGCACATTGATTTACAAGACTTTTCTGCTTTGTATGTTAACTTAGCATACTTAGTACATTGTTTTCTTATGACATGTATACGACTGCTATGAGATTTGGTTTGCACAAACGGGTCTTTATAACGTTCATTAACATTTGCTACGCCGCTCGGGAGTAAGTAGTGGTACCATAGGACTTGACAAATCCCATTCCTGAAATCTCGGGTTTGTTTGGACGTAAGGAATGACCGAATCCGAATACATATTCTTTTGATAACTCATTTTTACATAGTTATCCGACTGTCGCAAGGCTTGGATGTATGAATTTTCACAATACCGCATAAATGTCTATATCAGTATAGCATGCATTTACTACACAGAACATAACTTTGATTTAAACCAAGTTTTACTTCAATACTTTGTTTTGTACATTTTTACTTATGGTGTAAGTAGTCTTATTTTACTTACCATACATATCATTTTGGTTACACATTACTTGACTACTTTTGGACTATAAACATTTGACATGGTTTATACAAGGACTTTTGACTATTGGTTTAAACATAGACTTATTATATTGTTGGTTTGGTTTGATTAAGTGATTAAGTAACGATGCGTGTGTAATATGATACAAGCATGGTGGATACGCCGCTGGTACTTCCTATATATAAGTGTTTGTATGGTATTACATATCGTAGCGTTATTTGAATCATTTCAGTTTATGACATATAACATTTTATACAAATAACATACTTTTCACAATACATTGTTTTACAAACAACTTAACTTATACAAACTCATTTTACATGGTTAATCATTTAACCATGCATTATTCTCTTATTTATACGTATCATCTGAACTTATTGTTTTTCAAATGATCTACAAAGACAAAGCAAATTACAAGGTTCATGACTAAACATTTTCTTAAACAGAAAGTCATGAATCTTATTTTCACAAAACCTATATACTCGCCGGCATTTTTATGCTGATGTACCTATTTTCACATGTGTTTCAGGAAATGAAGCATAGGATTGATCAAGATACACTTAGGCGGACATGGGCCTTAGTGACAATAAAAGATGCAAGACTAGTTATTTATGTTATGTTTCTTTGATTGTCAAGACATTATAACTACCTTAATCAATAAAACTATATTTCAATTTCCATGTGTTATGAAACAATGATTCTGTTACAACACTCCCCGATGTTTCCGCCACGCTTTGTTGTTTTACGTGGTCGGGGTGTGACACAATGTGTCGTTGAACTCCCACTTGATCCCGCATCCAAATGCTTCAAGTATCCTTCTTGTGTTGTGATTACTCCACTTTCTTTGAGCTTCCAAAATGTACTTTAATTCAGCTCCAAACTCCTTTGGGCTCCGTAAATGTGTTTGGTTATCGGGCTAAAATCCCGTTTAGAACTATGAAGTCCTTTATGCCCGAAATTGGCAAAACCAAAACCGCATTTTTGTGTGCATCTTCTTTTACAAAATATATCCTAATACATTTTTTCTAGTAAAATAAAATGCACCTAATCTATTTATTTTACATACCAAATGAAATAAATAAATTACATATCTTCTAATGGAAGAACAAAATAATTATTACAACCTTTGAAATAATTAAATATAAATCACAAACACAAACATATTCAACACAAGGTCATGGCTAGGTTATATGCACCAAAATATATATCCAAATATATATTAATTTCAAGAAGCATAAAAAAATGGTTCCCTTTTGTAAACATTTTCGGCTATTCTCAAAAAACCGAAAAGGTGAGTTTTGTCCAAACAAACAAATCATCCATATGAAATAATTTTTCAAGATTCATTTATGCATGTAAGAATATAATCTTGAAAAACAAAGGGATAACCATACTTAAAATTTCGGCCATAGGGTTTTCACCAAACCCGAAACCCGAAAATTTTAAGTCTATTGAAGCATGCACTCATATAAGCGGCTCTAGATGCCATTGTTGGGATTTTAACATGTTTATCAAAGTAATTTCATCCATATGAAATAAAAACGCAGCGGAAAATAAGTTTAAAACATGTTACTTTTATAAGATATAAAACCATTTATATGCAAAATCCCAAAACCCGGATCCATATATGAGATGTATACTTACAAACACAACCATAGGATGTTTAGAAAACTACCTTCTTGAAGTACAAGGATTATGAAACGGATGATGCTTCTTGAAATGGTTGTCTTCAAGAGTAGAAGACCTCAAGCTTGTATACCCCAAGCTTCCAACAAACACCACAAGTTTAGCTAGGATTCAACACTTGAAGATCAAAGAATGAACACTTGAAAGAACACTCTTATGGCCGAAATTTTAGAACAAAAATTCAGCTCTTAGGTTTCAATTTTGGTCATGTATTTAATTTAAAATACTAGAGAGAATATCACCAAAAACAAGACCCAATCAAAAGCTCTTACACATGCAAAATGCATGTCATAGCATTGGACCAACATATGTCTTGGGAAGACCACCAAAGTGGACGGCCCTAAGGGGTTTTATTTAAAAAAAATCCAATTTTTTTAATAATAAATAAAGTCTTGTTTAATTTTATAACTTTTATAAAATATAACACTATGTTTGCAAGACTTTATATAATCTTTTATAATGTTATTTAACCTATTAAATAACAAAATAAAATATTCTCTCAAAATAAATTATCCACATAATTTATTGGTTTCTCAAGTGTAATTATTTAGAAAACCAATTTCTAAATATTGTAAGTGTTAATATTTATTTGTATGATCATATCACAAATAAATAATATAAGTGTTTGTCTAGCTTGTTATTGGGTATGACTCGACTTGGATCATAACGTGCTGGCCACATCAATTTAATATGTGTCTTGGGCATACAGAGTCCAACATGAACATCAACAGCAACAACATTATTCAACATTTTTCGAACAACAAATTTCTAATTTTCTCACAAATGACTCAGAGTTATGATTTGAAACTTTGAAGGCTTGTAAATCATGCATATTCGCACAACATATCCGAAAATTATCAATTTTTAACCGTAAAATCCTGGTTAATTTTGCGTTTTTCTGTTTAAAACGTGACAGAGATGAAAGATGAAGAAATTGCTCAATTCTGATGCGAATTGAGATCTGAAAACGATGAAATCCTGTGCGAAATCGTGTGAATGATCTGAGCAATCGATCTCCTACTCTGATACCACTTGTTAGGTCCCAGATTGATCCGTTTCGATTGCGAATCGACTCGTACGACGTGCGGAATCCGTGCACGAGCAAGACCGAAACACACGAAAGTAATATAATCTGTGATTCTTTGATTGATTTGATAATGTACAAGAACCGTGAATCACCTTTCTCTCACTAGTTTCTCTCTCTAGACTTCAAACTCTAAGATCACCAAATGAGCTCCAAACTAGCAAAAGTGTCAAAAGTTCCTAAATGAAACCCTAAGGCTCCTATTTATAGGCCAAGGCTTATAAGGAGAGTTCCCCTTATTTACAATAATGCCACCTTGCCTTTTACTAACTAGATACAACATAAAGCCTAGAATTTAACAGTTTCTGCTACGGTTTGAGATGACGGAGGCGATAGACATACTGCACTAACAGTTATGAAATTTATGAAAAGAAGAAAACATTGATGAATAAAATTAAAGGGAATCTAGATGAATTGAATTTGGGGAATCTAGATAAAATTAATTGGGATGTAATTACTGAAATAGATAGAAGAATCTGTATATGCTTTGCTGCACAAAGGAACACGAGATATGACTATAAGAGAGGATGTTACATTGATAAAAATTTGAATCCTCTTGATTTTGTTAAAATCTTTTGTGCAGGAACATACAAGACTGAGATAAAGGAAATTCCAGAGAATGAAGAATATGTGAAGCTTGAATCTTTGAATTCTGATTCAGTGTGTTCTAAATGTGACAAATTTAAAGCTGACAATGATAAACTCTTGAAAGATGCGGAAAGTTTGGCATTGGAGATAAAATTTTTGAAGAATGAGATGAAATCAGATGTCAAACAGATTCTTGTTTTGCAGGAAAATTGTGAGAAACTGAAATATGAGAATGTTAACCTGTTAAGTGATTTGAACAGTTTGACATTAGAAAACAAGGTTTTAAAGGAGAAAGAAAAGGAATTTGAAAGCAAAAAGAAATCTTCAGAAAATGAAGATTTCTGGATAAAGCTGGAGAACAAGGATTTGAAAGTAAATGAAACAAATTTCAAGAACAGATAAAAGTTTTGGAAAATGAAAAGTCTGTTCTTGAAAACATTAAAATTGAAAATAAAAAAAACAATCAAGTCTCATCTTGAGAGAATATCTCAGCTTGAAAATGAAGCTGAGAATTCTAGGAACAAAATTGATGAGCTTGAAAAGAAATTGAAAGGTTTTGTGAATACTTCTTCGATTCCTTGTCCAAAACCAATCAATTATGTTCTAATAAGTGACAATGTCACAAACTTTGACAAAGTCAAAGTTGAAGATTGTGATGTGAAAACTGATGATACTGAAAAAAGAAAAATATTTTTGAAATTGAATGAAATGTTTCAAGAAACTGTTCTACATTCTACTAAAAAAGGTGAATGTTCAACGCAAAAACCTGTAAAAAAGAATGTGGAACAAAAACAAAAAGATAAAAACTGAAAAATGTTCAAAAAGAAAATAAAAGCTCATTAGTTAAATCATCCAATCGTGATAAAAAACCACAAAAATTGGAAAATCAAAACTCAAAAATTGTTGGTAATAAGTGGTGCAGATTTGACCACAGTGCTCAAAAGCCAAATCTAGCATACAAGAGGAGAGATGGATATCACCAAGCCAAACAATGTTATGATCTGATTGTTTGGGCTGAAGATGGTGATTGGTACGATAACATAGTGTGTTACACTTATGGTGTTCGAGGACACATTGCTGTTAACTGCCAAAGTTGGAGTTATGAGACGAGAAGATGCTTTGAATGCAATATCAAAGGTCACATTGCCAGAGATTGCCCAATAAGATCAAATAGAAGATTGAGGGCTGATTCTCAGAAATTGGCAAAGAAAACAGTCAATGTCAAGCCCAAAGAACAGAAAGTTCAAGAACCTAAAGTTCAAGAACAGAAAGTTCATGAACAAAAAGTGAAGCTTTCACAAGGGCAGAAAGACAGACTGAGGAAGAAGAGGAAGAAAGCGAGAGAGTATCTCGAAAGGATTTTGTCCTCGGATACAACTGGTAAAACAGATAAAAGTTCTGATAAATCGTCTTGCTCGCCAAAGAATGACAAATCAAGCAAAACGAATTCATCAGATACAAATCTGAGGACAGAGGAGAGAGTAAAGAAAGAGAAAGTTGGTGGTGATGAATTTGTTTCTTTGAAAACAAAGGAGCCACGTGTTGGCGATGAATCTGACTCATCAAAGTTAGACAAGCCAAGTTCAGGCAATGAATCTGGTGTGGTAAAGCCAGAAGAGCCGTGTGTTGAGGTAAAAGTTGAGAGTTTTGGTCTGACAATGGATGATGTAAATTTTCCACCATTGTTGAACAAGAATTCAAAATCACCCAAGGACCGTCAGGCTTGGGTGAATCTGTTTAAATAAAGAAAAAACTGACTTGCCGGAACTCCCAGGTTGGTAAGCGAGGAGTAGGAATTGGCATCTTGAGAATTCAACCTACATATGGTAACTTACAAGTGGTATTGGTTGGTAAGCCATGTGGTTGAAAAATTGGTTGAAAAAGGTTTTTACCTACA
This sequence comes from Helianthus tuberosus, assembly GCA_030545235.1. Taxonomy (NCBI): domain Eukaryota; kingdom Viridiplantae; phylum Streptophyta; class Magnoliopsida; order Asterales; family Asteraceae; genus Helianthus; species Helianthus tuberosus. The sequence goes on along the minus strand of CM060433.1, from coordinate 41,774,719 downwards.
AGTGGTAAATCAAGGACATTAATTTGTACTTGCATTTTCCTACACGTGATTGAAAGACAATGTGATGAATCAAACCCCTAATCTATAAATGGTAAAATCAATCAACAAAACTAATTTTCCGGAAAAACCATTTGATTAAAACAAACTTAAGTGTTTAGAAATCAATGGGAAAATAGTTTGTTGTAAGGGGAGTTCTGATTGTTTATGCTAAGTGGATGGCGAATTGAAGTAATTCGATATCAGTTGTCAGTTTACTTGTACAGTTTGTTTTCAAATTTCCTAAAATGTGTTTGCATTTTAGGGGGAGTAAGATTTTCAGAAAATCCAAAAACATTTGAAAATTACAAAAACATTGAAAAATGCAAAAATGAGTTTTGTTGTAAAAAAAGAGGAAATGATAGTAGATCAGTTGGACTGTCACGACATGCTAAAGAAATGGAATGATAAAATGTGATAAACGATCTCACTAAAGATGTGACGGTAGGCTCAGCTAGACTAGTAGATTTGCGATAACGATACAAACTTAAATGAAAAAGCCTAGTTCTATTGGGAAACATGGTCAAAAGCATAGTACTTAGTTTTGTCCTTCTTGATTGTGTACCTACTCAGTAATCGCTGATTGTTGAAAGACATAAAACTGGTTAAGTTTGTGAACTTTCACAACTTTGCTGAAAAGTCACTGTGATTGTGCATTTTATTTTGCAAAGATTTAAACTTGTTTTATTTCTTTATTTTGTTTAAGCATTGGACATCCTCTGCGTATACGTGAGTATCGACCTGGATGTTATTGCCTAAATGTTATGCTTTATTTTCTTTGGTGTTTCGTTTAAGCTTTGGACCTCCTCTGCGTATACGGAAGTATCGACCTGGTGGTTAAAGCCTAAACAACTTCAACTTGTTTTATTATTCCTATTTTGTTTAAACATTGGACTTTCTCTGCGTATACGGAAGTATCGACCTAATTGTTAATGTTAAACATTCTGCTTTGTTTTTGCACAAATCACAGTTGATAAAAGTTTAAAGGCATTACTTGAGTCAGTGTATTGCATGATGAGGGGATATGCTGAGATCGTGGGGTCTATAAGAATTTAGTGCTATCTAAATATACCTTAAACGTATCGCTAAGCATGTCGAAAGTTTTTAGATTGAGTTTAAGTGGACAACAATATCGTCAATCAATGTGAATCGTTTAGAACTGAAAATGTTTAAAGCTTAACGGTGCTAGTGATTGGTCACATAAACTGATATGATCATCTTACACAAACTCACAAAAATATTGTTTGTAAATATTGTTTTATTGCATTTCTGTTATTTTCAAAAATCAAAAAAGATTTTAGTGTGTTTTAGCATAAATTTTGGAAAATACAAAAAGATTTTCGACAACTAATGTTGGAGAGCTGATATTCAAAATTTCAAGTGCTGAACATGACGAACAGGTTTGGGAGTGTGTGTGCTAAATTGAAAAATTTTGAGTTAAAAAAAAGTTGAGATTAGTTAATCAGGGTCATTAATTTGAACTTGATGTAACTATTACTAGTAAGTTTTTCTTATTGATTTAAGTAAAAACTTATGTTTTGGTGAGAAAATTTGTGTAGGTGTTGAGCTGATCAGATTTAAAGCCAGGGATTGATCTCAAGGTGATAGCTAATTCCAGACAGCGATCCCATCATGATGAGAGGGGGAATCTGACAAGGTTAGAGCCAAAGAGAAGATCCTGGTACATGCTAAGAAAGAAAGAAGACCGATCAAGATTGAAGAGTCGTTACGATGAAGACTCTCACTGAAGATTCCGTCAACATTCAAGGGGGAGTCTGTTGGTGCAGTTGTCTGTCGACTCCATCTTCGTTCGAGTCTCAGATTGTGAAAGAGCCCGAAGACTGATAAAGACTGAAGATGCGAAGACTCGATACTTCAGACTCGTCAACATCCGAGGGGGAGTCTGTTAGTGCATACGTTTGTCAACTTCGTCTTGTATCGAGTCTTATACTAGAATTGATAGATCAAGGCAAGTTATACGAGAAAATAGGAGGTTTTGTGTGTTAAAGAGGTAATTTCGTTTGAAAATGACATTGCCACTTTCAAACGAAATTAGAATGTTTAATTTCGTTTGAAATGGGCAATGCCACTTTCAAACGAAATAGCAACCTCTATAAATACCCTTGATGCGAAATCATTTGTAACCTTCTTGTTTCCGACGCCGAGGTGCTGTCGAAGTGTCTACGTGCTGTAAATTGCTTCAAGATCAATAAACAAGACAGTTAACAGTGAATACAAGCTAAACAAAGACAGAATCAATGAATTCCGCCTCTGATTCTGTCTGAGCACTCTTCTGATCGACTCGTTAGGTTGTTTCACGATCCTACATATGCTGAGAGTTAGATTTTGAATCTTATATTGTCATATATCTTACAAATGTTTGAGAGGTTGCAGATGATAGTGCCAGTTTACGATCCCGATAGACGAGTTTAAGGGGGAGTCTGAAGACGAGCTCATTGCAAGGGGGAGCATGTAACCGAAGAACCAGGTGTTGATCCTTAAAGCACAGAAGCTTAACGAAAGGGGGAGACTGAAGAAAGATTCTAAACGAAAACTAAAGCTGAAGACAGATCCACGGGGAGTCTGTTCGAGCAAGAGAGAGTCTGTGGTAGCTGAAGATGTTAAAGCTTCATAAAGACTCAAAGAGAAAGAAAAGAAAAGTTGCTACGAGATTGACTACGGCAATATCCAAGGGGGAGTCTGTGAGTGCATTTATGTCTATCGCCTCCGTCAATTCAAATCGTAGCAGAAATCAGAACAAGACATGGTTTTATAGTGTAAAATATAGGGGAAAGGCAAGGTGGCTGTCACGGCCCCCGACCCGGTTTGACCCGGTTCAGGATCCGCGGGACAGAAATCCCGTGGTATTTATTTAATTGAGTTGACAGCGGAATATTTTTAGCAGGATCTTTTAAAACGGAAATGCCCGATTATTTTATTTCATAATTCGGGATAAAACCCCGTAGTTTACAATATAGTGATTTCACTTGGAAATCCTTATTTTACAAAACATGTTTCTTTATTTATTTTGAGCCACTTCCTTAAGCTTGTAGTGCTTTGCGGCACTTTTTCCTGGATCACAACAGATCACCTGAAACATGTTTGAAAAAAGGTTTTGTCAGCGGGGAAATACTGGTGAATCATTCTTTTTACTAAAAACAACGCGTTGTTATAATTTACAGTATTAAGAGCGATTACAATGCTTGTACGAATCAACCATCTACCCACGGTATTTATCACTCGACCACCTATTGGCTATCTCGTTGTCCAATGGTGTCTGTGATTATGGTCATATCACCCCTTGGCTAACCCGTTGTCCAATGGTGACGGTTATCAAGTAATGTATACAAAACCCCACATACCGGCTGTAATTTGGAGATTACAAAGACTTAATCCCTGTAATTATAACTTTGAAAACAAACATGATTTATAAAGAAATCTTGGTAAAAAGAGAACGACTCACTTTGCAGATTTACACGAGCAGAGTTTAGCCTACTGATTTAGCCTGTTAACCTAATTCAAATAATAATGCACACGAACTAGGTTAGTAACTAATACAGCATTTACGATAACTCACGAGATTAAAACCTTCACAACAAATGACAAAGTGTGATACTTAAACATCCATCGAATTAACGACGAATGACAAAGTATAAACCCTAATTTGAGCAGCACTTAAACATTCATTGGATAGTTTCAATCTATCAGACATTGAATCGTAGCAGTGATCGAGTTATTACCCTGTTATTGCGGCAGAAATTCGAGATTGTGTGTGTTTCTGTAGTATTTGGACGATATCTCAGTGCATGAATCAAATTTTAACGTCGAAACAACTCGTAATTGCAATTGCCAAACTCCCCTATTTATAACTGGAAAAAGGCGCCCTCACGTGGCGCAAGGGGCCTTCGCGTGGCGCGAGGGGTGCCCTCCTACCATAGGGTATCCCCGTGTCTTGGTAGGCTTGCTGAGTTGGTCGTTCGTCAAAATTAGATTTCCACGTAAAACTGTGTGGATATTACTAACTAGGGTTTACCCCCCCCCCCCTGAGTTTTAGGGGCCCTGATCCTGATTCCGATTGTTCTGAAAATTTTAGGGTTATGCAGAATTACTTGGGGGTCTCAATTAGGGTTTCCTATTGGAAAAATAAAATAATAAATAATAATTTTGGTGAGAGTTGTTACATCCTCCCCACCTTAATAAAAATCTCGTCCTCGAGATTTATTGGAATAAATGAGGATATTTCCGCTTCATTTCTGATTCCAGCTCCCAAGTATATTCAGGTCCTCTTTTCGACTCCCACTTGACTTTAACTAGTACCAATCGCTTGTGCTTGAGAAATTTGATCTTTCGGCCTTCTATTTGTAGTGGTTTCTCTACGAAATTTAACTTTTCATTTACCTCTACATCTTGAAGAGGTACTACCAGGGATTCGTCCGATAAACATTTCTTGAGATTGGATACATGAATTACGTCATGTATTCCAGCTAGTTCTTCTGGTAGTTGTAGGCGATAGGCAACTGGTCCTATACGTTGGATTACTGGAAATGGTCCTACGTATCGTGGACTTAGCTTTCCTTTCTTACCGAACCGAACTATTCCTTTCCAAGGAGAAACTTTCAAGAGTACCTTGTCACCAACTTGGAATTCTAGTGGTTTGTGTCGATTGTCGGCATAACTTTTCTGACGATCACGAGCAGTCTTTAGTCTTTCCTTGATTTGAGTGATCTTGTCGGTGGTTTCTTGTACTATTTCAGGACCGGATAATTGACTTTCTCCTATTTCTGCTCAGCAAACTGGAGTTCTGCACTTTCTTCCATACAGTGCTTCGAATGGGGCAGCTTCGATGCTTGCATGATAACTATTGTTATAGGAGAATTCAATTAAGGGTAGGTGGTCATCCCAATTTCCACCAAAATCTATCACACATGCTCGGAGGATGTCTTCCAGGGTTTGTATAGTCCTCTCACTTTGTCCGTCTATTTGAGGATGATATGCCGTACTTAAATTTAGTCGGGTTCCCATTGCTTCCTGGAAACTTTTCTAGAAGTGGGAAGTGAAATGACTATCCCTATCCGATACAATGGAGAGTGGAACTCCATGTAAGGATACTACTTCGTCTACATACAACTTGGCTAACTTTTCCATGCTAAAGGTTTCCTTCATGGGTAGAAAATGAGCTGACTTGGTTAATCGATCCACAATTACCCAAATCGCATCATTACCTTTTCTGGTTTTGGGTAACTTAGTAACAAAGTCCATTGTTATGAGTTCCCATTTTCATACAGGCATTTCTAATTGTTGAAGTAGACCTGAGGGTTTCTGGTGTTCCGCCTTAACTTGTGAACAAGTAAGACACTTAGAAACATATATAGCTATGTCCTTTTTCATTCCTATCCACCAGAAATTATTTCTTAAATCTTGGTACATTTTATTGTTACCAGGGTGCATGGTATACCTAGATTTATGGGCTTCCTCTAAAATTTTATTTCTTAATTCTCCCTGTTTAGGTACCCAAATTCGTTTCTTATGGAATCTCCAAATTCCATCACTTCCTTGTTCTAATTCTTTTATTCGTCCCTTCATTCCTTCTGCAGCGTCCTCAATTGTTGTTTCTTGAACATTCTATAATTGTTCCAGTAAATCCAATTGCAGATTTAATCTAAGAGCACGGACTCGTCGTTGTTTCTCATGATACTTACGACTTAAGGCATCTGCAACTACATTTGCCTTTCCTTCGTGATACTGAATATCACAGTCTTAGTCGCTTAGTATTTCCATCCATCTCCTTTGTCTCATGTTTAACTCTTTTTGCCCAAATATGTACCTTAAACTTTTTTGATCCGTATAGACAGTAAACTTACTTCCATACAAATAATGTCTCCAAATTTTAAGGGCAAAAATTATGGCTCCTAACTCTAAGTCATGAGTTGTATAGTTTTCTTCGTGCTTTTTCAATTGCCTTGAAGCATACGCAATTACCTTCTTGCGCTGCATTAACACACATCCAAATCCTAGTTTTGAAGCGTCACGGTATACTTCAAAATCTTCTGTTCCTTCTGGTAAGGCTAGAATAGGAGCATTTGTTAACTTTTGCTTCAAAATCCTAAAGGCTTCTTCTTGCTTGGGTCCCCATTCAAACTTAACTGCTTTACAGGTTAGCTTAGTTAATGGTACAGCTATTTTGGAAAAATCTTTAATAAACCGCCTATAATATCCGGCTAACCCTATAAAACTTCTAATTTCCATTGCTGACTGCGGGACCTTCCATTTGGTGATTGCTTCTATTTTAGAGGGATCTACGTGAATTCCTTTGTGATTCACCATGCGACCTAAAAATTGCACTTCTTGTAGCCAAAATTCACACTTTGAGAATTTGGCATAAAGCTTCTCCTTTCTTAACAAAGTTAAGAGTGCATGCAGGGGCTGACAATGTTCTTCCTGATTCTTGGAATAAATAAGTATATCGTTAATGAAGACAATTATAAATTTATCCAAGTATGGTTTACAGATTCTATTCATCATGTCCATAAATGTTGGAGGAGCATTTGTTAACCCAAAAGGCATGACTGTAAACTCGTAATGACCATACCTAGTTCTGAAAGCAGTTTTAGGTATGTCTTCTTCTTGTACATTCAATTGATGATATCCAGAGCTCAAGTCGATCTTAGAAAAATATCTTGCCCCCTGAAGTTGATCAAAAAGATCATCAATCCTAGGTAATGGGTATCGATTCTTAATTGTAACTTTATTCAATTCCCTATAACCGATACACATTCTCATTGAACCATCTTTCTTCTTTACAAACAACACTGGCGCTCCCCACGGGGATGAGCTAGGTTGTATGAATCCTTTGCTTAGTAATTCATCTAATTGCTTTTTCAATTCTAGCATTTCTGTGGGTGCTAATCGATAAGGTGCTTTGGCTATCGATGTAGTTCCAGGAATTAGATGAATTCTAAATTCAACTTTCCTATTGGGTGGTAATCCAGGTAGTTCTTCCAGAAAGACATCCAGGTATTCTGATACTATCGGAATGTCCTTAAGTTTCTTACCCTTAGTGCTAATGATTACCGAAATCATATACACCATTTCTTGTTTTCTGGAATAACTGGCCAATTTCATTATTGAAATGAATTTCATTGACTTTTATGGTTTATCTCCTGTAATCACTATTAATTCTCCTGTGGGTGTATGGATTTCTATGGAATTCTTATCACAAAGAATTCGAGCATGATTGGCTACCAACCAATCTATTCCTAATACAATGTCGAATCCAGATAGATTCATGGGTAATAGGTTTGCAGAAAGTTTATGACTTAAGAGTTCTATCTTTACATTTTGCAAAACCTTATCTATGTTAACGGAATTTCCATTTGCTGTTTCAACTGTAAAAATCTGCCTAAGGTTGGTTAAAGGTAAGTTAAGAGCTTGACATAATGAAGTATTTATAAAACTTTGGTTTGCACCAGAGTCAAATAATACTTTGGCATAGACGTTGTGAACTAAGAACGTACCAGCTATCACGTTCGGAATTAATTCTGCTTCCGGAGTAGTCAACTGGAAGGCTCTTACGTTCTTCTTGGTAGTTCCTTCTGCAGGTTTGGATTTATTGTCTGCTGGTTTAACCAATTTAGGGCATTCTGGTTTAAAATGTCCTGCTTCTCCACAGTTATAGCAGACCCTTGTTTTCTTTCTGCAATCTTCTTCACGATGTCCTACAACTTTGCAAAAGTTACAGGTTACATTGCATTTTCCAAAATGTTTCTTTCTGCAATTTCTGCAGAACGGCGAAGTTGAGGATTGCCCCGTTCCTCTTTTCTTGAAGTTGTTATTATTACCCACACGAAATCTTTAGGTAATTTTCTGAGCCAATTCCTTTTTCCTATTTTCATCTCTTGTGCGTACCAACTCGTCAGTTAGGGTATTAGCTAATTCTACCGCATCGTCAATAGTACGGGGTCTCGCAGCTTTAACGATATTACGGATTTCGCTAATCAATCCCCAAATATAGCGAGAAATAAGTACCGGTTCTGGCGAAGCCAGTGTTGGTACCACTCTAGCATATTCGAAGAATGTCGAAGTATATCCTCGATAGTCTACACCCATCATTCGATGGTTCAGGAATTTATTTGCCATTTGTTCTTTTTCGTATTCGGGACATAATTTTCTTTCTATTAGCTGCTGGAATTCCTCCCAACTCATGGCATAGGCCATATTTCTTCCTTTGGCTTGAAGTACCGTATTCCACCATTCCAGCGCCCCTTCTTTAAAAAGATGTGACGCATACATAACCCTGTCTTCTTCAGCACATTTACTTATCATAATTACTGCTTCGGTCTTCTCCAACCAACGCAGTGCTGCAGTTGCCCCTTCATTGCCTGCAAATTCAGCTGGTTTACAAGCAAGGAATTCTTTGTAAGTGCAACCAGGCGTTACAGCTTTCATTTTCTTAGGGAGTGGGGATTGCCGTGGGTCATTATTGTGATTAGTATGGTTACCACCTCCGTTTACACTATTACTGAAGTTATTTCCTTGGGTACGTTTAGTAGGAATGATTTATTGAGGTTCAACAGGTTTCTGGGCAGCAGCAAGGATTGCTGGAGTAGCATTAGCTATTCCTTGAGCAATGATATTTTCTATATCTTGCCTAGTCATAAATTGATCCTCCTGGTGTTGCTCAGATTGATTAACCTCGTTAACTGGTTCATTATTAGCGTTTTCCATCTGATAATTAATATATATAATTTATTAGTATAGAATAAATAACAATTATACACAAAACAATCATATAAATTTCACAACACATATATATATATATATATATCCAAAATTATCGATTCCTCGATTTCCCTTTTTATATATCATATTATGCATCCGTACACACTGTTATGTTACAAAGTTTTATTTTTATTTTACAAGATTATATTTTTATTATTATTATTATACAATCACATCTACGTTCTCACACCATCCCTTCTGCTAATATGTTAGTAACGACGCTCCCTCTCATCGTATTTCCAGGAAATTTGCTTTCCCACCTCCCGAATCCTATTCCCGGCACCTATCAGCTCCTCGCCAAAATGGCGGAGTTCAGCTAAATTTTCATTGCTCATTGGTGGGCTTCGTATAGGTTCTGGGTCGAACTGAGGGAAAAAGGTATAAGGATTATTAAGGAGGTTTTGAAACTGCCAATCGTTCGTCCACCACTCGTCCATTTCTCCTAAAGGTTGAGTATGGATTAAAGGTTCTGGGATTGCTGGTTCTAAGTTTATTGGAAGTTGAGTTTTGGCAGGATAAGGATAAAGGTTGGTATTGATAGGTCAAATGATATCACAGCTTGCCAATATGCGATCCAATTCCTCTTGTAATGGCAACTCCTCGTCTTGTTTAGAACTTTCCCCAATTTCCATTTCTACTTGCCTAGAATCTTCTCCGATCGCAATTCCTTTTCCTTTATCTATGGGATTCTCTATTTTGGGAACCTTTCTAGTTGCTGGTTTCCTCCTGCGTACACGCCTCCAGCCTACGGATCTTCTCTTTTTCTTAGGCTTTGGTTTCTCTAGAGGTGGAGCGTGGAATTCCATAGGTTCTTCCATATCGGGTATGTAACCAGTAAAATCTTTGGAAACTTCTACTTTCACCGGATAGAGATTGAGATTCTGAAGGGCTTCAGATAACTCATTCATGCTGTTTAGCATATATGCAAAAATGCACAAAAATGCTAAGTTAAAATTTTATAACAAAATTTTCATAGATAAACATTCAAGTATTATTGCATACCATGTGACTAATTTAATACAAAGGACAACTGACAATTAAAACATACTAGGGTTTATTGTAAACTTATTTATTTACTGGGTAAAGTTTCTGGCTTGTAGGTGATAAGGGTGCTAGAACTGAGTCAGGGTATCTAAAGATTTGCATTTACTGCTACAGTGGCTAACATATAGAGATCTGCCCATTTTTCATCTAACTTGTCTTCCCATTGTGGATTACTGCCTAGTTCCTGGGTTTCTTGATTAACTCTCATTTCTTTTGGTTGTGATTTCTTTATTTTCTCCTAACTTTTCCTAATAATCAAACTTCTTTTATTAGGAGAAAGGGGTTCCTCATATTGTGCCTTTCGAACAAATATTCCTTCCTCAGTATCTGTTGGGTATTTTGAGGATGAAGTTCCTTTTTCTTTCGATGAAGTATCTAATTTATGGTAGATATTCGAAAGTCTTTGCTTACCCATACTGTAAACAAATATTCAAATAATAAAACATGTATAATAAATAAATAAAAAATGGCAATCAGTAAAAATTAAGTATTTTCTAAATACTTAATTGGCTTAAATCAGAGGCTCTGATACCACCTTTTTCTGTCACGGCCCCCGGCCCGGTTTGACCCGGTTCAGGAGCCGCGGGACAGAAATCCCGTGGTATTCATTTAATTGAGTTGACAGCGGAAGATTTTTAGCAGGATCTTTTAAAACTGAAATGCCCGATTATTTTATTTCATAATTCAGGATAATACCCCGTAGTTTACAATATAGTGATTTCACTGGGAAATCCTTATTTTACAAAACATGTTTCTTTATTTATTTTGAGCCACTTCCTTAAGCTTGTAGTGCTTTGCGGCACTTTTTCCTGGATCACAACAGATCACCTGAAACATGTTTGAAAAAGGTTTTGATAGCGGGGAAATACTGGTGAATCATTCTTTTTACTAAAAACAATGCGTTGTTATAATTTACAGTATTAAGAGCGATTACAATGCTTGTACGTATCAACCATCTACCCACGATATTTATCACTCGACCACCTATTGGCTATCTCGTTGTCCAATGGTGTCTGTGATTATGGTCATATCACCCCTTGGCTAACCCGTTGTCCAATGGTGACGGTTATCAAGTAATGTATACAAAACCCCACATACCGGCTGTAATTTGGAGATTACAAAGACTTAATCCCTGTAATTATAACTTTGAAAACAAACATGATTTATAGAGCAATCTTGGTAAAAAGAGAATGACTCACTTTGCAGATTTACACAAGCAGAGTTTAGCCTACTGATTTCGCCTGTTAACCTAGTTCAAATAATAATGCACACGAACTAGGTTAGTAACTAATACAACATTTACGATAACTCACGAGATTAATACCTTCACAACAAATGACAAAGTGCGATACTTAAACATCCATCGAATTCACGACGAATGACAAAGTATAAACCCTAATTTGAGCAGCACTTAAACATTCATTGGATAGTTTCAATCGATCGGACATTGAATCGTAGCAGCGATCGAGTTATTACCCTGTTATTGCGGAAGAAATTCGAGATTGTGTGTGTTTCTGTAGTATTTGGACGATATCTCAGTGCAAGAATCGAATTTTAACGTCGAACAAACTCGTAATTGCAATTGCCAAACTCCCCTATTTATAACTGGAAAAAGGTGCCCTCGCGTGGCGCGAGGGGTGCCCTCCTACCATAGGGTAGCCCCGTGTCTTGGTAGGCTTGCTGAGTTGGTCGTTCGTCAAAATTAGATTTCCACGTAAAACTGTGTGGATATTACTAACTAGGGTTTACCCCCCTGAGTTTTAGGGGCCCTGATCCTGATTCCGATTGTTCTGAAAATTTTAGGGGTTATGCAGAATTACTTGGGGGTCTCAATTAGGGTTTCCTATTGGAAAAATAAAATAATAAATAATAATTTTGGTGAGAGTTGTTACAGTGGCATTATTGTAATTAGTGAGACTTTCTTTAGTGTCTAACTCTATAAATATGGAAGGAATGTTAGGCATTTAGAACTTTTTGCAACCTTTGGAGCTTTGGTGATTAGAGAGAGATTCTAGAGAGAGAAAGTAGCAAAGGTGATTCAAGGTGCTTGTATATTGTCAAATATTCAATTGAATCACAGTTTATTACGTTCTTGTGTTCGGTCCACGCACGTACACGGATTCCGCACGTCGTACGTGTCATTTTGCAATCGTTTGGGAGTCAAATACGGTCCTACAATGCATTCACAATTATAATATAAATTAATAGTTTTTGTTTAATGCAAATATAATCATTTATATTGTTATGATAATATAATGAAACAATATATACTCTGCTGTATGTAAAATTATAGTTAGAAATATATGAAAAATAATTACATATGTATCGAAACAAATAATTTATATAAGAGTAAATTACGTTTTTGGCCCCTATGGTTATATCACTTTTACTATATTTGCCCAAAATAAGAATTTTTAACAGATCTACCCCCATGGTCTCTGTAACTAACCATTTTGACCCCTAAGTCTAACCAAACCCCCAACTCTCGTTAATTAATTGGCACATGACTTGCACATGATGTCTAAAAATGTAATTTTCCCTCCCCCTTTTATGACTATAAATAAAACCCTAAATTATTATTTTTTTCACTTCATCTTCTTTCTTAAAAATTTTATCTTTTTTTAGTCTTTGCATTGCCTCCTTCATATTTTCCATTAAGATGGGAAAGCACAGGTGATCAATGGTGGTATGCATCTCCAATTGATTTAGCAGCAACAAATGGCCACTATGATCTAGTAAGAGAGCTTCTTCATTTTGACACAAATCTTTTAATCAAATTAACTTCCCTTCGCCGCATATAGCGGTTGGAGACCGTGTGGGGCGATGAAGAACAGTTTGTTGATGTGGCAAAAAACCGATCAAAAGTGGCGAAAAAACTGCTTCTCGAAGGCAAACCAAAAAACGGGCATGGTCATAACTCATTGATCAGAGCTGGATATGGTGGTTGGCTTCTTTACACAGCTGCATCAGCTGGTGATTTAGAGTTTGTTAAAGAACTGTTGAAGAGGGACCACTTCTTATTTTTGGTGAAGGGGGTATGGTGTTACTGATATATTGTATGCTGCTGCAAGGAGTAAGAACAATGGGGTTTTTCAGGTGTTGTTTGACTTTTCATTGTGGTCAAAGGTGGAGAATGTTGGGTCTGTTTTTAAATTGGAGATGATGAATAGGGATGTTCATGCTGCTGCTAGAGGTGGAAGTCTTGAAATTTTAAAGCAGTTTGTTGAAGATTGTTGTGATGTTTTTATGTATAGAGATGTGCATGGGAATACTTTGTTGCATTCAGCAGCTTCTGGGAGAGGTCAAACTCAGGTATTGACTATTGACTAGTCAATCTCTTTCAACTGCAGCTAGAAACATTCACACATAAATCCATGAAAATAAATCCGTTAATCTGAAAATTAACAAAACCGACACCAAAGATCCATGAATTAAGGAAGAAGATGAAGTGAAAAAAAATCTAGGGTTTTATTTATAGTCATAAAAGGGGGAGGGGAAATTACATTTTTAGACATCATGTGCAAGTCATGTGCCAATTAATTAACCAGAGTTGGGGGTTCTTAGTGTGACAACCGGTAATTTACGACCCTTAATTACGCGATTAACAGGAGATTAACGCAATAATAAATAGTTATTACAGCATAAATCAACTTAATTAGGCCTTTGGAGTGCCTAGGAATGCTTATCCAACTCTACAGTACGCGTATGGAGATTCGTGTGGAATCTGCGGAACATCAAATGACAACGGACTGATACCGTACGAAATACTGGCGACGCCGAAAAATATGGATGTTACACGAATATTTTATGCTCATGGAGTTTGGGTCACGATATCGGGTCCCGTAGGAATTACGGACCACTTACACATGAGATGGGCTTGTGGGCCCTGGGCCCAAGCCCAAAACCCACAAGCCTAAATCTACACATAACATACAAGATCTAGACAAGATTTATATAATCTGCACAAGATTTTCATAATCTCTACAAATCTCTTCAAGAGATTTTTAATCAAAGGTTAAAATGTCTCACCTAAGTGCAATACATAAGAGATATTAACCCTAAGGATGAAATATTTGACCTGAAGGCAATCTGAGTACACAATAGACATAAAACACACTCTGGTCTATAAATGGAGACCCCTCCATCTCTCCTCACACCAACAAGAATTAAAACACAGATAGAATTCATCTTCTACCCTCACCCTCTCTCTCAATCTCTACTGCTACATATACAATCAAGGAGAATCAATTTCCTCACAAACAAAAACCATAACACAGACAACAACAACAACAAACAGACACACACCCGACTTCCCCTCCCTCTCCGGCGATCTGGGCGGCGGCGGAGCCGCCGTAGGCGGTGGTGATCCGGCGAACAGGTCCGGCCAAACACCCCCCTTTTTCTCCTTTCTTCTCCGACAACCAACAGCAACCCCCCCTCCCCTTTTCTTCTTCGATCGGAGCACCACCACCACTGTACGGTAGTGGTGCGGCGACTACAAGAGAGAGAGAGAGAGAGAGAGAGAAGAGCCGAGGAGAGAGAAATGGCGAAGAGAGAGAGGGATCGAAGAGGCAGGAGCCGACGGAGCACGACGGCGACCGACGGCGAAGCCGTCAGTCTGACAAGATCAAGTGGCAGCCGCAGGTAAGAATTTCCGATCGGTAGACTGTTCTTGTTGAAGATCTCCTCTGATGTTTTCTTTTCCGACAATGCTGATAATGACGATGTGGGAGACGGTGGTGGTGGTGCGACACCACTACCGGTGGCGAAGGTGGAGGTGGTTACATTGGTTTCGGCTCGTATGCGGTTTAGAGTGGTCTGTTTCAAGTTACACAGGGAGCTAAAGGTTTTCGTGTTCGGGTTCGGGTCAAACCCGGTTGACTCGGTCAACACCAGAGTCAACTCGGGTCAACAGAAGGGTCAACTCAGTCTACGGCAACCAGTCAACCAGTCAACACCGGTCAACAGAAGTCCAAGGCGGTCAACAGCAGATCCGTTCGGTTCGAAGTTCAAGAAACGGGTCGACTCGGTCGAACCGAGTCAACTCGGTCGAACCGAGTCAACTCGGTCGAACCGAGTCAACTCAGTTGACCCGGTCAGCTCAGTCAAGCGGTTCGACATTTCGACGCGAAGATGGGTAAAGTCTAACGACACGTTTAATATTTACGCGATTTTAATTATGTCGTGAACGAGCTCGAACCATTTCGTTTATAATTAAGTTATATTTTGAAATGCTTGACGAAAACTATATATGTTTGATTATATTGGTTGAATATTGTTGAAATTTTGGTAAAATAACGACAACTTGTGTTGTCGGGGGCGTCAAAAAACACAGGAAACTCTGCCCGTTTTTCGAGAAAACCCGTAAAACAAAACGAGTTTTATTATAAAAACGTGCTTTTCTTGTAAAACGACAACTATTGTTATAAGCGACATTTACGAGATACAAATATAAAGTTTCCTTCGATAACAACTTACAACTTACGAAAACAACGATTCGGAAAAATATTTACAACGACAAACATAGTTGTTTTGAACTTCGGAAATTTGACAAATTCGTTTTTATAAAAATAAATATAGTTTTATATTTATTTCAAATTTCAAACAACTCGATTCCTTTTATAAATAAATATAGTTATATATTTATTTTCCAATACAAGTCGACAATTCTTTTACAAAATAAATATAACTGTTATATTTATTTTATACGCCTAGACGGCACATATGTATATTTTTGGCAAATATAAACAAGACGCAATATATATAATATAAGTTTATTATATATTACTTTCATACGAATATTCCTACTCAAACGACTTCTCGCGGCAGTTTAACTTAGTCATTTTCATTAAGTTAACTATTTACCGTCAAATCGTTCGATCAACGATTCGGTTGAGCTCGGTAACACGTAGATTAGTTACCGCATGATTTAGAAACTTATGAGAAATTCCGTGTTAGGAATATTGTAGAATGCACGCTAGCAAGTCAAGTCTTGGAAACGACATCGCGAAGTCGTAATTAGCTAGCTTTGCACATGAATATTCAGGTGAGTTCATAACCCCACCTTTTATGGTTTTGCATTTTTATAAATGTTTTCGGGGTGGAAAGACATGCACATTCTACAAAACATTCAAAGTGTTCAATAAACATGAATTACATATTTCTAAACCATTACACAAACAAGTTTTTTTTAACTGACACAAATGGTTTACGAAAGGTTTATGATAACTATACCGGTTTTTTTTTCAAACAAAGCGTATTTTTGTAAAGTGCATACAACGCTTACTTGTTTTCTAAATTAGGGAAATGATGAGTACAAAAACATTCAAGTGAAACATTCTAGATCATGTCTCGAATATGGTACCATAAGCACCATTAATCAACGTATACATTCAGACCGCGGAACAAAAGGTTAGATCTAATGGGTTTCAGGCAACCCCACTCTTGGCCTACTTCTACCAATGAGTGCTTCTGTGTCTCAGTCAAAGTGACAAAAATGCCTAGGTTTGGTGGCTTCCTATGTCGTGACACATGTTAGTGGCCTTGCAAACCACTAGCGATCTCATACATTCAAATAGTCAAAGTGCTCGGTTGCGAGATACATTCAAACATTCATAGTGCTCGGTTGCGAGATACATTCAAACATTCATAGTGCTCGGTGGCGAGATACATTCAAACATTCATAATACTCATTTACAAGATACATTCAAACATTCATAGTACTCATTTACAAGATACGTTTTACAAGATACATTCAAACATTCATAATACTCATTTACAGATACATTTCATGAGTTACAGACCATGTTTTCATTCAAGTATTTAAACATTCAGTACAAAACATTCACAATACTTTTGGATTCGTTTTCTCAACAATACTTCAAAAACCGGTTATTCAAAAAGATTTATTTTAAATCTTTTACAAACAAACTATGAACTCGCTCAACTTTATGTTGATTTTTCGCATGTTTCTTTCTCGGGTTACTTTACAGAAACAATGGAACGGTTGGAAAAGGAGAACCATGAAGAGTCGAGTACTTAGTGGGCGTTCAATTTCTAAAAGACTTAGCTTATTTGCTTCCGCTGTGCAATGAAGATATCAGTCCAGTCACGCCAATGCTCTGATATTTCGGGGTGTGACACTTAGGCGCCAAAATGGTTAGTTATGGAGACCATGGGGGCAGACCTGTTAAAAATTCTTATTTTGGGCTAATATAGTAAAAGTGATATAACCACAGGGGCCAAAAACATAATTTACTCTTTATATAAATATAATATAGAGTAAATTACGTTTTTGGCCCCTATGGTTATATCACTTTTACTATATTAGCCCAAAATAAGAATTTTTAACATATCTGCCCCATGTCTCTATAACTAACTATTTTGGCCCCTAAGTCTAACCAAACCCCTAACTATGGTTAATTAATTCGCACATGATGTCTAAAAATGTAATTTCCCCTCCCCTTTTATGACTTTATAAACAAAACCCTAATTTCAGATGACCATCTTCTTCGTGTAACCATTTATAATCCAAAAATCAGAAGCCTCTTCCATCAAAACGCTCCAAATTTCCTCCATTCATCCTTAATTTTCTCAGGTAAACTAATTACTCACTTCAATCATGCGTATAGATACTGAAATGGCATCAAATTTCATCTGTACATACAGAAATGCACCTGTATTGTGAATTCAGAGTGATATTATCCAATAAAAACTCTTAATCTCATCGAATTGTGATGAGATTAGTTCAATAATGAATATGATGTATGTACTGTTTGCGGTTAATATGTTTGGTATCTGATTGATGAAGTTAGGGTTTGTGTTTCGAGGTTGTTGATCTGAATTGGACATCTGTGAATGTGTTGAGGATTTGAGATTGTAGATTTGGAAATTAGGTAGGGTTTAATTTTAGGTTTAGTACAGTGATGGTGAATGTGAACGGTAATGATCCGTTGGAGCCGTTTTCAACTCGGTTGAGCTTGTGAAACATGTGTTTGGTCTAATAGAATCCGGTTTTAGGAAAATTGCTAAGGATTTTGTGCATAGCTGGACTGGTAGAAAGAATGGGCGTAAAACCGGAGCAAACGGTAACCTTGAATTATTTGGTGTGGTTAGTGATGAGAGAAAGAACGGTTTATCGACTAATGTTCGGTTTAAGAACAGCGCTGGTCGTAACGAGCTTAAGGTTGAAAGGTTCAAAGGATTGCAGTAAAGAGGATGGAAGTTGTGTTAACTGCATGCAGTTTGTGGTCACTTGGTCTTTGCTGGTTAGTAGTTTTGTTCAGGCGGTTCCGGTACCGTTCAGAAATGCAAAAAAGAAGCTACAGAAAAAGACCAACGGAACCAAGCGTGATAAGTTTTTTTGCAGATGACCATCTTTGAAATGTCTGGTCTGAAATTAGGGTTTTGAAATAAATCACGAAGAAGATGAAATCAGGAAGAAGATGAAGTGACAAAAAAAATCTAGGGTTTTATTTATAAAGTCATAAAAGGTGGAGGGGAAATTACATTTTTAGACATCATGTGCAAGTCATGTGCGAATTAATTAACCAGAGTTGGGGGTTTGGTTAGACTTAGGGGCCAAAATGGTTAGTTATAGAGACCATGGGGGCAGATATGTTAGAAATTCTAATTTTGGGCTAATATAGTAAAAGTGATATAACCACAGGGGCTAAAATGTAATTTACTCTATAATATAATTGTATAATCAATATAATATAATCATAAGTATAGTTATGATATACATAGGATTCGTGTAAAATAAATACCTATACGAGTTGTAAGAAATTAGAGAATTCGGCCTTAGAAAAGATTTTTCAAATTTTTTAACCAAAAATCCTTAAAAATATCAGCATTTCCAAAAAAAAAGAAACAGTTATGGCAGCCGTAAATGCTGTAAAAAGTGATGTCATGCTTATGTCATTGCCTTTTTACAACTGCTGTAAGGGGCCGAAAAACACTAATTCGAATTTTTTACGGCAGTCTTTTCTAACATTTTAATCTATGGGTGTGAAAAAATGGGGGGGGGGGACTCGCACGGAAAGACCGAGTTCTCTAAGTTCTCACAACAACTCGGAGATGTTTTCCTTGATCTTGATCATATATATAGGGTGGGGTTCCTCTACAAAGTGTGTTTTTTTTTTCTTTCTAAAAAGTGTAAGAATTGATCGTGACCATTAGATTAGGTAATTGATGGATGAGATTAAAGGAGTGGTAAAATTGTAATTTTCGTTTTATCTAAATCAGTTGATTAATTTGATTAAGGGTGTAAAAGTAAATTTAGTGTGCCTTAAGTTTAGGAATCGCATGCAACTTCCCCTGTCTTTTTAAAACGTCAATAACTTTTTGATACATAATTTGTTTTAAAAAATAAGTTATACCATACTAAAGAACGTTTTTATCTTTAATTTGAGTACCATATTGCTACATATCTATAAGCGATAGGAATTCTTAAGAAAAAGGCGCAACACCACGTCAACACCATCATTTTTCCGTTTGTTCATTTGGGTCGCTACATCACGTCACCACGTTTTTCATTTAATTGTTACAATTTATTTTGTTTTTTTGTTGTTACATTTATATATTGCAACTTGATCGCATTTGGTTCGTACAAAGACTCTTCGCTGCGCGGTGGGAGAATCCTAGTATATATATATATATATATATATATATATATATATATATATATATGGTAAGGTTCATTTGAGAACCACCTTTATTGCGAGAACCGCGAGAGCCAATGTGAACACAAAAAAATACCTAAAAAAATCCAAAAAACACAAATTTTTTTTTTCGAGTAACAATTATGGATGCACATGTGCATATGTATCATTTCTCAGACAAATTCCGTAATATATTACTAGTAGCAGAAAAATGCACTTTCATTTACATTACAATCCGCAATACACTACTTTTTACATTACCAATATTAAGAATGAACATGTGCATCATTATGTATAACCATCATATAACGTGTTTTGGTACAAAAAGTTTGTGATTTTAAATGATGAAGTAGGCCCATATACATGTGTTTTGGTTAGTTATATCTAGTGGTTGATGGTTTGATTATATTTGTCACTTTATGATGTAATATGTTGTTTGGATGATATAAAGAGTGTTGATGTACATGGAATAAAGTGATATTGGTAATAGTATTGTATTATGGATGGTAGGAGGCAATGGTATTGTATTACGAATGGTAGGAGGTAATGGTAGTGTATTATGGATGGTATCATAGATGAAAGAGAAAGTGTATTCAAAGTGGTGTACCAAAACACGTTATAACATGTTCATACATATAGATGCACGTGTGCATTTCTAGTGTTGTTAATGTTATAACGAGTTCATACATATAGATGCACATGTGCATTTCTAATATTGTTAATGTAAAAAGTAGTGTATTATGAATGGTAGTGTAAATGAAAGTGCAATTGTCTGATATTAGTAATGTATTACGGAATTTGTCAAAAAAATGATACATATGCACATGTGCATGGATAATTGTTACTCGAATTTTTTTTTCTTTTTTTATGACGAAATATAGCGAATTTTTCATAAAAAATAGTAAAAAAAACTGAGTGGTTTTTGATTTTTTAGGTAGTTTTTGGTTGTGTTCACACTTGGTTCTCGCAATAAAGGGTGGTTCCTAACGGATCCTTCTTTTATATATATATATATAATAGAAGCTAATGAATAGTAACTTTAATATTATAATATTATATATAGTTTTTTATACTTTTATTATTTTAATATTATAATAATAATTATTATTATTATTTTCTTTTACTTTTTTAAGTTTAGTACATGTTCATATTTTTTTATTAACTTCAGTGATTTTTTTAGTATCACGGGTTGAGATAGATTTGGTGTCAATCGGTATCAAACCGGTACTGGTTAAGTTGAATACATTTTCATATTTTCTTAACTTTAATGATTTTTTTGTATCACGGGTTGAGATAAGCTTGGTGTCAACCGGTATCGAACCGGTACTTGCATAAAAAATACCGGTATGGTCCAGTTCGATATGGATACATGAAGGTAAAAACGCCTGGTACAGAAACGCCAAAAGTGGTTACCGAATTGATATTGAAAATCTTTTAGTTCGGGAAATTTGGTACTGCTACCCGGTACCATTTGCTCATCCCTGATCACGGGTACCGGACGAACAACGTTATCGTACAATTGTTGATTTTCTTCAACTTTTAATAATTTCTTATTTTAGTTTTAAGGGTAGTGATGAGCTTGGTGCCATCCGATACTGAATCGGTATTGGCACCAAAACTATCGGTTAGGGTGCCGGTATATGAAGGTAAAAAATGGTAGCGAACCGGTACCAGGAACGCCAAAAATCGGCACCGAATTGGAATTTAAGATCTTTCGGTTTGAGAAATTCGATACCGGTACCCAGTACCATTTGCTCGCTCATATCTGGCCACGGGTTTCATACGAACAACATCATTAACATACAACTTTTTGGTTGATTTTTCTTTCGGTTATCTTTTAGTGTTTTTTTCTACATTTTCTTTTTATTATTGTCAGCGGTTCGGTGCGCAATGCGCTCATAGTGATTTCAAAACACATGTAAGCACAGACTAAATAACAAAAGGAGTCCGCAACGCGGCAACGTCATAAACCTAGTTTACTTAAGTTACAAAATTTAACGAATAAGAATTTTATACAACTACCAATATATTTACCAATCAAAATATATTTAACTATACACTATATACTAGTTTATGTATTTAGTGTTTATTTATTAAAACTAAAGCTATAAATTTACTAAGTTTTAGTGTTTATTTATTAAACCTATAACTATAAATTTATTAAGTTACATAATTTAAAGAGTTAGAATTTTATACACTACAAATTCAAAAATTTCCAAGCAGCTACTACGACTAAAACTAGTGACAACAACAATTCAAAAGTTTCCAAGCAGCTACTATGACTAAAAATTAAACCACATATGAGACACAATGAGATCATGCTAATTAAGAATATATATATATAGGACAAAGATCCGTTAGGAACCACCTCTTATTGCGAGAACCAATGTGAACACAACAAAAATGCCTAAAAATAGCTAAAAACCACAAAAAAAAAATTAATATTTTTTAAAAAAAAATCGCTACTTTTCGAAGCAAAAAAAAATTTAAATTTTTTAAAATTTTTTTTTTTGCCTACTAAAAGTAGCGATTTTAACATAAAAAATATTAAAAAATTTTTTTTAGATTTTTTTAGGTTTTTTGGGGGTTTAGTTTTTAGCATTTTAGCTTTTGGGGGGGGGGGGGGGGGTTAGGTTTTTTTATGTTTTTTAGCTATTTTAGGTTGTGTTCACATTGGTTCTCGCGGTTCTCGCAATAAAAGTGATTCTCGCATGAACCTTACCCTATATAGGACAAAGATATATATATCCGGCTCCAATATTATGAACAATAAAATTGTCGATTAAAATTTAAGTTCCCAAACACAAAAACTCAAACTAAAAGTGAAAAAAAAAACTTAAATTAAAAGTAAAATGTTAGAAAAAAATAAAATTTCTTGCTTTATTAGAGTTTAAAGGAGTTGAGCCGTTCATCGGTTACTCAATGTCAACTTGCTAAAGATTCAAACTGAGTCGAAAATTCAAGATCTAAAACACGAGGTCATCTAATGATCGAACTCGGATTTCATATATTGAATTCGCTTGCGAGGGTAAAAAACATAGATTATAATATAAATTAATAGTTTTTGTTTAGTGCATATATAATCATTTATATCGTTATGATAAATATAATGAAACAATATATACTTTGTTGTATGTAAAATTATAGTTAGAAGGGGTAAGATAAAATAAAAAGTTCATTTTGACTAAGTAGGATGAGAAGTAATCTTAACTATTCATTTTTTAAATATTGGGAAAATATTATTTATTGACTTTCTCTCCACATGCAAGGCACATACATATTTCACCCTTATTTTTTAAACATTCATATTTTTTATACGATATTATTTTTTCATAAAAATTTCACCATAAAAATCGAGCGTTTTTTTATCTTTAATTTGAGTACCATATTGCTATATAAAATATGACGACTAAAAAACTGGTGTATTTCTATGTTGTATAACATTTTTTGTGCTGCATTTTTATACTATATTTTTGTGCTATATTTTTTTGTGCTGATTTTTTTTGTCTTACAATTTTTTTCTCAATTTTTTGTACTATATTTTTTTTGTGTTGCTTTTTTCGTGTTATATTTTTTGTACTATATTTTTTATGCTATATTTTTTGTACTGCATTTTTGTGCTATATTTTTTTACTGGGTTATTTTGTGCTAAATTTTTTGTACTAGATTTTTTTGTTGTATTTTAGAAAACAAAAGGGGTGACACATGTCATTTTCACACACTTATTTATAAGGACCAAAATGCTCTTCCTTCCTACTTATATGGAGTGTCAAATGATATCATCACAATCCTTCTTAAGATACTTAGGCAAAATCTACTTTTTAATGGATCTTTCTCCATAGTTAGAAATATATGAAAAATAATTACATATGTATCGAAACAAATAATTTATATAAATATAATATAATTATATAATCAATACAATATAATCATAAGGATAGTTATGATATATATAGGAATAGGGTAAAATGAAAACCTATACGAGTTGTAAGAAATTAGAGAATTCGGCATTACAAAAGATTTTTCCAATTTTTTTTACCAAAAATCCTAAAAAATATCAGCTTTTCCAAAAAAAAAAAAAAATGACAGCCATAAATAAATGCTGTAAAAAGTGATGTCATGTTTATGTCATCGTCTTTTTACAGCTGCTGTAAGAGGCCGAAAGGCCCGGAACACACTAATTCGAAATTTTTTACGACAGTCTTTTCTAAGATTTTAATCTAGGTGTGTGAAAAAATGAGGGGGGGGACTCGCACGGGAAGACCGAGTTCTCTAAGTTCTCACAACAACTCGGAGAGGTTTTCCTTGATCTTGATCATATATATATATATATATATATATATATATAGGGTGAGGTTCCTTTACAAAGTGTGTTTTCTTGAGTTTTTCTTGATTATTTTCTTGAGTTTCTATTAAAAACGTACAATGCACGTATGTTAGTAAAATAACCCAAGTCACTTTAGCCATACAACACGAGACAGAACCCGGACGGACTTAGTTAGGCAGAGCCTTGACATGCGTTGGTGGGTCCTAGATCAATCGGACAGGGTATCGACTTAGTGACCAGGGGGTTAAAATACTTATAAAGGGGCAGAGCTTCGGGATTTAGCGGGTATTTTAGTTATAATTTTCGTATGAAAGTATAGAGATAAAGAAAGAAAAGTGAACGGATTGAAATGCAGACTGAACGTCCAACTTATAACTGATTTTAGAGCTTCTCGCGCCCCGCGACCCGTATCACCTCCCTCTCTCGCGGCCCGCGAGGACACCCTAGCTACGGCTAGGGTTGCCTGGTCATTGAGTAAGTTTGACACGTGTGTGACACGTGTCACAAAGTGTAGCCGGCAAGCAAAGGGACATCGCGCCCCGCGACCCGCCTCCTTCAAGCTTGTCGCGGGCCGTGACAGATGTTATTTTCTTGATTTTTCATTTTCTTATTAATATTAATATTATACGGGTCCGGTTTTGCGATTACGGAGCGGTTTAGGGTGTTTTCGAGGGTTGTTATATATATATTGGGTGGGGTTCCTCTACAAAGTGTGTTTTTTTTCTTCTAAAAAGTGTAAGAAGTGATCGTGACCATTAGATTAGGTAATTGATGGATGAGATTAAATGAGTGGTAAAATTGTAATATTTGTTTTAATTAAATCGATTGATTAATTTGATTAAGTGTGTAAAAGTAAATTTAGTGTGACTTAAATTTAGGAATCACATGCAACTTCCCCCGTCTTTTTAAAACGTCAATTACTTTTTTATACGTGATTTGTTTTAAAAAATAAGTTATACCATACTAACGAACGTTTTTATCTTTAATTTGAGTACCATATTGCTACATATCTAAAAAATTACGATTTAAGTAATTCAGACACTGGTGTGTCTACATTGAATCAGACATTGTGTATTTCAGACACTATTGTGTTTTATATTGTGCATTTCAGACACTATTGTGTTTGTGTGTGAGGGGTGTGTTTAATATTGAAAACTGATATAACACAACCTGAATAAATCAAAAACTTAAAAAAACACAACGTTAATAAATAATGAATGTGTTTTGTGTTACGAAATATGTGAGGGTTATGTTTAATTGTGAAAATTGATATAACACGGTGTGAAGAAACCGTAAACTGATAAAACACAATGTCAAGAAATGATGAATTTGTTTTTTGTTTCGAACTTCGGATAAATTAAACGTGAATACGAATGATGTAACTGCCGATTTTGAATAGTTAATAGACATATAGTTTCCATAAAAATAGCCTTTTTATTGTTATGATATAAAATCTTTCATAAATAATATAATTATTCAATTACTCTAATTATGACAACTCCTACTTTTGACCCTAATAATCGGAAAGGGTTACACATCTTAAAATAATAATTATTATTAGTTTTAAATAATAAATACTCGTTGCAAGTGAAACAAATTATTTAACCGACATTTCTTGCCAAGCTTATACGGGTAGACATGTATACAAACTATATACTCTGAATATTCGTTTTAATTTTAACCAGTAAAGAAATTTTAACCGTTGTATTTATTTTATATAATTTAAATGAGCGGCTTCACTTTACGCGAGGATGTTAAACCCAGTTTGTATAAGCAGGTTAAACCCAACCACCTACCCAAACCCTAGGTATATAACCATCTTTTTCTCTTCTCCTCTTCATTCTCACACAACTACTTAAACCCTAGCCTCCATGTTCCCTCTTCTCTCTCTCTAGAAAACTAATACAAATCGGGTTGATGGACCAAGCCCAGCCGAAGAGCCCGATGGGATGGAAGGGTCGACTCGTGAAAGTGGCTAAGGAATGGATCAAGCTTATCTTTAATCCAACAACCAAAAGAGATTTAGTAATAGATTTTATTTCAAATTTGAATGGTTATCTTGTTCCTTTATTTCCTCTTTTTTATTTCGTATTTATGGTTGTAAAAACTCTTTTGTTGGATTAAGTTATTTGAAAGTTTTATCAAGAAATTCTCCTTCCTTTTTCTTGTTTCGGTTGACCGTCAAGAGTTATTCCGACGACAACATCTTGGTCGGCCAAGTGTTGCCGCCGCTAGGGTCGAACCCAGGTTGAACGCTCACGAATCCTTATCAAGTGGTATTCAGCAGGAATCTCAACATGTCCGGTTATGATCACCGCCACCAATATCGTCGATTCGCCGCCGGAGGCAACGGTTATGATGACCGGGATCCACGAGCGATTGAGATCGACTGCCTACGTCAACGGATTCGTGAATTGGAGGTCAATTCGTTCGCACGTTATGTTCCCCAACATTCCAACTCGCATACTTCGTATGTCGATGCCGCTTATGATGAGCAAGAAGATGATGGCTTCGATAATTAGTTTGCAGACCGTCCTCAACACCCACCCTCACCTCCTCACCGCCGTCAATCACCCCCCCCCCCCGACGCCGCCATCGTACACCCCCTTCACCACCTAATCAACCCGTAGACCCTCTCCGATCTCTTGGCCTTCGAACCGAGATCCCAGAATTTGAAGGCAAGCTCCTACCGGATGATTTTCTCGATTGGATCCAAACCATGGAACGGATTTTCGACCTACGGGACATTCCGGATCATCTCAAAGTGAAGTTAGTTCCATCAAACTAAAAAAATACGCTTCCCTGTGGTGGGAGAATGTCCAACTTCAACGCTATCGGGCCGATAAACACAAAGTCACTTCGTGGGACAAAATGAAACAACTCTTACGGGCTAAGTTCCTACCAGTTACTTTTAAACAGCATGCTTATCTCGATTATCAAAACTTGAAGCAAGGGTCGTTCACAGTTGAGGAAATAATTACCGAATTCGAACGCATGCGATTGCGTTGTGGAGCGGAGGAAGGTGAAGAACATATTGTTGCACGGTTCTTAGGCGTCCTTAAACCCAAGATCAGTGATGTCATTTCCCTCATGCAATACTATTCCTTTACCGATGTGTGTCGTCTTGCCTTGCGGGTCGAACACCAACTCGCTCAAAAGGGTAAAGGTGTGGCCAAAATCTCCACGTTCCTTAGATCCCAACCTACCACCCAACCAGTCACCAAACCTTCCCAAGCAAACCCGATAACCCGCCTACCCAACCCATCCCCGTAACAACTTCTGGCCAGTTACGTTGTTTTAAATGTCAAGGTATGGGTCACCTTAAACGCGATTGTCCAAACAAACAAATTGTTGCCCTAGTTGAAGAATCCGAACCGAAATACGACTCCGATCATGAACCTCAATCAAAGATCCTATACCTAGACCTAGGTGAAGCACTTCTCACTCGTCGCCTTTTGGGTTCAGTTGTTCACACTACTGAAGATGACACTACGTTGCTTCGCAATAATATCTTCCGAACCAAGTGTACGTCCAAAGGACGCGTTTGGATGGTCATCATCGATGGGGGGAGCTATGAAAATATGGTCGCCAACACCATGGTCGAAAAAGTGGGGTTACAAATTCACGACCACCCGGATCCGTATGAGCTCATTTGGCTAAAAAAAGGTAACCCGGTTAAAGTTAAACATCAGTGCTTGGTCCAGTTTTCTATCGGCAACAAGTACACGGATGAAGTTTGGTGCGAGGTCATTCCGATGGATGCATGTCACCTTCTGTTGGGACGGCCGTGGTTATATGACCGTAGAGCTACTCATGATGGTTTTCGGAACACTTACTCTTTCAAAAAGGATGGATTAAACATCACTTTGGTGCTGCTTAATCCCCGAGATAAAAAAACCCGAACTGAATGCATTTGCCAAATCGGCTATCGTTGGTTTAGCAAGGATGTCCACCACCCCCATTTTCAGCCTTGTTGTGATCGAGGAGAACTCCATCGCACCCGACCTGCCACCTGAGGTACTCCCTTTGCTTAATGAGTTTACTAGCCTTTTTCCTGATGACATTCCAGCATGTTTGCCTCTGATGCGAGAGATTCAACACTGCATCGATTTTATACCCGGTGCAATGTCACACCCCCAAAATCCCACATGTGGAAACCCCCGCGAGGCGTGTGACGTACCAGGATCTAGCCACCAATCACAATGAACTCATAGGTATATTTAAATAAAACTTTCATTTATTAGCATTAAGTGTTACAACGTTACAAGTAATTCACAGTATACAGCGGAAGCATAATTCATTCGTTAAGTGTTTATAAACCACATGTAAAAACCATTAGCCTTGAGTTGTGATTCCATGTATCTCGACCCATGACCACTCCAGCCTCCCAGACAGCAAGTTCCAACAATATGCACCTAAAGGCCCGCAAGGCATGTAACAACGAGTCAACAACAAAGTTGAGCGAGTTCACAGTTGGTTGTCCATTTTAAAGTTGTTCCAAAAAACCATAAAGTTCATTCGAAAACCAGTTGTTAATCCGTTCCTTGTTTCCCAAACCATAACCAGTGGGGGCTACCCCATGTAACCACTAGACCATTACCATATCGACAACTAACTGAGAAAGTTGTGCCCTACGTCATTGTCTATCATCATTGACTAAGTGCCCAGATCCATTAGTCCACGCCCGTCCTCTCGGCACGATGTGAGGCTTGTCAAACCTAATAGCGCTATTTAACAAATGACCCGCTAGTCGATATAAAAATGAGGGACTTAATGATTGAGTTTTGTCTAGTAAGTTATATGTTGTCCTTCCAACTGAGGACGGAGGTACGTAAACTACCCAAGGAGAATACGCAGGTTAGATGTTGTCATCCTTCTCAACGAGGATGGAGGTACATATTCTACCCAAGAAGAATATGCAGGTTCCGTTTTAGTTTCTTAACCCATTCCCAACCACCGGGAATCCCATGCCTTATAGAAAGTGTGAACTCACCTTGGTTTGCTCGGTAAGATTAGTTACTTGTTTTCCAGTTAATCAAACATGTCCTAACATGGTTATCGGTAACGATCTGTCTTGTATGCACATAAACCACATATTTCGTCATAAATTACACAAGTTGCATTCATGAAATATATACACATCCTCATGCATAGTGGAACAGTTAGTCATGTCATAATTTCATTCCATACAATTTCTTTACTAACTGTTTAATCATACACAACACATCACACCCATCATACTTAATAATCCCTAATGTTTTTTCTCAGCATGTGCGGCCCAGTCAGGTGGGTGATTGGTCATGTGTGTTCGGCCCAATCCAGTTTCAGTTATGATTGATTTGCTAGAGTGGTCCGATTAACATATAATGCCCAAAACAATAACTCAAATATTATTAGTTCATATAATCATGTCACACCATATTATAGTCCAACATATAACATCATCGACACCATCGGTAACTATTTAATCAAAACCAACATTGCACAACATGTCATTCTTTTTATTGTTGTAACCCTAACCAATATAAGCTACCCTAATCATGCATAAACAATCCATGAATAGAAATCCAACCCATAACCGATCCCCTTAGCACATATCATGAAATATCAAAATCATCATTTAACATTAAGCACACTAATAGATTTCAACAATTCATCCACTATTATTCACATCATCCATACTTCGGACATAAAAAAGATTAGCTAAACAATATTAGACTCATTATCATTATCATATATACGACACATACAAAACTGTTTCTATACCCCACTACGACGAAACCCATGGACGAAATACCATGCACGACGAAACATCCCAAGTTTCGTCGGGGTATATCTGTCGAAATATCCCCAAGTTTCGTCGGGGTACTCATGACGAAACATCTCCAATGTTTCGTCTAGTTCTCTTATCTGGTCGGCAGTTTCTAAGCAGATCAAATAACAACATATAAACAAGTTCAATAAACCCTAATAATCGCCTACCAGTTAACCATCATGATTACTCAGTTAATACATTCAAGTACTCCAATTATTCTGACGAATACGCATTACCACACAACTCGAAAATCATAAACTGCACATCATAAAACATTCATCATCTTTAGTAGTTAATCCCTAATCATCGATCTACAGTTACATCACAATCCAACACCTATTACATGTTTCAATCTTGATCATAACTATGCGAGTAAACAAGTAATCATACAAACTAATCACAAATAAAGTTATGTACACATACCGGTTATTAAGATGAGAGAGAGATGAAGGTTTCGCAGGGGGGTAGGGTTTCGTAGACTTCCAGGGAAAGCACTAGGGTTTCTTTGTTTGAGTTTTTGTGTTAAGCCATAACATAACAATACGTACACTAAATAAATAGGTCATGGGGCGATTAAGACTTTAGCCGAACTGGGCATAAGCCCATACAAGTGGGCTGCCGCCACACCAGGTAACGCTGCCAACACAAATGTGACAACTCGTATTTCAAAACCTATCTTTGTGTTAGGTGTAGCATGTTTTGAACTTATGTAACGTATGTGAACATTATGTGACTATGTGAATTTGATGATTAAATGGAATGTTATGTTTTGTGATTTTGTGTAATACATGTATGTATGTAATATGAGCACACAACACAACCCAACCGCACAAGTCTAATCCGATCGTGCAAGCCCATTCGGGCTACACAACTTGTACTCGGAACTATAGGGCAGCCCAAGTTTGGGTTCGGCCCATTCCCATTGGTTCGATTATCATAGGGTGTTAGTACATATCCTACACTTTACCAAATCACCCAAAGTTTACAAACCCTAGCTCTCTTTCTCTCTTCTCAAACCCGACGGCAACAACCTTCCATATCTCTCGAAGCTTTATCTTTCGGATCAACTCTCGTTCCATTCTTCAACCGGTTAGTGTTATGTTTTTATTTGATGTCGGTTTGGTTGATGTTGTTATATGATTTAATATATGATATTCGGATTGATAGGATGAACAAACTGCTTTATCACTATAGAATTGATGCATGCTTGATGTTGATTTAGATGGGTAGGAACCGAATAGGATTATTGTTCATGAAATCGGCACATGCATGGCATCTTAGATTTATGTGGAATTGTTAATCATATGATGTGGTTGATGATCTAGAATCGAATATATATTTTTATTCGGCTGTGATATGTTTAAGATAGGATGTTTGCTAGTGATCGAGATTATGAATCATGTCAATATGATTGGTGGCTTGATCCTGGTCAGTCACGCCTCCAAGCGGTGATACTCCGCGTGTGGATTTTGGGGGTGTGACAGATTGGTATCAGAGCAATTGGTTATAGTGAACTTGGTTTTAATAAGGGAAAATGTTTTTGTTAAAACCAGACTATAATCTGTACAGTGCTCTACGATCCACAACGACGCTTCGTTCCACGTGCAAGACTCGACATTCTAGGTGATATGGTTTATGTTTTATTGCCTACTTGCTAGATTACATAGAAGTTTGCTTTTGGTATGCTTAGAATAAACGTGGCAACTATAGCTTGAAAACACGTGTGTGCTTACTCTCTTCTGTCATCGCACATTCACGAACCCCTCTCACTCATGTTTCCCTTGATATGAAGATCATGTCTGGACGCGTTAACATGACTCAAGCCCAGTTGACGGCTCTGATTAACCAACAAGTTGCTGCGGCACTTGCAGCTTCACAAGCGGGAGGTATACCCTGCAGTCTAAATTCATTCTAGGATCCTTAGATCCTACTCTCGTGAACCAACCTTTGTGTTAAACTTTTCCCTTTCTAACACCCACAACAGGTCAACCTGCACAGCCTCCTGTGTGCACTTTCAAAACTTTTATGGACTGCCGACCAACTACTTTCAGTGGCACTGAAGGAGCCGTAGGTCTCCTCCACTGGTTTGAAAAGCTCGAATCTGTTTTCGAGATGTTTGAATGCCCTGAGGCTCGCAGGGTGAAGTATGCTACCGGTACTCTCGAGGGTTTGGCGCTCACGTGGTGGAACGCTCAGGTTCAAATGCTGGGGTTGGTTGCTGCTAATGCCACCCCATGGAACAATTTTAAGGAAATGATCAAGGAAGAATATTGCAATCGTGATGAAATTCACAAACTGGAAGTCGAGTTCTTCAACCTCAAGATGACGGGGTCAGAAATTGAAGCGTACACGAAAAGATCGAATGAGCTTGCTATTCTGTGTCCTACTATGGTGGACCCTCCAATTAAACGCATCGAACTATACCTTAAGGGCTTAGTGCCAGAGATCCAAAGTCATGTGACTTCGGCTAACCTCGCCACCATCCAGCAAGTCGTTCAACTAGCTCATCGTCTCACTGATCAGGCGGTGGAGCAGAACAGGTTACCAAAGCGTATAAGTGTTACAGCTACTTCGGATTCTCCTAGTGACAACAAACGGAAATGGGATGGAGCTTCAAGCAAGGGTTCGACTTCTGTTCAATCTCAGTCTCAGCAGAGAAGGACTGACGACTACAAGAGTCCTAGTCAGCAATCATCTGGTAGTCAAAGTCATGGTGGGTACAAGGGAAATCACCCCAAATGCAATCGCTGTAACTTACATCACAGCGGGCCATGCACCAGGAGTAACTGTCATTGGTGCAACAAGCCAGGCCATGCCGCAAAGGATTGTAGAAGTTTATACCCCGCAAACCAGAATCGTCAACAACAACAAGCCCCACAGAATCAACGCCAGCAACAGCAGCAGCAAGGCAACAACAAAGGGTGCTTTCAGTGTGGAGCTGAATGCCACTTCAAGAGAGATTGTCCCCAACTGAACATGAACCAGAACAACAATAATAACAACAACCAGGGGAATGGAAACAACGGGGGTAATAACGGCAATGGTGCAAGGGGTCGTGTGTTCGTTATTGGCCAAGGTGAAGCAAGGAACGATCCCAACGTGGTGACGGGCAAGTTCCTTCTCGACGACTTTTACGTTACTGTTTTATTTGATTCAGGTGCTGATACTAGCTACGTGTCCTTAAAAGTTAGCCAAATGCTTAAGCGTACCCCAACCCTATTGAACACCAAGCACATTGTAGAGTTAGCTAATGGTAAAAGCGTAGAGGTCACACACGTAGTCAAGGGTTATAATCTTGTTCTTGATGGTCACACTTTCTCTATCTACCTCCTTCCTAACGTCTTGGGTAGTTTCGACGTTGTCATTGGGATGGACTGGTTATCCCAACATCAAGCAGAGATTCTTTGCAACGAGAAGATCATCCGTATTCCTCGGCCAGGGGATAAACCTCTATTGATTCGTGGTGCTGTTGTGGGCATCATCTCTTTCCTTAAGGCCCAGAAGTGTTTGAGAAAGGGCCACACTGCTATTTTGGCTCTCGTTACTGACACCTCGAAGAAAGAGAAGAAGATAGAAGATTTTCTGATTGTACGCGACTATCCTGAGGTGTTTCCTGAGGAATTACCTGGCCTTCCGCCTCATCGACAAGTCGAGTTTCAAATCGAGCTAGCTCCTGGAGCAGCGCCCATAGCTCGAGCACCCTATCGTTTAGCTCCATCAGAACTAGAAGAGCTCTCTACGCAACTACAAGAACTCTTGGACAAGGGATTTATTCGTCCTAGCTCTTCGCCCTGGGGAGCTCCAGTCTTGTTTGTGAAGAAGAAAGACGGTACCTTCCGTATGTGTATCGACTATCGAGAACTCAACAAGGTGACTGTGAAGAATCGCTATCCTCTTCCACTCGAAGATTGATTTGAGATCAGGATATCACCAGCTGAGAGTCCGAGAAGAGGACGTCTCCAAAACAGCCTTTAGAACTCGTTATGGACACTATGAGTTTTTGGTCATGCCTTTTGGGCTGACAAACGCACCTGTGGTCTTCATGGACTTGATGAACCGAGTGTGAAAGACTTACCTGGACAAGTTCGTTATAGTTTTCATCGACAACATCCTGATCTATTCGAAGAGTCAGGAGGAACACGAGCAGCATTTACGACTCATTTTGGAACTCCTTCGAACAGAACAACTTTATGCTAAGTTTTCGAAATGTGACTTCTGGCTTCGTGAAGTCCATTTCCTAGGCTATGTGGTAAACAACGATGGGATCCATGTTGATCCATCCAAGGTAGACTCGATTAAAAACTGGCCTGCACCTCGCACACTGTCACACCCCGACCACGTGGAACATACGAAACGTGGCGGAAACGTCGGGGAGTGTTGTAACAGAATTAATTGTCTCAAATCCATGGCAATTGAAGTTTTGTTTTATTGATAAAAAGTGTTACAATGTCTAATCAATCAAGGAAATACAACAAAATTAACTAGTCTTGCATCTTTTATTGTCACTAAAGCCCAAGTCTGTCTATGTGTATCTTGAACATCTTATGCAACAGCTCCTGAAAAACACATGTGAAAATAGGTACGTCAGCATAAAAATGCCTGTGAGATACATAGGTTTTGTGAAAATAAGATTCATGACTTATGTTTGAGAAAATGTTTAGTCATGAACCTTGTTATTTGCTTTGTCCTTTAAATCATTTGAAAAACGATAAGATCAGATTATATGTATAAATAAATGAATAATGTATGGTTAAATGATTAACCATAGTAAAATGGATTTGTATAAGATAAGTTGTTTGTAAAACAATGTCTTGTGAAAAGTATGTTATTTGTATAAAATGTTATATGTCTCAAACTGAAATGATTCAAATAACGCTACGATATGTAATACCATACAAACACTTATATATAGGAAGTACCAGCGGCGTATCCACCATGCTTGTATCATATTACACACACATCGTTACTTAATCACTTAATCAAACCAAACCAAACAATGTAAAATGTCTATGTTTAAATCAATTGTCAAATGTATTGAATAATATGTCAAAGTATTCATGTCAAGATGTAAATCATGTCAAAATGTCTATGTCAAATATCCATGTCAAATGTCTATGTCAAATATCCATGTCAAATGTCTATGTCAAATATCCATGTATGGCAAGTGAAATGTCTCAACTAAACCATATGCACAACAACAAAGTATTGAAGTAAAACTTGGTTTAAATCAAAGTTATGTTTTGTGGGAAATACATGATCAATGTCAATCATGTTAAAATGTCTATATCGAAATGTCTATGTAAAACAATGTACTAAGTAATGCACACAATGGCAATACATAGCATGAAATGTAATGTAGAATGATGTACTAAGTACGCACACAATGGGCATACATAGCATAAAATGTAATGTAAAACAATGTACTAAGTACGCACACAATGGGCATACATAGCATGAAATGTAATGAAATCATGTACTATAATGTACTAACGAACATAGCAAGTATATGATGTCAAAACAGGAAAAGCATGAAAGTAACAAGTAGGCACATGTGTTCCACCCCAAAACAGTTTGGAAAACAGTAAAAGAGGGGTCTATGTACTCACTTGAGATTGCTCAGAAGTCCTAGGATAACCACCAAGCAATGCTAGAGATCACGGAAATCAAACGGCACGAAGGGTCCCCGAATGCTAACCCAGATCAAAATAGCTCAGGTATGAAACGAAGGTTCCAACTTAGAGCTCTCTTAATCAGATTTGTGGGTTTTGGGGTTGAGGGTGGATGGGTATTTATAGTATTCGGAGAACCGTTAAGATCGTTTCATGGAAAACGTGCCACGATCCAAGGCGTACACTTGTCGGGAAGTTGTGGTGCCTCAAAATGCTCACCACCATAAGGAATCAACACTTGGCAAGGGGTTAGGGAGTGCAAAACAGCTGCAACCAGCTGTCAAATACACTTAATCTGGTCCAGAAGGGGGCTCGCGTGACGCTAAGGCCCGTCGCGTCACGCTAGGCCCCTGTTTTGGCAGATTTTACAGAAATGGTCCCTGCACCTTGTTTAAGCGATTTTCGATGCGTTTGAACCCCGTTAACCTCATTTCAAGGCTCTAAAATGAAGTTAAAGTATAGGGAACTCAAAACATGCTCAAAAATATCTCAGATGTCGGTTCGTTTGGTCGTACGAACGCGATGTTCGCTTAATTACGACGGAATGCGCATAAGCGCGAAAAACGATCCAAATGACGCGACGAATGGATTTTTCTTAAGGCGAACACTAAAATAAAATATAGTCATGCTTCCATAAATTTTTGGATGTCCGGATGTATTCAGAACGTAAGTTATGCGCGAAAATGCAAACTTGTGCACTTTTTGACACTTTTAGTCCCTGAATGACACAAAAGTTTATTTTAGCATACCGAACACCTCAAAGCCTATTTCTAAGCTATGTAAAGGATACTTATGGTATGTTTAACTTATGGTCATGTTCCGGAATGTCTGTTACAGTTCAAATACTTTCGCAGTTTGTCAACTTTAGTCCCTGTAAGCGATTAAACTTTGATTTCACCACACCAAACTTTCCAAAACTTATATCTGAGTTATGTAGAGGTTATTTAAGGTATGTTAAGCCTATTTCACTATTCCGGAGTGTTCGTTGGATTAAACTGGTTATATTTACGCATCAGAGCGCGTATAACCCTCCAGAAAGCGATTTAAAGCTTAAAATCGAACAAGAGTTGATATGTGTAAACGATACACATATTTTTACAAATCCCAAGTATGAAATACAATATTTCACTGGTTGGGCATTTGTTTGATGGTTGAAATGTCACAGGTGTTACAGTCTCCCCTACTTTAGGAAATTTCGTCCCGAAATTAATTCGTAGGAGTCTATTTGTGACTTTGTGTCAAATAACCACCAAAGATATAAAAGGCATAATACTGACATTTCCTTAACGGACATTCTTCAGAACCGAAAATGAACGAAAGGAGTCATTTTTCACCATTTCTTCAGAAACCAAAAATGAACGAAAAGACATTTTTCACCATTTCTTCAGAAACCAAAAATGAACGACAAGAGTCATTTTTCACCATTTCTTCAGAAACCAAAAATGAACGACAAGAGTCATTTTTCACCATTTCTTCAGAAACCAAAAATGAACGAAAAGAGTCATTTTTCACTATTTCTTCCGAAACCAAAAATGAACGAAAAGAGTCATTTTTCACCATTTCTTCAGAAACCAAAAATGAACGACAAGAGTCATTTTTCACCATTTCTTCAGAAACCAAAAATGAACGAAAAGAGTCATTTTTCACCATTTCTTCAGAAACCAAAAATGAACGAAAAGAGTCATTTTTCACCATTTCTTCAGAAACCAAAAATGAACGAAAATAGTCATTTTTCACCGTTTCTTCAGAAACCAAAAATGAACGAAAAGAGTCATTTTTCAGACACATGACCAAACTAGCTGTGGTTTCCGTGCACTGAATTCCATAATTATGTATGCATCCATAATTACGTAATTCCTTGCATAGTCCGCACAGTTTGTCTTGAAATGTTTTAAGGGAGGAAAATCAAACCCGTGATGAGTGTGACTAGACTACCATAGGGTCCTTTTAATTAGATCGACAAATGATCCTTTTAATTAGGCCGCCAAGGAGTCCTTTCAGCTATATCATCACATGATATTCCTAACCAGATTTTTGGATCAATCTGTTTACCTAGATCACTCAGGGGTCAAATTATGGAATAGTACAATATAATCCAAGGGTCTTTACTATCACGTAAAAGCCCATTGAGGATTTAATATAGTACCTTTGGATATCCTACTACGAATTCCTTATACAAAGATATGGAAGATTCTTCGAGGATTTGGATAACAAAAACTTGGATTACACAAAAACAAAAAAAAAAAAAAAAAGAAAAAAAAAAAAACACATAAGCACATAATCACATAGTTGTTTAACTTGGTTATTAATTTGTTATCTTCGGACGCGGATACTTAAAGCACACTAAGAATCCAATTCTTGGATTTCATTTGGCACTTTAATCCTTTCAAGAATCCATCCATGAAGATAGGATGATCTACCAAAAATTTGATTTTCGTTTTCAGGAAAACGCAATATTCGAATTAAGGTACACAATAATTTAGGACATACGGAAATACCCTTAGGTACCCTATTAAGAATTTATAGTGGTACTTGGGGTATTCGTACGGAATTATAACTTGCACCTTGTACTTCGTTTCTTTGCAAGATACGTGTACTTAGGATCCTTGTGGGAAAACGCAAGAGATTGTAAAATGGAAGAATTTTGGGAGTAGTTTGTTTTTCAAGGAATACTATTCCTTGATTGTCGGTATTGTAAGGGATATGTTGTTTACACATACAATCACATAAATACATTGCAATGTAAATAAAAGATTTATTTATAAACAATGATAACAACTGTTTCATGGACCTTGACAACAAAAGAAAATAATACATAAGATGTGATTATTTCTAAAGAGTGTTGTCTTCTAGTCGATCAGATGCTCATCTCTGTGCTGGATTAGCATTAGCAAGCTTTGGGCAATTTCTTCGGAAATGTCCCATCTCGCCACACTTGTAGCAAGAACCTGGAGGAAAGCGAGCTCGAGCAGGTTTGTTGTCAGCTTGATTTAGTGCAACTGTTGCTACGCAAACTTTTGCTGTATGACCTTTACGTCCACAAATTTGGCATTCGCGGCACTTCACATTAACATGATGATAAAGGTTACATCGGTTGCACAAAGGTGAAGTTCCATTGTATGGCTTCCTAGTACGGGGTTTAGCTGGTTGGTTGGGGGCGGCTTGATCATTGTGAGCGATCATGGCGAAGTTCTGAGAAGCCTTTTGCTTCTTTGACCGCTCAAGGGATCCAGTCTGTTCATCCGTGGTCTTTGATTCCTCGATTGGTTTCTTGTCACCCTTTCGGAAAAGCTTACGTTTCCTGATCTGAGATTCAGTCAACGTTGCAGATAGCTCAATGGCCTGCCTAACCGTAGTGGGGTTACTACCAGTAACAATGTCTTGAACTGTGTCAGGGAGACCATCTATGTATTTTTCGATCGCCTTATCCAAAGGCGTGACCATGGTAGGACACAACAGGCTCAGCTCCTCATATCGATCAGTGTATGCTCGATGTTCGCCGCTGTCTTGCTTAAGATCGTCGAATTCCCTTTCCAATGCCCTGATCTCGTGACGAGGACAGAATTCCTTCATCATCAGTGCTCGAAGTTCTTCCCAAGTTTGGGCCAGTGCCACTTCGGCACCCCTATCTCTCACCACACCGTTCCACCATGTCAAAGCTCGTTTCTCGAAGACACTAGATGCAAAATCTACCTTTCGCTCGTTTGGACATTGAACATGCCTGAAGGTGCTCTCTAGACTCTCGAACCATTGCAGAAGTGCAGTCGCTCCTTGAGACCCAGAAAACTTTGATGGCTTAGCCGAGTTGAACGTCTTGAAGTTGCATGGGGCATTATTGTTGTTGATAGCTTGGTGACATTGGGCAACGATGATCGGGATTGCAGCAGTCATTTGCTGTGTAATGACAGCTGCCAGCTCGTCAACAGATACTGGATTTTCGCGTCGTGGAGGCATTCTAAAAGAGGAAACATGAAAGGAAACGAGTGAAAGAATTAGACGAAAAGAATGAGATGAAACAAATCTGATGAAAGCAAGGATAGTGGTCATTTGTTTGTTACTACAAAGCAACAAACGACACACAGTGATTAATCAAAGTAGATAGGTCAAAAATAATGTATCGCGAAGACATGCTCGCCTATAAGTGAACACTCATCCCAAGAATTCCCAGGTAAGCACAACTGGTCTCGCGTCTGATGAGATGTATACGAAGTGCTTGCCTAGACAGAAAACCCAGAATACAGGCATTCACCCTTCCAGTTTGCACGTGTTCACATTATTTAAAACCCAAAATCTGGACGAGATTTTGAAAATTCAAAGGGTTCAAAACCTTATAACAAAGGGTTCAAAACCTAGTAATTAATCATCCTAGAACAGATGATTAGTTTTCAAAGAGGTTTTGAAATTTATGTTCTTGTTGTGGTCGTCGCCTAAGGATAGGTGACGGTATTGTTTTATGACTAAACGCAAGTAAACTCGCGTTAGGGTCCTAAGAAAGTTATAGACTAGGTCAAAGCATTACTAATAACCTAATTCCCTATAACCATTGGCTCTGATACCATCTTTTCTGTCACACCCCGACCACGTGGAACATACGAAACGTGGCGGAAACGTCGGGGAGTGTTGTAACAGAATTAATTGTCTCAAATCCATGGCAATTGAAGTTTTGTTTTATTGATAAAAAGTGTTACAATGTCTAATCAATCAAGGAAATACAACAAAATTAACTAGTCTTGCATCTTTTATTGTCACTAAAGCCCAAGTCTGTCTATGTGTATCTTGAACATCTTATGCAACAGCTCCTGAAAAACACATGTGAAAATAGGTACGTCAGCATAAAAATGCCTGTGAGATACATAGGTTTTGTGAAAATAAGATTCATGACTTATGTTTGAGAAAATGTTTAGTCATGAACCTTGTTATTTGCTTTGTCCTTTAAATCATTTGAAAAACGATAAGATCAGATTATATGTATAAATAAATGAATAATGTATGGTTAAATGATTAACCATAGTAAAATGGATTTGTATAAGATAAGTTGTTTGTAAAACAATGTCTTGTGAAAAGTATGTTATTTGTATAAAATGTTATATGTCTCAAACTGAAATGATTCAAATAACGCTACGATATGTAATACCATACAAACACTTATATATAGGAAGTACCAGCGGCGTATCCACCATGCTTGTATCATATTACACACACATCGTTACTTAATCACTTAATCAAACCAAACCAAACAATGTAAAATGTCTATGTTTAAATCAATTGTCAAATGTATTGAATAATATGTCAAAGTATTCATGTCAAGATGTAAATCATGTCAAAATGTCTATGTCAAATATCCATGTCAAATGTCTATGTCAAATATCC
Organism: Helianthus tuberosus; assembly: GCA_030545235.1. Lineage (NCBI taxonomy): Eukaryota > Viridiplantae > Streptophyta > Magnoliopsida > Asterales > Asteraceae > Helianthus > Helianthus tuberosus. The sequence continues at coordinate 41,734,018 of CM060433.1, read as the reverse complement.
ATGTCAAATGTCTATGTCAAATATCCATGTATGGCAAGTGAAATGTCTCAACTAAACCATATGCACAACAACAAAGTATTGAAGTAAAACTTGGTTTAAATCAAAGTTATGTTTTGTGGGAAATACATGATCAATGTCAATCATGTTAAAATGTCTATATCGAAATGTCTATGTAAAACAATGTACTAAGTAATGCACACAATGGCAATACATAGCATGAAATGTAATGTAGAATGATGTACTAAGTACGCACACAATGGGCATACATAGCATAAAATGTAATGTAAAACAATGTACTAAGTACGCACACAATGGGCATACATAGCATGAAATGTAATGAAATCATGTACTATAATGTACTAACGAACATAGCAAGTATATGATGTCAAAACAGGAAAAGCATGAAAGTAACAAGTAGGCACATGTGTTCCACCCCAAAACAGTTTGGAAAACAGTAAAAGAGGGGTCTATGTACTCACTTGAGATTGCTCAGAAGTCCTAGGATAACCACCAAGCAATGCTAGAGATCACGGAAATCAAACGGCACGAAGGGTCCCCGAATGCTAACCCAGATCAAAATAGCTCAGGTATGAAACGAAGGTTCCAACTTAGAGCTCTCTTAATCAGATTTGTGGGTTTTGGGGTTGAGGGTGGATGGGTATTTATAGTATTCGGAGAACCGTTAAGATCGTTTCATGGAAAACGTGCCACGATCCAAGGCGTACACTTGTCGGGAAGTTGTGGTGCCTCAAAATGCTCACCACCATAAGGAATCAACACTTGGCAAGGGGTTAGGGAGTGCAAAACAGCTGCAACCAGCTGTCAAATACACTTAATCTGGTCCAGAAGGGGGCTCGCGTGACGCTAAGGCCCGTCGCGTCACGCTAGGCCCCTGTTTTGGCAGATTTTACAGAAATGGTCCCTGCACCTTGTTTAAGCGATTTTCGATGCGTTTGAACCCCGTTAACCTCATTTCAAGGCTCTAAAATGAAGTTAAAGTATAGGGAACTCAAAACATGCTCAAAAATATCTCAGATGTCGGTTCGTTTGGTCGTACGAACGCGATGTTCGCTTAATTACGACGGAATGCGCATAAGCGCGAAAAACGATCCAAATGACGCGACGAATGGATTTTTCTTAAGGCGAACACTAAAATAAAATATAGTCATGCTTCCATAAATTTTTGGATGTCCGGATGTATTCAGAACGTAAGTTATGCGCGAAAATGCAAACTTGTGCACTTTTTGACACTTTTAGTCCCTGAATGACACAAAAGTTTATTTTAGCATACCGAACACCTCAAAGCCTATTTCTAAGCTATGTAAAGGATACTTATGGTATGTTTAACTTATGGTCATGTTCCGGAATGTCTGTTACAGTTCAAATACTTTCGCAGTTTGTCAACTTTAGTCCCTGTAAGCGATTAAACTTTGATTTCACCACACCAAACTTTCCAAAACTTATATCTGAGTTATGTAGAGGTTATTTAAGGTATGTTAAGCCTATTTCACTATTCCGGAGTGTTCGTTGGATTAAACTGGTTATATTTACGCATCAGAGCGCGTATAACCCTCCAGAAAGCGATTTAAAGCTTAAAATCGAACAAGAGTTGATATGTGTAAACGATACACATATTTTTACAAATCCCAAGTATGAAATACAATATTTCACTGGTTGGGCATTTGTTTGATGGTTGAAATGTCACAGGTGTTACACACACCAACGGAAATTCGCCAATTCTTGGGCTTGGCAGGTTACTACAGGAGGTTCATTAAGGATTTTTCCAAGATTGCACAGCCTCTCACCTCACTAACGCAGAAAGGCGTTGTTTATCGATGGGGAAATGCACAGGAATTAGCGTTTCAGCACTTAAAGGATAGACTCTGCAATGCACCTATCCTTTCATTGCCAGAGGGCACAGACGACTTTGTGGTTTACTGTGACGCATCAATTCAGGGTCTTGGTTGTGTATTGATGCAACGGGATAAAGTTATAGCCTACGCCTCACGCCAACTTAAGGTTCATGAAAGGAACTACACTACGCACGATTTAGAGCTGGGAGCTGTTGTCTTTGCACTTAAGATATGGAGACATTACCTGTACGGTACCAAGTGCGCCATCTACACCGATCACAGGAGTCTCGAACATATCTTCAAACAGAAGGAACTGAATATGCGACAACGACGATGGGTCGAGCTACTGAATGACTATGAATGCTCGATCAGATACCACCCAGGCAAAGCCAATGTTGTGGCTGACGCCCTCAGTCGAAAGGACACTACGCCTAAGCGCGTACGTGCTTTACAACTCACTATACAGTCTAGTCTTCCTTCCCAGATACGAGATGCTCAGGTAGAAGCATTGAAACCAGAGAATGTCAGGGCTGAAGCCCTACGCGGTTCAAGGCAACGATTAGAACAAAAGGAAGACGGCGCCTACTATGTAACAGGACGCATTTGGGTCCCACTCTATGGAAACCTACGAGAGCTTGTGATGGATGAGGCACACAAGTCTCGCTACTCAGTACATCCTGGTTCGGATAAGATGTACCACGACCTCAGAACTACATACTGGTGGCCTAGCATGAAGGCCCACATAGCAACTTACGTCGGAAAGTGTTTGACTTGCGCGAGGTTCAAGACAGAATACCAGAAACCCTCAGCCCTACTCCAACAACCAGAGATACCACAATGGAAATGGGAGCAAATTTCCATGGATTTTGTCACTGGCCTGCTTAGATCCCAACGGGGAAATGATACTATTTGGGTGATCGTGGATCGACTCACAAAGTCTGCTCACTTCTTGGCTATCAAGGAAACGGATAAGTTCTCCACTTTAGCAGACGTATATCTTAAGGAAGTTGTCTCGAGGCACGGGGTGCCCACCTCTATTATCTCGGATCGTGATGCACGTTTTACTTCAGAACTATGGCAAGCAATGCACAAGTCCTTTGGCTCACGTTTAGATATGAGCACAGCTTATCATCCGTAAACGGATGGGCAGTCTGAACGCACCATCCAGACCCTTGAAGACATGCTTAGGGAATGTGTAATTGACTTTGGCAACGGCTGGGAAAAACATTTGCCACTTGTGGAATTTTCGTACAATAACAGCTACCACACCAGTATTAAAGCTGCTCCATTTGAGGCATTGTACGGGCGTAAATGCCAGTCACCTCTTTGTTGGGCAGAGGTGGGGGATAGTCAGATCACTGGCCCAAAACTTGTGGTAGACACAACAGAAAGGATTGCTCAAATACGACAACGAATGGCAGCAGCTCGTGACCGTCAGAAAAGCTACGCCGATAAGGGCAGGAAACCACTCGAGCTCCAGGTTGGAGAGCGAGTGCTACTCAAAGTCTCACCCTGGAAGGGTGTGGTTCGTTTTGGCAAACGAGGCAAACTTAACCCACGATACGTCGGACCTTTCGAAATTGTTAGTCCCGAAAAACCCATGACATCACTCAACGGTTCAATCGAACGCGGAATATAAGATCGAACCGAATGAACAAAAAGAAAATTTTCATTACATAACTTAGTGTCGCTTCTTAGATCGCACACAATCTCAAGGACTGTCTGGTACGATCTTCGAGAACCTTGTATACAATCCCTAGGATTGTCTGGTACAAGGCTCTCCTTAGGGGATTACATTGTTACACAATGGAGAGCTCTACTACTAACAATCTAATCAAGACTATATATAGGAGCATCTACCCCATTGGCCCACATGGCCTAGCCCAAGCCCAAAACTAATCTAAACCCAATACAACCATAAATTAATACAATAAAGATAAGCGTAAAACTTCTGGACCTAACAATATCCCCTTAGTTTTATGCTATCTTTATTGCGGTTTAGATGTTCTCCAGTTTTGGGTCTTCTCGAATGATTCGATGTCATCTCGGATGATGTCGGATGAAGAATGATAATAATGTATGAAGCTGTTGTGAAGATCACGGATTGTATCTGATGTATTTCGGATGAAATGTGAAACCCGAAATGAAATACTGAATTTAAATCTTCAGCACCAGGCGCAAGTTCAACAGGTCCACCTCCAATCTGATCGAGATATTAGACAGGCCCAACAGTATTAACTATCCATTATTACACAAATGTGGGCTTCAATCTGTTGGGCTTAAAAAAATATTACCATCCATTGAAACTTCTTGGCTGTACTCATTGACCTCATAAAATTATGCACTAAAAGCAAATATATCTCCTTTCTTTCTAACCGTAGATCCTTACCATCATCTTACGGCTCACAATGATTAGGGTTTTATGAAACCCATGAATTGACATCATGTGCAGCCGTCAAGGAACATTCCAACATTCTTTTGATGATGATGATGTGACATCATCATCTTCAACCATTCAACATTCATCATCATCAGAGATACAAAATATGTTGCACACAAATTCAAATATGTTCCAATCAATCTGACCGTAGATCACTCATCATCCAATGGTGTAAAAATTTAGGGTTCTTTGACAATATTGATGAGCCACATGTGTAGCCGCCAATCAAACGTTCCCCAACATTCTGCTGACATCATCAATCTTCCTTTTTTTTGAACAAAAAGAAAACATTTCATTACATAATTCATTATTACCACTTGTTAACTATCCATTATTACACAAATGTGGGCTTCAATCTGTTGGGCTTAAAAAAATATTACCATCCATTGAAACTTCTTGGCTGTACTCATTGACCTCATAAAATTATGCACTAAAAACAAATATATCTCCTTTCTTTCTAACCATAGATCCTTACCCTCATCTTACGGCTCACAATGATTAGGGTTTTATGAAACCCATGAATTGACATCATGTGCAGCCGTCAAGGAACATTCCAACATTCTTTTGATGATGATGATGTGACATCATCATCTTCAACCATTCAACATTCATCATCATCAGAGATACAAAATATGTTGCACACAAATTCAAATATGTTCCAATCAATCTGACCGTAGATCACTCATCATCCAATGGTGTAAAAATTTAGGGTTCTTTGACAATATTGATGAGACACATGTGTAGCCGCTAATCAAACATTCCCCAACATTCTGCTGACATCATCAATCTTCCTTTTTTTTGAACAAAAAGAAAATATTTCATTACATAATTCATTATTACCACTTGTTAACTATCCATTATTACACAAATGTGGGCTTCAATCTGTTGGGCTTAAAAAATATTACCATCCATTGAAACTTCTTGGCTGTACTCATTGACCTCATAAAATTATGCACTAAAAACAAATACATCTCCTTTCTTTCTAACCGTAGATCCTTACCCTCATCTTACGGCTCACAATGATTAGGGTTTTATGAAACCCATGAATTGACATCATGTGCAGTAATCAAGGAACATTCCAACATTCTTTTGATGATGATGATGTGACATCATCATCTCCAACCATTCAACATTCATCATCATCAGAGATACAAAATATGTTGCACACAAATTCAAATATGTTCCATTCAATCTGACCGTAGATCACTCATCATCCAATGGTGTAAAAATTTAGGGTTCTTTGACAATATTGATGAGACACATGTGTAGCCGCCAATCAAACATTCCCCAACATTCGTCCGACATCATTAATTATCATCATATTTCATCCGATATAGATTCTACCATCATCAGAGATACGCTGCTGGACTTGTTCACTGCTGGGCCACTAAAGGAGAAGACCCAAGGTTGGAGATCGTCTGAACCCCAATAAAGAGAGCATAAAACTAGGGGGAGATTGTTAGGTCCAAAGTTTTACGCTTATCTTTATTACGTTTATTTATGTTTAATTGGTTTTAGATTAGCACTTGGGCTTGGGCTAGGCCATGTGGGCCAATGTGGTAGAGGCTCCTATAAATAGTCATGTCTAGATTATTGTTTAGTAGAGCTCTCATATTGTGTAACAATGTAATCCCCAAAGGAGAACCTTGTACCAGACAATCCTAGAGATTGTGTGCAAGGTTCTCGGAGATCGTACCAAACAGTCTTCGAGACTGTGTGCGATCTAAGCAGCGACACTAAGTTTTGTTATGAAAAAATTTCTTTTTGTTCTTGTCGGTTTGATCTTACTTTCCGCATTCGATCGAACCGTAGAGTGATATCACGGGTTTTTCGGGACTAACATCTACCCCATTGGCCCACATGGCCTAGCCCAAGCCCAAAACTAATCTAAACCCAATACAACCATAAATTAATACAATAAAGATAAGCGTAAAACTTCTGGACCTAACAGAAATCATCGAGAAAATAGGCAAAGTGGCCTACAAACTGAACTTACCAGCAGAACTCAGTGCAGTTCACAACGTTTTCCACGTGTCGAATCTGAAGAAGTGTCTGTCAGATGAGACCCTCATAGTTCCTTTGAAGGAGCTCACTATCGATGAGCGATTACGATTCGTCGAGGAACCAGTTGAAATCACGGACCGGGAAGTTAAGGTCCTCAAGCACACTAGAATCCCTCTCGTTCGAGTTCGTTGTAACTCACGTCGTGGCCCAGAGTTCACCTAGGAACGCGAAGATCAGATGAAACAAAAGTATCCCCAACTATTTGCAAACAATACAACCACTACTGAGGCTGAAGCTACGGAATTTCGGGACGAAATTCCAGATCAACGGGGGGAGGATGTGACACCCCAGGAAAACCATGCAGCTTAACTAGCTTCCTCAGTGAGTACGTACCAAATTTCGGGACGAAATTTCTTTCAACTTGGGGATAATGTGACAACTCGTATTTCAGAACCTATCTTTGTGTTAGGTGTAGCATGTTTTGAACTTATGTAACGTATGTGAACATTATGTGACTATGTGAATTTGAGGATTAAATGGAATGTCATGTTGTTATGTTTTGTGATTTTGTGTAATACATGTATGTATGTAATATGAGCACACAACCCAACCCAACCACACAAGTCTAATCCGATTGCACAAGCCCATTCGGGCTACACAACTCGTACTCAGAACTATAGGGCAGCCCAAGTTTGGGTTCGGCCCATTCCCATTGGTTCGATTATCATAGGGTGTTAGTACATATCCTACACTTTACCAAATCACCCAAAGTTTACAAACCCTAGCTCTCTTTCTCTCTTCTCAAACCCGACGGCAACAACCTTCCATCTCTCTCGAAGCTTTATCTTTCAGATCAACTCTCATTCCATTCTTCAACCGGTTAGCGTTATGTTTTTATTTGATGTCGGTTTGGTTAATGTTGTTATATGATTTAATATATGATATTCGGATTGATAGGATGAACAAACTGCTTTATCACTATAGAATTGATGTATGCTTGATGTTGATTTAGATGGGTAGGAACCGAATAGGATTATTGTTCATGAAATCGGCACATGCATGGCATCTTAGATTTATATGGAATTGTTAATCATATGATGTGGTTGATGATCTAGAATCGAATATATATGTTTATTCGGCTGTGATATGTTTAAGATAGGATGTTTTCTAGTGATCGAGATTATGAATCATGTCAATATGATTGGTGGCTTGATCCTGGTCAGTCACGCCTCCAAGCGGTGATACTCCGCGTGTGGATTTTGGGGTGTGACAACAATGGGCCATGGTGGCAGTTTGGGGCTTTTTAATCCATTTGGTTTACATAGGATACACGGGTTTGGGGTGCGGCCCACTAGATCAACCGTTTACTTGAAACACTAAGATGTGGCCCAATACTAGTGCGGCCCAAATATACTAGTGTGCTTGTTTAACGAGGTTATCATACGATTAACAGAATTATACTAGCACGGAACGTGTAACACATAGAAGAGAAATGACGAGGAGTTGAGATCACAAGATAAAACATTACAAACCTTGGAAGTTCGGGTTGTCACATCATCCCCAACTTGAAAGAAATTTCGTCCCGAAATTTAGCACGTAGTTACTGAGGAAGCTAGTTAGGTTGCATGGTTTCCTGGTTTTCCTGGGGTGTCACATCATCCCCCCGTTGGTTTGGAATTTCGTCCCGAAATTCCGCAGTAGCTTCATCCTCAGTAGTGGTTTCATTATTCTTGAACAACTGGGGATATTTTTGTTTCATTTGGTCTTCTCGTTCCCAGGTAAGCTCTGGGCCACGACGGGAGTTCCAACGAACTCGAACAATAGGTGTCCTGGTGCGTTTGAGAATCTTGACCACCCGGTCCAAGATTTCCACTGGTTCTGCGACAAATCACAACTGATCGTCGATGGTGAGCTCCTTGAAAGGAACTATGGGGATTTCATCTGATAGACACTTCTTCAGATTCGACACATAGAATACGTCGTGAACTCCACTGAGTTCTTCAGGTAGATTCAATCTGTAGGCCACCTTGCCAATTCTCTCCGTGATTTCGAAAGGTCCAACATATCGCGGGTTGAGTTTGTCTCGTATGCCAAAACGAACTACACCTTTCCAAGGTGAGGCTTTAAGTAGTACTCGATCCCCAACCTGGAACTCGAGTGTTTTCCTGCGCTTATCAGCGTAGCTTTTCTGACGGTCACGAGCTGCCGCCATTCGTTGTCGTATCTGAGCAATCTTCTCCGTTGTATCTACGATGAGTTCTGGGCCAGTGATTTGGTTGTCGCCAACTTCTGCCCAACAGAGAGGTGATCGGCACTTCCGTCCGTACAATGGCTCGAACGGAGCAGCCTGGATGCTGGTGTGGTAACTGTTGTTATACGAAAACTCCACTAAAGGGAGGTGTCTTTCCCAGCCGTTGCCAAAGTCGATTACACATGCTCGAAGCATGTCCTCAAGAGTTTGGATGGTGCGTTCAGTCTACCCATCCGTCTGTGGATGATATGTTGTGCTCATGTCTAGACGTGAGCCAAAGGATTTATGCATCGCTTGCCACAAATCAGATGCAAATCGTGGGTCACGATCAGAGATGATGGAGGTTGGCACCCCGTGCCTAGCACCCACTTCTTTAAGGTAGATGACTGCAAGTGTAGAAAACTTTTCCGTTTCCTTGATGGCTAGAAAGTGTGCTGGTTACGTGAGATAATCAACGATCATCTAGGTGATATTGTTTCCGTTTCGAGTTGTAAGTAGACTAGCGACCAAATCCATGGCAGTCTGTTTTCGCTTTCCATATAGGTGTTTCTGGTTGCTAACACTTCACCTTGACCTTCCCACAAGTCAAACATCATTCCCGCACCTAGCTAGGTGGGCCTTCATGTCCGATTACTAATACAAGGTTTATAAATCCTAATGTCTCTCATCAAAACCCAGACGGCTAGAATATCAAAGCCGGTGTGCTTTGCTCAACACGAGTTCCCTACAGTTGCCGCAAAATGAGACCCACATTCGTTCCATGAGGTAACGAGTATCGTCCGACCGGTCAAAGGTTGCTTCTCCATGCCCCGCATGGGTTCACATGGAAATCCTCTTCCTTCAGTCCTCCAGGTTGAACCGAGCGAGTCTGATCAGGTAAGTTAGAGTTGATAGCGAGCTGCAGAGCTCGTGTACGCTCAGGTTTCACGGTCGTACTCATTCAGAAGTTCCACCCAGCGATGTCATTGCATGCTTTAGCTCTTTCGAAGACCGATACACGGGAGGCCCTTGTAATTGGTCTAGGTAATGCATTTGGTACCGTCCAAGTAATGCCTCGAATTTACATCAGAGAACCACGGTTCCCACCGTAGGTTATGTGTCGTGCAGTTCCTCTTCGTAATTTCATTACGTAAGTTATCACCTACTCGTGTTGTATTGGCGTGTAACTGGGACTCTGATTCAAACCATCATGGTATACCACTAAATCATCAGTACTTTCGGATAAAGATGATGCTCAGTGTATTGCTGAGTTGCGATTCGAAAGCTGAAAAGACGTCCCCTGTTTTGTTTCCCATGAATTCACAGCTCCCTACTGTGCTAAAGAAGTTAAAGCTACACAATCTTTGAAAATTCCTCGAATCCAGATGTTACATTTGGCAGGACTTCACACGGAATGCCTCCTCCCTCTGGAGCTCTAAATAAGATACAGATGCCATCCATGATGTTCCTTTCTCCTGGAAACGATTCAACGTGTCACCAATAAACACGGTCGGCTCATGAGATTCATAAAGCTGCTGGTGTTGAGTAACCCCAAAGGTCAGGGAATATAAAGTCGCAATGGCCGCATCGCGTTTGATATGCCATTTTTGGAACATTCTCCCCTTGGACTTTCATCTGATAATAGTTCGTTCGCTAGCCAATCCTCGAATGGAAACTTGTTCCTCGCAACTGGTCGACGGGTGGCCAATACATGGTCGAGACAAGCGGTTCCTAACTGTCACCTTGTTACGTTCTCGATAAGTGGTACGCATACGAAAAGGCTTATCTTCACTTGGTATAACTGGGGCTCCCCAAAGCGAAAAAATAGATCCGATAAAACTCATGTCCAATAGTTCCTGAAGTTGATTAGGCAGTTCCTGCAACCTTCCTGGTCTAAGACAAAAAGGAATACTAGTAACAAGGGCTGCTTCTGACATGATATCGATCTGATATTCCACCTGGCGATGTGAAGGTAAACCTGATTGTTCTTCTGGTAGCACATAGGGAGAAATCACGAACAATGGGTGGATCCTTGATCCTCTTTTCCTTAGCCTTGACATCAGCAATGAGTGCTATCATAGCAGGGAAATCCTTCCGTGGACACTACAGGCCTTCACTGCTGAATTGATGCTAACCTCTGCACCACTCAGATACTTTATGACAAACGACAACTTTCTCCTCACAGGGTATAACAACACGATATCTGGTTAGCCAATCCATACTGACTCCTGCATCAAAACCATCGTGGATAGTAGAAGGAAGGTCGATGTCGAGCACTTGTCCCACAAGGTCGAGTTTGCATCCCAACAAACATATGAGGTTTTCAATTGTCTTGCCATCAGCCGATTCCACAACAGGTTCAGTTTTAAGAAGCATCAGGGTTAAATAGAACAGAGACGAGGCGATTTGCTACCCGTTCAAGCTACCATGTTGCTATTATCCTGCCGTCGCCCATGCCAATCCTAATTGTCCTTCTACAAGCATCATTTCCAGGGTTGTTATTGTCGTCATTCCCTTGGTTGTTGTCATCTTGATTCTAACAACGGCGAATCCATGTCGTAGGCACCTTCATTTCCATAATGCTGGTTACAATTACGAGTATCTTGATGTGGCCGTGACTGTTACCTCAAACGTCATTGCCTATGTCTCGATTGATTCGTAAGAGTTGGCTCCCATGAACCGCTGACTGGGGTTAAGGATTCGGTTGAAGCCAATTTGCCGATGATCGTTGCATGTAGCCAAGGTCGTTCTAATACTGAGGTCGGTGAGGTACTACGCTCACCCTCTTACCCATCAATCTTGCATGTCGATGGAGTAGTACACGGTACGCTGCCAGAGTGTTGCAGAAGTGATCGCACGTCGGGGTCTAAGACGTTAATACACAGGGTTCCAACCAATGAAAAGGGGTGAGAAAGGTATCGATCAATCATTCGACGCTGCGACATCCAACTCAGGGACATTCATATAAGCACCTAACATTCTACATGGTTCTCTAGGTGTTCAGATGGGTGTTCAGGTAATACTCGATAGCATCGAGATTCGAAAGGATCCAGAGAGGAATGAAAAGTTCACGTTCGAGTAGGGGACAATCACTGCTATGACCCCTATAGGTTTACTATGTTTCACATCGATTAAATAACGGAACGGAACCCCTTTTTCACTTGTTAAGCCTCACTAGGACTCGCATGCACCCCACATTATTATTATGTGTGCACCCACAATAACATTGTGATTTGCATGCTCATCTCAGTTCCTCCTAACTCATGTCAAATGGTTCCCCAACTCGAATGCCAAACAGAGGTTATCAAAACAATAGATCACAAGAATCTAATGACTACGACATGCTATCAACGTATCATAATGTAAGCAAGCAATCCATGCCATCATGCTATAGTGACGAGTATGTGTTCGCATGTTGCATCATAAACAAATGTGTACTAGTTATGCAATGTATGAAACAGGTGTAAAAGGCGAACCTTGCAATCTGGAGCTGAGTGTCATGGTCGATTTCGGGTCTGTTCAGTTATAGTCTGGTTTTATAAAAACGTTTTAAAACCAAGTTCACTACAACCAATGGATCTGATACCAATCTGTCACACCCCCAAAATCCCACATGCGGAAACCCCTGCGAGGCGTGTGACGTACCAGGATCTAGCCACCAATCATAATGAACTCATAGGTATATTTAAAAAAAACTTTCATTTATTAGCATTAAGTGTTACAACGTTACAAGTAATTCACAGTATACAGTGGAAGCATAATTCATTCGTTAAGTGTTTATAAACCACATGTAAAAACCATTAGCCTTGAGTTGAGATTCCATGTATCTCGACCCATGACCACTCCAGCCTCCCAGACAGCAAGTTCCAACAATATGCACCTAAAGGCCTGCAAGGCATGTAACAACGAGTCAATAACAAAGTTGAGCGAGTTCACAGTTGGTTGTCCATTTTAAAGTTGTTCCAAAATCCATAAGTTCATTCGAAAACCAGTTGTTAATCCGTTCCTTGTTTCCCAAACCATAACTAGTGGGGGCTACCCCATCTAACCACTAGACCGTTACCATATTGACAACTGACTGAGAAAGTTATGCCTTACGTCATTGTCTATCATCATTGACTAAGTGCCCAGATCCATTAGTCCACGCCCGTCCTCTCGGCATGGTGTGAGACTTGTCAAACCTAATATCGCTATTTAACTAATGACCCGCTCGCCATTGGCCCGGTGATTAAGTCGATATAAAAATGAGGGACTTAATGATAGAGTTTTGTCTAGTAAGTTATATGTTGTCGTCCTTCGACGGAGGTACGTAAACTACCCAAGGAGAATACGCAGGTTAGATGTTGTCATCCTTCTCAACGAGGATGGAGGTACATATTCTACCCAAGAAGAATATGCAGGTTCCGTTTTAGTTTCTTAACCCATTCCCAACCACCGGGAATCCCATGCCTTATAGAAAGTGTAAACTCACCATGGTTTGCTCGGTAAGATTAGTTACTTGTTTTCCAGTTAATCAAACATGTCCTAACATGGTTATCGGTAACGATCAGTCTTGTATGCACATAAACCACATATTTCGTCATACATTACACAAGTTGCATTCATGAAATATATACACATCCTCATGCATGGTGTAACAGTTAGTCATGTCATAATTTCATTCCATACAATTTCTTTACTAACTGTTTAATCATACACAACATATCACACCCATCATACTTAATAATCCCTAATGGTTTTTCTCAGCATGTGCGGCCCAGTCAGGTGGGTGATTGGTCACGTGTGTTTGGCCCAATCCAGTTTCAGTTATGCTTGATTTGCTAGAGTGGTTCGATTTACATATAATGCCCAAAACAATAACTCAAATATTATTAGTTCATATAATCATGTTCACATCGTATTATAGTCCAACATATAACATCATCGACACCATCGGTAACTATTTAAACAAAACCATCATTGCACAATATGTCATTCATTTTATTGTTGTAACCCTAACCAATATAAGCTACCCTAATCATGCATAAACAATCCATGAATAGAAATCCAACCCATAACCGATCCCCTTAGCACATATCATGAAATATCAAAATCATCATTTAACATTAAGCACACTAATAGATTTTAACAATTCATCCATTATTATTCACATCATCCATACTTCGGACGTAAACAAGAATAGCTAAACAATATTCGACTCATTATCATTATTATATATACGACACATACAAAACTGTTTCTATACCCCACTACGACGAAACCCATGAATGAAATACCATGCACGACGAAACATCCCAAGTTTCGTCGGGGTATATTTGACGAAATATCCCCAAGTTTCGTCGGGGTACTCATGATGAAACATCTCCAATGTTTCGTCGAGTTCTCTTATCTAGTCGGTAGTTTCTAAACAGATCAAATAACAACATATAAACAAGTTCAATAAACCCTAATAATCACCTACCAGTTAACCATCATGATTACTCAGTTAATACATTCAAGTACTCCAATTATTCCGACGAATACACATTACCACACAACTCGAAAACCATAACCTGCACATCATAAAACATTCATCATCTTTATTAGTTAATCCCTAATCATCGATCTACAGTTACATCACAATCCAACACCTATTACATGTTTCAATCTTGATCATAACTATGCGAGTAAACAAGTAATCATACAAACTAATCACAAATAAAGTTATGTACACATACCGATTATTAAGATGAGAGAGAGATGAAGGTTTCACATGGGGGGTAGGGTTTCGTAGACTTCCAGGGAAAGCACTAGGGTTTCTTTGTTTGAATTTTTGTGTTAAGCCATAACATAACAATACGTACACTAAATAAATTGGTCATGGGGCGATTAAGACTTTAGCCGAACTGGGCTTAAGCCCATACAAGTGGGCTGCCGCCACACCAGGTAACGCTGCCAACACAATGGGCCATGGTGGTAGTTTGGGGCTTTTTAATCCATTTGGTTTACATAGGATACAAGGGTTTAGGGTGCGGCCCACTAGATCAACCGTTTACTTGAAACACTAAGATGTGGCCCAATACTAGTGCGGCCCAAATATACTACTGTGCTTGTTTAATGAGGTTATCATACGATTAACAGAATTATACTAGCATGGAACGTGTAACGCATAGAAGAGAAATGACGAGGAGTTGAGATCACAAGATAAAACGTTACAAACCTTGGAAGTTCGGGTTGTCACATGCAAGCATCCCAAACAAATCCGCTTATCGGGTGAATCCGAAGGAGTTCGCAGAATTGAACAGACAGGTTACAGAGCTATTAGAAAAAGGTCTTATCCGGGAAAGCATGAGCCCGTGCGTGGTGCCGGCTTTACTCGTCCCAAAACCAAACAGAACCTTTCACATTTGTATCGACAGTCGGGCTGTAAACAAGATCACAGTTAAATACCGCTTCCTGATACCACGTTTTGACGACTTGCTCGATCACTTGCATGGGGTGACTATTTTTTTCTAAAATCGATCTACGAAGCGGTTACCATCAAATTTACTTACGCGCCGGGGACGAGTGGAAAACGACTTTCAAAACTCGTGATGGCCTTTACGAGTGGATGGTTATGCCTTTCGGCTTGTCCAATGCGCCAAGTACCTTCATGCGCCTCATGAATCATGTCTTCTGCTCCTTTATTGGCAAATGCGTCGTTGTTTATTTTTACGAAATTTTGGTGTTTAGCAAAGACATAGCCAACATCTCGCGCATCTTCGGGACATCTTTACGGTTCTAAGGGAGCAAAAGTTATACGCAAACATGAAAAGTGTCAATTCTTAACATCGGAGGTTCTTTTTCTCTGTTATTTGGTTTTCCGGTTCCGACATTCGTATGGATAATACAAAGATTGAGGCTATCACTTCTTGGCCTACGCCCACGTCGTTACAGGATGTATGGAGTTTCCATGGGCTAGCATCTTTTTATCAGCGTTTTATTCGGGATTTTAGTTCCATGGCTACACATATCACTGATTGTTTAAAAAATTCTAAGTTCGTTTGGACGAAGGAGTCCGATGTGGCATTCATTAGGCTCAAACAGGTCGTGACCGAGGCTCCTATCCTCACCTTACCAAATTTCGAACATGTTTTCCACGTGGAATGTGACGCCTCGGGTTTGGGGATCGGCGGTGTCCTTAGCCAATTGAACCACCCAATTTCATTTTTCAGCGAGAAGTTTAATGAAACCCGTAAACGTTATAGTACATACGCCAAGGAGTTTTACGCTATCGTCCGAAGCTTGGAGTATTGGCGACACTATCTCTTACCAAACGAATTTATTTTGTACTCGGATCATCAAGCTTTAAAATTCATTCATGGACAAGCGAAACTCAATCTTCGACACGCAAAATGGGTAGAGATGTTACAAGATTTCAACTTTTTTATTAGCCACAAATCCGGGTCCAATAATACCGTCGCCTATGCTCTTAGTCGATGCCCGGCCTTGCACACGTCCACAACTATTCAGGTCGCGGGGTTTGACGCTGTTAAGCCATTGTATCTAGACGATCCGGATTTTAAACTCATTTGGGAGAAGTGTGCTAACATGTCGTTCAAGGAGTTTGTGCGACGGGATGGCTTATTGTTTAAAGGTAATTGATTATGTGTTCCATTGTCATCGTTATGTGAAGCTATTATTCTCGAGTGCCACCAAGGCGCGTTGGCCGGGACAAAACAGTGGCGTTAGTTACCGAAAGGGTTTTTTGGTCGAAGCTAGTTCACGATGTCATGAAAGTCTTGGCTCGATGCCGCGTCTGTCATCTCGGGAAAACCCAACATACTAATCCGGGCCTGTATACTCCTTTGCCGACGCCACTTGGACCGTGGGAAGACATTTCGATCGATTTCGTTTTTGGGTTACCACTCACACAACGAAAGAAAGATTCCATTATGGTTATCGTGGACCGTTTTTCTAAAATGGCCCATTTTTTACCGTGTTCGAAGACATATGACGCCTCCCAAGTCGCTCGGTTGTATTTTTCCGAAGTCGTTCGGTTGCATGGCATTCCTAAATCAATTACCTCGGATCGTGATGTGAAGTTTGTAAGTCATTTTTGGTGAACCTTGTGGAAGCAGCTAGGTGCTAAGCTACAGTTCAGTTCTTCTCACCATCCTCAAACGGATGGTCAAACAGAGGTAACGAATTGCACCCTTGGTAATCTTCTTCGTTGTCTAGTCGGGGATAATAAAAAACAATGGGATCTGGCACTACCACAAGCGGAATTTGCTTATAACCGCTCGACTCATAGCTCTACGGGTAGGAGTCCGTTTCTAGTCGTTTATGGTAGAAACCCAGTCACTCCTTTGGATCTTGCTCCTTTACCAGGTGATGAAACGTTTAGTGTCGAAGGGAGCGCTCGGGCCGAGCAAATCAAGTTGATTCATTCACAAGTTCGTGACCAGATTGAAAGACACAATTTACGTTACCAAGCCCGGGCAAATAAACATCGTCGGGAAGTGGTTTTTAATGTTGGTGATCTCGTGTGGATATTTTTGAGGCAGGAACGTTTTCCACCAGGTCGTTTTGGGAAGCTCCGTGATCGTGCTGATGGCCTTTTTTGTATTTTGCAACGGATCAATGACAACGCTTATAAGGTGGATTTACCGGGCCACTACGGGGTTTCAGCCACATTTAATGTGGCCGATCTGTCTCCATATGTCGAAGGAGACAAGTTCGATGTTGACTCGGGGATGAGTCGTCTTTTAGAGGGGGAGGATGATACAGATCGGGTTGATGTGCCAAGCCCAGCTGAAGGGCCTGATGGGATGGAAAGGTCGGCTCATGAAAGTGGCTAAGGAATGGATCAAGCTTATCTTTAATCCAACAACCAAAAGAGATTTAGTGATAGATTTTTGTAGGATCGTTTTCAGACCCAAACGAGTCGTTCAGAAGAGGTCTCGTCCGATACAAAAGGTGGAAACAAATGTATCAGAGTTATTTCAGCTGAATTGCACGAGAAATCACTTTAAACTATCTATATATTGATATCAGATCGAATTACAAGCCTAGAGACACTTCGGCAGCACTTCGTTGCCGGAATCAGAACCTTTCAAATGACAAGGCACATCAGGTATTTATAGGCTAGGTGGTTTCGCACGAAACCGTTCAAGCGAAAACAAGTTCACACGAAATCACTATTTCGTGCGAATTACAAATTTGATTTCGTACGAAATGACATACATGTCATTTCGTGCGAAATACCCATAAACACTCATATCTCATTTTTGTGCCCTGATCTATCTAATACAATACAAGACTCGATACAAGACGAAGTCGACAGACGTATGCACCAACAAACTCCCCCTCGGATGTTGACGAAGTCTTCGGTGTCGAGTCTTCGGTTGTCAAACCTTCAGTCTTTATCAGTCTTCTCAATCTCTCCAAAAATTCTCCATTTTAAGCATCCTCAATCAATCTCTTTCTCCCAGAATCGCAACTTGGCTCTATACTCCTCTTGATCAGGTCTCTTGATTCCTTAAGATTGTCAACATCAGCAGCTTACATCTTCAGACTCCCTCTTGATGTTATCAGACTCCCCCTTTCAATAAGCTGGGATCACAGTCTGGAATTCACTTTTCACAGGTTCTAAGATTGTAACCTGGCTTTTCTCAAACTTCATTACTGCACAATCTCTACCATAAACATAAGTTTCACAAATTTAAAATATTGCAAATTCAGAAACCACTTTGCAGGAATCATTCAAAAAATGATTTAATCTCTGATGACCACTTGTAAAAATCACATCTCTTACTTTCCTAAAATAAAATCTCCCAAACCTGTTCATCATGTTTAGCATTTGGAACTTTGAAAATCAGCTTTTCAACATCAGTTGTCGAAAATCTTTTTGTATTTTTAAAAAATTATGCTAAAACACACTAAAAATCTTTTTAGATTTTTGTATTTAAATGAAATGCAGTAAAGAAATATTTACAGACAATATTTTTACGAGTTTGTGTACAAGGATCATATCACTTTATGAGACAAATCACCAACACCGTTAAGCTTTAAACATTTTAAGTTCTAAACAATTCACGTAGATTGTCAGTATACTGATCCACTTTAAATTTTCACACAAATTTCAACTGTTTCGAGATACGAGATTAATGTTTTAAGCACTTGAACTTATTTGCGTGTCCCACCTCAGAATATACTCCCGTATCCAGATCCCAATATTCAGTCTTACAAGTGAGTATACCTAGATGATATCTGTAAAGGGTTAAATGCGAGGGCCATGAGAGCTCAGGTTATTGCTTCCGCAAAATCAGAGAGATGATGGCTTCGACTTTAGGTGTGTTCCCTTTAGAGAATCTTTTCTTCAACAACACATGATTATCATTTTGCAATGGTTCATCATTTTTTATGCTGAGGGGGGTGCTATATTTCAAGCAAGCAGAAAGTATTATACGGGGACTAGGCCATTGCTTCCGCAAAATCAGAAGTCCCGGGATAATACCCCAGATATCACTAAGCATAAAGACCTAGTATCTCAGAAAGAGGGACCTTTCAAACAAGATTCCGGGGGTTACCCATATATCCGAGAGATGTTCCCCATAAATTAAGTAAGTTTGATATTTAGGATTATATCTCGAACACAATCTACTAAGCGTGCGAAAACCTACTGGCACATCATCAGTGAGACCGTTTATTACTTTTGAACTTTCCAATTCTTTAGCATGTTGTGATCGTCCACTGATGTACTATCATTTCCTCTAATTACAACAAAACTCATTTTTGAATTTTTAATGTTTTTGGTTTTATATGGTTTTATCATGTTTTTGGATTTTTCAAATTTTTGAAATTTCCTAAATTTTTACTCCCCCTAAAATCAAAATATGTTTCAATTTTGATTTTCTGGGAAAATTTGAAAATAAACTGTACAATAAAATGACAACTGTTGTGAATTACTTCAAATCGCCATCCACTTGGCATAAATAATTAGAACTCCCCCTTACAACAAACTATTTTCCCATTTGATTTCAAAACACTTAAGTTTGTTTTAATCAAAATGTTTTTATCAAGTTCAGCTTAATGACCTTGATTAACCACTAGTAGGTAAAACCTATCTTTTAACCACTCGTCGGTTTGCTTACCAACAATTACCACTTGTAGGTTGAAATCTCAAAATACCGATACCTACTCCACACTTACCAACCTGGGAGTTCCGACAAGTCATACTAGTGAAAAATTTTAATTTTCAAAAACAATTTTTCAAGAATGATGCCGATTCGTGCTCCACGATTACCAACTTGGGAGCTCCAGCAAGTCAGGTTTTTCAGTTAGAGAGATTCTCCCAAGCCTAACGGTCCATGGGAGATTCCGAGTTGTCAACACTCAGTTTCTTTGTTTTCTTCTCATAAAATTCTTTAACCCCCTTGACCTTCCCATCAATCATTTTACCAAAAATGTTTTGCACTGTGGAGTTAAAAGCCTTTTCAGCATCAAATTCTTTCTTTTCAGGAAAGAATTGATTTGAAATTTCAACTTTACCAATTTTAGATTTCAAATTTTCAGCCCGCAATGGTGGAAAGTTTGCGTCATCCAAAAGCGGAACTGACTTCTCTTCTTTCATAACAACTTGTGGCTCCTCTGATTTTGTGGAATCAGATTCATCACCAGAATTATCACTTGAATTCTTAACAACCTATTTTTGGTTGTTAAGTTTCTCCTTTCTTTTGTAAACTTCTTTCGAACATTCACCAACCTCAAAAGTTGAATTTTCAAAAACTTTAAATCTGTTCGTTGGTGGTTCGGTTTTCTCAACAATCTTTTCTTTCAGTTTAACAGAGACTCACTGTTTTGTTTGTATTTCCTTTGGACAATTCCTGACAATGTGACTAACTGTTTTACATTGAAAACAGGTTCTCGTCTCTATCTTTTTATGAGCAACACTTTTCTTCATTTCTTCTTGCTTCTTGGCAAGGAATTCTTTGTTGGATTGCTTTCTGAACACTTGCTCTTTTTCTTCTTCAGATGATTTTCCTGTAACAAAAACAGTTTTTGGTTTATAACCTTTTTCATTTTTATGATTTTTTGGTGGAATAAAACCCAATCCTTTCTTTTTGTAATTACCGTTATGGTTTGGTTTCTTTTGATAACCTGAACCAGAACTGTAACCCATTTTCTTGTTTAATCTTTGTTGAACTCTTGAGGTGTAAGGTTTAGGTTTTCCAGAAAGATTTACATCTTTTATTTCAGAAATATTAATTCCTGTTAGTTTATAAACCTTTTTGATCATTTCAGTTTTAACACCTCTTATTGGAAATGTCTCATCAGAATATAATTTGTCAGAATCTTTCAAAGTATATGCTACTTTGATCGGTTCGTCATTCAAATTAGATTTTGATAACAAAAAATCTTTATTATACACCCGTTTGTCCTTTTTGAATGTTGAATTTGACGTGTTGGACTCAGACTTTAACTCTGATTTGGACTCCTTCGTTTCATCCTTATCCAACACCTGATCAACCACTTTCTTTATTAACTCGGACTCATGATCAGTGTCAGATGATGTGAATGTGACATCAATATTTCCTGGCAAATTATCTGAAGACTCAGACTCCCACTGTAAGTTTGTTGCCTTTTTGACTCTTTCTGAATTTGGATTTCGAGGAGAATATCCATTTTCGACCGGGGGTGGACATTTGTCATAAACAACACTTGGTTTCTTACCAGATGTCTTCACTTCATCATCTTCTTTTGTTTCAGACTTCTTTTCTTCAAAATTCTTTTCTTCTTCAAATGTCTTCAATCCTTCCACTATTGGGTAAATCCTGTCAACCACAAAAGTAGAACATGAGTAACTTTTTAACAATCTATTAACTCTCTCGGTTTCAATCTTTTGTGTTTCTACTTCAATTCAAGCTCAGCACACTTCTCAGTGTAATAGTTGACACTATCAAGTTGTCTCATGTATGCTCCTTTAAGTGTCTTCATTGCTATAGCTTGTTCATTGCTTGACCCGTTGTATTGATTCATGGCTTTGTTCAGGACATCATATGACTCTTTCATCCTGTTCAAGTTGTGAATCAATTCACTGTTTTGCTTCTTCATAGTCTCACAGTTTTCACAGCTCTCAGACACTTTTTCTGCGACAGCTTCCTTTTTAACCTCAAACACTGGAATTTCTTTATCTTGCTTCTTTATCACACTAACCTCTTCTTCAACTTTTTTACCTTGTCTGGCTAAATATTTTGTTATTTTTTCTGCCCAATAATCATCAGTATTATTGTCAACTTTTTGAGCAACAAAAGCTTTATGACCAGAAGTTTTGTTAGGATCATAATCATCCCAACTGAAATCTTTCCAACTGAAACCCTCTGGAAGCCTTTCGTCATCTTAATCTATCATTTTGTTCATCAAGCATGCTTTACTCTCTGCTAAAACATATTTATCCCAATTGTTTTCTTTTGATGAACTTCCATCATCTTGATTAACAAGACAAGCTTTCTTTGAATCTTCGATCACCTTTCTAGCATGTGCAGTTTGTTGTTGTTCTTGTTGATACGGCTGTTGAGCAACTTGATGATAAATCGCCTTTCGATAGTAGTCATTGTTTCCGAAAGGGTTTTGAGCTCCACTTGCTTCGCGGTTTGTGCATTCTCGCTTAAAATGCCCTTTTTCCCTGCAATAAAAACAAGTAACTTTAGATTTATCAAATCCTAAAGTAGAAACATTTGCATCACGAAAATCATCTCTTCCCGTATTTTGTTTAAGCTTTTCATCTCTTCTCAACACACTTGCCAAACACCACTTTATATTCATCAATTCCATCTCCTCAACATCGACCTGATCGTAATCCTCCTTAGTCAGCATTGGATTTCCAATCCTACCTGCAACCAAACTTCCATACGACTCTAGCACAGTCACCAACATAGACATATGACTTTTTGCAACTTCTTCCGAGTAGTTCTGATCATTCTCAAGATTTAAAGCAATGTTGCATTGAAGAACTTTGCCACTTTTTGTTGCAGAAAAATGTGGATCAAATGATGGAAATGAAGTAAATCCTACTTTGCTGCTCGATCCCTGAGATGAACTTTCAGAAGAACTTTTTGCATTGAAGGCAGTTTCAATCTTTGGAGAAATGTTGCTTTTATCACTAACACCACCTTTGTAATACAAACCAATGTCTTGTTCTCCATCATAATTCTTCATTCTTGCTATCTTTCGTTGTTCCATCTCTTGAGCTTCAAGTTGTTTAATGAACTCGCTCAACGTTAGCTCGTTAAAACCTGGTTTATTTTTCAACATCATAAGATACGTGCCCCACTCATCATGTGGCAATGCATCAGCCAATTTTTCAATCAATTCGTCTTTATCTTTTTGGATGTTTAATCTATTCATATTCTTCAATAAATTGCAATATATTTCAATAATCTGCTTGGTGTTTTCAGTTCTCAACCCACGGAATAGATCAAATTCTTTCTTCAAAGGTGACTTTTTGTTTTTCATCATCTCATCACTACCAAGAAACTTTGATTCTAATTCTGTCTATATCGAATGTGCACTTCCGTTGTGTTGAAGTAAAATCAAGATGTCTTCTTTATTAGCTTGTTGCAACAGACTGACCATCATTTTTTCATCTTTATATTTCTTTTTCTCTTCAATACTCAGCTCTCTGATTGCAAGTTTCACTCTATTATCCCCAACTGGTCTACTATATTGAACTTCAGTATGTTCCCAAGCATCTAAATAATATGCTTGTACTCAGTTTTCAAAACGTTCAGCCCATCCACTATACTCCTCGATACTCATTAGCTTAGGCGGTTTTTGTGTTGTCCCCGTTTCATTTTCAAGCAACGTACTCTGAGTAACGGTCATTGGACTAGCAAAGGCATTATAAAACTCATTATCCATGATTTAGTTCTAAAAAATCTCACAACATAGCTTATCAAACAAAAACAATTGTTCACACGAAATAAAGTTTCAAACAAAATCAACCCTCTGTCAAGCAAAATCAACTTTCAAGCAGACTTTCAAATGAAATGAACTTTCAGACGAAATAAACCTTTGTTTTGTGCGAAATGAAAACTATGGTTCACACGAAATGCACTTTCGTACGAAATGAACTGCTATTTCGTACGGAATAACAATCTAATGTTCACTTTCAAGCGAAATGAACTCTGAAGCGAAATAAGATCTGATTTCGTACGAAATGAAATCTGATTTCGTACGAAATGAATGCAGGCTTCAAACGAAATGATATCAATTTCGTGCGAAATCAAACTTTCGGACAGTTTTTGAACATTTTGAACAAGTTTTACTTCGAATTAGAGTCTGAAACTTTCAAGGGTTTGTTAAAATACTGTTTCACACGTTATATTTGAAAATCAAGCCATTTTAACCGTAAAACCTTGTTTAATTTTGAAAAGAAGATGTAGAAATCAGAAATTGCAGCTGAAATGGTGAGAACTCTTACTCCTGTGCTCGGATACCACTTGTAGGATCATTTTCAGACCCAAACGATTCGTTCAGAAGAGGTCTCATCCGATACAAAAGGCAGAAACAAATGTATCAGAGTTATTTCAGCTGAATTGCACGAGAAATCACTTTAAACTGTCTCTATATTGATATCAGATCGAATTACAAGCCTAGAGACACTTCGGCAGCACTTCGTTGCCAGAATCAGAACCTTTCAAATGACAAGGCACATCAGGTATTTATAGGCTAGGTGGTTTCGCACGAAACCGTTCAAGCGAAAACAAGTTCACATGAAATCACTATTTCGTGCGAAATACAAATTTGATTTCGTACGTGCGAAATACCCATAAACACTCATATCTCGTTCTCCGTGCCCTGATCTATCTAATACAATTCAAGACTCGATACAAGACGAAGTCGACAGACGTATGCACCAACAATTTTATTTCAAATTTGAATGGTTATCTTGTTCCTTTATTTCCTCTTTTTTATTTCTTATTTATGGTTGTAAAAACTCTTTTGTTGGATTAAGTTATTTGAAAGTTTTATCAAGAAATTCTCCTTCCTTGTTGTTGTTCCGGTTGACCAGCAAGAGTTATTCCGATGAAAACATCTTGGTCGGCCAAGTGTTGCCGCAGCTAGGGTCAAACCTAGGTTGAACGCTCTAGGTAATCCCTTTAACACACACTCATAAGTTATTATTCATGGCTGCGTTTCGTTGGTTTCTTGGATTCTTGATGCCTGATGATGTGTGTAAAATGCAACATATAAATTACATCAAATGAGGCATAAAACTAACCTTTTTTAGTACTAATGTTGGAAAAAGTGTGCTTTTGTCTTCCTTTTGTATTTTCAGGATTAAATGAGCGTAAATGAACAAAAGAAGCAAATATGCAGCGAAATCTAACATAATTACAAGAAAAGGAATAAACCTGGCATGCCCGACCCCTCGACAGCATCTTCCCAAGCAAAAACAAGAGATCAGAAGGCTAAACACGCCCCGTGCCCCATGGACACGGGGGCGTGCTCAAGTGTCTGCAGAAAAGACAAAGTTGTAGAAGCTTCTATTTCCCAACATGGGGGTGTGCCCAGCTCAACACGGCCGTGGTCAACGCTAAGATTCGCAGAATCCAAGCAAATCTTGATAGTACAGATACGCTTCTGCACACGGGGTCGTGCCCAGCGGACACGGGGGCGTGTGGAGCTAATACAGACAAACTGCAATTAATGAAGAAAGAGAAAGTGGATGGATACGGGGCCGTGTCCGGGCTTCTGTGCAGGCTATAAATAGGGGTGCTTGGTTCACTTCAAAGGCATCCCTTGGCAAACCACCACTCTCCCACTTCACCCACACTCCACCACCATCACAACACCCAAATCCACCACCATCATCCATCATCCATCATAGAGTGTGTGTAGTAGTCTCGGGATCCAAGATTGATAGTAAGAGTTCTTAATAATCAAAGGCCATGTTTGCCTAAGTCTCTTACATCACTTGGTGAAGACAAGCATTTAGTGTAATACTTTTGTTTTTTAATCTTTTCGCACTTTTTATTTGGTTTTACATTAATGACTTTAATAACTAGTTTCTTATGTTGAAGGTGAAACTTCCTTATCATTTGTCCGTGGTGTCATGTCGTTATTTTACTGTCTATATAAAATAAAATATTTACACCATTCATATCTCTACGGTCTATATAGAGATATGTTGGCTACCTGGTCGGGGGTTAAGGGAATGGTTTGGTAAGGTTCTTGCCTTGTTCAGTGTATAGATCCTGCAAGGACCTGGGTCAAGCTTACTAGCACCTCCTTCAATACCCACTGGTATTGGATGGCGGGGGTGCGAATGGCTTGATCCCCTCATATGTAAACTACTATTATTACTTTAACCTGTCTATTTGGGATTGTATCCCTGCTGACTCAAACCACTTAGCCGAGGGTAACGTCACCTTCAAAAGAGGGGCCTACCACATTACGCATTAATAATTTAATTAATTATCTTTCAATAATCCAACCCTTTAGGATTGTATCCTTGCTGACTCAAACTATTGGGTTGAGGGTAACGTCACCTTCAAAAGAGGGGCCTACTACTATAACTAAGATAATCTCTTAAAAAGTGCAAAAGTGCGGAAAACATCAAAGGTTACACTAAAGGCGAGTCGGATCCAAGTGATTCATCTTGTCTATCTGTTTTATTTTTATTTTCAGCATTTTTAGTTTTTATTTTCATGTTTAAAAACTTTTTCTAAATTTGTGATTTGAGTAGACGTTGAGGATAAACCGGTACTAAAAGCTCTTGTGTCCTTGGATGACCTCGATATCTTACCAACGCTATACTAATCTCACGATGGGTGCACTTGCCCATATGCGTGTTTAGTGTTAATAAAATATCGTGTTTTATAAATTTAAAACTTGACGAAAGTGTTAAAAAGGGCTTAAAATATATAGAAAATTATATAACGCTACACACGCATCACATGATAACATGAATTTTATGTGTTAGGGTTTGCTAGAAACATGTATTATAATGATTCGTGATAATCTAGTAACTTGATGATCACGTATGCATGTTAGGGTTTCGATTATGTGTGGTTTTGATAATGAAACTTGATTTCAAATTCGTGTACGTGATGTTATTAGGCTTTTGATTGCTGAAAATAATGTTTTTAGAGTCATAAACATGTTTTTGATGAAAGTTGAAAGAAAACATATTTTGTCCAGATTTTACAACCAAATTGTATTGGCTGTAACGGGGTCAAAATTTAACAAAAACGTGTGTTTCTTTACTCTAAAATGTAATTCCGAGAAACAGCTTTCAAACCCCATTGGAATCATAATTTTCCGATGAGTTTTGATATTTTAAATGAATTTTTCCGTGTCAAAGGTGCAGGCTGCGTTTTTCGGCAGAAATTGCAGCCTATTACGAATGTCGTAACTCAGTCCGTGTTTTGAATTATTATGTGAAATTTATAACGTGGGTAGTTCTAGGAGATTCCAAATTCTCCAACTAGAATTTCGTTAAAAGATTTAACGAGGATTTTTAAACAATTTTTTTCCTTAAGCTGTCGTCAAAAAGTGACGAATCATAGTTATGTGCACTATTTGATTTTTCATGAATTTTCTTTAACAATTAAGCTCTAAAAAATTTACGCAAGGAGAAGTGGACCATTTGTCACGTCACATAAATTTATTGTATTTTTTGAAGTGCGTTTAGTATTTTAATAAAATCTCCGAAAACAACTAAGTTTAAGAGTTCTAAACTGGTAGTGCAGTGAATTGAATTTTGTGTATTGTGTTGCTTGTGTTATCATAGGATGTTAATACTTTCTTAGCACCTACATGAATGTCGTCTAACATGTATGTTATGCTATGATCCCTTACACAAATGCACCCGAATAAACATCTAAGTATCAATGCGATGCCTGCTATGTGTTAGATACAAGTAGAGTTTACGTGCCTTGTATAAACACACACTAACAAACCTAATGGTAACCATAATAGGAAGTGGTTGACCACATCAGCTCGTAATTCGTTTAAGTCATACCGAGGAAAACAAAGATGAGTTCACGGCCCCTACTATTTTAAATGTTTTTAAAACATAGGTGGAGAATGCATGCGCTACATTACGATAAAGTAATGTCACATTACGGTAAAGTAATGTCATGATGTTACGATAAGGTAACGTCATAACTATTATGGTTTTTGTTATATTAGTTATGGTCACAAAGAAGCATTATATCACATGTCAGTCCCCTTAAAACTTACGATGTCGTTAGTATTGGATTATAGCGAGGGAATTTTTTGTTGTACTACTGGGCCCGACAAGCCCCACTCGTGCTGGTCGCACCAGTTAGACTGAACGTTGTTGGTCACAGGTGTAGAATTTGCCTAACACTTAGCCATGGTTGGTGATAGACCTTGCACATCAGGGCAACAACATCACCTTCGGATTGAACACTTTGTTGACATGACTTAGGTTAGCTACCTACAAATATAACAAGTACTGCTAAACACTGCAACTTACTGTTTCGGGTTTGAAACAGTGGAAAACTCTTGAGAAATAACCTACTTTATAACTGTATCCAAAAACCTTTGAACTCACTCATCATTATGTGTTGACACATGTTCTTGCATGACTTTCTCAGGTTGCTAAGGTAGCACACTTCAGGACTATGATGCATTTTGGAGTCGCATTGATTTCATCAAACAAATAGTCTCATTTTTAAATTACATTAACTATTTTGATTTTATAATTGTTACGCTTCCGCAACTCAATTATATAAACAATATTTTCTCATTATTAAGCAAATCAGGAAATTTTTTTAAACTCATATGGTGGTCATTCAGTATGACTAATGACTATGATCCTGGTGTGTCACGCGACTCGCGGTAGAACTCTGCATGTGGATTTTTGAGGGTGTGACAGATTGGTATCAGAGCCAATGGTTATTGGGAACTAGGTTTGCATTAGAGAGTAAACTTAGACTATAGCCTTAGATACTGCATTAGTCAGTCATACACCAACACAGATATGCATACACGACATACACAAACACTCATACATGATATGCATACGCACATGGCATCCAAACATACATTGCAATTGCGAGTAATGTCGGCATCATCAACATCCCTCCCTACAAATGAGGAACACATCAATCTCGTTGTATCATCATCCCAGTGGGGACATCCGTGGGATCACCAAAAACAACTTCCACTCCTGTTCGAGGGCCGTGAAATGGAGCCTCTAGAGGAGCTTCTTCCGTCATTTTCATGTGCACCTCTTCCCATACCACAGAGCAGAACAAGACACCAGTTTGAGTCTACCAATGGTACTATCGAGTATGGCGAGCCTTCTCGGGTCCGTGTTTAGGACGGCACCCAACATTTACACATATCTATTTAGAGTTCGGTACATCATAAATGACTCCTTTCTTACCTACCAATGATAATACCTTGACCCCACTAGTTTTACTTTCCTTTAACTTGAGCACGTAGGCCTCGCGTGAGGCACCGTACGTTAGGGTAGACCGTTGCACACATTATTGTAGAAATCCATTAACACTGAGATGTCATCATTTTCCCGAGCCACGCGTCTATATCTTTGGTTGATGATCTTTGAGAAAATATTTGACCACAAAGCTGAGAACACTTTGCCAATTGCACACCCGAACCCTATCCTGACTCGGATGGTAGAGCAACTTCCTTGCTTTTTCCGGTAACTTACGTTATTGAACCAATTTCATCTCTCGAAGTCCCATTTCATGTGCATGGTTGTTCCATGTGCATGTGTCCATCTACAATCCGCTATAATAGACTATCATAGTGCATTTTAACTCAAGTGAATACTGAGATCGAACGATTCCTGACTACCCTTTCCCATATAACTCCTAATAGATCAACTTATGTTTGATGACTATGCTTTTGATGACCTTTTCCATTTTTTTACAACACCCCGTACTCGACAATCTAATTGAGAGACATTGTAACACAAGACAGGAGGAACTAGGGTGAACATGCAAACCAAATTATCATTACGGGTGCACACGTAATAGTAATTTGTGATGCATGTGAATCCTTATGAAACCTTGTGTGTGGATAAATTGTCCTAACCTACGATTTTCATGCTTAAAACTTACACTACTAGTAGAAGTTCTCGTAAACCACTCAGCGACTAACGGGTACCGTTAAACCCATTCGGTAGTTGACAGGCGCAACTATCAGACTGAAGATGTTCTTGAACACATTGAGCTTTCATCAATGGAATCCCTCATTATTTGTTTTAACCAACGTAAGCGTCTTAATGAAACTAAGATTCTAACCAGAACATGTCTTCTCTGATCGAAACCCTTCCAGAATCGAAAGGTAAGCCTTTCAACATCAGCATATAAACAAAACATGAAGAATCCCTCGTACACTTACACTTTATCCCTTACGCTCACCTGTAAATTTTTCTTTTGACCCCATTACTCTATCATGTGGCTAATTCTCATCCTAACTGGAGTTACATCCCAACATATTCAACTTTGCAAGTGGATTTCACCCAAAACGGTTCCATCATCTCAAGAACATTGGAAGACAGAGATACAAGTTAGTCAACACCCAGACAAACACGATGACCTACATAATAATTTTACCACCTATTTTGCTAAAGTCATTATTTCGTAAGTGAGCCTATTCCCTAGCATTTTTCACTGCCCGATGAATATCGTTTAATGTGGTAGCTAGTTAGTGTGACAAATTTCTCACCCATTGTCGTTGTCACACTACCTCTTTGAAACTCTACGCATAAACTCCCATCAAATTTGAGCTCTAATTTAAAAGAACTTTGTAAACTTGCCTTTCTAATCCTTAGTGATCACTTTTTGAACTCTGAAGATAGTGACGTTTTGTTATTATGACCATACTGTTTTGAACATATTTTCGCGTCCTTGTAATGAAACCTCTTGGCGACGTATGTGATGCTCCTAATTCATGCACATGTTTTAGTTCAATCTTTCAAACTTGTTTGCATACACGTTCAACTAATTACACACTCAAATTCATACATGGATTTTAGCTAATCCATTCTTATTTGCATACGGGCATGCTCACCGACTGTGGAGAATGCTCCGATTGAACTGGAGCACTACAAATTCGACGAACCATTACTTTTCTACATAACCCTTATTGTGTTAACACCTTCAATTTAATGCTTCCAACGACTGGTAGCGTCACTTTATTTCTGTTTGTACCGCTTGTGTGCGATCAACTACATCCTCATCATCAGATTTATTATTTCACTAGTGATTCTAAAACAATTATGTGGAACAGATTGATGACAACCATGTCTTGGTATGTTCTTCGCGTCTTATCTTTTTGTGCTAAAATGAATATCATAGTTCTTGTTTGACCTTGTTATACGTTAATCCTCATTTGGCTAAATCACTTTCTATGAACGATACTCGAGGAGCAACGAGCCATACTTAAATTCATCAAGTGTAGGAGCATACAATAAAATTTCTACTTCCGTGAGGTATGCTGCGATCAACACCCTTTCGTGTGAAAACACCATACTTATGTATAGTTTCCTCGACCTCTTTGTTTAGTACTTATCCCTCTTTGATCGAAACCTAGCCATCTACTACAACCAACTACGACCAAAATATTAGGACCAATATAAACCGAAAATCTCCATTACCTTCGTATGAACGCATCAAGACACTAACATTCTAATATAAAGGGGTATAATGTCTAACTTGAGTTTTCATCCATTCTGTTGATAAATTTACTTGAATCAACTGTTCCAGCAATTATTATTTCTTTCTCGAATCCTTTTGTACAATGGCATCATCATTGTTGTTCGGTAGTGGGGTTTGTCCCATGTCTGATCTTCGACAGCAACATCACATAAAAACGAATATCTCATACACTCACTTTAATTTCTTTCACATCAGTTACATTGAGTAAATTCTCGGTGGTGCTCATAGCACACACCTGATCCTAGAAATTTAGTAATTTGGTCCTTAGTAAACAATCTTAACACAATTTCAGTTCGTTTTATTTCATCGACCCTTCGTCTATGACGTATGACATTCGTGTCCATTCGGGTAACCTCTATACATTAGATACACTTGATTTTTGAAGTGTTGGCTACTTAATATTCATATCACTCTATGATAACAAATTACTACCTTCTACAAGTCACTCAAATTCAAACGTGTTGAGCTCACCTAAACTATATTTTGTGCAACAACCCCCCCCCCCTTCCGACCATACATGTTAAACTCTTCCTTCAATGATATACTAATGTATGACACATTGGTGTTCCAACCCCGGTGAGTGTCGCCTGTGCTTAACGTAACTTGTGACAACTTTCTTTCACATCGGCCTTCCATTAACTCAACTTATATTTCTACTTAAGACTAAGTGCGAATTGGCCGGAATCAGTGTTGTCTTCTTTGATAGCCTAACTGGATCTCTAATTAAAACCTCTATATACAAAATTAACCCCATGGATCACATTCTCTTCGAGCCAAGGTAGCTTCGCCTACTAAATTCTTGACATTAAGGTCACTTCAATGACGATAGCTATATCTGATTACTAAGTAATTAGTATACTTCATTTTACTCGTGAAAAGGAAACTGAACCACCAAAAATCAATACCATGGTATAATCTTGAAATTGCGTCATTTCTTTACTTTCGTGTATGCTTACATTGTAACTCTTGATAGTCAAACTTATGTGCATTACCCTTGTTGAAATCTATTTGTTGCTTCAACAATTGACAATTCTATACCTATATAATCCCTCTTAACTTGTTCGAATGAACAAGTGAATCTCATTTGTCACCAACTGTCATCTCAATCATGTAGTCTGATTTTATCTTGTCTCGTCTCGTTGTACCGTCATATGCCTTCACGCTCTCTTTAACAATGAACTTGCAACTATCGTTTTGAAAATATCATACTCTAAATTTTTGGGACGAAAATTATTCCAACAAGGGGATGATGTGACACCCGACATTTTCAGGTTAACACCGTTAACACAAACCCCGTTATCTCAAATACTCACTCATGCATAACACTTGATTTGGGTAAATGAAGTGTGTCGGTTATTTCACAACACTCACGTAACGGTAATTCAGGGAATTACGGAATCACACATCACACATGGGTTTGTACCTGAACGTCGATAAACAATCGGAACAGTACTCTGGAACAAACAAATAAATATAAATTAGGTAAATTTATATGCTATATGACGTTATATGTTATGTGACTTATATGCGCATCTTGTAAACTTACATGAAACCATGTATAATTAAGTGTAATAGCCAGTTATTGACGAACCCATACCTGGTGTATAGAGTATACATAGGACTAAATTTCGAGGACGGAATTTCTGTAACATTGGGAGAATGTGACAACTCGTACTTTTGACCCTAATAATCAGAAAGGGTTACACATCTAAAAATAATTATTATTATTAGTTTTAAATAATAAATACTTTTTGCAAGTGAAACAAATTATTTAACTGACATTTCTTGTCAAGCTTATACGGGTAGACATGTATACAAACTATATACTCCGAATATTCATTTTAATTTTAACCAGTAAAGATATTTTTACCATTGTATTTATTTTATATAATTTAAATGAGCAGCTTCACTTTACACGAGGATGTTAAACCCAGTTTGTATACGCAGGTTAAACCCAACCCAACCCACCTACCCAAACCCTAGGTATATAACCATCTTTTTCTCTTCTCCTCTTCATTCTCACACAACTACTCAAACCCTAGCCTCCATGTTCCCTCTACTATCTCTCTAGAAAACTCAAGAAGAAGCTATCTTTTTTGGGTTCTTGATCTTCATCTCTATCGCTCTAGGTAATCCCTCTAACACACACTCATAAATTGTTATTCATGGCTGCGTTTCGTTGGTTTCTTGGATTCTTGATGCATGATAACATGGATTTTATGTGTTAGGGTTTGCTAGAAACATGTATTATAATGATTCTTGATAATCTAGTAACTTGATGATCACGTATGCATGTTAGGGTTTTGATTATGTGTGGTTTTGATAATGAAACTTTATGTCAAATTCGTGTATGTGATGTTATTAGGATTTTGATTGCTGAAAATGGTGTTTTCGGTGTCATAAACATGTTTTTGATAAAAGCTGAAAGAAAACAGATTCTGTCCAGATTTTACAGCCGAATTGTAACGGCTATAACGGGGTCAAAATTTAACAAAAAACGTGTGTTTCTTGACTCTAAAATGTAATTCCAGGAAATGGCTTTCAAACCCCACTAGAATCATAATTTTTCGATGAGTTTTGATATTTTAAATGAATTTTTCCATGTAAAAGGTGCAGGCTGCGTTTTTCGGCAGAAATTTACGAATATCGTAACCCAGTCCGTGTTTTGAATTAATATGTGAAATTATACAGTAGGTAGTTCGAAGGGATTCCCAAATTCTCCAACTGGAATTTCTTTAAAAGAGTTAACGAGGATTTTTAAAGAATTTCTAGTGTAAACTGTCGCCAGAAAGTGACGAATCAGAGTTATGTGCCCTATTTTATTTTTCATGAAATTTCTGTAAACAATTAAGCTCTAAAAATTTAACGCAAGGTGTTAGGATCTGATTTGGTAAGATTGTGCTTGTTTGAATATAATGAAGATGAATTAAGATAAAGTGCAGTGGAAATAAAATGGAAACAAACTTTCAACACAATCAACGAGAGAATTGTTTTAAGCAAACATGTTTAACATGAAATCAAATGATTATATTTAGTTACAATCTTCAATAACAATGCATGCATGCATACAATCTCCCCCTCAGCCTGAGGTCACAGATGGTTTGTTCGTACAGAATGACTTGTGGAAGAAGAGAGCTGATAGAACAGTACAGGGTACTGTTCTATTTATAGTACAGAACAAACAACTATGGCATCTTTGCTGACATCACTATGAAAGTGACATCTAACCTCCTAACAACCTATAACTACTGATCTAATACAACTACTGCTATTACAAACTACTGATTACAATACATACACAAGATAGAGTAAACTACTGCTTCCCATTCCACTGTTATACTCCTAGCAGTGTTTTGTGTCTTCAGCAGTACTTGAACCATGACAGTAGATTCAGCATCAGTGTTTCATCTCCAGCAGTCTTTGAATCTCATCAATTGTTGAAGATCAGCAGTTGATGTATCAGGATAGTAGATAGAGGACATCAGTTGTTAGGCCACTTTCAAGAGGAAAGAACTGTTGCACACAACTGCTTATTGTGAATCCACTGATCTGATCTAGTTTTGGCTTTATCAACTGTTCCTTTGTAGGGTTCAATCCCAACAATCTCCCCCTGGAACAGATGATGCCAAAACTCTTCATTATTCTGGATTTTTATTGTCTCATCAAGAGTTCCCTTACTTGACCTTTGAATTGTAATTCAAAGTTCATTGAGTCCTCATCATCCTCATCCCTGCACAGGGGAAGCTCAAAGAGATCTTGCATATCTTCAACACCCAGGCCAAGTGCTGCTTCCATTGATATTTGCTTCACCACACCATTAGATCTGAGCAGAGTCAATACGTGGGTCTTTTGATCAGACTTCCACTTTAGTATCTTTGAATCCAATGGGTTTCTTGGGAGAGTTTTTATTGCAGATGAGTTTGGAGATTGGGGCCTGGTGATGACAACTTTTGCAGGGTCTTGAGATTGTGTTGATTCTTGTTTTTCTGCCAAAAGTGTCTGAAGAACCATCTTCATAATAAGTTCTTCTTGATCCTTATCTTCTTTGGTTGCTGTATCCATCTGCTTTTGTTTCCTTCTTTGATAAAGGATGGCAGCAGGTGGAGCAGTGGATCTTCTGATTGGTAACTTTGGTTGTCTGACTGAAACCACCGCTTCTGGATAATTAGGCTTTTGAGGAGCAGTGGGATCTCTTTTCCTCAACTCTTCCAAACTTTTATAAGTTGCTAACACTTTGTCCTCTGGCCATCTTGTAACCTGGTTCCTTGACCCATAATCAGCAGCTACAGTTCTTCTTTCATTCTTTTTAACTTTAGGGTTCTTTCAGGTACATTTTTCTTGTACTTTGCCCATACTAGAGGAGTTTGTTTGACCTTTTCCTTAAGCATCTTTTGAGTTCTGGCTATCTCTTCTTGTAATTCACGGATAGTCCATTCTTTATACTGATGCTTTCCTGCTCAATACCTCTTGTAAGCCATGATATATTCAAGGTAGTCTTGCCTCATACTTTCATCATCTCTTTCAGATAAATTTTGGCAAAGATCTTTTGAGAACTGTTCCAAAGTTCTGACCTTGGTGAGCAGGTATTGAAGATTTCTCTGAATCTCTTTGTCAGACTTTCCCTTTGTATCTCTATTGGATGTATCTTCTACTTGTTGGGCCTTTATCTTGAGATACTCTTCTATGTTTTTAGGGAAAGGATAACCTTGAATGGAAGGAAGATTCCTTTTTGTAGGGTCATCTTCAGAGTAAAAGGACTTGATCTCCTCCCTGACTGCTGGAAGATCCAATGGGAATTGTAATCCCACAGGAACAATAGCAGTGTTTGAACTTAGAACTTGAGCTGAGGATAATGGAACATGGTTTGGAATGGTGACAAGGGTCAGTGGTTGTGTTGATGTTGGAGTTGGGGAAGTGTCATCTTCCAGGACAATGTTGGTTACCCTTCTCCTTTTGTGCTTAGGAGAGGTTAGTGGTGTTTTGGTGGGTTGAGTGGTGGTGATTGAGATGGTAGGTGTTTGACTAACAGTTGTTGAAACAACTGGTCTTTCAACCATTGTTGTCATTAGAACAGATGATGTGTCATCTGATGTCTTCTGCTTTTTGGTAGGTGGCTTTTGTGGTGGTGAAGTTGTTTTTGGTATGGCAGTGGATTGAGTGTGTGTTGATGTGGTAGTGATGGCAGTTGTTGGGGTAACATCTGTTGAAACCACTGAAGTACCAACAACTGTTGATACAACATGAGTCTTAACATCTGTTGGTTTGGAGGTTTGATGAGAGGAATTTTTAGGGATTCGGGGAGTTTGTTTGATGGTTTTGGAAGGTGTGGATTTGGGTTGGCTTGCTTTTCTAATAGGCCTTCTTCTTTTTGGCTTAGGAATAACCTGCTCTTCCTTATGCTCAGAAGTACCCTGTTCTTCCCTTTCCATCAATACTTTCTTCTCCTGCTCAAACCTTTTAGACCCTTTTATCTCCATTGACTCTTTCATGCCTGCTTTTTGATCAGAAAAAGCATTTTGAGTCTCATCAACCTTTTTAGAACCATCTGGCCTAGGGATTTCTACAACCAATTTTGATAGTGGATCTGGTTTCATGTATAGGCCATCTTCATATCCCTTCTTCTTTTTCTCCCCCTTTTTGCATCATCAGGAGGACTATCAACAAAGATGATTGAAGGAGGAGCAGTGCAAGTGGTTTGTAGTAAATGGGCCTTAATTTCCTTGATATCTGCTTGTTTATCCTTGAACCTAGCTTCCATCAAATTTCTGATCTTTTGAATTTGAACTTCATGTTGTTGATCAGCATATTGTCTTGGTTTATGAAGCAGAGGTTGAAACAATTCCCAAAGCTCAGTGGGAGTAGGAGCAGATGATGGAGTAGATGTTGCAGGTGTTGCAGCAGTGGGTGTTGCCTTTTGAACTTGTAACAACTGTTGCAACATGGTTTTGATTTCTGTAACAGATGTGTTAATTTTGTCAACCCTCTCCGTCAATTCTCTATATTTTAAACCATCACCCAAGTGAATGGGATCATCTGATTTCCCACCAGTGGTGGTTGTATCAGTGGTTGACTTAGGAAAAGTTTCCCAATAGTCATCCACTGATGCCTCTTGTTCTTGGTACTGGGGTCTTCTTTCTTCAACAGAGGTTGCCATTCTAAGTGCACCAGTGTATATTGGATACACACCAGTGGGTACAATGGTTCCCAAAGAAGAAATTTTCTTCAAGGAAGTCTTATTAATGAAACTACTGTCCAAGTGTAAACCAGGGGGTTCAACACTTGTAGTAGCTGCTTCACTTGAACTACTGATAGGAATTACTTGTAATTCCTGCAGTGTAACCACCTCAGTTGTTGGTGGGTTAGCAGAGATAGGGAGCTCAGACTCAGTCAATTGTTGAGGCTTATTCTCAGTAATAGGTGGTTGAGAAGAACTGATTTCTGTCTGAGCTATATCAAGTGCATCCAACAAAGGTAGCATGGATGGTGGAAGTTGGGTAGTGAGTATGGGTGTAGAAAGATAATTTGCCCCGGGAGCTGGCTGTGGATGATGGAATTAAGTGAGTCCAGAGCATCATAATGTGGTGTCCCTGTTGATACAACCTGATCTTTTTTAGAAGAAGCAGGAGGAGTTTGAGGCTCAGGTTGAGATCATTCATCCAACTGCTGTGAGGAAGTAGCAGCAGTGGTTATTGGTAACTTTTGTGTTGTCACATGTATAATCTTTGGGATCTCATCTTCCAGAGTTACCTTTTTTGTGGGTTTGGGGGGCTTTGGATATTTTTCTTTTTGGGTCTTTTGGTGATTTTAGGTGTGGGTTTTACAGCAGTGGTTGTGCTGCTGTGATCACCTTGAGCAGTGGGCTCAACTGCAGTAACCTGAGGA
The DNA here is from genome assembly GCA_030545235.1 of Helianthus tuberosus. NCBI lineage: Eukaryota > Viridiplantae > Streptophyta > Magnoliopsida > Asterales > Asteraceae > Helianthus > Helianthus tuberosus. Next base: position 41,695,924 of record CM060433.1, on the reverse strand, counting down.
GCAGTTGTTGCTGCTAAATTCTGCTCAGGCTCCTCTGTTTGTGTTTTGGAAGGTTTTGACATCCTAGTAAAAGTTTCAGAAGAAAGGCTGTTTATTTGACAAGGATTTCCTTGGATTAGCACATGTGCATTATCCTTGGAAAATTTCTTTTGTAAGTAAAAACTTAGAAACCTTGGAAACAAGAGAAATGGTTTCTTATTATCTTTAATATTATTAATATTTTTAACCATGTCACTGAAAATTTCCTGGGAGTAGTTAAAATTTTCTTCATTCATAATCGCATAACCCAGATATTGAATTTTCAATGGTATCTCATTGAAAGCAGTTGTTTTATTTGACACACACATGAGGAGGGTATGGAATAAAAACCGTATGGTAGGAGGAAAACTGCCCTTTTGTAAAGTGTCCTTTTTCATTTCCTCTTCATACCCTCTCTTAAGAAAATCAGTTTGATACTCTGTTTTTGAAAAAGAGTTTTTACCTCGAATATCATTGAGTTCAAAAACCTCTGACAGAGTTTGAGGTGTGATGGTAACTGGAATACCCCGGATTGATGAATTTATTGCTAAGGGCTTTTTGTCCTTTACATCAAGTTTAGCATTTTTTCAGAATTCTCTTTGGGTATCCAGGAAGATTGGAGCATTACAAGTCAACAAAGTTTTGTACTTTGTGGTCGAAAGAGCATCAATGACGGAGTTGAAGGTTGTGCTATCACTTGGTTTTTTTAAGTATGCACAGGTAGTTATGAGGAGTTTTGTATGGAAGGGCCATGGTGATTTGAGTGTGATTGCGAAAGGAAGAAGACGATGAAGGATTTGAGAGAGGATGGTAACTGTTTTGAGAAAAGAATGTTGAATTCGATTCGACAGTGAAAACCCTGTTTGGGGTTTTGATCAGGGTTTTATAAGGTGGAAAAGTGAATGCTGATGTGGCAGCGGTTACAAATGATCTGATGGATAAGTACTGTCCACGTGCCAACCTCTGATGAGTAAGGGAAGACAGTTGTTTAGGAAACCACTGACGAATCAAATATCAGTGGTTTACAGTGGTAAAATGAAAACGGTGGCTGACTTTTAACTATCAGTGGATAGCCATCAGTAGGTTAAAACACTGATTTTGAACAACAGTGATTAACAAAGAAATGGAGGAACAGAGGTTGACTTTCAGTAGTGGACAATAATCATCAGAAAAGATGTTTGAACCAAAACAGTGGTTATGGCAGACTTTTAAGGATTAATGAAAATTTTCATTTTTTGCTATTTTTAAGGATGGAATTTTGATTTTCTGAAAACATTTTAATGCTTTTATTCATAGAAAAACAGGATTTTGCCTGTTATTCCATGTTCAGCATGCCAATCCTAGAGATCAAGTTTTCAAAAGTAGATGTGTCTAATGCTTTTGTTAGCACATCTGCCAACTGATCTTTAGTTGGAACATGGTGCAGAGAAATCAAACCTTTCTCATAGCAATCCCTCACAAAGTGATGTCTGATATCAATGTGCTTGGTGGTTGAATGGGAGACTGGATTTTTGATGATATTTTCTGTTGCCTGACTGTCCAACATGAGAGGTGTCTTTAAGGCAGTGATACCAAAATCTAGCAATTGATTTTGAAGCCATAACAGTTGGGCTGTACAGCTTGCTGTAGCTATATACTCTGCCTCAGCAGTGGATGTTGAAACAGTTGCTTGCTTTTTGCATTGCCAAGACACTAAGCAACTTCCTAGGAATTGGCACCCTCCTGATGTGGACTTCCTTGTTGTGTTACATCCAGCAAAATCACTATCTGAGAAACCTGAAAGCTTGATATTTCCATCAGCTGGATACCAGATACCAAGTGTGGGAGCACCTTTTAGGTATCTGAATATCCTTTTTATAGCAATAAGGTTTGGCTTTCTAGGGGCTGATTGGGATCTTGCACAAACACATGTTGCAAACATGATGTATGGCCTAGATGCAGTTAGGTACAATAAAGACCTAATCATGCTTCTATAAAGAGTTTGATCAACCAAATCATCATTTTCATCAGACATGACTATTTTTGTGATTGCTATGGGTGTACTACATGGCTTGCAATCATCCATCTCAAATTTCTTTAAAAGTTCTTTGGCATATTTGCCTTGATGGATGAAAGTACCATTTTGCAGTTGCCTTACTTGGAGACCAAGAAAACACTGGAGTTCACCCATTGCACTCATCTCAAACTCAGCTGTCATGAGTTGTCTGAACTCTTCACACATTTTAGAACATGTGCTTCCAAAATGATGTCATCCACATAAATCTGGACAATCATCAAGTCTTTCCCTCTCCATTTTAAAAACAATGTTTTATCAATTTTACCTCTTGTGAACCCAATGGAAAGAAGAAAGGTGGAAAGAGTTTCATACCAGGCTCTAGGTGCTTGTTTCAAGCCATACAAAGCTTTATTTAGCTTGTAGACATGATTTGGATGAAATGGATCCTCAAATCCTGGAGGTTGAAAAACATATACCTCTTCTTGAATTTTACCATAGAGGAATGCACATTTAATGTCCATTTGAAACACCTTTATGTTGTGGTTAACAGCAAAGGCCAGGAATAATCTAATAGCTTCCAATCTTGCTATAGGGGCAAAAGTTTCATCATAATCAATACCCTCTTCCTGTCTGAACCCTTGAACCACGAGCCTTGCTTTATTCTTGACAACAATACCCCTTTCATCAGTTTTATTTTTAAAGACCCACTTTGTGCCAATAGGACTCACACCCTCTAACAGTGGTACAAGTTCCCATACTTGTTGTCTTTTAAATGTTAGAGCTCCTCTTGCATGGCTTCTACCCAGCTGTTGTCTTTTAGTTCCTCTTTGTACTTGACTGGCTGATAGAGTGATAGGAAACCAGCAAAAAGACAGATGTTTTGGGATTGACTTCTTGTGAGCACCCCTTCACTGATGTTGCCAATGATTTGGTCAGGTGGATGAGACTTCAAGAAGATTAAATCTCCTTTGTATGGAACAATGGCATTTAAAGGTGAGGGCTGCAGATGTGAATCATCTGAGCTAACCACTGTTGGTGACTTTGATGATCCAACAATGGCTTGAAATGGAGGTGGAGGAATAGGAGGAAGTGGTGTGAAAGCATGCTGATTTTTATCCACTGTTTGGGGATTTTTATCAACAGTGCTTGAGGATGTAGAGGCAGGGGTTAATGGGCTACTTTGGTCAACAACTGTTGAGGTAGCAGTGGTTGAGCTTTGACAGCTGTTTTGAACATCTGCTGCTCTACCAATTGATGCAGACTTTTGTTGTGGAATGATGACTTCATATCCATAGTCTGATGGAGGATTTTGAGATGGACCTGCACTGTTAGTCTTGACAGAAACATTTTCAAAGGTGAATTTATCAAGATCAAATAACTCTGCAGGATTTGCAGGGATTTTCATTGAAGAAAGTTCATTGAACTTCACATTCAAAGTCTCTTCCACTGTCTTAGTCCTAGTGTTGAACACTTTGTAGGCCTTAGCAGTGGTTGAGTATCCCAAATGATAACCACAATCAATTTTGGTTGCAAACTTTGAGATAGAATCTTTTAAGTTTAAGATGAAGCATGGGCAGCCAATAACTTTAAAATATGAGATCAGTGGTTTGATTTTATACAAAAATTTCATAGGCAGTCTTTTGATGCCTCGGGTTTATTAAAACTTTGTTCTGGACATAGCAGGCAGTGTTTACAGCCTCTGCCCAGAAAGTTAATGGCAAACCTGAATCAGCAAGTATGGTCCTGTCAACCCCAATCAAAGTTCTGTTCTTTCTTTCAACTACCCCATTTTTTCTGGTGTTCTTGGAATGCTGTACTGCCTTACAATTCCTTTTGACACACAAAACTCATCCAACTCCCTATTTTTGAATTCTGTGCCATTGTCACTCTTGAAGATTTTTACTAGCAAGTCAAACTGCTTTTCAACCTATGTGACAAAGTCTTGCAGAATGGCTGCATTTTCATCTTTGGAATGTAAGAAATAAGTCCATGTAAACCAAGAAAAGTCATCTACAATTACCAAACAATATCTTTTCTTTCTAAGACTCATGACTTTAACTGGGCCAAACAAATCCATGTGAAGCATTTGCAAGCACTTGGTTGTTTTGGACTCTTCAATGGACATAAATGAGCTTTTATGTTGTTTTCCTTTTAAGCAGGATACACGATGCTCAGGACAGGTGAAAAGTTTTTGAGGAAGACCTCTTACTAACCCTTGTTTTGACAAAGCAGTGATTGTCTTGAGATTTGTGTGCCCCAATCTTCTGTGCCAAAGTCCTGTCTCTTTGTTAGAGGCAGCTGAGAACAGACAGGCATCAGTTCTTGGGTTCTCTTTTGACAAATCAACTACATAAACATTGCCACTTCTTTGAGCAACAAGTTTAGTTATTCCATTTTTTTATTATTTCTTCAATCTTTTCAACCATTTCTGGTCCAACAATCCTACAACACTCCTTAGTAAAGAAGGAGCCATAACCTTTGTCACTCATTTGAGAGACACTAAGGAGGTTGAATTTTAGATTGTCTATCAGATTGACATTTTTCAAACTTAACATTTCCAGACTGTACTGTACCAGATCCCATCACCTTCTCTTTACTATTATTACCAAAAGATATATCACCCCCTCCATGAGTTTTGAATTCTTTGAGTAGGGCTCTACATCCAGTCATGTGCCTGGAGCCTCCACTATCTACATACCAAAGACTATCTAAGCATGCAAAAGCTCCCTACACATCAAGTAAATAATTAGTTCAGGAGGGTCTTCAAAGCCAATAAGGCTTTGGATGGGGTCTCAGCAGTGTCTATGTTAAGGTCAGGAAGATGGACAGTGGTTAGATCAGGGGATTAATTAATTTTTGCAGCTTGTTTCTCTAACCACTGTTGGGGGCCATTTCCAATCAGTTCTTGATATCCATAGGGATGCCTGTTCACCTTTGGTTTAGAAGGCCTTTTATAGGTTTCATAAACGTGTGGGGCCCTAGGATATGGTGGTTGACATTTACCTCTTTGGTATTGGTTAGCACGGGGTGCATCAGTCACCTGAACATCTCTTTTAACAGAGGTTTGGTTCAGCTGTTTGGTAACAGCTATTTGAACTGGCACAAACAGTGGTTGTTTCTTGATTGGTGGTTTTGATGAACTCATGGATGTTTTTGAAGTGTATTCGTTCTTTTTTACATCAAAGGATTTGAGATACACACATCCCTGAGTGAGGTAGTTTGTTTTACCACAGATGGTGCAGCTCTGGGAAGGCACAATGATGCTTGTTTTGTTAATATCATATGCTTTTAGATGAAAACAATCTTTGGTCAAATGATTTTTCTTCTCACAGAAATCACAAAACAAGTTTTTAACCTTTTCTTTTCTTTTCTTCTTTTCAGACTCCTTTGCAACAGAGTTTTGAACTACTGTTGGGATGTCCTTAAGAGGAATGACCTTTGCCTTAGGAGCTTTGACACCATCCACAGTTGTGAAGTCCAAGGGTTTGAAGTTTTCAAGAATGTCACACTCATCAGACCATGTGGGTTTGAATTGGTATTTCTCAATCTCCTCAAAAGTTGAGGACCCCACAGATCTTTTCAAAGTGATTTTGTTACCAAGTTTATTAGTTATTTTAACTTCTTGGCCATTCTTGTTGGTTGGTATGATTTCAACAGAACCAGCTTGAGTTGCAGCAATGTTTTCAACTTGGTCATTTTTCTAGACCCTATGCCAAATTTTACATTACTTTCAAGCTGTTTTTCAAGCATGATCACATAACCTTTGCTGGATTCCACCCATTTTTCACAAGTGATTTGGGTGGCTTCCAACTCCTTGAGCATAGAGTGCAAAATTTTCATCTCCTAACTCTTCAGGTAAGCTGCTCCAGTCAACAAGGCCTTGGGTGAAAAAGCTTTGTCGGTCTGGTTGAACCACTACTGGTACAGCTTGTGTTGAGGTGCAGCTTGTTGCACCTGAACCTGAGGAGCAGGGGCCTGGACATACTGTATCTGAGGAACAGTGGTTTGAACATAATGAACAGGAACAGGGGTTGCAGGGTGTGCATAGTGAGCATTGTTTACATGAGCAGCAGGGGCATATTGGGCATAGTGCACAGTGTTTTGGTTATTTTGTGGTCTAGGGTTTGAGCTAGGATGTGTAATAATTGGTCCATTGGTTTGACTCCTTCATTCCCTAGCAAAATGCCCTAACCTATTACACTTATAGCATTTAATCTTTGACTTATCCAGCCCCACTTTTAGGTTCCCATTTAACCCTAGAAATTTTCTCCTTATCCTTTTGTAAAACTTGCTGGTTCTAACACTCGGCAGTGCAAGTTGATGCAAAATGTCCATTTCCTCTAAGTCAGTTGGATCAAAATGGTGCAAATCATTTAGTTCAAAACACAGATTGTCAGAATTCTGGTTTTCACTACTAGCTGTGAAAGCATAGTTGTTTGAGTAAGAATCAGAGTTGTTAAAGGCTCCACCAGCTGTTATGTCCATATAATGATCATAACTCTTATCCTTACTACTACCAGATTCTTCCTGACCCAAAAGAGCTGTGCTGCCAAATGAATAGTCATCTGCAGCTTTTCCAGACTCTTGTAACTTCTTAATCTGGTTCAACTCCCTTTCATAGGTCAGAAGTCTACCATGAAGTTGGGTCAGTGTCAGATCTTTGAACTCAACAGAGTTTCTGGTTACAAAAGAAATTGTGTCCCATTTTTCAGGAAGTGACCTTAAAAACCTGCTGTTTACAGTTGATTTAGGAAATTCAGTTTTAACAAGCTTAAGTTCACTTATGAGACAGCTAAATCGCTCAAACTGTTGTGTTAGTGTTTCACCCTTAATGTGACAAAAGGTTTCATACTGTTGGTTCAGAATTTCCCTGTTATTTTCAATTACTTCTTCAATCCCCCCAAATTGTTCCTTAAGTGCATACCACAATTCCTTGGCACTGTTACTGTGTAACACTCCAGCATAGATTTCATTGGGAAGTGCAGATGCAACGATGCTAAATGCCTTGGCATTCAGTTCAATTTTCTGAAAATCCTGATCAGTATAGTTCCTCAACTTTCTTAGGTTCAATCTTTTTTGGATCCTCAGCACTCGACACCATTGGAACATGTGGTCCAAAGATAACCGACTTCCAACATCCAGTGTTATGTTGAGCTAAGATGTGACCCATCTTTCGCTCCCAGATGTTGTATTCATTTCTCTTCAACATAGGTGGTTTGAAGAGAGAACCAATGTTATTGTTCATATCTTGTGATTGTGACGTCATTCTGGTTGTTTTACAGGCACTGATTAATCAACTTTTCTCGTGATTAATCCTTACTCTGTTTTTCAACGAAAGGAACAATTAAAAGTATCAACTATTTTGGGCTGAACTTTATACGTCAAAATGATTTGTTAGATCAAGTTTGACTGTCCAAGCTCTAATACCAATTGTTAGGATCTGAGTTTGGTAAGATTGTGCTTGTTTGAATATAATGAAGATGAATTAAGATAAAATGCAGCGGAAATAAAATGGAAATAAAATGGAAAAAAACTTTCAACACAATCAACGAGAGAATTGTTTTAAGCAAACATGTTTAACATGAAATCGAATGATTATATTTAGTTACAATCTTCAATAACAATGCATGCATGCATACAATCTCCCCCGCAGCCTGAGCTCACAGATGGTTTGTTCGTACAGAATGACTTGTGGAAAAAGAGAGCTGATAGAACAGTACAGGCTACTGTTCTATTTATAGTACTGTCGCAACCCCTGTCCCCTATCTGTCCCGGGAACGGGCGGCCGCGAGATCAGTTTCGGTGGTATTCAGGTGTTTATCATTTTGGAAACGGAAATTACATCAGGACCGTAGTTAGGAAATATATTATTAGAGTAAAATACCACGCTTTTAATATATTAAACACATGGGAAAATCCCAACTTTTTAGTACACACATTTCTATAGGGATAAACCCTATTTTATTTAATAAAAACATCTCTTTATTCAGGTAACTTTTATAGCCACTTTTTCCAAGCCTTCAGTGCTGTCCAGCTGGCTTCTATTTGGCTTTCACATTTTGTTACCTCAAACGCGTTTAAAAACATTTTGTCAGTGGGAAATACTGGTGAGTGAATCCCAGTTTAATCAAGAAGAGTTTTTATCTTTTAACAATATTGAGAGCGATTGCAATGTTTATATCTACACAATTACTCATTCAGTATTGTCAATACTGACTGGTGGGTCATATTACACATTGGTTATCTTGTTGTCCAATGGTAACGTGTTCCACATTTTGTATACAAAACCCCAATATACCGGCAGTAATTGAAGAACTACAAAGACTCAATCACTACTAATCACATTGTAAATTATTTAAGGTTTTGTAAAAAACAGTTTGTAAAAAGGTTTACAAAAAGGAGATTACTCACATTGTTGTTTTAGGGTTATCCTTAAGTATTTCCTGGTGATTATCTATTAAATACACAAATGCACACACGTTAGTATAATAACCCAATATTTACATTAGTAATACCCTCCCCGAGACGGCATTCCAACGACTACGTCGGGCAGTACCATGACACCCGTTACGGAACCCTGGATCAATCGGGTAGCGTATCTAATACGTAACTGGGGTTATGATACTTACAACGGGGCGAAACTTCATTAATTAGGGGGTATTATGCTCGAGAATAGCTTATACTCTATAGAAATTCGAGAGAGATCGAGAGAAATGAGCGAGTTGAAACTGAGGCTGAAGGCCTCTATTTACAGTGACCCTTCGCCTTCCCTCGCGGCCCGCGAAGGCTGTAGCCAAAGGCTACACGGCCCGCGACGTAGGTCGCCTAGGGCTTATCCTTGGCCAGTCACGAACATAGGTCGTCCGGGTGTCTCGCCATGTGGCGGCCTAGGGTTTTGCCGCTTGGCCTATCGCTCGCGCCCCGCGTAGACCAAGGGGTGGTCTTACGCGGCCCGCCACAGACCAATAAAATTTGTTTTTAATTAATTTTAATAAAAATAGAGGTATTCGGGGTCCGTTTTCGTGTATGGGGTGTATTTTAGGACGTATTGAGACATTCTAATTATTTTTAGGGTATAAAAATTTTAGGAGGGTTGTTATATCCTCCCCACCTTATTTTAGAGCTTGTCCTCGAGATCTACTAGAATAGGTGCGGGTATTTCCTTTGCATTTCTGATTCAAGCTCCCAAGTGTATTCTGGTCCTCTCTTGGAGTCCCATTTCACTTTGACCAGAACTAATCTCTTGTGCTTGAGGTTCTTAACTTTCCTGTCTTCAATCTGTTGAGGCTTCTCTACAAATTTAAGTTGTTCATTTACCTCTATATCCTTAAGAGGTACCATCAATGATTCATCAGCTAAGCATTTCTTGAGATTAGACACATGAAATACATCATGTATTCCTGCCATTTCCTCTGGCAGTTGTAGCTGATAAGCTACAGGTCCTATTCTTCTAATAATTTCAAAAGGTCCAACATACCTGGGGCTTAGCTTTCCCCTTTTGATGAATCTTACCACTCCTTTCCAAGGAGAGACTTTCAATAACACTTTGTCTCCTACTTGAAATTCCAATGGCTTTCGTCGGTTATCTGCATAACTCTTTTGTCGATCACGTGCTGCTTTTAGTTGTTCCTTGACTTGAATGATTTTGTCTGTCATTTCTTGCACTATCTCAGGTCCAGATAGTTGCTTTTCTGCAATTTCTGCCCAACAGACTGGCGTTCGGCACTTTCGTCCATAAAGTGCTTCGAATGGTGCAGCATTGATACTTGTGTGATAAGTGTTCTTATAAGAAAATTCTATTAATGGTAAGTGATCATCCCAATTACCTCCGAAATCAATTACACAAGCTCTAAGCATGTCCTTCATTGTCTGGATTGACCTTTCACTTTGTCCGTCCGTTTGAGGATGATAAGCGGTGCTTAGATTCAACTTGGTTCCCATTGCTTTTTGGAAACTTCTCCAAAAATGAGAGGTAAAACGACTATCTCTGTCAGAAACAATTGATAGAGGAATTCCATGTAATGAAACTATTTCATTTACATACAACTTAGCTAACTGTTCCATACTGAAAGTTTCCTTCATTGGTAGGAAATGAGCTGACTTGGTTAGCCTGTGTACAATCACCCAGATTGTATCATTATCTTTTCTTGTTTTGGGTAATTTGGTAACAAAATCCATTGTTATCAATTCCCATTTCCAAACTGGCATTTCTAACTGTTGTAACAATCCTGAGGGCTTCTGGTGTTCAGCTTTGACTTGTGAACATGTTAGACATTTTGCAACATATGCTGCTATATCCTTTTTCATTCCTATCCACCAAAAATTCTTTCTTAAGTCCTGATACATCTTATCACTTCCAGGATGCATTGTATATTTAGACTTATGGGCTTCTTCTAATATACGGTGGCGTAGGTTTCCTAATTTAGGTATCCACATTCTTTTCTTATGGAATCTCCAAATTCCATCTGTTCCTTGTTCTACTTCCTTAATCATTCCTTTCAACTTTTCAGTATCATCCTTGATTACTGATTCTTGTGCCTTTCTTATTTGTTCATTTAAATCTACTTGCAGATTTAGTTTAAGAGAACTCACTCTTTTTGGCTTTTCATGATACTTTCGACTTAAAGCATCAGCCACTACATTTTCCTTTCCTGCATGATACTGGATATTACAATCATAATCACTAATCTCCATCCAGCGTCTTTGTCTCATATTCAACTCCTTTTGCCCGAAAATATACCTTAAACTCTTATGGTCGGTGAAAATAGTAAACTTACTATCGTAAAGATAATGTCTCCAAATTTTAAGGGCAAAAATTATGGCTCCTAATTCTAGATCATGGGTTGAATAATTATCTTCATGATTCTTAAGTTGTCTAGAGGCATAGGCTATAACCTTTTGACGTTGCATTAACACACATCCATAGCCTAACTTAGAAGTGTCACAATAGACTACAAAGTCTTCAGTTCTTTCTGCTAATGCTAGTATGGGTGCATGGGTTAATCTTTGCTTAAGAATTCTAAAGGCTACTTCTTGTTTTGGTCCCCATTCAAACTTAACGGATTTACAGGTTAGCTTAGTTAAGGGTATGGCTATTCTAGAAAAATCTCGAAAAAATCTTCTACAGTAACCGACCAATCCTAAGAAACTTCTAACCTCGGTTGGTGACTCGGGGGTTTTCCATTTGGTAATCGCCTCGATCTTGGTGGGATCCACATGAATTCCTTCATGATTGACTAAATGTCCAAGAAACTGTACATTTTCTAACCAAAACTCGCACTTTGAAAACTTTGCATAAAGTTTTTCTTTTCTCAATAAACTTAGAAGTGCGTGCAGATGCGCTGCATGTTCCTCTTTGCTTTTAGAATAAATAAGAATATCATCTATAAAGACAATTATGAATTTATCCAAATATGGCTTACATATTCGGTTCATCATGTCCATAAATGCAGCTGGGGCATTGGTTAGACCAAATGGCATGACAGTAAATTCATAATGGCCATACCTTGTTCTGAAAGAGGTCTTAGGAATGTCCTCTTCATGTACCTTTAATTGATGATATCCTGATCGTAAATCGATTTTTGAGAAAAATCAAGCTCCTTGCAGCTGGTCGAACAGATCATCGATTCTTGGTAACGGACACCGATTCTTAATCGTGACCTTGTTCAATTCATGGTAGTCAATGCACATACGCATTGATCTGTCCTTCTTTTTGACGAATAAGATCGGTGCTCCCCATGGCGATGAACTTGGTTGTATGAATCCTTTCTCCAACAATTCGTCTAACTGTTTCTTCAGTTCCTGCATTTCTGCGGGTGCCAAACGGTAAGGTGCTTTAGCAATTGGTGTTGTTCCTGGTAGCAGATGGATTCTGAATTCGATTTCCCTGTCTGGAGGTAGTCCTTGTAATTCTTCTGGGAATACATCTGAAAATTGGGATACTACTGGAATATCCTTTAATTCTTTTCCTTTAGTGTTAATGATTATAGAAATCAAATACACTAATGATCCTTTTCTTAAATAACTTGTTGTTTTTATCACATAGATGAATTTTGTGGATCTAGAGGGTTTATCTCCTTTAATTGTGATCTTTTCACCTTTTGGTGAATTTACTTGGATTGACTTTTGATCACATCGAATACTGGCTTTACTGGCTATTAACCAATCCATTCCAAACACAACATCAAATCCTGCCAGATTCATTGGGTAAAGGTTTGCAATAAATTTTTTATTTAGAAATTCTATTCTTACTCCCTGCAAGATTTCAGAAATCTTAATGGTTTCCCCATTTTCTTGTGGGAATTTAGTTAATGGTTGATTAAGAAGTTTGCAAAATGAAGTATTAATAAAACTTTAGTTCGCACCAGAGTCGAATAATACTTTAGCAAAAATATCATTAACTGAAAATGTACCGTCGATCACATCCGGGATCATCTTTGCTTCTTCTGCAGTCAGAACAAATGCTATAGCATTTTTAGTATTCTTGGTGTTAGTGGCTGGAGCTAGTTTTGGACAGTTTGGCTTGATATGACCTTGTTCTCCACAGTTGTAGCATATCATGTTGTTAGGCTTCTTTCTGCAGTCTTCCTCCTTGTGTCCAGATATTTTACAGAAGTTACAGTATATGGAGCATCTTCCAGAATGCTTCCTTTTGCAATACTTGCAGTAGGGTGCAGAAGTAGACCCTATATTTTTCCCACGGTTAGAATTTCTAGAACGGAATTCTTGGGTAAGCCTTTGAGCTAGGTTCCTCCTCTGGTCTTCTTCTCGGGTACGCACTAATTCATCAGTCAAGGTGTTTGCTAGTTCTACAGCTTCTTCTATGCTTTGAGCTCTAGCTGCCTTGACTACATGCCTAATTTCACTGATTAATCCCCAGATATAACGGGAGATTAATACTGGTTCTGGTGATGCAAGGGTTGGCACTATTCTAGCATATTCGAAGAATAACGTAGTATAACCATTACTATCCACTCCAGTCATCCTAAGGTTTAGGAACTTATTTGCTATCTGTTCTTTTTCATTGGGAGGGCAGAATTTTCTTTCCACCATATCCTTAAATTCCTCCCATTCCATATTGTAAATTCTATCACTTCCCCTAGACTGGAGGATGGTGTTCCACCATTCTAAGGGTGAATTCTTAAACAGATTGGAAGCAAACATTATCTTATCCTCTTCCGCACACTTGCTTATTTTAAAGACAACCTCAGTCTTTTCTATCCAGCGTAGAGATGCAATGGCCCCCTCATTGCCCGAGAATTCCATTGGTTTACAAGACCAGAATTCTTTATAAGAACAACCATAAGACATGGTTCTTCTTCTTTTGGGAATGGGCATTTGAAGTATGGGTCCATTGTTTATGTTGTGTTCAGGTTCAGTGGGTCGTTTACTATCACGTTTACTTTTATTATCTGCTTCCTTAACCGTTTTGATAATATATGGCATTGCATCTATTATCCCTTGTGCCACTATGTGTTGGATGGCACTGTTATCCACTTGGTTTCCATTATTGTTGTTGTTCGGGTTATCGTTATCCGGGTTATTGTTACTCTGGTTATCGTTATTCTGGTTTTCCTGGTTCACTTCGTTGTCCATCTGAATTTTAAACATTTACCGATTATTAATATCACAAAATAACATTTAATGCAAACATTCACATAACACGCATATTGTTTAAAAGCGTCGAACATTGCGACTTACTCTTTCTTATAGTATGCATCTATAATTATTACAATACAACGGATGGATTCTATAAGATTTCCCTAATGTATTCACTATTATCATAATAGGGATCTAGAGGGTCCAGACCTGGGTAAGCAGTAAGGTTTGGCATGGGTTCGTCTGTTAGGTGGTAGCGTTGCACATAATCCCTATGATCATCAAACCACGGGTCGTAGTCTGGGTCTAAGGGATTGGGTGCTGGTATGCTAGGTATCTCTTATGGGTTAAAATCATGCATTTGAATTTGGTTTTCTAGGTTCTTTTCAATCTCCATTGGCTGCGTGGGAAACAAGGGTAATGGTTGAGGGGTTATGAGTTGCTCCAGGTTTGGGTCGGCAGCTGTGGTTACTAAAATATGGAAGTTTGCTAAACTCCTATTAAGCATGTCTTGGGTGTGGGCATCTGTCTCTCTCTTAGCGACTGCTAACACTTGCTGTTGGTGTAACTTTTTCATACTTTTATTGTGCTCATGCGCTCCCCTACTGAACCATCCTCTCTTTTTAGGAGGGAATGGCTCTTCGGACTGAGCCTTAAACACGAATATCCCATGTTCATTGTCAGCTGAATACCCTTAGAGGGCAGGCTGTGAAGAGGTGCCTTCGCTTCTAGGTGAGCCAGACAACTGACGATAGGCGTCGGAGGGTCCTTGATCACTCATACTGTAAACTAACAAGTAGTCAAATAACACATAACAATAAAATACAGATATGCACGTATTTATGTAGATAATTTCCAAACATTTTAAATGATATCTTGGTGTCAGCATAACACTTTTGTGGCTGAATCAGTGGCTTAGCTCTGATACCACCTTCTGTCGCAACCCCCGTCCCCTATCTATCATGGGAACGGGCGGCCGCGAGATCAGTTTCGGTGGTATTCAGGTGTTTATCATTTTGGCAGTGGAAATTACATCAGGACCGTAGTTGGGAAATATTTTGTCAGAGTAAAATACCACGCTTTTAATATATTAAACACATGGGAAAATCCCAAGTTTTCAGTAGACACATTTGTGGCTGAACACTTTTAATATATCTTGGTGTCAGCAGTTTTGTGGCTGAATCAGTGGCTTAGCTCTGATACCACCTTCTATCGCAACCCCCGTCCCCTATCTATCATGGGAACGGGCGGCCGCGAGATCAGTTTCGGTGGTATTCAGGTGTTTATCATTTTGGCAGTGGAAATTACATCAGGACCGTAGTTGGGATATATTTTATCAGAGTAAAATACCACGCTTTTAATATATTAAACACATGGGAAAATCCCAAGTTTTCAGTAGACACATTTCTATAGGGATAAACCCTATTTTATTTAATAAAAACATCTCTTTATTCAGGTAACTTTTATAGCCGCTTTTTCCAAGCCTTCAGTGTTGTACAGCTGGCTTCTATTTGGCTTTCACATTTTGTTACCTCAAACGCATTTAAAAACATTTTGTCAGTGGGAAATACTGGTGAGTGAATCCCAGTTTAATCAAGAAGAGTTTTAGCTTTTAACAGTATTGAGAGCGATTACAATGTTTATATCTACACAATTACTCATTCAGTATTGTCAATCATGGCTAGTGGGTCATATTACACATTGGCTATCTCGTTGTCCAATGGTAACGTGTTCCACATTTTGTATACAAAACCCCAACATACCGGCAGTAATTGAAGAACTACAAAGACTCAATCACTGCTAATCACATTGTAAATTATTTAAGGTTTTGTAAAAACAGTTTGTAAAATGGTTTACAAAAAGGAGATTACTCACATTGTTGTCTTAGGATTATCCTTAAGTATTTCCTGGTGATTATCTATTAAATACACAAATGCACACGCGTTAGTATAATAACCCAATATTTACATTAGTAATACCCTCCCCGAGACGACATTCCAACGACTACGTCGGGCAGAACCACGACCGGATCAATCGGGCAGCGTATCTAATACGTAACTGGGGTTATGATACTTACAACGGGGCAGAACTTCGTTAATTAAGGGGGTATTATGCCCGAGAATAGCTTATACTCTATAGAAATTCAAGAGAAATGAGCGAGTTGAAACTGAGGCTGAAGGCCTCTATTTATAGTGACCCTTCGCCTTCCCTCGCGGCCCACGAAGGCTGTAGCCAAAGGCTACGCGGCCCGCGACGTAGGTCGCCTAAGGCTTAGCCTTGTCCAGTCACGAACATAGGTCATCTGGGTGTCTCGCCACGTGGCGGCCTAGGGTTTTGCCGCTTGGCCAATCGCTCGCGCCCCGCGTAGACCAAGGGGTGGTCTTACGCGGCCCGCCACAGACCAATAAAATTTGTTTTTAATTAATTTTAATAAAAATAGAGGTATTCGGGGTCCGTTTTCGTGTATGGGGTGTATTTTAGGACGTATTGAGACATTCTAGTTATTTTTAGGGTATCAAAAATTTTAGGAGGGTTGTTATAAGTACATAACAAATCAGTGTGGCATCTTTGCTGACATCACTATGAAAAAGACATCTAACCTCCTAACAACCTGTAACTACTGATCTAATACAACTACTGCTGTTACAAACTACTGCTACAATACATACACAAGATAGACTAAACTACTGCTTCCCATTCCACTGTTATACTCCTAGCAGTGATTTGTGTCTTCAGCAGTACTTGAACCATGACAGTAGATTGAGCATCAGTGTTTCATCTCCAGCAGTCTTTGAATCTCATCAGTTGTTGAAGATCAGCAGTTGATGTATCAGGACAGTAGATAGAGGACATCAGTTGTTAGGCCACTTTCAAGAGGAAAGAACTGTTGCACACAACTGCTTATTGTGAATCCACTGATCTGATCCAGTTTTGGCTTTATCAACTGTTCATTTGTAGGGTTCAATCCCAAGACAAGGAGAAGTGTACCATTTGTCACGTCACATAAATTTATCGTGAGTTTTAAATCTCATTTAGTATTTTAATAAAATCCCCGAAAACAACTAAGTTTCGGAGTTCTAAACTGGTAGTGCAGTGAATTGAATTTTGTGTATTGTGTTTCTTGTGTTATCATAGGATGTTAATACTTGTTTAGCACCTACATGAATGTCGTTTAACATGTATGTTATGCTATGAGCCTTACACAAATGCACCCGAATGAACATCTAAGTGTCAATGCGATGCCTGCTATGTGTTAGATACAAGTAGAGTTTACGTGCCTTGTATAAACACACACTAACAAACCTAATGGTAACCATAATAGGAAGTGGTTGACCACATCAGCTCGTAATTCATTTAAGTCATACCTAGCAAAACAAAGGTGAGTTCACGGCTCCTACTCTTTTAAATGTTTTTAAAACACAGGCGAAGAAATCATGCGCTACATTAATATAAAGTAATGTCACATTACGGTAAAGTAATGTCATGATGTTACGATAAGGTAACATCACAACTATTAGGGTTTTTGTTATATTAGTTATGGTCACAAAGAAGCATTATATCACATGTCAGTCCCCTTAAAACTTACGATGCCGTTAGTATTGGATTATAACGAGGGAATTTTTTGTAGTACTACTGGGCCCGACAAGTCCCACTCGTGCTGGTCGCGCCAGTTAGACCGAACGTTGATGGTCACGGGTGTAGAATTTGCCTAACACTTAGCCATGGTTGGTGATAGACGTGGCACAACAGGGGCAACAACGTCAGCTTCGGATCGAACACTTTGTTGACATGACTTAGGTTAGTTACCTACAAATATAACAAGTAACTGCTAAACACTGCAACTTACTGTTTCGGGTTTGAAACAGTGGAAAACTCTTGAGAAATAACCTACTTTATAACTGTATCCAAAAACCTGTGAACTCACTCATCATTATGTGTTGACACTTGTTCTTGCATGTCTTTCTCAGGTTGCTAAGGTAGCACACATTAGGACTAGGATGCATTTTGGAGCCGCATTGATTTCATCAAACAAATAGACTCATTTTTAAATTACTTTAACTATTTTGATTTTGTAATTGTTACGCTTCCGTAACTCATTTGTATAAACAGTATTTTCTCATTATTGAGAAAATCAGGGAAATTTTTTAAACTCATATAGTGGTCGTTCAGTATGACTAATGACTGTGATCCTGGTGTGTCACGCGCCTCGCGGTAGAACTCCGCATGTAGATTTTTGAGGGTGTGATACTAATGCCCTTTAGTAAAAAAACACTAGAAGACACATGTCACAAGGAGATTGCTTCCTACACTTTGTAGGAAACGTAGGCTTTGTAGCCAACTCGTACCCTATATATATATATATATACATGGATTGGGTAAAATGAGAACCACCTTGAGTTGCGAGACGCGCAGGAACCAATACTAACCATTGATCAAATGTGTTTTGATGGATGAGATTAAAAGACAACAAAGCAGAGTAACGATTGTGCATTAATTAATAATATTTTTGTCTTTAGTAGGATAAGGAAAAATTGTTCTTTTTTACTCTGTACTTCAATGATTGGTATCATTATTGATTGTGATTTGATTAATGAGATTGTTTTTCAACAAAAAAAAATTATAAACATGCAGTAAGTCTCAGATAATTTTTTTATGACCCGGTTTTAAAAAAAAAATTTATGCCCCGATTTTAAACTTTTTTACACTCCGGTTTTAAACTTTTTTTATGACCCAGATTTAAACTTTTTTTACGCCCCGGTTTTAACTCAACCCATATCTTTATTTCAACACAACCAACTGAACAGAGTAATTCATAGAAACAATAGTGAGTTGTAAACGATCCTAACTGTCTATAGTCATACTGCACAAATCATTAGAGTTTGTTGCAATGTTGCTACATACCCATGAAATACAAACACAATAGATTAAAAAATGTCAACTAAATAGATCAAAAACAATATAAAGCAACAGGGTCAAGAAGACTCAGATCCTTGAGTAATCAAGAAAAAAATGGAAAAAAATTGAGGCTTAGATCTGTAAAAAGAACCGGTAGAAAAGGGATAAAACCTCCATGGCTGCAATAATCACGGCGACATCTAATGTATCCACTGCCGGAAAATTGCCCCGCCAAGATTTGGTATATCTCAGCCACCGATTCACTCAGACAACTTGGCATTCATCATCATCGCCCTTTATAAGCACTTTTGGAGTAAAATAAGCAATACCAAACACGTTCAACAGAGGAAACTACAATTTTGTGATATGAAACAAAAAATTTAGAAACTCATCGGCACCACCGGGATGAAACAAAAATTTAGAAACTCATCGGCACCACTGGCACCACCGACATCATCCACCTCTACCCACCACCACCCACCTTCGACGTTTGTCACACCCCGACCACGTAGAACATACGAAACGTGGCGGAAACATCGGGGAGTGTTGTAACAGAATTAATTGTTTCAAATCCATGGCAATTGAAGTTTCGTTTTATTGATTAAAGGTGTTACAATGTCTTAACAAACAAAGAAAATACAACATAATTAACTAGTCTTGTATCTTTTATTGTCACTAAAGCCCAAGTCTGCCTATGTGTATCTTGATCATCTTATGCAATAGTTCCTGAAAAACACATGTGAAAATAGGTACGTCAGCATAAAAATGCCTGTGAGATACATAGGTTTTGTGAAAATAGGTTTCATGACTTATGTTTGAGAAAATGTTTAGTCATGAACCTTGTTATTTGCTTTGCTTTGTAAATCATTTGAAAATCGATAAGATCAGATGATAAGTATAAATAAATGTAAGGTTAAATGAATAACCAAGTAAAATATGTTTGCATAAGATAAGATGTTTATAAATCAATGTCTTGTGAAAAGTATGTTATTTGTATAAAATGTTCTATGTCTCAAACTGAAATGATTCAAATAACGCTATGATATGTAATACCATACAAACACTTATATATAGGAAGTACCAGCGGCGTATCCACCATGCTTGTATCATATTACACACGCATCGTTACTTAATCACTTAATCAAACTAAACCAACCAATGTAAGAAGTCTATGTTTAAATAAATTGTCAAATGTATTGGGTAATATGTCAAAGTGTTCATGTCAAGATGTAAATCATATCAAAATGTCTATGTCCAATATTCATGTCAAATGTCTATGTCAAATATCCATGTCAAACGTCTATGTCAAGATGTCATGTATGGCAAGTGAAATGTCTCAACTAAACCATATGCACAAAAACAAAGTATTGAAGTAAATCTTGGTTTAAATCAAAGTTATGTTTTGTGGGAAATGCATGATCAAATGTCAATCATGTTAAAATGTCTATGCCGAAATGTCTATGTCAAATGTCTATGTCAAAATGTCATGTAAAACGATGTACTAAGTAATGCACACAATTGGGCACACCTAGCATGAAATGTCATAAAATCATGTACTATAATGTACTAACGAACATAGCAGTATATGATGTTAAAACAGGAAAGCATGAAAGTAACAAGTAGGCACATGTGTTCCACCCCAAAACAGTTTGGAAAACAGTAAAAGAGGGGTCTATGTACTCACTTAAGATTGCTCAGTAGTCCTTGAGTAACAACTAAACAATGCTAGAGATCGCGGATATCAAACGGCACCTAGTATAGGTAACTATGTTAATTAACCGGACCTAGATCGGAAGATCGGGTAGCATTAGGGTTTGTAAACCAAACGAGTGTAGAGACTCGTGTCATTTGGTTTAACACTACATACTAAATGAAACTTAACCTAAGTGTCTACGACCCATTACGACCCGTTTAGGTAGCTTATGCTACTTTAACGCGTCGTTCGCGTGAAACGCGTTCGGACCGTCTAACTAGTCCTATGACAAGTGTTATATGCCTAAACATGTTACATAATCAGTTATGTGACAAAAGTTTAGGTTACATATGCTTAATTACCAATTATACATGAAAAGGGTATTCTGGTAATTTACCTAAGGCATATAAACTACTTATCATACAACTACTTAAACGAAGCGACCATAAGGTATAACCTCGGAAGGTTATTCCCTATATACTATGGTCACCTAATGTATTTGGTCGGATCCTAATGATCGACCAAACTGGGTCGGGTTCGAAGGTATAGGCGATTTATTAGATCGCTTACCCTACGACCCTAGACAACGTGGTAATCAGTAGGCATAGTCCCAAGGGACTATGACCATCGTGATTACAATCACGTTGCGAAGTTCAAACGAACTTCGCATTGACCATTACTGGTCAACGCTGAAAATCAAACAAAGTTTGACTTTCTGACTCGAAAAGCAGTAAAATAAGGAAAAGAACGAAAGAATACTTACGAAGGGTCCCCGAATGCTAATCCCGATCCAAGAACTCAGGTATGAAACAATGGTTTCAACTTAGAGCTCTCAAATCAGAATTCTAGTGCTTTAAAACAATGAAAGGCATGGGGTATATATAGTTTTCGGGTAACCGTTAGGATCGTTTCATGGGAAACGTGCCATGATCCAACCCGTACACTTGTCGGAAACTCATGGTAGCTAAAAATGGTTCTCATCCGCTGACTAGACGATTGAGAATGTGTGGTTGAGAATCGAACAGCTGGGACCCGCTTGTTAAAACATTGAATCTGATCAGATAGGCAGTCGCGTAGCGCGACGGGTAAGCCTATAGGCGTCGCGCTACGCTAGCACCTCCCTGAATCAGAAAAGTTTCTAAATTGGCAGAAATGGTCCCTGTTGTGTTTTAAGGCCTTTTTCGACGCGTTTGAACCCCGTTAACCTCATTTCAAGGCTCTAAAATGAAGTTAAAGTATAGGGAACTCAAAACATGCTCAAAAATATGCCGGAGGTTGGTTCGTTTGGCCGTACGAACGCGATGTTCGCTTAATTACGACGGAATGCGCATAAGCGCGAAAAACGAACCAAATGACGCGACGAATGGATTTTTCTTATGGCGAACACTAAAATAAAATATTTTAGTGCTTACATAAATTTTTGGATGTCCGGATGTATTCAGAACGTAAGTTATGCGCGAAAATGCAAACTTGTGCACTTTTTGACACTTTTAGTCCCTGAATGACACAAAAGTTTATTTTAGCATACCGAACACCTCAAAGCCTATTTCTAAGCTATGTAAAGGATATTTATGGTATGTTTAACTTATGGTCATGTCCCGGAATGTCTGTTACAGTTCAAATTAGCATACTTTCGCAGTTTGTCAAATTTAGTCCCTGTAAGCGATTAAACTTTGATTTCACCACACCAAACCTTCCAAAACTTATATCTAAGTTATGTAAAGGTTATTTAAGGTATGTTAAGCCTATTTCACTATTCCGGAGTGTTCGTTGCATTAAACTGGTTATATTTACGCATCAGTGCGTGTATAACCTTCTAGAAAGCGATTTAGAGCTTGAAATCGAAACAAGAGTTGATATGTGCAATCGATACACATAGTTTTACAAATCCCAAGTATGAAATACAATATTTCATTGGTTTGGCATTTGTTTGATGGTCGCAGTGACACGGGTGTCACAGTCTCCCCTACTTTAGGAAATTTCGTCCCGAAATTAATTCGTAGGAGTCTATTTGTGACTTTGTGTTAAATAACCATCAAAGATGAACGAGAAGTAATCCTGTAATTTCTCTTTAACGAACATTTTTCAGAAATGAAAAATGAACCGAGTTATTTTTAACAGGCATTCTTTAGAAACAAAAATGAACAGAATAGTCATTTTCCACAACATCTTCAGAAACAAAAATGAACAGAATAGTCATTTTACATCTTCAGAAACAAAAATGAACAGAATAGTCATTTTACATCTTCAGAAACAACAATGAACAGAATAGTCATTTTACATCTTCAGAAACAAAAATGAACAGAATAGTCATTTTACATCTTCAGAAACAAAAATGAACGGAATAGTCATTTTACATCTTCAGAAACAAAAATGAACGGAATAGTCATTTTACATCTTCAGAAACAAAAATGAACGGAATAGTCATTTTACATCTTCAGAAACAAAAATGAACGGAATAGTCATTTTACATCTTCAGAAACAAAAATGAACGGAATAGTCATTTTACATCTTCAGAAAAAAAAATGAACGGAATAGTCATTTTACATCTTCAGAAACAAAAATGAACGGAATAGTCATTTTACATCTTCAGAAACCAAAATGAACGGAATAGTCATTTTACATCTTCAGAAACAAAAATGAACGGAATAGTCATTTTACATCTTCAGAAACAAAAATGAACGGAATAGTCATTTTACATCTTCAGAAACAAAAATGAACGGAATAGTCATTTTACATCTTTAGAAACAAAAATGAACGGAATAGTCATTTTACATCTTCAGAAACAAAAATGAACGGAATAGACTCTAGACACATGACAAGATTCGCTGTGGTTTCTGTGCACTGAATTTCATAATTATGTATGCATCCATAATTATGCAATTCCTTGCATAGTCCGCACAACTTGTCTTGAAATGTTTGTGGGGAGGAAAAATCAAACCTGATGATGAGTGTGACTAAACTACCATAGGGTCCTTTTAACTAGATCAACAAAGGATCCTTTTAATTAGACCACCAAGGAGTCCTTTCAGCTATATCATCATATGATTTTCCTAACCAGATTTTTGGATCAATCTGTTTACCTAGACCTCTCAGGGTCTAATTATGGAATGGTACAACATAATCCAAGGGTCTTTACTATTACGTACAAGCCCGTTGAGGATTTAGTATAGCACCCAAAGATATGGAAGATTCTACGAGAATTTGAATGACAAGGATTTGGATCACACAAAAACATAAAAGGGAACACATAAACACATAATCACATAGTTGTTTAATTTGTTTATTAATTTGTTATCTTTGGACGCGGATACTTAAAGTACACCAGGAATCCAATTCGTGGATTTCATTTGGTACTTTAATCATTTCAAGAATCCATCAATGAAGATAGGATGATCTACCAAAAATTCGATTTTCGTTTTCAGGAAAACGCAATATTCGAATTAAGGTACACA
This sequence comes from Helianthus tuberosus, assembly GCA_030545235.1. Classification (NCBI taxonomy): domain Eukaryota; kingdom Viridiplantae; phylum Streptophyta; class Magnoliopsida; order Asterales; family Asteraceae; genus Helianthus; species Helianthus tuberosus. Next base: position 41,672,268 of record CM060433.1, on the reverse strand, counting down.
ATAATTTAGGACATACGGAAATACCCTTGGGTACCCTATTAAAAATTTATAGTGGTACTTGGGGTATTCGTACAGAATTATAAATTTTATCTTGTACTTCGTTTCTTTGCAAGAGACGAGTACTTAGGATCTTTGTGGAAAACGCAAGAGATCATACAACGGAAGAAATTTGGAAGTAGTCTGTTCTTCAAGGAATGCGGTTCCTTGATTGTCGGTATTGTAGGGGATATGTTGTTTATGCATACAACCACATAATATACATTGTAATGTAAATAAAAAGATTTATTTATTAACAATGATAACAACTGTTTCATGGACCTTGACAACAAAAGAAAATAATACATAAGATATGATTATTTCTAAAGAGTGTTGTCTTCTAGTCGATCAGATGCTCATCTCTGTGCTGGATTAGCATTAGCAAGCTTTGGGCAATTTCTTCGGAAATGTCCCATCTTACCACACTTGTTGCAAGAACCTGGTGGAAAGCGAGCTCGAATAGGTTTGTTGTCGGCTTGATTCGGTGCAACTGCTGCAACGCAAACTTTTGCCATATGACCTTTAAGTCCACAAATTTGGCATTCGCGGCACTTCACATTAGAATGATGATGTAGGCCGCATCGGTTGCACAAGGGTGAAGTTCCATTGTATGGCTTCCTAGTACGGGGTTGAGCTGGTTGGTTGGGGACGGCTTGACCATTGTGAGCGACCATGGCGAAGTTCTGAGAAGCCTTTTGCTTCTTTGACCGCTCAAGGGATCCAGTCTGCTCATCCATGGTCTTTGATTCCTCGATTGGTTTCTTGTCACCCTTCCGGAAAAGCTTACGTTTCCTGATCTGAGATTCAGTCAGAGTTGCAGATAGCTCAATGGTCTGCCTAACCGTAGTGGGGTTATTACCAGTAACAATGTCTTGAACTGAGTCAGGGAGACCATCAATGTACTTTTCGATCGCCTTATCCAAAGGCGTAACCATGGTAGGACACAACAGGCTCAGCTCCTCATATCGATCAGTGTATGCTCGATGTTCGCCGCTGTCTTGCTTAAGGTCATCGAATTCCCTTTCCAAGGCCCTGATCTCATGTCGAGGACAAAATTCCTTCATCATTAGTGCTCGAAGTTCTTCCCAAGTTTGGGCCAGTGCCACTTCGGCACCCCTATCTCTCACCACACCGTTCCACCATGTCAAAGCTCGTTTCTCGAAGACACTAGATGCAAAATCTACCTTTCGCTCGTTTGGACATTGAACATGCCTGAAGGTGCTCTCTAGACTCTCGAACCATTGCAGAAGTGCTGTCGCTCCTTGAGATCCAGAAAACTTTGATGGCTTGGCCGAGTTGAACGTCTTGAAGCTGCAGAGAGCATTATTGTTGTTGATAGCTTGGTGACATTGGGCAACGATGATCGGGATTGTAGCAGTCATTTGCTGTGTAATGACAGCTGCCAGCTCGTCAACAGATACCGGATTTTCGCGTCGTGGAGGAATTCTAAAAGAGGAGAACATGAAAGAAACGAGTGAGAGAATTAGACGAAATGAATGAGATGAAACAAAACTGATGAAAGCAAGGATAGTGGTCATTTGTTTGTTACTACGAAGCAACAAACGACCTCGGTGATTTATCAAAGTAAATAGGTCAAAAATAATGTATCGCGAAGACATGCTCGCCTATAAGTGAACACTCATCCCAAGAATTCCCAGGTAAGCACAACTGGTCTCGCGTCTGGTTGAGATGTATACGAAGTGCTTGCCTAGACAGAAAACCCAGAATAAAGGCATTCACCCTTCCAGTTTGCACGTGTTCACATTATTTAAAACCCAAAACCTTGACGAGAATTTTGAAAACTCAAAAGGGTTCAAAACCGTATAACAGAGGGTTCAAAACCTTACAATAGAGGGTTCAAAACCTAGTAATCAATCATCCTAGAACAGATGATTAGTTTTCAAAGCGGTTTTGAAATTTATGTTCTTGTTGTGGTCGTCGCCTAAGGATAGGTGACGGTATTGTTTTATGACTAAACGCAAGTAAACTTGCGTTAGGGTCCTAAGAAGGTTATAGACTAGGTCAAAGCATTACTAATAACCTAATTCCCTATAACCATTGGCTCTGATACCATCTTTTCTGCCACACCCCGACCACGTAGAACATACGAAACGTGGCGGAAACATCGGGGAGTGTTGTAACAGAATTAATTGTTTCAAATCCATGGCAATTGAAGTTTCGTTTTATTGATTAAAGGTGTTACAATGTCTTAACAAACAAAGAAAATACAACATAATTAACTAGTCTTGTATCTTTTATTGTCACTAAAGCCCAAGTCTGCCTATGTGTATCTTGATCATCTTATGCAATAGTTCCTGAAAAACACATGTGAAAATAGGTACGTCAGCATAAAAATGCCTGTGAGATACATAGGTTTTGTGAAAATAGGTTTCATGACTTATGTTTGAGAAAATGTTTAGTCATGAACCTTGTTATTTGCTTTGCTTTGTAAATCATTTGAAAATCGATAAGATCAGATGATAAGTATAAATAAATGTAAGGTTAAATGAATAACCAAGTAAAATATGTTTGCATAAGATAAGATGTTTATAAATCAATGTCTTGTGAAAAGTATGTTATTTGTATAAAATGTTCTATGTCTCAAACTGAAATGATTCAAATAACGCTATGATATGTAATACCATACAAACACTTATATATAGGAAGTACCAGCGGCGTATCCACCATGCTTGTATCATATTACACACGCATCGTTACTTAATCACTTAATCAAACTAAACCAACCAATGTAAGAAGTCTATGTTTAAATAAATTGTCAAATGTATTGGGTAATATGTCAAAGTGTTCATGTCAAGATGTAAATCATATCAAAATGTCTATGTCCAATATTCATGTCAAATGTCTATGTCAAATATCCATGTCAAACGTCTATGTCAAGATGTCATGTATGGCAAGTGAAATGTCTCAACTAAACCATATGCACAAAAACAAAGTATTGAAGTAAATCTTGGTTTAAATCAAAGTTATGTTTTGTGGGAAATGCATGATCAAATGTCAATCATGTTAAAATGTCTATGCCGAAATGTCTATGTCAAATGTCTATGTCAAAATGTCATGTAAAACGATGCACTAAGTAATGCACACAATTGGGCACACCTAGCATGAAATGTCATAAAATCATGTACTATAATGTACTAACGAACATAGCAGTATATGATGTTAAAACAGGAAAGCATGAAAGTAACAAGTAGGCACATGTGTTCCACCCCAAAACAGTTTGGAAAACAGTAAAAGAGGGGTCTATGTACTCACTTGAGATTGCTCAGTATTCCTTGAGTAACAACTAAACAATGCTAGAGATCGCGGATATCAAACGGCACCTAGTATAGGTAACTATGTTAATTAACCGGACCTAGATCGGAAGATCGGGTAGCATTAGGGTTTGTAAACCAAACGAGTGTAGAGACTCGTGTCATTTGGTTTAACAAAGACTACATACTAAATGAAACTTAACCTAAGTGTCTACGACCCATTACGACCCGTTTAGGTAGCTTATGCTACTTTAACGCGTCGTTCGCGTGAAACGCGTTCGGACCGTCTAACTAGTCCTATGACAAGTGTTATATGCCTAAACATGTTACATAATCAGTTATGTGACAAAAGTTTAGGTTACATATGCTTAATTACCAATTATACATGAAAAGGGTATTCTGGTAATTTACCTAAGGCATATAAACTACTTATCATACAACTACTTAAACGAAGCGACCATAAGGTATAACCTCGGAAGGTTATTCCCTATATACTATGGTCACCTAATGTATTTGGTCGGATCCTAATGATCGACCAAACTGGGTCGGGTTCGAAGGTATAGGCGATTTATTAGATCGCTTACCCTACGACCCTAAACAACGTGGTAATCAGTAGGCATAGTCCCAAGGGACTATGACCATCGTGATTACAATCACGTTGCGAAGTTCAAACGAACTTCGCATTGACCATTACTGGTCAACGCTGAAAGTCAAACAAAGTTTGACTTTCTGACTCGAAAAGCAGTAAAATAAGGAAAAGAACGAAAGAATACTTACGAAGGGTCCCCGAATGCTAATCCCGATCCAAGAACTCAGGTATGAAACAATGGTTTCAACTTAGAGCTCTCAAATCAGAATTCTAGTGCTTTAAAACAATGAAAGGCATGGGGTATATATAGTTTTCGGGTAACCGTTAGGATCATTTCATGGGAAACGTGCCATGATCCAACCCGTACACTTGTCGGAAACTCATGGTAGCTAAAAATGGTTCTCATCCGCTGACTAGACGATTGAGAATGTGTGGTTGAGAATCGAACAGCTGGGACCCGCTTGTTAAAACATTGAATCTGATCAGATAGGCAGTCGCGTAGCGCGACGGGTAAGCCTATAGGCGTCGCGCTACGCTAGCACCTCCCTGAATCAGAAAAGTTTCTAAATTGGCAGAAATGGTCCCTGTTGTGTTTTAAGGCCTTTTTCGACGCGTTTGAACCCCGTTAACCTCATTTCAAGGCTCTAAAATGAAGTTAAAGTATAGGCAACTCAAAACATGCTCAGAAATATGCCGGAGGTTGGTTCGTTTGGCCGTACGAACGCGATGTTCGCTTAATTACGACGGAATGCGCATAAGCGCGAAAAACGAACCAAATGACGCGACGAATGGATTTTTCTTATGGCGAACACTAAAATAAAATATTTTAGTGCTTACATAAATTTTTGGATGTCCGGATGTATTCAGAACGTAAGTTATGCGCGAAAATGCAAACTTGTGCACTTTTTGACACTTTTAGTCCCTGAATGACACAAAAGTTTATTTTAGCATACCGAACACCTCAAAGCCTATTTCTAAGCTATGTAAAGGATATTTATGGTATGTTTAACTTATGGTCATGTCCCGGAATGTCTGTTACAGTTCAAATTAGCATACTTTCGCAGTTTGTCAAATTTAGTCCCTGTAAGCGATTAAACTTTGATTTCACCACACCAAACCTTCCAAAACTTATATCTAAGTTATGTAAAGGTTATTTAAGGTATGTTAAGCCTATTTCACTATTCCGGAGTGTTTGTTGCATTAAACTGGTTATATTTACGCATCAGTGCGTGTATAACCTTCCAGAAAGCGATTTAGAGCTTGAAATCGAAACAAGAGTTGATATGTGCAATCGATACACATATTTTTACAAATCCCAAGTATGAAATACAATATTTCATTGGTTTAGCATTTGTTTGATGGTCGTAGTGACACGGGTGTCACAACGTTCACCACCACACCTCCGCCTACCCCCTTGATTTCATGTTTTCATACACTGACTACAAATTTATTTAAAAACTAAAACCCACTTGAAAAAAAAAAGCTCTACAAAACCCACCAATATTTTCACAATCTTTAAACAAATCAAGAAACCCTATCATCAATTTGTGCTTAAATTCATCATAAAAAAGTATAAATTCATGTAAACTCATATACCCATTTCACCAAACTCAAAACCCTTAAAAACCCATATGGATTTTTCCATTATTTAACAAATCAAGCAAAACTCACAAATCTTTAACCCTAAATTGACTACAAATTGAATAAAAATCACACCTTATGCCGTCATCATCGTCGAATCCGACCTGATGATGTTGCCCCACCAGTAACAAAACCACTGTCGGACCACCCCACCACTGCCATCTAGCCCCCACTATGCACCCCTAGACCACCAAACACCAGTCACAAGGGAGACGGCATAGAGGAAAGGGAGGCCGAAGATGCCGCCGCCACCAACCCCAACGCCACCACCACCAACACCAACACCAACACTAACACTAACACTGGCACCCACCTCTGCCCCACAACACCACTACCCCATTGCAGAAACCACCAGAAACCATCTGTAATATCCGATAAAACTGGGCTCCCAAAATCCGACCCGTTTTGAAATCCGGAACCTAACATTCAAACCTCGAAAGTTTTCGTGAAATAAATAATCATTGAAGGTATTTTTTTCTTTAGTTATTCAATTATTTATTTGTTTAAATAATATTAGTTAATATTTTAATTATAAAAAGTGGTAACTTTATAGAATAGTAACCAAGTTTCTCAATTGTTTCACTAAAGTCACTCAAACTATTTTTGTGACTTTAAAATCATTTAACTTTTATTTAATGTTCGAATCTTGTGCAATTATCAGGTTAATAAGTAACATTTGATGACGTGTCGGGTAAACTTTTTTTTAGTTCATAATTGCTTACGTGGATTATTTATATATGATGATGTGGCTTTTATATTTAACTAAAACACCATTGTGATAAGAAAAAGACATAAAATAGAAAGTAAATTAAACCCAAACTCTGTCTTCTCCATTGAGTCTACGAATAACCTGCAACTAATTCATCTCCAAAAAATAAAGTTGCTTTTTAGCCCTTGGATCATAGGAACCCTACTAATATTTCCCTTATCACCTCGATTCCATATAAGGATTTCAAACTCATGTGCACAACAACTCTTCAACTCATCTTCTCCAGGTTTTAATTTAATCTAATAAATAATGGGTTATGAACTGAAGTCAAGAAATAAAGCAATAACTTTACAAATATGCAACACTTTTTGTTTTCTTTTTGCAGATTTCAATAATATTTAGATTGTTTATCTTCGAAAGAGTCTCCCGAAATCCAAAATAAGCATCCCTGCCATGAGTTTATCTTTGAACGAGCCTCACAACCGTCAAGACGAATTCCTGAAATAGACTATGGATACACGTTTGTTTTAGATTTTGCCTAATCAATTGTCAGTCAAGCTCATAATGAGGTAAGTTTAGATCGTTTCATGCTGATAAAAACCATGGAATCAAATCGATTTTCAGGGATGCTTGTTTAGTCTTGGGTTTTCTCGACGGCGAGGTTTTGATCGGTTGTTTCTATTAACCTAGTTCATATTTTTTTTAATGAAACAGCCACGTAATATCCACATAAGCAAATAAAAGAAACTTAAAAATAAAAGAAAAAAATGGTAACCTAATGACCTGGTAATTAAAGTTTGGTTACATTATAAAGACAAAAAAAGTTTGGTTACACACTAACAGAACACTAAATTAAAGTTTGGTTACATTATAAAGACAAAAAAAGTTTGGATGACTTAATTGAAACAATCAACAAACTTGGTTAAAAGTCTAATTTCAATAACCAAGTTAGTTTTGTTGGGTTAATAAAGATTGTAGCTAAGTTAATCTGACTAGAATAGTAGAAGGACCATTTGGGATCTTAGTTAAAACCTGGGATTCTTTTAAATTAAATAAAGAAGCAAAAATCAAGAGGAAAAAGAAAAAGAGACCATGACATGACTCGAACCTGAGTCTCTATCAGGCCAAGAAACAACGAACAAACACTTAACCACTGCACGATTGCCTCTTATATGATAAGAACCCGTATCTATTGTCTTAAGAACAAGTCACAGTTATATGTATTTTGAATTTTGCGGCCCCTCATATCTGCAACGATAGAAACAACTATCAAATCCCGAAATCTTCGAAATTGATTCAGTTTTTCCAAACGTGAATCGATGTTACAGCTTGGATAAACCGCGTTTTCTTATTTATAGGAATCATCATCATCATCGATCCATTTTCTCTGCTCTTTTAAACAATAGAAACCGTTGGCGATACAAGACGTCCGCCGGACAATCTGGGCACCGCCAAAAGAGCCGAGTCCACCGGAAAAATCCCCATCGTTTCGACTGCCGGTATACCTCTTCTCACCAATTGATCTATGTTTTTGTTGTTTTTTTATATGGGAAAAGATCAAATAGGAAGATTAATTTCCCTAGGAGGATAGGAAGCAATAAGGAGATGACATGTGGCAACTATTAAAATAAAGAAAAAGGGTATTTTAGTCAATCCAACCCTTTCTTCTTCATTATCAAAACCCAGTAACTTCAAAACCCACCATTTTCAAAACCCACCATCTTCAACCATTTCTTCACTTTCTATCTCAATAATCACTCACATTATAGTGCGATTTTCATCACCAATCAATGATTCAAACACCCGATCAACGTGTTCTTCAGCTTTTTTGAAGAAAACCCAGTTTAAATTCATATAAAATCTCATTTTTTCCGGTGATTTTGAAGATAATTACTCGATTCGTTCGATTCGAGAGCTGATAAGTGTTTCAATCATTCAAAATTCGTCAATTGTTGAAGAAATCACTTCGATCCAGGTAACAAATTCTTTAATTTCATTTTTACGAACTGGGTTTTTGATTTAGTCATTGCGTTTTACGATCTTGGCGGGGGTCCGGGGGCGGCAGCCCCCGGTAGCGGGGTCCCAGGGGCGGCAGCCCCTGGCGGGGTCCAAGGGGCAGAGGCTGGGGTTAAGCTGTACTAAAAACGCATCAGAAATATTAATTTTCCAGAAATTGGCTCATTTCGAAGACAGTAATTCGTACAGTTCACAGACAGTTTCTCAGACAGTTTTATGTGTCCATTGTGTTTTAGAAATAAGAGAGTTTTATGTGTTTTCTAGCTATTGCGTTTTAGAAAAAACACATTTTAAGTGTTTTTAGTTATTGCGTTTTAGGTAAAACACATTTTTGAAGTGTTTTTAGTCATTGCGTTTTAGGTAGAACATATTTTTAGGTGTTTTCAGTCCATTGCGTTTTAGAATGAGTATTTTTTAAGTGTTTTCTGGCCATTGCGTTTTACAAATAAGACATTTCTTTGTGTTTTTTGTGCATTGCGTTTTAGGTAAAACACATTTTTATGTGTTTTTGGTGCATTGCGTTTTAGGTAAAACACATTTTTATGGCTTTTTAGTCCATTGCGTTTTATAAAGTACATTTTCTTTTGAGTTTTTAGGCTATTGCGTTTTAGAAATAAAACATTTCTTTGTGTTTTCTGGCCATTGCGTTTTACAAATAAGTCATTTCTTTGTGTTTTTTGTGCATTGCGTTTTAGAAAAATGTCATTTTTTAGGTTTTTTTTTTCATTGCGTTTTACAATACTAGGGTTTTTTCTATTGCGTTTTACGTAACTGGGTTTTAATTTTTTTTTCTTCAAAATATAGCAATAGTATACTCGTTTTAAAGATAAAAAACGCTCGTTTTTTTGGTGCAATTTTTATAAAAAAATAATGTCGTATGAAAGAGTTATTAACGTTTAAAAATTGGGGGGGAATTGGAGGAGAGAGAAACTATTGGCTTACTTGACTAGAATGCCCCTGAAATAAGTCACGCGCCTCTTTTCTTACTTTCAATTTCCCTGATTTAATCTCAGCCCTTGATTAACTTAATGGATGGTCAAGATCACTTCCTAGCCTTCCTAGCCAAATTAACTTCCTATTGTATCTCCACCCTTTTTTATATAGTTATAGTGAATTTATGAAAGATTTTATCATGAACAAATAAAAAGAAAACAGTAATATTTCTCTCATACCACTTGTCTCAATTAATCTAGTGTCAAAAAATGTTATCTTATCTCCTCGACATTAACAATCACTAGAATCAACAAAGAATTTGGAATGTCTTTTTTTTTTAAACCAGTTCAATGGTAAAGCTTTAGCACTGTTTATGTATATAATAAATACATACTCACTCAGCAAAGATTGAACATAGCTTACTGGTTGAGGATGTGTTGTTTGACAAGGAGGTAGCGGGTTCGAACTCGGACTCTCCCATTTTAATTTTATTTTATTCGTTTTATAAAATCAGGTTTTTTTAGTAAACTGCCATTTTGGTCCCTATGGTTTGGGCAGTTTTGCCATTTTAGTCCAAATCTCAAACTTTTTAAATCTGGGTCCCTGTGGTTTGCATTTTGTTGTCATTTTAGTCCAAATCTCAAAAACTCTCATTTTTAACTGTTTCAACATCCTTTTTTTGTCTTTATCTGCAGGGGTAGTTTTGTCTATTTAATTTTCATTAAGAGTTAATTACTGTTATCGTCCCTGTGGTTTGTCAAAAATCACTATTTCAGTCCATTAGTTTAAAAATTGCGATTTCAGTCCTTGTGGTTTCACTTTCGTAACAATTTTAGTCCACCTCCGTTAACCCCATCCATTTATTCTATTAAGTACATGTGAATTGACCATAATGCCCTTGTTAATAAAAAAACAAAAAGATATCTAAATGAGTTAATTACTGTTTTCGTCCCTGTGGGTTGTCAAAAATCACTATTTCAGTCCATTAGTTTAAAAATTGCGATTTCAGTCCCTCTGGTTTCACTTTCGTAACCATTTCAGTCCAGTCTTCGGCATCACAACCCCACCCTCTTAATGTCCGACGACCCATTACCCCATCCCAATTAATATCTTCCTAGTAGCATCAATTAACATAATAACTTTGAAAAATAATGCTTACCTGGACATTTTCTCATTCTAAAATCCAAAATTAAAATTTTAGAACCATATATGTAAAAATAATGCCAAACTTCTACTTCTACTTCTACTAAAGCCATGGTGGGTCGAACCCTACAATTCACTTTAAGTCCATATGTCATACAACAATAAAATCATATAAATCCAATAATAAAATCATATAAGTGTGACAACCGGTGATTTGCGGCCCTTAATTACGTGATTAACAGGTAATTAACGCGATAATAAATAGTGTTTACAGCGCAAATCAACTTAATTAGGCCTTTGGAGTGCCTAGGAACGTTTATCCGACTTTACACTGCGCTAACGGTGGTTTACAGAGATGCCTGTGAAACGTCAAACGACAACGGATTGAAACCGTACAAGATACCGACGACGCCGTCAAATAAAAAATTTTTACGATATATTTTAGCTCCGTAGTTAATTTTAGTGACTACAGTCGGAACCGGATCGAAAAACGGGTTACAAACGACAACGACGCACGAACGCGACTACAACGACTACCGACCGTATTTCATGTATTTTAATTTTTGACGTTAAACGGGGTTCGGTTTTTGTCAACGAGTCTCGTAGGATTTACGGGCCACTTACACACGGGGATTGAGCTTGTGGGCCCTGGGCCCAAGCCAAAACCCACAAGCCTAAACCTACACATAACATATTAGATCTACAAAATCCCTTGAAAATCTAGATAAAATATTTACTAGATTACAAAAGATTTTAACCCTAAAAGTAAAACGAATGACCTGAATGTCATTCAATTGCACATTAGACATAAAAGATGCTGAGTTCTATAAATGAGAGCCCACCCCTTTCTTCTCACTACACAAACAAACAGACAATATACACACACCCACTCAATCTTTCCTCTATCTCTCTTTCAGTTGTATATCAAACAAACAAACCACACACACACCCTCACATTTGCTCTCTCTCCCTCTCGGCGAACATCAGGCGGAACCGGGCGGGGCCGGCGGCGGAGCTCCGGCGAGGTGCCCCGGCGGCGACAGTGAAGGTGATTTCCGGTAAGCTTCTTCATCATCCATACCCAACCCCTTTCTGATTCTGAAACGAACCACCACCGCCACTAACCGGTGGTGGTGCGGCGGCGCGGCTCAAGAAAGAGAGACCGAGAAAGAGAGAGAGCTGAGGAGAGAAGAAAGAGAGAAACCGGCGTCGCCGGTGGGATCCCAACGACAGCCGGCGGCTGCGCAACGGTGACGGCGGTTTGCATCTTGGTCCGCTGAGTTACGTCTCGGACCGGCGGTCCGTGTCCAGGGTCCGGTGGGTTATGTCTCGGACCGGGGGGTTCGTGTCAACGACCGGTGGTCCTTGACTTTATCCGGCAAGCTTCGACATGGAATGGTCAAGTGGGTTCTGTACGGGTCAGATTTGGGGGTTACGGCTCGCTCGGGGTTCAGACTTGATGGTTTGGTTGTTCGGGTCATGTTACGTTTCGGGTCAGACGGTTCAGATTTGGTTCGAGATATGGCAGCTTTGGTCCAGTCAAAGGCGATCAATAGGAAGCCGGTTCGGTTCGGGTCAGTCGCGGTCAACCGGATCAAACTCAGTTAACCCAGTTAACTCGGTTGACTCGGTCAACTCAGCGAGTCAACTGGTCAACTCGGTCAGCGGAAACGACACAGAGATTCGGTAAAGATTTAGGATGAATATTATTTTCATTGATTATTCCTTATTTCATACGTGGAAAACGAGCTCGAACCGCACAAAACGATGAGTTATTAGTTAATATTAACTTGGTCTTATTTATTATTTCGTTTATATAAACTGGCTATGCACAAAAATGGTTGAGTAAATTGTTGAATCTTGATAAAAAAATAACGACACTTAGTTGTCGAAGCGGTCCGTGTCCAGGGTCCGGTGGGTTATGTCTCGGACCGGGGGGTTCGTGTCAACATAGTTATATATTTATTTTCTAATACAAGTCGACGATTCTTTTACAAAATAAATATAACTGTTATATTTATTTTATACGCCTAGACGGTACGTACGTATATTTATGACAAATATATACAAGACGCTATATATAATACAAGTTTATTATATATTACTTTCGTACGAATATTCCTATATACACAAACAACTTCTCGGAACTTAACAAGTTTAACTTAATCATTTTTATTAAGTTAACAATTTACCGTTGAATCGTTCGATTAACGATTCGGTAGAGCTCGGTGACACATAGTTAGTTACTACGTTTATTTAGAAACTTATTAGATATTCCGTGTTAGGAATATTGAAGAATGCACGCTAGCGAGTCTCATCTTGGAAACGACATCACGGAGTCGTAATTAGCTAGCTTGCACATGAATATTCAGGCGAGTTCATAACCCCCACTTTTTACTGTTTTACATTTTTGTAAATGTTTTCGGGGTGGAAAGACATGCACGTTTTGCAAAAACATACAAAGTTTTGAACAAACGCAAAACTCGTATTTCTAAATCATATTACGAAGGGATTTCGGGGAACACAAATGAATTACGAAAGGTTTATACTAAACATACCGGTTTTTACAAAACAAATGCTTATTTTCGAAATGTGAATGATATTCGGCCAGGGTGACCAGGGATCTGGTCAGGGTGACCAGGGATTTATTTTATACATGGTATGGTTAGCGTAAGGAGGGTTACTACTTAGATCATGTGAGTGGGTAGGCGGGAACTGGAGGCCATTAATCCTCATTGTAGGACCGAGGGACGTAAGCGGTAGATCTATCTGGGTGTAGCGAGCCCAACCCCAGGCCCAACAGTACGGACCTCAGGGTGACTTTGTGCCCAACGCAAAATCCGCTAGGTTTGAGTCTTCCTACTTGCATTTCACACATATCAATGGCCTTGCAAACCATTGGTGATCTCTTTTTCCTTATTTGCTACATACCAGGGATTCTATACTTACAAAAATACTTGTTCATACAAATTATATACCATGTTTTATACAAAATTTAAAGCACAGGATTATGCGGGTATGGAGTCAAAGTCAGGGTGGGCATTGACGGTTTTACGAACATTACAAATACATGGTTTTTATGAACATACCGTGTTACAAACACAACGTTTCCATATAACTTGGCAAGAAAATGACTTTTGATTCGTTTTCTCAATACTATTTCAAGAACCGGTTATTCCAAAGATTTATTTCAAATCTTTCACAACTCAAAATATTTATTTCAAACCTTTCACAACTCAAAAGATTTATTTCAAATCTTTTACAAACAAATTATGAACTCGATCAACTTTATGTTGACTTTTTTGCATGTTCTTTCTCTGGTTGCATTTCTAAGACAAGGCACGGTTGGAATAGGAGGACCATCGAGAATTCAAGTACTTAGCAGACGTTCAATTTCTTAAAGACTTAGCTTATTTGCTTCCGCTGTGCAATGAAGATACCAGTCTAGTCACGCCAATGCTCTGATAATTTCGGGGTGTGACAGATTGGTATCAGAGCTATAGGTTACAGCGAATTAGGTTTCTGTTGTGATACCTAGGCTCTAACCTCACTTTCCTCTGGGAACTTAGACTATTAAGATGTTGAATACATACAGAACGCCTAGTACTCGAATATGGTCTCCAACCGTTGCCTAAAAACAAACAGTCAAAATTTTGTTTTCAAACATACGCTATTGTGATGTTTTATACACGGTACACAAAACAATTACATAAAGTACACAACAATCTGAGAGTTTAGGAAACATGCAATTAAGACCTTCGGAAAAGGGAATTCAGTCGGGTGGCTGGATCTGGTCTAAGAGACTAGGAGATTCAGTCTGGGAGGCTGGGAGGATAGGCTAGTGGGACTAGGAGATTCAGTCTGAGAGGCTGGGAGGATAGGCTAGTGGGACTAGGAGATTCAGTCTGAGAGGCTGGGAGGATAGGCTAGTGGGACTAGGAGATTCAGTCTGAGAGGCTGGGAGGATAGTCTAGTGGGACTAGGAGATTCAGTCTGAGAGGCTGGGAGGATAGTCTAGTGGGACTAGGAGATTCAGTCTGAGAGGCTGGGAGGATAGGCTAGTGGGACTAGGAGATTCAGTCTGAGAGGCTGGGAGGATAGTCTAGTGGGACTAGGAGATTCAGTCTGAGAGGCTGGGAGGATAGTCTAGTGGGACTAGGAGATTCAGTCTGAGAGGCTGGGAGGATAGTCTAGTGGGACTAGGAGATTCAGTCTGAGAGGCTGGGAGGATAGACTAGTGGGACTAGGAGATTCAGTCTGAGAGGCTGGGAGGATAGTCTAGTGGGACTAGGGAGTCAGTCTGGGAGGCTGGGAAAATGTGACAACACGTACTAAACCAGGTATCCGTACAACTTAATTACTGATTAATTACTGCTAAATTACTGTGCTTGATTGAACTAGCTGATGAACTGCTACCTGCATACTGATACATGCACTTACTTGCATCATACTTTATTTGCTGTCACTACATTATTTACATACTGGACCCTAGTGACAAACATGATGCACAAAAAGCACAGTAGCACTAAACGGATACACGGCGAACATGCTAATATGACCAGCATCAGGCAGACACTGCCTCTAAGGCCTGTTAAGAGCCTCATATATTTTGACTACACTGGTAGTGAGTGTAGGGATATAAGGGTTGTGTTACCGCGTCTCTAGGGATAAGATACACTGATTCGGATGTGCCAAAAACGTACTTTAAGTACCAAACACAGCACTTTAATAATTAATCCAGCTTCTAGCTGACTAGTAAAGTGCCAGAAAATGAGAAAATAACACTAGACACTTTCCAAAGTGTCGGGAAAACAAATTGTGTCACTAAAAATAACAATAACGACACTTTAAAGCCTTTTGTAATGCTTTAACGGATTACTATCCAACCGAACAACCGGACTTTACCCGGAACATGAAAATATTATTATTTTCACTATCTTTAATTTCCTGAGCCAGTTAGGGTCCCTGATTACCCTAACACCCGTCATAACGCGCTTTATATCACTAACGAGGTTAAACACTTAACTTACCTATTTAACCTAAACTATATCCTAACTAACTAGTTGTAACCGAACCAAGACCCCCCCCCCCCCTTAATGGGATCGGCCCAACTAGGGGAACAAACAAGTACCAAGTTTGATTATTATATTAAGTTATGTCGGGTATCTAATTAACACATTGACCTTTGGATAATACACCTTAGAGTTTCCTATAAATACACCACATAACCTACACATAATCTTCACACTTAACAAAACTTCACCACTCTCTCTTGCCCTCTCCTCCATCTCGGCCGAACACCCCACCACCCACCATCATACTTTCGGTTTTTGATCTTGCATTTCCATCATCATACAAGTGTTAGAGGTCACGTATAAGGAATCTTGGAGCAAGCGGAACACGAAGGACCTCTACGGTTAGCTTTTATCCACCCACTTTTCGTCAAGATTCTTCCCTAGCCCCGAGCTAGAGGTATATCACTTAAAACTTGTTTTTACACTCATCTAAAGTGGTTAAAAGGAATATTGTCGGTTGAATCTCGTTAAAATGAAAGATGATGATCAAAAGTCTAGTAAAAACTATAAAAGTGGTGGTTAATAGCATATAACTTGTGTAAAAGTCGTAGGACTTGAAATATGTGTTTATTGAGACCCGATCTATGATGTGGTAGCTCGGAACATCGTTTAACCCGACTTTGTAAGATCATGTATCTTCACATAAGCTCGTTTTTGACTAAATACAAGGGTTAAAGGTGAAACTCTACCACACAAGATACATGAACTTGTATGAAAATATTTTACTTGTGTAAAAGTGATTTAACCGGTAAAATGGTGTTTAAAACTAGCGGATCTACGTATCCGCAAGTGGTATTTTTGAAGAACCACACAATAAAGAAATCATGTACTTTAAAAAGTGGATCTTACACTACTAAACATGATTTTATGAACCACAAGTGCGTAGACACTTGTGAAACAAAGAGATCCGACAAAGAAGTAAATTTGTCACTTGTTACTAAAAGTTGTAAAGACGGATTTCTCTAAACACGAGGTTTTTACAAGATTAAAGTTACTTTATATAAAGATCTACAAGAAATAAGGGGATTTACACTATAGATTCGGAAAAACCACAAGTTCATGCGATTATGCAAATTTACATACTTGTCGACTAGTTTGTTGTGTCGGAAATTGTTTGATTGAATAAAGAAGATTGTTGAATTGATTTGTTAAAAGAAAATGATACGCTTGAAAGCGTGGCCACCTCCAGTTACAGAGGAAACTCTGGCGAAATTTTCTAAAAACCTAACACTTAGGCTTATTTACACAACAAGTGTTAGAACTATTTTTGGACATACTTTCGAAACATAAATTTCGCCAGAACTATATTTTACTAAACATTCGGAGGTGGGATTTTCACAAAGATTAACGTGATAAATATGTTTTGTCACAACACTGTTTATGATTATTTGTGAAATTACATAAATATTATTTTAGAGTGAAAATAATATTTACAAGCGTTAATGATCCCAAAACTTTGCGAACGCTTTCACCATAACTATATAAGTTACACCGGTAATTACATTACCACACGATTGATAAAACGTAACTTACGCACATGTATTGTATCCCCCATCCTTGGGAAGAAGTATAACTACCAAGTGTATACGGAACATAAACACGAAATAGTTGTCTAACTATTTCCCAAAGACTTAAACTATAAAGCTAAGGCACGGCCGTCCGTCTAATAGAATTAGCACTTGTAGGTCGTTGCACAGCTTACTGTATTGGAGACACTTGGTAGAGACGCGCATTCACTGTGAGTTCATGTCCCCCTTTTCTCTAACTGTTTTCAGTTTTACTTAACTGCGGGGGTGAAATACATGTTACTTTGTTTACAAGTACTTTATACACGGTATGAATAACGTAAGGAGGTTTAGATCATGTGGATGGGTAGTTAGAACACCGAGGGACTCGAGCGGTAGATCTATTTGGGTGTAGCGAGCCCAGCTCTAGGGCCAACAGAACGGGCCTCTCGGAGGACCAACAGAACGGACCTGGAGTGACTTGGTACCCAACGCAAAAATCGGCTAGGGTGTGTCTTGCATTTCACAACATGCTAATGGCCTTGCAAACCATTGGTGATCACAAGTCCTCTTACACTGCTACATACCAGGAAACTTTTATACTTACAAGTGTTTTACTTACTCACTTGCACATGAACTCGCTCAACATTATTGTTGATTTTTCAACTCACATGTATTTCAGGAAATTAAACGGATCTGGCACGGTATGGAACGTTTTTCCGCTGCACTTGTCATGGAGTCATCAGGGTTTAGGGGATGTGTCTCTTTCCTGGACAAGACACAGTCCTTAAACCACGCTTATGTTATGTTAAAAGTTGTAATGTTGTTGAACAAGGTTATGGTTGTTGGTTAAAACAATGGTACTGTATTTTGATTTTCAAAACTTAATGGATGACTTGCATGGTTTTTAAATTCATATAGCTTGTTATGGTTAAGCTATGGTATTAAGAAGTCACACCAAAACTTACCACGCTTCCGCAAAGCCAGGGTGTGACAGCTTGGTATCAGAGCTCTGATCATAGCGAACTAGGATTCTTTCTCGAGTCTAGACTATGATCACTAGGGCTCTCACGAAAACACTTTTCTGCATACCACTTAAGTCCAGATCCACACTTTTTACAAACAAATGTTGAGCACATTTTATTTATTTATAGGCTCAGCTTGGAGGGCTGAGGATCGATCTGGATGATCGAGGTGATTAAGGTAGTCGAGCACGTTGGTTTGTTATAGGATCGATCTGGAGGATCGAGGTGATCAAGGTAGTCAAGCACGTTGGTTTGTTATAGGATCGATCTGGAGGATCGAGGTTTGGTTTAAGTGAAGGATAGAGCAGTCTTGTAGACTGGATAGTATTGGCTAGTAAGACTAGGAGGATTATGTGATGCCTTACTTGATGACTTATGTGATTACTTGATTTGTGATTGACTATTTGTGCATGTTTGTGTATATGTTACAGACACATGGATTCTGCAGACACTGGTGGTTCAGGCACCACAGGCCCGAGGCCTATCGTTTCAGACGACATTGAGTCATCGGAGCACGAGGTTTATACGTCAGACTTCACCAGCACGGATGATGATGACTTTCAGCCATTCGCCTTACCCGACGGCGTTGATGAGCTCCCAGTTGATCTTCCAGCCGGGGATCTACCACTCGTTGTGATCCCTGCTCCAGTACCCCTTGCAGCATACCCTGTTTTACCCATCGACGACGAGGAGGACGACGTCGATATGTTTGAGGAGGAGCCTTTGGAGGATGCTCAGGGCGAGGCCCTACCTGCTGTTGCTCCCTTACTGATCGCAGATGCTCCGGCTGCGGAGTCACCTGCTCATTCCCCAGTCGCGGACTCCTTTGAGTCTGTGGCTTCTGTACCCACACATGCTCACAGTGCGCAGCACTTTTCCCATGGGTCCGATTCTGACCAGGCTTTTTCTGTTGCTTCCATACCTGGACTTGTTTTTGACCATGACGACGAGGGGGATTCAGATCCTGTGTTTCCCCCGGGATTTGATCCTGACCGTGACTTAGAGTTTGTTCCGATGGACGAGTTGATGGAGGATCCAGCAGATCCTATTGACCCTTTCGATCCGGTTGATCCTGATTTCGATTTTGACATGGCGTTTGATGACTTTGACCCTGCCATTGCACCTGAGCAGGCAGCTGCCCTTGACCCTTTCCCAGAGCATGACCCTGTGCATGCTGATGTACCTTTTGAGCCCATTGCTGATGATCACCACATAGATGTTCCTGTTGATCCCATTGGTCCTCTACCCATTGTTGCTGTACCAGTTGACCCCCCTTTTCGAGCACTTGGCACCCGTTCACCCTGTTGTTGCTCCCATATTTGATCCCGTTCCCCTAGAGCCCGGACATGCACTGTTCGCGGCACATATGGATCCACCGGATGAGTCTGCACAGCATGGCTGGATACCGGCAGATGAGGACGTTCCCCCATTCCCTCCACAGATTCCTGTTGCACCACATATTGACTTTTCGTTTCAGGTTCCTATGTTTATACCTCCAGCAGGGCCTGGAGAGGGTTCTTCAGCTCACCCTGATGGGCATGTACCGATGCCCATGCCTTTCATGCCTCAGATTCCTTTTGTTCCACCCACTACAGCTCCTTTTGGTGTGGCACCCTTTGACCCCACACGTGAGCCACTGCTGTGGTCACCGTTTTCCCCCATGCCACCCACTGATCCATACCACAGGTCCTACGTGGGACATACCATTGAGGATGTCTTGATGTCATTTGTATACCAGCATGAGTCGCATGAGCAGCGACTACAGGAGTTGGAGAGAGCCCATCTGCAGCCATGTCAGTGCCATGGCCGGGTACCCTCTCCGCTGCAGCCATCACGACCATTACCCCCTGACTATGCTGCTCGTCTTACTACTTTGGAGCAGCAGATTGCTTCCATTATTCGTACACAGCAGGCGATGGAGGCGGACTGGTTACAGTTGCGCCGTTTGTTTTATACCCGTTTTCCTCCTCCTCCACCACCATCTGCTTAGAGCTCATCGGTGCCACTTGGGTAGGCGAAGTGAGAAGGCGGCGATTGCTTTTTGACTGCACAGCATTTTGGGGAGACTACGTTATGACTTGACTTTTGTTATGTACTTGATGTTGTATTGATACTGATGTAGCTTTTGGACAGGGGTGATGTAGCCCCTAGTGATTGATGATTGTATGTATACACTTACGATGTGGTCTCATTTATATGGCAATCGCAGTTTTCTCACCATATTTGGTTTCGCTTGATTACTTGTTTATATTTTATGACATGGGATGTTGTGTGATTGATATATGTGATGTGTGATAACATGAGATGTTATGTGATTATATTATTACTACCGTTATATACGTACACTATATTACGAACTGATTTACGTATTATAACAACGGAGCCTTACTATGGCCTAACCAACTTAAACCATCTTTTAGAAGATGCCGCCAAGACGCGAACCAAACATGCCAACAAATGAGGCAGAACTCCAGCAGATTATTGCTGCTGCCATAGCACAGTACGCAGCATCTCAGCCAGGAGCAAGCGGAAGTGTCAACCAAGGCAATAACAATCCACCTCACGGTAATACCACGCCATTCGAACCTACCATGAACTAGTTGGAGATTTTAGCGATGATGCTAATGCCAAACACATGTTTTAACATACGTGCAGGATGCACCTACAAGCAGTTCTTAGACTGCAAACCAGTTAACTTCGATGGCACAGGAGGTGCAGTTGCCTTTACCCGCTGGGCTGAGAAAACCGATTCTGTGTTACGCATGAGCAAGTGTGCAGAGGATCAGCAAGTCACATACATTTCAGGGCTGTTTTTAGATGGAGCCCTATCCTGGTGGAACCTACAAGTACAAACTCTAGGCGAAGCTGCCGCCTACGCCCTGACTTGGGCCGAATTGAAAGAACTGATGCGCAAAAAGTACTGTTCACGCGCAGAAATTCAAAGGTTGGAGACTGAATTTTGGCACTTAAAGATGGATGGACCGAAGATTGCGGAATACGTCCAGAGGTTTCACGACTTATCTCAAGTGGTTCCTTACATGGTTACGCCTGAATACAAGCGAATCGAGCGCTTCATTTGGGGTTTGGCTCCCCAAATAATAAGCATGGTAACCTCCTCCAAACCGGCGACTATCACTGAAGCCATCGATTTGAGCGTGACTCTCACCGAGGAGGCGATTCGTCTAAACAGGTTTGGTGATGCTAAGGCAAAGGAGAAAGAGACTCATGTTGAGTCGTCAGGAAGTAACAAAAGAAAGTTTTCGAACTTCAAACAGAGTGTTAGCGGTGATGGTAAGAGAGGAGCACCAAACACGCCAGCTCAGGGTACGACTGGCAGTGGAAGGAAAGGAAGGGGATATATGGGCACCCAGCCCAAGTGTAACGCCTGCCAGCGTCACCATTCTGGTCAATGTGGGCTAAAAGTATGTGAGGCGTGTGGGAAACGTGGTCACTCTAAGGATACTTGTTGGGTCCCTGCCGGCCGCGGAGGCCAGGGAGGATATGGATATAGGAATGATAACCGTGGTGGAAATGGAAACCGCCTACCAGGAAACTTTGGAGGAAACAGAAACCGAGGCAACAATGCAAACCAGGCTGGCAATGCCAACCAGAACAACACCCCAGCTGGAAATGGGGATGGAAACGGGCAGAGGCTCGGATGCTATAACTGCGGGGAAATCGGGCATTTTAAGAAGAACTGCCCAACGTTGAATCAGGCCCGTGGTAGAGTGTTCCAACTAGAAGCCAGGGAAGCACGCCAAGATCCAAATGTTGTTACGGGTACGTTCCCTATCAATCAACGATATGCATCCGTTTTATTTGATACTGGTGCCGATTATAGCTTCGTATCGTTAGAATTTAAGAATATGCTTGGGTTAGCTGCTAATAAGTTAGACATTCCCTACTCGATCGAATTAGCTAATGGAAAGTTACTTGGAGCCGACGAAGTAATCAGAGGTTGTGTGATAGAATTGGGAGAACGCGAGTTTACGTTGGATCTACTACCAGTCCAATTGGGAAGCTTCGACGTGGTGGTAGGAATGGATTGGTTATCCGGAAACAAGGCTGAGATAGTATGTCACGAGAAAGTTGTTCGTATTCCAACCGAGGATGGTGAGACCATTGTGGTTCACGGAGAGAAGCGTGACACGCCACTAAGATTTATCAGCTGCTTGAAAGCAAGGAAGTGTTTACAGAAAGGATGTGTTGCCTTTCTGGCACACATCGTAGATAAGAAGGCTGCCGAGCCAAGGATCGAAGACATCCCTGTCGTAAGGGAGTATCCAGAAGTCTTCCCAGAAGACTTACCCGGACTGCCACCTCAGAGGCAAGTGGAGTTTCACATTGACTTAGTTCCAGGCGCAGCGCCTGTAGCTAAGGCACCGTACAGACTTGCTCCGTCTGAAATGCAGGAATTGTCGACACAACTTCAAGAGTTGTTAGACAAGGGTTTTATCCGACCAAGCTTCTCGCCTTGGGGAGCTCCGGTCTTGTTTGTCAAGAAGAAGGACGGAAGTTTCCGCATGTGTATTGACTACAGAGAATTGAGCAAGCTGACGATCAAGAACAGGTATCCTCTACCAAGAATCGACGATCTGTTCGATCAACTTCAAGGTTCAAGCTGTTACTCTAAGATCGATCTTCGATCTGGATACCATCAACTAAGGATACAGGAGGAAAGTATCCCGAAAACAGCTTTCCGAACTCGTTATGGACACTACGAGTTCCTCGTTATGCCATTTGGTTTGACAAACGCGCCTGCGGTATTCATGGATCTAATGAATAGAGTTTGCAAGCCATACTTAGACAAGTTCGTGATTGTATTCATCGACGACATCCTGATTTACTCAAAGACGAAGGCTGAACACGAGCAGCATCTTAGAACCATATTGGAGCTGCTAAAGAAGGAACAGCTGTACGCCAAATTCTCCAAGTGCGAGTTTTGGCTACGCGAAGTCCAGTTTCTTGGACATGTGGTTAATGGGGATGGAATTCATGTTGATCCCGCAAAGATCGAGGCAATCAAGAATTGGGAAACGCCTACAACGCCAACCGAGATTCGACAATTCTTGGGTTTGGCTGGCTACTATCGAAGGTTCATCGAGGATTTTTCAAAGATCGCTCAACCATTGACGCTCCTCACACAGAAGGACAAGACGTTTGATTGGGGAATCAAACAGGATGAAGCATTTCAGATATTAAAGGGTAAGCTTTGTAACGCGCCAATCTTAGCTCTACCAGAAGGTACTGACGATTTTGTGGTATACTGCGACGCATCGCGTCAAGGATTGGGTTGTGTATTGATGCAACGCCAAAAGGTCATTGCTTACGCATCACGCCAACTGAAAGTGCACGAAAAGAATTATACCACACACGATTTAGAGCTTGGCGCAGTGGTTTTCGCTTTAAAGATCTGGAGACACTACCTGTATGGTACGAAGTGCACAATCTTCACAGATCACAAAAGCCTACAGCACATATTCAACCAGAAAGAGTTGAATATGAGGCAAAGACGATGGGTTGAATTATTAAACGACTACGACTGCGAGATAAAGTATCATCCAGGGAAGGCGAATGTAGTCGCCGATGCCCTAAGTCGTAAAGAAAGAATCAAGCCCATAAGGGTTAGAGCTTTGGAAATGATCATACGAACCGATCTTTCTTTGCGCATTCGTGCCGCACAAAAGGAAGCTCTCAAGGAGGGAAACCTTGAGGAAGAATATCTCCGTGGAATGGAGAAGCTTTTGGTACCAAACGAGGAAGGGACGTTATGTTTTGAGAAAAGGATTTGGGTTCCTCTGTTTGGTGGATTAAGGGAAGTTATTTTCGACGAAGCGCACAAGTCACGGTACTCTATCCACCCTGGATCGGATAAGATGTATCAGAATCTCAAAGACTACTATTGGTGGCCTAGGATGAAAGGCGACGTTGCTGTTTACGTGAGCAAATGTTTAACGTGCGCTAAGGTCAAGGCAGAATACCAGAAGCCTTCGGGACTTCTGCAACAACCTGAGATTCCCAAGTGGAAATGGGAACAAATCTCAATGGATTTTGTTACAAAATTACCAAGAACGCCAAGAGGCCACGATATGATTTGGGTGATTGTTGACCGCCTAACAAAATCCGCACACTTTCTGCCAATCAAGGAGAAAGACAGTACTAGTAAACTTGCGGAAATTTACTTGAGAGAGATCGTAGCACGTCATGGAGTACCTCTCTCGATCATCTCTGATAGAGACGGAAGGTTTGTGTCAAGAATATGGCAATCTTTCCAAGAATCTTTTGGCTCACAATTGAATCTGAGCACGGCGTTCCATCCGCAAACTGACGGCCAAAGCGAGCGAACGATACAAACCTTGGAAGACATGCTGAGGGCATGTGTTATGGATTTAGGCGGTAGCTGGGATAAACACTTACCTTTGGTCGAATTTTCATACAACAACAGCTACCACACCAGTATTGGTGTCGCGCCATTTGAGGCCCTATACGGACGCAAGTGCCGATCACCACTATGTTGGTCTGACGCAGGTGATAGGCAGCTTGCTGGTCCCGAAATCGTCCAAGAGACGACAGACAAAATTGCGCAAATACTTAAACGCATCGAAGCAGCTCGCCACAGACAAAAGGCCTATGCGGATCCAAACCGGAAGCATGTGGATTTCCAAGTTGGGGAAATGGTGTTATTGAAGGTTTCACCCTGGAAAGGGGTGGCACGCTTTGGAAAGCGTGGGAAGTTAAATCCGCGCTACATTGGTCCTTTCAGAATTCTGGAAAGAATTGGGACAGTAGCATACAAGTTGGACCTACCTGCTGAACTAAATGGTGTTCACGATACATATCATGTATCCAATTTAAAGAAAAGTCCAACTCAAATTGACGTTGCCATTCCCATCGACGAGATTCATATTGACGACACGCTCCACTTTGTTGAAGAACCTGTCGAGGTCACGGATTGGAAAGTTAACAAGACCCGCCGGAGCAGTGTCAAACTCGTCAAAGTTCGTTGGAATGCCAGACATGGTCCTGAATTCACCTGGGAACGTGAGGACCGGATGAAAGAGAAATACCCCCACTTATTTCCTAAGAACCCTGCTTCTACAAGCAGAACTTAAATTTCGGGACGAAATTTATTTAACGGGGGGAGAATGTGACAACCCGTACTAAACCAGGTATCCGTACAACTTAATTACTGATTAATTACTGCTAAATTACTGTGCTTGATTGAACTAGCTGATGAACTGCTACCTGCATACTGATACATGCACTTACTTGCATCATACTTTATTTGCTGTCACTACATTATTTACATACTGGACCCTAGTGACAAACATGATGCACAAAAAGCACAGTAGCACTAAACGGATACACGGCGAACATGCTAATATGACCAGCATCAGGCAGACACTGCCTCTAAGGCCTGTTAAGAGCCTCATATATTTTGACTACACTGGTAGTGAGTGTAGGGATATAAGGGTTGTGTTACCGCGTCTCTAGGGATAAGATACACTGATTCGGATGTGCCAAAAACGTACTTTAAGTACCAAACACAGCACTTTAATAATTAATCCAGCTTCTAGCTGACTAGTAAAGTGCCAGAAAATGAGAAAATAACACTAGACACTTTCCAAAGTGTCGGGAAAACAAATTGTGTCACTAAAAATAACAATAACGACACTTTAAAGCCTTTTGTAATGCTTTAACGGATTACTATCCAACCGAACAACCGGACTTTACCCGGAACATGAAAATATTATTATTTTCACTATCTTTAATTTCCTGAGCCAGTTAGGGTCCCTGATTACCCTAACACCCGTCATAACGCGCTTTATATCACTAACGAGGTTAAACACTTAACTTACCTATTTAACCTAAACTATATCCTAACTAACTAGTTGTAACCGAACCAAGACCCCCCCCCCCCTTAATGGGATCGGCCCAACTAGGGGAACAAACAAGTACCAAGTTTGATTATTATATTAAGTTATGTCGGGTATCTAATTAACACATTGACCTTTGGATAATACACCTTAGAGTTTCCTATAAATACACCACATAACCTACACAT
Organism: Helianthus tuberosus; assembly: GCA_030545235.1. Classification (NCBI taxonomy): domain Eukaryota; kingdom Viridiplantae; phylum Streptophyta; class Magnoliopsida; order Asterales; family Asteraceae; genus Helianthus; species Helianthus tuberosus. The sequence continues at coordinate 41,646,259 of CM060433.1, read as the reverse complement.
AATCTTCACACTTAACAAAACTTCACCACTCTCTCTTGCCCTCTCCTCCATCTCGGCCGAACACCCCACCACCCACCATCATACTTTCGGTTTTTGATCTTGCATTTCCATCATCATACAAGTGTTAGAGGTCACGTATAAGGAATCTTGGAGCAAGCGGAACACGAAGGACCTCTACGGTTAGCTTTTATCCACCCACTTTTCGTCAAGATTCTTCCCTAGCCCCGAGCTAGAGGTATATCACTTAAAACTTGTTTTTACACTCATCTAAAGTGGTTAAAAGGAATATTGTCGGTTGAATCTCGTTAAAATGAAAGATGATGATCAAAAGTCTAGTAAAAACTATAAAAGTGGTGGTTAATAGCATATAACTTGTGTAAAAGTCGTAGGACTTGAAATATGTGTTTATTGAGACCCGATCTATGATGTGGTAGCTCGGAACATCGTTTAACCCGACTTTGTAAGATCATGTATCTTCACATAAGCTCGTTTTTGACTAAATACAAGGGTTAAAGGTGAAACTCTACCACACAAGATACATGAACTTGTATGAAAATATTTTACTTGTGTAAAAGTGATTTAACCGGTAAAATGGTGTTTAAAACTAGCGGATCTACGTATCCGCAAGTGGTATTTTTGAAGAACCACACAATAAAGAAATCATGTACTTTAAAAAGTGGATCTTACACTAGTAAACATGATTTTATGAACCACAAGTGCGTAGACACTTGTGAAACAAAGAGATCCGACAAAGAAGTAAATTTGTCACTTGTTACTAAAAGTTGTAAAGACGGATTTCTCTAAACACGAGGTTTTTACAAGATTAAAGTTACTTTATATAAAGATCTACAAGAAATAAGGGGATTTACACTATAGATTCGGAAAAACCACAAGTTCATGCGATTATGCAAATTTACATACTTGTCGACTAGTTTGTTGTGTCGGAAATTGTTTGATTGAATAAAGAAGATTGTTGAATTGATTTGTTAAAAGAAAATGATACGCTTGAAAGCGTAGCCACCTCCAGTTACAGAGGAAACTCTGGCGAAATTTTCTAAAAACCTAACACTTAGGCTTATTTACACAACAAGTGTTAGAACTATTTTTGGACATACTTTCGAAACATAAATTTCGCCAGAACTATATTTTACTAAACATTCGGAGGTGGGATTTTCACAAAGATTAACGTGATAAATATGTTTTGTCACAACACTGTTTATGATTATTTGTGAAATTACATAAATATTATTTTAGAGTGAAAATAATATTTACAAGCGTTAATGATCCCAAAACTTTGCGAACGCTTTCACCATAACTATATAAGTTACACCGGTAATTACATTACCACACGATTGATAAAACGTAACTTACGCACATGTATTGTATCCCCCATCCTTGGGAAGAAGTATAACTACCAAGTGTATACGGAACATAAACACGAAATAGTTGTCTAACTATTTCCCAAAGACTTAAACTATAAAGCTAAGGCACGGCCGTCCGTCTAATAGAATTAGCACTTGTAGGTCGTTGCACAGCTTACTGTATTGGAGACACTTGGTAGAGACGCGCATTCACTGTGAGTTCATGTCCCCCTTTTCTCTAACTGTTTTCAGTTTTACTTAACTGCGGGGGTGAAATACATGTTACTTTGTTTACAAGTACTTTATACACGGTATGAATAACGTAAGGAGGTTTAGATCATGTGGATGGGTAGTTAGAACACCGAGGGACTCGAGCGGTAGATCTATTTGGGTGTAGCGAGCCCAGCTCTAGGGCCAACAGAACGGGCCTCTCGGAGGACCAACAGAACGGACCTGGAGTGACTTGGTACCCAACGCAAAAATCGGCTAGGGTGTGTCTTGCATTTCACAACATGCTAATGGCCTTGCAAACCATTGGTGATCACAAGTCCTCTTACACTGCTACATACCAGGAAACTTTTATACTTACAAGTGTTTTACTTACTCACTTGCACATGAACTCGCTCAACATTATTGTTGATTTTTCAACTCACATGTATTTCAGGAAATTAAACGGATCTGGCACGGTATGGAACGTTTTTCCGCTGCACTTGTCATGGAGTCATCAGGGTTTAGGGGATGTGTCTCTTTCCTGGACAAGACACAGTCCTTAAACCACGCTTATGTTATGTTAAAAGTTGTAATGTTGTTGAACAAGGTTATGGTTGTTGGTTAAAACAATGGTACTGTATTTTGATTTTCAAAACTTAATGGATGACTTGCATGGTTTTTAAATTCATATAGCTTGTTATGGTTAAGCTATGGTATTAAGAAGTCACACCAAAACTTACCACGCTTCCGCAAAGCCAGGGTGTGACAGAAAATTGTCTAGTGGGACTAGGGAGTCAGTCTGGGAGGCTGGGAGGCTAGTGGGACTAGGAGGACTATTTGATTGCTTATTGGTTATTTGTGCATATGTGTGTTTATTAAAGGTCATCACGTAGGAACCGCGAATATTAACTCGGGCACATATTGTTATCCATATTGTCTATAATATTTAACTTCCCGAGCAGGCAGCCTACGCATAACGAAACCCTAGCGCACGAGAATACATGAAACTCAAATTTTACGTCAACGGATGTCGGGGTACATCACCTTCTACGCGGCACACAACGCTAGTGCACAGGTATACGTGAAACATAAGCTATACATCAACGGAGGTTGAAGTACGACACATACAACTATCGAGGCGAGGCCTTTGAAAAGACACGATGGCGCAATTCAATGACGACGCTAGATTCCTGTCAGCAGAAGAACTAACGATCAGGAAACGACAACTTGTCACGCGATCCTGCAACGACACGAATCACGCCAGGGAGAAGACGATTGTCTCCGCATTCCCCCCCCCCCTACCTAACTAACGACGAATACGCTATGTTCGACATTCCATGGTAATGTCACCTAACAATTGGTCGTCATACGAAACCCCAGGTAAAGTCCTCAAATTTTTTTTATTGAAATTTCGAATTTCACACTTACTGAGTAGATTTTCGTATCTCTACTCTTCTTAATGGTCATTGTGTCACGACCATTTCTTTACAAGTTACATACATGGTTTTTCGTTGTGACCATGCCGAAAGTTTTCTTGTCGATACATATACTTATTGTCGGATTACGCTAAAACCAAGTTCAATTGTTTGAACTTGTTCATTACACATATTCGATTCAAGACACCATATGATGTATTGGGAGCATCATATTCAACTCAATTTTTAACAAGTGTTTCATTTGTTCCGAGTCAAAGTAAACTTGCTTGGCATTCGACTCCGTTAAATTGTTTGTTGATTCCAACACCATGTGATGGTGATTTTCATTAATTTGAAGCTTGCGCTAAACTCGTTTACGCATCCTATGCACGGATCTAAATATTTATTTATTGATTGTTTTCCAATCCACATCGATTTATTACATCAAAGCGGTCTTAATACAATAGTGTGTTAAGGCAATGGTACACAAGTTCATTTTTATATTCCGGTGTACCTACTAACGGTTCTTTCATTATCGATCGAAAATTTTGCGATATTCATTGCTTCTTCACCTTCGATCGAAAACATTATTTCTTTGATGTTCAAATTTCAATTGAAAATTCTATGATGTCATTTGAAACAAACTTTCGGATTCACCATATTACGCTTTCATTTGACTTCAAACACGGTGAATTTGTTTGATCACCGCTATTATTGAATTATTTAAAATCACTACGACACCTTGTGGTGTCAGTACAAACTTGTAGCTTGGGCTAATTATGATTGAGCGTTTTATGCAAAACACAAGTGATACTTGTTCGATCACCTCTATTATTAAATTGTTTCATTCATTGCGACACCTTGTGGCGTCGGTATGACTCGCAGCTTGCGCTGATCACGATCAAGCGTTCCATGCAAACTATTACATTTGAGATTGTTGATTCTAATTTCATCCAGTGGGTGTTATTGCTTCTAGAACTCATTTACACGTTGTAAACGGTCATAAGGAACTCGATTGGTCGAAGTTCCTGTTCATTGTTGGGTCCCTGTTGACTTAGTCACACTAGTGACTGTATCTATACGACTTGTTTCCTTCGACATCGATTTGCTGAAACACATTTATTGTAAACCATTGGGTTCTTATTGTTGAGGAATGTCATTAAATTCATATGATTCGAATAAGTCTTGTTTCGATTACGCGGTCATTCACTTTCTTTATTATTCGGACTTACCTGCGAACAACACAATTCTGAGGAGATAACATAGTCTAAATTTCGAGGACGAAATTTATGTAACAGGGGGAGAATGTGACAACCGGTGATTTGCGGCCCTTAATTACATGATTAACAGGTAATTAACGTGATAATAAATAGTGTTTACAGCACAAATCAACTTAATTAGGCCTTTGGAGTGCCTAGGAACGTTTATCCGACTTTACACTGCGCTAACGGTGGTTTACAGAGATGCCTGTGAAACGTCAAACGACAACGGATTGAAACCGTACAAGATACCGACGACGCCGTCAAATAATAAATTTTTACGATATATTTTAGCTCCGTAGTTAATTTTAGTGACTACAGTCGGAACCGGATCGAAAAGCGGGTTACAAACGACAACGACGCACGAACGCGACTACAACGACTACCGACCGTATTTCATGTATTTTAATTTTTGACGTTAAACGGGGTTCGGTTTTTGTCAACGAGTCTCGTAGGATTTACGGGCCACTTACACACGGGGATTGAGCTTGTGGGCCCTGGGCCCAAGCCAAAACCCACAAGCCTAAACCTACACATAACATGTTAGATCTACAAAATCCCTTGAAAATCTAGATAAAATATTTACTAGATTACAAAAGATTTTAACCCTAAAAGTAAAACGAATGACCTGAATGTCATTCAATTGCACATTAGACATAAAAGATGTTGAGTTCTATAAATGAGAGCCCACCCCTTTCTTCTCACTACACAAACAAACAGATAATATACACACACCCACTCAATCTTTCCTCCCTCTCTCTCTTTCGGTTCTATATCAGACAAACAAACCACACACACACCCTCACATTTGCTTTCTCTCCCTCTCGGCGAACATCAGGCGGAACCGGGCAGGGCCGGCGGCGGAGCTCCGGCGAGGTGCCCCGGCGGCGACAGTGAAGGTGATTTCCGGTAAGCTTCTTCATCATCCATACCCAACCCCTTTCTGATTCTGAAACGAACCACCACCACCACTAACCGGTGGTGGTGCGGCGGCGCGGCTCAAGAAAGAGAGACCGAGAAAGAGAGAGAGTTGAGGAGAGAAGAAAGAGAGAAACCGGCGTCGCCGGTGGGATCCCAACGACAGCCGGCGGCTGCGCAACGGTGACGGTGGTTTGCATCTTGGTCCGCTGAGTTATGTCTCGGACCGGCGGTCCGTGTCCAGGATCCGGTGGGTTATGTCTCGGACCGGGGGGTTCGTGTCAACGACCGGTGGTCCTTAACTTTATCCGGCAAGCTTTGACATGGAATGGTCAAGTGGGTTCTGTACGGGTCAGATTTGGGGGTTACGGCTCGCTCGGGGTTCAGACTTGATGGTTTGGTTGTTCGGGTCATGTTACGTTTCGGGTCAGACGGTTCAGATTTGGTTCGAGATATGGCAGCTTTGGTCCAGTCAAAGGCGGTCAACAGGAAGCCGGTTCGGGTCACACGCGGTCAACCCGGATCAAACTCAGTTAACCCAGTTAACTCGGTTGACTCGGTCAACTCAGCGAGTCAACTGGTCAACTCGGTCAGCGGAAACGACACAGAGATTCGGTAAAGATTTAGGATGAATATTATTTTCATTGATTATTCCTTATTTCATACGTGGAAAACGAGCTCGAACCGCACAAAACGATGAGTTATTAGTTAATATTAACTTGGTCTTATTTATTATTTCGTTTATATAAACTGGCTATGCACAAAAATGGTTGAGTAAATTGTTGAATCTTGATAAAAAATAACGACACTTAGTTGTCAGGGCCGTCCAAAAACAGAGGAAACTCTGCCCGTTTTTCGAGAAATCCGTAAAATAAAGCGAGTTTTATTATGAAACAAAACGTGCTTTTGATATAAAGCGACTTTTGAAAAACAAGATACGAATATAAAGTTCTTTCGACCACAACCTACAACTTACGAGAACAACGATACGAAAAATATTTCGACAACAAAATAAATATAGTTATTATTATATTTATTTCAAACAAACTCGATTCCTTTTATAAATAAATATAGTTATATATTTATTTTCTAATACAAGTCGACGATTCTTTTGCAAAATAAATATAACTGTTATATTTATTTTATACGCCTAGACGGCACGTACGTATATTTATGGCAAATATATACAAGACGCTATATATAATACAAGTTTATTATATATTACTTTCGTACGAATATTCCTATATACACAAACGACTTCTCGGAACTTAACAAGTTTAACTTAATCATTTTTATTAAGTTAACAATTTACCGTTGAATCGTTCGATTAACGATTCGGTAGAGCTCGGTGACACATAGTTAGTTACTACGTTTATTTAGAAACTTATTAGATATTCCATGTTAGGAATATTGTAGAATGCACGCTAGCGAGTCTCATCTTGGAAACGACATCACGGAGTCGTAATTAGCTAGCTTGCACAGGAATATTCAGGCGAGTTCATAACCCCCACTTTTTACTGATTTACATTTTTGTAAATGTTTTCAGGGTGGAAAGACATGCACCTTTTGCAAAAACATACAAAGTTTTGAACAAACGCAAAACTCGTATTTCTAAATCATATTACGAAGGGATTTCGGGGAACACAAATGAATTACGAAAGGTTTATACTAAACATACCGGTTTTTACAAAACAAATGCTTATTTTCGAAATGTGAATGATATTCGGCCAGGGTGACCAGGGATCTGGTCAGGGTGACCAGGGATTTATTTTATACATGGTATGGTTAGCGTAAGGAGGGTTACTACTTAGATCATGTGAGTGGGTAGGCGGGAACTGGAGGCCATTAATCCTCATTGTAGGGCCGAGGGACGTAAGCGGTAGATCTATCTGGGTGTAGCGAGCCCAACCCCAGGCCCAACAGTACGGACCTCGGGGTGACTTTGTGCCCAACGCAAAATCCGCTAGGTTTGAGTCTTACTACTTGCATTTCACACATATCAATGGCCTTGCAAACCATTGGTGATCTCTTTTTCCTTATTTGCTACATACCAGGGATTCTATACTTACAAAAATACTTGTTCATACAAATTATATACCATGTTTTATACAAAATTTAAAGCACAGGATTATGCGGGTATGGAGTCAAAGTCAGGGTGGGCATTGACGGTTTTACGAACATTACAAATACATGGTTTTTATGAACATACCGTGTTACAAACACAACGTTTCCATATAACTTGGCAAGAAAATGACTTTTGATTCGTTTTCTCAATACTATTTCAAAAACCGGTTATTCCAAAGATTTATTTCAAATCTTTCACAACTCAAAAGATTTATTTCAAACCTTTCACAACTCAAAAGATTTATTTCAAATCTTTTACAAACAAACTATGAACTCGCTCAACTTTATGTTGACTTTTTTGCATGTTCTTTCTCAGGTTGCATTTCTAAGACAAGGCACAGTTGGAATAGGAGGACCATCGAGAATTCGAGTACTTAGCAGACGTTCAATTTCTAAAAGACTTAGCTTATTTGCTTCCGCTGTGCAATGAAGATACCAGTCCAGTCACGCCAATGCTCTGATAATTTCGGGGTGTGACAATAAGTCCATATTTAATTAACACAAGGGTAATTTAGGTATTTCATTACAAGCTTAACGGTAAAATAGACGGTGTTAGGAGACTGGACTGAAATGGTTACGAAAGTGAAACCACAGGGACTGAAATAGTGACTTTTGACAAACCACAGGGAGGAAAACAGTAATTAACTCATTTAGATATCTTTTAGTTTTTTATTAATAAGGGCATTATGGTCAATTCACGTGTACTTAACAGAATAAATGGATGGGGTTAACGGAGGTGGACTAAAATGGTTACGAAAGTGAAACCACAGGGAGTGAAATCGCAATTTTTAAACTAATGGACTGAAATAGTGATTTTTGACAAACCACAGGGACGAAAACAGTAATTAACTCTTTCATTAAAATTAATAATTGTCATCTTCACCACCGCTATTGATATTGAATCATTAAAACCTATAAAATGCATAAACAACGATTCCTGAAAAATCCCATTCAATATTCAAAAAAACTAAATCATGGAAACACCAATTCAGAACTCACTCGAGTTATATTTGATTACCCCAGAGTGTGGCTTGTACAAGCAATGCATATAAGACTAAAAGATCATCACAAAATTAAAGCCTGGCACAAATGATTTCGTTTACAATAGCATCAATTTAGTTGTAGCAAATTAAACGTCACCGATCTCGGTCACATGTGAGACATCTTCACCGCCGCTACATGTCATCTTCAGTACTTATTCTTGCCCAAACCATCTAACTCGGAACATAATCGCCATCTACCACCATCGTCTGCACCGTGGGCGACCTTCGTCACTCGACACTCGTTATACGCTAACCCTAGCGTTTCCAGATCTGTTAAGTTTCCGATCGTCGGAGGTGTGGTTCCGTTTCCAGATCTGTAACTTTCCGATGAACGGTGGTGTTCGGGAGAGAGGAGAGAGAGTGAGAAGAAAGAGACAGAGGTTAAGTTTCCGATCGCCGGAGGTGTAGTTCCGTTTCCAGATCTGTAACTTTCCGATGAACGGTGGTGTTCGGGAGAGAGGAGAGAGAGTGAGAAGAAAGAGACAGAGGGGTGTTAGAGAGAGAGAGAGAGAGAGAGAGCGGTGGCCGGTTGGGTGAAGGGTGCGGGTGATGGCCGGAGTGTGATCTCCGGTGACAGCGGCGGAGGTGGTGGTGTGTGAGTCCATGGCGGAGGTGGTGGGAATGGGAGGGAGTGATTAGTGGGGTTTTTTGAGTTAGGGTAGATTTGGGGAAGGGGATGGCCTTTTATAGGGTGGTTGTAAATGACGAAATTACCCCTATGCAAAAGGACAAAACTTGAGGGTTTAATTAAGAGAATCTAGTCTGATTTCACTTTTGGACTAAAATGGCAACAAAATGCAAACCATAGTGACCCAGATTTAAAAAGTTTGAGATTTGGACTAAAATGCCAAAACTGCCCAAACCACAGGAACCAAAATGTCAGTTTACTCTTTATATTTTTAATTCAAAAGATTTATTCTAAACACAATTAATCAGTTATTATAACTAAGATAATTAAATAAAATTATAATCAATAATTATAGTTCTTAATCAGTTTTATAAAATTAGTTATTATAATAGAAAATCATTAATTAATTCTTTTAGATCTTAAAAATAAAATCATGATATATAAAAAGTTATAACCAGATATTCTTTAAATAATCTATGGTTAAATAAATAAAGAATTAAAATAAACAAATAATCAACGTATTTAGTTGTGTGTTGTGATATTTTAGCATCTTGTATTTTAAGATAACTCCCACCGTTTCAAGTTTTCAAATCTTATTCGTGCGCTTACTTTTTCAAGGAATCACGGAATGCAAACACTAAGTAGATCTTACTTTTCCACTTTTGTCACTTTAACTTTTTTGGGTGTTTCATTTGTCATGTTTCCTATGTTTCGTATATTTTTCATTAACATGCCAAGTTAAGTGTCATATGTGCTCATGTTTATTTTGTATGTTGCATTACTTGTTTTATTCATATGCTATACGTGTTTACCGCTTTGTGTCATGGGTTTCATAGTTTCGCTTTTCGCCTTTCGGGGCTTGAATCGTATCATTGTTTCATAGTTTCACTTTTCGCCTTTCGGAGCTTGAATCGCATAATTGTTTCATAGTTTCGCTTTTTGCCTTTCGGGGCTTGAATCGCCTCATTGCTCATTGTTTCATTTCTTATGTTTTGTTATGTCATGTTATATTATTTACTTATGGATTGGTTGATTATTGGATTAATGGATTTACGTCACCTATTACACTTAATATTGCATGTTAAACAATTTTTATTAAATAAATCAACTTTTGATTGTTTAATATTGATTTCTATGGTTCTCGCAACTCAGTTTGGTTCTTGCTTGAACCAGATCCTATATATATATAGGGAGAAGATCATGCGAGAACCACCTCTTATTGCGAGAACCAATGTGAACACAACCAAAAATGCCTAAAAATAGCTAAAAATCACATTAATTTTTTTTATTTATTTTTTAATAATTTTTATATAAAAATCGCTACTTTTCCAATGAGTATACTATTGATATACTTTCTGAAAAAAAAAACTAAATTGGGGGTTTATGGCGTTTTCAACTGGGTTTTGTGGTGTTTTTATGAACTGTGTGTTGTATGGCATTTGGGGGTGGGGATAGAGCACGGTCCCCCCCAACCGCCGGAGTGATCCCACTCCGGGAGCCGCTACCCGACCAAGCTAGCACCGCAGTGAATTCCCCTTGCCGAGTTCTTACCCTGGGCGACATATGCCACTCCCAAGACTCGAACCCGGTACCTCTGGTAAGAGGTGGGTGTCGGTGGCCAACTGGGCTACCCCAGTTGGTTGTTGTATGGCATTTTCAACTAGGTTTTTCATGGTGTTTTTTAACAGAGTGTTTTATGATGTTTTTATCTAGGTATTTCATGACATTTTTCCAGAAGTGGGTGTTTTTATGACGTTTTTATCTGGATACCCAGTTCATGTCATTTTGTTAAAGTATATCAATAGTATACTTGTAGGAAAGATAATAAAACACTAGATTTTATGGTGCTATTTTCGTTAAAAATACGTATAAAAAATTATGGGAGTTTAAAAAAATGGTGTGATATGCATGTGACTTGCTTGTGCACAGTTTTTGGCATGTTAGTGACATGTGCATGAGTTTTTTTTACAATATTATCCTTAGTGTAAGTTAACACTAACGCCACATGTCAACAAAATTATTCTCACCATTTTCACACTTTTAGGCGTTTTCTCTGAATCCCACCTACATATAACATGTTGTATGTACAATTATAAGTACATATATTAAAAAGAAAATTACATATGCATGAACATAAATACAAATAACTGGTTAATCACTAAGTAATAAATTGAAATTTTATATAATTTAATTATTTGTGTAATACAATAGTATTCTTTATTTTATTAACTTCATTTGTCGGTTTATTTATAAAAATAATTTTATATGATTAATCATCAAAGATGAAAAAAAAGTAATGAAGTTTGCCCCCAAACAAAAGGCTCAAACTATCTACACACCAAGTGTGTAGATAGCCACCTCCAAAAGGTGTTTTTTGTCCTATATGTACTCCCTGCAGTGTCGAGCTATGGTCAAAGCGCGGCGTTTTGGTCCGGTCAACCAGACAAAAGACTGACGGGTCTGTTGACCGGACCAAAACTGTGACAACCCGCACTAAACCAGGTATCCGTACAACTTAATTAATGATTAATTACTGCTTAATTACTGTGCTTGTTTGAAACTAGCTGATAAACTGCTACCTGCATACTGATACATGCACTTACTTGCATCATACTTTATATGCTGTCACTACATTATTTACATACGACACCTTAGTGACAAACATGATGCACAAAAAGCACAGTAGCACTAAACGGATACACAGTGAACATGCTGAAATAACCAGCATCAGGCAGACACTGCCTCTAAGGCCTGTTAAGAGCCTCAAATATTTTGGCTACACTGGTAGTGAGTGTAGGATATAAGGATTGTGGTACCGCGTCTCTAGGGATAAGATACACTGATTCGGATGTGCCTAAAACGTACTCTAAGTACAAAACTCAGCACTTTACAAAATAATTCAGTATTTATCTAAACTAGTAAAGTGCAAAAAGTTGGAAAAATATTACTAGACACTTTCCAAAGTGTCGGGAATAAATTGTGTCACTAAAAATAATATTAACGACACTTTATATACTTATTTAGCGCTTTAACGGAGTAATATCCAACCGTACAACCGGACTTAACCCGGGACATAAAAATATTGTCAAGTACATTGTTTATATTTTTCTGAGCTAGTTAGGGTCCCCGAACACCCTAACACCCTATATAAATAACATCACACCTTAATACACTAACTTGACACTTGAGTTCTAATTAATCTTGTAACTTTCCATCAAAACCCAACCATAACACCCCCCCTACCCCTACTCACGGTTATGGTGTGGGTACACCCACACCCACTTTCTTGACTATTTAATTGGCACATGTCCCATATCTTGAAGACATAAGGCATGATGGGTAATAAGGAAAAAAAATGGTTTATAAGTGAATCCTTAGGACTTGAACAATTCATTTCACCAACACAAAAAAAAAAATCGCACAACTTCTCTCTTCCCACCTCACTCACTCACGGCTCCACCACCATCCACCATTTTGCCACCACCCAACCTCCATACAACCATTCCTTACATACTCAAGGGTGTAAGGAGCTATACAAACAAGCTCGGTGCTTTCGGAAGTGCAAGGACCGCTCTCGTTTTCTTTTATCCACCACTTTTACGCCTTTGATCTTCCCTAGCCTCGAGCTAGTAGTAAGTGACTCTAAACACCCTATTGATCTTGTCTAAAGTGGTTAAAAGGATTCTTATCGGTTAAAACTCGGAATCTTTCATTTTGAAACATTAAAGTCTACTTAAAACACTAAAAATGGTGGTTAATAGCACATAAGTTGTGTAAATGATGTGGTATTCGAAATATATGATTATTTAGGCCCGATCTATGATGTGGTAGCTCGGATCACCGTTTAACCCGACTTTGTAAGATCATGTATCTTTACATAAGCTCGTTTTTGACTAAATACAAGGGTTAAAGGTGAAACACTACCACACAAGATACATGAACTTGTGTAGAAATATTTTACTTGGGTAAAAGTGATTTAACCGGTAAAATGGTGTTCAAAACTAGCGGATCTACGTATCCGCAAGTGGTATCTTCAAAGAACCACACATTTAAGAAACCATGTATTTTAAAGGAAGGATCTTACACTAATAAATATGGTTTTATAAACCACAAGTGTATAAACACTTGTGAAATGAAAAGATCCGACAAATAACTATTTTTGGGAAAAATGACTAGAAGTTGTAAAGACGGATTTCTCTAAACACGAGGTTTTTACAAGATCAAAGCTACTTTATATAAAGATCTACATATATAAAGGTGATTTACATTAAAGATGCGGAAAAACTACAAGTTCATGCGATTATGCACATTTACATACTTGTCGACTAGTTTGATGTGTCGGAAATTGTTTGATTGAATAAAGAAGTTGTTGAATTGATTTGTTAAAAGAAAATGATACGCTTGAAAGCGTGGCCACCTCCAGTTACAGAGGAAACTCTAGCGAAATTTTCTAAAAACCTAACACTTAGGTTTATTTACACAACAAGTGTTAGAACTATTTTTGGACATACTTTCGAAACATAGATTTCGCCAGCACTATATTTTACTAAATATTCGGAGGATGGATTTTCACAAAGATTAACGTGATAAATATATTTGTCACAACACTGTTTATGATTATTTTGTGAAAATACATAAATATTATTTAAGAGTGAAAATAATATTTACAAGCGTTAATGATTCCAAAACTTTGCGAACGCTTCCACAAACATATAAGTTACACCGGTAATTACATTACCACGAGATTGATAAAACGTAACTTACGCACATGTATTGTATCCCCCATCCTTGGGAAAAAGTATAACTACCAAGTGTATACGGAACATAAACACGAAATAGTTGCCTAACTATTTCCCAAAGACATAAACTGTAAAGCTAAGGCACGGCCGTCCGTCTAATAGAATTAGCACTTGTAGGTCGTTGCACAGCTTACTGTATTGGAGACACTTGGTAGAGACGCGCATTCACTGTGAGTTCATGTCCCCCTTTTCTCTAACTGTTTTCAGTTTACTTAACCGCGGGGGTGAAATACATGTTACTATGATTTACGAGTACTTTACAACGGTATGTTTAACGTAAGGAGGTGTTATACGATCATGTGAGTGGATAGGAACAACATGGGGCCATTAGTCCTCATGGAGGGACCGAGGGACAGGAGCGGTAGATCTATCTGGGTGTAGCGAGCCCAGCCCCCGGCCAAACTAGAAACGGACCGTGGGGTGACTTTGTCCACATACTTTGCCGTGGCGAAATCTGCTAGGTTTGAGTCTCCCTATTTGCACTTCACATATGTCAGTGGCCTTGCAAACCATTGGTGATCACAAGTCCTCTTACACTGCTACATACCACAACTATTTTTATACTCGCAAGTGTTTTACATACTCACTTACACATGAACTCGCTCAACATTATTGTTGATTTTTCAACTTACATGTATTTCAGGAAATTAACGAGATCTGGCACGGTATGGCATGTTTTCCGCTGCACTAGTTTCCAAGGTCATCCGGGGTTTAGGGGATGTGTCTCTTTCCTGGACAAGACACAGCCCTTAAACCATGTCTATGTTATGTTTCAAGTTTGTAATGTTGGATGAACAAGATTATGTTTGTCAGGGTATGTTAAAACAGATGGTATTGTGTCGGTTTTCAAAACTTAATGGATGATCTTGCATGTTTTTAACTCATATAGCTTTGGTATGATTAAGCTATGGTATTAAGAAGTCACACCAAAAATTAACCACGCTTCCGCAAAGCCAGGGTGTGACAGCTTGGTATCAGAGCTCTGATCATAGCGAACTAGGATTCTGTCTCGAGTCTAGACTATGATCACTAGGGCTCTCACGAAAACATTTTTCTGCATACCACTTAAGTCCAGATCCACACTTTTTACAAACAAATGTTGAGCACATTTTATTAATTATAAGTTCAGCTTGGAGGGCTGAGGATCGATCTGGAGGATCGAGGTGATTAAGGTAGTCAAGCACGTTGGTTTGTTATAGGATCGATCTGGAGGATCGAGGCTTGGTCTAGGTGACCAAGATAGTGGGCTAGCAAGGCTAGGAAGGAAAGGTTCAGCCTGGAGGGCTAAGGATCGATCTGGAGGATCGAGGTTTGGTTTAAGTAAAGGATAGAGCAGTCTGGTAGACTGGATGGTATTGGCTAGTAAGACTAGGAGGATTATGTGATGCCTTACTTGATGACTTATGTGATTACTTGATTTATGATTGACTATTTGTGCATGTTTGTGTATATGTTACAGACACATGGATTCTGCAGACACTGGTGGTTCAGGCACCACAGGCCCGAGGCCTATCGTTTCAGACGACATTGAGTCATCAGAGCACGAGGTTTATACGTCAGACTTCACCAGCACGGATGATGATGACTTTCAGCCATTCGCCTTACCCGACGGCGTTGATGAGCTCCCAGTTGATCTTCCAGCCGGGGATCTACCACTCGTTGTGATCCCTGCTCCAGTACCCCTGCAGCATACCCTGTTTTACCCATCGACGACGAGGAGGACGACGTCGATATGTTTGAGGAGGAGCCTTTGGAGGATGCTCAGGGCGAGGCCCTACCTGCTGTTGCTCCCTTACTGATCGCAGATGCTCCTGCTGCGGAGTCACCTGCTCATTCCCCAGTCGCGGACTCCTTTGAGTCTGTGGCTTCTGTACCCACACATGCTCATAGTGCGCAGCACTTCTCCCATGGGTCCGATTCTGACCAGGCTTTTTCTGTTGCTTCCATACCTGGACTTGTTTTTGACCATGACGACGAGGGGGATTCAGATCCTATGTTTCCACCAGGATTTGATCCTGACCGTGATTTAGAGTTTGTCCCGATGGACGAGTTGATGGAGGATCCAGCAGATCCCATTGACCCTTTTGATCCGATTGATCCCGATTTTGATTTTGACATGGCGTTTGATGACTTGGAGCCTGCCATCGCTCCTGAGCAGGCAGCTGCCCTTGACCCTTTACCAGAGCATGACCCTGTGCATGCTGATGTACCTGTTGAGCCCATTGCTGATGATCACCACATAGATGTTCCTGTTGATCCCATTGGTCCTTTACCCATTGTTGCTGTACCAGTTGACCCCCCTTTCGAGCACTTGGCACCCGTTCACCCTGTTGTTGCTCCCTTAGTTGATCCCGTTCCCCTAGAGCCCGGACATGCACCGTTCGCGGCACATATGGATCCACCGGATGAGTCTGCACAGCATGGCTGGATACCGGCAGACGAGGACGTTCCCCCATTCCCTCCACAGATTCCTGTTGCACCACATGTTGACTTTTCATTTCAGGTTCCTATGTTTATACCTCCAGCAGGGCCTGGAGAGGGCTCTTCAGCTCACCCATCAGGGCATGTACCGATGCCCATGCCTTTCATGCCTCAGATGCCGTTTGTTCCACCTACTACAGCTCCTTTTCGTGTGGCACCCTTTGACCCCACACGGGAGCCACTGCTTTGGGCACCGTTTTCCCCTATGCCACCCACTGATCCATACCACAGGTCCTACGTGGGACATACCATTGAGGATGTATTGATGTCATTTGTATACCAGCATGAGTCGCATAAGCAGCGACTACAGGAGTTGGAGAGAGCCCATCTGCAGCCATGTCAGTGCCATGGCCGGGTACCCTCTCCGTTACAGCCGTTTCGACCATTACCCCTGACTATGCTGCTCGTCTTACTACTTTGGAGCAGCAGATTGCTTCCATTATTCGTACACATCAGGCGATGGAGGCGGACTGGTTACAGTTGCGCCGTTTGTTTTATACCCATTTTCCTCCTCCACCACCATCTACTTAGAGCTCATCGGTGCCACATGGGTAGGCGAAGTGAGAAGGCGGCGATTGCTTTTTGACTGCACAGCTT
Organism: Helianthus tuberosus; assembly: GCA_030545235.1. NCBI lineage: Eukaryota > Viridiplantae > Streptophyta > Magnoliopsida > Asterales > Asteraceae > Helianthus > Helianthus tuberosus. Next base: position 41,629,424 of record CM060433.1, on the reverse strand, counting down.
TTTGGAGAGACTACGTTATGACTTGACTTTTGTTATGTACTTGATGTTGTATTGATACTGATGTAGCTTTTGACAGGGGTTTTGTAGCCCCTAGTGATTGATGATTGTATGTATACACTTACGATGTGGTCTCATTTATATGGCAATCGCAGTTTTCTCACCATATTTGGATTCGCTTGATTACTTGTTTATATTTTATGACATGGGATGTGTGTGATTGATATTGTGATGTGTGATAACCTGCGATGTTATGTGATTATACTATTACTACCGTTATATACGTACACTATACTACGAACTAATTTACGTATTATAACAACGGAGCCTTACTATGGCCTAACCAACTTAAACCATCTTTTAGAAGATGCCGCCAAGACGCGAACCAAACATGCCAACAAATGAGGCAGAACTACAGCAGATTATCGCTGCTGCCATAGCACAGTACGCAGCATCTCAGCCAGGAGCAAGCGGAAGTGTTAACCAAGGCAATAACAATCCACCACACGGTAATACCACGCCATTCGAACCTACCATGTCCAAGCTGGACATCTTTAGCAATGATGCTAATGCCAAACACATGTTTTAACATACGTGCAGGATGCACCTACAAGCAGTTCTTAGACTGCAAACCAGTTAACTTCGATGGCACAGGAGGTGCAGTTGCCTTTACCCGCTGGGCTGAGAAAACCGATTCTGTGCTACGCATGAGCAAGTGTGCAGAGGATCAGCAAGTCACGTACATTTCAGGGCTGTTTTTAGATGGAGCCCTATCATGGTGGAACCTACAAGTGCAAACACTAGGCGAAGCTGCCGCCTACGCCCTGACTTGGGCCGAATTGAAAGAACTGATGCGCAAAAAGTACTGTTCACGCGCAGAAATTCAAAGGTTGGAGACTGAATTTTGGCACTTAAGGATGGATGGACCTAAGATTGCGGAATACGTCCAGAGGTTTCACGACTTATCTCAAGTGGTTCCTTACATGGTTACGCCAGAATACAAGCGAATCGAGCGCTTCATTTGGGGTTTGGCTCCCCAAATAATAAGCATGGTAACCTCCTCCAAACCAGCAACTATCACTGAAGCCATCGATTTGAGCGTGGCTCTCACCGAGGAGGCGATCCGTTTAAACAAGTTTGATGAAGTCAAAGCAAAGAAGACAGAGACTCACGTTGAGTCCTCAGGGGATAACAAAAGGAAGTTTTCAAACTTCAAACAAGGCGTCAGTATGGCAGTAAAGAAGGGAAAATCAGCTGGCAGTACCAAGAGAGGAAAAGGGTACCAGGGCACCCAGCCCAGATGCAACAACTGCCAACGCCACCACACTGGCCCTTGTAACATAAGAGTTTGTGAATCTTGTGGAAAACCGGGCCACACAAGGGAATCATGTTGGGCTAGTGCAGGCCGCGGAGGCCAGGGAGGATATGGGAATAGGAATGAAAACCGTGGTGGAAATGGAAACCGCCTACCAGGAAATTTTGGAGGAAACAGAAACCGAGGCAACAACGCCAACCAGAACAACACCCCAGCTGGAAACGGGGATGGAAACGGGCAGAGGCTCGGATGTTATAACTGCGGGGAAATCGGGCATTTCAAGAAGAACTGCCCAACGTTGAATCAGGCCCGCGGTAGAGTGTTCCAACTAGAAGCTAGGGAAGCACGCCAAGATCCAAATGTTGTCACGGGTACGTTCCCTATCAATCAACGCTATGCATCCGTTTTATTTGATACTGGTGCCGACTATAGCTTCGTATCACTAGAATTTAAGAATATACTTGGGCTAGCCGCTAATAAGTTAGACATTCCCTACGCAATCGAATTGGCTAATGGCAAGTTGGTAGAAGCCAATGATGTAATCAGAGGTTGTGTGATAGAATTGGGAGAACGCGAGTTTACTCTGGATCTACTACCAGTCCAACTGGGAAGCTTCGACGTGGTGGTAGGAATGGATTGGTTATCCAGAAACAAGGCTGAGATAGTATGTCACGAGAAAGTTGTTCGTATCCCAACCGATGATGGTGAGACGATTGTGGTTCACGGAGAGAAGCGTGACACACCGCTAAGATTTATCAGCTGCTTGAAAGCAAGGAAGTGTTTACAGAAAGGATGTGTTGCTTTTCTGGCACACATCGTAGACAAGAAGGCTGCTGAGCCAACAATCGAGGACATCCCTGTCGTAAGGGAATATCCAGAAGTCTTCCCAGAAGACTTACCCGGACTGCCACCTCAGAGGCAAGTGGAGTTTCACATTGACTTAGTTCCAGGCGCCGCGCCTGTGGCTAAGGCACCGTACAGACTTGCTCCGTCTGAGATGCAGGAATTGTCGACACAACTTCAAGAGTTGTTAGACAAGGGTTTTATCCGACCAAGCTTCTCGCCTTGGGGAGCTCCGGTCTTGTTTGTCAAGAAGAAGGACGGAAGTTTCCGCATGTGTATTGACTACAGAGAATTGAACAAGCTGACGATCAAGAACAGGTATCCTCTACCAAGAATCGACGATCTGTTCGATCAACTTCAAGGTTCAAGCTGCTACTCTAAGATCGATCTTCGATCTGGGTACCATCAACTAAGGATACAGGAGGAAAGTATCCCAAAAACAGCCTTCCGAACTCGTTATGGACACTACGAGTTCCTCGTGATGCCATTTGGTTTGACAAACGCGCCGGCGGTATTCATGGATCTAATGAATAGGGTTTGCAAGCCATACCTGGACAAGTTCGTGATTGTATTCATCGACGACATCCTGATTTACTCAAAGACGAAGGCTGAACACGAACAACATCTTAGAACCATACTGGAGCTGCTAAAGAAGGAACAGCTGTACGCCAAATTCTCCAAGTGCGAGTTTTGGCTACGCGAAGTCCAGTTTCTCGGACATGTGGTTAATGGGGATGGAATTCATGTTGATCCCACCAAGATCGAGGCAATCAAGAATTGGGAAACGCCTACAACGCCAACCGAGATTCGACAATTCTTGGGGTTGGCTGGCTACTATCGAAGGTTCATCGAGGATTTCTCGAAAATCGCTCAACCTTTGACGCTCCTCACGCAGAAGGACAAGACGTTTGATTGGGGAATCAAACAGGATGAAGCGTTTCAGATATTGAAGGATAAGCTTTGTAACGCGCCAATCTTAGCTCTACCAGAAGGTACTGATGACTTTGTGGTATACTGCGACGCATCGCGTCAGGGATTGGGTTGCGTGTTGATGCAACGCCAAAAGGTCATTGCTTACGCATCACGCCAACTGAAAGTGCACGAAAAGAACTATACCACCCACGATTTAGAGCTTGGCGCAGTGGTTTTTGCTTTAAAGATCTGGAGACACTACCTGTATGGTACGAAGTGCACAATCTTCACGGATCACAAAAGCCTACAGCATATATTCAACCAGAAGGAGTTGAATATGAGACAAAGACGATGGGTTGAATTGTTGAACGATTACGACTGCGAAATAAAGTATCACCCAGGGAAGGCGAATGTAGTCGCCGATGCCCTAAGTCGTAAAGAAAGAATCAAGCCCATAAGGGTTAGGGCTTTGGAAATGATCATACGAACCGATCTTTCCTTGCGCATTCGTGCTGCACAAAAGGAAGCTCTCAAGGAGGGAAACCTTGAGGAAGAATATCTCCGTGGAATGGAGAAGCTTTTGGTACCAAACGAGGAAGGGACGTTATGTTTTGAGAAAAGGATTTGGGTTCCTCTGTTTGGTGGATTAAGGGAAGTTATTTTCGACGAAGCGCACAAGTCACGGTACTCTATCCACCCTGGATCGGATAAGATGTACCAGGATCTCAAAGATTACTATTGGTGGCCTAGGATGAAAGGCGACGTTGCTGTTTACGTGAGCAAATGTTTAACGTGCGCTAAGGTCAAGGCGGAATACCAGAAGCCTTCGGGACTTCTGCAACAACCTGAGATTCCCAAGTGGAAATGGGAACAAATCTCAATGGATTTTGTTACGAAATTGCCAAGAACGCCAAGAGGCCATGATATGATTTGGGTGATTGTTGACCGCCTAACAAAGTCCGCACACTTTCTGCCAATCAAGGAGAAAGACAGTACTAGTAAACTTGCGGAAATTTACTTGAGAGAGATCGTAGCACGTCATGGAGTACCTCTCTCGATCATCTCTGATAGAGACGGAAGATTTGTGTCAAGAATATGGCAATCTTTCCAAGAATCCTTTGGCTCACAATTGAATCTGAGCACTGCGTTCCATCCGCAAACTGACGGCCAGAGCGAGCGAACGATACAAACTTTGGAAGACATGCTGAGGGCATGTGTTATGGATTTAGGCGGTAGCTGGGATAAACACTTACCTTTGGTCGAATTTTCATACAACAACAGCTACCACACCAGTATTGGTGTCGCACCATTTGAGGCCCTATACGGACGCAAGTGCCGATCACCACTATGTTGGTCTGACGCAGGTGATAGGCAGCTTGCTGGTCCCGAAATCGTCCAAGAGACGACAGACAAGATCGCGCAAATTCTTAAACGCATCGAAGCAGCTCGCCACAGACAAAAGGCCTATGCGGATCCAAACCGAAAACATGTGGATTTTCAAGTTGGAGAAATGGTTTTACTGAAGGTATCACCCTGGAAAGGGGTGGCGCGCTTTGGAAAGCGTGGAAAGTTAAATCCACGCTACATTGGTCCTTTCAGAATTCTGGAAAGAATTGGGACGGTAGCATACAAGTTGGACCTACCCGCTGAACTAAATGGTGTTCACGATACATTTCATGTATCCAATTTAAAGAAAAGTCCAACGCAAATTGACGTTGCCATTCCTATCGACGAGATTTATATTGACGACACGCTCCACTTCGTTGAAGAACCTGTTGAGGTCACGGATTGGAAAGTTAACAAGACCCGCCGGAGCAGTGTCAAACTCGTCAAGGTTCGTTGGAATGCCAGACATGGTCCTGAATTCACATGGGAACGTGAGGACCGGATGAAAGAGAAATACCCCCACTTATTTCCTAAGAACTCTGCTTCTACAAGCAGAACTTAAATTTCGGGACGAAATTTATTTAACGGGGGGAGAATGTGACAACCCGCACTAAACCAGGTATCCGTACAACTTAATTAATGATTAATTACTGCTTAATTACTGTGCTTGTTTGAAACTAGCTGATAAACTGCTACCTGCATACTGATACATGCACTTACTTGCATCATACTTTATATGCTGTCACTACATTATTTACATACGGCACCTTAGTGACAAACATGATGCACAAAAAGCACAGTAGCACTAAACGGATACACAGTGAACATGCTGAAATAACCAGCATCAGGCAGACACTGCCTCTAAGGCCTGTTAAGAGCCTCAAATATTTTGGCTACACTGGTAGTGAGTGTAGGATATAAGGATTGTGGTACCGCGTCTCTAGGGATAAGATACACTGATTCGGATGTGCCTAAAACGTACTCTAAGTACAAAACTCAGCACTTTACAAAATAATTCAGTATTTATCTAAACTAGTAAAGTGCAAAAAGTTGGAAAAATATTACTAGACACTTTCCAAAGTGTCGGGAATAAATTGTGTCACTAAAAATAATATTAACGACACTTTATATACTTATTTAGCGCTTTAACGGAGTAATATCCAACCGTACAACCGGACTTAACCCGGGACATAAAAATATTGTCAAGTACATTGTTTATATTTTTCTGAGCTAGTTAGGGTCCCCGAACACCCTAACACCCTATATAAATAACATCACACCTTAATACACTAACTTGACACTTGAGTTCTAATTAATCTTGTAACTTTCCATCAAAACCCAACCATAACACCCCCCCTACCCCTACTCACGGTTATGGTGTGGGTACACCCACACCCACTTTCTTGACTATTTAATTGGCACATGTCCCATATCTTGAAGACATAAGGCATGATGGGTAATAAGGAAAAAAAATGGTTTATAAGTGAATCCTTAGGACTTGAACAATTCATTTCACCAACACAAAAAAAAAAATCGCACAACTTCTCTCTTCCCACCTCACTCACTCACGGCTCCACCACCATCCACCATTTTGCCACCACCCAACCTCCATACAACCATTCCTTACATACTCAAGGGTGTAAGGAGCTATACAAACAAGCTCGGTGCTTTCGGAAGTGCAAGGACCGCTCTCGTTTTCTTTTATCCACCACTTTTACGCCTTTGATCTTCCCTAGCCTCGAGCTAGTAGTAAGTGACTCTAAACACCCTATTGATCTTGTCTAAAGTGGTTAAAAGGATTCTTATCGGTTAAAACTCGGAATCTTTCATTTTGAAACATTAAAGTCTACTTAAAACACTAAAAATGGTGGTTAATAGCACATAAGTTGTGTAAATGATGTGGTATTCGAAATATATGATTATTTAGGCCCGATCTATGATGTGGTAGCTCGGATCACCGTTTAACCCGACTTTGTAAGATCATGTATCTTTACATAAGCTCGTTTTTGACTAAATACAAGGGTTAAAGGTGAAACACTACCACACAAGATACATGAACTTGTGTAGAAATATTTTACTTGGGTAAAAGTGATTTAACCGGTAAAATGGTGTTCAAAACTAGCGGATCTACGTATCCGCAAGTGGTATCTTCAAAGAACCACACATTTAAGAAACCATGTATTTTAAAGGAAGGATCTTACACTAATAAATATGGTTTTATAAACCACAAGTGTATAAACACTTGTGAAATGAAAAGATCCGACAAATAACTATTTTTGGGAAAAATGACTAGAAGTTGTAAAGACGGATTTCTCTAAACACGAGGTTTTTACAAGATCAAAGCTACTTTATATAAAGATCTACATATATAAAGGTGATTTACATTAAAGATGCGGAAAAACTACAAGTTCATGCGATTATGCACATTTACATACTTGTCGACTAGTTTGATGTGTCGGAAATTGTTTGATTGAATAAAGAAGTTGTTGAATTGATTTGTTAAAAGAAAATGATACGCTTGAAAGCGTGGCCACCTCCAGTTACAGAGGAAACTCTGGCGAAATTTTCTAAAAACCTAACACTTAGGTTTATTTACACAACAAGTGTTAGAACTATTTTTGGACATACTTTCGAAACATAGATTTCGCCAGCACTATATTTTACTAAATATTCGGAGGAGGGATTTTCACAAAGATTAACGTGATAAATATATTTGTCACAACACTGTTTATGATTATTTTGTGAAAATACATAAATATTATTTAAGAGTGAAAATAATATTTACAAGCGTTAATGATTCCAAAACTTTGCGAACGCTTCCACAAACATATAAGTTACACCGGTAATTACATTACCACGAGATTGATAAAACGTAACTTACGCACATGTATTGTATCCCCCATCCTTGGGAAAAAGTATAACTACCAAGTGTATACGGAACATAAACACGAAATAGTTGCCTAACTATTTCCCAAAGACATAAACTGTAAAGCTAAGGCACGGCCGTCCGTCTAATAGAATTAGCACTTGTAGGTCGTTGCACAGCTTACTGTATTGGAGACACTTGGTAGAGACGCACATTCACTGTGAGTTCATGTCCCCCTTTTCTCTAACTGTTTTCAGTTTACTTAACCGCGGGGGTGAAATACATGTTACTATGATTTACGAGTACTTTACAACGGTATGTTTAACGTAAGGAGGTGTTATACGATCATGTGAGTGGATAGGAACAACATGGGGCCATTAGTCCTCATGGAGGGACCGAGGGACAGGAGCGGTAGATCTATCTGGGTGTAGCGAGCCCAGCCCCCGGCCAAACTAGAAACGGACCGTGGGGTGACTTTGTCCACATACTTTGCCGTGGCGAAATCTGCTAGGTTTGAGTCTCCCTATTTGCACTTCACATATGTCAGTGGCCTTGCAAACCATTGGTGATCACAAGTCCTCTTACACTGCTACATACCACAACTATTTTTATACTCGCAAGTGTTTTACATACTCACTTACACATGAACTCGCTCAACATTATTGTTGATTTTTCAACTTACATGTATTTCAGGAAATTAACGAGATCTGGCACGGTATGGCATGTTTTCCGCTGCACTAGTTTCCAAGGTCATCCGGGGTTTAGGGGATGTGTCTCTTTCCTGGACAAGACACAGCCCTTAAACCATGTCTATGTTATGTTTCAAGTTTGTAATGTTGGATGAACAAGATTATGTTTGTCAGGGTATGTTAAAACAGATGGTATTGTGTCGGTTTTCAAAACTTAATGGATGATCTTGCATGTTTTTAACTCATATAGCTTTGGTATGATTAAGCTATGGTATTAAGAAGTCACACCAAAAATTAACCACGCTTACGCAAAGCCAGGGTGTGACAAAAACGCCGAGCTTTGGCCGCGTTTTGGTCCTGTCAACAGACCCGTCAGACACCCGTCTGTCCAGTGGGCACGGCCCCGTGTCCACATCCTCTCTTTCTTCATTAAATGCAGCTTTGTCTTATTAGTTGACCACGTCCCCGTGTCCGCTGAGCAAGACCCCGTGTGCAGAAGAATCTTTGTACTATGAAGATTTGCTGGATTGTGCGAATCTTATAGTTGACCACGGCCCCGTGTCCGCTGAGCACGGCCCCGTGGTGGGCAATAGAAGCTTCTACCACTTTGTCTTTTCTGCTGACACTTGGGCACGCCCCCGTGCTGGCTGAGCACGGTACGTGTTCAGGCTTCTGATCTCTTGTTTTGCTTGGGAAGATGCTGTTGCTTGGGAAGATGCTGTTGTGGTGTAAAAAGAAAAAAAATTGTGTTACTGCGCCCTGAACACGGCCCCGTGTTGTCCGGGCACGTCCCCGTGTTCAAGTGCCAGTAACAAAATTAAAACAAGAGAAACAGAAGTCTGGACACGGGGGCGTGTTGGGTGAACACGGCCCGTGTCTAGTTACCTGAACTGGGTCTTTTTCTGCAGACTGTGCAGCACGGGGCCGTGTTGGGTGGACACGGCCCGTGCCGAACTTACTGTAAACGAAGAAATTTGTCGGACGGTTCTGTTTTCCCGCATCGAGTGCTGGTTCAAGTTTCCCTTGCATCCTTTGCCATCTCAAGTGTGTTTTATTTATTTCAACACCATCCATAACACCAAATTAACTAAAACCATCATTCATTAATCATAGAGAGAATTACATAAAAGTCCTAAAAATTAGAATATTAGCTAGTTAGGTCAAAGAAACACAAGAAATCCAAGAAGTTTCTAGCCTACTATTTATTCTACTAGCAAAATTTCCGAAAAGATAGATCTCTCGGTTAAAAGTGGCTTGATAACTTCTTCCTACGGGTATGGGCTCCTCATACATCGGCGAGCCACTCTTCGATCTCCCTAGGGAGAAGAAAAGCGGGCTCATGAGCATCGGGTTGAGGGGGTGTAACTTCCACCGGAATTTCTTGGAGTTCTTCAAGAGGATGTTCTGCCGGAATGTCGTCCCAATCAGAAGGATTTTGAATTCCAAGTGCGAGGTTCCAATCCTCTTGAGGGAGGATTGGTTCCATCGAAGGTGTTACCAGAATGTTTAACCTCTGGTGTAAGAGGTTTATTTCCCGGAAACTGTTTTCCAACCCCACCGAGAGATAGTTTATACGGTCAATGAGGACCTCCTCCACTGAAGTCATCTCGTCAAGTGCTTCACGTAGTGCCATTACATATCTTACGAGAGTTGCTTCAATCGATGGCCTCCTTTCCCGTCGGCTGTTCCTTGAGTGCGCAGAAGAGGTTCCGCTGTTTTGGCTAGACATTCTACGAAAACAAACCAAAAACAGTTCGTTTTAATGAAACAGTACTGCGGGCACGGCCCCGTGCTCAATGAGCACGGCCCCGTGTTCAACTTTGTACAGATTTTTAGAACAAGGAATCTTGGGGTTTCAAATTATTTCTCTTATTTTATGAAGCTTTTTGAGCAGAAATAACTTAAAACAATGTTATGTAACTTATTTTTAACAAGATTCCTTGAACAAAAATTCAATAAACATCACAACAAAGCTTGAGATCAAGCTTTAATGGAGTTCTTGGTGCAAGAAAGATGAAGAAGAAGGCAATGGATAAAAGAGGAAAGGACAAGATGCTTGTAGGAACCTTCTTTTAGAACATACCTAGGATGGTAATGAGAAAATCCCTCCAAATCTCCGTCTCTGGATGGTCCAAATGTGCAGGGTTCTTGGCTGCATTTATAGAAAATGACAGCGTGCTGGACACGGCCCCGTGTCGGCTGGACACGGCCCCGTGTGTAGGCAAGATCCTGACACACTTTGTCCGTATTCTGACAAAAGTCAGAAGGGAATCTTTTGGTGGACACGGGGGCGTGTTGACCTGGGCACGGCCCCGTGTCGGAAAACTGTTTTATGAAGTGCGTCTATTTTTAAGGAACTTTTCCGGATTGGGCGGTTCCTTACTGGATGGAACAACCCCAAAGTGCCTAAGATACCTTAATTGATCTAGATTAAGACGAGAACGCAAGAGGTTGTCGGTGAGGGTGATTCCTATGCTATATTTAGGTGGACAAGTCCAACCCTTTTTCGGGCTCTCGTTAAAGAAGGTGTATGTCGAATCGCTCAGGTCTATGTATGCATCGAACGAAGTCTATGGGGAGTCATTCACGGCACAATCAACACAGGGACGACTATCGCTCAAGTCCTCACTAGAGTTAGAAGTATCATTGGAAACAATGAAGTTGTTTGAATGCGTTTCCAACCTTTCTTCTTGGTTATCGTCTTGGAGAAGATTTTTGAGGTTTCCCCTAAGTTCTTCTAACCAATTAAAAATTAGATCTTCTAGTTGAAATAATTCATCGAGAAGCATTTCTCCTAGAATATCCGGTTGGGCGCATTCAAGGGAGCGATAGGGATTATTTTTACTTTCGCCCCTCTTAAGGATACTAGGAAATGATGGGTCTATATAGTGGGGTTTATAATTTAGAAAAAAAGCATTCTAATTCTTTATGGTTACCGCCACATAATTGACACCACATAGTACCATAAGAGTGCCGAAAGTAAAAAGTATCAGTATCACTCATGTTTGTGTCAGAATTTACCAACCGTTGGGATCTTACGGTTTTGTTTTCAGTAACTGAAACTTGGGCACGGGGGCGTGTTTAGTGGGCACGGCCCCGTGTTCAGCTTACTGTCTGAATTAAAATAGGATTGCCAGTTCCAATGATTGGGCACGGGGCGTGTTCAGCGGGCACGGCCCGTGCTGAGTTCTGCAGAAGCTGAAAAACAAAAAAAAAAATCCTAAAAATAATGAAAAATAAGAAAAACGATTAGGCCGTTGAATCCTAACTTTCTTAAAATCCTTGTGTCCCCGGCAGCGGCGCCAAAAACTTGATGCGTGTGAAGTGTTATATATATTAGGTGTATATTTTAAGCCCCTTTAACACTTATTTTTAGCCAAGTTTTAAATTTATAAAACACGATATTTTACTAACACTAAACACACATATGGGCAAGTGCACCCATCGTGAGCGTAGTATAGCGTTGGTAAGATACCGAGGTCGTCCAAGGACACAAGAGCTTTTAGTACCGGTTTATCCTCAACGTCTAATCAAAATAAAAAGTTAGAAAAATGTTTTAAACTAAGAAAAATAAAAACTAACTAAAATGCTGAAAATAAAATAAAAAGAAAAACAAATAGACAAGATGAATCACTTGGTTCCGACTCGTATCTAGTGTAACCTTTGATTATTTCCGCACTTTTGCACATATTTAAGAGATTATCTTAGTTATTCTAGTAGGCCCCTCTTTTGAAGGTGACGTTACCCTTACCCCAGTAGTTTGAGTCAGCAAGGATACAATCCTAAAAGGGTGGATTATTGGAAGATAATTAATTAAGTTATTAATGCAAATTATGGTAGGTCCCTCTTTTGGAGGTGACGTTACCCTCGACTAAGTAGTCTGAGTCAGCAGGGATACAGTCCTAAATAGCCGGGTTATAGTATTAATAGTAGTTAACTTATGAGGGGATCAAAGAGTTTAGACCCCCGCCATCCAATACCGTTAAGTATTGAAGGAGGTCCTACTAAATTTGACCCAGGTCCATTGCAGGACCTCTAAATGCTGAACAATGGCAAGACCTTTACCAAACCGTTCCCTTAACCCCCGACCAGGTAGCCAACATACCTCCATATAGACCGTGGAGATAAGAATGGTGAAAATCTTTTATTTTATATAGACAGTAAAATAATGCCAAGACACCACGGACAAACGATAAGGAAAGATCACCTTCAACATAAGCAACTAGTTATTAAAGTCATTAATACAAAACCAAGTAAAAAGTGCAAAAGATTAGAAATAAAAAGTATTACACTAGACACTTTGTCTTCACCAAGTGATGTAAGAGACTTAGGCAAACATGGCCTTGATTGTCAAGAACACTTACGATCAATCTTGGATCCCGAGACGACTCACACACTCTATGATGGACAATGGATGATGGTGGTGGATGATGGTGTTATGGTGGTGGTGGGTGGTGGGTGGTGGGTGGTGGGTGAAGTGTGAGAGAGGTGGTGTGCCAAGGGATGGTTTGAACTTGAGCCAAGCACTTCTATTTATAGGCTGAACAGAAGCTCGGGTACGGCCCCGTGTCCAGTGGGCACGGTCCCGTGTCCACATCCTCTCTTTCTTCATTAAATGCAGCTTTGTCTTATTAGTTGACCACGCCCCCGTGTCCGCTGAGCACGACCCCGTGTGCAGAAGAATCTTTGTACTATGAAGATTTGCTGGATTGTGCGAATCCTATAGTTGACCACGGCCCCGTGTCCGCTGAGCACGGCCCCGTGGTGGGCAATAGAAGCTTCTACCACTTTGTCTTTTCTGCTGACACTTGGGCACGCCCCCGTGCTGGCTGAGCACGGGGCGTGTTCAGGCTTCTTATCTCTTGTTTTGCTTGGGAAGATGCTGTTGTGGGGTCGGGCATGTCACGTCTTGTTCCTTTTCTTGTATTTATGTTAGATTTTGATGTCTTTTTGCTTCTTTTGTTAATTTGAGCTCATTTAATCCTGAAAATACAAAAGGAAGACAAAAGCACACTTTTTCCAACATTAGTACTAAAAAGGGTTAGTTTTATGCCTCATTTGATGAAATTTATATGTTACATTTTGAACACATCAAATACCCCCACACTTGAATCTTTGCTTGTCCTCAAGCAAAACTCTTTAATATGTGGCTATTTACACTCCCAAATGGAATGGGTAGAAAAGAAGGTTTTGGGCTTGTCATAGAGTGTCGGGATTTCCAAGATTCTTTATTTAGCTTTATTTTTATTCATTTACAATCCTATTCGTCATGATTTATTTAAAACTTTTCATAAGATAAATTACTTATTAGGGCATAACATGCCTTTTTAAAATTCTATTTATATACAAGTTCACATACCTCACGGGGATCACTCAACACTCGGCCGGAAATGTATTTTTGTGGATCACTCGAGAGCGGCATGGAACTTACTCCCACCATAGGCTTGCCAAGCGATCAATCCTCCTCCTTTTTAACTTATATACCTTTGTAAATATCAAGAGGACTTTGCGGTTTAAGGGTTAGGCTTGGGTTAAAGGTAGGTGGTTGGGTTGGTGGTTAGTGGTTAGTAGAAGAAGGGCGAAAAGCGTAACAAGTTTCGGTTTTCGTAAGACTGTCTATTTTTGTAACTTTTCTTTTGATGAAGCTATTTATTCAAACAAAGTTATTTTTGATGAACTTGTTTGTTTATTTTCTTTTGCTTCATCATCAACACAATTTTTTTTTTGAAAAGTTATATGAAGAACCGAACTTGTTACTAAAACAAAGGGTTAAAAATGAAAAAAGGTTTTGGTGGGTAAAAAGGGTGTTTGGTTTGGGTTATGAAAAGAAAAGGTTTAGGCTCAAAGGGGCTAACTAGGGGGATTTTGGTTAGGTGGTTAAAAAAAATAATGGTGTAGAAATAAAAAGGGGTTAGTCCTAATGCCTCCATCATTTACTTACTCGGGTTTAAGTTGGTAAGGATTGGGAATGTATCGTCATGGCAAGTTCTAGAGTCGTAAGAACCAAGTGGCTATTCACACAAGAAACGAAAATGAGCATTTAGTAAAATGATATGTAAGTGTTTGCTCAATAAAGGCTCAAAACTCACTTTTGTGGGAATGGGTTTTTATGTGATCAAGTATATATAATCAAATTTTAACTAAGCTTGTCATGCCTTTTCAGAATTTTCTTATGTTGGTTCTTTTTATCACGACGTTATCGGTTGTAAATTTGTAAAAATATAATCTTTTTGAGAACTTGACTTTCCCGAGTTAAACCTAGACAAGTAAAAAAAATGAAAATTTTTGAAAAAATTTGGGGTGATTAGCAATTCCAATAGAGTTTTGTGTAAGGCTTGTATTTAGGACTTGCAGGATTCAAGGTTTTAGCATCCCCCCCACACTTAAATTACACATTGTCCTCAATGTGTCCCAAAAATAAGTTTTTAGGTTTATTGAATGTGTAAAAAGGTGTAAAAAGAAAAAAAATTGTGTTACTGCGCCCTGAACACGGCCCCGTGTTGTCCGGGCACGTCCCCGTGTTCAAGTGCCAGTAACAAAATTAAAACAAGAGAAACAGAAGTCTGGACACGGGGGCGTGTTGGGTGAACACGGCCCGTGTCTAGTTACCTGAACTGGGTCTTTTTCTGCAGACTGTGCAGCACGGGGCCGTGTTGGGTGGACACGGCCCGTGCCGAACTTACTGTAAACGAAGAAATTTGTCGGACGGTTCTGTTTTCCCGCATCGAGTGCTGGTTCAAGTTTCCCTTGCATCCTTTGCCATCTCAAGTGTGTTTTATTTATTTCAACACCATCCATAACACCAAATTAACTAAAACCATCATTCATTAATCATAGAGAGAATTACATAAAAGTCCTAAAAATTAGAATATTAGCTAGTTAGGTCAAAGAAACACAAGAAATCCAAGAAGTTTCTAGCCTACTATTTATTCTACGGCCCCGTGTCCACATCCTCTCTTTCTTCATTAAATGCAGCTTTGTCTTATTAGTTGACCACGCCCCTGTGTCCGCTGAGCACGACCCCGTGTGCAGAAGAATCTTTGTACTATGAAGATTTGCTGAATTGTGCGAATCTTATAGTTGACCACGGCCCCGTGTCCGCTGAGCACGACCCCGTGGTGGGCAATAGAAGCTTCTACCACTTTGTCTTTTCTGCTGACACTTGGGCACGCCCCCGTGCTGGCTGAGCACGGGGCGTGTTCAGGCTTCTGATCTCTTGTTTTGCTTGGGAAGATGCTGTTGTGGGGTCGGGCATGCCACGTCTTGTTCCTTTTCTTGTATTTATGTTTGATTTTGATGTCTTTTTGTTTTTTTTGTTAATTTGAGCTCATTTAATCCTGAAAATACAAAAGGAAGACAAAAGCACACTTTTTCCAACATTAGTACTAAAAAGGGTTAGTTTTATGCCTCATTTGATGAAATTTATATGTTACATTTTGAACACATCAACGACCCTTTCTCCTAGTTTTGCCCTCAATTCAATGTCTTCGCTACAAGGAAATCAACCAGCCGAACAGGGGAGAGAAGCAAACGTTAGTGCAATTACTAATACAGTCAACTTTAAAATCAACTAGTGGGAATGCCTATGCGTTGCAGCGGGTATCCAAACTGATTAGCTTCAATTTGTTTGTTTAATTTGTTTTTTTTTGTGTTTGTTGCATGTTGCGCCTAAGTTATTTGAGAAACTCAAGTAACTGGAGGGACTTTATGAGTATATCTTGATATTTATGCTTCCTGTTTGGTTTTTAGAAAGTTGTTTCTGCGAAAAAAACAAGTTCGAGTCGAACATGAATGAAAGATGTATTTGTTTGGACAAATATGATGCAATAAACTATTTTGAACCGATTTCAAAGAACTACTTTTGTGGTATTATAATGTTAATGTCATCAACCATAAAGTCCTATTGGTATTGTTTATTGTTCTCATCATACAATAAAATTACATTATCACTTTAAAACACACACCAAACACTTCACTATTAAAAAAAACTTTTACAAAATCCATACCTTGATTGATTAGTATGTGGTTGACCAACATTTGACTTGCTAGTTGTTTTATTTGATTATGTCAATGAAATTCCATTAGAAGGAAATGAGCATGCAACAGGCCCTGCACCATCACCAGCTTCATGCCTGACAAAATCATCTGTTGGACCACTTTCTGTAAAAAAAAGATGCTTGTTATCAGATTATCTCAAAATATTAAAATAGACCATAAGGGAAAAACAGTGACAATTGGAAACCTTTGCAGCTATCTGAACAAATATCATCTGATTGGATTACAAGTGTTCCTATTACATCCTTATTGGCCACATTTGAATTACATCTACACTTTTTCGTCATCTTTAACTTAGTAACAACCAGGGAAAAAAACTCACCATTGATACCACCAACAACCGATAGCACAACATCTTTTCACACCAGTCTAGTATGTAGTTCAGGCCCTACTCGACTAACACACAAAACTCACAATACAATTCTAGTAAAGAATGAGATGTATTAAAAACTTGCTGCAAAAGGACTCCAATATTTTCACGTGACAACAAGTGCTAGAATGACCCCTTTACCCTCGATTTATTTACTTTTTTTTACCCATATCTGGCTGACCCGAATTGAACTCGCGACCTGCGATTCACGTGACCCGTAAACAAACTGGTTAACCGAACATGGTACACCTTCCTCAAAGAGCAATCACAACCAAAAACCTATCTAGTATCTACACACAATTAACCACCATAATAAACATGTATACAATCACAAATTCAAGATCTGAACGAATGACAAGTTTCTACTATTAAATGAAACCAACAGCAAAATAAAAACCTACCAAATGTATATGTAGACAGATATATGGATCTCTATGGCACACTAAGGTTCCCATTGTTGTAAACATGAGTATTATCATCAAAACACCAATCAAACTCATCCCTGGTAACAATCTCTCCCATTCAACAACCGCAGCCGCACAGACACAAAAATCTTCTCACCTTCTTTGTCCCTTTCCCGCGCCACCCTCACCACCATTTTCTCCCATTTTTGGTACAAAACAAACCTTTCAAAACCTATAACTGTAAAGCAATAAAAATATATAAGATGAAATGTTCCGCAATTCAAGTACGGGTAGTAATCAAAGATACAAACAACAATCTCTAAGACAGTAGATAATCATCAAAATGAGGTTAGCTACAATTCAACGCAATATGTGGTCGAAAATTATAATCCCACCTCACAATTACTTAGATCAGGGGTTAGGGTTTCCCCAAAACCCTAACCCTAATTTCGTTCAGGGTCATCAACAACAGATCGTGTGCTTGATTATCTTTCAAAGATCGGGCTTATTCACGGCAACCAACATCATCATCAGCAACAGAAGGAGCAAGATCGACGCAACAGGCTTGAGTTTGGTTCTTTGCATTCTGATTTACAAGCATCATCTAAAGTGCTAAAGAATGCTAACTTGGATGTCGAGTGTCCTGCCTAATTCAGAGGTTGTGTGTTCCATTTTCAAGGACCATTTTTTTTATAATCTCATTGAAGGAGGAACGATTGAGTTCTTTGGGGTAACTGATAGTAATTAAAGCATTCAATTTCCACATTCAATCTCAATGATGATCGACGATGGATGAAAGGCATGTTTGGCTAAGCTTTTCAAAACAACTTATTGGCTTATTGACTTATCAAAAAGCCAATAAGTTGTTTTTGTGTTTGGCTAAGCCAAAAGTCCTTTTAGAAATGGCTTTTTGCAAAGAAGAAAAAGGAGGTTTCAAGAAGTCACAATATTGTGACTTCTTGGCCAGCTTTTAACTTTTCAAACTACAAATTACCAATATACCCATTCTTTACCCCCTTATATCTAAAAGAATGCCCATTTTAGTCATTTTACATCAATAAGCTAATCCAAACACTTTTTTTAAAAAATCCTTTTCAAAAAGTCCTTTCCCAAAAGTCCTTTTCCAAAAGTCCTTTTTAACTACAATAAGCTTAGCCAAACATGCCCGAAGAAGCAAGCTTTTAAAAGCTCAGGTAATCCAGAATTCCAATTATACCCCTAAAGTGTCTTAAAACTTTAAAAAAATGTGCAAGTTTAGCCCCTCTAAAATGTCACACCCCCAAAATCCACAAGCGGAGTATCACCGCAGGAGACGTGACATGACCAGGATCAAGCCACCAATCATATTGAACAATGTAATTAATTAAATGAAACTAACCACAATACAATTGGTGTCCAAAAGAAATCAAACAAGTTTAAGTAATCAGCGGAAGCATAGTAAAGTTTAAATAACCAAAACATAGTTTAAAGTTCGAATGTTTAGCATGGGACATAACAGTCCATATCCCACAACGACCTCTCCTCCTCGTGCAAGCTCCCTAAAAGCACCTAACGACCTGCAAGGCATGTAACAACGAGTCAACAACAAAGTTGAGCGAGTTCACAGTAGGTTGTCCAGTTTTAATGTTTGTTCCAAAAAACCATAAGTTGTTTCGAAGCCACGAGTTATCCAATTCCCTGTTTCCCAAACCATAACCAGTGGGGGCTACCCCATGTTGTAAACCACTAGACCGTTACCATATCGACAATTGACTGAGGAAGTTGTGCCCTACGTCAATGTCTTTCATCATTGACTAAGTGCCCAGATCCATTAGTACACGCCCGTCCTACCGGCACGGTGTAAGGGTTGTCAACCCTAATAGCGCTATTAACTAATGACCCGCTCGCCATTGGCCTGGCGATTAAGTCAATATAAAAATGAGGGACTTCATGATAGAGTTTTGTCTAGTAAGTTATTTGTTGTCGTCCTTCCCAACCGAGGACAGAGGTACGTAATCTACCCAACCGAGAATACGTAGGTTAAATGTTGTCATCCTTCCCAACCGAGGACGGAGGTACATATTTTGTTAGAGGTGAATATGTAGGTTTCGTTTTAGCTTCTTAACCCATTCCCAACCCACCGGGAACCCCATGCCTTATAAAAGTGTGAACTCACCTCGGTTTGCTCGGTACGATTAACTACTCGTTCTTAATTAATTCAGTCAAAGCCTATAGTATACATACATACGTAATCAGTTTACATTCACAAAGTTCACGTGTAACATACAATCACAATGGGTGTACAATCAGTGATCACCGGACAGCACGTAGCAGCAAAATAGTTCATTCTCATTCACAGTTCACAAGTATGTTATGCAACAATGTCTAACAGTTAGGTGTACTGGTTGTAAGAACCAACTTATATCATTTGACTATAACCATACATCATTAACAGAAGACACTACGATCTTATTCACATAATCAACCACTAATATTCATGCAGTTGATATGACATGTTAACCTACTGTTCATGCAAAGACCCTCCTGGCGAAACTCCCTATATGACGAAACCCCAAAGGTTTCGTCATATTGACATGCGACGAAACTCCCATGTTTCGTCGAGGATGGAAGTGACGAAACTCCCATGTTTCATCTAAGTGTTAACAGTTTCACCCAACCCTAATCATGTAACTGCTACATTCATATCAGTACGATCAAGTTGCATTCATTACCCAAATCATTCCAATCATCTGCTATATCTTACAATTATCATCATTCCAGATACATCTAGCATGAACCCTAGGTTACTAGATTATCATTATCACCTATTCATACAACGATTCTTTGAGTACACATGAACAACGGATAACATACTATGTAAACATCGAACATGAAACATCAACTCTGAGCAGTGAATCATGGATGAATACAATCACAATATCACATCTAGTCCAATCAATTGGCAACAGAATATCAAACCCTAACTAATATAACACACGATCATAGATTATAATACAATCCCTACATTACACAGAACTTTCATCAATCAGATTCACATATACGAACATGTATTGATCTACCAAGGAATCATGTAATGATTAAACAGTGGTGTGAACTAACCGGGATGTGGTTGCCATTAAAAGAGAGAGATTAGAGCACTAGGGTTTGCTAACTGCCGATGAACGTAAAAGGGGAAGGGAAAGAATGTCTAGGGTTTCGCTAGTTATGGTTCACGCAATATATAACTAAATGCAAATGGGCTCAACTTGGGCCGGAACCCATTATGGCGAAACTATAGTGGCGACGAAACTCCAAGGTTTCGTCGTAATGATCATGGCGAAACACCAGGGTTTCGGGTCAGATATACGGCGAAACTCCTAGGTTTCGTCGGATAAAGTGTGTGGCAAAACCTCACAAGTTTCGTCATATAAACACATAAATAATAACACCAACATATGTCACTCAGTCCACAGTTTAATATTCAACCAAAGTAACACAATACAATAATTTATTAGTCAAATAACATGGTGCACATAATACAACACAACGAATTATGAAGACACAGTTGTGAGGAAAGACCTTGAATGTGACAACCCTCATAAATCCAGGTATCCATACAATTAATTAATTATGATTAGTGCTTACTGACTGTGCTGAATTACAATAGACTACTTTCTGATTACTGCAACATACTTACATGTGCATCACATATTACATAATGCCATCTCATTATCACATGCAAACTTTATTGACATACATGATGCACAAAGCACAGTTAGCATAGTTAGCGGATAACTTGGAAAAATGTTGACAATGTTCAGTACATAGACAGTGCTTTGAGACCCAGTATGGGCCAGGGACAAGGTACTACATTAGTATGGTGTGTAGGGAAGTAAGGACCATAAAACTGCGTCACTAGGTGATAGTTTAAGTGTCAGAAAGTGCCTAAAACACACACAAAGTGCAGAATTCTGCATATTTCAGCAAAATTCAGCTTTTTAACAAGCTAGTTATGTGCAAAAATATGGCAAAATGGTCCTGAATTCTTTCCTAAGTGCCGGGAATTAAAAGTGTCACAAAAAGTAACATAAAGATCATTAAACGGAATAGCTTGACACTTTAACGAACCGGTATCTAACCGAACAACCGGACACTACCCGAAACACCAAAAAATACTAGAAACATTGTTTTATTATTTCCAAGCTAGTCATGATCCCCCGAACACCTTAACACCCACTAAAATATCTAGTAACTAACTTAACTAACTATATACTTGGATTTGGATTATAAACTAACTAATTGGCTCAAAGTTACACTTAGACCCCCCCCTATGCTAGTAATCAGCCATACCACCACCACCATACCTCAAGATTTTATTTCTTTTTATATTAGATCTTGCCTTGCTCTTGTTGACAAAATATTTAGAAGTGATGGTTATAAGTATGGCATAAGGATTCAAGAGATCATCCTATATCACACACTAACACACACTTCATCTCTCTCCCTCTCCTCCCCAAGCTCTCGGCCGAACACCCCTCTTCACACCACCACCATTTTCACTTCAAGATCATTCAATCCAAGACCATCCAAGGGTGTAAGGAGGTGTCTAACGAAGTGTGAAGCTTGTGGAACTCCAAGGACCCTTCTCATTAGCTTTTATCCACCATCTTTGTCAACTTCATTCTCTTGTGTTCATCCCTAGCCATAGTGCTAGTAGTAAGACTCTCATAACCTTTGTTACTTTTAATTTTAGTTGGTTAAAAGATGTATTATGTTGTAAATCACAAGAACACTAAAGAACAAAATCTTGAATCATGAACATAAAGCTTACATATGATGAAATCTTGATGAAATAATGTTGTTTAAGTATATGTATGATACTTGTTGTTTACTTGAGATTATGATATTGGTCATCATAAGGAGCTTGCTAGATTGTGATTAAACACATGATCTAGCAAGTTAGAGGATGATTATGTGTTAACACAAGAAGATCATCCTCATATATAAGCATGAACTTGAATGATAAGATGATTTCTTGAAAAATAATAAACAAAGTAAGCTAGTAATCTCATGAATCTAAGGTCTATGAGTGGTTTTCCAAAAGAACCAAGTTTAAAATGTGATTTTTAGAAGACCTTGATGCTTACTAAAACCTACACTATTTTTGGGGGTAAAACAAATGTATAAACACTTATGAAACAAGAAGATCCATAAAGAAACGTTTTTGTAAAATATGTTTACAAGTTGTAAACATTCAAATCTTTCAAGAATGAGATTTTTGAAGAGGTAAACACACTTTAAGGGGGGTAACTAAGCCCACTAAACAATTTACCAAGTTACTACGAGTTTTTGTGAAAGATCAATTTCATGTTGTTATGTAAATTGTATAGTTTTTGTACTTGGTAAGTGTAAGATGTTTAGGGATTGTTTGTTGGTTGTTTATGATGATTTTTTAAAAGAAAATGATATGCTTAAATAGCATGGACACCTCTATTTTTAGAGGAAACTGTGGCAAAATTTTCTAAAAATATAAACACTTAGAAAAATATTTTCTAATAAATATTTACAAGTGTATTTTGATCATAAGTTTTCAATATAAACTTTGCCATAATTTTTGTAACAAAAATACAAATATTGGATTTTGGTTTTTACAAATAAAAATGGGTAAAGATATATTTAGAATATATATACATTAAGGACACTTGTGTGAATATTTGTATACTTGGTGAGATAGTTATATTATTTTAGGGTAAAATAATATAACTTAACATAATACCATGAAATTTACTATCCAAAATAATACCAAGAATATCAAGGAATAAATATATAAGTTACACACTTAATATTGTGAAATCGAACACAAGAACGTAACTTACAAAATATTCCGGAAAATACTGTTACAAATATATTTTTGGTAATTGTTATTTTGGATGCAAGAAATGAAAATATGATTTTTGTAAATATTACAAAGTTGTATCATATTTTTGACAAGGAGAAAATATATTATTTTTGGAAGTAAAAATATATTTTCTTAGAAGATATATGATTTTTTTTGGGAAAATATATATTTTCTCGAAATACATTATTTTTGGACAAAATAAGTTATTATATATTTTCTAAAGTGGGACTTGAAAATATATTAACTTGGGATTACAAATACGAAAATACATGTATGAGATACCCCCATCCTTGGGAAGGAATTACGAAAAATAAATACTTGAGGAGTATTAATACAGAAATATTACTTAAACAATTATTCCAAAACTAAATATAATTTGAGGTTAAAATAATTATTATTTTAACAAGTAATTATAACTTGGAATAATGTTGGGAACATAAGAAACGTAACTCGAAAACGTTAAACTCTAAGCCAAGGCACGACCCGTTCGTCTAATAGACGTTAGTACACTGTAGGTAGTCATGTTTGCCGAGGAGATTTGGGTTACGATTCTGAAGACGCAATACAGTGAGTTTATGTTCCCCCTTTTCTTTAAACTATCTTGTTTATTTACTTCGGGGGTGAAATACATGTTACAAAGGATTACTTACAATACAATTGGTATGGTTAGCCTAGGAAAGAACCATAGAATATGTGAATGGGTAGGCGTATACTTGATGTGACACCTGTGCCTCCACGGCCATCAAACAAATACTGTATCAATGAAATATTGTATTTCATACTTGGGACATGTATAAATATGTGTATCCTTTGCACATTATCAATTCTTGTTCGATTTCAAGCTTTAAATCGCTTTCTGGAAGGTTATACGCGCACTGATGCGTAAATATAACCCGTTTAATGAAACGAACACTCCGGAATAGTAAAATAGGTTTAACATAACTTAAATAACCTTTACATAACTTAGAAATAAGTTTTGAAGGCTTTGGTATGGCAAAATCGAGTTAAATCGCTTACAGGGACTAAAGTTGACAAACTGCGAAAGTATGCCAATTTGAACTGTAACAGACATTCCGGATCATGGCCATAAGTTAAACATACCATAAATATCCTTTAAATAGCTTAGAAATAGGCTTTGAGGGGTTCGGTGTGCTAAAATAAACTTTTGGGTCATTTAGGGACTAAAAGCGTCAAAAAGTGCATAAGTTTGCACTTTCGCTCATAACTTACGTTCTGAATACATCCGGACATCCAAAAATTTATGTAAGCACTAAAATATTTTATTTTAGTGTTTGGCATAAGAAAAATTCATTCGTCGCGCAATTTCGACCGTTTTTGCGTTCATTACGACTTCCGTCGTAATTAACCGAACAACGCAATCGTACGGCCAAACGAACTGACACCCGATATATTTTTGAGCACATTTTAAGTTCCCTATACTTAACTTCATTTTAGAGCTTTGAAATGGGGTTAACGAGGCTTAAACGTGTCAAAAGTGCATCAAATAGCAAGTTTGGAGCTTCAGGGGCCTGTTATGCCATTTTTGAAAGTAGCAGACCTGCAAGGTCCTTGCGCACCTCAAGGCTTTAAGTCTTACGGTGCGCAAGAAGGGGTCAGACTGTAGAAACTTGTTTAAATAGCTGTTAACAGCCTTTTAACCCCCCCCCCCAAAGGCCAATGCCACATGTTGATCTCTTATGGTGAGGGGCCAATTTGGGTTCCATAACCTTCCGAGAAGTGTACGGGGAGATCAAGGCACGTTATTCGATAAACGATCCTAACGGTGGTCCATTTACTATAAATGCCCATCCATCCCCATTGCAAAACCCACTTGAAATTTGAGTTTTTCTCTAAGTGGTTGTGTTTATACACTTCCTACCTGAGATTACTTGGAAATCAATCTTGCGGGGACCCTTTGTAAGTGTTCTTTCGTTCTTTTCTTTCGTTTTAGCGTTAAAGTCAACTTTGTTTGACTTTCTGCATTGACCAGTTTATGGTCAATGCGAAGTTCGTTTGAACTTCATAACGTGAGCATAATCACGATGGTTATAGTCCCTAGTGACTATACCTACTGATTACCACGTTATCTAGGCTCAGTGACGAGTCGTAGTTTCGGCCAAAATGCGTGTTATTGCGTATTTTGTAACCAAACTACTCTTAGGTATCAAAACCGTTTGTTTTGATACCAAACCTGTTTTCTAAACTTAGTTAAGCAAGTTTTAACATGCTTAGCTCGTCACTTTTAGTTTAGTGCTTATATAGGGTCGTAAGGTAAGCGATCTAAACAATCGCTTATACTTTCGAACCCGACCCGTTTGGTCGATCATT
Source organism: Helianthus tuberosus (assembly GCA_030545235.1). Taxonomy (NCBI): domain Eukaryota; kingdom Viridiplantae; phylum Streptophyta; class Magnoliopsida; order Asterales; family Asteraceae; genus Helianthus; species Helianthus tuberosus. The sequence goes on along the minus strand of CM060433.1, from coordinate 41,604,381 downwards.
AGGATCCGAACAAACACATTAGGTGACCATAGTATATAGGGAATAACCTTCCGAGGTTATACCTCATGGTCACGACGTTTAGTTAGTTGTATGATAGGTAGTTTATATGCCTTAGGTAAATTACCAAAATACCCCTTTGACGCCAAAATTCATTTTGAACATATGTAACGTAACTTTTGACATCTAAACTGATTTGGCAACAACATTAGACATGTTAAGGCATATATTACTTGTCATAGGACTAGTTAAGCGGTCCGAACGCGTTTTACGTGAACGACGCGTTAAAGTAGCATAAGCTACCTAGACGGGTCGTAATGGGTCGTAAGCACTTAGGTTAGGTTTCATTGTAGTATGAAGGCCTTGTAAAACCATATTACATGAGTTCCCCTACTCATTTGGTTTACGAGCCTCATTCTATCCGATCTTCCGTTATAGGTCCGGTTTATTAATGTAGTTACCTATATTAGGTGTCGTTTGATATCCGTGATCTCTAGCATTGTTTGGTTGTGTCACACCCCAACCAATGGCGGAAACATCGGGATGAGACGAAGTGTGAAGATTGCTAGATACATCATAACGCTATTTGTGACAATATTTAATAAACCGATTTCATTTCATAATTCATTTGTCTACATTACAAGGAAATCAAATAACATCAAGTTCAAGGGAAATACAATACAACATAATCAAAATTGATACAACTATTAAACCTAAACGTCTATATGTGTATCTAGGCATCAACGCTACTTCATTTTATAGCATCATCATCCTCAACCTGTAACATGTTTAAAATAAAGTTCAATGCAAAAGCAAAGGCGAGTATACAAGTTTAAGCATAAGTATAAGCATAAGTATAAAAGTTTAAAAACGAATCCACATGGCAACTTTTTTTATACAAGATCAACCTATCATGGCATGTAAATTTAAGTATGAGGAGTATAAACCAAGTATAATTATGCGTATGTGGATCATATGTAAGTGTCGTTTATGATCGAAACACGTTTTATGCATAAGTTTCATGTATTTACAAGTTTAGCACATAGTTTCCAAGAATTACGAATAAGCATAAATTGTTCCACGAAATTGGAGGTATGAGTATATATAAAGTATGTATAACATGTAATTAACAAAATACGAGTTTTATTCATGATATCAAGTCCCGTATTTTACATTTGATTAAGAAGAAAGGATGATTACAAGAATGCAAGTTTCCATAAATAGACTTTCAAGCAATGGTTTCTAAATATTGTAAGTATGAAAACGCAGGGCGTTACAGTCTCCCCTCCTTTAGGAAATTTCGTCCCGAAATTTATTCAAGAGGTAGACTTAAAGAGTTTTGGTAAAAGTTTGAGACTTGAAATTTTGAAACGTTTTGAAAAGTACGAAATTTTGGGAGAATAAAAATAAGTTTGTAAAATGAATTGTCTGGCTAAAATGGTTTTGAGGCATAAGCATGAGCGAAAACGCGTATAGGTAAAATGATTTTTGAATAGCTAACTTGGAGTTGCTTTACAAACGTATTGTATTTTACGAAGGAGGTCTTTATACAATGGTTTGAAATTAATAAAATAGATTGCGTAGGAAGTTTTAAAGATAGTATAAGACCACATATTCATAGAAATTGCTTCTTGAGTGGAACGAGGAGGTTTGGTAAGATAAAGTATTAACGACCTACTAAATGCGTTTATACCAGAATAAAGAATAGAAAATCGGTTCTAAAGGTAATAAGATAAGTTAGGATTCGAATGTTTAAACAAACTAGATTCTGAACGAGGTTCGTATGAAAGAAGGGATAATGGGGAATAATACGAGTATAGATGTGAGCGATTGACTCTTGAAGAATGCAAGCATAAGAATGGCATAAGTGCTGGATAGATGAACGTAGTGTGTTAAGAATGAAGTCTCGTCGTGGATAATCAGATATAATGCGTTTGTGAGTTGTCTAAAGTTGTATTAGGTCTAAATAGGTCTGCAAAACACTGAATTTCTCATGACACGTTTTACGAAAGTTTGGTAATATGGTGAAAACACTTTATATATAGGAAGTACCAGCGGCGTATCCACCATGTTTTGACCACATTACGTCCGTTTCGTGTTCGGTGCCATGTTACGTTCCGTGTCTTACCATACACAGTAGTACACTCTATGGTTCTCATGAGCCAATCACTATAATCCCGTGTGCACCCGCGATTATTTTGATCGTCACATGATCCGCATAGCTTGTACTAGTTGAGTATGAATCAGGGTATACATAATTTAAAAATAAGAATGTGTACGTATAAGAATATAGTATATAAGCAAGTCCATGCTTAAAGCGAATCCCTCGGATTACGTTCGTGTACGGGTATGAATGTATGTATCATGAGTATGAATGAAAGTATGAGCATAAGCTTAAGTGTGAATACGCATGTATGTATGAGTATCAACATAAAACGTACGAGTAGTATAAGTATACGTATAAGCATGAAACATATGGGTATAAGTAAAAACATGAAATACGTGAGTGTATAAGTATAAGCATAAAATGTATAAGTGTAGGTAAGGGTAATAAATTTTACTTATATAGTGTATGTTGGAGCCACAGATTGAAGTGCATGAAAGCGTTAAAGGGGTTAAGTATGTAAATACGAACGATATAAATGATGTTATCGCGAGATATCGACTAAAATGTGTATGATGATATGCATGTATAGTTGTTTAAATGAAACGTTGAGTTTATCGTATCAAAATTAGATTGAGCTTGGTTTGAAGGGTATAATATAGTTTGCATATGTAAAAGGATATAAAGTACTCATTGGTTAAGCATAATGCATTTTGTAATGAATGGAAATGCTACTTTTGTTTTAAAAGAGTTTACGAAATCCGAAGATGGTCGGTCTCCAAGAAGTCTTCTTGCCCACGAGTTTTGCAAATTTGGGTAGGAAAAGGTTTTCAATCGAAAGTAAGTTCGTTTTATTAAACAAGAAATTATGAATTTAGGAGGTTCTTGTGAAAACGAGGATCTTTAGAAAAGAATTTTAGCAAAAGGACTTAGTGATTGTTAAAAGTTCTAACAAATGATTTGTTGAGGTTGAAAAGAGTCCCTGGTAAAACGATCGTATAATGTCCATAAGACCTTATAGGTGTAAAAGAAAGGTTGGTTTGATCCTCCGATTGAGAATGAAAGTCCTTAGTTTGGTGATATATATCATGAGTGCGTTTTAGTGATTAAGTCGAATATGGAGTTCATGGGCAAGAGATTCCTTGGACCGATTAAATTGATAGGTAGCATTTCATAAGGTTTGGAAATTTGTGTAGTAAAACGTTTAAGATAAGTTTAAGAATCTCGTGTATATGAGTTAAGTGAAAATAGGTTGTAGGATAGAAAGTACGCTTGATAAAACAATGTATTTTGAAATCGTATACGTATGTATTTTGAATAATGATAAATAATTTAGGTATAAAACATGATCGAGTTTGCATAATAAGATTTTTTGAAGAGACGTTTTGGTAACGATCACCTAGGTAAGGGAATCACCCCTAACTCGTTGGTGAGGTCGTTTTAAGAAAAGGGGAGTGGAGTTAATCGTCAAGGTAAGGAAATCACTCCTATCTCGATGATATGTCTCCACTTATTGATACAAGGAATATGGATTTAAATTATATGAAATCATGCATATGTATAAGTGTATTAAAAAGATTTAGTATGATGTGTGTGTGAGAAGAAAATATCAAAAGTAAATTCGAATTTGAAAGGTTTCATCGTATAAAATAAATAATAGAAACACATGCTTGATTAAAACTTGGATGGTTCTAAAACGGAAGTTTTGACTAACCAAAGTGGTCGAAAAGTCTTTCGAATTTGGGGAGTATGCTTTGGCCTAATAGGTGGAATACTCTCCCCGACAAGTCGGTTAACAGTATTTACCCTTCCGGTTACTACATGTCCCAAATCAATTGAAATTTCGAGACATGGCGGGATTTATGAAAATCAAAGAATGGAACTAGTCGACAAGGTGCGGGTTTCACCCCTGACTTGACGATTTCGTATCCTAAATGTGGTTGGTACTCGTCGGGTCAAAATTTAATTTCGACACTTGACGAGGGTCCACTAGAATTTGAAATTTGAATTTCCCCATCAAGGTGAGGATTTCACTCCTAACTTGATGTTGAGTTTCATGTAAAAAGAAAGTAGATAGATTGAGAGTCTTTCACCAAATTGTGGGTTTCACGCCTATTTTGGTGAAGTCGTCTCTTTTGTGTATTACTAGTGGTTTTGATTATAAACGAGTAAAAGACGTATTCTCAAAATGATAATAACAAGTATAAGCATAATAAGTATCTCAAGAAATAATACGTAAAAGACATTTCAAGGGTAGCACAATAAGGGTGGAATGATACCACAAGTATTACCAAACAAAGCATGTATTAACACATAAGAATAGCATGTCAAGTATGATACATAAGGATAAAATGACACATACGTTAAAAATGCTCAAATAGAATAAATAAGAAACACATAAAGTGGCATGCGTGTAGTTTCAAATAAAGCATAAGAATAAGGCTCTAAACTATAGACTAGGTAAAAGCATGGCAATTCTACCTAATTCCCTATAGTTATGGCTCTGATACCAATCTGTCACACCCCAACCAATGGCGGAAACATCGGGATGAGACAAAGTGTGAAGATTGCTAGAGACATCATAACGCTATCTGTGACAATATTTAATAAACCGATTTCATTTCATAATTCATTTGTCTACATTACAAGGAAATCAAATAACATCAAGTTCAAGGGAAATACAATACAACATAATCAAAATTGATACAACTATTAAACCTAAACGTCTATATGTGTATCTAGGCATCAACGCTACTTCATTTCATAGCATCATCATCCTCAACCTGTAACATGTTTAAAATAAAGTTCAATGCAAAAGTAAAGGCGAGTATACAAGTTTAAGCATAAGTATAAGTATAAGTATAAAAGTTTAAAAACGAATCCACATGGCAACTTTGTTTATACAAGATCTACCTATCATGGCATGCAATATTTCTAGCCAATCCTCTGTTTACGCAAGAAAGTTTAGTTAATTCAACATGACCCAAGTTTAAAGGGGGCGGTGCGTTACTCCTATAGCGCTATACATGTCAAATGGAGGCTCGGGAAAGCTAATGACTAAAACATATCACATAAGTATGGTCCACGTAAGCATCAAGTATCACAACATAGTACTCATGTATAAGGATTGTTTTCGTGCATTGCATAAAGAATATTTTAAGTGTAGTTTTAATAAGGTAACATGTTACACCCCAAAAAGTGGCAAACATAAAAAGGGGGTTGCGAGTATACTCACAAAGTTTGCATACTCTTTCCGATTATCCAATTGTTGACGAGTAGAGATTTAGGTCCAAATGTATAAGGGTTAAAGTTCAAGTATGCTTGGAGTCGAGATTGGGAATAAAACAACATGAAAGTATTATATCAACATAATCATCTTCAACACATAACACTTGTATGACACTTGGTAACCACGAGGGTTATAATGATTTCATGAGTTCAACACCCATAAGAATCATAACAAGGTTTAGGTCTTTAGATGATGTTCTACTACTTTGACAATTGAACATGAATTCAACATCAAGGGTTCGAATGTACATAAATATTATTTAGGTAGTATAGTATATAGTATTAAGTCCAAATGTTCAAGTATTTCAAGCATGAGGTAGAAGATTACATCTTCATTTAGGTACCTCAAAATGTGTCATAGAAGTCATGTAGGAGGTAGGAAGAACAAGCTTCCATTTAGGCACCTCGTATATGTTCACCACTACACTTGTTGTAACATATCACATAAGTATGGTCCACGTAAGCATCAAGTATCATAACATATGTTCACCTCGTATAGTGGAAGAGGTTAGAGATGATTGGAGGTGTTTAGAGGTGGATTAGAGGTGATTGGGGAGTGCTAGAACTTGGGATTTCGTGCAAAATCGCGTAGATTTGCAGCTGATTACGTTTTCTGCAGATATGAGGTCCATGCGGGCCGCGTAAAGGATCAGGGGTCCTTATTGCGGGCCGCCTGAACTTAATGTTCCTGAATTAAAGTTTCATTTATTACAATTCAGCCCCCAAAGTTGTTATTTTAGTGTTTTAGGGCATTTAAGGACTATATTTGGCACAAAAACCTAATTTGAGATAAATTTAAGTATAAGGAGTATAAACCAAGTATAATTATGCGTATGTGGATCATATGTAAGTGTCGTTTATGATCGAAACACGTTTTATGCATAAGTTTCATGTATTTACAAGTTTAGCACATAGTTTCCAAGAATTACGAATAAGCATAAATTGTTCCACGAAATTGGAGGTATGAGTATATATAAAGTATGTATAACATGTAATTAACAAAATACGAGTTTTATTCATGATATCAAGTCCCGTATTTTACATTTGATTAAGAAGAAAGGATGATTACAAGAATGCAAGTTTCCATAAATAGACTTTCAAGCAATGGTTTCTAAATATTGTAAGTATGAAAACGCAGGGCGTTACAGTCTCCCCTCCTTTAGGAAATTTCGTCCCGAAATTTATTCAAGAGGTAGACTTAAAGAGTTTTGGTAAAAGTTTGAGACTTGAAATTTTGAAACGTTTTGAAAAGTACGAAATTTTGGGAGAATAAAAATAAGTTTGTAAAATGAATTGTCTGGCAAAAATGGTTTTGAGGCATAAGCATGAGCGAAAACGCGTATAGGTAAAATGATTTTTGAATAGCTAACTTGGATTTGCTTTACAAACGTATTGTATTTTACGAAGGAGGTCTTTATACAATGGTTTGAAATTAATAAAATAGATTGCGTAGGAAGTTTTAAAGATAGTATAAGACCACATATTCATAGAAATTGCTTCTTGAGTGGAACGAGGAGGTTTGGTAAGATAAAGTATTAACGACCTACTAAATGCGTTTATACCAGAATGAAGAATAGAAAATCGGTTCTAAAGGTCATAAGATAAGTTAGGATTCGAATGTTTAAACAAACTAGATTCTGAACGAGGTTCGTATGAAAGAAGGGATAATGGGGAATAATACGAGTATAGATGTGAGCGATTGACTCTTGAAGAATGCAAGCATAAGAATGGCATAAGTGCTGGATAGATGAACGTAGTGTGTTAAGAATGAAGTCTCGTCATGGATAATCGGATATAATGCGTTTGTGAGTTGTCTAAAGTTGTATTAGGTCTAAATAGGTCTGCAAAACACTGAATTTCTCATGACACGTTTTACGAAAGTTTGGTAATATAGTGAAAACACTTTATATATAGGAAGTACCAGCGGCGTATCCACCATGTTTTGACCACATTACGTCCGTTTCGTGTTCGGTGCCATGTTACGTTCCGTGTCTTACCATACACAGTAGTACACTCTATGGTTCTCATGAGCCAATCACTATAATCCCGTGTGCACCCGCGATTATTTTGATCGTCACATGATCCGCATAGCTTGTACTAGTTGAGTATGAATCAGGGTATACATAATTTAAAAATAAGAATGTGTACGTATAAGAATATAGTATATAAGCAAGTCCATGCTTAAAGCGAATCCCTCGGATTACGTTTGTGTACGGGTATGAATGTATGTATCATGAGTATGAATGAAAGTATGAGCATAACCTTAAGTGTGAATACGCATGTATGTATGAGTATCAACATAAAACGTACGAGTAGTATAAGTATACGTATAAGCATGAAACATATGGGTATAAGTAAAAACATGAAATACGTGAGTGTATAAGTATAAGCATAAAATGTATAAGTGTAGGTAAGGGTAATAAAATTTACTTATATAGTGTATGTTGGAGCCACAGATTGAAGTGCATGAAAGCGTTAAAGGGGTTAAGTATGTAAATACGAACGATATAAATGATGTTATCGCGAGATATCGACTAAAATGTGTATGATGATATGCATGTATAGTTGTTTAAATGAAACGTTGAGTTTATCGTATCAAAATTAGATTGACCTTGGTTTGATGGGTATAATATAGTTTGCATATGTAAAAGGATATAAAGTACTCATTGGTTAAGCATAATGCATTTTGTAATGAATGGAAATGCTACTTTTGTTTTAAAAGAGTTTACGAAATCCGAAGATGGTCGGTCTCCAAGAAGTCTTCTTGCCCACGAGTTTTGCAAATTTGGGTAGGAAAAGGTTTTCAATCGAAAGTAAGTTCGTTTTATTAAACAAGAAATTATGAATTTAGGAGGTTCTTGTGAAAACGAGGATCTTTAGAAAAGAATTTTAGCAAAAGGACTTAGTGATTGTTAAAAGTTCTAACAAATGATTTATTGAGGTTGAAAAGAGTCCCTGGTAAAACGATCGTATAATGTCCATAAGACCTTATAGGTGTAAAAGAAAGGTTGGTTTGATCCTCCGATTGAGAATGAAAGTCCTTAGTTTGGTGATATATATCATGAGTGCGTTTTAGTGATTAAGTCGAATATGGAGTTCATGGGCAAGAGATTCCTTGGACCGATTAAATTGATAGGTAGCATTTCATAAGGTTTGGAAATTTGTGTAGTAAAACGTTTAAGATAAGTTTAAGAATCTCGTGTATATGAGTTAAGTGAAAATAGGTTGTAGGATAGAAAGTACGCTTGATAAAACAATGTATTTTGAAATCGTATACGTATGTATTTTGAATAATGATAAATAATTTAGGTATAAAACATGATCGAGTTTGCATAATAAGATTTTTTGAAGAGACGTTTTGGTAACGATCACCTAGGTAAGGGAATCACCCCTAACTCGTTGGTGAGGTCGTTTTAAGAAAAGGGGAGTGGAGTTAATCGTCAAGGTAAGGAAATCACTCCTATCTCGATGATATGTCTCCACTTATTGATACAAGGAATATGGATTTAAATTATATGAAATCATGCATATGTATAAGTGTATTAAAAAGATTTAGTATGATGTGTGTGTGAGAAGAAAATATCAAAAGTAAATTCGAATTTGAAAGGTTTCATCGTATAAAATAAATAATAGAAACACATGCTTGATTAAAACTTGGATGGTTCTAAAACGGAAGTTTTGACTAACCAAAGTGGTCGAAAAGTCTTTCGAATTTGGGGAGTATGCTTTGGCCTAATAGGTGGAATACTCTCCCCGACAAGTCGGTTAACAGTATTTACCCTTCCGGTTACTACATGTCCCAAATCAATTGAAATTTCGAGACTTGGCGGGATTTATGAAAATCAAAGAATGGAACTAGTCGACAAGGTGCGGGTTTCACCCCTGACTTGACGATTTCGTATCCTAAGTGTGGTTGGTACTCGTCGGGTCAAAATTTAATTTCGACACTTGACGAGGGTCCACTAGAATTTGAAATTTGAATTTCCCCATCAAGGTGAAGATTTCACTCCTAACTTGATGGTGAGTTTCATGTAAAAAGAAAGTAGATAGATTGAGAGTCTTTCACCAAATTGTGGGTTTCACGCCTATTTTGGTGAAGTCGTCTCTTTTGTGTATTACTAGTGGTTTTGATTATAAACGAGTAAAAGACGTATTCTCAAAATGATAATAACAAGTATAAGCATAATAAGTATCTCAAGAAATAATACGTAAAAGACATTTCAAGGGTAGCACAATAAGGGTGGAATGATACCACAAGTATTACCAAACAAAGCATGTATTAACACATAAGAATAGCATGTCAAGTATGATACATAAGGATAAAATGACACATACGTTAAAAATGCTCAAATAGAATAAATAAGAAACACATAAAGTGGCATGCGTGTAGTTTCAAATAAAGCATAAGAATAAGGCTCTAAACTATAGACTAGGTAAAAGCATGGCAATTCTACCTAATTCCCTATAGTTATGGCTCTGATACCAATCTGTCACACCCCAACCAATGGCGGAAACATCGGGATGAGACAAAGTGTGAAGATTGCTAGAGACATCATAACGCTATCTGTGACAATATTTAATAAACCGATTTCATTTCATAATTCATTTGTCTACATTACAAGGAAATCAAATAACATCAAGTTCAAGGGAAATACAATACAACATAATCAAAATTGATACAACTATTAAACCTAAACGTCTATATGTGTATCTAGGCATCAACGCTACTTCATTTCATAGCATCATCATCCTCAACCTGTAACATGTTTAAAATAAAGTTCAATGCAAAAGTAAAGGCGAGTATACAAGTTTAAGCATAAGTATAAGTATAAGTATAAAAGTTTAAAAATGAATCCACATGGCAACTTTGTTTATACAAGATCAACCTATCATGGCATGCAATATTTCTAGCCAATCCTCTGTTTACGCAAGAAAGTTTAGTTAATTCAACATGACCCAAGTTTAAAGGGGGCGGTGCGTTACTCCTATAGCGCTATACATGTCAAATGGAGGCTCGTGAAAGCTAATGACTAAAACATATCACATAAGTATGGTCCACATAAGCATCAAGTATTACAACATAGTATTCATGTATAAGGATTGTTTTCGTGCATTGCATAAAGAATAGTTTAAGTGTAGTTTTAATAAGGTAACATGTTACACCCCAAAAAGTGGCAAACATAAAAAGGGGGTTGCGAGTATACTCACAAAGTTTGCATACTCTTTCCGATTATCCAATTGTTGACGAGTAGAGATTTAGGTCCAAATGTATAAGGGTTAAAGTTCAAGTATGATTGGAGTCGAGATTCGGAATAAAACAACATGAAAGTATTATATCAACATAATCATCTTCAACACATAACACTTGTATGACACTTGGTAACCACGAGGGTTATAATGATTTCATGAGTTCAACACCCATAAGAATCATAACAAGGTTTAGGTCTTTAGATGATGTTCTACTACTTTGACAATTGAACTTGAATTCAACATCAAGGGTTCGAATGTACATAAATATTATTTAGGTAGTATAGTATATAGTATTAAGTCCAAATGTTAAAGTATTTCAAGCATGAGGTAGAAGATTACATCTTCATTTAGGTACCTCAAAATGTGTCATAGAAGTCATGTAGGAGGTAGGAAGAACAAGCTTCCATTTAGGCACCTCGTATATGTTCACCACTACACTTGTTGTAACAACAAACAAGGAGGGTCATGAACTAAGATTAGTACAATAATATAAACAATCTAAGCTATGAGAAATCATCAAATCATGTGGGGATTTTATGTTGGAAAAACCCAAGTTGTTCCATAATCACTCCTACATCAAGTTGAACTTGAACATGACTTGTGGGTTAAAACCCTAACAAAACAGAATTTATTTGAGGTTTAACCTCTGATGTTGTATGTCTCAACCTTGTTTTTAAGGTTAACCAACCATAAGATAGTTTATAAGCATTAGGACATAGGTTTGAGATGAGTTAGACTCAAGTTTGATAAGTTTAAACAAGTTTTGAAAGAATTAAAACATAACAGAAAGTTTATGGACATTTTCAGGGCAATTCCAGGTCTGATTTCTCCAAGGAGAAACCAAGGAATCAAGCCCCATGATTATCCAAGGAAGTAGGAAGAAGAACCAAGTGATTTGGTTGAGAAATGGGCAAGTTATACTCACTTTAGTGCAAGAGTATGAATCTGCCCGAAATCCTGTTTTGCAAGAGCTTAGAGAGTGAATTTTTGAGGTGTAGAGAGTTGTGAAAGTGTAAAAATGCTTGGAGGATGTGTGTATTTATAGTGGAAGAGGTTAGAGATGATTGGAGGTGTTTAGAGGTGGATTAGAGGTGATTGGGGAGTGCTAGAACATGGGATTTCGTGCAAAATCGCGTAGATTTGCAGCTGATTACATTTTCTGCAGATATGAGGTCCATGCAGGCCTCGTAAAGGATCAGGGGTCCTTGTCGTGGGCCGTCTGAACTTAATGTTCCGGAATTAAAGTTTCATTTATTACAATTCAGCCCCCAAAGTTGTTATTTTAGTGTTTTAGGGCATTTAAGGACTATATTTGCCACAAAAACCTAATTTGAGATAAATTTAAGTATGAGGAGTATAAACCAAGTATAATTATGCGTATGTGGATCATATGTAAGTGTCGTTTATGATCGAAACACGTTTTATGCATAAGTTTCATGTATTTACAAGTTTAGCACATAGTTTCCAAGAATTACGAATAAGCATAAATTGTTCCACGAAATTGGAGGTATGAGTATATATAAAGTATGTATAACATGTAATTAACAAAATACGAGTTTTATTCATGATATCAAGTCCCGTATTTTACATTTGATTAAGAAGAAAGGATGATTACAAGAATGAAAGTTTCCATAAATAGACTTTCAAGCAATGGTTTCTAAATATAGTAAGTATGAAAACGCAGGGCGTTACAGGTTGTTACTCAAGGACTACTAAGCAATCTCAAGTGAGTACATAGACCCCTCTTTTACTATTTTCCAAACATTTTGGGGTGAAACACATGTGCCTACTTGTTACTTTCATGCTTTCCTATTTTCACATCATATACTTGCTATGATCATTAGTACATTTATAGTACATGATTTCATTGTGTTTTATGCTATGTATGCCCATTGTGTGCGTACTTAGTACATTATTTTACATTACATTACATTTTATGCTATGTATGCCCATTGTGTGCGTATTTAGTACATTATTTTACATTACATTTTATGCTATGTATGCCCATTGTGTGCGTACTTAGTACATTATTTTACATTACATTTTATGGTATGTATGCCCATTGTGTGCATACTTAGTACATCATTTTACATTACATTCTATGCTATGTATGCCCATTGTGTGCATACTTAGTACATTTATTATTCATCACATGCTTACATTTTTGGTATGACATTTGGTTTGTTTAAATCGGACAATGTACATTCATTAACACCGATCATGCCGCTCGGTAGTAGGTAGTGGTACCATAGGACTTGACAAATCCCATTCCAGAAATCTCGGATTTGTTTGGACGTAAGGAATGACCGAATCCGAATACATTTTTGATAACCTTTACTGAAAGGGTTATCCGACTGTCGCAAGGCTTGGATGTATGAATTTTCACAATACCGCATAGATGTTTATATCAGTATAGCATGCATTTATTACACAAAACATAACTTTGATTTAAACCATGTTTTACTTCAATACCTTATTTTTGTGCATTTTACATATGGTTTAGTTGACATATTTCACTTACCATACATAAACATTTTGACATTTACATACACAAATTCATGATTTACATTAGACATAAACATTAGACATAGACATTAGACATGGTTTTCACATAAACATTTTGACATTTGATTATACATAAACATTTTTCTTTGGTGGTTTGGTTTGAGTAAGTGATTTAAGTAACGAGGCGTGTGTAATATGATACAAGCATGGTGGATACGCCGCTGGTACTTCCTATATATAAGTGTTTGTATGGTATTACATATCGTAGCGTTATTTGAATCATTTCAACATAAGACATATAACATTTTATACAAATAACACACTTTTCACAAGACATTGTTTTACAAAACAACTTATCTTATACAAACTCATTTTACTTGATTAATCATTTAACCATACATTATTCTCTTATTTATACATATCATCTGAACTTATTGTTTTTCAAACGATTTACAAAACAAATCAATTTACAAGGTTCATGACTGACTTTTGCTAAACAATTTTTTCTAAACTTACAAGTCATGAATCCTATTTTCACAAAACCTATGTATCTCACAGGCATTTTTATGCTGACGTACCTATTTTCACATGTGTTTCAGGATATGATGCATATGATTTATCAAGATACACTTAGGCGGACTTGGGCCATAGTGACAATAAAAGATGCAAGACTAGTTATTTATGTTATGTTTCTTTGATTGTCAAGACATTGTGACTATTTTATTTAATAAAACAATATTTCAATTTCCATGTGTTATGAAACAATGATTCTGTTACAACACTCCTCGACGTTTCCACCACGTTTTGTTGTTTTACGTGGTCGGGGTGTGACAAAAAAGTTGGTATCAGAGCTCATGGTTATAGGGAATTAGGTTATTAGTAATGCTTTGACCTAGTCTATAACCTTCCTAGGACCCTAACGCGAGTTTACTTGCGTTTAGTCATAAAACAATACTGTCACCTATCCTTAGGCGACAACCACAACAAGAACATAAATTTCAAAACCGCTTTGAAAACTAATCATCTGTTCTAGGATGATTGATTACTAGGTTTTGAACCCTCTGTTATAAGGTTTTGAACCCTCTAAGTTTTCAAATCTCGTCAAAGTTTGGGTCGTAGAATGTGAACACGTGCAAACTGGAAGAGTGAATGCCTGTACCCTGAGTTTTCTGTCGAAGGCTAGAGTGTTCATACAAATCCGCAGTATCGGACCAGTCACTCTTACCTGGGAACTCTTGGGGTGAGTGTTCACTTATAGGCGAGCATGTCTTCAGTGATACATTAATATGACCCGTTTACTTTGATTTGCCACCGTCTCATTTGTTTGCCTTAGGTAACAAACAAATGATCGCAAATTCTTATGCATTGCCATTCTGTATTGTTTATCCGATGACGTTTCACTTGTTTCTCCCTATGTCTTTCATTTCCTTCTAGAATGTCTCTTCCTCTCAGCAACGGTTAAATGTCCGAGCGAACAGCCAAATTTTCCCAGCGAATAGGCGAAGTAATCCTGAAGACTGTTGAATTAGGCATTGCCATGTCTCGTCTCAACAATGAAGCCACTCAAGAGTCACCAAAGGAAGCAGAAGTCAAGCCAGCACCACCAGCCAAGAAACCAACCGAGGAATCAAAGACCATGGATGAACGATCCCCTAAGAAGTCAATGAAGTGAAAGGCTTCTCAAAACTTCGCCATGGTCGCTCACAATGGTAAAGCCGTCCCCAACCAAAACAAAGCTCATACCCTGCTCCAAATGTACCTACTGTGGACGGCGGGGACATTTGGTTAACATATGCCACTTTGCTATCCAAAACAAAGCTGTTATAAACCTTGCTACTGCTCAACCTCCTGCTAGGAAACCTTATGCCGGTACTGCACCAAAATGCGACAAATGTAATGGGCATCACCAAGCTCACTTACAATGTCGTCTGTGTGTATCATGTGGGCGAATTGGTCACCTGGCAAGTGCTTGTCGATGTAACCCGAACCAAGGTGGTCCAAATCAACCACAAGCCAATCCTGCTCAAGCTCGCTTTCAGCCTGGATCGTGCTACAACTGTGGCAAGATGGGTCATTTCGTGAATAAATTCCCGAAGCTTGCTAAGGCAAATCCAACCCACGGATGAGCAGTTGGCTGATTAGAAGATGTTGTTGTCTTATGCTTTTGTTTCTTCTATTTCTTGTAATGTGAAACAATCTGTTTTGTTTATAAGTAAATTATTGTTCACAATTCTGATATACAAGTGTAGTTACATGTGTGTATGGCATTTCCCTATAATACCTACATTAAGGAACTATGTTCCTTACAAACTACTCTTGTGAAAATTTTCCCATTCTTGCGTTTGCTCATGATTCCCTTGGAAAAATTATAAGTACTCGTTTCACTCTAAGAAACAAAGTAAAGAAAATAAAGTGACATTATGAGTAATCGTGCTTTTGCACATCTGTGTCTTTGAATCCTTGGTTAGATAACCAAGGATATTTTCAAATCTCATACCTATTACGTTTTGATTTTTCAACATACATAGTAAGAGTATTTCAAAAACAATCTTCATGATCTCAAAACTTTTCATATAGTTTGAAAATATTTTTTTTAAATGCATTGTCTATGTTATTTCAAAAACATTGGTTTTGCTTTCAAAAACAACCTTCATAATTTCAAAATGTTTCATATAGTCTGAAAACAATATTAACACAGTACATTTTCGTATCAAGTGCATGATTTCGAAAAGCATCATTCATGTTTTCAAAAACCTTATACATAATTTCAAAATTCATCTTGCATGATTTTAAAATTTTTTTTTTATATAAATATATACCTACCTAATACACCTACTTTATGATTTCAAAGGTATTATATATAAGGTTTCAAAAACATTGAACACATTTTTTTTAGAACCCCATGCATAGTTTTCAAAAATATTTTCTTCATACATTGACTTAACTTTCAAATTTCGCTTCATATGTCGCCTTGGCATATCTGGCATCTTAACTTCATAAGCATTTTACTACATGTTTTGACCTAAGCACATCAAGTGCAAGGTTTCAAAACATCTTCAACTTCTAAAATCCATATGGGATCTTTTTATCTTCACATTTAGACCCTTGTGGATGACTATCATTCAATTCAGAGTCCTTGATTGGATTCCTTATGTACCTAAATTCGAACATTTCGGTTCCTTATAATCGAAATCGATTTTTTCTTTTAAAAATCTTTCTATCTTTATAATTAGATTCTTGATAATGTTTAAAGTACCAAATGAAATCCACGAGATGGATTCCTAGTGTGCTTTAAATACATGTGCTCTGTTAGCAAAACAAATTAACAAATTAAAGATCTAGATAAACAATCTTTGTGGTTATATGACTATGTGTTTATGCATCTTGTGTTTTCTTTTATGCATTTTGTGTTTTTATACTCTGGGTATTCGTTATCCAAATCCTCGTAGAATCTTTCATATCTTCATATGAGGGATTCGTAGTAGGATATTCAAAAAGGCACTACCTTAAATCCTTAATGGGATTCTATGTAATAGTTAAGACCCTTGGATTATATAGTACATCTCCATGATTCATAAGAGACCCTTTTAGGGGTCTAGTATAAAAGATTGATTCAAAAATCTGGTTAAGAATGACATGTGATGATATAAGCTGAAAAGACTCCTTGGTTGTCTATTAAAATCATTTATTGATTTAATAAAAGGGACCCTATGGTGGTCTAGTCACACTCATCACAGGTTTGTTCATTTGGTTTTCCCCTACATATTATAAAATAGACTGTGTAAACTATGCAAGGAATTGTCTAATTATGGACGCGTACATAATTATGAGATTCAGTGCACGGTAACCACAGTAAGATTTATTATGTGTAAGAACCGATAGTGACAACAATAACAAAATGAGAACGATGTAATGGAGGTACGGTGGACACACCAATGACACTTCATATACTTGTATATAAGTATCCCTCTTACATTGCAAACATGTTGTTATTAAAGTTACTAGAAGTTCAGAACCCTAACCAATGTTGTTCAATCTTTTCAACTTCATGTTTTAAACTCTCACAAGTTTCCTCTAAATAAAATTTCGGGACGAAATTTCCTAAAGTAGGGGAGACTGTGACACCTGTGCCTCCACGGCCATAAAACAAATACTGTATCAATGAAATATTGTATTTCATACTTGGGACATGTATAAATATGTGTATCCTTTGTACATTATCAATTCTAGTTCGATTTCAAGCTTTAAATCGCTTTCTGGAAGGTTATACGCGCACTGATGCGTAAATATAACCCGTTTAATGCAACGAACGCTCCGGAATAGTAAAATAGGCTTAACATACCTTAAATAACCTTTACATAACTTAGAAATAATTTTTGAAGGCTTTGGTATGGCAAAATCGAGTTAAATCGCTTACAGGGACTAAAGTTGACAAACTGCGAAAGTATGCCAATTTGAACTGTAACAGACATTCTGGATCATGGCCATAAGTTAAACATACCATAAATATCCTTTACATATCTTAGAAATAGGCTCTGAGGGGTTCGGTGTGCTAAAATAAACTTTTGGGTCATTCAGGGACTAAAAGCGTCAAAAAGTGCATAAGTTTGCACTTTCGCGCATAACTTACGTTCTGAATACATCCGGACATCCAAAAATTTATGTAAGCACTAAAATATTTTATTTTAGTGTTTGGCATAAGAAAAATTCATTCGTCGCGCAATTTGGACCGTTTTTGCGTTCATTACGACTTCCGTCGTAATTAACCGAACAACGCAATCGTACGGCCAAACGAACTGACACCCGAGATATTTTTGAGCACATTTTAAGTTCCCTATACTTTAACTTCATTTTAGAGCTTTGAAATGGGTTAACGAGGCTTAAACGTGTCAAAAGTGCATCAAATAGCAAGTTTGGAGCTTCAGGGGCCTGTTCTGCCATTTTTGAAAGTAGCAGACCTGCAAGGTCCTTGCGCACCTCAAGGCTTTAAGTCTTATGGTGCGCAAGCAGGGGTCAGACAGTAGAAACTTGTTTAAATAGCTGTTAACAGCCTTTTAACCCCCCCAAGGGCCAATGCCACATGTTGATCTCTTATGGTGAGGGGCCAATTTGGGTTCCATAACCTTCCGAGAAGTGTACGGGTGAGATCAAGGCACGTTATTCGATAAACGATCCTAACGGTGGTCCATTTACTATAAATACCCATCTATCCCCATTGCAAAACCCACTTGAAATCTGAGTTTTTCTCTAAGTGGTTGTGTTTATACACTTCCTACCTGAGATTACTTGGAAATTAATCTTGCGGGGACCCTTTGTAAGTGTTCTTTCGTTCTTTTCTTTCGTTTTAGCGTTAAAGTCAAATTTGTTTGACTTTCTGCATTGACCAGTTTATGGTCAATGCAAAGTTCGTTTGAACTTCATAACGTGAGCGTAATCACGATGGTTATAGTCCCTAGTGACTATACCTACTGATTACCACGTTATCTAGGATCAGTGACGAGTCGTAGTTTCGGCCAAAATGCGTGTTATTGCGTATTTTGTAACCAAACTACTCTTAGGTATCAAAACCATTTGTTTTGATACCAAACCTATTTTCTAAACTTAGTTAAGCAAGTTTTAACATGCTTAGCTCGTCACTTTTAGTTTAGTGCTTATATAGGGTCGTAAGGTAAGCGATTTAAACAATCGTTTATACTTTCGAACCCGACCCGTTTGTTCGATCATTAGGATCCGACCAAACACATTAGGTGACCATAGTATATAGGGAATAACCTTTCGAGGTTATACCTTATGGTCACGACGTTTAGTTAGTTGTATGATAGGTAGTTTATATGCCTTAGGTAAATTACCAAAATACCCCTTTGACGCCAAAATTCATTTTGAACATATGTAACGTAACTTTTGACATCTAAACTGATTTGGAAACAACATTAGACATGTTAAGGCATATATTACTTGACATAGGACTAGTTAAGTGGTCCGAACGCGTTTTACGCGAACGACGCGTTAAAGTATCATAATCTACCTAGACGGGTCGTAATGGGTCGTAAGCACTTAGGTTAGGTTTCATTCTAGTATGAAGGCCTTGTTAAACCATATTACATGAGTTCCCCTACTCATTTGGTTTACGAGCCTCATTCTATCCGATCTTCCGTTATAGGTCCGGTTTATTAATGTAGTTACCTATATTAGGTGTCGTTTGATATCCGTGATCTCTAGCATTGTTTGGTTGTTACTCAAGGACTACTAAGCAATCTCAAGTGAGTACATAGACCCCTCTTTTATTGTTTTCCAAACATTTTGGGGTGAAACACATGTGCCTACTTGTTACTTTCATGCTTTCCTATTTTCACATCATATACTTGCTATGTTCATTAGTTACATTTATAGTACATGATTTCATTGTGTTTTATGCTATGTATGCCCATTGTGTGCGTACTTAGTACATTATTTTACATTACATTACATTTTATGCTATGTATGCCCATTGTGTGCGTACTTAGTACATTATTTTACATTACATTACATTTTATGCTATGTATGCCCATTGTGTGCGTACTTAGTACATTATTTTACATTACATTTTATGCTATGTATGCCCATTGTGTGCATACTTAGTACATCATTTTACATTACATTCTATGCTATGTATGCCCATTGTGTGCATACTTAGTACATTTATTATTCATCACATGCTTACATTTTTGGTATGACATTTTGGTTTGTTTAAATGGGACAATGTACATTCATTAACACCGATCATGCCGCTCGGTAGTAGGTAGTGGTACCATAGGACTTGACAAATCCCATTCCTGAAATCTCGGGTTTGTTTGGACGTAAGGAATGACTGAATCCGAATACATTTTTTGATAACCTTTACTGAAAGGGTTACCGACTGTCGCAAGGCTTGGATGTATGAATTTTCACAATACCGCATAGATGTTTATATCAGTATAGCATGCATTTATTACACAAAACATAACTTTGATTTAAACCATGTTTTACTTCAATACCTTGTTTTTGTGCATTTTACATATGATTTAGTTGATATATTTCACTTACCATACATAAACATTTTGACATTTACATACACAAATTCATGATTTACATTAGACATAAACATTAGACATAGACATTAGACATGGTTTTCACATAAACATTTTGACATTTGATTATACATAAACATTTTACTTTGGTGGTTTGGTTTGAGTAAGTGATTTAAGTAACGAGGCGTGTGTAATATGATACAAGCATGGTGGATACGCCACTGGTACTTCCTATATATAAGTGTTTGTATGGTATTACATATCGTAGCGTTATTTGAATCATTTCAACATAAGACATATAACATTTTATACAAATAACACACTTTTCACAAGACATTGTTTTACAAAACAACTTATCTTATACAAACTCATTTTACTTGATTAATCATTTAACCATACATTATTCTCTTATTTATACATATCATCTGAACTTATTGTTTTTTAAACGATTTACAAAACAAATCAATTTACAAGGTTCATGATTGACTTTTGCTAAATATTATTTTCTAAACTTACAAGTCATGAATCCTATTTTCACAAAACTTATGTATCTCACAGGCATTTTTATGCTGACGTACCTATTTTCACATGTGTTTCAGGATATGATGCATAGGATTTATCAAGATACACTTAGGCGGACTTGGGCCTTAGTGACAATAAAAGATGCAAGACTAGTTATTTATGTTATGTTTCTTTGATTGTCAAGACATTGTAACTCTTTTATTTAATAAAATAATATTTCAATTTCCATGTGTTATGAAACAATGATTCTGTTACAACACTCCTGTCACACCCCGACCGCGTAAAACAACAAATCGCGGCGGAAACATCGGGGCGTGTTGTAACAGAATTAATGTTTAATAACCATGGATACCAAAGAGTGTTTCGTTTTATTAAACATTGAATAATTACATCATCTTGAAATCTAAATACACTATTTAAACATAGTCTATCATTGTTATTGAGTCACTAAGGCCTTGTCCAGTCCTATGTGAGCATGCAACTTATCAATCGATATCATCCAACAATACCTGAAACATATGTGAAAACGAGGTCAGCAAAGAAATGCTGGCGAGTACATAGGTTTTGTGAAAATAAGATTCATGACTTCTGTTTTAAGAAAATGTTTAGTCATGAACCTTGTAATTTGCTTTGTCTTTGTAAATCATTTGAAAAATAATAAGTTCAGGTGATATGTATAAATAAGAGAATAATGCATGATTAAATGAATAACCATGTAAAAATGAGTTTGTTTAAGATAAGTTGTTTGTAAATAAATGTCTTGTGAAAAGTATGTTACTTGTATAAAATGTCCTATGTCTCAAACTGAAATGATTCAAATAACACTACAATATGTAATACCATACAAACACTTATATATAGGAAGTACCAGCGGCGTATCCACCATGCTTGTATCATATTCCACACGCATTGTTACTTAATCACTTAATCCAAACCAAACCACCAAAGTAATGTTCATGCCCAAATGTAAATCATGTAATATGTATAACCAAAATGATATGTATGGCTAGTGAAATGCATCAACTAAACCATAGATGAAACGCACAAAACAAAGTATTGAAGTAAAACTTGGTTTAAACCAATACTATGTTTCGTGGAAATGCATGATCGAATGTAAATCATGTCCAGATGTTTACCCAATCGTTACCCATTCGTTCAGATCGTTCTTGTTTTAATCGTTCTAATCGTTCTTGTTTTAATCGTTCAAAGCGTTCTTGTTTTAATTGTGAAACTACTTAATGGTCGATTCTCTAATAACATTCAAACCTTCTTGACGCGTTCCTCGCTCCATCTCGCTCTCGTTCTTAACAAACCCTTACCAAAGGATAAGTTAATAATTACAGATTCAGTCGCTACCCACAACCCCCACACATAACAATGGGTGCAGTAAATAACGGGATTTGTCAGATCCTATGGTACCATAACCTAATACTGGTCGGCTTGATCATTGCTAATGAATGTCATCGGTCATGTAACTACAACCAACAAGTTTGTTCACTTTTTGAAATTTGTTATTAGTTTTTGAAATCATTGTATTCGTTCTTGAAATCATTGTTAGCGTTCTTGAAATCATTGTTAGCGTTCTTGAAATCATTGTTAGCGTTCTTGAAATAATTGTTATTGTTCTTGAAACTATTGTAATTGTTATTGAAATCATTGATAAAACATTTAGCACATATGAGTCACCCCAAAACAATTGAAAACAGTAAAAGAGGGGAATAATGTACTCGCCTGATAATGCTTGGAGGTCTTGAACAACAACCAAACAAAGCTAGAGGGAGCACGGAATCAGTCGGCAATCTAAAACTATATAAATAAACCGGACTTAAATCGGGAGATCGGATAGAATGAGGCTTGGTAAACCAAATGAGTATTGGAACTCATATGATATGGTTTAACAAGGCCTACATACTACATTGAGACTAACCTAAGTGCTTTCGACCCATCGCGACCCATTAAGGTAACTTATGCTACTTTAACGCGTCGTGCGCGTGAAACGCGTTCGGACCGTCTAACTAGTCCTATGACAAGTGTTATATGCCTAAACATGTTACATAATCAGTTATGTGATAAAAGTTTAGGTTACATATGCTTAATTACCAATTATACATGAAAAGGGTATTCTGGTAATTTACCTAAGGCATATAAACTACCTATCATAAAACTACTTAAACGATGTGACCATAGGGTATAACCTCGGAAGGTTATTCCCTACCTACTATGGTCACCTAATGTATTTGGTCGGATCCTAATGATCGACCAAATGGTTCGAGTTCGAAGGTATAGGCGATTTATTAGATCGCCTACCCTACGACCCTAGACAACGTGGTAATCAGTGGGCATAGTCCCAAGGGACTATGACCAACGTGATTACACTCACGTTGCGAAGTTCAAACGAACTTCGCATTGACCATTACTGGTCAACGCTGAAAGTCAAACAAAGTTTGACTTTCTGACTCGAAAAGCAATAAAATAAGGAAAAGAACGAAAGAATACTTACCCAGGGTCCCCGAATGCTAATCCCGATCTAAGAACTCAGGTATGAAACAATGGTTTCAACTTAGAGCTCTCAAATCAGAATTCTTGTGGGTTTAGAAGCAATGGGGGGTGGGGTATTTGTAGTATTCGGTCCACCGTTAAAATCGTTTCAAGGAAAACGTGCCTTAATCTTGCCCGTACATGTGTCGGGACCTTATGGTGACTAAAATTCCATCCTTATCAGCTGACTAGATAATTAGGAACTTGTGGTTGTGGGTTAATCTGCTGAAAACAGGCTGTTAAGTACTCTGCATCTGGTCTGAACATGGCTAGCGCACCGCTAAGCTTAAGTTTGGCAGATTTACACTTTTGGTCCCTGTCATTCATTCAGCCCATTTTCGACACGTTTAAGGCCCGTTAACCCCATTTCAAAGCTCTAAAATGAAGTTAAAGTATAGGGAACTTAAAATGTGTTCAAAAATATCTCGGATGTCGGTTCGTTTAGCCGTACGAATGCGATGTTCGCTTAATTACGACGGAATGCGCATAAGCGCGAAAAACGATCCAAATGACGAAACGAATGGATTTTTCTTATGCCGAACACTAAAATAAAATATTATAGTGCTTACATAAATTTTTGGATGTCCGGATGTATTCAGAACGTAAGTTATGCGTAAAAATGCAAACTTGTGCACTTTTTGGCGCTTTTAGTCCCTGAATGACACAAAAGTTTATTTTAGCATACCGAACACCTCAAAGCCTATTTCTAAGCTATGTAAAGGATATTTATGGTATGTTTAACTTATGTTCATGTTCCGGAAGGTCTGTTACAGTTCAAATTGGCATACTTTCGCAGTTTGTCAACTTTAGTCCCTGTAAGCGATTAAACTTTGATTTCACCACACCAAACCTTCCAAAACTTATAACTAAGTTATGTAAAGGTTATTTAAGGTATGTTAAGCCTATTTCACTTTTCCAGAGTGTTCGTTGGATTAAACTGGTTATATCTACACATCAGAGCGCGTATAACCCTCCAGAAAGCGATTTAAAGCTTGAAATCGAACAAGAGTCGATATGTGCAAACGATACACATATTTTTACAAATCCCAAGTATGAAATACAATATTTCATTGGTTTGGTATTTGTTTGATGGCCGTGGAGGCACAGGTGTTACAGTCTCCCCTACTTTAGGAAATTTCGTCCCGAAATTTATTTAGAGGAAACTTGTGAGAGCTTGAAAACATGAGGTTGAAAAGATCGAACAACATTGGTTAGGGTTCTGAACTTCTAGTAACTTTAATAACATCATGCTTGCAATGTAAGAGGGACACTTATATACAAGTATATAAAGCGTCATTGGTGCGTCCACCATGCCTCCATTACATCGTTCTCATTTCGTTATTGTCGTCACTATCGGTTCTTACACATAATAAATCTTACTGTGGTTACCGTGCACTGTATTTCATAATTATGTACACGTCCATAATCAGACAATTCCTTGCATAGTTCACACAGTCTATTTTATAATGTGTAGGGGAAAACCAAATGAACAAACCGGTGATGAGTGTGACTAGACCGCCATAGAGTCCTTTAAATTAAATCAATAAATGATCTAAATAGACTATCAAGGAGTCTGTTCAGCTACATCACTAGATGTCGTTCTCTAACCAAATTGTGAATCAATCTTTTTGACTAGACTACTAAGAGGGTCTCTTATGAATCATGGAGTGGTACTATATAACCCAAGGGTCTTAACTACTACGTAGAAGCCCATAAGGATTTAAGGTAGTACCTTTTGAATATCCTACTATGAATCTCTCATATGAAGATATGAAAGATTCTATGAGGATTTGGAAAATCGTAACACACAAAAAATAGAGGAGAACACATAAATACATATCATATAACCACAAAATTGTTCGTTAATTTGTCTTGTAAATTGCGTACATGCATTTAAAGCACACTGGGAATCCATTCCGTGGATTTCATTTGGTACTTTAAACGTTATCAAGAATCCAACTATAAAGATAGAAAGATTCAAAAAGAAAATTCGATTTCGATTACTAGGAACCGAAGTGTTCGAATTAAGGTACATAAGGAATCCAATTAAGGACTCTGATTTGAACGATAATCATCCACAAGGATCTAATTGTAAAGATAAAAAGATCCCATATGAATTTTAGAAGTTGAAGATGTTTTGAAACCTTGCACTGGATGTGCTTAGGTCAAAACATGATGTAAAATGCTTATGAAGTTGAGATGCTTGATATGTCAAGGCGACATATGAAGCAGAATTTTGAAGGTTAAGTCAATGTATGAGGAAAATATTTTTGAAAACTATGCATGGGGTTCTTTTAAGAAAAATGTGTTTAACGTTTTTGAAACCTTATATATAATATTTTTTTGAAATCATAAAGTAGGTGTAATAGGTAGATATATTTACAAAAATGTTTTAAAATCATGCGAAATGAATTTTGAAATTATGTATAAGGTTTTTGAAAGACATGAATGATGCTTTTCGAAATCATGCACTTGATCAGAAAATGTATTGTGTTAATATTGTCTTCAGACTATATGAAATATTTTGAAATTAGAAAGGTTGGTTTTGATAACATGGCCAATGTTTTTGAAATAACACAGACAATGCATCTAGAAAAATTGTTTTCAAACTATATGAAATGTTTTGAGATCATGAAGATTGTTTTGAAATACTGGTACTGTGTATGTTGAAAAATCAAAACGTAATGGGTATGAGATTTGAAAATACCCTTAGTTATCTAACCAAGGATTTAAAGGCACAGATGTGCGAAAAGCACGATTACTCATAATGTCACTTAATTTTCTGTACTTTGTTTCTTAGAGTGAAACGAGTACTTAAAATTTTCGAGGGAATCATGAGCAATCATTTGAGAGAGAGAAATCACAGGAGTAGTTTGTAAGGTACATAGTTCCTTGATGTAGGTATCATAGGAAAAGCCATACACTCCTAGCAGGGGGGTTGAGCTGGTTGGTTGGGGACTGCTTTACCATTGTGAGCGACCATGGCGAAGTTCTGAGAAGCCTTTCGCTTCTTTGACTTCTTAGGGGATCGTTCATCCATGGTCTTTGATTCCTCGATTGGTTTATTGGCTGATGGTGTTGTCGCCTGACTAGGTCCTGCCTGTCTTGGTGACTCTTGAGTGGCTTCATCCTGGAGATGATACATGGCAGTAGCTAATTCAACAGTCTTCAGGACTACTTCGCCTATTCGCTGAGCGAATTTTGGCTGCTTGCTCAGATATCTGGGCGTCATCGTGATGAAGAGACATTGAAGAAAAAGAAAGGCAATGGGAGAAATAGGTGAAAGGTTATTGGACAATCAACACAGAATGATAACGCATGAAAATTGCGATCATTTGTTTGTTACCTAAGGCAAACAAATGAGACGGTGACTAATCAAAGTAAATGGGTCAAAAATAATGTATCGCGAAGACATGCTCGCCTATAAGTGAACACTCATCCCAAGAATTCCCAGGTAAGCACAACTGGTCTCGCGTCTGATGAGATGTATACGAAGTGCTTGCCTAGACAGAAAACCCAGAATACAGGCATTCACCCTTCCAGTTTGCACGTGTTCACATTATTTAAAACCCAAAACCTTGACGAAGTTTTGAAAACTCAAAGGGGTTAAAAACCATATAATAGAGAGTTCAAAACCTTACAATAGAGGGTTCAAAACCTAGTAATCAATCATCCTAGAACAGATGATTAGTTTTCAAAGCGGTTTTGAAATTTATGTTCTTGTTGTGGTCGTCGCCTAAGGATAGGTGACGGTATTGTTTTATGACTAAACGCAAGTAAACTCGCGTTAGGGTCCTAAGAAGGTTATAGACTAGGTCAAAGCATTACTAATTACTAATAACCTAATTCCCTATAACCATTAGCTCTGATACCATCTTTTCTGTCACACCCCGACCGCGTAAAACAACAAATCGCGGCGGAAACATCGGGGCGTGTTGTAACAGAATTAATGTTTCATAACCATGGATACCAAAGAGTGTTTCGTTTTATTAAACATTGAATAATTACATCGTCTTGAAATCTAAATACACTATTTAAACATAGTCTATCATTGTTATTGAGTCACTAAGGCCTTGTCCAGTCCTATGTGAGCATGCAACTTATCAATCGATATCAACCAACAATACCTGAAACATATGTGAAAACGAGGTCAGCAAAGAAATGCTGGCGAGTACATAGGTTTTGTGAAAATAAGATTCATGACTTCTGTTTTAAGAAAATGTTTAGTCATGAACCTTGTAATTTGCTTTGTCTTTGTAAATCATTTGAAAAATAATAAGTTCAGGTGATATGTATAAATAAGAGAATAATGCATGATTAAATGAATAACCATGTAAAAATGAGTTTGTTTAAGATAAGTTGTTTGTAAATAAATGTCTTGTGAAAAGTATGTTACTTGTATAAAATGTCCTATGTCTCAAACTGAAATGATTCAAATAACGCTACAATATGTAATACCATACAAACACTTATATATAGGAAGTACCAGCGGCGTATCCACCATGCTTGTATCATATTCCACACGCATTGTTACTTAATCACTTAATCCAAACCAAACCACCAAAGTAATGTTCATGCCCAAATGTAAATCATGTAATATGTATAACCAAAATGATATGTATGGCTAGTGAAATGCATCAACTAAACCATAGATGAAACGCACAAAACAAAGTATTGAAGTAAAACTTGGTTTAAACCAATACTATGTTTCGTGGAAATGCATGATCGAATGTAAATCATGTCCAGATGTTTACCCAATCGTTACCCATTCGTTCAGATCGTTCTTGTTTTAATCGTTCTAATCGTTCTTGTTTTAATCGTTCAAAGCGTTCTTGTTTTAATTGTGAAACTACTTAATGGTCGATTCTCTAATAACATTCAAACCTTCTTGACGCGTTCCTCGCTCCATCTCGCTCTCGTTCTTAACAAACCCTTACCAAAGGATAAGTTAATAATTACAGATTCAGTCGCTACCCACAACCCCCACACATAACAATGGGTGCAGTAAATAACGGGATTTGTCAGATCCTATGGTACCATAACCTAATACTGGTCGGCTTGATCATTGCTAATGAATGTCATCGGTCATGTAACTACAACCAACAAGTTTGTTCACTTTTTGAAATTTGTTATTAGTTTTTGAAATCATTGTATTCGTTCTTGAAATCATTGTTAGCGTTCTTGAAATCATTGTTAGCGTTCTTGAAATCATTGTTAGCGTTCTTGAAATAATTGTTATTGTTCTTGAAACTATTGTAATTGTTATTGAAATCATTGATAAAACATTTAGCACATATGAGTCACCCCAAAACAGTTGAAAACAGTAAAAGAGGGGAATAATGTACTCGCCTGATAATGCTTGGAGGTCTTGAACAACAACCAAACAAAGCTAGAGGGAGCACGGAATCAGTCGGCAATCTAAAACTATATAAATAAACCGGACTTAAATCGGGAGATCGGATAGAATGAGGCTTGGTAAACCAAATGAGTATTGGAACTCATATGATATGGTTTAACAAGGCCTACATACTACATTGAGACTAACCTAAGTGCTTTCGACCCATCGCGACCCATTAAGGTAACTTATGCTACTTTAACGCGTCGTGCGCGTGAAACGCGTTCGGACCGTCTAACTAGTCCTATGACAAGTGTTATATGCCTAAACATGTTACATAATCAGTTATGTGATAAAAGTTTAGGTTACATATGCTTAATTACCAATTATACATGAAAAGGGTATTCTGGTAATTTACCTAAGGCATATAAACTACCTATCATACAACTACTTAAACCATGTGACCATAGGGTATAACCTCGGAAGGTTATTCCCTACCTACTATGGTCACCTAATGTATTTGGTCGGATCCTAATGATCGACCAAATGGTTCGAGTTCGAAGGTATAGGCGATTTATTAGATCGCCTACCCTACGACCCTAGACAACGTGGTAATCAGTGGGCATAGTCCCAAGGGACTATGACCAACGTGATTACACTCACGTTGCGAAGTTCAAACGAACTTCGCATTGACCATTACTGGTCAACGCTGAAAGTCAAACAAAGTTTGACTTTCTGACTCGAAAAGCAATAAAATAAGGAAAAGAACGAAAGAATACTTACCCAGGGTCCCCGAATGCTAATCCCGATCTAAGAACTCAGGTATGAAACAATGGTTTCAACTTAGAGCTCTCAAATCAGAATTCTTGTGGGTTTAGAAGCAATGGGGGGTGGGGTATTTATAGTATTCGGTCCACCGTTAAGATCGTTTCAAGATAAACGTGCCTTAATCTTGCCCGTACATGTGTCGGGACCTTATGGTGACTAAAATTCCATCCTTATCAGCTGACTAGATAATTAGGAACTTGTGGTTGTGGGTTAATCTGCTGAAAACAGGCTGTTAAGTACTCTGTATCTGGTCTGAACATGGCTAGCGCACCGCTACACTAAAAGTGTAGCGCACCGCTAAGCTTAAGTTTGGCAGATTTACACTTTTGGTCCCTGTCATGCATTCAGCCCATTTTCGACACGTTTAAGGCCCGTTAACCCCATTTCAAAGCTCTAAAATGAAGTTAAAGTATAGGGAACTTAAAATGTGTTCAAAAATATCTCGGATGTCGGTTCGTTTAGCCGTACGAACGCGATGTTCGCTTAATTACGACGGAATGCGCATAAGCGCGAAAAACGATCCAAATGACGAAACGAATGGATTTTTCTTATGCCGAACACTAAAATAAAATATTATAGTGCTTACATAAATTTTTGGATGTCCGGATGTATTCAGAACGTAAGTTATGCGTAAAAATGCAAACTTGTGCACTTTTTGGCGCTTTTAGTCCCTGAATGACACAAAAGTTTATTTTAGCATACCGAACACCTCAAAGCCTATTTCTAAGCTATGTAAAGGATATTTATGGTATGTTTAACTTATGTTCATGTTCCGGAAGGTCTGTTACAGTTCAAATTGGCATACTTTCGCAGTTTGTCAACTTTAGTCCCTGTAAGCGATTAAACTTTGATTTCACCACACCAAACCTTCCAAAACTTATAACTAAGTTATGTAAAGGTTATTTAAGGTATGTTAAGCCTATTTCACTTTTCCAGAGTGTTCGTTGGATTAAACTGGTTATATCTACACATCAGAGCGCGTATAACCCTCCAGAAAGCGATTTAAAGCTTGAAATCGAACAAGAGTCGATATGTGCAAACGATACACATATTTTTACAAATCCCAAGTATGAAATACAATATTTCATTGGTTTGGTATTTGTTTGATGGCCGTGGAGGCACAGGTGTTACAACTCCTCGACGTTTCCGCCACGTTTTGTTGTTTTACGTGGTCGGGGTGTGACACTTGAGGCCATCAATCCTCTTGTAGGACCGTGGGGTATGAGTGATAGATCTATTTGGGTGTAGCGAGCCCACACCCATGGGGACCAGGGTGGCCCATAGGGTGACTATGTCTTCCAGCCGGAAGCCCGGTACAAATTTGCTAGGTTTGAGTCTTCCTACACCGTCGCACATATTAGTGGCCTTGCAAACCATTGGTGATCTTTTCCTTGTTTACTATCATACCGGGACTTTCATACATACAATGAATACAAAAGTTTTATGCAAACTCACGAACACATGAACTCGCTCAACTTTTGTTGATATTTTTAAACTACATGTATTTCAGGGAACTAGTGGATCTGGCTGGTGTGTGCATGTTTTCAAGTTGCGTATAAATAAAAGATGTCATCCGTGGTCGTAGAGTTTAGAAGATGATCCTATTCCTGGACGGGATACATGTTTCTAAACCCGGTTTTATTTAAGATCTTTTGTCGAGTCTTGATGAACTCATTTGAACATGTTGCGGTTTGTAACTTAAGTTTGGTGTTAACTTTTCAAACAAGTATGTTGTGGTACTTTCAAACTTAACTTTTATAGATGAATATCTTTTGGTTTTATCGTATAGCAATGTTATGATTGAATGCTATGGTATTAAGAAGTCACACCAATAACCACGCTTCCGCAAAAGTCAGGGCGTGACAGCTTGGTATCAGAGCTTCGATCGTAGCGAACTAGGATTCTTTCTCGAGTCTAGACTACGATCATTAGGGCTCTCACGAAAATGTTTTCACAAACATGTTTTCATTGCATACACAAAATGTCCAGATCTAGGAAACAAATATTTTTACAAATAAAAGAGACAAAATACATTTCAAAGAATTCATTTATATTTCAGTCTGAGAGACTAGGGAGTTATTCTGAGAGACTAGCTGGGTAGTGCAGTCCGAGAGACTAGGGACTTAGTCTGAGAGACTAGCTGGGTAGTGCAGTCTGAGAGACTGGGGAGTTAGTCTGAGAGACTAGTTGGGTAGTGCAGTCTGAGAGACTGGGGAGTTGGTCTGAGAGACTAACTGGGTAGTTCAGTCTGAGAGACTAGGTAGTCTGAGAGACTAGTTGGGGCAGTCTGAGAGACTGGGAGGTTTAGTCTGAGAGACTAAGTAGTTCAGTCTGATAGGCTGGGTGGGATAGTCTTGGGAAGACTAGGATGCATACATGCTTACATTGTTATTACTTACATGCTTATTTGATGATTGTTGATACATGTGCATATGTTGTGATTGCTTTGTTACAGACACCATGTCCTCTTCTGATAGCGGACTATCAGATACCATAGACCCTATGGCCATAGTTTCAGATGACGAGATGGCCACAGACCCTGAGGTTTTTACATCTGACACTACGAGTAGCGATGATGATGACTTCCACCCGTTTGCTTTACCAGATTTTGGAGATGATATACCGCTAGCTGATGGTCTTCCTGGCGAGGATCTACTTCTTGTTTAGATCCCTGCTCCTTTTCCTCTTGCTGCATTTCCTCTCGAGGATCTGCCTTTTGACGCTATGTCTGGCGATGACATCGATCTTTTTATTGAGGGTCCCCCAGAGGGTGCCCATGATGATGGAGCCCCAGTCGATGGTGTCATTACTGTTCCGCTTATTGAGATTCCAGTAGTTGAGACTTCTTCTGACCATTCTGGTCCTGATTCATTCGAGTCTGTGTCATCTACTACTTTACACGCACTGGGATTACAACGATATCCCACCGATACTGAGTCTGACACAGCTATGTCTGCCGCACCTGATATTCCACACGGTGTTGATCATGATTTTAAGTTTGATGACGAGTTGGATCCTGTCTTTCCTCACGACTTTGACCCTGATCACGAGATTGAGTTTGTCCCCGATGATCAGCCTTTTGAGGCACCTGTCGTTCCTGACGATCAGCTCTTTGATATACCCGCTGATCTTGAGCTTGATCCAGCTGACCCTGAGCCTGTGATTGCACCTGAGCCTATACCTGCTCACGATCTTCTACCTGAGCATGACCCTGCACCTGCCGATGTACCAGTTGTTGCACCACCTTTACCTGACCCGATCCATGCACCTGTTGATCATGCTCCTTTTGCAGCCCAGATTGACCCCAAATATGCATTCACCCACAATGGGTGGATAGAGGATGACGACGACTTACCTCCTTTTGTTAGACCGGTTACTCCCCCTCCTACACCTACACATGCACCCGTTGACATTGCCCCGTTTCACCCACACGTATCTGACATTCATCGCACTGATTTACCAGTCACGTTTCTACAGGATATTCCTCCTCCCCGTCCCGAGGAAGGTCCATTGAGTCAGCCGCCTGGTCATGTACCACCTGTGTCAGCAGTCTTTCCGTTCATGCCACCGTTTGCACCTGCTGCACCTTGTGCTTCTGTACCATCGGGCGAGCCACTTATCTGGTTTCCGCCCAACACGATGCCTGTTTCTGATCCATACCATCCCTTCCACATTGGATACACGAGGGATGATTTGCTTTTGTCGCTGCAGCTCCAGCAGGAGATGCTGTGTAGGAGAGTCATGGAGTTAGAGAGGATCCTGCGTCCTCCGCCTTGTCCTTGTCAGTCACCATTCGCGACTCCACCCGCTCCTCTCCTGCCATACCCAGATTTTGACTTCCGTTTTCTTACTATGGAGCAGCAGGTTAGCTACCTGTTGCGTATCGTTCATGCCCTCGAGGAAGATTTAGCGCATTTGCACAGGTTGCTTTTCGTTCCTCCACCTCCTCCTCCTCCACCATCAGCATAGCAGTTTTTGGTTTTATGCAGGTAGCATACTTTTGGTGAGAGTGCAGCTATTGAGCCAAATTGCACAGATTTTTGAAGACCACATTTCTTTTGACTTTTGATTGTTGTAGTTGATGGATAGTTTGGGCAAGGGTGATGCGACCCTGTAGTCCTTTTTAGTTGTGTTATGGTACATTGTGAAACTTGTAAAACTGTATTTGTGGTCATTTGATATATGAAAGCTCAATCGCAACATTCTCATTGTATACGTTGTTGGATTACTTGTTGTGTTATGACATGGGATGTTATGTGTTTATTTGTGTTGATAAATGTTACTATATACGCATACTACATACTTATATGCATAAGACTTGACTTATACAATCTTCTTATAGAAGATGCCTCCACGAAGGGAAACTCGATTGCCCACTACTGAGGCCGAGTTACAAGAATGGATTTCATGAGCGATAGCAGATTACGAGGCCTCACGCGCTGAAACTAGCGGGGGTACCTTGAGGAACAACCCACCTCATGGTAATGTTTAAGTCGCTTGAGACACATTACGTTACATTTGGATATTCCATGTACGTTTGCTAATGCTTTCTGTGAATGATGTTACTTGTACAGGCTGTACCTATAAACAACTTTTAGACTGTAAACCGCTGAATTTCGACGGCACCGGGGGTGCTGTGGCTTTTGTTCGATGGATGGAGAAGACCGATTCTGTGATAAGAATGAGCAAATGCGCACCAGAACACCAAGTGACCTACATCTCTGGATTGTTCATAGATGGAGCGCTTTCATGGTGGAATCTCCAAGTCCAAACTTTGGGAGAGGCGGCAGCATACACTTTGACTTGGAATGAAATGAAGGAACTCATGCGTAAAAAGTATTGCTCCAGGGCCAAAATTCAAAAGTTAGAAACTGAATTCTGGAATCTCAAGATGGATGGCCCGAAGATCGCCGAATATATGCAGAGATTTCACGATCTATCTCACGTGGTACCATACATGGTTAGTCCGAAATTCAAGCGCGTTGAGCGTTTCATTTGGGGGTTGGCACCTCAGATTATGGGTATGGTGATGATGTCAAAACCTGCTATGATCACCGA
This sequence comes from Helianthus tuberosus, assembly GCA_030545235.1. Taxonomy (NCBI): domain Eukaryota; kingdom Viridiplantae; phylum Streptophyta; class Magnoliopsida; order Asterales; family Asteraceae; genus Helianthus; species Helianthus tuberosus. Next base: position 41,569,910 of record CM060433.1, on the reverse strand, counting down.
GGCTATCGAACTGAGTGTAGCACTAACTGAAGAAGCAATCAGGTTAAACAAGTTTTCGATCGCTGACCAGAAGAAGAAAGAGACTCACGTTGAGTCATCGGGTGAGAACAAAAGGAAGTTCTCAAACTTCAAGAAAGGTACCAGCAGTGCTAACAAGAAGGAAGAGGCAAACGCACCAGCCAGGGCCAAAACTGGTGCTGAAAACAAAGGAAAAGGGTACATGTGCATTTTGACCAAATGCGATGCGTGTCAGTTGCATCACAATGGACGGTGCCGAGCTAGAAGATGCGAGTCTTGTGGAAGAGTTGGTCACTCGAAGGAAACATGTTGGGTTGGTACTGGGCGTGGTAACAATGGTCAGAGAGGTTATGGCAACAACAACCGTGGTGGGAATGGATACGGAAACCTCCCTCAAGGAGGAAATGGCGGTAACGGAAATCGTGGTAATTTTGGGAATCAAGCTGGTAATGGAAACCGTGGAGCGAATAACAATCAAGGTGGTAATGGGAACGTTAATGGTCGAGGACCAGCTTGTTTTAATTATGGAGACGTGGGGCATTTCAAGAGAGAGTGCCCAAAGCTCAATCAAGCTCAGGGAAGGGTTTTCAACATCGGTACGAGGGAAGCTCGCCAAGATCCAAATGTGGTCACTGGTACGTTCCCTATCAACCAACGTTATGCATTTGTACTATTTGATACTGGTGCCGATTATAGTTTTATATCGCTAGAATTTAAGAATATACTTGGGTTGGTAACCAGTAAGCTAGACATTCCATATTCAATAGAACTAGCTAATGGAAAGCTAGTAGAAGCAAATGAAGTTATTAGGGGTTGCGTGATAGAACTGGGTGAGCACGAGTTTACGCTTGATCTGCTGCCAGTCGAGTTGGGAAGTGATGTGCTAAAAAATGGTTTAACTAAAAACAACTAAATTAAACCCTAAACTAAGACTCTCTAAACCCTAAACCACACGACTGGCAAGTGTACCGATCACTGTAGTATAGCCTAAGGAAGTCCGAGTATCGAACCCAAGAGACTCTACTGATTATGCTAATGACTCAATTCTAGACTTAGACTGACACGACTTAACTAATTGTTTATTGATGGGGGGGGGGGGTTCTAAAAATCCTAAGAATTGCAAGTAATGAAAATCTAGATTAGCTAAAGAACTAACACGAACTCGAACGACGACCGAACTCAAGAGATGATGAAGGCTACCTAGGCTAGACTCCTGTTTAACTTGGATTGGATTTCTATTTGATAGTTTTGTGGTATTGAACCGGGATCTTTGGATTCTAAACCTATTAAGACACCACTAAGCCCCTCGAACACTCTCAAGGCGATTCTTATGGCACTACCTAGGTTGTTACGCTCACCGGTTTTCTAGATTTCTTTTCCGTCCTCTAGTTTCTTGAAAGTGCCTATATAAGACGCTCTACCTTTCAGCGTGAACGTCTAAAGCAACTACGGGTTTTAATCTTGGCTTAATAGACAATGGAATGTTAAGTCCTTATAACTAAACCGAGACCTATTAATAACCTCGAGCCTTTCCGCGACGAGTTTAGCAGAACACTTGATTTTATTGAATTACCGATTATTACTTCTAAGGTTAGTTACGTAATTTCACCCTAAAGGATCAAAGATTTATTATGTGATATAGACACTCACCAAAACCTAAAACCCTAGCTCGACTCTATTCCGTGATAAAGACCGTCACCAAGAATCAAACGAAGTAATAAACAATAATAAAATAATCATAAGCATGCATACGCACCAAGTTAAATTCCCATAGCTTTTACAGTACAAGAAAAATCCATAACCACGCCAAGAATCCAATAAAAATCCAATCTTTGTTAAACATTCATCATAGCCTAGGTAGTAAAGGTTTCTAGCCAATAATCATATTCAAAAACAAAACACAAATCATAATCAAATCTGAATTCATCATTGAACAAATAAAAACAAACGAAAAACGAAGAAACAAGATATTAGAACCCGTAAACTTCGATCCCGAGTGCTCCCGAATGTTCCCCGACGATTCCTTGGCTTCCTGAACCTTCAAAGCACTTCAATCAGCCTCCAAGATGTCCAAAAGATATCCAAATTCGTAATAATTCGTTTTCTTCTCGTCTGTTGTCGATCATGATCATTTATAAGTCAAAAACCCTAACAACCGTTGCTGTTTCAAGTCGGTTTCGCGTATTCAGCCCCCTCGCGGCCCGCATGAGAGTAATGTCAAGTTGAGGCGGGCCGCGCGCGTATCACAATTTCCGGATTCTTGAGTTTAGTTGAGGCGGCCCGCGTTCAAGATTAAGCTTATGCGGCCCGCCTGGAAGCTCCAGAACTGCTTTTTCGCTTCGTTTCGCCCCCGAGCTTCTCGAATCTCGTTCCAGTCTTTCGCCCTTTCAATATTTAACTCGTATCTGCTCCTTTTAACTGTAAAAACCTGGAAAACGTAAAACATCAAAAGTATATGCATTCTATTTTAAAACCGGACAAAAACGACTATCTAACGACTAAAACCGGACGCGAATAAAGATGTATTTTACAATACATCAAATATCCCCACACTTACTCTTTTTTCGTCCTCGAAAAAGAATTATGCAAACGGAATCATAGTCGGAATAGTCGAACGGGCCAAAAACTTAAGTTACTTTTATTAAAACCGAAACTCGTGTTAGCCGCGATTGAAAGTATATCGATCCTCTTAAACCCAACCCAGTTCCAAGCCCTTATGATGCAAGTTTAGTTCAAGTGCGGTCAATCTACTTAGGGTCTCACACTAAGAATTGCAAGTCCACCTAATCCCCCCTCAAGCTTATAGGACAAAAGAAACAACCACTGGGTTATTTCCTAACCGCCTTATACCAAGATCCAAAGAGTTTAGAATCAAATCTATATATATATATATATATATTTTTCATACGAGCTTAGACTTTGCTTTTTGCTCTTTTTTTTTCTCTCGTGAGTCTAGACGATGCTTTCCCTAACCAAGAGGTATTCCGGCTGTAGAGTCGCGATCCCCAACCACAGATTACTTAGGTTTCGGTACTTTTATTCGGCAAGGCGATTTCACACATCCCAGAGGCATTCCGGCTGTAGAGTCGCGATCCCCAACTCGGATTACATAGACCTGTGCTACTTTCAGTTAGTTTCTAGCTCACTTTTTATTCTATTTTTTTTTCTTTCAACGAGATAATGACCAAAAACTCTAACGATCTTAGCTTATAACGGCATCCCTTATACTATTTTTGGCGGTTTCAATTTCCACACTCTCCCTAGATGAGAACCCACTAGTAGATCGACAATTAGGTGTATTTAAGATCAAAGGAACCCAGAACCGAACCGAGCCTACTCGCGCATCCCAAACTAGACACAAGCACGATTATTTTATCTCATATTATTATTATTTGAACCCGAACAAAAACCAGACTTTTCTATCATTTTCCGTTTTTTAGTTTGCAAACTTCTTATTTCAAAAGACATTTTTCTATTTTTTAATTTTTTTTAATTTTTTAATTTTTTTGTATTTTTTCGACTTTTATGACTCGACTAACTATACTAACGACACTAAACGATAGTTTCCCATCCCCACACTTAAACTTTACATTGCCCTCGATCGTCTAGCATTTCGTTCGCGATCGGCTTTGACTCTGACTAGCATGCTTGATAAAATGCCCGAAATTTGAATAAACAGCTCCAAACTCACCCGAATGGAGATTGAGTACGGGTGGTACATATTCGAACCTGCAAAACAAAAACAAGAAAAATACCAAAGCAATACCGACTCGACACAAACGACGCAAAACTTCTAACTTAGACTCATAATACAAAATATAAAAGCATAATGCAAGCACATACCCCGTGTACGACGACTCGAACCAACAACGATGGTGGTATGGTGAAAACGAACAGTGATGATGATGAAATTGGTTATTTAATGATGATGGTTGATGGATGGTGATTTATATTGAAACAAAATTGGGCCAAAACTGCTGTTCATCGAAAAACAAGACCCACGCGGCCCGCCTGGAATTTAAGTTAAGTTGATGCGGGCCGCGAGTGTCCAAGGGTTTCAAACTTTCATTTAGTCCATGCAGCCCGCCTAAGGTGAACATATAGTGGATGCGGGCCGCCTGGACAGCAAACATCAGCGATTCTGTTGACAGCAACAGCAGATTGCTGATTTTAACTTTTAATTAATACCCAAAATACCCCCTGCCTCGTATTTCGTCGTTTTGAACAGTAAACGTACCTGGGCAATGCTCGTCTGCTGAGCTCGATCTTCATGAAGGAGTGTGTACCTGCAAAAACTTTGACGACACACAAAAGACGCAAAAACACGAAACGACGCAAACGACGCTAACAACCTAACTAACAACACGACACGAACTACGACTCAAAATACAAACTCTACAATAATTCACAACTGTTCACACACTTACGGAGGATCAAATAATCGGCGCTCCCCTCCAAACCAACTCATACGGGCCGTAGCACTATCATTCGTAAAATCTCCCCCATCTCTCATAAATCTCTCATACTCCATCGACTCGTCATCAAGCGGTGTGAATCTAAACATATCATCGCTATACCTATCCCCACACTGAGCCTTGCTCAGTTTCTCTAACTTAGATTCTAACCTAATCATTCTCTCTTCCAATTTCTCGACTCTCCTATCAGGTGGATCCCCACACTTGGGTTTTAACACCTTTTCTAGACTCGGCTCACTTAACACCTCTTTCTCATCTCTTTCACTCTTCTCACTTTCCTCAGATGTTATCGCCTCGACTCTCTCACTCGATCCTTTCACATTATTCACCTCAAAAACTACCAACTCGTCACCCGCTCTATGTGTAATTGTGCCTAAGAAGACATCTATAAGCGCTTTAGCTGTGTTCAAGAACGGGCGCCCTAAAATCAACGGAACTTTATCATCGGCCTCCATATCTAGCACTACAAAATCAGTCGGAAACACAAACTTATCCACTTTTACCAACAAATTCTCTACAACCCCTCTAGGATACTTAACCGTCTTATCTGCTAACGAGAGGGTCATACGAGTTGACTTCAAATCACCAAGGCCTAGTTTTTCGTAAAATGAATATGGCATCAAATTAATACTAGCACCAAGGTCTGCCAACGCGTCGTTTTTAACATCACCACCAAACAAACAAGGAATCGTGAATATACCTGGATCAGTGAGTTTCTCAGGAAGTTTATTCAAAATCACTGCAGAACACTCTCCATTCAATGGAGTACTAGAACACTCACCTACCCTATCCTTAACTTTGAGAAAATCCTTAAGGAACTTAGCGTATTTTGGCATGGATCTCAAAGCCTCTATGAACGGAAGATTCACCTTCAGCTGGGTGAACATCTCAAGAAATTTCTCATATTCCCTAGAATATAACTGCTGCCTAGCACGAGCGGGGAACGTAAGGCGGGAAATATCAATCACTGGCGGTGGCCGAACCTTCGTCGGCTGCTTCTCCACTTTCTTCTCTACTGGTGACTTCTCGGCGTGTGCGGTACTTGCTGGGTCTAGCCTCATATGCACCTTGCCTGGAGCCTCCATCTCAATCTCCTCATCTACCTCATCATCTTTCTCTTCCTCAACTCTCCCTCTCACAACCTCTCCTAGACTCATCCCACTACGAGTAGTAATTGGTTTCACAGAATGGTTAACTGGGTGAGTGGTACCTGAATACTGACCAGAAGGGTATTCTTTCAACTGCCTAGATATATCCCCTACTGTTCTCTTAAGATCTAAGAGAGTAGCCTCTTGATTTTTAAGCTGAAGTTCGTGACTCTTATTAATTTGATCCTGATTCTTCATGAATGCCTGATTCTGAGTCATCATCTGGCCGAACATCTCCTCTAACCTACTCATATTACCCTCTGAACCCTTTCCACTACCTTGACCCTCTTGACTCGACCCCCCACTAGCAAACTGACCTCCTGAACTACTACTCGTGTAAAGACCCGGCCCCTTATTTTGATACTGACCAGATGGACAACCAGGGGGATTGTCAGAAGGGCGAAAACTACTACCACTACCCTGCCAGTTGGGGTTAAAACTATTATTATTATTACTAAAAAGACCCCTAGACTGACTTGCTATGTATTCTACCTGCTCTAACGTAAGTGTGGGACAATCGAGTGTGTCATGACCTCCCCTACAAACCTCACACCTATCAACTTTCTTCTTAATCTCGTCCAACTCTTTCCTCATCTCTTGCCTCAAATCTTTCCTCACACTCTCGACTACAGCAGCTACCGATGGATCCAAGCTAACTTGGTTTACCCCTCGACCGGCCGAGGTGGTTGTAACAGGAATGGAAGTCCTGCCGATAGTGCTGTAATCCATATCAGAATGTGCAAAGCTCTCAAACAAATCATTACACTCTGTCACCGTCTTCTTTCCCATAAGCTGCCCTCCTGCTGAAGTATCAAAACGATCTCTAATCTCAGGAGTTAGACCATTGTAGAACTTCTCAACTAACGCCCAGTCTAACAAACCATGCTACGAACAACGAGAAAGAAGCGTCTGAAAACGCTCCCAAGCTAAGTGATATGGCTCATCAGGCTCCATACGGAAGGAGTTAATCTGATCACGAAGGCGAGATGCCTTGGCTGGGGGAAAGTACTTGGCTAAGAAAGCATCACGAAGACCAGCCCAAGTAATGAAAGTGCCTGCGGGCTGAGAATCAAACCAGACGGCTGCGCGTCCAACGAGAGAAAACGGGAAGACCTGGAGGTACCTAGCATCTAGATTGACACCCTCTATGGAATAGGTGCCACAAAGACGAGTGATGCGATTTATATGCGCGGGTGCATCCTCGTCGTCTCGACCATGGAACTGGCAAGAATTGGTAATGGCGGTCATGATGTAGGAAGGAATCTACCAAGACCTATCATTTGCGATGTTCGGAAGGGTGATGGGTGAAGTAGCGCCGGTGAAACCGGTAGTAGCCTGCTGGTAAACGGGGCGGTTCGCCATGGCAGGTGGAGGACTAGGTGTACGAGAACGGGAGGGTGGTGGGGAAACATGTGGTGAAACGTGTGGTGATGGCTTTGGTGTGAAATCGAACGCGGGGGTGGACTGCGCAACCGAAGAAGAGCTAGAAGCACTAACCTCTGACACAGAAGACGAAACGGACGACTTGACTGTAAACAGAAGTGGCGGCGGTCCGTGCGAACGCGTATGGGGCATCCACCAAAGACGAACAACGAAAAGACTCTAACAACGACTCACTAACCTATAAAAGACACTAAAGCAAATACTTTTTTTAAAATTTTTAGACTCCTATGACTCAACGAACACAAATAGCACGTAATATGTCAAACAAGTCCAAACAAAGTAGTCAACGCAATCGCCAAAGAATCCCCGGCAACGGCGCCAAAAACTTGATGTGCTAAAAAGTGGTTTAACTAAAAACAACTAAATTAAACCCTAAACTACACTCTCTAAGTTTTAAATTTATAAAAGTAAGACTCTCTAAACCCTAAACCACACGACCGTTAAGTGTACCGATCACTGTAGTATAGCCTAAGGAAGTCCGAGTATCGAACCCAAGAGACTCTACTGATTACGCTAATGACTCAATTCTAGACTTAGACTGACACAACTTAACTAATTGTTTATTGATGGGGGGGGGGGGGTTTCTAAAAATCCTAAGAATTGCAAGTAATGAAAATCTAGATTAGCTAAAGAACTAACACGAACTCGAACGACGACTGAACTCAAGAGATGATGAAGGCTACCTAGGCTAGACTCCTGTTTAACTTGGATTGGATTTCTATTTGATAGTTTTGTGGTATGGAACCGGGATCTTTGGATTCTAAACCTATTAAGACACCACTAAGCCCCTCGAACACTCTCAAGGCTATTCTTATGGCACTACCTAGGTTGTTACGCTCACCGGTTTTCTAGATTTCTTTTCCGTCCTCTAGTTTCTTGAAAGTGCCTATATAAGACGCTCTACCTTTCAGCGCGAACGTCTAAAGCAACTACGGGTTTTAATCTTGGCTTAATAGACAATGGAATGTTAAGTCCTTATAACTAAACCGAGAACTATTAATAACCTCGAGCCTTTCCGCGACGAGTTTAGCAGAACACTTGATTTTATTGAATTACCGATTATTACTTCTAAGGTTAGTTACGTAATTTCACCCTAAAGGATCAAAGATTTATTATGTGATATAGACACTCACCAAAACCTAAAACCCTAGCTCGACTCTATTCCATGATAAAGACCGTCACCAAGAATCAAACGAAGTAATAAACAATAATAAAATAATCACAAGCATGCATACGCACCAAGTTAAATTCCCATAGCTTTTACAGTACAAGAAAAATCCGTAACCACGCCAAGAATCCAATAAAAATCCAATCTTTGTTAAACATTCATCATAGCCTAGGTAGTAAAGGTTTCTAGCCAATAATCATATTAAAAAACAAAACACAAATCATAATCAAATCTGAATTCATCATTGAACAAATAAAAACAAACGAAAAACGAAGAAACAAGATATTAGAACCCGTAAACTTCGATCCCGAATGTTCCCCGATGATTCCTTGGCTTCCTGAACCTTCAAAGCACTTCAATCAGCCTCCAAGATGTCCAAAAGATATCCAAATTCGTAATAATTCGTTTTCTTCTCGTCTGTTGTCGATCATGATCATTTATAAGTCAAAAACCCTAACAACCGTTGCTGTTTCAAGTCGGTTTCGCGTATTCAGCCCCCTCGCGGCCCGCATGAGAGTAATGTCAAGTTGAGGCGGGCCGCGCGCGTATCACAATTTCCGGATTCTTGAGTTTAGTTGAGGCGGCCCGCGTTCAAGATAATCATAAGCTTATGCGGCCCGCCTGGAAGCTCCAGAACTGCTTTTTCGCTCCGTTTCGCCCCCGAGCTTCTCGAATCTCGTTCCAGTCTTTCGCCCTTTCAATATTTAACTCGTATCTGCTCCTTTTAACTGTAAAAACCTGGAAAACGTAAAACATCAAAAGTATATACATTCTATTTTAAAACCGGACAAAAACGACTATCTAACGACTAAAACCGGACGCTAATAAAGATGTATTTTACAATACATCAGGAAGCTTTGACGTGGTAGTAGGGATGGATTGGTTGTCAAGCAACTGAGCAGAGATTGTATGTCACGAGAAGATCATTCGCATTCCGATGGCGAATGGAGAAACAATTGTGGTACATGGAGAGAAACACGATACACCCCTAAGGATCATCAGTTGTTTGAAGGCTCGAAAGTGTTTGCAGAAAGGATGTGTCACCTTCTTGGCACACATTGTGGATAAAGAAGCCACTGAGCCAAAGCTAGAAGACATTCTAGTCGTGAAGGAATATCCTGAAGTCTTTCCCAAAGACTTGCCAGGATTGCCGCCGCAGCGACAAGTCGAGTTCCACATTGACTTACTTCCAGGCGCTGCGCCTGTGGCTAAGGCACCTTATCGACTTGCGTCCTCCGAGATGCAAGAGCTGTCAACGCAACTTCAGGAGTTATTGGATCAGGGATTTATCACACCAAGCTTCTCGCCTTGGGGAGCTCCAGTGTTGTTCGTTAAGAAGAAAGATGGTAGTTTCCGCATGTGTATCGACTACTGTAACATCTGTGCTTGTAATCATTGTGAACAGTTCTATTATCAATAAAACAATGTTATTTGATCCCAATGTTTTTTTGGTTGTGTTTTACATTTTTCATGTTTTGACTTTTATTCAATTTCAAACTCTATGTCGCTTTCTGGAGAGTTATACGCAAACTGGTGCGTAAACGTAATCAGTTTAATGTGACAAATACTCCGGAACATCAACATATACTTAACATACCTTAAATAACCCTTACATAACTTAGAAATAAGTTTTGAAGGCTTTGGTATGGCAAAAACAAGTTAATTCGCTTACAGGGACTAAACTTGACAAACTGCGAAAGTATGCCAATTTGAACTGTAATGAACATTCCGGAACATGAACATAAGTTAAACATACCATAAAAATCCTTTACATAGCTTAGAAATAGGCTTTGAGGGGTTCGGTATGCTAAAATAAACTTTTGGGGTCATTCAGGGACTAAAAGCGTAAAAAAAAGTGCACAAGTTTGCATTTTCGCGCATAACTTACATTCTGAATACATCCGGACATCCAAAAATTTATGTAAGCACTAAAATATTTTATTTTAGTGTTTTGCATAAGAAAAATCAATTCGTCACGCCATTTGGATCATTTTTCGCGCTTATGCACATTCCGTCGTAATTAACCGAACAACGTAACCGTACGGCTAAACGAACCGACACCCGAGATATTTTTTAACACATTTTAAGTTCCCTATACTTTAACTTCATTTTAGAGCTTTGAAATGGGGTTAACGGGGCTTAAACGTGTCAAAAAAACGCATCGAAAACCAAGTTTTGAGGTTGCAGGGACTGAAATGTAAATCTGCCAAACTAGGTCCTTAAGTAGGGGCCAGATGCAGCAAAACGTTTTTTTTTTTCAGCTTTTAACAGCCCTTAACACTCTCCAAAGGCCAAGTGCCAAGTGTCAAACTCTTATGGTGGATGGCAAATGATTACCACAACTTTCCAACAAGTGTACGGCTTAGATCGTGCCCCCTTTTCCAAGAAATGATCCTAACGGTGAACCGAAAACTATAAATACCCACCTCCACCCTTCACTTTTCCTCACAAGAATCTGATCTTATGTTCTCTAAGTTGAAACCTTTGTTTCATACCTGAGCTATTTTGATCTAGATTAGCATTCGGGGACCCTTTGTAAGTGTTCCTTCGTTCTTTTATTGCTTTTCGAGTCCGAAAGTCAAACTTCGTTTGACTTCCTGCGTTGACCAGTTTATGGTCAATGCGAAATTCGTTTGAACTTCGCAACGTGATTGTAATCATGATGGTTATAGTCCCTTGTGACTATGCCTAATGATTACCACGTTGTCTAGGGTCGTAAGGGTAAGCGATCTAATAAATCGCTTATACCTTCGAACCCGACCCATTTGGTCGATCATTAGGATCCGACCAAACACATTAGGTGACCACAGTATATAGGGAATGGTCACGATGTTTAGTTAGTTGTATGATAGGTAGTTTATATGCCTTAGGTAAATTACCAAAATACCCCTTTGATGCCAAAATTCATTTTAAACATATGTAACATAACTTTTGACATCTAAACTGATTTGACAACAATATTAGACATGTTAAGGCATATATTACTTGTCATAGGACTAGTTAGGCGGTCCGAACGCGTTTTACGCGAACGACGCGTTAAAGTAGCGTAAGCTACCTAAACGGGTCGTAATGGGTCACAAGCACTTAGGTTAAGTTTTAGTATGTGGGCTTTGTTAAACCATATTACACGAGTCTCCATACTCGTTTGGTTTACGAACCCTCATTCTATCCGATCGTCCGATATAGGTCCGGTTTATTAACATAGTTACCTATATTAGGTGCCGTTTGATTCCGTGATCTCTAGCATTGCTTGGTGGTTATCTTAGGACTTCTGAGCAATCTCAAGTGAGTACATAGACCCCTCTTTTACTGTTCTCCAAACATTTTGGGGTGAAACACATGTGCCTACTTGTTACTTTCGTGCTTTCCTGCTTTCACATCGTATACTTGCTATGTTCATTAGTACATTTATAGTACATGATTTCATTGTGTTCATGCTATGTATGCCCATTGTGTGCATATTTAGTACATTGTTTTACATTACATTTCATGCTATGTATGCCCATTGTGTGCGTACTTAGTACATTGTTTTACATTACATTTCATGCTATGTATGCCCATTGTGTGCGTACTTAGTACATTGCTTTACATTACATTTCATGCTATGTATGTCCATTGTGTGCATACTTAGTACATTGTTTCACATTACATTTCATGCTAGGTACGCCCATTGTGTGCATACTTAGTACAGTTGTTTTCATCACATGCTTACATTTTGTTATGACATTTGGATTGTTTACAATGGAACAATACATTCATTAACATTAGCTACGCCGTTCGTTAGTAGGTAGTGGTACCATAGGAATTGACAACTCCCGTTCCTGAAATCCTGGGTTTGTTTGGATTGGAAGGAATGACCGAATTCGATATACATAACTTAGATAAACCTTTAATTTGTTTAAGGGTTTATCGCCACAGTCTCAAGGCTTGGATGTATGCATTTTCACAATACCGCATAAATGTTTGTATCAGTAAAGCATGCATTTGTTCCACAAAACATAACTTTGATTTAAACCATGTTTTACATCAATACCTTGTTTTTGTGCATTTTACATTTGGTTTAGTTGATATATTTCACTTACCATACATGATATTTTTGGGTAAACATTACATGATCTATATTAACATAAACATTTTGACATTGATGTACACATTTAGTGGTTTACATTGGACATAGACATTTCAATATGGTTTACACATTAACACATGACAATTCATTTATACATGAACAATTTACATTGATGGTTGGTTTGGGTAAATGATTCAAGTAACGAGGCGAGTGTAATATAATACAAGCATGGTGGATACGCCGCTGGTACTTCCTATATATAAGTGTTTGTATAACATTACATGTCGTAGAGTTACCTAAATCATTTCAATACTTGACATATTACATTTTACATAAACAACTTATTTTCACAAGACATTGATTTACAAAACAACTTACCTTATACAAATTCATTTTTCTTGATTATTCATTTAACCTTATATTATTCTCTTATTTATACATATCATTGCTTTTTAATGATTTACAAAACAAAACAACTTACAAGGTTCATGACTGACTGTTATTAAACAACTTTTCCTAAACTTATAAGTCATGAATCCTATTTTCACAAAACCTATGTATCTCACAGGCATTTTTATGCTGACGTACCTATTTTCACATGTGTTTTCAGGAGCTTTTCCGTAGGATGATGATCGTGACACTAGGGCGGACCTGTGCCTTAGAGACATAAAACGAAGATAGACTTAGTTTAATTATGTTCTAAACTCTTTATTTCCTGTTTAAGACAATGTAACTCTTATGTTTATAAATAAAATACAACTTTGAATGCCATGGTTATGAAACAATTAATTCTGTTACAACACTCCCCGACGTTTTCCGCCACGTTTTGTATGTTATACGTGGTTGGGGTGTGACAGAAGAGTTGGTATCAGAGCCAATGGTTATAGGGAATTTGGTTATTAGTGATGCTTTGACCTAGACTATAACGTTTCTAGGACCCTAACACAAGTTATCTTGTGTTTAGATCTTAAAACATGCACATCACATATCCTTAGGTGATTATCAAAACAAGAAACCAAAATTTTCGAAACGATTTTTGAAAAACAATCATCTGTTTTTAGATGATTTATTACAAGGTTTTGAACCCTCTATTGTAAGGTTTTGAACCCTTCCAGTTTGGTTTTTGGCCTTGTGCCTTCAAATTTTCAAAATCTCGTCAAAGCTTTAGGTTTTAAATAATGTGATCACGTGCAAACTGGAAGAGTGAATGCCTGTATTCTGGGTTTTCTGTCTAGGCAAGCACTTCGTAAACATCTCATCAGACGCGAGACCAGTTGTGCTTACCTGGGAATTCTTGGGATGAGTGTTCACTTATAGGCAAGCATGTCTTCGCAATACATTATTTTTGATCCATTTACTTTGATTAGTCACAGTGTGTCGTTTGTTTGCTTGGTAATGCGGACGAATGACCACCATCTTTGCTTTTGTTGATTTTGTTTCATTTCATTCTCTTCATCCAATCATCTCACTCGTTTCCTTTCATGATTTCCTCTTTTAGAATGCCTCCTCGACGCGAGAACCAGATAGCGACTGCCGAACTGGCAGAAATTATTGCGCAGTAGATGACTGCTCAATTCCCAAATCTCTTTGCTCAATGGCACCAAGCCAACAAAAATAACAATGCTCCATGCAAATACAAGGATTTTAACTCGGCTAAACCACTCAAGTTTAGTGGTTCCGAAGGAGCGACTGGGCTTCTTCAATGGTTCGAGAGCATTGAGAATACTTTCCGCCACGTGCAGTGTCCTGATAATCACAAGGTCGAGTTTTCTTCGAGTGTGTTTCAGAAGAGGGCTCTCACATGGTGGAATGGGGTTATGAGAGACCGTGGTGCAGAAGTTGCCCTAGCACAAACTTGGGCTGAACTTAGGGCTCTTATGATGAGGGAATTCTGTCCTCGCCATGAACAGCGATCGTTGGAGAAAGAGTTTGATGACTTGAAGCAAGATAGTGGCGAGCACAGGGCATATACTGATAGGTTTGAGGAGTTGAGTCTGCTATGCCCAACAATGGTTACCCCACTCGACAAGGCTATCGAAATGTACATCGACGGCCTACCTGACTCAGTGCAAGACATCATTACTGGTAGTAACCCTGCCACACTCCGTCAGGCTATCGAGTTATCAGCGACATTGACTGAGTCGCAGATTCGGAAGAATAAGTTACACAGGAAGGGTGACAAGGGCAAGAAACAGACATCTGACAAAGAAGATAGCAAGAAAGGTCAAAACAAGAATGGAAAGGATTCTGGTTCATCAAAAAGGGCAAGGAAGCGTAAGGCTTCCCAAAACTATGCTGTCACTGCCCAAGCTAACCAGGCAGCTCCCAACCAACCCGCACAGCCTCCAGCGAAGAAGCCGTATTCAGGGAATGCACCTTTGTGCAATAGATGCAACAGTCACCATCAGCCGCAACATCAGTGCCGTTTCTGTACTAACTGTGGGAAGTCAGGTCATCTTGCCGATATTTGTCGGTTTGCTCAGAATCGCGCAGTTCAGAACCTGGCTCAACAAGTTGCTCAGCCTCCTGCTCAGCAACATGGTCAAGCTGCACGACCACACTACCCACCAGGTGCTTGTCATAACTGTGGGGATCTGACCCACTACCGTAACCAGTGCCCAAGATTGATGAATGCAAACCAGAATCAGGCTCAAGCTCGAGGGCGAGCTTTTAACCTGAATGCCCATGAGGCGCAGGCGGATGATAATGTGGTGAACGGTACGTTCTTTATTAATAATCAGCCTGCATCTGTTCTTTTTGATACGGGTGCCGGTAAGAGTTTTGTGTCATTGTCTTTTGAGCCAATGCTTCACGTGTCTAGAACGAAACTAGGTAAACCTTTGACAGTAGAGGTTGCTAGTGGTGAACCCATTGTTCTTGATTCTGTTCTACGCAACTGCCAGTTGAATCTTAACGACCATCTTTTTCCTATCGACCTCACGCCTATGCAACTTGGAAGCTTCGACGTTATTGTGGGAATGGATTGGTTATCCAAGCATCACGCAGAGGTAGTTTGTTTCGAGAAGATCGTTCGTGTGCCGCTTTCGACAGGTGAGATCCTACAGGTTCAAGGTGAGAAACCGTCTGGTGGTCTCAAGCTCATGTCTTGTTTTAAAGCTCGGAAGTATCTGCGGAAGAACTATGTGGCTTTCTTAGCACATGTTACAGCAGATAAAGGCAAGGGTAAGTCTATTTCAGATATTCTTGTCGTTCGAGATCATTCTGAAGTATTCCCTGAAGAGTTACCTGGTCTACCCCCAGCACGCCAAGTCGAGTTCCGCATTGATCTCGTACCTGGTGCAAATCCCATCGCCAGAGCTCCATATCGTCTTGCACCATCTGAGATGCAAGAGTTGTCTAAGCAGCTTCAGGTGCTCTCTGACAAAGGTTTTATCCGTCCTAGCTTTTCACCTTGGGGTGCTCCCGTTCTTTTTGTCAAGAAGAAGGATGGATCCTTTAGGATGTGTATCGATTATCGTGAGCTTAACAAGCTTACCATCAAGAATCGATATCCCCTACCTCGCATAGATGATCTCTTTGATCAGTTACAAGGCGCTTCTTATTTTTCGAAGATTGATCTTCGTTCGGGGTATCATCAACTTCGGGTGCATGAAGCAGATATTCCCAAGACGGCGTTCCGCACTAGGTATGGGCATTACGAGTTCACAGTCATGCCATTCGGTTTAACTAATGCTCTTGTTGTTTTCATGGACTTAATGAATAGGGTCTGCAAGCCTTATTTGGATCAGTTCGTCATTGTTTTTATTGACGACATCTTGATTTATTCTAAGACGCGAGCTGATCATGAGCAACATCTTCGTCTTACTCTGGAACTCCTAAAGAAAGAGCAACTTTTCGCCAAATTCTCCAAGTGTGAATTATGTCTTAAAGAAGTTCAATTCTTAGGACATATCATCAACGAACAAGGTATTCATGTAGATCCCTCCAAGATCAGTGCGATTAAGGATTGGGATACGCCTACTACTCCCACTGAGGTTCGTTCTTTTCTTGGTCTAGCGGGTTATTACCGCCGCTTTATTGAGAACTTCTCAAAGATTGCAGTTCCTCTAACTGCTCTAACTCAGAAGAACAAGCCCTTTGACTGGGGATTCAAAGAAGAGGAAGCTTTCCAACACTTGAAGCAGAAACTTTGCGACGCGCCTGTTCTGACTTTGCCTGAGGG
Organism: Helianthus tuberosus; assembly: GCA_030545235.1. Lineage (NCBI taxonomy): Eukaryota > Viridiplantae > Streptophyta > Magnoliopsida > Asterales > Asteraceae > Helianthus > Helianthus tuberosus. Next base: position 41,553,406 of record CM060433.1, on the reverse strand, counting down.
CAATAATGATTTCGTCGTTTATTGCGATGCATCTAAATTGGGTCTTGGCTGTGTCCTGATGCAAAGGAACAAAGTCATAGCATATGCATCGAGGCAGTTGAAGATACATGAGATGAACTACACCACTCATGATCTTGAGTTGGGTGCAGTTGTCTTCGCTCTTAAGATCTGGAGACACTATTTGTACGGTACAAAATGTGTGGTTTTCACGGACCACAAAAGTCTTCAGCATATCTTCAACCAGAAAGAACTCAACATGAGGCAACGACGTTGGGTTGAGCTTTTAAACGACTATGACTGCGAAATTCGCTACCATCCTGGTAAGGCGAATGTCGTAGCTGATGCATTGAGTCGTAAGGAACGTACTAAGCTTCGTTGTGTATGTGTTCAATCTGTTATTCAAGCTCGATCCGATATCCAAGCACGCATTTCTCAGGCTCAACAATCTTGTGTTACACAAGGTTTGATGGATAAGGAATTTCCCTATCACATAACACCTGATCTGGAACTGAAGGAGAATGGATCGTATTACTTCATGGACCGTTTGTGGGTCCCAAGCCAGGATGATCTTCGTACCTTGCTTATGGATGAAGCCCATAAGTCTCATTATTCTATTCATCCGGGCTCAGATAAGATGTATAAGGATCTTCGTGTTCACTATTGGTGGCCTGGTATGAAGAAAGACATTGCCTTATACGTATCAAAATGCCTTACTTGCCTTAAGATTAAGGCTGAACATCAACGTCCTTCGGGTTTATTGGTACAACCAGAGATCCCAGTTTGGAAAAGGAAAACATTACTATGGACCTCGTTACCAAACTTCCACGCACAAAGAAAGGTCATGATGCCATCTGGGTAGTTGTTGATCGTCTTACTAAGTCAGCGCATTTCTTGCCAATCCGTGAGGATTTTCCTGCTGACAGACTTGCTAAAATCTATGTGGATGAAATTGTGGCTCGACATGGTGTTCCTTTGAACATCATTTCTGACAGAGATGCTCGTTTCACTTCTCATTTTTGGAGAACCATGCAATCTGCTATGGGGACCCAACTTAATCTGAGCACGGCTTATCATCCGCAAACGGATGGTCAATCTGAAAGAACAATCCAGACTCTGGAGGATATGCTTAGAGCTTGTGTGATCGATTTTGGTGGTAGTTGGGATTCACATCTTCAGTTAATTGAATTCTCCTACAAGAACAGTTATCACACCAGCATCAAAATGGCTCCTTTCGAGGCTCTTTATGGTCGAAAATGTCGTTCACCAGTCTGCTGGAATGAGATCGGCAAGGCTCAACTTACTGGACCTGCCCTCATTTTAGAGACAACTGACAAGATCAAGAAAGTTCGTGATAACCTTCACACAGCTAGAAGCCGTCAAAAGAGTTACGCGGATCCAAAACGCAAGCCCTTGGAATTTCAAGTCGGTGATCGAGTATTACTTAAGGTCTCACCTTGGAAAGGTGTGATCAGATTTGGAAAGAAAGGAAAACTTGCACCAAGATGCGTTGGACCATTCAAGATCGTCGAAAGAATCGAAAAGGTAGCCTACAGACTTGAGTTACCTCCTGAACTTGGAAATGTTCATCCAAATTTTCACGTGTCCAATCTCAAGAGGTGTTTAGCTGATGAGAACCTCCACATACCGCTTCACGAAATTCGTGTTGGCAAAACACTGAAATTTGTTGAGAAACCTGTGGAAATCGTGGAACGTGAAGTCAAGTGGCTCAAACGCAAGCGCATTCATTTGGTCAAAGTTTGCTGGGAAGCTAAACGTGGACCCGAGTTTACTTGGGAATGCGAAGATCAAATGAAGGCGAAATATCCGCATCTTTTCCACGAGTTTCCTCTAAATAAATTTCGAGACGAAATTTCCACAAGTAGGGGAGACTGTAACATCTGTGCTTGTAATCATTGTGAACAGTTCTATTATCAATAAAACAATGTTATTTGATCCCAATGTTTGTTTGGTTGTGTTTTACATTTTTCATGTTTTGACTTTTATTCAATTTCAAACTCTATGTCGCTTTCTGGAGAGTTATACGCAAACTGGTGCGTAAACGTAATCATTTTAATGCGAAAAATACTCCGGAACATCAAAATATACTTAACATACCTTAAATAACCCTTACATAACTTAGAAATAAGTTTTGAAGGCTTTGGTATGGCAAAAACAAGTTAATTCGCTTACAGGGACTAAACTTGACAAACTGCGAAAGTATGCCAATTTGAACTGTAACGAACATTCCGGAACATGACCATAAGTTAAACATACCATAAATATCCTTTACATAGGTTATAAATAGGCTTTGAGGGGTTCGGTATGCTAAAATAAACTTTTGGGGTCATTCAGGGACTAAAAGCGTAAAAAAAAAGTGCACAAGTTTGCATTTTCGCGCATAACTTACGTTCTGAATACATCCGGACATCCAAAAATTTATTTAAGCACTAAAATATTTTATTTTAGTGTTTGGCATAAGAAAAATCCATTCGTCACGCCATTTGGATCATTTTTCGCGCTTATGCGCATTCCGTCGTAATTAACCGAACAACGTAACCGTACGGCTAAACGAACCGACACCCGAGATATTTTTGAACACATTTTAAGTTCCCTATACTTTAAATTCATTTTAGAGCTTTGAAATGGGGTTAACGGGGCTTAAACGTGTCAAAAAAACGCATCGAAAACCAAGTTTTGAGGTTGTAGGGACTGAAACTGTAAATCTGCCAAACTAGGTCCTTAAGTAGGGGCCAGATGCAGCAAAACGTTTTTTTTCAGCTTTTAACAGCCCTTAACACTCTCCAAAGGCCAAGTGCCAAGTGTCAAACTCTTATGGTGGATGGCAAATGAGTTACCACAACTTTCCAACAAGTGTACGGCTTAGATCGTGCCCCCTTTTCCAAGAAATGATCCTAACGGTGAACCGAAAACTATAAATACCCACCTCCACCCTTCACTTTTCCTCACAAGAATCTGATCTTATGTGCTCTAAGTTGAAACCTTTGTTTCATACCTGAGCTATTTTGATCTAGATTAGCATTCGGGGACCCTTTGTAAGTGTTCCTTCGTTCTTTTATTGCTTTTCGAGTCCGAAAGTCAAACTTTGTTTGACTTTCTGCGTTGACCCGTTTATGGTCAATGCGAAGTTCGTTTGAACTTCGCAACGTGATTGTAATCACGATGGTTATAGTCCCTTGTGACTATGCCTAATGATTACCACGTTGTCTAGGGTCGTAAGGGTAAGCGATCTAATAAATCGCTTATACCTTCGAACCCGACCCATTTGGTCGATCATTAGGATCCGACCAAACACATTAGGTGACCATAGTATATAGGGAATGGTCACGATGTTTAGTTAGTTGTATGATAGGTAGTTTATATGCCTTAGGTAAATTACCAAAATACCCCTTTGATGCCAAAATTCAATTTAAACATATGTAACATAAATTTTGACATCTAAACTGATTTGACAACAATATTAGACATGTTAAGGCATATATTACTTGTCATAGGACTAGTTAGGCGGTCCGAACGCGTTTTACGCGAACGACGCGTTAAAGTAGCATAAGCTACCTAAACGGGTCGTAATGGGTCACAAGCACTTAGGTTAAGTTTCGTTTTAGTATGTGGGCTTTGTTAAACCATATTACATGAGTCTCCATACTCGTTTGGTTTACGAACCCTCATTCTATCCGATCCTCCGATATAGGTGCGGTTTATTAACATAGTTACCTATATTAGGTGTCGTTTGATTCCGTGATCTCTAGCATTGCTTGGTGGTTATCTTAGGACTTCTGAGCAATCTCAAGTGAGTACATAGACCCCTCTTTTACTGTTCTCCAAACATTTTGGGGTGAAACACATGTGCCTACTTGTTACTTTCATGCTTTCCTGCTTTCACATCGTATACTTGCTATGTTCATTAGTACATTTACAGTACATGATTTCATTGTGTTCATGCTATGTATGCCCATTGTGTGCATATTTAGTACATTGTTTTACATTACATTTCATGCTATGTATGCCCATTGTGTGCGTACTTAGTACATTGTTTTACATTACATTTCATGCTATGTATGCCCATTGTGTGCGTACTTAGTACATTGTTTTACATTACATTTCATGCTATGTATGCCCATTGTGTGCGTACTTAGTACATTGCTTTACATTACATTTCATGCTATGTATGTCCATTGTGTGCATACTTAGTACATTGTTTCACATTACATTTCATGCTAGGTACGCCCATTGTGTGCATACTTAGTACAGTTGTTTTCATCACATGCTTACATTTTGTTATGACATTTGGGTTGTTTACAATGGAACAATACATTCATTAACATTAGCTACGCCGTTCGTTAGTAGGTAGTGGTACCATAGGAATTGACAACTCCCGTTCCTGAAATCCTGGGTTTGTTTGGATTGGAAGGAATGACCGAATTCGATATACATAACTTAGATAAACCTTTAATTTGTTTAAGGGTTTATCGCCACAGTCTCAAGGCTTGGATGTATGCATTTTCACAATACCGCATAAATGTTTGTATCAGTAAAGCATGCATTTGTTCCACAAAACATAACTTTGATTTAAACCATGTTTTACATCAATACCTTGTTTTTGTGCATTTTACATATGGTTTAGTTTATATATTTCACTTACCATACATGATATTTTTGGGTAAACATTACATGATCTACATTAACATAAACATTTTGACATTGATGTACACATTTAGTGGTTTACATTAGACATAGACATTTCAATATGGTTTACACATTAACACATGACAATTCATTTATACATGAACAATTTACATTGATGGTTGGTTTGGGTAAATGATTCAAGTAACGAGGCGAGTGTAATATAATACAAGCATGGTGGATACGCCGCTGGTACTTCCTATATATAAGTGTTTGTATAACATTATATGTCGTAGTGTTACCTAAATCATTTCAATACTTGACATATCACATTTTACATAAACAACTTATTTTCACAAGACATTGATTTACAAAACAACTTACCTTATACAAATTCATTTTTCTTGATTATTCATTTAACCTTACATTATTCTCTTATTTATACATATCATTGCTTTTTAATGATTTACAAAACAAAACAACTTACAAGGTTCATGACTGACTGTTATTAAACAACTTTTCCTAAACTTATAAGTCATGAATCCTATTTTCACAAAACCTATGTATCTCACAGGCATTTTTATGCTGACGTACCTATTTTCACATGTGTTTTTAGGAGCTTTTCCGTAGGATGATGATCGTGACACTAGGGCGGACCTGTGCCTTAGAGACATAAAACGAAGATAGACTTAGTTTAATTATGTTCTAAACTCTTTATTTCCTGTTTAAGACAATGTAACTCTTATGTTTATAAATAAAATACAACTTTGAATGCCATGGTTATGAAACAATTAATTCTGTTACAACACTCCCTGACGTTTTCCGCCACAATTTGTATGTTATACGTGGTCGGGGTGTGACAACTACCGGGAGCTTAACAAGTTGACTATCAAGAATAGATATCCCTTGCCAAGGATTGATGACCTGTTCGATCAACTACAAGGTTCGAGTTGTTACTCCAAGATCGATCTACGATCAGGATATCACCAGTTACGTATACAAGATGAGAGTATTCCAAAGACTGCCTTTAGGACTCGATATGGGCACTACGAGTTCCTGGTCATGCCGTTTGGTCTGACGATCAAGCCAGCAGTATTCATGGATTTGATGAATAGAGTTTGTGAGTCGTACCTCGATAAATTTGTGATCGTGTTCATTGACGATATTCTGATCTACTCAAAGACTAAGGAAGAACATGAGCAACATCTAAGAGCTATCTTAGAGCTGCTTTAGAAAGAGAAGTTGTACGCGAAATTCTCGAAGTGTGAATTTTGGTTGCGCGAGGTTCAGTTCCTTGGTCATGTAGTAAATGGAAATGGAATCCATGTGGATCCTACAAAGATTGAAGCAATCAAGAACTGGGAGACTTTGAGCACGCCAACCGAGATTCAACAATTCCTAGGTTTAGCAGGATATTACCGTAGATTCATTGAGGATTTTTCGAGAATCGCTCAACCTTTGACCTCCCTCACACAAAAAGACAAGAAGTACGAATGGGGAGAAAAGCAAGAAGAAGTGTTCCAATTGCTCAAGAACAAGCTTTGTGACGTGCCCATCTTATCCCTACCTGAAGGCACTGACAACTTCGTGCTATATTGCGACGCCTCGCGTCAAGGTTTAGGCTGCGTGCTGATGCAGCGACAGAAAGTTATAGCTTACGCTTCACGCCAGTTGATGGTTCATGAGAAAAAGTACACCACGCATGACTTGGAGTTAGGCGCAGTGATGTTTGCATTAAAAATCTGGCGACATTACTTGTACGGTACGCGATGCACGATCTTTACTGATCACAAGAGCCTGCAACATATATTTGATCAAAAAGAGCTTAATATGTGACAGCGCCGATGGGTAGAGCTGTTGAACGATTATGACTGTGAAATCAAGTATCACCCAGGGAAGGCGAATGTAGTCGAAGACGCCTTGAGTCGGAAAGAAAGAATTAAGCCCATAAGGGTTCGAGCGTTGGAAATGATTGTTCAAACGGACCTCTCATTGCGCATTCGTACCGCACAGAGAGAAGCTCTTAAGGAAGAGAATCTTGAGAATGAATATCTCCGTGGGATGGAGAAATAGTTAGTACCCAATGATGAAGGAACGGTGTGCTTCATGAAACGAATTTGGGTTCCTCTCTTTGGTGGCCTGAGAGACGTTATTTTTTATGAAGCTCACAAGTCACGGTACTCGATCCATCCAGGATCGGATAAAATGTACCAGGATTTAAAGGATTTCTATTGGTGGCCAAGATTAAAAGGTGATGTTGCAACGTATGTTGGCAAATGTTTGACTTGTGCCAAAGTAAAGGCCGAATACCAGAAGCCTTCAGGTCTTCTGCAACAACCTGAAATACCCATGTGGAAGTGGGAGCAGATTTCAATGGACTTTATAACAAAATTGCCAAAGACACCCAGAGGTCACGATACGATTTGGGTAATCGTGGACCGTCTGACCAAATCTGCACACTTTTTGCCCATCAAGGAAAAAGATAATACTAGCAAGCTTGCTGAGCTATACCTGAGAGAGATTGTTGCACGTCATGGAGTGCCTCTCTCGATTATCTCTGATAGAGATGGAAGATTCGTGTCAAGGATTTGGCAATCATTCCAAGAAGCCTTTGGTTCTCAGTTGAATCTAAGTAATGCATTCCATCCGTAGACAGATGGCCAGAGCGAGCGAATGATTCAAACGTTGGAAGATATGTTACGAGCTTGCGTGATGGATTTGGGCGGTAGTTGGGACGCTCACTTACCCTTGGTAGAATTCTCGTACAACAACAGCTACCATGCGAGCATCCAAGCTGCACCATTTGAGGCTCTCTATGAACGCAAGTGCCGATCACCGTTATGCTGGGCAGACGCGGGTGATAGATAGCTTGTTGGTCCCGAATTGGTTCAAGAGACAACAGAAAAGATTATACAGATCCGAGAGCGCATCAACGCGTCTCGTGATTGACAAAAGAGTTACGCGGACTGAAGAAGGAAACCGTTGGAGTTTGTAGTAGGAGATATAGTTTTGTTAAAGGTTTCACCCTGGAAGGGTGTAGCACGCTTTGGGAAGCTTGGGAAGTTGAACCTAAGATACATTGGTCCATTCAAAATCCTGGAAAGGATTGGTCTTGTAGCTTACAAGTTGGATCTACCCGTAGAACTGAATGGCGTTCATGATACATTTCATGTATCTAACCTGAAAAAGAGTCCAACTCAAGAAACAGTTGTCATACCTGCCGATGAAGTACATATTGACGACACACTCCACTTTACTGAAGAACCTGTTGAGGTTACTGATTGGAAGGTTAACAAGACGTGACGGAGTAGTGTTAAACTCGTCAAGGTTCGTTGGAACGCGCGACACGGCCCAGAATTCACTTGGGAGCGTGAGGAACGCATGAAAGCAAAATACCCACATTTGTTCCCCAAGACCCCTGCAACTAGTAGCAGAACTAAAATTTCGGGACGAAATTTTCTTAACAGGGGGAGAATGTGGCAACCCTCATAAATCAATGTATCCGTACAATTAATTAATTATGATTAGTGCTTACTGACTGTGCTGAATTACAATAGACTGCTTTCTGATTACTGCAACATACTTACATGTGCATCACATATTACATAATGCCATCTCATTATCACATGCAAACTTTATTGACATACATGATGAACAAAGCACAGTTAGCACAGTTAGCGGATAACTTGGAAAAATGCTGACAATGTTCAGTACATAGACAGACAGTGCTTTGAGACCCAGTATGGGCCAGGGACAAGGTACTACACTAGTATGGTGTGTAGGGAAGTAAGGACCATAAAACAGCGTCACTAGGTGATAGTTTAAGTGCTGGAAAGTGCCTAAAACCCACACAAAGTGCAGAATTCTGCATATTTTAGCAAAATTCTATTTTTTAACAAGCTAGTTATGTGAAAAAAATATGGCAAAATGGTCCTGAATGCTTTCCTAAGTGTCGGGAATTAAAAGTGTCACAAAAAGTAACATAAAGATCATTAAACGGAATAGCTTGACACTTTAACGAACCGGTATCTAACCGAACAACCGGACACTACCCGAAACACCAAAAATTACTAGAAACATTGTTTTATTATTTCCAAGCTAGTCATGATCCCCGAACACCTTAAGACCCACTAAAATATCTAGTAACTAACTTAACTAACTATATACTTGGATTTGGATTATAAACTAACTAATTGGCTCAAAGTTACACTTAGACCCCCCCCTATGCTAGTAATCAGCCATACCACCACCACCATACCTCAAGATTTTATTTCTTTTTATATTAGATCTTGCCTTGCTCTTGTTGACAAAATATTTAGAAGTGATGGTTATAAGTATGGCATAAGGATTCAAGAGATCATCACATATCACACACTAACACACACCTCATCTCTCTCCCTCTCCTCCCCAAGCTCTCGGCCGAACACCCCTCTTCACACCACCACCATTTCACTTCAAGATCATTCAATCCAAGACCATCCAAGGGTGTAAGGAGGTGTCTAACGAAGTGTGAAGCTTGTGGAACTCCAAGGACCCTTCTTATTAGCTTTTATCCACCATCTTTGTCACCTTCATTCTCTTGTGTTCATCCCCAGCCATAGTGCTAGTAGTAAGACTCTCATAACCTTTGTTACTTTTAATTTTAGTTGGTTAAAAGATGTATTATGTTGTAAATCACAAGAAAACTAAAGAACATAATCTTGAATCATGAACATAAAGCTTACATATGATGAAATCTTGATGTAATAATGTTGTTTAAGTATATGTATGATACTTGTTGTTGTTTACTTGAGATTATGATGTTGATCATCATAAGGAGCTTGCTAGATTGTGATTAAACACATGATCTAGCAAGTTAGAGGATGATTATGTGTTAACACAAGAAGATCATCCTCATATATAAGCATGAACTTGAATGATAAGATGATTTCTTGAAAAATAATAAACAAAGTAAGCTAGTAATCTCATGAATCTAAGGTCTATGAGTGGTTTTCCAAAAGAACCAAGTTTAAAATGTGATTTTTAGAAGACCTTGATGCTTACTAATCTACTTAACGCTATCTCATCGTAATCGCATCGCAACTCGAATCGCAATTATTGACTTTATGTGTGTGTGTTAATATGTGTTATTTGTGCATGTTTATATGTGATAAAGGTGTTATTCGAAATGCGGAAGTCGGAAACCAACTAACACGCACCGTCCGATCGAACGATCGTTCGATCGAATGGTCATCCGACCGGATGACCATCCAATTGGATGGCCATTCGATCGAAAGGCTGTCCACTCGTTGATCTCCACCACCTTTCTCCTCCTCTCACTATAAATACCCCTCCTGTCACATCACTGTTCATGATGTGACAGCTCCCTCCGACCCACGCACTCTCAGGCCACTTTTCTCTCGATTCCTCGCGATTCTTGTAAGTTTTCATCTCAAATCTTGTAATTCTATCATCTACACACACTTTCTCATCATCTTCACCATCAAATCTTGCACTATAACCATGAAATCGCCTGCTTTGGGGTTGTTCTATGGTGACGTCATCACGGGTTCACATGAACATCGGAATATGACCTCATCTCATCAAGAATAGTTTGGATCTAAGGGATTTCTACAATGTTTATGTAAGGACTTGCAAAAATGTCCCAAAACGACCCGTAAGTGAAAACCCGGACCCCTGAAACCCTAATATACATGAAAAACCAAGAAATCAAGAAAATTAGGTCTCAGGCGGGCCGCGTAAACCATAAAAGGAGTTTACGCGGGCCGCGTCAACTCAATTTTGACCGGATCAGCATGCTAGACCACGTGGCAGCCATGTGGCAAACCTAGGTGTGACACGGATGCCCTAGTCGTAGACTAGGTTGCCCTCGTGGGCCGTGTAAGTTTAGGAGAGGGTTTACACGGGCCGCGTAAAACCCATTTTTCAGCTATAAAAGGGTTGGACATGAGCAGTTCATATGTGCTCGAGAAATCAATCAAAAACGATAGTATACTGCTCAAAATCATAATTTTCATTAGAGAGACGCTGCTACGATACAGGATATTAACTCGATCACTGCTACGATATAATGTCCGATCGAATGAAACCAATCCGATGGATGTTTAAGTGCTGCCCAACTTAGGGCTATACTTTGTCATTCGTCCTGAGGGTTTTGATCTCGTGAGCTTATCGTAAATGTTGTATTAAGTTACTTACCTAGTTTCGTGTGCATTGTTGTTTAAAATAGGTTATCAGACTTATCAGTAGGCTAAACTCTGCCCGACTAAATCTGCAATGTGAGTCATTCTCTTTTTATCAACAATGTTTTACAATACTCCAATTATTTTCAAAAGTTATAATTACAGGGATTAAGTCGTGGTTATCTTGAATCATTGGCTAGTGGGGTATTGTGAACATTACTAATTTCTCACGGTTAGGTTCATTAACCTAACAGTGATAATCATCACTACTTGGGTGAAAGGATCCAATAGTGTTATGACCATCGTCACCAGGAGGTGACACGGCACCAGATAAAAATAAGATAGTAGCCATTGTAATCGCTCTTATGCTGTAATTTATAACTATGTGTCATTTTATCAAATTTGAGTGACTCGCCAGTATTTCCCCGCTGATAAAATATTTTTAAAACATGTTTCAGGTGACCTACTGTGAAGCAAGGAAAAGTGCTAAGGGGCACTAACAAGCTTGAAGTAGTGGCTCAGATAAATAAATAAACATGTTTTGTAAAAATAGGGAATTTCCTCGTGAAATTCCTCTATTGTAAATATCGGGGTTTGTCCCAAATTATGAAATAAAATAATTGGGCATTTTCAAGTTTAAACGATCATGTTAGACTTCCGCTGTCAACTCAAATAATAAATACCACGGGTTCCTGTCCCGCGGCTCCTGGACCGGGTAAAACCGGGACGGGGGCCGTGACAGGAAATGGTGGTATCAGAGCCATTGATTTAAGCCTATTAAGTATTTAGAAATACTTAATTTTTCTGATTGCTAATCTGCGATTATGTGTTTGTTGTGTTATTTGACTATTTGTTAGTTTACATTATGGGTAAGCAAAGAATTTCGGACATCTATCGTCAATTAGATAGTTCACCAAAAGATAAGGGAACCTCATTTCAATCAAATTCCTCAAGATACTCAGCAGATACTGAGGAAGGAATATTTATTCGTAAGGCACAGTTTGAGAAACCACTTACCACTAAGAAAAGAAGTTGGATTATTAGAAAAAGTCAAGAGAAAATAAAGAAGTCACAACCAAAAGGAGTGATGATTAATAAGGAAACTCAGAAAATAGGCACTAACCCACCAAGGGAAGATGAATTAGATGAACAATGGGCAAATCTCTATATGTTAGCCACTACAGCAGTAAATGTTAACTTTTAATTAAGTTAAACCACCAAACCCGGACCAACCAATGAAATTAGATCACAACCAGAAAAGTTTATAAATTATCTTATCTCTCAACACCCTGACCCAGTACTAGCACCCATATCACCTATGAGCCAGAAACTTTAAAGGAACTTTGCCCATTAGATGAACAACTTAGTAAGAGGAGAGAGAATAAAACTTATATAAAAGCATGCTGAGCATAATATTCCTACATAGACTAAAATAAATTATGAATGCACAACCCCTAGTATATTTTGAATTTCAATTGTAATTTGTAATAGACATGTATATATATATATATATATATATATATATATATATATATATATATATATATATAAAAGTCGCAATGATCGCCATTTTTAATTAAATCTGTTTGTACAGTTGTACCTAAATATTTGTACTAAATATGAGCCTGTGATAATTAATAATTGATAGATGCAGATGAACAACGAACTAAATCAGGACAACCGGAATAATGAGAATAATGGAAACCTAGAAGAAACCAACACTTAGTAGTACAAGAAATTTTAATGCTTTAGTATAAGCTAAATAATTGTATAGCTAAATTGGGATGGATATTGGTATATCATGAGGATGATAACTAGAAAAGTGCAAATATGATAAATAAGCAATAACAATTGGCCACTGTTATATCTTGTTTATTTGTATTACTCGATTCTAGAATATGATCTATCATGAGAATACTAATTTCCATGTACAAGCTATACTAATTAATGAACATTTGTGATTCTAAGTATGAGAAATACAATAATAATTACCTTTCTGGCAAAGCTAGGTATGATGTGGTAACACTCCAGCTTGTCCGGGTAAGATGAGGATACCTCTCCAGTGAAACCGGGTGAGATGAGGTATATGTTAATAAAATCACTCAAGCGATGTCTGCCCTATTTTTGGGAACGTAAACCTATTATATATATTGACCTTATAAATAAGGTATACATGAAATAAATAATTATATAGATATGTATATCTATAAGGAAATTCGAAAGCCTTAAATAATTGACCTTTAAGGATAACTCAAGAACAGGTATAACAAATGATAAATTTAGGTTTATCAGCGTGTGTGTATCTATAAATTTTGATGATAAACGTTATTTTATTTTCACTCTCGTAATTCATACGACGAAATGAACGGCATTAACTCTTTAAAGTTGCGATTTCAGTAAAAGTATAAAGATTTTCTTTTGTGAAACCTGTAAATTAAGGTTAGCTAAGATGACTAAAGTACCTAAGCAGAATGCAAGAGCCTTCCAACTAACTACCCAGGAAGCCGAGCTAATCCCTAATGTGATAGCTGGTACGTTCCTAGTTCACGGCGTTTATGCAAAAGTATTATTCGACTCTGGTGCAAACCAAAGTTTTATAAATACTTCATTCTGCCAAGCTCTTAAACTACCCTTAACCAACCTTAGACAAATTTTTACGGTAAAAACGGCATATGGGAATTCTGTTAAAATAGATAAAGTTTTGCAAGAAGGAAAGATAGAGCTCTTAGGCCATCAATTTTCTGCAAACCTTTTACCTATGACTTTAGCCGGATTCGATGTCGTATTAGGAATGGATTGGTTAGTAGCCAACCATGCTCGAATTCTTTGTGATAAGAATTCCATAGAAATCCATACACCCACAGGAGAAATAGTGGTGATTACAGAAGATAAGCCACGTAAGCCACTGAAATTCGTTTCAGTAATGAAAATGGTCAGTTATTCAAGAAATAGTGTATATGATTTCGGTAATCATTAACACTAAAGGTAAAGAACTTAAGGAGATTCCACTAGTGTCAGAATACTCGGATGTATTCCCGGAAGAACTACCTGGACTACCACCCGATAGGGAAGTAGAATTTAGAATTCATCTAATTCCTGGAACTACACCGATAGCCAAGGCACCTTATCGGTTAGCACCCACCGAAATGCTAGAATTGAAAAAGCAGTTAGATGAATTACTAAGCAAAGGATTCATACAACCTAGTTCATCCCCATGGGGAGCTCCAGTGTTGTTTGTAAAGAAGAAAGATGGTTCGATGCGAATGTGTATCGATTATAGGGAATTGAATAAGGTTACAATTAAGAATCGATACCCATTACCTAGGATTGATGATCTTTTCGATCAACTTCAAGGAGCTAGATATTTCTCTAAGATAGATTTACGCTCCGGATATCATCAATTGAAGGTACAAGAAGAAGACATATCTAAAACCGCTTTCAGGACTAGGTATGGTCACTACGAGTTTACAGTCATGCCCTTTGGACTAACAAATGTTCCGGCAACATTTATGGATATGATGAATAGGATTTGTAAACCGTTGATGCGTGTGAAGTGTGTATATAAGTTTAAGTATATTTTAAGCCCTTTTACACTTTCTTTAGCCAAGTTTTAAATTTATAAAACACGATATTTACTAACACTAAACACACATATGGGCAAGTGCACCCATCGTGAGCGTAGTATAGTGTTGTAAGATACCGAGGTCGTCCAAGGACACAAGAGCTTTTAGTACCGGTTTATCCTCAACGTCTAATCAAATAAAAAAGTTGGAAAAATGTTTTAAACTGGAAAATTAAAAACTAACTAAAATGCTGAAAATAAAAATAAAATAAAAACAGATAGACAAGATGAATCACTTGGTTCCGACTCGTGTATAGTGTAACCTTTGATTATTTCCGCACTTTTGCACTTATTTAAGGGATTAACTTAGTTATTGAAGTAGGCCCCTCTTTTGAAGGTGACGTTACCCTCAACCTAGTAGTTTGAGTCAGCAAGGATACAATCCTAAAGGGTCGGATTATTGGAAGATAATTAATTAAGTTATTAATGCAAATTATGGTAGGCCCCTCTTTTGGAGGTGACGTTACCCTCGACTAAGTAGTCTGAGTCAGCAAGGATACAGTCCTAAGTAGCCGGGTTATAGTATTAATAGTAGTTAACTTATGAGGGGATCAAAGAGTTTGGACCCCCGCCATCCAATACCGTTAAGTATTGAAGGAGGTCCTACTAAATTTGACCCAGGTCCCTTGCAGGATCTCTAAACGCTGAACAACGGCAAGACTCTTACCAAACCGTTCCCTTAACCCCCGACCAGGTAGCCAACATACCTCCATATAGACCGTGGAGATATGAATGGTGAAAATCTTTTATTTTATATAGACAGTAAAATAATGTCAAGACACCACGAACAAACGATAAGGAAGAATCACCTTCAACATAAGAAACTAGTTATTAAAGTCATTAATACATAACCAATTAAAAAGTGTGAAAAGGTTAAAAATAAAAAGTGTTACACTAGACACTTTGTCTTCACCAAGTGATGTAAGAGACTTAGGCAAACATGGCCTTGATTGTCAAGAACTCTTACGATCAATCTTGGATCCCGAGACGACTCACACACTCTATGATGGACAATGGATGATGGTGGTGGAAGATGGTGTTATGGTGGTGGTGGGTGGTGGGTGAAGTGTGAGAGAGGTGGTAGCCAAGCACTCCTATTTATAAGCTGAACAGAAGCTCGGGCACGGCCCCATGTCCAGTGGGCACGGCCCCGTGTCCACATCCTTCTCTTTCTTCATTTAATGCAGCTTGTCTTATTAGTTGACCACGCCCCCGTGTCCGCAGAGCACGACCCCATGTGCAGAAGAATATTCGTACTATAAAGATTTGCCTGGATTCTGTGAATCTTATGGTTGACCACGGCCCCGTGCCCGCTGAGCACGGCCCCATGGTGGGCAATAGAAGCTTCTACTACTTTGTCTTTTCTGCTGACACTTGGGCACGCCCCCGTGCTGGCTGAGCACGGGGCGTGTTCAGTCTTCTGTCTTTTTGTTTTGCTTGGGAAGATGTTGCCGTGGGGTCGGGCATGTCACGTTTATTCCTTTTCTTATATTTATGTTAGATTTTGCTGTCATTTTGCTTCTTTTGTTAATTTGAGCTCATTTAATCCTGAAAATACAAAAGGAAGACAAAAGCACACTTTTTCCAACATTAGTACTAAAAAATGGTTAGTTTTATGCCACAATTGATGTAATTTATATGTTGCATTTTGCACACATCAAATACCCCCACACTTGAATCTTTACTTGTCCTCAAGCAAAACTCTTTATAATGTGGCTTTACACTCCCAAATGGAATGGGTAGAAGAGAAAGTTTTTAGGCTTGTCATAGAGTGTCGGGATTTCCAAGATTCTTTATTAAGTTTTATTTTTATTTATTTACAATCCTATTCGTCATGATTTATTTAAAACTTTTCATAAGATAAACTACTTATTAGGGCATAACATGCCTCTTTAAAATTCTCTTTATATACAAGTTCACATACCTCACGGGGGATCACTCAACACTCGGCCGGAAATGTATTTTAGTGGATCACTCGAGAGCGGCATGGAACTTACTCCTACTGTAACACCTGTGCCTTCACGGCCATCAAACAAATACCGAACCAATGAAATATTATATTTCATACTTGGTATTTGTAAAAATATGTGTATCATTTGCACATATCAATTCTTGTTCAATTTCAAACTCTAAATCGCTTTCTGGAAGGTTATACGCGCACCGATGCGTAAATATAACCAGTTTAATGCAACAAACACTCCGGAATAGTGACATAGGCTTAACATACCTTAAATAACCTTTACATAACTTAGAAATAAGTTTTGAAGGATTTGGTATGGCAAAATCAAGTTAAATCGCTTACAGGGACTAAAGTTGACAAACTGCGAAAGTATGCCAATTTGAACTGTAACAGACATTCCGGAACATGACCATAAGTTAAACATACCATATATATCCTTTACATAGCTTAGAAATAGGCTTTGAGGGGTTCGGTGTGCTAAAATAAACTTTTGAGTCATTCAGGGACTAAAAGTGTCAAAAAGTGCACAAGTTTGCATTTTCGCGCATAACTTACGTTCTGAATACATCCGGACATCCAAAAATTTATGTAAGCACTATAATATTTTATTTTAGTGTTTGGCATAAGAGAAATCCATTCGTTTCGTCATTTGGATCGTTTTTCGCGCTTGTGCGCATTCCGTCGTAATTAAGCGAACATCGCGTTCGTACGGCCAAACGAACCATCATCCGACATATTTTTGAGCATGTTTCATGTCCAACATGTTTAGGCAACATTTTAGGGCCTTAAAGTTGGCTTTACGGGCCTTAGAAGTGTCGGAAATGGCCTTAAACACGTGTAGGGACTGAAACTGTCATTTCTGAAACATGTGGGTTGATCAGACATCCCAGGCGGCCCGCATTGTATTTCTCTGATCCTGAAGCGGGCCGCGTCCGCATATCAGATCAGATTCAATGTTTTTAACACCAAGTTGCAGCTGTTCTATCCTCAACCACATGTTCTAAATTGCTTAGTCATCAGATAAGGATGGATTTTTAGTACCATAAGGTTCCGACACTTGTACGGATGGGATCATGGCACGTTTTCCATGAAACGATCCTAACGGTTACCCGAAAACTATAAATAACCCATCACCCCAACCTCATTTCTTACAAGAATTCTGATTTTAGAAACTCTAAGTTGAAACCATTGTTTCATACCTGAGATTCTTGAATCGGGATTAGCATTCGGGGACCCTGGGTAAGTATTCTTTCGTTCTTTTCCTTATTTTTACTGCTTTTCGAGTCAGAAAGTCAAACTTTGTTTGACTTTCAGCGTTGACCAGTAATGGTCAATGCGAAGTTCGTTTGAACTTTGCAACGTGAGTGTAATCACGTTGGTCATAGTCCCTTGGGACTATGCCCACTGATTACCACGTTGTCTAGGGTCGTAGGGTAGGCGATCTAATAAATCGCCTATACCTTCGAACCCGACCCAGTTTGGTCGATCATTAGGATCCGACCAAATACTTTAGGTGACCCTAGTATAGGGCATAACCTTCCGAGGTTATACCCTATGGTCACATCGTTTAAGTTGTTGTATGATAGGTAGTTTATATGCCTTAGGTAAATTACCAGAATACCCTTTTCATGTATAATTGGTAATTAAGCATATGTAACCTAAACTTTTGTCACATAACTGATTATGTAACATGTTTAGGCATATAACACTTGTCATAGGACTAGTTAGACGGTCCGAACGCGTTTCACGCGCACGACGCGTTAAAGTAACGTATGTTACCTTAATGGGTCGCGATGGGTCGATAATACTTAGGTTAAGTTTCATTTAGTATGTAGGCTTTGTTAAACCATATCATATGAATTCCTACACTCATTTGGTTTACAAACCCTCCTGCTACCCAGTCTTCCGATTTAGGTCCGGGTTAATTATGTAGTTACCTATATTAGGTACCGTTTGATTTCCGGGACTCCTCTAGCTTACTTGGTAGTTGTTCAAGACTCCTAAGCACTCCCAGGCGAGTACATTATTCCCCTCTTTTACTGTTTTTAACTGTTTTGGGGTGACTCATATGTGCTAAATGTTTTATCAATGATTTCAATAACAATTACAATAGTTTCAAGAACAATTACTATGTGGTTTCAAGAACAATAACAATTATTTCAAGAACGCTAACAATGATTTCAAGAACGAATACAATGATTTCAAAAACTAATAACAAATTTCAAAAAGTGAACAAACTTGTTGGTTGTAGTTACATGACCGATGACATTCATTAGCAATGATCAAGCCGACCAGTATTAGGTTATGGTACCATAGGATCTGACAAATCCCGTAATTTACTGCACCTATTGTTATGTGTGGGGGTTGTGGGTAGCGAGTGAATCTGTAATTATTAACTTATCCTTTGGTAAGGGTTTGTTAAGAACGAGAGCGAGATGGAGCGAGGAACGCGTCAAGAAGGTTTGAATGTTATTAGAGAATCGACCATAAAGTAGTTTCACAATTAAAACAAGAACGATTAAAACAAGATGGTTTAACGATTGGGTAAACATTTGGACATGATTGACATTTGATCATGTATTTCCCACAAAACATAACTTTGATTTAAACCAAGTTTTACTTCAATACTTTGTTTTTGTGCATATGGTTTAGTTGAGACATTTCACTTGCCATACATGGATATTTGACATAGACATTTGACATGGATATTTGACATAGACATTTGACATGGATATTTGACATAGACATTTGACATGGATATTTGACATAGACATTTGACATGGATAATTGACATAGACATTTTGACATGATTTACATCTTGACATGAATACTTTGACATATTATTCAACACATTTGACAATTGATTTAAACATAGACATTTTACATTGTTTGGTTTGGTTTGGTTTGATTAAGTGATTAAGTAACGATGTGTGCGTAATATGATACAAGCATGGTGGATACGCCGCTGGTACTTCCTATATATAAGTGTTTGTATGGTATTACATATTGTAGCGTTATTTGAATCATTTCAGTTTGAGACATAGAACATTTTATACAAGTAACATACTTTTCACAAGACATATATTTACAAACAACTTATCTTATACAAACTCATTTTACATGGTTATTCATTTAATCATGCATTATTCTCTTATTATACATATCACCTGAACTTATTATTTTTCAACTGATTTACAAAGACAAAGCAAATTACAAGGTTCATGACTAAACATTTTCTTAAACAGAAGTCATGAATCTTATTTTCACGAAACCTATGTACTCGCCAGCATTTCTTTGCTGACCTCGTTTTCACATATGTTTCAGGTATTGTTGGATGATATCGATTGATAAGATGCATGCTCACATAGGACTGGACAAGGCTTTAGTGACTCAATAACAATGATAGACTATGTTTAAATAGTGTATTTAGATTTCCAGACGATGTAATTACTCAATGTTTAATAAAACGAAACACTTTTGATATCCATGGTTATGAAACATTAATTCTGTTGCAACACGCCCCGATGTTTCCGCCGCGATTTGTTGTTTTACGCGGTCGGGGTGTGACAGAAAAGATGGTATCAGAGCCAATGGTTATAGGGAATTAGGTTATTAGTAATGCTTTGACCTAGTCTATAACCTTCTTAGGACCCTAACGCGAGTTTACTTGCGTTTAGTCATAAAACAATACCGTCACCTATCCTTAGGCGACGACCACAACAAGAACATAAATTTCAAAACCGCTTTGAAAACTAATCATCTGTTCTAGGATGATTAATTTCTAGGTTTTGAACCCTCTATTGTAAGGTTTTGAACCCTCTGTTATATGGTTTTGAACCCCTTTGAATTTTCAAAATCTCGTCAAGGTTTTGGGTTTTAAATAATGTGAACACGTGCAAACTGGAAGGGTGAATGCCTGTATTCTGGGTTTTCTGTCTAGGCAAGCACTTCGTATACATCTCATCAGACGCGAGACCAGTTGTGCTTACCTGGGAATTCTTGGGATGAGTGTTCACTTATAGGCGAGCATGTCTTCGCGATACATTATTTTTAACCTATTTACTTTGACTAATCACCAAGGTCGTTTGTTGCTTTGTAGTAACAAACAAATGACCACTATCCTTGCTTTCATAAGATTTGTTTCATCTCATTCTTTTCGTCTAAATTCTCTCACTCATTTCCTTTCATGTTTCCTCTTTTAGACAATGCCTCCCCGACGCGAAAGCCAGATAGAGACTGGCGAGCTGGCAGAAATCATTGCGCAGCAAATGGCTGCTCAATTCCCAAACCTCTTTGCTCAATGGAACCAAGCCAACAACAACAACAATGTGCTATGCAAATACAAGGATTTCAACCAGGCTAAACCACTCAAGTTTAGTGGTTCTGAAGGAGCAACTGGGCTTCTTCAGTGGTTCGAAAGCATTGAGAATACTTTTCGCCACGTGCAGTGCCCGGATAATCGCAAGGTCGAGTTCTCCTCGAGCGTGTTTCAGAAGAGGGCTCTTACATGGTGGAATGGGGTAATGAGAGACCAAGGTGCGGAAGTTGCTCTCGCACAGACATGGGCTGAACTTAGGGCTCTGATGATGAGGGAATTCTGTCCTCGTCATGAGCAGCGAGCTTTGGAGAAGGAATTTGATGAGTTGAAGCAAGATAGTGGTGAGCACAGGGCGTATACTGATAGGTATGAGGAGCTGAGTCTGCTTTGCCCGACAATGGTTACCCCACTTGACATAGCTATCGAAAGGTACATCGACGGCCTACCTGACTCGGTACAAGACATCCTTACTGGTAGTAACCCTGCCACACTCCGTCAGGCGATCGAGTTATCAGCGACATTGACTGAGTCGCAGATTCGGAAGAACAAGTTACACAGGAAGGGTGACAAGGGCAAGAAACAGTCAGCTGACAATGAGGATAGCAAGAAAGGCCAAAACAAGAAGGGTAAGGAAGGTGAGACGTCAAAGAAATCAAAGAAGCGAAAGGGTGCCGAAAATTTTGCTGTTACAGCACAGACTGCTCAGAACTCGCGGAACCAACCAGCTCAGCCACCTGCAAAGAAAGCATATGCCGGTACCGCACCTTATTGTGCATGCTGCAACGGTCATCATGCAGTACAACAAGCTTGCTGGCAATGCACGACGTGTGGTAAACTTGGGCATTTGGCCAAGATTTGTCGTTTGGGACAAAATCAGGCTGCTCAGGTTCAAGCTCCGGTTCAAGGGAATGCTGCGAGATTTCCACTGGGTTCATGTTTCAACTGCGGAGAGATTGGTCACTTCCGCCACAACTGCCCAAGACTGGTGAATGCAAATGCTAACGCAAACCCAAATGCGAATGTCAACGTCAATGTGAATCCAGCACGTGGTCGAGTGTTTAACATCAATGAGGCACTCAATGATGAAGGAGTGAACAATTAGTATTTTGTTTTTCCTCTGGTTGGTATCTTGTAACATTTAAAGACAATGCGGTTGTGTATAAATAAAAATTTGTGGTTTTATTTTCTAACTAATGCAATTGTATGAATGTTTGATTCAACCTTGTGATGTCAACACAAAGACAAAACTACTCGAGTGGTTCTTTCATTTTTACGATCACTTGAGATCTCCCTAATAACCTCAAACACTGGTTTCTTTTAAATCTAAAGTATTTTATCGTCTTGCACCGTTCGAGATGCAAGAATTATCAAAACAGCTTCAAGAGTTGTCTGATAAAGGATTCATCCGTCCGAACTTTTCACCTTGGAGAAACTCCTGTTCTCCTTGTGAAAAGAAAAAATGGATCTTTTCGAATGTATATCGATTAACGTAAGCCTAGTAAGCTTACCATCAAGAATCGATATCCCCCTACCTTAAATCAACGATTTCTCCGATCAACTGCATAGCGTTCATGCTTTTCCAAGATCGATTTGCGTTTTGGGTATCATCAACTTTGTATTCTCGAAGAAGATATTCCCAAAACGGTTTTCTGCATGAAGTATGGCCATTACGAGTTTACAGTCATGCCTTTTAGGTTGACAAATACTCCAGCCATCTTCAAGGACTTAATAAATAGAGTCTGCAAGCCTTATTTGGATCAGATCGTCATTGTTATTATTGATGACATCTTGAACTATTCATGTCCTGAGCCGATCACGGTCAACACCTTCGTTGACATCGGAGCCCTGATTGAATTCCTTGTACACTTTAAAATGTAAAAAACAACTCAATTAGGACAAACCGAATTTCTTTTAAGATCTTCCTATCTTCATAGTTAGATTCTTGAAAATATTTAAAGTGCCAAAGGAAATCCACGGATTGGGTTTCTGGTATGCTTTAAATACCCGTGTCCAAAGATAACAAATTAAACAATTAAACAAATTGAACAATTATGCGATTATATGTTATGTGTTTATGTGTTCTCCTCTATGTTTTTGTGTGATACGATTTTCAAATCCTCATAGAATCTTTCATTCATATGAGGGATTCATATTAGGATGTTCAAAAGGTACTACCTTAAATCCTTATGGGCTTCTACGTGGTAGTTAAGACCCTTGGGTTATATAGTACCATTCAATGATTCATAAGAGATCCTTTTAGTGGTCTAAATCTAAAAGATTGATTCACAATTTGGTTAGAGAACGACATCTAGTGATGTAGCTGAACAGACTCCTTGATAGTCTATTTAGATCATTTATTGATTTAATTTAAAGGACTCTATGGCGGTCTAGTCACACTCATCACAGGTTCATTCATTTGGTTTTCCCCTACATATTATAAAATAGACTGTGTAAACTGTGCAAGGAATTGTCTGATTATGGACGCGTACATAATTAAGAAATTTAGTGCACGGAAACCCAGTAAGATTTATTATGTGTAAGAACCGATAGTGACAACAATAACGAAATAAGAACGATGTAATGGAGGTACGGTGGACGCACCAATGATGCTTCATATACTTGTATATAAGTATCCCTCTTACATTGCAATCATGGAGTTATTAAAGGTTACTAGAAGTTCAGAACCCTAACCAATGTTGTTCGATCTTTTCAAACTTCATGTTTCCAAACTCTCACAAGTTTCCTCTAAATAAATTTCGGGACGAAATTTCCTAAAAGTAGGGGAGACTGTAACACCTGTGCCTTCACGGCCATCAAAAAAATACCGAACCAATGAAATATTATATTTCATACTTGGGATTTGTAAAAATATGTGTATCATTTGCACATATCAATTCTTGTTCAATTTCAAACTCTAAATCGCTTTCTGGAAGGTTATACGCGCACCGATGCGTAAATATAACCAGTTTAATGCAACAAACACTCCGGAATAGTGACATAGGCTTAACATACCTTAAATAACCTTTACATAACTTAGAAATAAGTTTTGAAGGATTTGGTATGGCAAAATCAAGTTAAATCGCTTACAGGGACTAAAGTTGACAAACTGCGAAAGTATGCCAATTTGAACTGTAACAGACATACCGGAACATGACCATAAGTTAAACATACCATATATATCCTTTACATAGCTTAGAAATAGGCTTCGAGGGGTTCGGTGTGCTAAAATAAACTTTTGAGTCATTCAGGGACTAAAAGTGTCAAAAAGTGCACAAGTTTGCATTTTCGCGCATAACTTACGTTCTGAATACATCCGGACATCCAAAAATTTATGTAAGCACTATAATATTTTAATTTAGTGTTTGGCATAAGAGAAATCCATTCGTTTCGTCATTTGGATCGTTTTTCGCGCTTGTGCGCATTCCGTCGTAATTAAGCGAACATCGCGTTCGTACGGCCAAACGAACCATCATCCGACATATTTTTGAGCATGTTTCATGTCCAAAATGTTTAGGCAACATTTTAGGGCCTTAAAGTTGGCTTTACGGGCCTTAGAAGTGTCGGAAATGGCCTTAAACACGTGCAGGGACTGAAACTGTCATTTCTGAAACATGTGGGCTGATCAGACATCCCAGGCGGCCCGCATTGTATTTCTCTGATCCTGAAGCGGGCCGCGTCCGCATATCAGATCAGATTCAATGTTTTTAACACCAAGTTGCAGCTGTTCTATCCTCAACCACATGTTCTAAATTGCTTAGTCATCAGATAAGGATGGATTTTTAGTACCATAAGGTTCCGACACTTGTACGGATGGGATCATGGCACGTTTTCCATGAAACGATCCTAACGGTTACCCGAAAACTATAAATAACCCATCACCCCAACCTCATTTCTTACAAGAATTCTGATTTTAGAAACTCTAAGTTGAAACCATTGTTTCATACCTGAGATTCTTGAATCGGGATTAGCATTCGGGGACCCTGGGTAAGTATTCTTTCGTTCTTTTCCTTATTTTTACTGCTTTTCGAGTCAGAAAGTCAAACTTTGTTTGACTTTCAGCGTTGACCAGTAATGGTCAATGCGAAGTTCGTTTGAACTTCGCAACGTGAGTGTAATCACGTTGGTCATAGTCCCTTGGGACTATGCCCACTGATTACCACGTTGTCTAGGGTCGTAGGGTAGGCGATCTAATAAATCGCCTATACCTTCGAACCCGACCCAGTTTGGTCGATCATTAGGATCCGACCAAATACTTTAGGTGACCCTAGTATAGGGCATAACCTTCCGAGGTTATACCCTATGGTCACATCGTTTAAGTTGTTGTATGATAGGTAGTTTATATGCCTTAGGTAAATTACCAGAATACCCTTTTCATGTATAATTGGTAATTAAGCATATGTAACCTAAACTTTTGTCACATAACTGATTATGTAACATGTTTAGGCATATAACACTTGTCATAGGACTAGTTAGACGGTCCGAACGCGTTTCACGCGCACGACGCGTTAAAGTAACGTATGTTACCTTAATGGGTCGCGATGGGTCGATAATACTTAGGTTAAGTTTCATTTAGTATGTAGGCTTTGTTAAACCATATCATATGAATTCCTACACTCATTTGGTTTACAAACCCTCCTGCTACCCAGTCTTCCGATTTAGGTCCGGGTTAATTATGTAGTTACCTATATTAGGTACCGTTTGATTTCCGGGACTCCTCTAGCTTACTTGGTAGTTGTTCAAGACTCCTAAGCACTCCCAGGCGAGTACATTATTCCCCTCTTTTACTGTTTTTAACTGTTTTGGGGTGACTCATATGTGCTAAATGTTTTATCAATGATTTCAATAACAATTACAATAGTTTCAAGAACAATTACTATGTGGTTTCAAGAACAATAACAATTATTTCAAGAACGCTAACAATGATTTCAAGAACGAATACAATGATTTCAAAAACTAATAACAAATTTTAAAAAGTGAACAAACTTGTTGGTTGTAGTTACATGATCGATGACATTCATTAGCAATGATCAAGCCGACCAGTATTAGGTTATGGTACCATAGGATCTGACAAATCCCGTTATTTACTGCACCCATTGTTATGTGTGGGGGTTGTGGGTAGCGACTGAATCTGTAATTATTAACTTATCCTTTGGTAAGGGTTTGTTAAGAACGAGAGCGAGATGGAGCGAGGAACGCGTCAAGAAGGTTTGAATGTTATTAGAGAATCGACCATAAAGTAGTTTCACAATTATAACAAGAACGATTAAAACAAGATGGTTTAACGATTGGGTAAACATTTGGACATGATTGACATTTGATCATGTATTTCCCACAAAACATAACTTTGATTTAAACCAAGTTTTACTTCAATACTTTGTTTTTGTGCATATGGTTTAGTTGAGACATTTCACTTGCCATACATGGATATTTGACATAGACATTTGACATGGATATTTGACATAGACATTTGACATGGATAATTGACATAGACATTTTGACATGATTTACATCTTGACATGAATACTTTGACATATTATTCAACACATTTGACAATTGATTTAAACATAGACATTTTACATTGTTTGGTTTGGTTTGGTTTGATTAAGTGATTAAGTAACGATGTGTGCGTAATATGATACAAGCATGGTGGATACGCCGCTGGTACTTCCTATATATAAGTGTTTGTATGGTATTACATATTGTAGCGTTATTTGAATCATTTCAGTTTGAGACATAGAACATTTTATACAAGTAACATACTTTTCACAAGACATATATTTACAAACAACTTATCTTATACAAACTCATTTTACATGGTTATTCATTTAATCATGCATTATTCTCTTATTATACATATCACCTGAACTTATTATTTTTCAACTGATTTACAAAGACAAAGCAAATTACAAGGTTCATGACTAAACATTTTCTTAAACAGAAGTCATGAATCTTATTTTCACGAAACCTATGTACTCGCCAGCATTTCTTTGCTGACCTCGTTTTCACATATGTTTCAGGTATTGTTGGATGATATCGATTGATAAGATGCATGCTCACATAGGACTGGACAAGGCTTTAGTGACTCAATAACAATGATAGACTATGTTTAAATAGTGTATTTAGATTTCCAGACGATGTAATTACTCAATGTTTAATAAAACGAAACACTTTTGATATCCATGGTTATGAAACATTAATTCTGTTGCAACACGCCCCGATGTTTCCGCCGCGATTTGTTGTTTTACGCGGTCGGGGTGTGACACCTACCATAGGCTTGCCAAGCAATCAATCCTCCTCCTTTTTAACTATATACCTTTGTAAATATCAAGAGAACTTTTTGGGTGAAGGGTTAGGCTTGGGTTAAAGGTAGGTGGTTGGGTTAGTGGTTAGTTGTTAGTAGAAAAGGGCGAAAAAGCGTAAAAATCATCGGTTTTCGTAAGACTTTCTATTTTTCAACTTTTAATTATTTTGATGAAGCCATTATTCCAAACAAAGTTATTTTTGATGAACTTTCTTGTTTATTTGTTTTTGCTTCATCATCAACACATATTTTTTTTGAAAAGTCATACGAAGAACCGAGCTAGTTACTAAAACAAAGGGTTAAAAATGAAAAAGGTTTAGGTGGGTAAAAGGGTGTTTGTTTGGGTTATGAAATGAAAAGGTTTAGGCTCAAAGGGGCTAACTAGGGGGATTTTGGGTAGGTGGTAAAAAAGAAAAATAATGGTGTAGAAATAAAAGGGTTAGTCCTAATGCCTCCATCATTTACTTACTCGAGTTTAAGTTGGTAAGGACCGGGAATGTATCGTCATGGCAAGTTCTAGAGTCGTAAGAACCAAGCGGCTATTCACACAAGAAACGAAAAATGAGCATTTAGTTTAAAGATATGTATTTGTATGCTCAATAAAGGCTCAAAACTCACTTTTGTGGGAATGGGTTTTTTATGTGATCAAGTATATATAATTAAATTTTAACTAAGCTTGTCATGCCTTTTCATAATTTTCTTATGTTGGTTCTTTTTATCACGACGCTATCGGTTGTAAATTTGTAAAAATATAACCTTTTTAGAACTTTGAAATTCCCAAATTAAACCTAGACAAGTAAAAAAATGAAAATTTTTGAAAAAAATTGGGGTGATTAGCGGTTCCAATAGAGTTTTGTGTAAGGCTTGTATTTAGGACTTGCAAGATTCAAGGTTTTAGCTTCCCCCCACACTTAAATTACACATTGTCCTCAATGTATCTCAAAAATAAGTTTTTAGGTTGATTGAATGTGTAAAAGGGGTAATTTAAGCAAAAAATTTGTGTTACTGGGCGCTGAACACGGCCCCGTGTTGTCCGGGCATGGCCCGGTGTTCAAGTGCCAGTAACAAAAATTAAACAAAAGAAACAGAAGCCTGGACACGGGGGTGTGTTGGGTGAACATGGCCCGTGTCCAGTTACCTGAACTGGATCTTTTCTGCAGACTGTGCAGCACGGGGCCTTGTTGGGTGGACACGGCCCGTGCCGAGCTTACTGTAAACGAAGAAAATTGTCGGACGGCCCTGTTTTCCTGCATGTGGTGCTAGTTCAAGTTTTCCCTTGTATCCTTTGCCATCTCAACTGTGTTTTATTCATTTCAACACCATCCAAACACCAAATTAACTAAAACCATCATTCATTAAGTCATAGAGAGAATTACATAATAGTCCTAAAATTAAAATACTAGATAGTTAGGTCAAAGAAACACAAGAAATCTTAAACCAAGTAGTTCTAGCCTACAACTTATTCTATTAGAAAAATTTCCGAAAAGGTAAATCTTTCGGTTAGATGCGGCTTGAAAAACTCCTTTCTCCGGTCATGGGTTCCTCACACGTCGGCGAGCCATTCTTCTATCTCCCTAGGGAGAAGAAAAGCGGGCTCATTGGCGTTGGTTTGAGGAGGTGCAACTTCCACCGGGACTTCTTGGAGTTCTTCAAGAGGAGGTTCCGCCGGAATGTCGTCCCAACCGGTAGGATTGTTGATTCCAAGTGCTAGGTTCCAATCCTCTTGAGGTAGGATCGGTTCCATGGGAGGTGTTACAAGAATGTTTAACCTCTGGTGCAAGAGGTTTATTTCTTGAAAACTGTTTTCCAACCCCACCGAAAGATAATTTATATGGTCTATTAGGACCTCCTCCACCGAAGTCATCTCGTCAAGAGCTTCACGTAATGCCATCACGTAACGTACGAGAGTTGCTTCAATTGATGGCCTCCTTTCCCTTCGACTGTTTCTGGAGTGCGCAGAAGAGGTTCCACTGTTTTGGCTAGACATTCTATGAAAACAAACCGGAAATAGTTTATTTTTAATGAAACAGTACCACGGACACGGCCCCGTGTTCACCTTTCTGCAGTTTTTTAGAACAAGGAATCTTGAAGTTTCAAATTATTTTTCCAATTTATGAAGCGTTTTTTTAACAGAAATGACTTAAAACAATGTTGTGTAACTTATTTTTAACAAGATTCATTGAACAAAAAGTTAACAAACATCACAATAAAGCTTGAAATCAAGCTTCAATGGAGGTGTTGTTGCAAGAAAGATGAAGAAGAATGCAATGGACAAAAGAGGAAGGGACAAGATGCTTGTTAGAAACTTCTTTTAGAACATACCTAGGATGGTAAGTTAGAAAATCCCTTCAAATCTCTGTCCCTGAATGGTCCAAATGTGCAGGATTCTTGGCTGCATTTATAGAAAACGACAGCAGGCTGGACACAGCCCCGTGTCGGCTGGACACGGCCTCGTGTGCAAGCAAGATCCTGACACATTTTGTCCGTATTCTGACAAAAGTCAGAAGGGAATCTTTTGGTGGACACGGGGGCGTGTTGACCTGGGCACGACCCCGTGTCAAAAGGCTGTTTATGAAGTTTTGTTTATTTTTAAGAAATTTTTCCGGATCGTGTAGGATCGGTTTTGACACCGTTCGATTGCGTAACGACACGTTCGACGTGCGGAATCCGTGAACGTGCGTGACCGAACACACGATAACGTACTAGAACCTTGATTCTATTGAAAATACACTTGTACAACCACTTGAGAGAGTTTTCTCTCTCTAGACTTTCTCTCTCTACAATTAGATCTCCTCCAATGTCACAAATGAGCAAAAGTCACTAACTTTACTACTAACTCCTCTATTTATAGGTCAAGGCCTTTTAATGAAACATTTCATTAATTACAAGATTGCCACCTTGCCTTTTTACTAGATATAATACTTTAAAGACTTGATTTCTTCAGTTCCTCGCTACGGCTCGGATTGACGAAGGCGATAGACATTAAATGCATCAACAATCTCCCCCTTGGATATTGCCGCAGTCAATCCTTAGTCAAACTCGTAACGACTTTCCTTTCTCTCTCTCTTGATTTTTGCTCGAACAGAATCCCGGTGGATCTGTTTTCAGCTTTAGCTCCCCCTTTCGGTAGTCTTTTCAGGCTCCCCCTTTCGTCAAACTTCCGTGCTTTTGGGATCGACGCCTTGCTTTCCGTAGCCAAAGAATCAAAACACCTACACGTCTCAACCTCTCATAAGACAAAATAATTTTGATTCTAAAAGAATTTACTTAAGATTCTCAAACATATAACACACAATATTGTGATTCAAATTAATGAATCATCTAAACAATTGAGGATTATCTTTCAACTTCTCATCATCTTAACCAAACCAACTGTTCATCTTGTTTAGCCTTTGAGATTTTGAATATCAACTTTTCAACATCAGTTGTCGAAAATCTTTTTGGATTTTTCAAAATTTAAGCTAAAACACACTAAAATCTTTTTGGATTTTGAATGAAATGAAATGCAGTAAGAAATATGTACAAACATATTTTTGTGAGTTTGCGAAAGAGGATCATATCAGTTTTTGAGACACATCACAAGCACCGTTAAGCTTTTAATCGTTTTAAGTTCTAAACGATTCACCTTGATTGACGATATAATTGTCCTCTTAAGCTCAATCTAAAAACTTTCGAAATACTTACCGATACGTTAAGGTATATTAATTTTGCACTAAGTTCTTATGGACCCCACGATCTTAGCATATCCCCTCATCATGCAATACACTAACTCAAGTAATGCCTTTAAACTTTTCATCAACTGTGAATTGTGCGAAAACAGAGCAGAATGTTTAAACATTAACAATCAGGTCGATACTTCCGTATACGCAGAGAAAGTCCAATGTTTAAACAAAATAAGAAAAATAAAACAAGTTGAAGTTGTTTAGGCTTTAACCACCAGGTCGATACTCCCGTATACGCAGAGGAGGTCCAAAGCTTAAACGAAACACCAAAGAAAATAAAGCAGAACGTTTAGGCAACAACATCCAGGTCGATACTCACGTATACGCAGAGGATGTCCGATGCTTAAACAAAATAAAAAAATAAAACAAATTTAAATCTTTGCAAAATGAAATGCACAATCACAGCGACTTTTCAGCAAAGTTGTGAAAGTTCTCAAACTTAACCAGTTTTATGTCTTTTGACAATCAGCAATTACTGAGTAGGTACACAATCACGAAGGACAAAACTAAGTACTATGCTTTCAACCATGTTTCCCACTAGAACTAGGCTTTTTCATTTAAGTTTGTATCGTTATCGCAAATCTACTAGTCTAGCTGAGCCTAGCGTCACATCTTTAGTGAGACCGTTTATCACATTTTAACTTTCCATTTCTTTAGCATGCTGTGATAGTCCACTGATTTACTATCATTTCCTCTTGTTCTCAACAAAACTCATTTTGAATTTTTTCAATGTTTTTGACTTTTCAAATTTTCTAATTTTTTTAAAATTTTTACTCCCCCTAAAATCAAAATATGTTTCAATTTTGATTTTCCGGAAATTTTGAAAATAAATGCAATAAACTGTACAAAGTAAAGTGACAAACTGATGAGAATTGCCTCAATTCGCCATCCACTTGTCATAAACAATCAGAACTCCCCCTGACAACAAACTATTTTCCCATTATGATTTCAAAACACTTAAGTTTGTTTTAATCAAAATGGTTTTTTTCAGAAAATTAGTTTTGTGTGTCGTTTCACAAACTTGGGGTTTAATCATCATATTGATTTCAACTTCTTGTAGGTTTATCACAAACACAGTTACCACTTGTAAGATAGTTAAATCAAGTACAACTCAATGTCCTTAATTAACCACTTGTAAGGCGAAAAATCACCAGAGTGAAATTTCTCAAGAAATGTGCCGATTCCTACTCCCCAATTACCAACCTGGGAGTTCCGGCAAGTCAGGTTTTTCATTTAAACAGATTCACCCAAGCCTGACGGTCCTTGGGTGATTTAGAATTCTTGTTCAACAATGGTGGATAGTTTACATCATCCATTGTTAAACCTGAATTCTCCATTTTTACCTCAACACATGGCTCTTCTGGTTTTACCATACCAGAATCATTGCCTGAATGTGGCTTGTCTGACTTTGAAAAGCCAGATTCATCGCCTGAAGGTGGCTTGTCTGACTTTGACATGTCAGATTCATCGCCGACCATTTTCTTCTTCTTTATCTCCTCTTTCGTCCTCAGATTTGTATCTGATGAATGCGTTTTGCTTGATTTGTTGTTCTTTGGTGAGCAAGACGATTTATCAGAACTTTTATCTGTTTTACCAGTTGTATCCGAGGACAAAATCCTTTCCAGATACTCTCTGGCCTTCTTTCTTTTCTTTCTCAGTCGGTCTTTCTGCCCTTGTGAAAGCTTCACTTTCTGTTCTTTGGACTTTTCTTCGACCTTGACTGATTTCTTCTTCACTACTTTCTGAAATTCAGCCCTCGATCTTCCCATTGATCTCATTGGGCAATCTCTTGCAATGTGTCCTTTGATTTGGCAGTTATAGCATCTCCTCGTCTCAAACCACTGATTCTGGCAGTTAACAGCAATGTGTCCTTGACTACCACAAGAGTAACACACTCTGTTATCGTACCATTCACCACCTTCACACCAAACACTCAGATCATAGCATTGTCTGGCTTTGTGGTAATCATCACTCCTCCTGAAAGCTGGATTTGGCTTTGAAGTACTGTGGTCAAACCTGCACCACATATCACCAACTTTTTGTGAGTTTAAATTTTCAACTTTTTGTGGTTTTTTATAACGATTGGATGACTGAACTAATGAGTTTTTAATCTGGTTTTGAACATTTTCTGATTTTTTAACTTTTTGTTTCTGTTCCACTTTCTTCTTCAAAGGTTTTTGCGTAGAGCATTCACCCTTTTCGGTCGATTGCAGAACAGTTCCTTGGAATTTTTCTTTTACTTTCAAAAATATTTTCTTTTTCTTAATTTTTTCATTTTCATCATCAGTTTTCTCATCACAATCTGAATTGATCGGTTCTGGACACACATAAGGTGCAGAAGTCACAAAACCTTTCAACTTACTTTCTAACTCAGCAATTTTAATCCGATCACTTTTAGCTTCTTTTTCAAGCTGAATGATTTTAGCAAGATGAGAATTGATTTCAATTTGTTTTTCAAGATTATCTTTACCAAAAATATCTCTCTCATCTTCTAAAATCTTGATTTGTCTTTGAAAATCTTTTTCCATTTTTGATTTTTCATTTTCAAAAACTTTTTCTTTTTCTTTCAAAATTTTGTTTTCCAATGTCAAACTGTTCATGTCATTTAACAGTTTGTCATTTTCAACTTTCAGCTTTTCACAATTCAATCGCAACTCCAGAATCTGTTCATTATCAGCTTTCTTCTCAACCTTCAAAGCTGAAATTTCATCAACTAGCTTCTCTATCACTTGATCATTTTCTTCAGATTTCATTTTTCTTATCTTTTGGGCTTCAAGTTCTTGAACTTCAATCTTCTCGATAAACATACTCAAAGTCACGTCTAAATATATCTTCTTCAAATCTAACAAATACATTCTCCATATATCACCCGGTAAAACCTTTACCAACTTGTCAATCCATTCCTCATTAGTTTTAGTTATCTTCAATTTCCCCATCTCTAAAACTAGATGGCAATATCGATCAATCAATTCTTTTGTAGACTCTCCCTTGATACCTGTAAAATTATCAAATTTGTTATGTGCAATATCTGCTAGACTCTGAACACGATACGACTCACAATCCATGTTTTAGTGACAACAATCCGGTAACAAAAGATCACGTGAAGAATTCTTTTGGAAGTGTATCCGAAACTTGACAAATTACCTTGTAACAAATTGTGACCCTTATGAGTAGGTTGTCACTTTTCTTTTGATTTTATTAAAGAATTCGACAATTGTTATCTTTTAATGATTATTCAAATGACCGACCACTTTTTAATAACTTTGCATGAAAACTAACACGCAGCAATCAATGAATCACATGAATCGATGATGATCAGTTATCAAATCATAGGCCGGTTGCTTTTAAATGAACTTCTATCAAATCAATTCACAAACACACAAAACATTCACATGTTACTGTTTAAGTTCACATGGGCCGCACTATATATTTTCAAACTAAATCTGATTGTGCCTTTCAATATATTCTATTATCACTTCACAAAAAAATTGATTTTTTTAATAATAACCGACAAAAGTTCGTGGATTTTTAATGACCGACTAACATTTTGTTCTCATGTAAAGTGGGCGGCAAATTTTTTTAATATTTCTCACAATGTAATTTGACCAAACAATCCACTTATCCGATCACATGCAATATCATTGGTAATCACAACAGTAAGCTGACAACACTAATGTTTTTAATATCTCGATCACATGCAACCTGACACAATATCACATGATATCTTTTAATGTTTTCACACAAATCAATAAAATTTTCTCGTTAAAGATAGTTCAAGCAGCCAATGTTTTTAAGCAGTTGTTCTTTCAAGTGAGATCAGTCACGTCAATTCAAGCGAAATCTTGTGTTTCGCTTCAAACAATCTCTATTTTTCAAGCGAAATCAATTAGTTCGCTTCAAACACTCACTAAATTCAAGCGGAACCTGTGTATTTCAGGCGATTTTTCAAGCGGAATCAAGGTTAAAGATGATTTCGCTTGAAAATAAACACAAGTTCAAGCGAAATATGAATGTTTCAAGCGAATCACTGCTGTTTTTCAAGCGAAATCTCGCTGTTTCACACAAATTTGATCACAAAAATTCAAATTACTCCTAAACGGCTTGGAGTTTTGATTTGAAACTTGGTAGGGTTTAAAAACAAGTGTTTTCGCACAATATACTAGAAAATCATCCGATTCGGACCAGTAAAACCCGTTCAATTTGATGAAAAACCGTGAAAAACGTGATAAATGTGAAAAATATGAAGAAATCGGTGAAATTCGGATCTGAATCTGCTGAAATCAGGTACGAATCAATGTGTTTGATCAAGCAATCGAGCTCCTAGCTCTGATACCACTTGTAGGATCGGTTTTGACACCGTTCGATTGCGTAACGACATGTTTGACGTGCGGAATCCGTGAACGTGCGTGACCGAACACACGATAACGTACTAGAACCTTGATTCTATTGAAAATACACTTGTACAACCACTTGAGAGAGTTTTCTCTCTCTAGACTTTCTCTCTCTACAATTAGATCTCCTCCAATGTCACAAATGAGCAAAAGTCACTAACTTTACTACTAACTCCTCTATTTATAGGTCAAGGCCTTTTAATGAAACATTTCATTAATTACAAGATTGCCACCTTGCCTTTTTACTAGATATAATACTTTAAAGACTTGATTTCTTCAGTTCCTCGCTACGGCTCGGATTGACGAAGGCGATAGACATTAAATGCATCAACAGATCGGGTGGTTCCTTACTGGATGGAACAACCCCAAAGTGCCTAAGATACCTTAGTTGATCTAGATTGAGACGAGAATGCAAGAGGTTGTCGGTGAGGGTGATTCCTATGCTATATGTAGGTGGACAAGTCCAACCCTTTCCCGGGCTCTCGTTAAAGAAGGTGTATGCCGAATCGCTCAGGTCTATGTATGCATCGAACGAAGTCGATGGGGAGTCCTTCACGGCACAATCGACACAGGGACGACTATCGCTCAAGTCCTCACTAGAGTTAGAAGTATCGTCGGGGACAACGAAGTTGTTTGAATGCGATTCCAACACTTCTTCTTGGTTATCATCTTGGGATAGATTATTGAAATCTTTCCTAAGTTCTTTTAACCAATTAAGAATTAGATCTTCTAATTGAAATAATTCATCGAGAAGCATTTCTCCTAGAAAATCCGGTTGGGAGCATTCGAGGGAGAGATAGGGATTATTTTTACTTTCGTCCCTCTTAAGGATACAAGGAAACGATGGGTCTATATAGTGGGGCTTATAATTTAGAAAATAACATTCTAATTCCTTATGGTTACCACCACATAATTGACACCACGTACCATAAGAGTGCCGAAAGTAAAAAGCATCAGTATCACTCATGTTTGTGTCAGAAATTACCAACCGTCGGGATCTTACGGTTCTGTTTTCAGTAACTGAATCTTGGGCACGGGGGCGTGTTGAGTGGGCACGGCCCCGTGTTCAGCTTACTGTCTCACTTAAAACAGGATTTCCAGTTCCAAAGATTGGGCACGGGGCGTGTTCAGCGGGCACGGCCCGTGCTGAGTTCTGCAGAAGCTGAAAAACTAAGAAAAATCCTAAAAAAATAGAAAAATAAGAAAAATGATTAGGCCGCTGATTCCTAACTTCCTTAAAATCCTTGTGTCCCCGGCAACGGCGCCAAAAACTTGATGCGTGTGAAGTGTGTATATAAGTTTAAGTATATTTTAAGCCCTTTTACACTTTCTTTAGCCAAGTTTTAAATTTATAAAACACGATATTTACTAACACTAAACACACATATGGGCAAGTGCACCCATCGTGAGCGTAGTATAGTGTTGGTAAGATACCGAGGTCGTCCAAGGACACAAGAGCTTTTAGTACCGGTTTATCCTCAACGTCTAATCAAATCAAAACGTTGGAAAAATGTTTTAAACTAGAAAAATAAAATCTAACTAAAATGCTGAAAATAAAAATAAAATAAAAACAGATAGACAAGATGAATCACTTGGTTCCGACTCGTGTATAGTGTAACCTTTGATTATTTCTGCACTTTTGCACTTATTTAAGGGATTATCTTAGTTATTGTAGTAGGCCCCTCTTTTGAAGGTGACGTTACCCTCAACCCAGTAGTTTGAGTCAGCAAGGATACAATCCTAAAGGGTCGGATTATTGGAAGATAATTAATTAAGTTATTAATGCAAATTATGGTAGGCCCCTCTTTTGGAGGTGACGTTACCCTCGACTAAGTAGTCTGAGTCAGCAAGGATACAGTCCGAAGTAGCCGGGTTATAGTATTAATAGTAGTTAACTTATGAGGGGATCAAAGAATTTGGACCCCCGTCATCCAATACCGTTAAGTATTAAAGGAGGTCCTACTAAATTTGACCCAGGTCCCTTGCAGGATCTCTAAACGCTGAACAAAGGCAAGAATCTTACCAAACCGTTCCCTTAACCCCCAACCAGGTAGCCAACATACCTCCATATAGACCGTGGAGATATAAATGGTGAAAATCTTTTATTTTATATAGACAGTAAAATAATGCCAAGACA
This sequence comes from Helianthus tuberosus, assembly GCA_030545235.1. NCBI lineage: Eukaryota > Viridiplantae > Streptophyta > Magnoliopsida > Asterales > Asteraceae > Helianthus > Helianthus tuberosus. The sequence continues at coordinate 41,516,132 of CM060433.1, read as the reverse complement.
CCACGGACAAACGATAAGGAAGAATCACCTTCAACATAAGAAACTAGTTATTAAAGTCATTAATACATAACCAATTAAAAAGTGCGAAAAGGTTAAAAATAAAAAGTATTACACTAGACACTTTGTCTTCACCAAGTGATGTAAGAGACTTAGGCAAACATGGCCTTGATTGTCAAGAACTCTTACGATCAATCTTGGATCCCGAGACGACTCACACACTCTATGATGGACAATGGATGATGGTGGTGGAATATGGTGTTATGGTGGTGGTGGGTGAAGTGTGAGAGAGGTGGTGTGCCAAGGGATGGTTTGAGCTTGAGCCAAGCACTCCTATTTATAGGCTGAACAGAAGCTCGGGCACGGCCCCGTGTCCAGTGGGCACGGCCCCGTGTCCACATCCTTCTCTTTCTTCATTTAATGCAGCTTGTCTTATTAGTTGACCACGCCCCCGTGTCCGCTGAGCACGACCCCGTGTGCAGAAGAATATTTGTACTATAAAGATTTGCCTGGATTCTGCGAATCTTATAGTTGAGCACGGCCCCGTGCCCGCTGAGCACGGCCCCGTGGTGGGCAATAGAAGCTTCTACTACTTTGTCTTTTCTGCTGACACTTGGGCACGCCCCCGTGCTGGCTGAGCACGGGGCGTGTTCAGTCTTCTGTCTTCTTGTTTTGTTTGGGAAGATGTTGCCGTGGGGTCGGGCATGTCACGTTTGTTCCTTTTCTTGTATTTATGTTAGATTTTGCTGTCTTTTTGCTTCTTTTGTTAATTTGAGCTCATTTAATCCTAAAAATACAAAAGGAAGACAAAAGCACACTTTTTTCCAACATTAGTACTAAAAAAGGGTTTGTTTTATGCCACAATTGATGTAATTTATATGTTGCATTTTTCACACATCAACCGTACTTGGATAAATTTGTAATTGTCTTCATCGACGATATACTTATTTATTCCAAAAGCCAGGAAGAGCATTGTGAGCACCTGCGTGTACTCTTAACTTTGTTATGAAATGAAAAGCTTTATGCCAAATTCTCGAAGTGTGAATTTTGGCTACAGGAGGTACAATTTTTAGGACACATGGTGAATCACGAAGGTATTCACGTAGATCCCTCCAAAATAGAAGCGATCACCAAATGGAAAGTCCCGCAGTCAGCTATGGAAGTTAGAAGCTTTCTAGGGTTAGCTGGATAATATAGACGATTCATTAAGGATTTTTCCAAAATAGTTGTGCCATTAACTAAGCTAACATGTAAAGCAGTTAAGTTTGAATGGGGACCTAGGCAAGAAGAGGCCTTTAGGATTTTATAGCAAAAGTTAACAAACGCCCCAATTCGAGCCTTACCAGAAGGAACAGAAGATTTCAAAGTTTATTGTGATGCTTCTAAGCTAGGATTAGGATGTGTGCTAATGCAACGCAAGAAGGTAATTGCGTATGCCTCAAGGCAATTGAAGAAGCACGAGGAAAATTATACGACTCACGACTTAGAATTAGGAGCCAAAATTTTTGCCCTTAAGATTTGGAGACACTATCTGTATGGAAGCAAGTTTACTGTCTATACAGATCATAAGAGTTTAAGATACATATTTGGGCAAAAAGAATTAAATATGAGGCAAAGGAGATGGATGGAAATCCTAAGTGACTACGACTGTGATATTTAATATCATGAAGGAAAAGCAAACATAGTTGCAGACGCCTTAAGTCGTAAGTATCATGAAAAACAAAAGCGAGTTCGTGCTCTTTGATTAAATCTACAGTTAGATTTAATGGAACAACTGAAAAACATTTAAGAAACAGCAATCAAGGATGATGCTGAAGGAATGAAAGGAAGGATAAAGGAATTAGAGCAAGGAAGTGATGGAATTTGGAGATTTCATAAGAAAAGGATTTGGGTACCTAAGCAAGGAAATTTAAGAGATAAAATTTTAGAGAAAGACCATAAATCTAGATATACCATGCATCCTGGTAACAATAAAATGTACCAAGATTTAAGGAATAATTTCTGGTGGATAAGAATGAAAAAGGACATAGCTAGATATGTTTCTAAGTGACTAACATGTTCACAAGTTAAAGCAGAACACCAGAAACCTTCAGGATTACTCCAACAATTAGAAATGCCTGTTTGGAAATGGGAACTCATAACCATGGACTTTGTTACTAAGTTACCCAAAACCAGAAAAGGTAATGACGCGATTTGGGTAATTGTGGATCGATTAACCAAATCAGCTCATTTCCTACCCATGAAAAAAAACCTTTAGCATGGAAAGGTTAGCCAAGTTATACGTAGAAAAGGTAGTATCCTTACAAGGAGTCCCACTCTCCATTGTATCAGATAGAGATAGTCGTTTCACTTCCTACTTCTGGATAAGTTTCCAGGAAGCAATGGGAACCCGACTAAATTTAAGCACTGCATACCATCCTCAAACAGACGGACAAAGTGAAAGGACGATCCAAACCCTGGAGGACATGCTTAGGGCATGTGTAATAGATTTTGGTGGAAACTGGGATGACCACCTACCTTTAATCGAATTCTCCTATAACAATAGTTATCATTCAAGCATCGAAGCTGCCCCAATCGAAGCACTATATGGACGAAAATGCAGAACTCCAGTTTGCTGGGCAGAAATAGGAGAAAGTCAATTATCAGGTCCTGAAATCGTACAAGAAACCACCGACAAAATAACTCAAATCAAAGAAAGACTGAAAACGGCTCGAGATCGCCAGAAGAGTTATGCCGACAATCGACGCAAGCCACTGGAATTCCAAGTTGGTGACAAGGTACTCTTGAAAGTTTCTCCTTGGAAAGGAGTAGTGCGGTTCGGTAAGAAGGGAAAGCTAAGTCCAAGATACGTAGGACCATTCCCAGTAATCCAGCGGATAGGACCGGTTGCCTATCGTTTACAACTACCAGAAGAGCTAGCTGGGGTACATGACGTATTTCATGTATCCAACCTCAAGAAATGTTTATCTGACGAATCCCTGGTAGTACCTCTTCCAGACATAGAGGTAAATGAAAAATTAAAGTTCCTAGAGAAACCTCTTCAAATAGAAGACAGAAAGGTCAAGTTTCTCAAACATAAAAGATTGGTGTTGGTCAAGGTCAAGTGGGATTCAAAAAGAGGATCGGAATACACCTGGGAGCTGGAAGCAGAGATGAAGCAAAAGTATCCTCACTTATTTCAGTAAATCTCGAGGACGAGATTTTAAATAAGGTGGGGAGAATGTAAGGACTTGCAAAAATGTCCCAAAACGACCCGTAAGTGAAAACCCGGACCCATGAAACCCTAATGTACATGAAAAACCAGGAAATCAAGAAAATTAGGTCTCAGGTGGGCTGCGTAAACCATAAGAGGAGTTTACGCGGGCCGCGTCAACTCAATTTTGACCGGATCAGCATGCTAGGCCACGTGGCAGACCTAGGTGTGACACGGATGCCCTAGTCGTAGACTAGGTGGCCCTCGCGGGCCGCGTAAGATTAGGAGAGGGTTTACGCGGGCAGCGTAAAACCCATTTTTCAGCTATAAAAGGGTTGGACATGAGCAGTTCATCTGTGCTCGAGAAATCAATCAAAAACGATAGTATACTGCTCAAAATCGTAATTTTCATTAGAGAGACGCTGCTACGATACAGGGTATTAACTCGATCACTGCTACGATATAATGTCCGATCGAATGAAACCAATCCGATGGATGTTTAAGTGCTGCCCAACTTAGGGCTATACTTTGTCATTCGTCGTGAGGGTTTTGATCTCGTGAGCTTATCGTAAATGTTGTATTAAGTTACTTACCTAGTTTCGTGTGCATTGTTGTTTAAAATAGGTTATCAGGCTTATCAGTAGGCTAAACTCTGTCCGACTAAATCTCCAATGTGAGTCATTCTCTTTTTATCAACAATGTTTTACAATACTCCAATTATTTTCAAAAGTTATAATTACAGGGATTAAGTCGTGGTTATCTTGAATCACTGGCTAGTGGGGTATTGTGCACATTAGTAATTTCTCACGGTTAGGTTCATTAACCTAACTGTGATAATCATCACTACTTGGGTGAAAGGACCCAATAGTGGTATGACCATCGTCACCAGGAGGTGACACGGCACCACATTACTAATTTCTCACGGTTAGGTTCCTCTATTGTAAATATCGGGGTTTGTCCCAAATTATGAAATAAAATAATTGGGCATTTTCAAGTTTAAATGATCCTGTTAGACTTCCGTTGTCAACTCAAATAATAAAAACCACGGGTTCCTGTCCCGCGGCTCCTGGACCGGGTAAAACTAGGACAGGGGCCGTGACAGTTTAAACACAGATTTCACCTAAATCTAAACATTTTTTAAGTGTTTTAAACTTTTCTTCAAACATTCTTCACTTTTACTCAAAACCGATAGGAACTGAGCTCGTTCGGGCCTTCTACTCATTTTCTAAGAGAAGTGCCGGTGTGAGAACGGACTACTATCAAAGAGACGACCGATTCACGGGTTGAACATGAAATTCCGTCGAGAATAGTTACGGACCGAACGGGGTGATTCCCATCCGATCGGACGACTTGGACTCGATGTGGTTTCCGTTGTTTGACACGCGGTCATACCGTCTCGGTTCAACTGCAAAAATTTTCTAAACTTAACTGATTTTTACAAGTTCAAACCAGCTGTTGCCTGAAAGAATCGTCGTCCGATTGGATCACCATCCGATCGAACGACAATCCGGTTAGGTGACAATCATTTCTACAAAGTTCAAATACTTGATCAATTTTTCAAAGCTTCACAAAATATCAGTTTCCAAACGAATAGTCATCCGATCTGATGACCATCCGATCGAATGACTATCCGAACGAGAGATGAAGTTCTTTGTAATTTCCACTCAAACGAATCACCATCCGATCGAACGGCCATCCGTCCGGATGACCATCCGACCGGATGGCTTGACAAACAAAGATACTTCTCACTTTTTAAAATGCTACAATGAAAACTTCAAAGTTGAAACAATTCACAAACACCTCCCTCCCAAACGAATGACCCTACGACCGAATGTTCATCCGACCGGATCACTGTTCGACACTCATCCCACCGACATGCTATATAACGCACTGTACTTCCATTCTTTGATCAGGCTAATCTCTCCAGCGCTCCCTTCAATCCAAGCTTGTGTTATTTATTTAACACGAACAGTGAGTATACTCGATCCCTTTTTGCTTTACGCACTTTTGGGTGTTACATAGGTTATTTATATCAAATCACTTCGACACACAACGCAACTACTTTTATACGCTAACCGCTCTGCACGTTATACGTGTTATTCGATGAATGCTTGTATGTTATGTTTACACAGTGATTGTTGCCTGACACCTTAGCAACGATAGTATTATAGTTTGGACTCAGCACATGTCGTGGATTAGGATCCGACCAAACATATTTTGTGACCGTAGTTGTATAGGGAATAACCTTCCGAGGTTATACCTTATGGTCACTTTGTTTGATTAGTTGTATGATAGGTAGTTTATATGGCTAGGAAAATGACCAAAATGCCCTTTTTATGCGTAATTTGAATTTAAGCATATGTAACTTAAATTTTGACACTTAAACTGATTATGCAACATAATTAAACATGTATAGGCATATAAGACTTATCATAGTACTAGTTAGACCATTCGAACGCGTATTTACGCAAATGACGCGTTAAAGTAGCGTAAACTACCTTATGATAGGTCATAACGGGTCAAAAGCACTTAGGATAGGTTTCAAATCAGAATGTAGGCTTTGTTAAGCCATATCATATGAGTTCCAACACTCATTTGGCTTAGAAGACCTCATTCCCGATCTCCCGATTTAGGTCCCGATTTATTAACATATTGATCCGATACTAGGTGCCACTTGATTCCTTGATTCCCGAACTTTGTTAGTTCACTTAATCGAGGATACCTTAGTTCCCCTATTTTACTGCTTTCAATTTTTTTGGGGTGATTCATATGTGATAAACGATTTCGAGTTTTGAAAACAAAACAAATGCTATGGTTTATATTAAACACAACGATTTCAATAATGTGGACGAACTTGTTGGTGCGTTAATACATAACACGAATGACATTCATTAGCTTTGTCCGAGCCGACCAATAGTATGTTATGGTACCATAGAATCTGACGAATCCCGTTATCGGACTATCGCCATGGTTATGGGGTAATGTGGGTAACGATAAAACCTGATGATTTTAACAAACCCTTTGGTGGTTTGTTAGTCGATTAAAGATACCCTTTGGTGGTATAGACAAGTCAAAACACAGGTTTGAATGTGTTCAACTAGAATGACCGAAAGTTAGTTTTCACAATTAAAACACAGACGATTGAACGAATGGTTTTATGACACGAAAGATTGAACGATGATTTATGACACGAACGATTGAACGATGGTTTATAACACGAACGAGTTGAATGATTTAAACGATTGGTTTTGGATAACACGAATGAATGATAACACGGACGAATTGAACGGTTTTGAACGATGTTTACTAAATGATATAAACCATACAAGTTTTCACACGAGACGATTTACAATTTGGTTTACAAAAGCAAATGTTTTTAGTAAAGATTCATGGCAACGAGGTTTTATAAACTATAACCAACTTGTTTTAGTTGGTTAATCATATTGCAATACAAAACAATTTTCAAAACAAGGATTTCAATTATCGACTCTAGTAGTCGTTCGAGGTATTTCAATATGCATACAAGCCATGAATTTGACACACACGCAAAACCTATGTACTCGTCGGCATTTTTATGTTGACTTTATTTTCACATATGTTTCAGGTGCTGTTGTTTGATGACTATGATGCATGCTCACATAGGAATGGACGAGGCCTTAGTGACATAAAACAAGAAAGACAATATGTTGAACTCGTTTGTTTTACTTTTAAACAATGTTAAACACTTAGTAATTAAATAAAACATAACTTCAATATCCATGTGTTGTGAAACAATGATTCTATTACGACACTCCCCGGCGTTTCCGCCGCGGTTTTGTTATTTTAACGTGGTCGGGGTGTGACACTAATGACCAAGTTGACGATTATGTGATTATGTGTTTAGTTAATTCAAATGCTCACTATCCAAATCCTTATAGAATCTTCCATATTTTTATATGCTAGATTCTCAGAGGGATATCCAAAGTACAATCTTAAATCCTTAAGGGGCTTCTCTATGCAAATAGTCAGACTCTTAGATTCCAAAGTACTATTCCAAAACAATTATTTGATTTAAAGTTAAATAGACGCTTTGGCGGTCTATTTAAAGAGGTCGTACGTTGATCTAGTCAAAGAGATCATGTGTTGATCTAGTTAAAAAGATCGTTCGTTGATCTAGTTAAAGAGACCCTATGGTGGTCTAGTGAAAGTCATCACAGGATTATTAGTTTGATTTTCTTCCCCTACACATCATAAAATGAACTGTGCGGACTATGTAAGGAATTACGTAATTATGGACGCATACATAATTATGGAATTCAGTGCACAGAAACCACAACAAGTTTTGTCATGTGTAAGAACCTATAGTGATAAGAATAACGAAACAGGAACAATGTAATAAGGGCATGGTGGATACGCCGCTGGTACTTCATATATATAAGTGTTCCTTATTACTTTGCAAATGTGGCGTTATTCAAGTTACTAGAAGTTCTGGACCTTGACCAATGTTGTTTTATCTTACACTCTCCGACTCCAACTTCGAACGCACACACAAGTTTCCTATAATAGTCTTCATCAGAAACGTTCTTCCATTCGTTGTTCGAAACTCCAAAGTTCACACCTTCTTTGAATTCTCCTACAACAAGAATACCACTTTGACATTTACATGGCGCTCTTGAGGTTCGGTACAATCGTACACCTATATATTGGAATGAAGTTAAAATCTTCGTGCCTGAACTCTTTCCAAAAGAAAACAGACATGTACAATTAACATTGTTCGCTAGAAATCCAAATGTGGCCCAGAGTATTTACTCAGGGAACGGAGGATCATATGAAAGCGAAACAAACACATCTGTTTTCACTAGTTTCCTCTAAAGTAAATTTCGGGACGAAATTTCCTAAAGTAGGGGAGACTGTGACATTTATGCCTTTACAAACATCATACAAATACGAATCCAATGAAATATTGTGTTTCATTCTCGGGATTTGTATAATTACATATGACATTTACACATAGCAAATCTTGTACGATTTCGAACTCTCGAGAAGCTTTTCTGGAAGTTCTACGTAAACTGTTATGCAAACGTAATCAGTTTAACGCAATGTACACTCCAAAATAGTGACATAATCTAAAAATACACTAAATATCCTTTACATAACTTCGAAATAAGTTTTGAATGGTTCGGTATGGTAAACACAAGTTTATTCAATCACGGGACTATTTACGACAAACTACGAAAGTCTACCGATTCTCGTAGCGACGTACACTCTGGAATAAGGTCATAAGCTAAACATACCTTAAATATCCTTTACATAACTTAGAAATAAGTTTTGAAGGGTTCGGTATGTGAAAATATGCTTATTTGATCATTGGGACTACAAGCGTCAAAACTGCGAAAGTATGCAAATTTGCGCATATTTTGCATTCAGACCATATACGCACATCCAAAAACTTTTGTACTCATTAAAATTTTGTATTTTAGTGATGAGAATGCAAAATGTCCTTCGTTGCGTAATTTGGATCATTTCCGCGTCCGTTCGAGTTTCCGTCGTAATTAAGCGCAAAACACCACCGTACGACTGAACGAACCGACATCCACAATATTTCCAAGCATATTTCAAGTACCCTATGCTTTAACATCCTTGTAGAGCCTTGAAATTGGGTTAACGAGGGTTAAATGCGTCAAAAAACAAGTTTAAAGGCTGCAGGGACTAAAACTACCAAAATCAGAAACCTTGTCTGAACTGGCTCACGGAGCGCGACCCATTTGGCTTCCTGGGTCGTAGGGTGCGAGAGACTTCAGTAACAAAATGCTTGTTTTCTTTCAAATCAGCTTGTTGCACTTGTTTTGTTAGCAATCTTAGGGCTCTTGTGTGATCACCAAGACTTCAATTCCTGGCCAAACACTTCTTTTAATCCTATTCTTCGTTGGGCAATACACAATCCACATGTCAAGATCCTAAACTCCAAGAACACTATAAATACCCACCTCCATTTCACTTCCAACTTGCTCATTCATTCTTTTCTTCCTCATCTGCTCTACTTGGAGGCTACCACTTTGTTGGAGGCTTCCTAACTGAGTTTTCTTCATCCTAGAAGACAAGTGAGTGTTCTTATTAGTCTTGTTCATTTATTTTAGCTATTTCAAGCTAAAAGTCAAACAATGTTTGACTTTCTGCTTTGACCATTAATTGGTCAAGTCAAAGTTCAATTGAACTTTGCAACGTGATCGTAATCACGATGGTTATGATCCCTTGCGATTATACCTACTGATTACCACGTTTACTAGTCGAAGTGACGAGTCAAAGTTTCGGTTAAAAGGCACGTTTATGTGCATTTTACGACAGAACTATTTTCGGGTATCAAAACACTTTGTTTTGATACCAAATCAGTTTTTCAACTAAGTTAAACATGTTTTGACATGTTTAACTCGTCACTTCTAGTTTAGTGCTTATTTAGGGTCGTAAGTCGAGCGGTTTGACCACCGCTTTGACTTTCGAACCCGACCCGTTTGGCCGATCATTAGGATCCGACCAAACACATATTTGTGACCATAGTTGTATAGGGAAAAAAATCCTGAGGTTATACCTTATGGTCACTTCGTTTGGTTAGTTGTATGATAGGTTGTTTATATGCCTTTATAAAATGACAAAAATGCCCCTTTTGCGCATAAATTCAATTTAAGTATATGTAACCTAAATTTTGACACTTAAACTAATATTGCAACATTATTAAACATGTTTAGGCATATAAGACTTATCATAGGACTAGTTTAACCATCCGAACGCGATTTTGCGCAAATGACGCGTTAAAGTTGTGTAAACTACCTTAACGGGTCATAACCGGTCAAAAGCACTTAGGATTCATTCCAAATCAGAATGTAGACTATGTTAAACCATTTCATATAAGTTCCAACACTCATTTGGTTTACAAGACCTCATTCTGTCCAATTCCTCCTATTGTGTACCGTTACTTTAACATAGTTACCAGATGTTAGGACACATTAGAACACGTACGAAGCGTTGTTATCTCACTTGATTCAAAGACTCATTGCAATCTCAAGTGAGTACATAGTCCCCTCTTTTAAGTTTTGCAAATGTCTTGGGGTGATTCATATGTGCCTATTCACTATTTTCATGATTTCAAGCTATATGATTTCACATGCATAGTACTTATCCTATGACGAACTGAAACTGTTATCTATGGCTTAAATACTGATTTTTAAAGTTTGTAAGACTATTTGTTGGTTCGTATTTTTTTACTTATACATTCATTTACTGTGATCAAGCCGATTGGTAGTACGATATAGCGCTATAGGACTTGACACCCCATTCCTGTTGTACGGAATGTCAGAAACCAAAGTTTAAACCAAATAGGTTTTGCCTTCGTGGTTATAGTCACCAAAGTGTAGTTTGATACACTAGGTTTGAATGTATTGCCAAACGACCACAATGTGCTTTTACAAAGGTTTTCTAATAAAGCTATAAAAAACTTATCTTATGTTATTTCCAAAACCAAAGCATAGTTTGATATGCTATTGTTAAACTAAAGTATAGTTTGATATACTGCCAAATCACAATTTAAGTATATTTCGATATACTTCCAAAGCATAGTTTGATATGCTCCCAATGTGATATTGTTTACTAAAGTATAGTTTTATATACTACCAAATCACAATTTAAATATATTTCGATATACTTCCAAAGCATAGTTTGATATGCTCCCAATGTGATATTGTTACTAAAGTATAGTTTGATATACTACCAACTCTGTTATTTCCTAAACCAAAGTATATTTTGATATACTACTAAAGCATAGTTTGATATGCTATTTTCAAGCCAAAGTATAGTTTGATATACTGCCGATTAAGTTATTTCCAAAACCAAAGTATATTATGATATGCTACCAAAGCATAGTTTCATATGCTATATTCAAACCAAATTATAGTTGATATACTACCGATGCTTTCATTCTTAAACCAAAGTATATTTTTGATATACTACTAAAACTATTACTTCACAAACTAAAGTATATTTTGATATACTATCAATTCAACTATTTCAAAACCAAAGTATATTTGATATACTACCTATTCTATTATTTCAAAACCAAAGTATACTTTTGTATGTACTACAAACCTTTTTTTATCAAGTATTTTAGAAACCAAGCTTTTATCAAGGATTCCTAGTTATTTTTGTAAACATATAATCTTTTCTTATGTTATCCAAAGCCATGAATTTGATTCACAAAACCTATGTTACTCATAGGCATTTTTTTGCTGACGTTTTATTTTCATATATGTTTTGGGTTCTATTATGTGACGATTGTTGACACATGCTACACATAGGATGGACCCATGTCTTAGTGACTTTAAAACTTGAAAGACAATTGTTTGTACTTATTTGGTTTGTTTTAAAACAATGAATCTATTAATGGAATAAAACAAAAATTCAATACCATGTGTTGTGAAACAATGATTCTGTGACATGACTCCCTGACGTTTCCGCCACGGTTTGTTGTGTTACGCGGTTGGGGTGTTACAATATATGTGTAAATACGTATGTGTATATTTAGTATTCAACATTGTGAATCATACGAAAGCTATGCTAACGTGAAACGTGTTAAACATGAGTGAATTCTCCTACCACTAAATTCGAAACCACGACACGTCGCGAGGGAGGAACCAGTTATTCCTAATCCTCATCCACATATTTCCTGATTTCATCCTTGGACTAGAACGAATCGATGCGATGGACATTTACTCGAAATACCTGCTTGCGGGAAGCCTGCTACGGATTAGGCTAAGGAAGCAAAACGACGAGGGAGAGTCATCCCTAATTCGCGCGTTATTAGGAAAAAAACAGTACCACAACTTAACCAAATGCGCGGAGCAATTGAAGGCGTTGGTGCTCGGAATGCGAAACAGTTACGACACGCACGCACGCCAACCAAGAGTGGAAAGTGAAACGCGAAGCGTCAAGCTAAGTTGAGAAGTGCCAACGACATCATTTACTCTATTTTGTTCACATGCTTCTTTCCTTATCCTAGAAGAAGAGACTCATTCCCTTTATCCGATTGAATGACCTAGAATTCTACTGCTTGACTAGAACTATTTTAACCATGTCTGCACTATTCTTTTCGTAATATATGGACCTTTTTGCTGACCTTTTCATCGACCAATTGGACATGCTTACTTCTGGCCATTGGTGATTATTTCTCAGACAGTGATCGTGGCGATGTGTTGAGGATGTAAACCTACCCTCTTAAACCTATTTTCGCATTTTTGCAACAAACCTCTCCATGACCCACACGTTATTTCAAACTCATTCGCACGACATGCGACAACTTCATAGACTTTGATTTCTTCCCAGTTTGATAAATCGCAAACTCATCCAAGAGCATGGATAAGGGTGAATTACCCCCCCCCCCCCCCCCCCGTCTACGACCTGACTCGAAAACTTTGGCAGACTTTTTAGCAAACCTTAACGTTACAAGCTAGTGTTACAACCATCCTTCCTTGGCTAACTCTTGTTGTATCGACGTCTATGACGTGTGTCTTATCGACGAAAAGTGTCCTTTGTCCTCATTTCACACTGTTTGCGTATGACCAACTACATCCGTGATGCCGGGAAAATCCTTGCTATTTATCCTGCAGATTTCATATGCTACATCGAGTTGGACGCGCCGAATCTAATTACATTTTAGACTGTTTCCCACGTCTTATCATGTTACGTTTCATGAACGGTATCGTTTTGGCACTATCCTTGAAATTCCGCTTGATTGAACCATGGATACCTCGGAAATGAGGATATCTTGAACATACGATCTTCTAGTTATGTCGTTCGAATTAACTGACACCCCTGCAGTCTTCGTAAAACTCACGAGCCATTTGTGCAAACCCTACCTTGACGAGTTCATCACTTGTTTCTTTAACAACCCTCGAAATCTACTGTAAAAGCCAACAGGAAACCGAGCAACCTATACGCCTTGCCTTGGAGACTCCTACAAGAGAAGGACTCTACGCTGAGTTTCCAGCACACGACTCTTAGCTTCGCGAAACCCATTGTTCTCGATCACGTGCATCAACCCCTTACTACTTAGCTCGAAAGTGTATCGCCTATCAGAAGAAAAGTGTTCAAGGACTCGGTTGCGTGATGATGCAACGTGAGAAAGTTATAGTATACACCTCTCGACAACTCAAAATTCACGTAAGGAGCTACACCACACATGATTTGGAACTGGGAACAGTAGTCTCCGCACTTAAGGTACGGAGACGTTACTTGTATGGTACCAAGTGCATGGATTACACCGATTACAAGGGTCTCCAGCATATACTGGATCAAAATGAGTTGGACATGCGGCAACGCCGATGGATCGAACTCCTAAACGATTGCGAATGCACGAACAGACATCATTCTGGCTAGGCTAACGTAGTAGCCGCTGCTCTTGGCCGAAAAGAAACTAAACCTAAGCATGTGTGTGCGTTACATCTTACTATTCATTCAAACCTCCCTAATCAAATCCAAAACACAAGAATTATCACTTATGGAAATCTCCGAGAGCTTGTGATGGGCGAAGCACACAAAGTCTCGCTACTCGATACCGGCTCTGACAAGATGCATCACGACCTCAAAGCCCATTTGAGTGATCATAGGCCGTTTAACCAAGTTTGCGCACTTCCTCGCGATCAAAGAAACCGACAAGTTTTCGAAACTTGCAACCGTCTACTTTAAAGAAGTAGTTGCTAGGCACGGGGTGCTAACTTCTATCATCTCTGATCATGATCTACGTTTTGCATCTGATTTGTAGCAAGCCATACACAAATCATTCGGCTTACGTCTAGACATGAGCACCACTTATCACCCGCAGATTGATGGCTAGACTGAACGTACCATCCAAACACTTGAAAACATGCTGAGAGCATGCGTTATCGACCTTAGAAACGGGTGGGAATGACACTTACCTCTGGAAGAATTCTCTTATAACAACAGTTACCACACTAGCATTCAGGCAGCACCATTAGAGGTATTGTACGGACGTAAATGTCAGTCACCTTTGTGATTGGGTGGAAGTTGGTGAAATCCAAATTACCAACCCGGAACTTGTACTTGACACAATGGAAAGGATTGCCTAGATTTGACAACGCATGGCGGAGGCTCGAGACTGTCAGAAAAGCTAAGCTGGTAGGCGTAGGAAACTCTTAGAATTCCAGGTCGGGGACCAGGGTTCTACTAAAAGTCTCACCTTGAAAAGGTGTGCTACAAGGAGCAAGTTTATTCCGCGATACGTTGGACATTTTGTAATTACCGAGATGGTTGGTAAGGTAGCATACAGACTAAACCTGCTTGAAGAGCTGAGTGTGGAGCACAATGTTTTTCACATGTCGAGTCTGAAGAAGTATATGTCTGTAAGGACCGTGTTCTCGACCTAAACGAGTCGGTTCAGAGGAATTCCATCAAATACAGGTGCGGAAAACAAGTATTTGACTTTAAAACAGCTGAATTTTCACTTTAACACTGATTTGTATTGATATGAATGCAATTACAATCAGTTCTCACACCGGCAGCACCTCGGTATGGAAATCTTTCAAAAACCACTTCTGATTTCGCTTGACCTTGATCTCCTATATATAGACATTAAGGTTTCGCTTCAGCATCTCAAGCGAAATCTTAACATGTTGATTTCGCTTGAGTAGCTTCAAGCGAAATCTCTTCAACATCTAAATGTTCAAGCGAAATCTCACTAACTCTATCACATTTTCTCGTTTTACGTGCCCTGATCTTTTCTAACTAGTGTAAGACTCGATACAAGACGAAGTCGACAGATGTAGTGCACCAACAGACTCCCCCTCAGATGTTGACGAGTCGACTATCGAGTCACAATAACACTATGTCTTCACATCTTCAGTCTTGATCAGTCTCTAGGCTTTTCTCTCTCCTTTTCCAACAGACTCCCCCTTTTCTTTAAAAATCTTCAGACTCCCCCTCACAATTTGCTGGCATTCATTTGTTCTTCAGCAACATCTGTATCAGGATCGATGTCTGATTCAAATTTTGTCTACAGAATCATTGCCTGGCTTTTATCTAATTCTCTTGATCAGATCTCTTGATTCCTTAAGTTCATCAGCATCAGCAGCTAGCAAACTTTTAGATTCATGATCAGAGTCTGACTTTTGTAAGCTTTGAATGAATTAACCTGGCTCACCTGTAACAATCTTAACCCAGAAATAAATTTTCTAAATTTAACAATTTAAATGCATCAACAATCTGATATAATCAGATAACTCTCTCTCATATCACAAACCAATGATGAACCAAATGAAGGTTTTTTTTAAAAAAAAATACCAATTGTAGGATTTTAACAAACCTTTTGACATTTTAAGAATAATTCCCCTCACAACTAAGTCATCATGTTTAGCACTTGAAATTTTGACAATCAGCTTTTCAATATCAGTTGTCGAAAATCTTTTTGGATTTTTCAAAAATTATGCTAAAACATACCGAAAATCTTTTTGTAATTTTTGATTGTAAAGAAATGGAATAAAGAAATATTTACAAACAATATTTTTGTGAGTTCGTGCAAGAGGATCATATCAGTTTATGAGACATATCACTAACATCGTTAAGCTTCATTTCATATTAAGATCTAAACAATTTACCTAGATTGTCAGTATATTTGTCCACTTAAATTTTCACACAAAGTTCAATTGATCCGAGATACGATGTTAATGTTTTAAAAGACTCAAACTTATCCGTGTGTCCCACTACTTGAATATACTCCCGTATCCAGATCCCTATATTCAGTCTTACAGGTGAATATACCACAGATGATATCTGTCTGGGGAATAAATTATAGTACGAGGGCCGTGAGAGCTCAGGTCGATCTTTCGATACGCAGAGAGACGACGGCTTCGACTTTTGGTGTGTCCCCTTTAGAGGATCTTTTGTTTCAACAGCCATGATTAGCATTTTTCAATGTTTCATCATTTTTTAGCTGAGGGTG
Source organism: Helianthus tuberosus (assembly GCA_030545235.1). Taxonomy (NCBI): domain Eukaryota; kingdom Viridiplantae; phylum Streptophyta; class Magnoliopsida; order Asterales; family Asteraceae; genus Helianthus; species Helianthus tuberosus. The sequence continues at coordinate 41,499,963 of CM060433.1, read as the reverse complement.
AGCTATATTTCAAGCAAATGTAAAGTATTCTCCGGGGACTAGGCCATTGCTTCCGCAAAATCAGAAGTCCCGGGATAATACCCCAGATATCACTGAGCATAAAGACCTAGTATCTCAGAATAAGGGACCTTTCAAACAAGATTTCAGGGGTTACCTATATATCCAAGTTTGTGTTAACCCACAGAACAAGCAAGTTTGAATTTAGGTTTATATCTCATCACAATCTACTAAATGTGCAAAAACCTACTGACATATCCACAGTAAGATTGTTTATCACATTTTTCTTTACATTTCTTTAGCATGTTGTGACAATCCACTGATGTACTATCATTTCCTCTATATGCAACAAAAACTCATTTTTGAATTTTAATATGTTTTTGTCTTTTTCAAATTTTCAAATGTTTTTGGATTTTCTAAAAAAAATTTACTCCCCCTAAAATGCAAACACATTTTAGGAAATTTGAAAACTAAAACTCTTGACACAATTAAAAAAAACATACAAACTGTACAAAAACTTGACAACTGATATCGAATCGCATCAAATCGCCATTCACTCGGCATAAACAATCAGAACTCCCCCTATCACAAAACTATTTTCTCATTTAGATTTCAAAACACTTAAGTTTGTTTTAATCAAAATGATTTTTCCGGAAAATAAGTTTTGATGATATAATCATTTGTAGATTTGGGGTATGGTTCATCACATTGTCTACTCTTAACCACTTGTAGCAAATCAAGTACAAATTAATGTCCCTGATTTACCATTTGCATGTATGCACCTTCTATATCAATTGTAAAAATTACCACATGTAGAACTCAATACCACTTGTAGGAATGTTACGTCTACATCACCATTTTACCAATCAAAATGCCGATTCCTGCTTCTCACTTACCAACCTGGAAGCTCCGGCGTAGTCATACAACCTGTAAACATCCAAACACTATCAAAAATTTTCAACCAAAAACTTCAAACATTAGAAAAATGCCGATTCCTGATCCACTATATAAACTTGGGATCTCCGGCATAGTCCTTAGACTATCATGGGAAACAAACTTCCACCCAAGTCTTCTTAGACTTGGTGTCTTCCAATTCTTGTGCAGTAGGGTTGTAAGTTGCCTTTTTAGTTGCATAAAAATCTTTAACCCCCTTTACTTTCCCATCAAGCATTTTCTTGAACATTTTTCTAACATTTCCATTAAATGCTTTCTCAATATCAAATTCCTTTTCATCAGAATAGAATTGATTTGAAATTTCCACTTTACCAACCATTTGTTTAATTTCTTCAAAGTTCAGTAATGGAATGTCAACATCATTCACTGAATGTTTTTCCTCAACTTGTGACTCATCTGATTTTGTGGAATCAGATTCATCGCCAGATTGTACATCTGATCTTTTAACAATCCATTTTTGATTGTCTTTTGCACTCTTTTTGTACGATCTTTTAGAATTTTCACCAACTTCATTCTTTGAATTTTCAAAAGTTTTGAAGTTTGTAGTTGGTGAATCATTCTTTTCAACCACTTTTTCTTCAAGTTTTTCAGAGACTCCCTGTTTTTTGTTGAGTTTGTTTGGACAATTGTGAGCAATATGTCCAACAACTTGGCATTGAAAACAAGTTCTTGTGTCTCTGGTTTGAAAAACTCCAGTTGGATGAAAAACTCCAGTTCCTGTCCTTTTTCTTTTAGCAAGGAAATCCTGATTTGATTTTCTCCAGAATAAGCTATTTGACTCCTCTTCATAGCTTTTTCCTGCAACATATGTCAATTTTGTTTTAAAATCTCTAACATATTTTTCATTTCTAGAGTTTTCAGATGAATTAAAACCAAGACCTTTCTTTTTGTAACTACAATTTTGGTTTGTTTTCTTTTGAAAACAAGAACCAGAATTGTAATTCTTTTTCCCTTTTTTCTTGTTTAACCTTTGTTGAACTCTTGAAGCGTATTTTTTAGGTTTTTCAGTGTATTTTAAATTTTTAATTTCAGAAAAATTAATTTCTGTCAATTTGAAAACCTTTTTGATCATATCAAAACAAACACTTCTAATCGGAAATTCTTTGTCAGAGTATAATTTGTCCGAATCATTTAAAGTGTATGCAACTTCAAATGTTTCATCATCCAAATTTGCCTTTGATAACAAAAATTCTTTACTGTAAGACCGTTTTTCCGATGACTTTGAACTGTCGACTGACGAACTTGAACCCCCATACTCAAACTTTGACTCAGACACCTCTTCAGTATCCAACACCTGATCGACCACCTTTTTGATTAACTCAGACTCATGATCAGTATCGGACGAGGTAAACGTGATGTCAATGTTATCTGGTAAAATGTCAGTTCTCTCGGATTTTAACTTTATATTGACTGCTTTTTCGACTTGCTCCTCATTTGGTTTTCTAGGAGAGTACCCTTCCCAGATAGGAGGCGGACACTTGTTGTATTTAACAGTCGATTTCTTACCAGTCTTATTCTTTTGCTTCTCATCCTGAAATGCTTCAAAACCTGCAACAGTAGGATAAACTCGATCAATAACATAATCAGAACAAGAATAACTCAGTAATAACCTTCTGATCCTTTCATTCTCGATCTTTTCTTTCTCCAACTCTTGCTTTAGATTAGCATTTTCTTCGATGTAATGATTAATTGCCTTTTGTTTTGTCATCAACGTAGAATTCGTCATCGTTAAAGCCTTTTCTCTTTCAGAGTTCGTTGTTTGAAGACCTGTCACAGTTCTGTTCAACACGCTATACGATTCTTTCACATAGCTGATGTCAGATAGTAGCTTTTCTATCAGTCTTTCTCTATCAAACAAAATCACATCTTTTTCTTCACAACTCTTACAAATTTCCAAACATTTCTTGCAAGGCTTTTCAACTTCAACAATCTTCCCAATCTCGATTGTTTTTACCACTTCAATTACTTTTTCTTCACCAGTTACCTTCTCAGTTTCAGTCACTTTTTCTTCATCTACAATTTTAACTTCTTCAGTTTGAACAACATTTTCAACCTTCACGTCTTGTTGTTGTTCTTTTGCAGCTTGTTTCTCCTTCAGTTTCTTCATGCGATCTGCAAAATAGAAATGAAAACTTTCAGGAGAAAGATGATTTTTAGCAATATTAATATGTTTCTCTTCCTCATCATCACTGCTATTTTCAATCGGTGTTTGATCAAACTCTACAGATTTTTCAGAATCATCATCTGAAATACCAGAATCAGATGGTGTTTGATAAAAAACAATTTCTTTTTCTGAAGTATCATCATTTTGCACACTCTCGTCTGTACTTAATGACTCAGCATCAGCACTTTCTGAACTTTCTTCAGATGTAATCGATTGTTCTTTCACTGTTTCACCAATTGATCTCATCCAAGTAGCAAACAAATTTGGTTCTCTAACAATCTTTGCAATGAAAGCTTTGAAATCCCCCTTTTCATCAACAAACATATCCCAGCTGAATCCTTCAGGTAGTTGTTCATCATTTTGATCCACTAAACATGTTGTACTATTAGAAGAAATGTAGTTGCTCCAATTGAAATCTACCAAACATCCTTTCTTTGAATCTTCAATCTTTCTACCATGAGCCGTCTGTAATTCTTGTGTCTGACCAACTTGCTGATAAATGGCTTTCCGGTAGTAGTCATCTTTTCCAAATGGATTCTGAGCATCACTAACTTCTCTGTTCTTGCATTCCCGCTTAAAATGACCTTTTTCCCTGCACCTGAAACAAGTAACTTTAGATTTATCAAAACCTAAAGTAGAAACACAAGCATCAAGAAAGTCATTTCTCCCAGTAATTGTTTTGAACTTCTCAGCACGTCTAAGAACACTTGCAAGACACCATTTGATATCCATTAGTTCCATCTCTTCAGCATCTATTTGGTCGTAATCCTCTTTAGTAAGCATAGGATTTCCAATTCGACCAGCCACTAAACCTTCATATGAGATAAGCACGGAACCAAGTAATGCCGTATGATCTTTCGCAATGTCTTCAGAAAAACTTTGACCTTCTGGAAGATTTAGAGCTATATTGCATTGAATCACACAACCATTTCCCATCTTTGTGCTTTGAGACTGAAAGCTTTCTGATGAATTTTTTGGATTTATACTTGGATACAATGAAAAACCACTGTTGCTTTTGTTTGAGTTTTGATCAGTCTTTTCTGTAGAATCTCCAGCACTATAAGCAGTCTGAATTTTCGGACTTCTTTCAGCTTCTGAAGTCGGAACACTACCCTTGTAATACATCTTTACATCTTGTTGACCACTTGGATTATTCATCCTTGCGATCTTCTGCTGTTCCAAATCCTGACTTTCAATCTTTTCAATGAACTGAGATATTGACAACCTATCATAAACTCCGGTATTCTTCAGTATCATCAAATAAGTTCCCCACTCTTTCTGAGGTAATGCATCAGCTAGCTTATCCACCCATTCCTCATCTTCTTTGTTGATGTTCATCATCGACATTGTTCGAACTAAGTGACAATATCGTTCAATGAGTTTCTTCGTATCTTCTCCAGGCAAACTTGTGAACAAGTCAAACTCTTTTTTAAGCAACGCCTTTTTGCTTTTAATCATGTTTGCACTACCTTCAACTTTAACTTTCAAAGCATCCCAGATTGATTTTGATGTTTTGTCATGTTGAAGTAGTATAAAGATGTCTTCTTTGATAGCTTGTTGAAGCAAACTGATCATCATTTTTTTAGCTAGATACATTTCCCGTTCTTCATTACCAAACTCTGAAAGTTGTTTTACTGTCTCCATTTCAGAACGTGGTAGAATATACTTTTTCAGAATACATTCCCATGATCTTAAATGATTTGCTTGCACCCAGTTTTCGAAACGATCTTTCCATCCATAGTATTCCTCAATGCTCATTAGCTTAGGGGGTTTTTGAGTAGTCCCCGTTTCGTTTTCTGAATTCATGTTCTGAGCAATGGAAGATGAACTAGACGATGTTGCAAACGCGTTGTGAAAATCGTTATCCATGTTTCAATAACGGATTCCTTCAAGCGAACCAGTCAATATGTGTGTTTTTTTTAATCAAAATGATCAACTGAACAGCCTTTGAAGCGAAATTGTCAATTGAATAACCCTTAAGCGAAAACCTTGAAGCGAAATACACTAATCTTTGAAGCGAAAACCTTTGAAGCGAACCTAGATAATCTCTGAAGCGAAATACTTGAAGCGAAATATTTCAAGCGAAACTTCCTGAAGAGAACCCTAAAGCGAAGACCTTGAAGCGAAAATGAATCCTGTTTGAAGCGAAGTGATAAGTGTCGCTTGAAATTTCAAGCGAAATCGTCCACTGAAACTATGTTTTTCAAGCGAAATCCATTCGGATGTCAATTTTGATCACTTTTAGGTCGAATTTGGCTGTGAAACATTCAAGGGTTTGTTATCTTGTACTTTTAAACAATCCGTGTGAAATTGAATCGATTTTGACCATGAAAAATTTCTGAACTGATGAAAGAAAGTGTAGAAGTAAGAGATTTTGATCGATTTCAGCTGAATTTTGCAGAACTCCTCCTCCTGAGCTCTGATACCAATTGTAAGGACCGTGTTCTCGACCTAAACGAGTCGGTTCAGAGGAATTCCATCAAATACAGGTGCGGAAAACAAGTATTTGACTTTAAAACAGCTGAATTTTCACTTTAACACTGATTTGTATTGATATGAATGCAATTACAATCAGTTCTCACACCGGCAGCACCTCGGTATGGAAATCTTTCAAAAACCACTTCTGATTTCGCTTGACCTTGATCTCCTATATATAGACATTAAGGTTTCGCTTCAGCATCTCAAGCGAAATCTTAACATTTTGATTTCGCTTGAGTAGCTTCAAGCGAAATCTCTTCAACATCTAAATGTTCAAGCGAAATCTCACTAACTCTATCACATTTTCTCGTTTTACGTGCCCTGATCTTTTCTAACTAGTGTAAGACTCGATACAAGACGAAGTCGACAGATGTAGTGCACCAACAATGTCAGATCAAACACTCATCGCATCTTTTAAAGAACCCACAAACGAGGATCAACTATGCTTCATTGAGAAACCAGATAAGATCATGGATCGAGAAATCGAGGCCCTCAAGCGTAGCAAGATACCTCTTGTTCGAGTTCGTTGGAACTCGCGTCGTGGCCCAGAGTTTACCTGGGAACGGGAAGACCAGATGATGCGCATGTATCCCCAGTTGTTTACAAACAATACTTCCAGCACTGAGGCTACAACTGAATTTCGGGAAGAAATTCCAAACAGACAGGGGGATGATGCGACACCCCACGAAAATATCTAAACACACTAGCTTGTAAGTGGATGCGCGCTAAATTTCGGGACGAAATTTGTTTGAACTTGGGGATAATGTGACACTTCAGGTTTTCTTGCACGTTTCTTGGATGATGCAACTAATTTCGTGAAATTCTATACAATGTGAATTATGTGCTGTCACAGCCTGGCTTTGTGGAAGCGTGGGTTTATTTAGTGTGACTTCTTAATACCATAGCTTAATCACAGCATAGCTATATGAAAATAAAACCATGAAGATCATCCGTTGATTTAAGTTCGAAAAGTAAGTTACGACAACATTGTTTAAAGTTGACACATGCAACGAGTTACAACCCAACAAAATAAAGACATTGTTCATACGACATAACCATAATCATAAAATAAACACCGTTTAAGACTTGCGACTCGTCCAGGTAAAAGTCACAATCCCTAAACGTGGATGACCTAATAACTCTTACGCAACGTGAAAACGTAGCATACTTCGCCAGATCCCTAATTCCCTGAAATACATGTAAGTTGAAAAATCAACATAAAGTTGAGCGAGTTCTTGTGAAAGTGAGTATGTAAAACCTTTGTAAGTATAAAATTCCTGGTATGTAGCAAATAAGGAAATAAAGAGATCACCAATGGTTTGCAAGGCCATTGATATGTGTGAAGTGCTGTAGGAAGACTCAAACCTAGCAGATTTTTGCATCGGGTACCAAGTCACCCCGAGGTCCGTACTGTTGGGCCTGGGGCTGGGCTCGCTATACCCAGATAGATCTACCGCTAAAGACCCTCGGTCCTACAATGAGGATTAATGGCCTCCAGTTCCCGCCTACCCACTCACATGATCTAAGTAGTAACCCTCCTTACGCTAACCATACCATGTAAAAAGTACTCGTAATCATAGTAACATGTATTTCACCCCCGAAGTATAAAAACTGAAAACAGTTAAGAGAAAGGGGGGACATGAACTCACAGAAGTGCGTCTCGAAATAGTAAATCCCCAAATCAACCTGCTGCGTGACGACCTACCCGTACTAACTTCTATTAGACGGACGGCCGTGCCTTGGCTTAAGGTTTAACGTTTTTGGGAAATAGTCAGGCAACCATTTCGTATTTACACTTCTTAATTATTTATTAGTTGTATTCCTTCCCAAGGATGGGGGTTTTAATACATGTGCGTTTTGTAATTCCAAAAATATATTATTAAGTCTCACTTAATAAAATATATTTTATTCATTTGTCTAAAATATTCTATCTCCAAAATATACATATTTTTCACAAAAATATTATATTTTATACCTTACAATTTCCAAAATAACACTTTCATCAAAATACACTTTTAAGAGTATTTTTCCAAAAATACGTAAGTTACATTTAAAGTTCGTGTGGTAATAATAATAATACCGGCGTAACTTAAATATTTATTTGTGATAGCGTTGGTATTATTTTGGAGTCGTGCTTTCATATTGTATTCCAGTTATATTATTCTTACCCTAAAAATAATATGTAGTTCACAAAATAATCGTAAAATCACACAAGCGTTTTATTATGAAATATATATTCTAAATATATATTTAGTAAGTTTTGTTTACGAAAACCCACATCCGACACTTGATAATTTTATAATAAAAATCATAGCGAAGTTTGTTTGGAAAACAAGTCAAAAATATATTCATAACACTTGTCACAAAAATATTTCCAAGTGTTATATTTCTGAAAAAAAATTTCGCCAGAGTTTCCTCTGTAAATGGAGGTGGCCACGCTTTCTAGCGTATCATTTTCTTTTCAAAATTCAATCAACATTTTTCCAATCATCAATAATCAATGTTCAATCGCCAAACTAGTCAAAATAAGCATAAATCACAAACACATGAACTTGTAGGTTGTGTAACAATATATAGTAACTTTCTAACATTTTTAGTAGATCTTTCTATCTTTAAAAATAAAATCAGTTTCTCGAAAACTTTATTTTTAAAGAATATGTAACTTCACAACTTCTAGTCAAAAAATAATTACGGAAATATTTCTTTGTTAAATCCTTTTGTTACACAAGTGTCTACACACTTGTTTGTTCACAAAAATGCTTTTAGATCATGAAAGATCCGGCTTTAAAAATAAGACTTGTATATTTCACTTGGTTCTTTGAAAATACCACTTGTAGATCTTTAGATCTACTAGTTTAGAACTCCGTTTTACAAGAAAAACTATTTTACACAAGTTCATTTTTATGTATGAAAGGGTTCGTCATCTAGTAACTTTCCTACTAAACATAATGCTAGTTCATGTTCCATGAACATGATCTAGCGTGGTTAGATGACGATCCATTCCACTACTAGCAACCAACATCATAAAATAACCATTACAAAACAAGATTCATGAGTTTTACACCATTATTTACCCTTTAACCACCATGTTCATCTTTCTAGCAAGACTTTTAGTTTTGTTTTCGCATGTTTATGAATTTTATCCGTTAAACTTCTTATTAACCACTTTAAACAAGATCAAGAGGGTGTTTAGAATCACTTACAACTAGCTCAAGGCTAGGGAAGATTCAAGGCGAAAACAAGGTGGTTAATAGCGATGTAGAGAGGTCCTTGTGATTCCGTAAGCACCGAGCCTTCTTGTATGAACTCTAGCACACTTGTATGTAGATGGTTTGCATGAGAAAGATCAAATGATAGTGGTGGTGGTGCTTCTTGGTCTGGCCGAGAATATCAAAGGGAGGGAGAGAGAGATCAATTTTGTTTAAGTGTTATGTAAATGAAGTGGTTAACCTCTAAGTCTCCTTATAAACCATCCAAATCCTTTAACCACTATACAAAGTGTCCCTATGATATTAGACAATCTCAATTATAATAATCAAATATGTGTGGTGTGTGTCCCACATGGGGACCGATCAGATCAAAGGGGGGGGGGGGGAGGGGGTAATTGGTTTGATTTCAACTTGATAGTTAAGTGCTAGTTAAGATAGTTAGGTGATTAATTTAGTTACTAGTGTGTAGTGTATTATAACGGGTGTTAGGGTATTCGGGGACCATAACTAGCTAAAAAAAAGAAAAACAATGTCATTGACATTATTTTTAGGTTCCGGGTAAAGTCCGGTTGTTCGGTTGGATATTAATCCGTTAAAGTGCTAAATAAGCGTTTAAAGTGTCGTTAATATTTTTTTAGTGACACAATGAATTCCTGACACTTTGGAAAGTGTCTAGTATTATTTTCCCATGTTCTTGCACTTTACTAGTTAGCTAAAATGCTGAATTTTGTATTAAAGTGCAGGATTTTGTAATTAAAGCATGTTTTCGGCACATCCGGTCACTATAACTATCACAGAGTGACGCAGTTCTACAATCCTCACCTCCCTACACTCCCTACTAGTGTAGTAATCTATTTCTGGCTCATACTAGCCTTAGAGACAATTTCTGTTTGATGCTGGCTATGTCAGCATGTTTACTGGGTTATCCGTTCAGTATGCTACTGTGCTTTTGTGCATCAAGGTTGTCACTGATGTTTGTGTGTAATTAATGGAGTGACAGTAATAAAGTATGATGCATGTATAAGTATGTATCAAAATTCAAGTAGCAGTTTAATCACAACTGTAAGCAAGCACAGTAATTAAGCATTAATTAAATATTAATTAATTCGTACGGATACCTGGTTTGGTGAGGGTTGTCACATTCTCCCCCCGTTAAATAAATTTCGTCCCGAAATTTAGGCTCTGCTTCTAGCTGCAGGGGTCTTGGGAAATAAATGGGGGTATTTCTCCTTCATACAATCCTCACGTTCCCACGTGAATTCAGGTCCATGCCTAGCATTCCAACGAACTTTGACGAGTTTGACACTGCTCCTGTGAGTTTTGTTAACTTTCCAATCCGTAACCTCGACGGGTTCTTTGGTGAAGTGGAGCGTGTCGTCGATATGAACTTCGTCAGCGGGAATGATCACTGTCTCCTGTGTTGGACTCTTTCTCAAATTTGATACATGGAATGTATCATGAACACCATTGAGTTCGGCAGGTAGGTCCAACTTGTAGGCTACAAGCCCAATCCTTTGCAGGATCCTGAAAGGCAATGTAACGCGGATTCAACTTCCCACGCTTTCCAAAGCGTGCTACACCCTTCCAGGGTGAAACCTTCAATAAAACCATATCCCCAACTTGAAACTCCAAAGGTTTCCTCTTTGGATCTGAATAGGCTTTATGTCTGTCACGAGCCGCCTCGATGCGCTTTCAAATTTGTGCGATCTTGTCCGTTGTCTCTTGGACTATTTCAGGACCAACGAGTTGTCTATCACCGGCATCAACCTAGCAGAAGGGTGATCGACATTTACGTCCATAAAGAGCTTCAAATGGCGCGGCTCCAATGCCTGTGTGGTAGCTATTGTTGTACGAAAACTCGACCAATGGTATATGATTATCCCAGCTACCACCAAGATCCATTACACATGCTCTCAGCATATCCTCCAAAGTCTGAATTGTTCGTTCACTTTGACCGTCAGTTTGCGGATGGAATGCGGTGCTCAAGTTCAACTGCGAGCCAAAAGCTTCTTGGAAGGATTGCCAAATCCTTGATACAAATCTCCCATCTCTATCAAAGATGATCGAGAGAGGCACTCCGTGACGTGCAAAAATCTCTCGCATATATATTTCCGCAAGTTTACTCGTGTTATCCTTTTCTTTGATTGGTAAGAAATGTGCGGACTTTGTTAGGCGGTCAACTATTACCCAAATCATATCATGGCCTCTGGGTGTCTTTGGCAGCTTTGTTATGAAATCCATTGAGATTTGTTCCTATTTCCACTTGGGAATTTCAGGTTGCTGCAGGAGTCCTGAAGGCTTCTGGTATTCAGCTTTCACCTTGGCGCACGTTAAACACTTGCTAACATAAACAGCAACATCGCCTTTCATCCTAGGCCACCAATAATAGTCCTTAATATCTTGGTACATCTTATCCGCACCGGGATGAATAGAGTACCGTGATTTATGAGCTTCATCAAAGATAACTTTTCTCAAACCACCAAACAGAGGAACCCAAATCCGTTTCATGAAGCATAGCGTTCCTTCCTCGTTTGGCACTAATTGCTTCTCCATCCCACGGAGATATTCCTCTTCAATGTTCCTTTCTTTCAGAGCCTCTTTCTGAGCGGCGCGAATGCGTAATGAGAGATTTGTCTGGACAATCATCTCTAAAGCCCTAACCCTTGTGGGCTTGATCCTCTCCTTTCGACTCAGGGCATCAGCGACCACGTTCGCTTTCCCTGGATGATACTTAATCTCGCAGTCGTAATCGTTTAATAATTCGACCCAACGTCTTTGTCTCGTATTAAGCTCTTTCTGGTCGAATATGTGCTGCAGACTCTTATGATCCGTAAAGATTGTACACTTTGTACCATACAAATAATGTCTCCAGATTTTCAGCGCAAATACCACTGCGCCTAGTTCCAAATCGTGCGTGGTATAGTTCTTTTCATGAACTTTCAATTGGCGTAAAGCGTAAGCTATAACTTTATGGCGTTGCATCAACACGCAACCCAATCCTTGACGCGAGGCGTCACAGTATACCACGAAATCATCAGTTCCTTCTGGTAGCGCTAAGATCGGCGCATTGCAAAGGTTATCTTTCAATAACTGGAATGCTTCTTCCTGTTTGATTCCCCAATCAAACTTCTTATCCTTCTGTGTGAGGAAGGTCAATGGTTGAGCCATCTTTGAAAAATCCTCAATAAATCTTCGATAGTAGCCAGCCAAACCTAAGAACTGGCGAATCTCGGTCGGCGTTTTCGGAGTCTCCCAGCTCTTTATCGCCTCGATCTTTGTGGGATCAACATGGATTCCATTTCCATTAACCACGTGTCCAAGAAACTGGACTTCGCGTAGCCAAAACTCGCACTTAGAGAATTTGGCATACAACTTTTCCTTTTTCAGCAATTCCAAAATAGCTCTTAGATGTTGTTCGTGTTCATCCTTCGACTTTGAATAAATCAAGATATCGTCTATGAACACAATCACAAACTTGTCTAGGTACGACTTACACACTCTATTCATCAAATCCATAAAAACAGCTGGTGCGTTTGTCAACCCAAACGGCATTACCAGAAACTCGTAGTGTCCATAGCGAGTTCTAAAAGCGGTTCTAGGAATACTTTCCTCTTGTATTCTCAGCTGATGGTAACCAGATCGCAAATCGATCTTCGAGTAGTAGCTTGAACCTTGCAGTTGGTCGAATAAGTCATCGATTCTCGACAAAGGGTATCTGTTCTTGACAGTCAACTTATTCAATTCCCGGTAGTCAATGCACATACGGAAACTACCGTCTTTCTTCTTAACGAACAGTACTGGAGCTCCCCAAGGTGAGAAGCTTGGTCTGATGAATCCTTTATCCAATAGCTCCTGGAGTTGTGCTGACAACTCCTGCATCTCTGATGGCGCAAGTCTATAGGGTGCCTTGGCTACAGGCGCGGCACCTGGAACCAAGTCAATGTGGAATTCGACTTGCCTTTGAGGCGGTAATCCTGGCAAGTCTTCTGGAAAGACTTCCGGGTATTCCTTGACGACTGGAATGTCTTCCTTCTTTGGTTCAGCAACTTTCTTATCCACGATGTGTGCTAAGAATGCAACACATCCCATCCTCAAGCACTTTCTAGCTTTCAGGAAGCTAATAATTCTCAGCGGCGTATCATGCTTCTCTTCGTGCACTATGATTGTTTCTTCATCCGTCAACGGGATGCGGATGGTCTTCTCATGGCAAACAATCTCGGCTTTGTTACTCGATAGCCAATCCATTCCCACTACCACATCAAAGCTTCCCAACTCGACAGGTAGTAAGTCTAGCATAAACTCGTGCCCTCCTAGTTCAATCACACATCCTCGGACAACTTCACTGGTCTCAACTAGTTTCCCATTTGCTAATTCGAGGGAGTACGGAACATCTAGCTTACTAGGCGTCAACCTAAGTATTTTCTTAAATTCTAATGACACGAAACTATAATCCGCACCAGTATCAAACAAAACGGATGCAAAGCGTTGGTTTATAGGGAACGTACCAGTAACAACGTTGGGATCCTGGCACGCTTCCCTCGCCTCAATGTTAAACACTCTTCCGCGGGCTTGATTCAATCCTGGGCAGTTCCTCTTAAAATGCCCAATGCCGCCACAGTTAAAACAACCCAATATTTGGCCATTACCTCCTCTGTTCCCCGCTTGATTGTTGTTTTGATTTCGATTCACGTCCCCAGCCTGATTTGCATTGTTGCCTCGGTTTCCATTTCCTTCATTGTTTCCTTGTACACGATTTCCATTGCCACCACGATTATTGTTCCGATTACCAAAACCTCCTTGGCCTCCTCGGCTTGCACTAGCCCAGCAGTTATCCTTCAGGTGGCCAACTTTTCCACAAGATTCACATACTTTTGGCCCACACCGGCCAAAATGATGACGTTGGCAGGAGTTACACTTGGGATGCGTACCCATATATCCTTTTCCTTTCTTCCCAGCACCAGTTGCAGCTTGGACCGGTGTGCTTGATTCTCCTTTCCTGCCAACTTTGCTAGTTCCCTGCTTAAAGTTCGAGAATTTCCTCTTATTCTCACCAGACGACTCTATGTGAGTCTCTTTCTTCTTTGGCTCAACATTCGAAAACTTGTTCAGGCGGATGGCCTCCTCAGAAAGAGACACGCTCAGATCGATAGCCTCTGTGATTGTTGCAGGCTTGGAAGTAGTGACCATACTCATGATTTGTGGAGTTAAACCCCAGATAAAGCGCTCAATTCAATTGAACTCTGGTGTAACCATATAAGGTACCACATGAGACAGGTCGTGGAATCTCTGAACATATTCCGCGATTTTGGGGCCGTCCATCCTCAAATGCCAAAACTCGGTATCCAACCTTTGTATCTCAGCACGAGAACAATACTTCCTTCGCATCAATTCTTTTAACTCAGCCCAGCTCAACGCGTAAGCAGCGGCTTCACCAAGAGTTTGCACTTGTAAGTTCCACCAGGACAGGGCTCCGTCCAAGAATAGCCCAGAAATGTAAGTCACTTGTTGGTCTGGAGCGCACTTGCTCATTCGGAGAACAGACTCCGTCTTTTCGACCCATCTTAAAAAAGCAACAGCACCTCCGGTGTCAAAGTTCACAGGCTTGCAGTCTAGGAACTGCTTGTAAGTGCACCCTGCACATACGTTAGAATATACAAATGGTATTAGCGGACGTGCTATAAATATCCAAATGTATTGTAATGTGTCCCAAACGACTTAACATTACCATGTGGTGGATTGTTATTGCCGTTATTGTTCGAATTGCTTCCGCTGGTTCCTCCTTGTGAGGCTGCATACTGCGCAATGGCGGCAGGAATGATTCCTTGGAATTCTACCTCGTTGGCAGGCATACGCGTTTCGCGTCTTGGTGGCATCTTCTAAAAGATGATTCACGTTGGTCAGGTCATAGTAAGTAAAGCGTACGTATATATTCAACAATATCAACACATAACATCTCATGTTATAAATAAATCAACCACATAACATCTCATGTTATAGAACATAAACAATCAATAATCAACCCAACATATAATGAGAATACTGCGATTGCGTTGTCATAAATCAAGACCACAATGTAAGGTTTACAAGTACATAATCAGTGACTAAGGGCCACATCGCCCTAGCCCAAAATATCTAGTCAGTGATAACAACATCAAATATACAAATCATCAAAAGTCCTAACACCCAAAATGTGGTCTCCAAAAGCTGTGTAGTCTGCACAATCGCGGTCGTCTCACCAAAAGTCGACCCGTGTCGTACAAAAGGCCTAAGCTGACGGCGGTGGAGGAGGGGGAAAACGAGAAAAGAGTAAACGTCGCATATGAAGCCAGTCCTCCTCCATAGCACGATGAGAGCGCAATAAGTATGCTATCTGCTGCTCGAAAGTCCAAAAACGAGCGGCAGAATCCGGTGAAAGTGGTCGAGGAGGGTGTGATACGATAGGTGGAGTCACTGAGCTCTCTCTAGCTCCTGTACGCGACGGGTCAGCGCCTCCTGCTATATCATGAAAGATGTGAGAACATCCTCCGTAGAATACCCAATGTGATATGGGTGATACGGATCCGTCGGTGGCATAATGGGGGGCGTGGTCAAGAGGAATGGCTCACTAGATGGAGCGAAGGATGGTACAACAAATGGTGCAGCAGTGGGAACAACAGTGGGATGAACAATCTGAGGCACAAACTGGCCTCCTCCTGAAACAAAAGGTGTATGACCAAACGGATGACGTGACGAACCCTCCCCAGGATGGGGTGGAGGAATGTCCTGGAGATAAGTGATCGGGAGATCTGTGCGGTGAGTATCTATGATATGTGTGGGAAGCAAAGGTACGTCGGTGGGAGCTAAAACAGGGGCTAAAACAGGTGCCACAGGGGGTGTAACAGGCACCACGAAAGGTGGGAAATCATCGTCGTCATCTATCCACCCATTGCGAGTGTGCGCGTATCGTGGATCAATATGGGTCGCGAAAGGTGCACGGTCGAACATCACCGGCACTGGATCAGAAGGGGTGCAACAACAGGATCCTCTACCAAATGTGGAGCATCAACATGAACATCAACAGTATGATCATCCACCAACTGTGGTACAACAACAGGATGATCATCAACAGGTATATCATCAACCAAAAGAGTAACAGCAGGTGCATCGGCATGAACAGGGTCATGCTCCAATGCGGGGTCAAGAGCAACGCCTGGCTCAGGGGCCATAGCCGGCTCTGGATCAACAAACTCCATCTCGAAATCAGCTGGATCAGCAAACAAGGGATCGACAGGGGCAACAGGATCCTCCAGGGGCTGGTCTAAGTGTATGAACTCAATGTCCTGGTCTGGATCAAAACCAGGTGGAAAAACAGGATCATCCTCAATATCGTGATCAAACTCAAAGTCATGTGTAGGTGCAGCTGATGACGCCATATCAGGGTCGGCGTCGTGTGAGTGGTGTTGCACTCCCTGTGTATGCAAGGATGCGGACGCCATAGACTCAAATGAGTCTGGGACAGGTGAATGAGCAGGGGCCTCTCCTGCAGGGGCGTCGGCAAGAAGTAGGATATCATCAGCAGCAATATGGGCCTCGCCCTCAAGGTCATCCTCAAGTGGGTCCTCCTCAAATAAATCGACGTCATCGTCGGAATCATCAACAAGTGGCATATCAACAACCGGATAAGTGGCAAGGGGTATAGGAGCAGGGATCACCACGAGTGGTAAATCCCCAGCGAGATGGCCATCAGCAGGCTCGGCTACGACGTCAGGTAGTGCAAAGGGCTGAAAGTCATCATCATCTGTGCTGGTAGTATCGGAAGTGTACACCTCGTGCTCCGATGAAACTATGTCGTCTGATACTATCGCCAGAGGGTCCAGAGTATCGGAAACTCCAGTGTCTGATGAAGAAGGCATGATGTCTGTAACACAAACACACATACGCACAAATAATCAATCATATAATCATATAAACATGTTAGTCACCAATAAGTAATCAAGCAATTTTCCTAGTCCCACTAGTCTATCCTCCCAGCCTCTCAGACTGATCCTCCTAGTCCCACTAGATTAACCTCCCAGCCTCTCAGACTGAATCTCCTAGTCCCACTAGATTAACCTCCCAGCCTCTCAGACTGAATCTCCTAGTCCCACTAGATTAACCTCCCAGTCTCTCAGACTGAGCCTCCTAGTCCCACTAGACTACTTCCTCAGCTTCTCAGACTAAGCCTCCTAGTCCCACTAGACTACTCCCTCAGCCTCTCAGACTGAGCCTCCTAGTCCCACTCGACTACTCCCTCAGCCTCTCAGACTGAGCCATAACTTTTAAAAATATTTGCACTCTAGATCTGGACGTAGTGTATACAATGTAAAAATGTTTTCGTGAGAGCCCTAGTGATCATAGTCTAGACTCGAGAAGGAATCCTAGTTCGCTATGATCAAGGCTCTGATACCAAGCTGTCACACCCTGGCTTTGCTGAAGTGTGGGTTTATTTAGTGTGACTTCTTAATACCATAGCTTAATCACAACATAGCTATATGAAAATAAAACCATGAAGATCATCCGTTGATTTAAGTTCGAAAAGTAAGTTACGACAACATTGTTTAAAGTTGACACATGCAACGAGTTACAACCCAACAAAATAAAAAACATTGTTCATACGACATAACCATAATCATAAAATAAACACCGTTTAAGACTTGCGACTCGTCCAGGTAAAAGTCACAATCCCTAAACGTGGATGACCTCATAACTCTTACGCAGCGTGAAAACGTAGCATTCTTCGCCAGATCCCTAATTCCCTGAAATACATCTAAGTTGAAAAATCAACATAAAGTTGAGCGAGTTCATGTGAAAGTGAGTATGTAAAACCTTTGTAAGTATAAAATTCCTGGTATGTAGCAAATAAGGAAATAAAGAGATCACCAATGGTTTACAAGGCCATTGATATGTGTGAAGTGCTGTAGGAAGACTCAAACCTAGCAGATTTTTGCGTCGGGTACCAAGTCACCCCGAGGTCCGTACTGTTGGGCCTGGGGCTGGGCTCGCTACACCCAGATAGATCTACCACTAAAGACCCTCGGTCCTACAATGAGGATTAATGGCCTCTAGTTCCCGCCTACCCACTCACATGATCTAAGTAGTAACCCTCCTTACGCTAACCATACCATGTAAAAAGTACTCGTAATCATAGTAACATGTATTTCACCCCCGAAGTATAAAAACTGAAAACAGTTAAGAGAAAGGGGGGGGGGGGGCATGAACTCACAGAAGTGCATCTCGAAATAGTAAATCCCCAAATTAACCTGCTGCGTGACGACCTACACGTACTAACTTCTATTAGACGGACGGCCGTGCCTTGGCTTAAGGTTTAACGTTTTTGGGAAATAGTTAGGCAACCATTTCTTATTTACACTTCTTAATTATTTAATAGTTGTATTCCTTCCCAAGGATGGGGGTTTTAATACATGTGCGTTTTGTAATTCCAAAAATATATTATTAAGTTTCACTTAATAAAATATATTTTATTCATTTGTCTAAAATATTCTATCTCCAAAATATACATATTTTTCCCAAAAATATTATATTTTATACCTTACAATTTCCAAAATAACACTTTCATCAAAATACACTTTTAAGAGTATTTTTCCAAAAATACGTAAGTTACAATTAAAGTTCGTGTGGTAATAATAATACCGGCGTAACTTAAATATTTATTTGTGATAGCGTTGGTATTATTTTGGAGTCGTGCTTTCATATTGTATTCCAGTTATATTATTCTTACCCTAAAAATAATATGTAGTTCACAAAATAATCGTAAAATCACACAAGCGTTTTATTATGAAATATATATTCTAAATATATATTTAGTAAGTTTTATTTACGAAAACCCACCTCCGACACTTGATAATTTTGTAATAAAAATCATAGCGAAGTTTGTTTGGAAAACAAGTCAAATATTCATAACACTTGTCACAAAAATATTTCCAAGTGTTATATTTCTGAAAAAAAAATTCGCCAGAGTTTCCTCTGTAAATGGAGGTGGCCACGCTTTCTAGCGTATCATTTTCTTTTCAAAATTCAATCAACATTTTTCCAATCATCAATAATCAATGTTCAATCGTCAAACTAGTCAAAATAAGCATAAATCACAAACACATGAACTTGTAGGTTGTGTAACAATATATAGTAACTTTCTAACATTTTTAGTAGATCTTTCTATCTTTAAAAATAAAATCAGTTTCTCGAAAACTTTATTTTTAAAGAATATGTAACTTCACAACTTCTGGTAAAAAAAAATTACGGAAATATTTCTTTGTTACACAAGTGTCTACACACTTGTTTGTTCACAAAAATGTTTTTAGATCATGAAAGATTCGTCTTTAAAAATAAGACTTGTATATTTCACTTGGTTCTTCGAAAATACCACTTGTTGATCTTTAGATCTACTAGTTTAGAACTCCGTTATACAAGAAAAATTATTTTACACAAGTTCATGTTTATGTATGAAAGGGTTCGTCATCTAGTAACTTTCCTACTTAACATAATGCTAGTTCATGTTCCATGAACATGATCTAGCGTGGTTAGATGACGATCTGTTCCACTACTAGCAACCAATATCATAAAATAACCATTACAAAACAAGATTCATGAGTTTTACACCATTATTTACCCTTTAACCACCATGTTCATCTTTCTAGCAAAACTTTTAGTTTTGTTTTCGCATGTTCATGAATTTTATCCGTTAAACTTCTTATTAACCACTTTAAACAAGATCAAGAGGGTGTTTAGAATCACTTACAACTAGCTCAAGGCTAGGGAAGATTCAAGGCGAAAACAAGGTGGTTAATAGCGATGTAGAGAAGTCCTTGTGATTCCGTAAGCACCGAGCCTCCTTGTATGAACTCTAGCACACTTGTATGTAGATGGCTTGCATGAGAAAGATCAAATGATAGTGGTGGTGGTGCTTCTTGGTCTCGACCGAGAATATCAAAGGGAGGGAGAGAGAGATCAATTTTGTTTAAGTGTTATGTAAATGAAGTGGTTAACCTCTAAGTCTCCTTATAAACCATCCAAATCCTTTAACCACTATACAAAGTGTCCCCATGATATTAGACAATCTCAATTATAATAATCAAATATGTGTGGTGTGTGTCCCACATGGGGACCGATCGGATCAAAGGGGGGGGGGGGGTAATTGGTTTGATTTCAACTTGATAGTTAAGTGCTAGTTAAGATAGTTAGGTGATTAATTTAGTTACTAGTGTGTAGTGTATTATAACGTGTGTTAGGGTATTCGGGGACCCTAACTAGCTAAAAAACGAAAAACAATGTCATTGACATTATTTTTAGGTTCCGGGTAAAGTCCGGTTGTTCGGTTGGATGTTCATCCGTTAAAGTGCTAAATAAGCGTTTAAAGTGTCGTTAATATTTGTTTTAGTGACACAATGAATTCCTGACACTTTGGAAAGTGTCTAGTATTATTTTCCCATGTTCTTGCACTTTACTAGTTAGCTAAAATGCTGAATTTTGTATTAAAGTGCAGGATTTTGTAATTAGAGCATGTTTTCGGCACATCCGGTCACTATAACTATCACCTAGTGACGCGGTTCTACAATCCTCACCTCCCTACACTCCCTACTAGTGTAGTAATCTATTTCCGGCTCATACTAGCCTTAGAGACAGTGTCTGTCTGATGCTGGCTATGTTAGCATGTTTACTGGGTTATCCGTTCATTGTGCTACTGTGCTTTTGTGCATCAAGGTTGTCACTGATGTTTGTGTGTAAATAATGGAGTGGCAGTAATAAGGTATGATGCATGTATAAGTATGTATCAGAATTCAAGTAGCAATTTAATCACAACTGTAAGCAAGCACAGTAATTAAGCATTAATTAAATATTAATTAATTCGTACGGATACCTAGTTTGGTGAGGGTTGTCACATGTGCAAAGCCAGTGACTTTTTTGCTACGTAACCTTACGTATTATGTGACTTTATGTGCTATATGGCTTGCATGTTCGTTTTGTAAATTTTCATGAATTACATGTATGTACGTAAGACAATAGGTTATCAACGAATCTATAATTAGAGTGAATCGTACGTCTTAGCTTAAATTTCTAGGACGAAATTCCTGTAACATGGGGAGAATGTGACAAACCGTACTCTCGATCCCAATCATCGAGAGAAGGGTAATTTATTATTATTATTATTGTTATTATTATTATTATTTAAATAATAACCACGTCGAGAGAGAGACGCGTCATTTAACGAGTAGCGTACGCATGAATTTAGTATACTAGTCGTTATAATTATCCGTGATTAAAAACCAAGCATAATTAAGTATGCGGATCCATACACCTGGGCCCAAGCCCAACACAACTCTCCTCCCCCCCCCCCCCCAAAAAAAAAAAACCCAAACCCTAGCCTATATAAAGTTATTATTCTTTAAACCCTCATTTTAAATTTATAACACAAAAACCCTAAACAAACTCATCATCAGCCGCACACTCCCTTCCTGCTCCCTCCTCCCTCCGACGACATTTCCGGCATCCGACGACGAACTCCGATGCCGATCCTCCTGTCCAATCACACCCCCCTTTCTTGCGGTCTGAACAAGCTCCCACAAAAACCTCTCTTCCTTCTTGTTTCGTTTCCCCACACACCCGTAAACGTGAAATCCGTTTCCTCCTTCGTTGCCATCTTACACACACGCATACGGGTGAGAGTAGCAGAGAGAGAGAGAGAGAGAGAGAGAGAGATAAAAGGAACTGAGAAAAATGGAGAGCCGCAATGGCGGCTGCGCCAACGACGGCGGCCCCACCAGTAGCGGCGGAGGTGCGGCGGCGATGGAACACGACGTCAACAACCCATCCTTACCCGTTCCATACTACTCCGGTTAGTGTATGAGACTTTGATTTGTAATTATTGTGTCGACTGAAAACTTGTGTATGAATGTTTGGTCAGTGTGTGTCATCTTTAGATGTTTTTGTTTATTTCTAACCTTGGTTGAACAATTCTTGTGTGTTAACTGTTTGATTTGAAAGTGAGTTTTGGAACAGTTCATGAGTACTGATGTGATGTAAATGATGCTTATGATAATGATGATATGATTTCATTTATAAAAATTCCTATAAACTGCCATTGTTTGATTTGGGAAATTTAATGTCAAGTTTTGATGTAAATTGTGGTTATAATAATAAATCTGATAATTTGAATGCTGAATGAATGATGATAAACTAATTGATGAAACTGATTACATGAGAATTGTTGGTGAAACAGTGATTTAATATTATGGAGCCAATGATTCCACATGGCATAGTTGGGTGATTTTTGACTAAGATGACGTGATTTAACACAATTATTAATGAAACTGATGGTATAGTGTTAGATAGAATTATTATTAGTAATAATGAATGATCCAAGTATGATTGATGAAATATGGTTAGACATGATGACAAGAATCATATGATAACTGTTTAGGGAATTGTGATGTTGCTGAAATCTGATTTAGAGGAATAAAACGGGGTTCTGACTAAGGTTGCGAGTCGCAACCATTTGGTTCCAACTCGGAAACTCTTTGGTTCCGACACAGAACCTGACTTCACAAATCAAAGGACTCGAGACCAGCTTGGTTGCGAGTCGAAACCTGTCCGGTTCCGAATCAAAGCCTGACTCGAAACCCTGAGGTTTCGATAAGTGTTATGTAACTCGAGATCCTTTGGTTTCGACTGAGGTCCCACTTGCAACATACATTCACTTTGGGCCGCACGTAGGTTACTGTTCACATTTTGGACTTTTGTTAAGAAGCCCAAGTAAGCCCCAACTGCTCTACATGTTACATGATGGTTTGACTTACTTGCTATGTGTTAGATACGTTTAATTTATGTGTGACATTACTTGCATACGAACCTAGTAAATATTAATAACCATAATAGGGTATGGTTGACCAATGTAACACAAGTAAATTGTCTGCCGAGCAAAGCAAAGGCGAGTTCACAACTTTTTACTTAAAGCATGCGTTCCTGGTGGTTGGTAAACGGTACAAACAACACCTTCCCTGGTTTGGGATTGCTTACTATCTCCTTGTGTGGGATACGCTGAACGGTACAAACAACATTTTCCCTGGTTTGGGATTGCTTACTATCTCCTTGTGTGGGATAAGTTGAACGGTACAAACAACATTTTCCCTGGTTTGGGATTGCTTACTATCTCCTTGTGTGGGATACGGTATTACTATCTCCTTGTGTGGGATACGGGTAACACTTTCCCCTTGTGTGGGAGATTTTATTAATTGCTATTTATATTAGATGCAACAAGTGTACTAAACAAAACTCTATCACGGAAGTTCCCACTTATGATACCGATTAGTCGTCGGGGCCTTGCGAACGGGTTATTAGTTAATAGCGCTATCTAGGTTTCACCAACCTCACACCGTGCCTGAAGAGGATCGGTCGTGAACTAATAGACTCAGGCAAACCGTCAATGATGATAGACATTGACAAAACGGGGCAAACAAACAAGAGGTCGCAGAGTATTCGGTATGGCGCAGTTTAGTAACTTACATATGAGGTAGCTCCCCATGGCATGATATAAATGAGTAATTAAACAACAAAAATGTTTTTGGAAATAAAACTGGAAATCTCTAAACTCGTGAACTCGCTAACTTTATGTTGACTTTCTACTGCATGCTTTGCAGATTGCTCGTTACAGCTTTGGACGGACATTGCAATCGGCTGGAGTGCGTGGTTTGTAAGTTTCATGTTAACGTACGATCAAAGAACTTGTGGTTTTAAATTATGATGGGTTTTCCTTACTTTTCCGCTGCTAAAATAAATTGCGTTTTTTGGATATTTAAATATATTAACTAATCGTGATGTTTGGGAAAAATTCATAACATACGTAAATAGTTCAACATGATTAGTGGTAAGGATCCAGGTCAGTCGCACGCCTCGCGGTATTACTCCGCATGTGGATTTTGAGGGTGTGACACCTAAGATTGACCAAACGGGTTAGATGCGAAAGTCAAAGCGGTAGTCAAACCGCTCGACTTACGACTACACTAGAAATGACGAGTTAGACATGTTGGAACATGTCTAATAATGTTATAAAACCGATTTGGTGTCAAAAATTTAAGTTTTAATACCCAAAAACGTTTTCATCGTAAAATGCACTTTTATGCATTTTTTTACTTTTAATTCGTAAAATTTTGACTCGTCATTATCAGAAGTTGCAATCGCAAAGATTTAATACCTTCGTGATTACAATCACGTTGCAAAGTTCAATTTGAACTTTGACATGACCAAGATGGTCAGAACCGAAAGTTAAACAGAAAGTCAAATTGTTTGACTTTTGGCTCAAAATAGCCAAAATAATGAAAGAACTACGGAGAGCACTTACTTGTGTTGAAGAACACTTTCAGAACTCAAGTTAGGAGGCTTCCAACGAGCTGGAAACAAGCTCTAAGATAGGGAGAAAAAATTTATGAAAGGTGCAAGTTGGAGTGAGGACTTTGATCACCTATTTATAGTGATCAAGAGGCCACCAATTCATGACAAGTGCCCCATGAGGTGTCAAGGAACTGATTAGTGTTATTCCAGGTGTCCAAAGGAGGTGAAATGTGGCAGAATTCGCGAATTGGAGCCCAAGGAAGTGAGCTGGGATTGCCAGCTGCAATCTATCTGTCTGGGAAGTCCTTACTGTAAGTCCCGTATAACCGGATCTTTCAATGATATCAAACAGCACCAAGTTTGTGCGGAATCCAAACTTGATGTGATTCAAGATAAACCAAAAAGTATGAAAAAAGAAGAACAAACCGGATCACTTTCAACACTTGCACACGATTCTATTACTTGAAAAGCAAAACCGTCTAGTACAAGTGCTCACCACCAAATCGCCTCTCTCTAGCTCTCTAGAAGTTGTAACAATGAAGTTCAAAACCTAAAACAAGTTAGAAACTTGTTTATATACCTACTAAAGCCCACTTCCCTACATGGGCTCCCCTTGGGCCTGCCTGGCCCACATGGCCTAAAGCTTAGCCCAAGTGACCTATAAAGGTCCACAACCTAATATAAACTAACCCGGTATGGCCCAGCTCGTAACCATAACCCGTTGTGTTAATTTGATGCGTCAGTCTCACACTTTAGGGCCTAACAATCTCCCCCTAGACTGATGCCATCAAATCGTCTTCACACCATGAATTCAGCAACGTCTTCAACGAAGTCTATGGTTGTCTCTATGCTGCAGATGTTGTGGAAGTTCTTGACTTCTGAACTCTCAGCACTGGGTCTCTTTCTTCAGAACTTGTGGTTAGCTTCATATCAGGATCATGATCAGCATTTGCTTGAAATTCTTTTCAAAAAGAATGTGAGAGGAGGATTCTCAACAGCTCTTTTCTTCTTCAATCTTTGTCTTTCAAGCAGATTCATGGTACTTCTTCAAATGTACTTTCACTGTCAGACGATGTTTCGTATCCAGTTCTTCTGACTCAGGTACATCTTGTTATTGTGCTGCTTCAGGCTTCTTCAGCAATGAACAGCATCTCAGTCTTCATCAACCCCTGTTCTTGATTGAAATCAAGTTCTGCACATGCTCACAAACTCATAAGCAAACATTTCTTATGCAACAGGGAGAGTACCATATGAACACTAGGTACATGAAATTTCACAATTTAAATTCTTTTAACTTTTGATGATCAGTCAAATCTTCAAGAACGGTTATATTTTTTTTTAATTTTAAGAAAAACAAATAAGCACTCTATTTTTGGTTTTTTTTTATTTTATAGAAAAACAAGACACTATTTTTGTATTTTTTAATTTTTAAGAACTAAAAATAAATAAAAACTCAAAATATAAACAACTACCATAATATACAATTACAATTGCAATGGGATCAAAATTCGTTCTCAGGCAGACTAAGGAACACTTTTCAGTACGAGCCTAATCAAACTGGTCTATGCGATTGCCAATATGTTTGTCCACTTAAACTTTAACGCTCAACTTTCAATTTTTCAACTTCGTGATATGCTTAAGGTAATATTATACTATTGTACCCGTGTGTCCCATTCCAAGGCATACCCCCGCGATCAAGGTAAGCACAACGATTCATCGTAGCAGGTGAGTATACTGATGTCATCCTTTAAGATATCCTGACTGTGTCTAGGTCTGCATATAATCTGTTTTATCATGTTTTGATTTCTTAACAATGAACACCCAAATAAATACTAATCAAATCCTGGAATTATATACAGCACACTCTATCATGCAAGTAGCCTCCCTACCACATATTTCACAAGTCCAATCCAGATCTCTGAAATCTTAACTGGGAATAGGTTGAGAAAAGAACAGAATAGATCTTTTGTAGAGATGGTATAATATACAGATCAAATGAGTTTTTCTCAGTTTGATATAGGTTTCTTGGGTTTCTTTTGGGCACTTGAGGGCCTCTTTCGGGTGTATTAGATCTATAGCACTACAACGTACAGCTAGGTCAGTATGTATCTGGATGCAGCAGAAGCTGACGTTGCCTAGCACCTCCAGGTCAGCATATATCTGGATGCAGCAGAGGAGGTACACGACTTTTTCAGAGAAGATTTCAGAATCAGATCAAAATTGTGTGTATCGGGACAACATACAGACATTCAAATAGAAATGAACTAATTCCAAGTGACTTTCTTTCCTGGGGTCATGTACTATTTTAGTTCTGAACAGAAGGACAGCCAAGATATCCCCGGATGATTCAACAATATAAAGACCCGAAACCTCAGATGTTGGCTATCTATCAACGCAAGATTTAAGACCATAAAATCATACGCCGTTG
This sequence comes from Helianthus tuberosus, assembly GCA_030545235.1. Classification (NCBI taxonomy): domain Eukaryota; kingdom Viridiplantae; phylum Streptophyta; class Magnoliopsida; order Asterales; family Asteraceae; genus Helianthus; species Helianthus tuberosus. Next base: position 41,473,373 of record CM060433.1, on the reverse strand, counting down.
GTATGTTACCCACATGGTACATAGTTCGTTATGTTTATATCACTTAGTATCTTTTATCATGTTGAGCGTCAAGCCTATCGACATATCGCAGTAGATCCTAGTCTTTTCAGCTATGGCACCTTACATGTGTTAGTCAAACCCTTTAACACGAACATTTATCTCACTTCCCATATCATGCAATCTCTCTTTTTGGCTTTTTCATTTTTCTAATGTTTTTGTATTTTTCTCATTTTCTCCCCCTAAAACAATGCATATATACAGCAAACTCTTTTTGTATTTTTCCGAGTTTTCTCCTCCTAAACTCTATATCTATCTATATGTTCCTCTCCCCCCCCTAAATTTGTGCATAAATCTTGTATTTTTGCGCAAATTTACCATTTACTAGAGAAAGGACAATTTATATACAAAGTAATGAACCAAGAAAGAGAAAAAAAAATATTTTTGCTTAACCGTTCCGTCATTAGATTGAAGACTAATCAAATTCAAATCAAAGTACTGAATTTAAACGGTACCTTTTGCTGATCATTTCTTACTTCTGTTATCTCCTCCAAAGGAAACATATCATCTGTAAAAAAAAAAAAATTGAACTTTTTGCAACAGTGAAATGTTACCCGTTTTTATCTCTGGAACAACCGCTATCAACATTCCAGAGATTGTCAACAGCTCCTCCTTAGTTGTTCCTGAAAGGTAAGGAGATTAGTAAGACATTGGTACCCAGGCCATCGTAGTCCTGGGTTTTCCTGAAGCATCAAAATAAGACACTTCCTTTAGACACAAGTCCCCTTTCGTTTCAAAAATTGGAGATGTAGCTGCTTTTTGTTTTGCTCTCCAAATTTGTTTAGGCTTTTCTAGTTTCTTAGATGCCTTTAGCAAAACAGTTGGCTTATCAACCTTGTTATTTTTTGAAATTTGTTTAGGTTTCAAAGCTTGTTTTCTTTTTGCTTTAGCAGCATTCCAATCCCCATCAGAAGGTTTAACCTTGGGATTCACATTCTTCATTGCCTTAGGTGATGATACCTTCATCGGCTTGGAACGGTAGTTGTCCTTTGGTGTAACCCTCCGATTTAGCATATAATATGGTACGTAGGGACGATGTGTGCAGTTCCGAGCTATGTGACCAGCAATGCCGCAATTGAAGCATGTTTGTCTCTTTATGTAGAAAGCATTCTGATCAGCTGGATTTGCTCTTGCAGACCCTGAAGGACAAACCGGTCCTCTTCGTGTTGGATGCGCCTGCACATGACTTTCAGACGAAGACAAATTTGGGTGTTTATATTTGCTGTTTGCAGAACTCTTGTTGCTATGAGCATCATTCTTCGTCTTTTCTCCCTGATTGGATCTTTCATTCACCTTTTCACGAGCCTTGTGAGGATTATTGCTGCCTTGTCCTTGATGAGCAGACTTCTTATACCCTCGATTTTGATCTTCTCGTTTTGGCTCCTTTTGCGTGTTGTGAACCGGCTCACAAACACCAGCACAAGAGTGAATATTAGCATTTTGTTGCACCTTTTGACGACAAACACAATTTCTAGCAATGTGTCCAGGAATTCCACAGTTGAAACATGTTTGTCGCTTCAATGTATGGAGATTCGAAGAGCTAGCAGCAGTAGCTGATCTGATTGGTTTAGGTGAACGAGCTTGCTTTGATTGCTTTGCATGTGTTCCATGTGCCTTTTCTGAGTTCTTATGTACCTGTTGATCAGAACTAGCACAAGCATGAGATTCAGACGGATGATGTTTTTCGTCTTTTACAATTTTATCATGATCATTTTGAATAGACGATTTAGTTTCTGTTTTAACTTTAATTTCAGAAACATTTATCGGTGACTGCTCATTTATTTCAACACCTTTTTCTTCTTTTACAAAATCAGGTTCAGTTTTAATTTCAGAAGATGAAGATGAAGAAGATGAAGTTTCATCAACACCTGTTTCGTCAACACATGTATCATGTGAATCTACTTGAGGTCTGCTTTCAGTCACGGTTTCCAATGTGGTCCCACTAGATTCAACATTAGGGACGTCCACTGAGGCCGATTCAGAAGAAGAATCAGGACATTCTTGATTTTCTTGGGAAGAAGTTTCAGTGGTTTCACTGAATGTATCCTGAGGGACCTCACCTGTCACACTATCATTAGCTGAAGAGTTAGAAACATTAGAATCACAATTTTCAGCTACTGAAAAACATCCATCATCACACACATTATTCAAAGATTCATCACAAGCATTCACAGTTTTGCCCGAAACATAACTATGAAACGAGTTCAAAAACGATTGACCAAACACACAACCAGAATTAGTTTTATCAAAAGTAGGTTTAGAAACATCAGAATCTAAAGACGGTTCATCCCCAAACACATCACCCCATCCTACTTCAGGTACTTCATCTGCACATGATGAAGAAACGTTAGGATCAAAAGTACCTTTGGAAACAAAACTAACTGGTTTAACCACCTGTTTTTCATCAGGTCTGACATTTACTGATGACTTACAGTTTTTGGGACCATAAGTCATTTTGTTTTCGTTCAGCATCTCCTCCTCCGTCATAGGTAAATAAGTATAATTGTCATTGTAAGGAGGAGGAGCCTGATTAAAACCCAATCCCAACCCTTTTCTTTTCTGATATGCTAGCTGTTGATTACACAAATTCTCGACCAATTTGCTGGAGGAATCAAATTTTTTAATATTTAGCTCATTTATTTGATATTTATCTCTAACATCCTCCAGTTCTTTAGTCACATTGCATAATTTTTCCTTAACCATGATGAGTTGGGTTGTTGCTACACTAACATCATCCTTGAGTTGGATAATGTCTTTTCGCTGAGCTTCGATTTTCTCCTTAAAAAGTTTTTCATTATTAGCCAAAGTGAAATTTTTCCTTTTAATGTCATTATAGTCTTCGATTAGCTCAGCGTTGTGTATTCTATAGGCTTCAACTCGTTCTCTACATTCAGGAGTACAGAAAACAGAAATTATCTCTTCTTTGGTAATTTCTTGAGCCACTGGTTTGTGAAACATGAATGCCATAATTTCAGCGGGTGGCTGTTACTTTTGTTCTTCTCCTCAAAACACAAACCAAACGAGAACCTGTGTACTCGCTAACTCAAACCTTTGCACGCGAATGAACCCGCTTTCTGAACTGTACCTCGAAACTTGTCAAACCTTTTTTTTTTACACCCAAACAATTTTTTATTTTTTTTATAAAATGAAACCCCTTTTTTTATTTTTATTTAATTAGAAAAGTATACTAGTAGTTATTATTATTATTAATATACTATAATTAATGATAATGGAATGATGACCTAATGATTATTAAGATTATTATTATTATTATAATTAATATATTAAGATCACAAAACCCTGATGTATCGTTCAATCAGCAGTCTCCTTCTTCGTTAAAAACAAACCAAACCGAAACCCTGATTTCAGTTCAGTTGTCTCCTTCAATCAGCAGTCGGAAGATGATGATCGGAGAAGATGGTAATTGACGGACGTGAAGAGGTGGTGGTCAGAGATCCGGTGACAATGGATGATGAAGGTGGTTACCAGTGGTTGGAGGTTGACGATGATGATTGGTTGTCGGAGGTGATGCACGGTGACGACAGTTGCAGGTTGGTAGCCGGTGGGAGTGAATCGGAGAAGACGGTGTATCTCCGATGTAAAGATGATTGCGACTGGGAATAATCAAACTCGAAACCTGTTGACTCGAGACCTCAACAATGAATGGACTCGAGACCTGTTGAAACCTTGGAGTGATGACTCGAAACCAAAGATCCGTTGTCGAAACAATGGTTGCGACTCAAATATGAATGACTCGAGACTGTGAAATTGTTGATGAGTGCAGTCGAAACCAATGTTGAGTACAGTTGTGAAGTCGAGACCGTGGATGAATCGAGACCTGTTATTGCAAACTGGAATATGTGGTGACTTGAAACCTCAAGAATTATGCTATGAGTCGAAACCGATGATGAGGTTTTGGTGATGACTCGAGACCAATTGAAAGATGAATGGAGATGAATGACTCGAGACCGTTGTAACTCGAGACCAGAAGATAAGGATTTAGTCGAGAGAAGAATGACTCGAGATCTTGTGAAACTCGAAACCCTATGTGACTGGATACAGTGAACAAAATCCAGAAAATAATGGAAACAGTTGTCAACAATAAATGTAATTTGATGAATTATATTTTTTATTTTAAATTAGGAAATAGTTGAAAAGTTTTAAAAAGATTGATTGGGAAACGATTCGAAAATAACGGAATTTTTCAAATCAATTTTTTAATTTCAAATCTTTTCAAAAGATAAAACAATATCCCCAATCCTTTAACAACTTCCAATACGATCAAAATACCAAAATATGACGATTTTTGATAAAATTCCGACGAACATTACCAAGAACACGAAAAACACGATGAACGAAAATTCAAAATCTTGAATATTTGATATCACACCGAGCCTAGAAACAGGTTCTAATGGCTCTGATACCACTTGTAAGTCCCGTATAACCGGATATTTCAATGATATCAAACAACACCAAGTTTGTGCGGAATCCAAACTTGATGTGATTCAAGATAAACCAAAAAGTATGAAAAACGAAGAACAAACCGGATCACTTTCAACACTTGCACACGATTCTATTACTTGAAAAGCAAAACCGTCTAGTACAAGTGCTCACCACCAAATCGCCTCTCTCTCTAGCTCTCTAGAAGTTGTAACAATGAAGTTCAAAACCTAAAACAAGTTAGAAACTTGTTTATATACCTACTAAAGCCCACTTCCCTACATGGGCTCCCCTTGGGCCTGCCTGGCCCACATGGCCTAAAGCTTAGCCCAAGTGACCTATAAAGGTCCACAACCTAATATAAACTAACCCGGTATGGCCCAACTCGTAATCATAACCCGTTGTGTTAATTTGATGCGTCAGTCTCACACTTTAGGGCCTAACACTTACGGACCGTAAGGATGTTTGGCTTACGGTCCGTAAGCCTTGAGCTGGGCAAAAGTTTTGATATTTTGACAGTTTTGGCCCCTGGACTTGATTTACCACATGTTTGCCATTTTAACCGTTTAACCTAATACTTAGGTATATAAAAGAGTTAAGGCATGTGTAACTCTGATTTTGTTCCGGAATTGTCGTTGATATCGTTTCGTTTGATCGTACGATTACATGTTTCGTAAATAAAATATAACATTTTATTGAACACGAAAATGATCGAAATTGTACAACGGTTGAATTCCTGCAAATGTTACAGTCTCCCATCCTTTAAGAAATTTTGTCCCGAAATTTTTTCGTAGGAGACTGTTTACATAAGGTTGGGCTGGTTGATAGGTATGTTGTGTCAAGCAATTGTCTTGCATGGAATCTAGGGTTCTATCTATTTGCATAAAATGACCCAGTCAAGGATTCTCATGTAAAGCATAACCTTATCATTCCCCAATGGATACTTCCTCAAATAATGCAGGAAGTGGGAATGGGTTGTTATACCTATGGTTCTCAATCCCCGGTGGGTACTTCCTCTAATAATATGGGAAGCGGGAATGATGGATTTGATAAGTGGTAATACCAAATGAATTAATAATACCACAAGTATCCTTTAAGAATATAACTATTAAGATAGAAAGATCCTGTAAGAATCGACCAGGATTTTGTCTTATTGAATTTGATCGCCTATTATCGAGATAAAGTTTGCGCCTTTTACGTCTTTCAGCAGCTAGTGAAGCTGAAGAAATTTAATATTTATACAAAATCTATTATATAAATAAAGTATACTCATAATTCAAATTAACCTAACAAACTGTACAGTGTATTAAAGAAAATAACTTGATAAGATGTTAACATTAACATAAGACATACCATTTGAGTTGCAAGTAAAGGCTATTGTATCATTTATACCTAAAAATGTATGTATACAAAAAATAAATTGTAATTATAAGACATTTAAATAAATAAAATACGTTTAAATCGTCTTTAATGATTTAAAAATATTTAAATATGTAAGATACCATTGAATATTTCAGGTGTCGTCCTTAACGGTATACCATTGCAAATATTTGACAATGGTATTCTTCGAAGTGTACCTAATTTAATATTAGATAACAAATTGAGATAAATACAAGTTCATATTATAGAGTATAGATTTGAGTGCTAACCGAAAAGAAATTGTATTAGAATAACTTACGGTTAGATTCTCCAACTAAAGTCGTCGTATCAATTAAAGGTTTATTTTTTCTTCTTCTTTAATTTGTCATTTTTTTTATTATCATGTGCAAATTTATATAAACAATCTATCTACTATAATAAAAGAAACCATTATGGGACACTTGTCGCTCTCTCATCCACCCTCACAATATTTTTACCCGATTTAGTTGAGGAGCGGATCCTTTTACCCGACCCATTTATTGTTAAGAACCGATTATTTCCAACCCTAATTGAATATTCACGGTTCCTCAGTCCCTATTCTCGCTATTAGCCGATTTCCATTCCTCCATTCATCGCCTTGATGTAATCATGATCATGCTGATGTAGACGACGACATGAGTTGCTGTTTGAGGTGAGCCACAATCAATCAAAACTCAAATAGGTGGGCAATATGTTATATTGATTACATCTGCTTCAAGTCGTACGTTCCTCTTCACAAGATCCATGTGAGGTTTTTTTTATTATGTAAATCCTTTTAGACTTTTAGTCTTTTACATGATAGTTAGTAGATAGATAGATAGATAGATAGATAGATAGATATCCCAATTTGCTAAATCACTATTCAATTGTGCATCGATTGCTATTTTATTTATGTCAAAACTCTATATTTAATTTTATTGTTAGGGTTTTATTGAATCTTCGATTTGATTTGAAGTTCTCCCTGGTTTTTCTTTTTTTGTTATGATTTTAATAGCGGTTTTCTTCGATTTCATCAGTTTTATCCCTTTTTGTATACTTTTCTATGTTTAAACACTATTTTTAGTCTCTAGATTATTTTGTATATTAACAGTTTACGATTTGTTTTTAATTAGATTTATTTTACTAATCTGATTGAATAAAATGTATTACATGTATAACCTCTTCAGATTCCAAGATGTCATTTTAAGGTTTTGCGCCCTGAAAGGGATGGATTGGCATGCAACAAAAACCCTCCTTTACTTTCTATTATCACATCTATCTAATTTTTACGAAAAAATAAATATGTTCATACACTATATTCAGGTGTTACCAAATGCCCATGTAAGAAAAAACATGGAAGATGATTTTATTGAACGTAGGTGGCTGATGGGCTTGCATTCACATAAGGTTTGAGAAGAGTGGTAGATGATTTAGGGTTATAACTTGGTAACTTTAACCTTTTTCTCTCTAAGCAAGATTGTTGTGTTGGCTAACGGGTCAAAGATGGTCAAGTTGGCTTACATATTAAAACGGGTGAGGTTTGTTAACAGGTCAAACTTATAGGTTGAGTTGACCGACGCCACACTTTTCGTTCAGCATTTTGTACAAAATCAGTTTTTATAACATATCATTCTTATTTTTTGCGTAGTTTTATGGATTTGTGTTTTGCTTATTGGTATAGGTACTTGAAGAACTAATTTATGATGAAAGAAAGCGTAGGCTATGATGAAAGAAAGCGTAGGTATAATTATTTAGAGGTTAAATGCTTTGAAGTTTAGGTCTTAAGAGACTAAATTTTGTTCCATTTTTGTTCCTTTTTTTCTAGGTCACTCTTTGTGCCTTTAATATTATGTTTTTTTATTCCCATCAAGTTTGTAAGAGTAAAATGGTTTTGCTATGTTAATTTATAAAAGAACCCAAACTATTGGTTTGTATGCTATTTTAAAACTACATTATATTCATTTCACATGTCTTTAACTACGTTTATAACTATTCATAATAGAAAAAATCAAATTGTGTTGTGATTTATGATGGTGCTAACAACTAAAATAATGTATTGATTTTCTAAACTTACACCATGAAGCATACATATAACACTGGTCTAATTAACTATTTTAATGAGAGTGTATGGACAAACATGTGCCATTATGAACATACAATACAATTTGCATAGAAGGGTTCATTATTTTAATTGGGCAAGAAAAATCCTGAGGTAGTGCGCCACGTATTTTCTTTAGAGATTTATACATTATATCATTTTCATTATTCAACCATTATGTCAAGTGGGTTGCTTTGCATCTTTGAATTGGTTATAGTAATCATAGATGAGCTATTGTCTTTCTGTCAAAGCCCTATCTGTGTTTTAGCACCAAATGTTTGAAGTTTTATCTCAATGAGCCTAATCTCATGCGAGTATGCTAAAGTTTTGAAATTTATATATCAAATGGGTTGCTTTGCATCTTTGAATTGGTTGTAGTAAACAGGAAGAAAAAGGTGTCAGTAAAAAATAAAAAATACCGAGACCTTTTTGTATTAACAAATGTGTTTTAAGTAAGGTTGTTAATGTTCTCCTTCATTGGTTTTTTGAGGATGCACATTTTTTTCCAACGCTGTTAAATGAATTCTTTTTTTATTTCTTCCTATACTATGCAGTTAATGCGGTAAAATAGCTGATAGCGGTCAAGGTCCGCTATATGATATATAGTTTATAGCGGTGGGATAGCGGTGATATAGCGGTAATTTTTATACCAAGCATAATTTATGTATTTATATATATATATATATATATATATATATATATATCTGAAAAAAGATATATAAATTCACAAGTATGAGGACTAAATATAAACTAATGAAGATGCAGGGGGTTATATGTTAAAATACCCAAACTTAAATAACCCTAAACATCCTCATTTTCATCATACGTCGTTTTCCCACTCCCTATCTCTTCTTCACTGCTGCAAGAGGAACGGTCGCATCCACATTCACACTGTTCCCAGATACACATTCTTTAGACGATGATGATGATGGATGCTATGTTCCGGTTACAACAGGCAAGGTAAGGTTCGATTCAGCAACTCGATTAGCCACCATTTCTTCTCTATTATTACCTAGCAACTAAGGACCAAGCAGTACACTCTTCGACTTGGGTTTTTAATGAGTTGAAGCTATAACCGCTATATAGGTTTCCGAATAGCGGCAAATAGCGGCCAAATAGCGGTATTTAGGGCCGCTAATAGCGGAACCGCTATAGGCCACCGCTATTTGGACCGCTACACACTCTGGGGTCCGCTAACCGCTATAGCACCGCTATTGACTGCATAGTTCCTATAGACGAAGAGAAACGTTAAAGAGCCAAAGGAAGACAATGTCACTCTAGGACCTGCAACTTGTGACGGAAATATTATATTTGATGTGGCACATATCTTTGCATCATTCAGTGATACTTTTATTGTAAGTTTAATCCTTTTTTACACAAACTCTACTTATTTAATTGGCCACTTTTATCATATATAACTTTCAACTCCTATGAAGTATTTAAACCTTCATAGTAGTCTTGACAAGCTTCATAGTTCTTAACAATGGAAAGATATGGTGCAAGTAGTTTGCAGTTTGCACATCTATGCATTAATCTTTCCAAAGAAATATAGTGTGTTGCTTGGAAATGTGACAACTGTATCGATACGTCATACGGTGATTTTTGTTCTTATTTACTCTTTTAGTATTGAGATATAACATTTAAGCAATATTTAATTATACCAATAGGTTATTTTATAATATTCACTCGGTTTCATTTTATTTTATATTAAATCCAAACAAATTCAAAGTGTTTTCATTTGTTAAACCGCGTGTACACGCGGGGTTTAACCTAGTTAGATTAATAAGATAATAAAGATATAAATATAGAGTAAATTACAAAGTTCGTCCTTTATGTATGCTACTTATTACAAAGTATGTCCTTTATCTTTAATAAGCTCAGAAAACATACTCAATGTTTGTAAACCCTTACAAGTTATGTCCTTTAGTCATAACACAATTAGTTTTCATGGTTAAAGTTGACTAAGTCAACCCCACATAAGGGTATTTTAGTCATTTTGCCTTGAACACTAAAATAAATAATAAACAAAACAATTTAAAAACACATAAATATAAATCCCCTCTTTGTTTCTGAATTCTGTATAACCTTCCCCCTTTTATCTCTAATTGACCTAACTCCACCTCCACCACCACCGCCGCCACCTCAACTCCACGTCCACCACCACTCCACCTAACATAACTGCACATCAGCAACCAAAACAAATCAACAATATCTCTAATCAAACACTCAATTCACCAAAACAAACACAGTTTAACCTCAGATCCACTACAATTACACTTACAAAATCAACAAACACCTCAACCGTAAACAAATTACCAGATGAACAGGCACTTTGATGCGTTTGACAACCACGCTCTAACCTAATGCTTATGATTCGTAGTCGAAGGGTTGTGTAGCGTCGATTGTGGATACTTCACCATCAACTGCTGCTGGTAATCGCTCGCCTTACCTACCGCCGCCGCGTCGGAAGCCTCACCGGCGCTGGTTAGGTTAGAGAGAGGGAGAGAAAGAGAGGGATGAAAAAATTGGATTTTTAGGGTTTGCCTTTTTTATCTGAAATGTCGGGTTAGAGCTTCGTTATCGGGTGCGAAAATGGTGATGTTGTGATGAGAGACTACTTGTTCTAGGGTTTGTAGCAGTAGAGCTTTTTCGATGAGTTCGGATAAGTCGGTGTAGTGTGAATCAAGTAGAGCTACAAGTACTGAGTTTGAATTGATCTGTGGAGAGGTTGAATTAGCGTTAATGGCGATGAGAAACAAGATCCCCAATGTGGTGTAGATCTGAACATTCATGGCAGTGAATAAGATTGAAATTGAGATTAACAACAGTTGAAGAGAGTGAGGAGGGAGTAGGAATGGTGAATTTGAGTGTTTCTCTCTCTAGAAATGGAGGGTTTCTCTCTCTAGGTTTTGGTTATGGCGGAAAGAGGAGGTTGAAGAAGAAGAGAGAAAGAAGGGGGTGAAAAATTTGGATTTATGATTATTTATTATAATATTTAGGATAAAATGACTAAAATACCCTTATATGAGGTTGACTTAGTCAACTTTAACCATGAAAACTAATTGTGTTATGACTAAAGGACATAACTTGTAAGGATTTACAAACATTGAGTATGTTTTCTGAGCTTATTAAAGATAAATGACATACTTTGTAATAAGTAGCATACATAAAGGACGAACTTTGTAATTTACTCATAAATATATAAAGGTGTAATACAATAATGATTTAAAATACAGTGTAAAAAATAATATTAATGTGTACGAAAATGTAATCATGAAATAGTCGTTTAATATCATGAGAAATCAATTTCTAAATGGAATTATTAGTTAATTTATAAAAATAAGAGTTAAATGCCATTTTAGTCCCTGTGGTTTGGCCCATTTTGCCAGTTTAGTCCAAAGGTTTCATTTTTAACCTGTGGGTCCAAAAAGGTTTCACAGTTGCCATTTTAGTCCATTGGGTTAACTTCATCCATTTTTTCTGTTAACGCGAAGGCCAATTCGGTCATTTTGTATGTAATTCTGTTAACTAAAAGGGCAATTCAGCCATATAAAATGACCGAATTGGCCTTCTTGTTAACAGAAAAAATGGATGAAGTTAACCCAATGGACTAAAATGGCAACTGTGAAACCTTTTTGGACCCACAAGTTAAAAATGAAACCTTTGGACTAAACTGACAAAATAGTCCAAACCACAGGGACTAAAATGACATTTAACTCTAAACTTAATATTAATAAAATATAAGTAAAATAACTTGTCTCCATAACAATCACCAACATCTACACTGTAATCATTACCATCTATATAACTATCAAATCAATATCTTTACCAAAAACACATAACCTTCACCGACGGTTACAATCAAAGAAGAACTTATTATGCGTGGAGAAGATAATCAAACGATCTTAACCAAGATTCTTGCATAATTTCACAGCAAAGGTATGTTCCTTAAACATCGATTGGAGTTAGCAGTTATAATTTGTTGATCATTTACAAATTAAACGTTAAATAAGTTGTTGTTTGAGTACAAACATAACTGTAAAAGGTTACGAACTCAAAACCAGTACTATCTATAGATTGCATGTTAGAAAGATAAACAATTTTGTGTTTTGATGATGTTGATACATGTTCTGTGTATAAAATAGAATCATTTTATGGGTAAAAAAAAGAAAGTGATGAAGATACTGTTCTTCAAAATTGTTTTTAAATCAGCCATATTTATTGGTTACTATACTCAAACTAATGGAAAGAACTATTTTGCTATAATCAGGTAAAACATAGGACGGAAATATAAAAAATACTTTCAATTATAACATAAAAATAAAGAATTTGTGAAAAAACAGAGTTTTTTATGACGTATATAGCAAAATAGTTGATTTGGTTGAAAAATTTAGTTAAAATACTGATTTGTAGGTAAGAAATATTGAATTATAAAATACTTTGAGGATTTTACACATTGAAATTGACTGAAAAAAATACTTCGGTCATATATGGAACTGCTGGTGTCATTTTTTATTTAAGTAAAGTTTATAAAAAGAAAAAAAATCATTCATAATATTCTGATTATGAAGTAATAAGTACGATACATTCATAATAATCTGATTATGAAGTAACAAGTACGATACATTTTAGATTACAAGATGAATTCATCATTCATGCAACTGATGGAAGACCCTAAAGAACTATCATTGCTATGTATATCTATTCTGTCACAAACTTGATTAGGTCATTGTTATTCGAATTTGAAATGTTTAAGTATTTATTGATATATAGTATAAGATAGATAATGTATATAACGATGTTAATGCAGATGGTACCAGTTGAATTTGTTAAAAAAAGTGGGGACTTGATTGGCAGCACATGTACATAGATGTACGTCATCAAGACGATAGAAACTGGATAGTAATACTAAGGAGAATGGATAGCCTACCAGTCCTAACCGATGGATGGTCGGCTGTTGTTAAAAATCTTAACTTGTAAAAAAATACATGGCTGCTTTTTAAAAGCACCCTCGACAAAGTATTGGAGGTTTCATCTTTCGTGAACGATGTGTGTGGGGAATCATACGTAACAATTAATCGTTACAAAAAGTTGGGTCTTACAGTAAGTGTAATTATTCAACATTATTATATCATATAGATTATACTTTGGTAATTTGAAATACATATTTTACTCATTATTTTGTTAATATATTTTCTTAGCTTACTAGAAATTCCAGATGAGCTCATTAGACAATTTTATGGATACCACAAGCCAAACAGCAAGTACCAAATTTATGCAGCTCATAAGTAATGGGATGTGGAGGCAACAAAGATTCATGAATGCTATGCTTTTACAGAAGGATGGCCGAAAGTGTGTGATAGTTAGGCATAAATGAAGGTGATATAATGATATTTGAGAAGATTGGAAATGTTATATTTCATTTGAAGGTATTCAGGAATGGGATTGAAGTTGTTTTGGGTAAGAAAGAAGAAGCCGAAGATGATGACTGTTGTGAAATGATATCTGAAGCAACATTCTTAGAAAATGTTTATTTTGTAAGTATGAATTTCTTAAACATAACAGGTGAACTAAATAAATATTACTAATTATTATTGTAAAAAATTACAGAACTTTGATGAAGCCGATAATTCTATGGATGCAAGTGGAGATGAAACCATAAATGAGGTAATATATTACTATTGCAATTTTTATTATTATTAATTCATGAGTTACCTTTAAGTTAGTTAAATCTTTTATATATACATGGAATTTGAAATATACGTTTAACTTTCAGGATAAGAACAATGGAAGCAAAGCAAATCAAGTGTTGAAATCAAATGAAGGAATGATAAAATGTGAGCAATTTACACCAACAAAAAAACTGCTGAATGTTCTGAGGTTCACAGCAAACAAGAGGTAATAGGCGCATATGACAGACATTAGGTGTGTGTTAAATTGGATACTAAATGAATATGTATTGAATAGGTTAACAAGAAAGGCAAAGAAGTTGAAAAACTGTTTGGAACAACAACAAACAACATAAAGAAGGTTGAACAAACTCAAAATGTTGTTACACCTGGAGTTTCAAACTACCGTCGATCAGCAATAAATAGAGGGGTAAGTTGACTTTGCTGACGTATCTATTTTATTTTTCAAACACTTTTTGTAAACACACATTTTAAATTGTTTAATGATTATAATTGCTATTCTAATAAGAAGGTGAAGAACTACAATAAGAGGGTATTGAATGTTGTACAAAAAAAAAAAAAACAATCCACAAGAAAGAGTGGAAAAGGAAAAAAAAGTCGAAGATGATCCTGAAATTTATTCCTTTACTCGAAAAGGAGAAAACAGATTGGTATGACAGATTCTTATGTTAATTATAACCACATATATATGCAATATGGTATACATTCTAAATATGTGTTTTGACATGTTAAATGAAGCTCACACCCCGACCCGCAGCGGAGTAGGTGATCGGGGCATGATTGGGTTGATCCAAGAGCTTATGACTTGCTATTACTTGTTTTAAATACTCATTAATTCATAACAAATGTTTCACGAAACAAATAATTCAAATACACACTTACAATCAGAAGGCATTGTTCATAACAAATAAACTACACTAATTCGTTTCTTGTTAACTAAGTCCTATCCTATGTTCAATCTTCTCTCCGTACCTGTTCACCTGTATCATGTATAAAAATGGTTTTTAGGTCAACAAAACTTGGCGAGTGAACCTTATTGTTATTTGAAAAATAGTATGTTTAAATTTGGTTTATTGAGAAAAACGTGCGTTAACCAATGTAAGTAAGCATGTTGTATGTCAATGTATGCATAATATATCAGACTCATAACACAACCTCAAATAATAAACAAACCAACTGAAATAATTCAATAAATGTATGCATGTTGCACGGTATCATGGTGTGCCAATGAATGAGTGTATGCTGCACGATATTATGGTGTGCCAATGAATGAATGTATGTTGCACGGTATTATTGTGTGTTGCAAGGTCCAAGCTCAATCAAACGGAGCTGACTTCGTATGGTTGTCAACGTCATGTTCCGATCATAGGTAATGGGGAACAGACGAGCCTATGATGATGTGATATCCAAAATGAAAATGCACCAAGTGATAAACAACCAAACAACACATAACACAACCTCAAACAATAAACAAACCAAATGTAATGATTCATATAAATGTATGCATGTTGCACGGTATTATGGTGTGCTACAAGGTCTAACCTCAATCTAACGGAGCTGACCTCGTATGGTTGGCAACGTCAAGTTCTGCTCATAGGTAATGGGGAACCAACGAGCCTATGATGATGTGATGTCCAAAGTGAATGAAATGCACCAAACAAACAATCAACACATAACACAAATACTTCACATAATGGTACATTGCACGTATTTGAATGGGTTAAATGAAATAAAGATATGTGACACATGATACACCCCAAAACGTATAAATAAGATGGAAAAGGGGGAATTGTAAGATTCACTCACCATGGTTGCGTTTACGATTCCTTGAAGATAACGCACGAGTAAAGATTTGAGAAACCGAACGAACGAAACTTCAAATGATGAGAGTTATCCTAAAACAGTAAAAATGAAGCACTAAAAATATATACCAAAACACAACTATTTATATTTATTAATTACTTGAGTTTATTTATTCGCGTCGTACGTCTTGTGTCGCCATGGTATCCTAGATCCAAAGGATCCGGGTAAGATCGAATCTCGTCACCTCTTGGCAGGTTAGGAGTTATCCCGACATTGTACCCTTGCGTGGAAATATAAATATTTATTATGCGGAAACTTGTAGCAATGGGAATGAGTGTGATTTATTTGATGACTTTAGGTTTGTAAATTTTTATAAAAACTAAATTTGTTGGACTTAGTCTTTAGAAGTTTTCTGTTAGTATAGTAAGTTAGTTAATTTATTCTAACCTAAGTAACACTAGATTGTGTTTTATATACAGAATTCAAGTTTTTATTCTTATAACACAATTAACATAGATTTTTAGTTATAGAAATCAGTTTTATATTTGAAAATAGAAAACTCAGGTTTTAAATCATTTTACAAAAACAATATATATATAATTAAGAAAAAGAATCTAGTTCGAATCTCTGATTAAAATAAATTAGAACTTGCTTATAGTTATATTAGTGGGATAAACGAATTTTAACATTTTTTATTAACATCAGCATAACAAAAAAGTAAATAATGGTGACAAAAGGTTTGCCTTTGTTTAGAAAACACAAACATATTCAACCAGATTCGATCAAACGTCCAAACTCTAATTCCTGTAGGACCCAAATTGATTATGTAAAGGCCATAGAATCATGAAGTGAACATGTGGCACAACACCCCAAAACGTATAAATAAGATGGAAAAAGGGGAGTTGTAATATTTACTCACTATGGTTGCGTTTACGATTCCTTGAAGATAACGCACGAGTAAAGATTTGAGAAACCGAACGAACGAAACTGTCACGTCCCCCGACGCGGTTTGACCCGTTTCAGGAGTCGCGGGACAGAAAACCCGTGGTATTTAATTAACAGCGGAAGTTTTCATCAGGATCTTTTAAAAACTGAAATATTTCCCGATTATTTTATTTCACAACTCGGGATAAAACCCGGTAATTTACAATCTTGAGATTTCACGAAGAAATCTTTTATTTTACAAAACATGTTTCTTTATTTTATTCTGAGCCACTTCCTTAAGCTTGTAGTGCGTCTCGGCACTTTTCCTGGATCACAATAGATCACCTAAAACATGTTTGAAAAATGTTTTGTCAGCGGGAAATACTGAGTGAATCATTCTTGTTACTAAAATGACATGTTTGTTATAAATTACAGTATTAAGGAAGATTACAATGTTTCAGGTATCAACCAACTACCCACAGTATTTGTCATCGACTCGTTTCGTGACTGTGGTCATATTACTATTGAGTTCGTTCACCCAATAGTAACGAGTATCATTAATTAGGTTCGCCCACCTAAAGTGATAAAAATAGTAATGTGCACAATACCCCACATACCGGCTGTAATTTGGTGATTACATAAACTTAATCCCTGTAATTATAACTTTGAAAAACATTTAAGAATCCGTAAAGCATTTTGATAAAAAGAGAATGACTCGCATTGCAGATTTAATTTGAGCAGAGCCTAGCCTACTGATTAGCCTTTTAACCTAAATTAATAGCAAGCACACAATTCGGTTAGTAACTTAATACAGCATTTACGATAACTCACGAGATTAAAACCTTCACAACGAATGACAAAGTGCGATACTTACACATCCATCGATTTAACGACGAATGACAAAGCATAAACCCTAATGTGGGCAGCACTTAAACATCCATTGGATAGTTTAATCGATAGGACAATGAATCGTATTAGCGATCAAGTTATTACCCTGTATTGCGGCAGCACTTCATGATCAGTGTGTGTGTTTTGAACTGTTTTCACTATAATTCGGAGTGTAATTGGAATTTAAACGTCGCATCAACGCCCAGAATCAAGTCCCACAGCCTACTATTTATATTTGAAAAATGTCCTCCCCCGCGTGTCGCGACAGGGACATATGTTCCTGTCGCGTGGCGCGACAGGTAACAATTTAAGGTAGGGTAGGTGCGTGTCCCAGTAGGCTTGCTGAGTTGGTTTTGCATGAAAAATCGATTTACACGTTAAACTGTATGGATTTTACTGAATAGGGTTTACCCCCCCCCCCCCCCCCTGAGTTTTAGGGTTTGTTCAGAATCACTTGGGTATCTTAATTAGAGTTTCCTTTTGGACAAATTAAAATAATAATTAGGACTTTTAATGAGAGTTGTTACATTCTCCCCACCTTAATAAAAATCTCGTCCTCGAGATTTATTAGAATAAATGAGGATACTTTCGCTTCATTTCTGATTCCAGCTCCCAAGTATATTCAGCTCCTCTCTTTGAATCCCATCTGACTTTGACTAAAACTAGTCGTTTGTGTTTGAGAAACTTGATCTTTCGATCCTCAATTTGAAGAGGTTTCTCAACAAATTTCAGCTTTTCGTTTACCTCTATATCTTGAAGAGGTACTATCAGTGATTCGTCTGATAAACATTTCTTAAGATTGGATACATGAAATACATCATGTACTCCAGCTAATTCTTCTGGTAGTTGTAAACGATAAGCAACTGGTCCTATACGTTGGATTACTAGAAATGGTCCTACGTACCTTGAACTTAGCTTTCCTTTCTTTCCGAATCAAACTACTCCTTTCCAAGGAGAAACTTTCAACAATACTCTGTCTCCAACTTGGAATTCTAACGGCTTGCATCTATTGTCTGCATAATTTTTCTGACGATCTCGAGCCGTCTTCAGCCTTTCCTTGATTTGAGTAATCTTGTCGGTTGTCTCTTACACTATTTCAGGACCTGACAATTGACTTTCTCCTATTTCTGCCCAACAAACTGGAGTTCTGCACTTTCTTCCGTACAGTGCTTCAAATGGGGCAGTTTCAATACTTGAATGATAACTATTGTTATAGGAGAATTCAATTAATGGTAAGTGATCGTCCCAATTTCCACCAAAATCTATTACACATGCTCGGAGCATGTCTTCTAGAGTTTGGATCGTCCTTTCACTTTGCCCGTCCGTTTGTGGATGATATGCCGTGCTTAGGTTTAGTCGAGTTCCCATTGCTTTCTGGAAACTTTTCCAGAAATGAGAAGTGAAACGACTATCTCTATCTGATACACTGGAGAGTGGAACTCCATGTAGAGATACGACTTCATCTACATACAACTTTGCCATTTTTTCCATGCTAAAGGTTTCTTTCATAGGTAGAAAGTGAGCAGATTTGGTTAATCGATCTACAATTACCCAAATCGCATCATTACCTTTTCTGGTTTTGGCTAACTTAGTAACAAAATCCATTGTTATGAGTTCCCATTTCCATACTGGCATTTCTAATTGTTGGAGTAGACCTGAAGGTTTCTGATGTTCTGCCTTAACTCGTGAACAAGTAAGACACTTAGAAACATATCTAGCTATATCCTTTTTCATGCCTGTCCACCAGAAATTCTTTCTTAAATCTTGGTACATCTTATTGTTTCCAGGGTGTATGGTATACCTAGACTTATGGGCTTCTTCTAAAATCTTATTTCTTAATTCTCCCTGCTTAGGTACCCAAATTCTGCTTTTATGGAATCTCCAAATTCCATCAACTCCCTGCTTTAATTCTTTTATTCTTCCTTTCATTCCTTCAGCATCTTCCTTGATTTTTGTTTCTTGAACATTCTTTATTTGTTCCATTAAATCTAATTGTAGATTTAACCTGAGAGCACGAACTCATCGTTGTTTTTCATGATACTTACGACTTAAGGCATCTGCAACTACATTTGCCTTTCCTTCGTGATACTGAATATCACAGTCGTAATCACTTAGGATTTCCATCCATCTTCTTTGTCTCATATTTAACTCTTTTTGCCCAAAAATATATTTTAAACTTTTATGGTCTATATAGACAGTAGATTTACTTCCGTAAAGATAATGTCTCCAAATTTTAAGGGCAAAAATTACGGCTCCTAATTCTAAATCATGAGTCGTATAGTTTTCTTCGTGCTTTTTCAATTGCCTTGAAGCATACGCAATTACTTTCTTGCGTTGCATTAACACACATCCTAATCCTAGTTTTGAAGCGTCACAGTAAACTTTAAAATCTTCAGTCCCTTCTGGTAAAGCTAGGATTGGAGCATTTGTTAATTTCTGCTTCAATATTCTAAAGGCTTATTCTTGTTTAGTTCCCTAATCAAACCTAACTGCTTTACAGGTTAGCTTAGTTAATGGTACAGCGATCTTGGAAAAATCCTTAATAAACCGTCTATAGTAGCCAGCTAAACCTATAAAACTTCTAATTTCCATTGCAGTTTGTGGAACCTTCCAATTAGTAATTGCCTCTATCTTGGCAGGATCTACATGAATACCTTCGTGATTTACCATGTGGCCTAAAAATTGCACTTCCTTTAGCCAAAATTCACACTTCGAGAATTTGGCATAAAGCTTTTATTTTCTTAACAAAGTTAAGAGTGCATGAAGGTGTTCACAATGCTCTGTCTGACTTTTAGAATAAATAAGTATATCGTCTATAAAAACAATTACAAATTTATCCAAATATGGTTTACAGATCCTATTCATCATGTCCATGAATGCAGCAGGTGCATTCGTTAATCCAAAGGGCATGACTGTAAACTCGTAATGACCATACCTAGTTCTGAAAGCAGTTTTAGGTATGTCTTCTTCTTGTACCTTCAATTGATGATATCCGGAACGTAAGTCTATTTTAGAAAAATATCTAGCCCCTTGAAGTTGATCGAAAAGATCATCAATCCTAGGTAATGGGTATCGATTCTTAATTGTATCCTTATTCAATTCTCTATAATCAATACACATTCTCATTGAACCATCCTTCTTCTTTACAAACAACACTGGTGCTCCCCATGGGGATGAACTAGGTTGTATGAAACCTTTACTTAGTAATTAATCTAATTGCTTTTTCAATTCTAACATTTCTGTGGGTGCTAACCGATAAGGTGCCTTGGCTATCGGTGTAGTTCCTGGGATTAGATGAATCCTAAATTCTACTTCCCTATCTGGTGGTAACCCTGGTAACTCTTCTGGGAATATATCTGGGTATTCTGAGACTACAGGAATTTCCTTAAGTTCTTTACCCTTAGTACTAATGATTACTGAAATCATATATACTATTCCTTGTTTTCGTTCATAATTAGCAACTTTCATTACTGATATGAACTTCATGGGCTTACGTGGTTTATCTCCTGTAATCGTGATTATTTCACCAGTAGGTGCTTGAATTTCTACAGAATTCTTATCACAAAGAATTCGAGCATGGTTGGCTACTAACCAATCCATTCCTAACACAACACTGAATTCAGCTAATTTCATAGGTAATAGGTTTGCAAAGAATTTATGACCTAACAGTTCTATATTCTCTTTTTGCAAAACCTTATCTATGCTAACAGAATTTCCGTCTGCCGTTTCGACTGTAAAAATTTGCCTAAGTTGGGTTAAAGATAATTTAAGAGCTTGGCAGAATGAAGTATTTATAAAACTTTGGTTTGCACCAGAGTCAAATAATACTTTTGTGTATACGTTGTGAACTAGGAACGTACCAGCTATCACATCTAGAATAAGTTCTGCTTCTTTAGTGGTTAACTGGAAGGCTCGAACATTCTTCTTAGTAGCTCCGTCGTCTCTCTTGGCTTTGTTGTCTGCTGGTTTGACCAATTTAGGACATTCTGTTTTAAAATGCCCCTTTTCTCCACAATTGAAGCAGACTATGGTTTTCCTTCTGCAATTTTCTTCACGATGTCCTATGGCCTTGCAAAGATTGCAGGTTACATTACATCTTCCATAATGTTTCTTTTTGCAATTCTTGCAGAACGGCGAAGTTGAAAATTGCCCTGTTCCTCTTCTTTTGAAGCTGTTATTATTACCCGTACGAAATCCTTGGGTAACTTTCTGAGCCAGTTCCTTATTCCTGTTTTCATCTTGCGTGCGTACCAGTTCATCAGTTAGGGTATTAGCTAATTCCACCGCATCGTCAATAGTGCGAGGTCTCGCAGCTTTAACGATATTGCGGATTTCACCAATTAATCCCCAAATATAACGAGAATTGAGTACCGGTTCTGGCGAAGCCATTGTTGGTACCACTCTAGCATATTCAAAGAATGTCGAAGTATAACCGCGACAATCTACACCCCTCATCCGATGATTTAGGAACTTATTTGTCATTTGTTCCTTTTCATACTCGGGACAAAATTTTCTTTCTACAAGACTCTTAAATTATTCCCAATTCATGGCATAAGCTATTATTCTTCCTTTTGATTGTAACACAGTGTTCCACCATTCAAGTGCTCCTTCTTTGAAAAGATTGGACGCGTACATGACCTGATCATCTTTGGCACATTTACTTATTGCAGTTACTGCTTTGGTTTTCTCTTACCAACGCAGTGATGCAGTTGCTCCTTCATTGCCTGCAAATTCAGTGGGTTTACAAGTAAGAAATTCTTTGAAAGTGCAACCAGGCGTTGCGGCTTTCATTTTCTTAGGAAATGGAGCTTGATGTGGTTCCTCATTATGATTAATATGATCATTGCCTCCGTTTACACTATTACTGAAGTTATCTTCAGAAATACGTTTACTAGGAACGATTTGTTGCGGTTCGATTGGATTCTTTAGAGCAGCAACGATTGCTGGAATAGCATTGGCTATCCCTTGAGCAACAATATTTTCGATATCTTGCCTAGTCATATATTGATCCCCTGGATGTTGCTCAGACTGATTAACCTCATTTACTGGTTCATTACCAATGTTTGCCATCTGATAATTAATATATATAATTTTATTAGTATCTGATAAATAATAAATATACACAAAACAATCAAACAATTTTCACAATACACATATAGTCAAAACTATCGATTTCTCGATTTCATTTTATATCTTTTATAGTATGCATCACTACACACCAATATCTTACAGAGTTTTATTCGTAGTTATTTTACAGACTGATTTCACTATTACTTTTACTATTACACAACCACAGTTTCACCATCCTACTATCTCTCGTCACTTGTCGTTCTAAAAACGAAGCTCCCTTTCATCATACTTCCAGGCAATTTGTCCTCCTATCTCCCGGATTCTATTTCCCGCATCCATTAACTCTTCGCCAAAATGGCGAAGTTCTGCTAAATTCTCGTTACTCATGGGTGGATTTGGTAGGGGTTCTGGATCGAATTGCGGAAGAAAGGAATAAGGACTATTGATTAGGTTTTGAAACTGCCAATCATTTATCCACCATTCGTCTATCCCCAGAGGTTGAGTATGGATTATAGGGTCTGGAATTGTTGGTTCTAAGTTTAATAGTAGGGTACAGATTATTATTAATTGGTCTGACAACATCACAGCTTGCCAATGCCCGATCTAATTCCTCCTGAAAAGGTAACTCCTCCACCTGTCTAGAACTTTCTCCGACTTCCCTCTGGATTTGCCTAGAACTTCCTCCATATTCCATTCCTGGTGGCCTAGAATCTTCTCCCAATTCCATTTCCAGTGACCTAAAACCTTTATGGACTTCAACCCCTTTTCCTTTGTCTAAAGGATTTTCTATTTTAGGAATTTTCCTGGTTGTAGGCTTCCTCCTACGCACACGTCTCCATCCCACAAATCTCCTCCTCTTCTTGGGTTTAGGTTTCTCTGGAGGTGGTGAAGCATTGAATTCAACAGGTTCTTCTATGTCTGGTATATACCTATTGAAATCTCGGGAAACCTCTATTTTTACTGGATAGAGATTTAGGTTTTGAAGGGCGTCAGACAAGTGACTCATGCTGTTATGCAAAATACACACAATTACTAATATATAACAAAATTTTCATAAGAAATCTTTTTAAATATTATTTCATACTGGGTAAATACAAAACAAATGAAAATTTAAAACACACGAGGTTTTATTGTAAATTTATTTATTTACTGGATAAGATTTCTGGACTGCTAAAACTTGATTTTTAAAATATTTAGAGATTTGCATTTACTGCTACAGTAGCTAACATATAAAGATCTGCCCATTTCTCATCTAATTTGTCCTCCCAAGGTGTTTTACTGTTTAATTCCTGGGTTTCCTGTTTAACTTTCTTTTCTCGGATTTTCTTTATTTTCTCTTTACTTTTTCTAATAATCAGACTTCTTTTACTAGGAGAAAGTGGTTCCTCATAGTGTGCCTTTCGCACAAATATTCCTTCTTCAGGAATTGCAAGGTGATTTGAGGATTTGGTTTGAGATGAACTTCCCTTCTCGTGGGCTGACTTATCTAATTTAAGATAGATGTTTGACAACTTTTGCTTACCCATACTGTACACAAATATTCAAATAAGAAATCACATAATCACAAAATGGCAATCAGTAAAAATTAAGTATTTTCTAAATACTTAATTGGCTTAAATCAGTGGCTCTGATACCACCTTTTTCTGTCACGTCCCCCGACCCGGTTTGACCCGTTTCAGGAGCCGCGGGACAGAAAACCCGTGGTATTTAATTAACAGCGGAAGTTTTCATCAGGATCTTTTAAAAACTGAAATATTTCCCGGTTATTTTATTTCACAACTCGGGATAAAATCCGGTAATTTACAATCTTGAGATTTCATGAAGAAATCTTTTATTTTACAAAACATGTTTCTTTATTTTATTCTGAGCCACTTCCTTAAGCTTGTAGTGCGTCTCGGCACTTTTCCTGGATCATAATAGATCACCTAAAACATGTTTGAAAAAGGTTTTGTCAGCTAGGAAATACTGAGTGAATCATTCTTGTTACTAAAATGACATGTTTGTTATAAATTACAGTATTAAGGAAGATTACAATGTTTCAGGTATCAACCAACTACCCACAGTATTTGTCATCGACTCGTTTCGTGACTATGGTCATATTACTATTGAGTCCGTTCACCCAATAGTAACGAGTATCATTAATTAGGTTCGCCCACCTAAAGTGATAAAAATAGTAATGTGCACAATACCCCACATACCGGCTGTAATTTGGTGATTACATAAACTTAATCGCTGTAATTATAACTTTGAAAAACATTTAAGAATTCGTAAAGCATTTTGATAAAAAGAGAATGACTCGCATTGCAGATTTAATTTGAGCAGAGCCTAGCCTACTGATTAGCTTTTTAACCTAAATTAATAGCAAGCACACAATTCGGTTAGTAACTTAATACAGCATTTACGATAACTCACGAGATTAAAACCTTCACAACGAATGACAAAGTGCGATACTTAAACATCCATCGATTTAACGACGAATGACAAAGCATAAACCCTAATGTGGGCAGCACTTAAACATCCATTGGATAGTTTAATCGATCGGACATTGAATCGTATCAGCGATCGAGTTATTACCCTGTATTGCGGCAGCACTTCGTGATCAGTGTGTGTGTGTTTTGAACTGTTTTCACTATAATTCGGAGTGTAATTGGAATTTAAACGTCGCATCAACGCCCAGAATTAAGTCCCACAGCCTACTATTTATATCTGAAAAATGTCCTCCCCCGCGTGTCGCGACAGGGACATATGTTCCTGTCGCGTGGCGCGACAGGTAACAATTTAGGGTAGGTGCGTGTCCCAGTAGGCTTGCTGAGTTGGTTTTGCATGAAAAATCGATTTACATGTTAAACTGTATTGATTTTACTGAATAGGGTTTACCCCCCCCCCCCCCTGAGTTTTAGGGGCCCTGATCCTGATTCCGATTGTTCTGAAAATTTTAGGGTTTGTTCAGAATCACTTGGGTATCTTAATTAGAGTTTCCTTTTGGACAAATTAAAATAATAATTAGGACTTTTAATGAGAGTTGTTACAGAAACTTCAAACGATGAGAGTTATCCTAAAACAATAAAACATGAAGCACTAAAAATATATACCAAAACACAACTATTTATATTTATTAATTACTTGAGTTTATTTATTCGCGTGGTACGTCTTGTGTCACCATGGTATCCTAGAACCAAAGGATCCGGGTAAGATCGAATATCGTCACCTCTTGGAAGGTTAGGAGTTATGCCGACATTGTACCCTTGCGTGGAAATATAAATATTTATTACGCGGAAACTTGTAGCAATGGGAATGATTGTGATTTATTTAATGATTATAGGTTTGTAAATTTTTATAAAAACTAAATTCTTGGACTTAATCTTTAGAAGTTTTCTGTTAGTATAGTAAGTTAGTTAATTTATTCTAACCTAAATAACACTAGATTGTGTTTTATATACAGAATTCAAGTTTTTATTCTTATAATACAATTAACATGGATTTTTAGTTATAGAAATCAGTTTTATATTTGAAAAAAGAAAACTCAGGTTTTAAATCATTTTACAAAAACAATATATATATAATTAAGAAAAAGAAACTAGTTTAAATCTCTGATTAAAATAAATTTGAACTTGCTTATAGTTATATTAGTATAAACGAATTTTAACATTTTTTTTATTAATATCAGCATAACATAAAAATAAATAATGGTGACAAAAGGTTTGCCTTTGTTTAGTTTTCAAAACGGATCGGATTTTGGGTGTCCATTATGACGGATGTTACAGTCTCCCTTACTTTTAGGAATTTCGTCCCGAAATTTAGAGAAAACCGTAATCTATAACTGTTTTTAGCATATACCCTAGGATTTTACATTAAGATGGAATCAAAGAAGGATTTAGGTTTGATGGTGGCGGTGACGTTCCTGGTAGAGGAATCGCTCTTTGTTGCCAGAGGTGTAGGAGTGTCAAGCGTCATAACACGGAGATAGCTCGTAGCACAACAAGGATTTACTACTGAGTCGTAATTATGATGCCTAACTGGAATTTGCAATCATGAAAAAGGGGTTTTGAGGAAATCATAAAATGAATCTTCAACCACATCGTTATCCAAATTTAGATCGACACTACTTACACATAACCTCTCATGACAATCAAAAAATGCTTTTGATCCTTTGACAAGAGCACTTATATATAGGAAGTACCAGCGGCGTACTCACCATGTCCTTGTCAAATTTTCGTTGGCTTTGTTATCATGTCATGATTAGTTCAATGTGTCTCGTCCTAAAATCTACTAAACATAAACAAACACAACAACCAATGCTTGAGTCTCGAATCCGAAGAAAGCAAGACTAAATGATGGTGGTACCTCTATCTGGTGTTATAAGGAAGTGGTCAGCCTATGAAAAAGTGAGACGTGGCCCACTCTACCGATAAGTTATGAGACGAGGTCCACCGTGATGTATGGTGACATGAAATGATATGAATCAATGTAAAATGACATGATGTTCAATGTAATGAAACACAATTAGCATAGCATAATATTAATTGCAACGATGGAATTGGTATGAAATAATGTTAACTTGAAACGTTAAAATCCAAATCGAAAAGAATGGTGACTTGGATAGTCAAAACAAGGAATAGAATTGACAAAAGCTTGAAATAAAATAAATAAATAAATAACGGAGTGGAGCCTTGGTCTTCATGGTGAGGAAAAGAAAACTAGTTGGGTTGCTTGTTCGCACCGTTGTCATTGACTTCAGCTGGGTTTGCTGGTGGGGGTGCTAGGTTTTTCTGGTTCGCTTGGTTAACTGGGTTTGCTTGGGCTTGAGTGTTGATGATGTTAACTAGCCTATGGCACATGTTTCTGAAATGTGTAGGATCACCACAATTAAAGCAAGCTCGAACATATGGAACCATGGGATAAAGCGGTTGTTGATAGGGTCAGATCATGTTTTGAGCAGGAAGTGGAGCTTGGTTTTGAGCGGAACGACAAGTGTTACTCAAATAACCATAATGCCCACAATTTAGCACATAGTCGCGAGGTACGATGGGTTGATGGTGATAGTGGCAGGTGTTGTATTGAGGGTGAGGACCAGTGTAGGGTTTCTTGTTTGGGCATGCGGGGTTAAGTACCACTTGGGTGATTGGTATTGCTTGGTGAGGCATGGCTTGTTGGGCTTGGATCACAATGTTAGGAATCATGGTAGCCATTTGCTTGGCAATTTGGGTAGCCATGCGTTTACCGGAGTTTCTTGAATCAACGCAAACGAGGTTGTGAGATTTTGATGGATTTGCTAGCGTAAAATATAAACGTATGGTAAAACAAAAACTTTTGGGGTGTATTAGAAAAGAATAACTCATTATAACACTTTTAAAGTGTTCTTGGGCTTTGCTCGTAATTGGGCCTTGCATGTCGCCATACTTCACCTTCGTAATCATGTGGGCCCCCATGATTACTGGGCTTTTGTATGGTTCGCATGTGTTAGCCTGGTAACGTACACTAAAACCCGGAGAAAATAGAGAAATATAAATGTAATGTATGAAAGTCGGAGGGTATCCCTGGTTGGACACGGTGACAACTCAAAGTGGGGTTAGTTCACACGACGTTTGGTGTGGCATGCTTTGGCCTAATAGGTCTTTTGTACACTCATCGTTAGTCCTTAGGTAGGCAAACTGGTCCGTTAATTCAGATTTATACGAATGCCAATCCTAGACAGGACGTCCCGACTACCGGTAGTCGAGCCCTTCCAGTTACTACATGCCCGTCACATGAACTCACTTTGATGAATTTTGAAAACAAAACATCACAAAAGTTTGAATAACATAAAAATAAGTATTTGGTAAATGGAGAGAAATATTTTGAAAATTTAGAGAAATTGAGAACTTATAAATAAGTGTTTTATAAGTTTCGTATGGTACATTACAGGTGGGGCTATATATGTATAGGTAACATATATGTAGACTTCATGATGTAATTATAACACATTGTATGCATCACGTAATTCAAGTAACAAATAGAGTGCTTGCATGCATTGGTGTGTGAAATGAAAGGAATTTAAATGCGAGAGCAATAGCAAATCATAAGTTAAACATAGCATAAAATCACATAAGCACATAGGTCCTAGTTGAATAAAGTATAGGTTCTAAGGGTCTAATAACCTATCCTATATCCCTAAAGTCATTAGCTCTGATACCAATCTGTCACACCCCGACCCGCAGCAGAGTAGGTGATCGGGGCATGATTAGGTTGATCCAAGAGCCTATGACTTGCTATTACTTGTTTTAAATACTCATTAATTCATAACAAATGTTTCACGAAACAAATAATATAAATACATAATTACAATCACAAGACATTGTTCATAACAAATAAACTACACTAACCCGTTTCTTGTTAACTAAGGCCCATCCAATGTCCAATCTTCTCTCCGTACCTGTTCACCTGTATCATGTGTAAAAATGGTTTTTGGGTCAACAAAAGTTGGCGAGTGAACCTTATTGTTATTTGAAAAATAGTATGTTTAAATTTGGTTTATTGAGAAAAACGTGCGTTAACCAATGTAAGTAAGCATGTTGTATGTCATATATCAAACTCATAACACAACCTCAAATAATAAACAAACCAACTGAAATGATTCAATAAATATATGCATGTTGCACGG
This sequence comes from Helianthus tuberosus, assembly GCA_030545235.1. NCBI lineage: Eukaryota > Viridiplantae > Streptophyta > Magnoliopsida > Asterales > Asteraceae > Helianthus > Helianthus tuberosus. The sequence continues at coordinate 41,444,386 of CM060433.1, read as the reverse complement.
TATCATGGTGTGCCAATGAATGAGTGTAAGTTGCACGGTATTATGGCGTGCCAATGAATGAATGTATGTTGCACGGTATTATGGTGTGCTGCAAGGTCCAAGCTCAATCAAACGGAGCTGGCCTCGTATGGTTGGCAACGTCATGTTCCGCTCATAGGTAATGGGGAATAGGCGAGCCTATGATGATGTGATATCCAAAATGAAAATGCACCAAGTGATAAATAACCGAACAACACATAACACAACCTCAAACAATAAACAAACCAAATGTAATGATTCATATAAATGTATGTATGTTGCACGGTATTTTGGTGTGCTGCAAGGTCTAAGCTCAATCAAACGGAGCTGACCTCGTATGGTTTGCATTGTCAAGTTCCGCTCATAGGTAATGGGGAACCGACGAGCGTATGATGATGTGATGTCCAAAGTGAATGAAATGCACCAAGTGATAACAAACAATCAACACATAACACAAATACTTCACATAATGGTACATTGCACGTATTTGAATGGGTTAAATGAAATAAAGATATGTGACACATGATACACCCCAAAACGTATAAATAAGATGGAAAAGGGGGAATTGTAAGATTCACTCACCATGGTTGCGTTTACGATTCCTTGAAGATAACGCACGAGTAAAGATTTGAGAAACCGAACGAACGAAACTTCAAATGATGAGAGTTATCCTAAAACAATAAAAATGAAGCACTAAAAATATATACCAAAACACAACTATTTATATTTATTAATTACTTGAGTTTATTTATTCGCGTCGTACGTCTTGTGTCGCCATGGTATCCTAGATCCAAAGGATCCGGGTAAGATCGAATCTCGTCACCTCTTGGCAGGTTAGGAGTTATCCCGACATTGTACCCTTGCGTGGAAATATAAATATTTATTATGCGGAAACTTGTAGCAATGGGAATGAGTGTGATTTATTTGATGACTATAGGTTTGTAAATTTTTATAAAAACTAAATTTGTTGGACTTAGTCTTTAGAAGTTTTCTGTTAGTATAGTAAGTTAGTTAATTTATTCTAACCTAAGTAACACTAGATTGTGTTTTATATACAGAATTCAAGTTTTTATTCTTATAACACAATTAACATAGATTTTTAGTTATAGAAATCAGTTTTATATTTGAAAATAGAAAACTCAGGTTTTAAATCATTTTACAAAAACAATATATATCTATATATATATATATATATATATATAGGGAGAAGATCATGCGAGAACCACCTCTTATTGCGAGAACCGCGAGAACCAATGTGAACACACCAAAAATGCCTAAAAATAGCTAAAAATCACACAAATTTTTTTTTTTTGATTTTTTTAATATTTTTTAGGTTAAAATCGCTACTTTTCGAACCAAAAAAAAAAAAAAAAAATTTTTTTTTTAAAATTTTTTTTTTTTTTAAATTTTTTTTTTTTTTTTTTTTTTGATTCGAAAAGTAGCGATTTTAACCTAAAAAATATTAAAAAAATCAAAAAAAAAATTTTGGATTTTTTTTTTTTATTTTTTTAGGTTTTTTGGGGGTTTAGTTTTTAGCATTTTAGCTTGGGGGGGGGGGGGGGGTTTAGGTTTTTGGGGGGTGGGGGAGGGGGGGGGGGGGTGGGGGGTTTAGGTTTTTGGGTGGGGGGGGTGGGGGTTAGGTTTTTTTAGGTTTTTTAGCTATTTTAGGTTGTGTTCACATTGGTTCTCATGGTTCTCACAATAAGGGTGGTTCTCGCATGAGCCCCTCCCTATATATATATATATATATATATATATATATATATAATTAAGAAAAAGAATCTAGTTCGAATCTCTGATTAAAATAAATTAGAACTTGCTTATAGTTATATTAGTGGGATAAACGAATTTTAACATTTTTTATTAACATCAGCATAACAAAAAAGTAAATAATGGTTGTGACAAAAGGTTTGCCTTTGTTTAGTAAACACAAACATATTCAACCAGATTCGATCAAACGTCCAAACTCTAATTCCTGTAGGACCCAAATTGATTATGTAAAGGCCATAGAATCATGAAGTGAACATGTGGCTTCTGATCATAATATAGATACAAAAAAAAACATGAAAAAGAAAAATGTACCGAATGGTGCTATACTGGGTCGATTTGGTTGTATGGCCGGCGGTTCACGCTTAGTCATGGAATTAGTAGTGGTTGAAGGCGGTGTTAAACGAACTGTCCCAGACGAAAAACAAGTGGTACAGTTCGCGTATCAACGGCAGAGGCGTTCGGATGCGTCACTGTGCAATGGTTGCCACATCGGCGAATGGCTAGAAACAAAGGCAAATGTGGCGGAAACAAAGACCGGTTCCCCAGTGTCATCGATGTCGCCTGAATCCCCTCTGGTGGTGGAGGCGTTCGGTGGTTGGCGATGGTGGGGGGATGTGACTTTGGTTGAGAGTTCAATGTTGTATGTGCATATGATTTCGTCGATGAAATAGTTATGGACTAAAATGGTTTTAAAAATGTGAATTCGGTTTCCTTTTTAAGTCGATACGGTCCGAAGTTTTGATACGAGGCAATAATTCATCTTGGATAGATTTGGAAAGTTGGCGGAAATAACACGGAAATTAAAACGAGATGATCTTCATTATATTTGGTATAAAATACGAATTTCGGGGACATGGATGATAATGGCGGGGGTTGTGTTTTGGGTTGTCCTAAATAAAGTTTTTAATTGTAGAACATCCATAGTAGTCTCTGAAGTATTGTATGCTTTACAAATTAGTTGGCACCTTTATCCAATGTTTTCAGGACCGGACCGGAGGTCGATCCGGTTGCCTTATGGGGTCAAAGATCGGACCGGTTCGACCGGATTTGCTGATGATAATGTGAAGTAGAAGAGCAAGAACATCACCTGAACTCTGAATTGCTGTTGCTGATGAAGAAGATGTGAACAAAAATAAGGGTTATGAAGATGAACGATTTAAAAAAAATTAAAATATACATGACCGGCCCAACCCACTTGCTATGACCCGCCTGCCCGACCGCCCGGCTCCCGGCCCGACCACCGGCCCAATGTTGAAACAGTTCAAACAAGCGAACCGGCCCGCTCTAGTCTCCGGGTCCCGGCCGGACCGGTCTGACCGGTCGGCCCGGTCCGGGTTTGAAAACATTGCCTTTATCAGTTTAAATGTATTTAAGTTTCAAGAATAATTCATAAATGGCCCCTCAACTTTAATAAAGATTTAACTTGGCTATCAACTTATTTACCTTTAAAACTTTTCTTCGAAGCTCAACCGCACTAACCGGGTTATATTATGATATTAATAGTTTTAATTGAGATATTAATTAAATAAATTAAACACGCAATTCCTTCGATGGTTATTTATTTCGTGAAAAATTCCGAGGTTTCAAAGGTTAGGATTCAGATTTTCAAAACGGGTTGGATTTTGGGATTCCATTTTGACGGATGCTATAGAAGCGTCTTCCTATTGAGGTGGCAAGGAGATCAGGTCTTACTAAGAAGCTTTATGCATTGAAGAATAAAATCTTGGAGGGGCAAATGATGGTTAACAAAGTGAAAACAAAAAAAAAATGGTGAGGAACAGCGTTACGCAATGGAGAACTAGGGTAAATTAATGTCTGAAGAATGGTGAAACACTTCACTTCACCTTTGTGACTTCAACGCAAGTACTCGAGTTAAGAAAGGTAGATCCAATTTAAGAAAAAATGTGTGGAAAACTGGTAGTAGATTTATCTGATGGTTTAGGGTGATCCAGTATGATTAGCGTTTTTTGTGATATGCAAATATTGCATATGAACTTGTTGGTGGTAGTTTGGTTGGTACATGTTTAAATAATATAGACAGGTATGGATTATGACAAATATTGAAAACAATATATGTAAGAATGTTAAGTACCATGTTTATGTTTTACATTTAGCGAATAAAAACCATATCATAATAATACTAATACTAATATAACACTATTTATAACCCTATACGATAACATAATACGAGTTATGAAAATACCTGAAAATAGATGTTATGTACAAGGTTTCAATTGATAAGCAATTAAACACAGTAATGATACCTAAATCCGTACAAGCATCTTATTCGATGCTTTGACAAGGAATGAACTACAAAAATGAATACATTAAACGATTAGAAGGATATATATATATATATATATATATATATATATACAAAATGAGACTATTTATAGAAATTAGATAAAATCAGTAATAATTAGGAGGGGAAGGATCCACTAAAAAGTGGATTTTGCCTAAAAAGTGGATTTTGCCTAAGTAGCCTAAGAAGGAATCTTAACTATTCATTTTTCAAATCAATGGTGAAGATGAAAGGGTATGAGAAAGGAGGAGTGCAAGGGTATCTTGGGAAAATCCTATTTATAGACTTTCTCTCTCCACATGCAAGGCACATGCATATTTCACCCCCATTTTTTAAACGTTCATAACTTTTTTATACGACATTATTTTTTCATAAAAATTTCACCATATAATCGAGCGTCTTTTTATCTTTAATTTGAGTACCATATTGCTATATAAAATATGAAGACTCAAAAAACCCACTAAAATGTGTTGTATTTCTATGTTGTATAACATTTTTTGTGCTGTATTTTTGTACTATATTTTTGTACTAAAAATTTTGTGCTGATTTTTTTTGTCTTAAATTTTTTTTTCTCAATTTTTTGTGCTGGATTTTTTTGTATTATATTTTTTTGCTAAATTTTTTTGTGCTATATTTTTTGTACTAGATTTTTTGTGCTATATTTTTTTGTACTACATTTTTTGTGCTAGATTTTTTGTACTAGATTTTTTGTGCTAGATTTTTTTGTACTAGATTTTTTTTTGTATTTTTAAAAAACAAAAAGGGTGCCACATGTCATTTTCACTCATATTTATAAGGACCAAAATGCCCTTCATTCCTACTTATTAGGAGTGCCACATGTCATCATCACAATCCTTCTTAGACTACTTAGGCAAAATCCACTTTTTAGTGGATCCTTCCCCATAATTAGGATATATTGATATATAAGGAAATAATTTAATAATTAGACGAATAATTATAGGACAACATTTGTTAAACGTCTGTATAAACAAAAGATTACATCGTTTGATATTTGATAATTAAAAATGATTAAATATTAAAATTATTATTGAAAGCATTAAAAAAATAGCATAAATTTGCAGAAATTGTTATGATTTACGTGTATCATTGATAATCTTAATACAATAATATTATTCCAATAAAAAAAAACACAAAACTAATAGTATTAATCCAAAGGAAAAACATAAAAATTCAAACGTACAAAACGACTATTTCTCACATCAAAATAAGAAAGCCTCAAGTTTCAAGAAGAGTCTTTATCACCAAGCTTGCCTATGTTCAACCTACGTTTTGAAGAAGAGCAAGTAAGTGAGTCATCGACATCGTACACTTCATAAACATTACGTTTGCCATTATAGTTGTTCTGAATATCATCAACAATGATAGACTGACTCTTAGTTGTGTTATCCGGGATTCTTGACTCATCTTCAAATGTATATTTCTCAAACAGTTCACGGGGCCAAAATTCTTCATAAACCTTACCTATGTTACAGAAGCCTTCATCTCGGAGAAATTCCTTAATCCATAAATGACAAAAACTTTAAATTAATAAGAACCATGTTGGTCAAATACTAATTTAATTCAAATGTAACGAATATAAAACAATAAGATATTACAAGATAATTTTCAGCATAGGTAACATGATACCACTCAAACTCAAATGATGATAGCCCATCATGCCATTCTCTAGATACATTTGAAGCGATGAATCGCTTTAGCATTGAGCTTCATTAAAATCTCAAACAGAACCATATCAAAAGGAATATAAACCATTGTATGAAAAGATTGAAACATAAAACTAAGTGTAGTATATAGATTAGTAAAGTAATTTATAAGAAAAAAGAAACTGGGCCTTATATAGGGAATACAAAAAGCCCACACTCGGTCCAATTCAAATCGGTTTAAAATTTTGACATGTATTTAATTATGGTTACAAATTAATGCAATAAACCGTTTACATATTTATGGAAATAAACGTTTACAAATGAAATATTTAAAAAAAAAATATAATATATGATATTAACGTATTAAAAGGTGGGTTAGGATCAAATACAAAGGATAAAATAAATAAGAAGGGTAAGAAGGATTCTAGTCCATTGATCATAGATTTGGAGGGTTGAGATTAGTTGTAGGGAAAAGAATATAATAGAAGGGCATAAAGGGAATCCTATATTTATGGATTTTCTCTCTCCACATGCAAGGCACATGCCAATTCCCCCATCGATTTAAAACGTCCATAACTTTTTCATACGACATTCTTTTTTTAAAAAAAATCACCATAATAACGAGCGTTTTTTTATCTTTAATATGAGTACCATATTATCATATAAAAATAAAATAAAAAATTTCATTTTTACTGGGTTTTTTTTTTTGCATTGTGTTAAAGGTTCAGGTCATTGTGTCTTTTAACTGGGTTTTGTTCAATAGAGTTTCTATACATTGTGTTATTATCAAAACCTATAACACAATGTTAATTTGAGTTCTATCCATTGCGTTTTTATAAGAACCTATAACACAATAAATGACACAATGAAGATGGTGTTATATCTAGGTTTTCTATAAATTGTGTTATTAGTTTAGGTCATTGTGTTTAATATGTTATTCATTGTGTTTTAATATGTTGTCTATTGTGTTTTAATAATTTGTTCAAATTTTTTTATTATCTTTGTTCATTGTGTTTTAGTTTGTTGTGTATTGTGTTTTTAGTTTGTTTTCCATTGTGTCTTCATCTGCTCTCCATTGTGTCTTTTATCTGTTGTCATTAATTGTGTCTTTTATCTGTTGTCATCAATTGTGTTTTTATTTAGTCTGATACTTATTGTGTTATATGTTATCGCCATTGTGTTATACATTATGTTCATTGTGTTTTAGTATGTTGTCCATTATGTCTTTATCTATTGTCATTGATTGTGTTTTTGATCTACTTTACATTGTGTTTTACATCATGTCCATTGTGTTATTATCAAAACCTATAACACAATGTAAATTTGGGTTCTATCCTTTGCGTTTTTATAAGAACCTATAACACAATATATGACACAATGAAGATGGTGTTATATCTGAGTTTTCTATAAATTGTGTTATTAGTTCAGGTCATTGTGTTTAATATGTTATTTATTGTGTTTTAATATGTTGTTCATTGTGTTTTAATAATTTGTTCAATTTTTTTTATTATCTTTGTTCATTGTGTTTTAGTTTGTTGTGTATTATGTTTTTAGTTTGTTTTCCATTGTGTCTTCATCTGCTCTCCATTGTGTCTTTTATCTGTTGTCATTAATTGTGTCTTTTATCTGTTGTCATCAATTGTGTTTTTATTTAGTCCGATACTTATTGTGTTATATGTTATCGTCATTGTGTTATACGTTATGATCATTGTGTTTTAGTATGTTGTCCATTGTGTCTTTATCTATTGTCATTGATTGTGTTTTTGATCTACTTTACATTGTGTTTTACATCATGTCCATTGTGTAATATGCAACTGGGTTTTTGAATTTTTTTTTTGAAAAATATAACAATATGGTACTCATATTAAAGATAAAAAAACGCTCGATTTTATGGTATAATTTTTTTTAAAAACAAATGATGTATAAAAAGTTATGGACGTTTAAAAATTGGGGGGGGAATAACATGTGACTTGCATGTGGATATTCTCTTTCCTCTTGTAGACAAAATTACCCTTTCCATTTAATTCCTCTTAGGACACTTGTCACTCTCTGGTGGCTTCTTACCCTTCTTATTTTTAAATACTTTGTATTATAACTCAACCCTTAAAAGGTTTCTATTTACAGATCAAATTTTAAATTATCTAAAGAGTTAATTGCCATTTTAGTCCCTGTGGTTTGGGCCATTTTGCCAGTTTAGTCCAAAGGTTTCATTTTTAACCTGTGGGTCCAAAAAGGTTTCACAGTTGCCATTTTAGTCCACTGGGTTAATTTCATCCATTTTTTCTGTTAACGATAAGGCTAATTCGGTCATTTTATGGATCGCTAAGTCGATAGAAACCTTGGCTAATTTCATCAAATTCGGTCATTTTATGGATCGCCAAGGTTTCTAATTCGGTCATTTTATGGATCGATAAGGCTAACGATAAGGTTAATTTCATACTTTGTATTATAACTCAACCCATAACTCTTATCGATCTGTAAATAGAAACCTTGTCTATAAAGATGTAACTGATGTTATGTCTATATATAAAAGGTTTACATAAATCACGTTTATTAACATAGACAAATTTGAAAAATTTTATAATCATTCTAATATTATGTCTATAGTATGGGACTATGTCCAATAATAAAGTGATTTAGATAAGAAAAGAAAAATAAGGCTTTTAAATAAAACGTAATTTTCATTATTCTTAATATAATGAGACAGTAAAATGATACTTGCAAAATCTTTTATTTATCAAGGTTTATTGTTTATAATTATTTAATAATTTGAATATTGTCACCGTGAAATTCATTCCATAAATTAGTTGTCGGGTTATTAAAGATAATTATGTATTATCAAAAATTCAAATTCATTTACATACAAAAAAGGAAATTGGGCGTTTTAAATAGAAAATGGATTTTTTTATTCACAATGTAATGAGATAGTAAAATGATATTGAAAAGATTTTTTTGTTTAATAAGATTTATTGCTTTGCTTTTCATGTAATTTAGGAAATGTTACAATATGTGTGATTATTATTTAATATATGTATATTGAAATATGATACTATAAAAATTAGTCAAAATTAATTAACAATACATTTAAATCTTTTAGTAATAAATACACATAAAAATTATCTTTATCTGATAAATAAAATATATGAACAAATAACTAAAATTATATAAACAAACATGTACATATAACATAGCACACAATTACAAACAAATTAAAACAAAATCATTCACATTAAATAAAAATAGATACCAATAAACGAACATTCAAAATAACAAACCTTACCATTCAAATATCAATTCAAGTGTCAAAAGCAAATAATTGTCTTATCCGGGAACATAAAAGAGAAAAAGATCATAAACTAAAATTCATTTCCCAACTATCCACTTATTGGTTCTTTCTAACTTCGGGGTGATGAGTTCCATCTTCATATCATCGTTTTCATCAACAGTACCAGGACTATTCCGACGTTTAGTAGAAGAACTATCAACGGCATCAACTTCATAAACTTCTTGAATGTTTCGTTTAATGTTTTCCAACTTTGATATATCTTGGTCAGTAACATCAACATACTCTGGTGTAACATTGTCTCCAATCACAGATTGCGACTCCTGGAAAATAATAAAATATTAAACAAAAAATTGAAGGAATAGTTACAGTATTATTAATTAAACATATATTATAAATCATGTACAACTTACCTTTGATACGGATTTCACATTACCAACAGAATCAGACAAGCACCGAACATTTGACTCAGACTAATCAAACTACAAAAAATAAACATGTTTAATAATGATAACTTGGTACTTTTATAGCATATTTACATTAAATATATGATTACAAAATAAATTATTACCTCATGAATTTTTCGTTTCTTTTCGAGAGCATAAAGCATGTCCTCATCAGAAGATAACATAGAAATTCCATAGTTTTCTCTTTGGTTTTCAATGTTATAACTAGAAACCTTGATTTGAAAAGCAAACCTTTTGTTGATCAACGTATCAAACTCAGATGGAAGTGATTGAAAAGCTCCTTCAGTAGTATTGTCAACCTATATTATTGGAATGAAACGTGGTAAACATATACGACTTTAATAGATTAAAAAGAAATAATATTGAACATAATATATTGTACTTGTACCTTTTCACTATCATCAAGAAGTTCTTTGGCAGTTTAAAAAAAAACTTAATAACTTTATTATCAAATAGAGTACAGGACACAGCCCCTGTAGAATCCTGAACCCTAAGAGGTATCTTGTATCTATTACATAGGAATATGTAGAACATATAAAAACAGTCGATATATGATAAATGAATAAAATTACAATTATAGAAGAGCTATATAATACCGATGAACAGGAGCAATGTCAACAGCTTCACAATCACCGTTTGTACACTCAATAATCTTTTCATCTAAAATATCAAAGCTGCCATCCTCTTTCTCAAGTATTTTAGATTTATCTTCAATTTGTTTCTTACAATGATTGCATGCTAAATAGTATCAAGGCTTATCATTTGAAATTGCAATAACAGTGTCACACCCATTTCTACGGCGGAAGCACGAGGTGTGATCATGAAAGGTTCTCATTGCATACGAAGAGTAAACATACTACATGCTCAAGAAAATAATTTCAAATACCAATTTTTGAAAACATACGTTAGCGTTTACATCGCTAAGTCGCATAAAGCATTGTCTTAAAAGTTTACAACTTTATTTAAAGATAAACATAAGCGACATCCACGAGCATGAGTAAGACCACGCGCACATCCATCCTAGTTACCTGAAATACATGTGAGTTTTTGGAAAAACGTCAACATAAAGTTGGTGTGAATTCATGCAGTTTTGTATTTCATGTTTTTATACTTTGTATGAAAACATAGTTGTGAGTAAATCAAGTTTTCATATATAAATTCAGTTTCATGTGTACACCACGTACATATGTATAATTCAATTTCTTCTTGAGTACCCCACGTACTCAAGTATAATTCTCATTCTCTTGAGTACCCCACGTACTTCAAGTATAATTCAATCTTCTTGAGTACCTCACGTACTTCAAGTTATATATCAATCTTAGTATGGTATGAATTTTATGTAAATACAGTATTTCTGTAATTATCAGATTGTTAATGGGTTGCAAAGCCATTAACATGTGGCACGACATAGGAAGTCACCAAACCTAAGGCATTTAATTGGTATATTCTGAGACACAAAAGCACTACTCGATTCTCGTCCCGATCGGTAGTGTGGCTGCCAGGCACCCGTTAGATCTAACCTTTTGTTCTGCGGTCTAAGTATGTACACGATTAATGGTGCTTCTGTACCCTATTCGTGACACTATTTCTCATAACGCATCCTACTTGGTTCTCGTTCTCACCAAGCGCGTTTCTTGTTATCCTTTCTCATAGCGCCTCTTACTTGGTTCTCGTTCTCACCAAGTGCGCTTCTCATATTCTTATCTTTCGTCACACTTGGTTCTCGTTCTCACCAAGTGTACTTCTTGTATTTATATTTCGTCACACTTGGTTCTCGTTCTCACCAAGTGTACTTCTTGTATTTATATTTCGTCACACTTGGTTCTCGTTCTCACCAAGTGTACTTCTTGTATTTATATTTCGTCACACTTGGTTCTCGTTCTCACCAAGTGTACTTCTTGTATTTATATCATACCAATTATAAATTTTTGTACATTTGTACATGTATTTCACCCCCGAAGTTATAAAAACTGAAAACAGTTAAAGAGAAAAGGGGGAGCATGAACTCACAACTTTGCGTTCCTAGCGTCGTAAACTCCACCGGATTTGCTTAATTAACGTCGTAACCTATACGCGTTTTCTTAACGTTAGTCACTAGACTTGCGTCGCACAAGTACAGTCACTCTCTTTTGTATATATTCTTGTGTTAAAAATATTCTATATTTTTAACTACGTATCTTACTTATATTATTTTCTCCAAAAATAATATAAGTCTTTTATGTTTTGCACCTTGCACCCGAATTATGTATCTTGTATGTTGTATGTGTATTTTTATATTTATACTCCTCATGAGTAATTAGTGTATTTTTAAGTCTTAATACACTAGCACGTATAACACATACTATATACACTTAGCACAAAAGTTGGTGATCAAATAATATATATTTTTCTTTCAAAAATATATACTTAATATCCATTTTATTCTTGAAGAAATCCTCATTTCTTATCACCAAAAATTAGGGAAACCTTGGTAATACTTTTAAATACATTTTTAGGGAATAAGTTTCTCAAAAACTTATATTTTTCTAAGTGTCAAAATTTATAAAAATTTTGACAGAGTTTCCCCTAAAAATGGACGTTTCCCATGTTTTCAAAACATGTGTTTATTTTCTTTTGAATTGTCAACAATCATCAACAACAATTTATCAACAATATCCGTCAACAATAATCACTAATTTCATGAACTTGAATATTTACAAAAATGTGTAGTAACTTACTAGCACATTTAGTAAGTCTTGTTATCTTTAAAAATAAGTTTAATTTCTTAAAAATCTTATTTTTAAAGAATATGAAGTTTCACAACTTCTAGTCGGTTTTTATGAAAATTATTTCTTTGTTAAAACTTTTGTTACACAAGTATCCATACACTTGTTTGTTCACAAAAACCACTTTTGTTTGTGTAAGATCCGGTTTAGAACATGTGATTTCTTAGACACTTGGTCCTTTGAAAATACCGCTTGTAGATACGTAGATCTACTAGTTTTAAACACTATTCCACAAGTTAAATTGCTTTTACACAAGTTCATGATGTGTGTGGTAGAGTTTCATCATTTAACCTTTGTTACTCTTAAACAAGCTTTATGTCATAATCCAAGATCATGACTAAACCGGGTTAAATGATGATCCGAGCTACCAAATCATAGATCGGGTCTAAATAATCACAACTTTCAATTACTACAACATTTACACAACTTATGTGCTATTAACCATCATTTTTCATGCCTTTAGTAGACTTTTAAGCATCATATTGCATGTTAACGAGTTTTAACCGACAAAAATCCTTTTAACCACTTTAGAATAGTTTAAATACGAGTTCTAAGTGTTATACCTCTAGCTCAAGGCTAGGGAAGGATCTTAACGGAAATGGCGTGGATAAAAGCTAGAGAATGAGGTCCTTCGCGTTCCGCTTGCACCAAGCTTCCTAATATGTGACCCTTAACACTTGTGTGTGCTTGGAATGATGATGATCGAACTCGAAGATGGATGGTTGAAAGAGGGGTGTTTGGCCGTAAGCTTAGTGAGGGAGAGAGAAGAAGAGAGTTGGTGAGTTTATGTGTGTATGATCTTATGTGTTAATCTTCCAACTTATAGGCAATTAGGATGTGCATTATCCAAAGGTCCTTGTGTCACTTAGATCTTAAGCATTGTGATTAAAATAATCAAGATGGTACCAAGTGTGTCCCCCTTAGTTTGGGGCCGGTTAGAGAAAGGGGGGGGGGGGTCTAGTTCGGTTCCAAGTATTAGTTAGGCTAAACTAAGTTAAGTTAAGTGTTTAACCCCGTTACTAATGTGTAGCGTGTTATGACGGGTGTTAGGGTATACGGGGACCCTACCTGGCTCAGAAAAGATAAATAATGTTATTAACAATATTTTCATGTTCCGGGTATAGTCCGGTTGTTCGGTTACATACCGATTCGTTAAAGTGCTAAATTACACTTTTTAGGGTCTTTTAAGTACCCTTTTTGTATCCTTTCACTTCCCAACCCTTAGGGAAATATTCTGGATGATAAAACGAAATTTCTGCATAATATTTATGTGCTTAAATGCTGATTAGAGCTGAATTATACAAAATTCGGCACTTAAAGTGCGTTTCGGGTGCTTTTTAGTGCTTATTTTTGCTTTCGCAATGTATATAAATTAAACCCTTGTATGTACTCTTGGGTTTTAATGCATTCTTGTTGTCGGACCTACACCTAGGCCTCAGTTCTAATGTCTGACTGCTTTCTGCAGTTCAGTCGACACAGTGTGTCTTACCGGTGAGTTTACTATTATATTGACGCAACGCTCTCGTTTATGCATAAAGCAATATTTTGTAGTATACATCATGCATGAATTCACTTGTTTAATCATGTGTTCAGACATTGCTGACACTTAAACTCATAATTGCAGTCATTAAGCAATAATTATAGTGTACGGAAATTACCGGTTTGGGCCAGTTGTCACAGTCTCCCCCCGTTAAAAGAATTTCGTCCCGAAATTCAGGTTGAACTCACTCTCGCTGGAGTCTTCTTGAATAGGTGGGGATACTTTTTCTTGAACTGGTCTTCACGTTCCCATGTGTACTCGGGTCCGTGCTTAGAGCTCCAACGTACTTTGACAAGCTTCACACTGCTCCTCCTGGTCTTGTTGACTTTCCAGTCAGTAACCTCAACGGGTTGTTTTGTAAATCGGAGGGCTTCATCAATATGTATTTCATCCATCGGGATGATCACGTTTTCTTGCGTTGGACTCTTCTTCAGGTTGGATACATGAAACGTATCATGTACTCCATTAAGTTCTTCCGGTAACTCCAACTTGTATGCCACGGTACCAATTCTCTTCAAAATTCTGAATGGTCCGATGTATCGTGGATTCAGCTTTCCACGCTTTCCAAACCTGACTACGCCCTTCCATGGTGAGACTTTTAACAACACTTTGTCTCCCACCTTGAAATCTACCGATTTTCTATTTGGATCCGCGTAGCTCTTTTGTCGCTCTCGAGCCGCCTTAATGCGTTCTCGGATCTGCGCAATCTTGTCGGTGGTCTCTTGTACAAGTTCAGGACCAACCATACGTTTATCTCCGGCATCTGCCCAACATAAGGGCGATCGGCATTTGCAGCCATACAGAGCTTCGAACGGCGCGGCTTTTATGCTCGTATGATAACTGTTATTGTAGGAAAACTCAACTAGGGGTAGATGAGTATCCCAGCTGCCGCCTAGATCTATGACACATGCGCGAAGCATATCTTCTAACGTTTGTATAGTCCGTTCGCTCTGGCCGTCTGTTTGCGGATGGAATGCCGTGCTCAGATCTAACTGAGATCCAAAGGCTTCCTGAAATGATTGCCAGATTCTTGAGACAAAGCGTCCATCTCTGTCTGAAATGATTGAGATTGGCACTCCATGACGTGCCACAATTTCTCTTAAATATATCTCTGCAAGCTTTCCAGTGCTATCCTTTTCTCGGATTGGTAGGAAATGCGCAGACTTCGTCAATCGATCAACTATTACCCATATCATATCGTGCCCTCTCGGGGTCCTGGGTAATTTCGTTATGAAGTCCATCGAGATTTGTTCCCACTTCCACACGGGAATCTCCGGTTGTTGTAGTAGGCCGGACGGTTTCTGATATTCTGCCTTAACCTTGGCACAGGTTAGGCATTTTCCAACATACACAGCAACGTCGCTTTTGAGTCTCGGCCACCAATAGTATTCTTTCAAATCTTGATACATTTTGTCCGATCCTGGGTGGATCGAATATCTCGATTTGTGGGCTTCATTAAGGATGACTTCTCGTATGCCACCATAGAGTGGAACCCAAATACGCTTCTTAAAGTATAAGGCTCCCTCTTCGTTTGGCACCATGTATTTCAGCATACCCCGTAGGTATTCAGTTTTACGATTCTCTTCTTTAAGAGCTTCTTGTTGTGCATCTCGAATGCGTGCAGTGAGGTTCGTTCGAATCGTCATTTCCAATGCTCGAACCCTTAGGGTCTTAACCCTTTCTTTTCGGCTCAACGCGTCTGCTACAACGTTTGCCTTTCCAGGATGGTACTTAATCTCACAGTCATAATCATTCAGCAGCTCGACCCAACGTCGCTGGCGCATATTCAATTCCTTCTGATCAAATATGTGTTGTAAGCTTTTATGATCTGTGAAGATTGTACATCGAGTACCATATAAATAATGTCGCCAAATCTTCAAGGCGAATACCACTGCACCCAGCTCCAGGTCGTGAGTGGTATAATTTCTCTCGTGAACCTTCAGTTGTCTTGAAGCATAAGCGATGACTTTTTGGCGTTGCATGAGCACGCAACCCAAGCCTTGTCGTGAGGCGTCGCAGTATACCACGAAGTCTTCAGTGCCTTCGGGTAATGATAGTATCGGTGCATCGCATAGCTTGCTCTTAAGTAACTGGAAGGCTTCTTCTTGTTTGTGACCCCAGTCGTACTTCTTGTCTTTCTGAGTAAGGGTCGTTAGCGGTTGAGCTATCTTCGAGAAGTTCTCAATGAATCGCCGATAGTAGCCCGCTAAGCCCAAAAATTGACGAACTTCGGTTGGGGTCTTGGGAGCTTCCCAATTCTTTATTGCTTCGATCTTGGACGGGTCTACATGAATGCCCTTCTCATTCACCACGTGACCAAGAAATTGTACTTCGCGAATCCAGAATTCGCATTTCGAGAACTTTGCATAAAGTTTCTCTTTCTTCAGTAGCTCCAAGATGGTTCTGAGATGTTGCTCATGTTCTTCTTTCGTTCGCGAGTAAATCAGGATATCATCGATAAATACAATCACGAATTTATCGAGATATGGTTTGCATACGCGGTTCATTAGGTCCATAAAGACCGCTGGCGCGTTCGTCAATCCAAACGGCATCACAAGAAATTCGTAGTGCCCATATCGCGTTCTGAATGCAGTCTTCGGCACGCTCTCTTCTTGGATTCTCAGCTGATGGTATCCAGATCGAAGGTCGATCTTGGAATAGTAGCTTGATCCTTGCAGTTGATCAAATAAGTCATCAATCCTCGGTAGTGGATACCGATTCTTGATAGTGAGCTTGTTCAGTTCCCTGTAATCGATACACATCCGCAGTGTTCCATCCTTCTTCTTTACGAATAATACTAGAGCTCCCCAGGGCGAGAAGCTTGGCCTTATGAATCCTTTATCCAGCAACTCCTGGAGTTGTGTAGATAATTCTTGCATTTCGGATGGCGCAAGTCGATATGGAGCCTTGGCTACAGGAGCGGCTCCTGGAACCAAGTCTATGTGGAATTCGACTTGTCGTTGCGGAGGTAGTCCTGGCAGATCTTCAGGGAACACATCAGGAAATTCCTTCACCACAGGAATGTCTTCGAGTTTCGGCTCCTCAGCCTTCTTGTCTATAACGTGTGCTAGGAAGGCAACACATCCTTTCCTCAAGCACTTCTGTGCCTTCATACAACTGATGATTCGAAGAGGCGCGTCTCGTTTTTCTCCATGCACGATGAGAGTTTCACCATTCGCTAAAGGGATGCGAATGATTTTCTCATGACAAATAACTTCAGCTTTGTTCTTGGACAACCAGTCCATCCCGACTACTACATCGAAGCTACCCAATTGAATAGGTAAGAGGTCGATGCTAAATCTTCGTTCACCAAGTTCTAACGTGCAGCCTCTAACAACTTCGCCCGATTCAACAAGTTTACCATTGGCTAGTTCTATGGAATAAGGAATTTCTAATCTACTAGATTCTATTCCAAGTATGCGTTTAAATTCCACAGACATGAAGCTATAATCGGCGCCAGTGTCGAATAATATGGATGCAAAGTGATTGTTAATGAGAAACGTACCGGTGACCACGTTAGGGTCCTCGCGTGCGTCTCTTGCTCCAATCACAAATGCTCGAGCCGGAGCGTTGTTTCTTTCTGGGCAGTTCTTCATGAAGTGATCATTGCTTCCACACTTGAAGCATCCTTGGTTCTGCCCTTTCCCGTTGCCATTCTTATTACCAGCACCGTTTCCATTTCGGTTCTTTCCTTTTCCCCAACAATCTTCTGTTCGATGACCCAATTTACCACATTTGTCGCACCTTGGAATGCGACAAGCTCCATCATGATGACACTTACACTTTTGGCATCTAGGCATGGAGCCTTGGTATGCTTTGGTTGCATGGGTATTCGCCTCCTGAGGCGGATTAGTGTCGCGCTTCTTGTTGAAACCCTTGTTGTTGCGAGTAGCTTGGTTCAAACTTGTATGCTTTCTCTTTTTGTCACCGGACGACTCAGCATGTGTCTCGGTCTTTTCTGTTGGGTTTAGTGATAACTTCTTCATACGAACACAATCTTCAGTCAGGCTGACAGCCAGAGTTACAGCCTCGGTGATTGTTTGTGGTTTGGCCGACGTCACCATGCCACGAAACTCTGAGGCCAGTCCCCAAATGTAGCGTTCCACACGCTTAAATTCAGGAGTCACCATGTAGGGAAGCACTCTGGACAGGTCGTGGAACCTTCGAGTATATCCATTGATGTCAGCACCTTCCATAGTCAAGTGCCAGAACTCTGTTTCCAGCCTTTGGAGTTCCGCACGAGAGCAGTACTTCTCTCTCATTCTTTCCTTCAGTTCCTCCCAAGTGAGGCCATAAGCGGCGTCATCACCCAAGGTTTGGGCTTGCAGGTTCCACCAAGTCAGAGCTTCATCGACGAATAACCCAGTAGCAAAAGTGACTTGTTGATCCGCGGTACACTTGCTCATGCGGAAAGTAGCTTCAGTCTTCTCCGTCCAGCGCACAAATGCTACTGCACCTCCTGTGCCGTCATAGTTCATCGGCTTGCAGTCGAGGAACTGCTTGAAAGTGCAGCCTGGAATTGATTCAACCAATTCACATGTGAGCAATCGAAGAAATGATGAAACAAAGACCGTTCATAAATTTCCTCATGCTTTGCACAGTGTCTTAAGGTTACCTTGGGCTGCATTGCCTCCAGACGAATCTCCATTCCCATTACGCCTAGCGTTGCTTGGTCCTCCACTGTCTTGAGTTCGGTTCGTCTCGTACTGGGCGATAGCAGCGGAGATCCTTTCCTCCAGTAGAGCGTTCAGCTCATCAGCAGTTCTTGGCAGTGGGGGAGGAGGGGGTTGATCGTCATTGCGAGCATTCACAGCTTTCCTGGGTGCCATGTTCTGACAGAACATAACACAACAGGGTTACACATTTGTTTGATATCGTCCTACTAGGCAGTAGTAGTATATATATTCACAGGTATATATCACATAAGTGACATCAAACAATTATTACTCTAGCAGAGTTCTTAGTAGGCTTGCACTGAGGGAATCTATACGTGACAAGACTTGCTGTGGTTTTTGTGCACTAAATTCCATAATTATGTATGCATCCATAATTACGTAACTCCTTGCACAGTCCGCACAGTTCGTTTCATCCTCGTATTTCTTCCTTCAGATGGGCCATCGCTTTCAGATAAAGTCACATATACTTGTGACAACTCGAATTTCCGACATTCTTTATTCGCATTAAATGCACGTTGACTTTGACTATATGGTTGTGTTATGATAAAACCTAGTGTGTTTGCTTGATTATGTGTTTGATTGTATAACATGTCGTGAAACATAAACTGTAACATAAGATAGAACCCGACGAAACACAAGTGTGTTTCGCCATAACCATTCCCGACGAAACAGGATATGTTTCGCCGTATACGACTCGACGAAACAAACTGTTTCGCCGAGCCCAGATCTGCCGAAGCCCAGCTTGGGCCCAGAACGTTATTCTGTGTATTTTTACGTAAAACATCATCATTTTACACTTTCTATCAACACAACCGAAACCCTAGAGCTCTCTCACTGTGACGGCGAACTAGAACCCACCGGAAACCCTTGTGCGATAAAACCATCATCTCGGTTAGTAAATCTATGTGGCTTGATTGATCTTTCATCAGTGTACGTGTTTATGTGTCATGTGATTCTGCCTTGATGATGTATATCTGAAACTGATACATGTTAAATATTAGGGTTCTTGTTATAATGATGATGATATGGATTTCGATATGAATATTGTAGTCGGATATAGATGGTTTTATGCGAAACTTAATATGATTGAATACTCGGTTCTGGATGTTGTTATTATGATCTGATTCTGAATGCAAGTTAGCATCTTGATAGGGTTTGATGATGTGATGTTGTAATCGATATGTTGTATACGTAAGCTAGGGTTCATGCTAGACGTTAAAGTGGTTCGATGATTATGCTATGATGATGTTACAATGATTCTGTGTTGAATGATTACTGCATGATTGATAATATTGATGTCGGCTGCTAACATGATTAGGGTTTCTGTGTATTTCGTAACTGCTGTAACTGTGTCTACGAATCAGACATTCGACGAAACAGGAACCTCGGCGAAACAGAATGTGTTTCGCCAAGAGTCGTCGACGATTTGGAATCCTGTTTCGCCAAGCAAAGCCACGACGAAACAGAGTGTGTTTCGTCACTATATGTGTTTCGTCAATTTGTGTTTCGCCATTATGTGTGTTTCGCCGAACAGAATCTGCACAGTAACTTTGGTTAATTCTGTTAAGTGTTAACTGGAATATTTAACTGCTGTTAAGTGTAACCATCTTGTATATGATTGTGATTACGTGTTACATGTTTATACGTGCACAACTTGAACGCAAACTGATTTCACATACGTGCATACTTTAGGACGTGATTGATTACTTGCGAGCATACACTTAGCATACCGAGCAAACCAAGGTGAGTTCACACAGCCAAGGCATGGGATTCCCAGGATGGGAATGGGTTGGATTATTTATTCGTTCAGTTTATGGAACTTAGATATATGATTCCCGGGAGAGGAAGGATTATGGATAAGAACAGACTAGACTGGTTATACTAATTTAAACGATCTTCGCACACACGCCAAGGGACGGCCGCGATATTATGAAAATCTTCGCACACATGCCTAAGAAGGGCCGCGAACTATATACTCTAATCTTCGCAAACATGCCAGGACGGGCCGCGATACTACTATACCTAGTCTAGCAAACATGGGAAATCCCCACTATACTTCGCAAACATGCCTAGAGGGCCGCGATACGATACATACGATACATGATTACTAAATGAACATACGAACTACATTATGAACACTATAACTAAACAAACTCACTGTGAACTCGCTCAACTAGTTGTTGACTCTCTGTTACATGCCTTGCAGGACCTTAGGTACTTATGGAGCTTGCACGGGAGGCACGGTCGTTGTGGGCACAGTTTGTGGATGTTATGAACAACATTTAAACATTTAAATTGTTACTTATGATTGGGTTTATTTATGCTTCCGCTAAACGTTGAATTTATACATATGTTTTGAACACCTTTCATATTGGTTTGATTGCTTTACATTTAATACTTACTATGTTCAATATGATTGGTGGCTTGATCCTGGTCAGTCACACCTCCAAGCGGTGATACTCCGCGTGTGGATTTTGGGGGTGTGACAGATTGGTATCAAAGCCATTGGTTATAGAGAACTCGGTTTTAATAAGGGAAAAACGTTTTTATTGAAACCAGACTATAACCAGTACAGTGCTCAACGATCCACAACGACACCTCGCTCCACGTGCAAGACTCAACATCCTAGGTAATAAGGTTTATGTTTATTGCCTACTTGCTAGAATTACATAGAACTTTGCTCGTGGTATGCTTAGATTACGTTGATTACTATTCGTTACTGCCTGAGAACGCTTATATGCTCACACTCTTCTGTCATCGCACGATTCGCGATCCTCTCTGACTTATGCTATCTTTACTATGAAGATCATGTCTGGACGTATCAACATGACACAAGCCCAATTGACGGCTCTCATCGCTGAACAAGTTACTGCGGCAGTTGCAGCCGCACAAGCAGGAGGTCAACCACCTGTTTGCACTTTCAAAACGTTCATGGACTGTCGTCCCAGTACTTTCAGCGGCACGGAGGGAGCAGTCGGACTCCTCCACTGGTTTGAAAAGATTGAAACTGTATTCGAGATGTGTGAATGCCCTGAGGCACGCAGGGTGAAGTATGCCACCGGTACCCTAGAGGGTTTAGCTCTCACATGGTGGAAAGCTCAGGTGCAAATGCTGGGGTTGGTTGCTGCTAACGCTACCCCATGGAACAACTTTAAGGAAATGATCAAAGAAGAATATTGCAGCAGGGATGATATTCATAAGCTGGAGGTCGAGTTTTTCAATCTCAAGATGAAGGGGTCAGAGATTGAGGCATACACCAAAAGATCTAATGAACTTGCTCTATTGTGTCCTACGATGGTGGACCCTCCAATCAAGCGAATCGAACTGTTCCTCAAGGGTCTAGTGCCAGAGATCCAGAGTCACGTCACTTCAGCAAACCTCGCCACTTATCAACAGGTTGTACAGCTGGCTCACCGTCTCACGGATCAGGCGGTGGAGCAGAACAAGTTGCCTGAACGCATCAGCACTACTACCGCTACTACTCCAGTCACTCCTGCTACTCCCAGTGACAACAAGCGGAAATGGGATGGGGATTCCAGCAAAGGTTCAACTATAGTTCAATCTCAGGCTCAGCAACGCAAGACTAATGACTACCAGAGCCCAAGTCAGCAAACTTCTGGTGGGCAGAGACAGAGTGGTTATCGGGGAAATCATCCACTGTGTAACAGGTGCTACAAACATCACAGTGGTCAGTGTCGCAAGGCCTACTGTCAGAGATGTCTCAAAAACGGACACGAAGCTAAGGATTGCAGGAGTTCACGACCTGCGAATCAGAACCAGCAACAACAACCACCTGCTCCACGAAACCAGCCACAGCAGCAGCAGCATGGAAATAGGGGATGTGTCACACCCTGGCTTTGCGGAAGCGTGGTTAACTTTTGGTGTGACTTCTTAATACCATAGCTTAATCATAACAAAGCTATATGAATTAAAAACCATGCAAGTCATCCATTAAGTTTTGAAAGCAACATACAGTACCATTGTTTTAACATACAACCATAACCTTGTTCAGTAGACATTACAACTTATAACATAGCATAAACGTGGTTTAAGGACTGTGTCTTGTCCAGGAAAGAGACACATCCCCTAAACCCTGATGACTTCATGACAAGTGCAGCGGAAAACGTTCCATACCGTGCCAGATCCGTTTTAATTTCCTGAAATACATGTGAGTTGAAAAATCAACAATAATGTTGAGCGAGTTCATGTGTAAGTGAGTATGTAAAACACTTGTGAGTATAAAAATAGTTGTGGTATGTAGCAGTGTAAGAGGACTTGTGATCACCAATGGTTTGCAAGGCCACTGACATTTGTGAAGTGCAAATAGGGAGACTCAAACCTAGCAGATTTCGCCACGGCAAAGTATATGGACAAAGTCACCCCACGGTCCGTTTCTAGTTTGGCCGGGGGCTGGGCTCGCTACACCCAGATAGATCTACCGCTCCTGTCCCTCGGTCCCTCCATGAGGACTAATGGCCCCATGTTGTTCCTATCCACTCACATGATCGTATAACACCTCCTTACGTTAAACATACCGTTGTAAAGTACTCGTAAATCATAGTAACATGTATTTCACCCCCGCGGTTAAGTAAACTGAAAACAGTTAGAGAAAAGGGGGACATGAACTCACAGTGAATGCGCGTCTCTACCAAGTGTCTCCAATACAGTAAGCTGTGCAACGACCTACAAGTGCTAATTCTATTAGACGGACGGCCGTGCCTTAGCTTTACAGTTTATGGCTTTGGGAAATAGTTAGACAACTATTTCGTGTTTATGTTCCGTATACACTTGGTAGTTATTCTTCTTCCCAAGGATGGGGGATACAATACATGTGCGTAAGTTACGTTTTATCAATCTCGTGGTAATGTAATTACCGGTGTAACTTATATATTTGTAGAAGCGTTCGTAAAGTTTTGGGATCATTAACGCTTGTAAATATTATTTTCACTCTAAAATAATATTTATGTATTTCACAAAATAATCATAAACAGTGTTGTGACAAGTATATTTATCACGTTAATCTTTGTGAAAATCCCTCCTCCGAATATTTAGTAAAATATAGTGCTGGCGAAATTTATGTTTTGAAAATATGTCCAAAGCTAGTTCTAACACTTGTTGTGTAAAAAGTCTAAGTGTTAGGTTTTTAGAAAATTTCGCCAGAGTTTCCTCTGTAACTGGAGGTGGCCACGCTTTCAAGCGTATCATTTTCTTTTAACAAATCAATTCAACAACTTCTTTATTCAATCAAACAATTTCCGACACATCAAACTAGTCGACAAGTATGTAAATGTGCATAATCGCATGAACTTGTAGTTTTTCCGCATCTTTAATGTAAATCACCTTTATATATGTAGATCTTTATATAAAGTAGCTTTAATCTTGTAAAAACCTTGTGACTAGAGAAATCCGTCTTTACAACTTCTAGTCACTTTTCCCAAAAATAGATATTTGTCGGATCTTTTCATTTCACAAGTGTTTATACACTTGTGGTTTATAAAACCATATTTATTAGTGTAAGATCCTTTCTTTAAAATACATGGTTTCTTAAATGTGTGGTTCTTTGAAGATACCACTTGCGGATACGTAGATCCGCTAGTTTTAAACACCATTTTACCGGTTAAATCACTTTTACACAAGTAAAATATTTCTACACAAGTTCATGTATCTTGTGTGGTAGTGTTTCACCTTTAACCCTTGTATTTAGTCAAAAACGAGCTTATGTAAAGATACATGATCTTACAAAGTCGGGTTAAACGGAGATCCGAGCTACCACATCATAGATCGGGTCTCAATAATCACATATTTCAAGTCCTACGACTTTTACACAAGTTATATGTTATTATCCACCATTTTTGTGATTTTACTAGACTTTAATGCATCAAAACTTATGTTTTCGATATTTAACCGACGAAAGTTCTTTTAACCACTTTAGATAAGTGTAAAAACAAGTTTTAAATGGTATACCTCTAGCTCGGGGCTAGGGAAGAATCGTGATGAAAAACGCGTGGATAAAAGCTAACGGAAGTGGTCCTTCGCGCTCCGAGTGCACCAAAGCTCCTAATATGCGACCTTTGACGTATGTATGATCTTGGAATGATGAAGACAAGAACCGAAAATGGGAGTGTGAAAGAGGGGTGTTCGGCCGAGAGTAGGGAGAGCAAGAGGAGAGTGTGAGTTTGTTGATAAGTGAAGTGATTATGCTCATGTGTTTAGTGGTGTATTTATAGGAAGATTAGAAGGGTATTATCCAAAGGTTAGAGTGTCCACTAGATTTTAGACATAACACAATATTATAATCCACATTAGTACTTGATGTCCCCCAAGGTTTAGGGCCGGTTAGGGTATGGGGGGTGGGGTTGGTTCGATTAGAACAAGATTAGTTAGGATATAGTTTAGGTTAATTAGGTTAGGTTAAGTGTCTAACCTTGTTAGTTGTAAAAAGCGCGTTATGACGGGTGTTAGGGTAATCAGGGACCCTAACTGGCTCAGAAAAATAAAAATAGTGAAAATACTAATATTTTCATGTTCCGGGTAAAGTCCGGTTGTTTGGTTGGATAGTAATCCGTTAAAGCGTTATAAAAGCTTTAAAGTGTCGTTATTGTTGTTTTTAGTGACACATTTTGTTTCCAACACTTTAGAAAGTGTCTAGCGTTATTTTCTCATGTTCTGGCACTTTATTAGTCAGCTAGAAGCTGGTTTATTTATTAAAGTGCTGTGTTTGGTACTTAAAGTACGTTTTAGGCACATCCGAATCAGTGTATCTTATCCCTAGAGACGCGGTACCACAACCCTTATATCCCTACACTCACTACCAGTGTAGCAAAAATATATGAGGCTCTTAACAGGCCTTAGAGGCAGTGTCTGCCTGATGCTGGTCATATCAACATGTTCGCCGTGTATCCGTTTAGTGCTACTGTGCTTTTTGTGCATCATGTTTGTCACTAAGGTGCCGTATGTAATTAATGTAGTGACAGCATATAAAGTATGATGCAAGTAAGTGCATGTATCAGTATGCAGGTAGCAGTTTATCAGCTAGTTTCAAACAAGCACAGTAATTAAGCAGTAATTAATCATTAATTAAGTTGTACGGATACCTGGTTTAGTGCGGGTTGTCACATTCTCCCCCCGTTAAACAAATTTCGTCCCGAAATTTAAGTTCTGCTTGTAGATGCAGAGTTCTTAGGAAATAAGTGGGGGTATTTCTCTTTCATCCGGTCCTCACGTTCCCATGTGAATTCAGGACCATGTCTGGCATTCCAACGAACCTTGACGAGTTTGACACTGCTCCGGCGGGTCTTGTTAACTTTCCAATCCGTGACCTCAACAGGTTCTTCAACAAAGTGGAGCGTGTCGTCAATATGAATCTCGTCGATAGGAATGGCAACGTCAATTTGAGTTGGACTTTTCTTCAGATTGGATACATGAAATGTATCGTGAACACCATTTAGTTCAGCAGGTAGGTCCAACTTGTATGCTACTGTCCCAATTCTTTCCAGAATTCTGAAAGGACCAATGTAGCGTGGATTTAACTTTCCACGCTTTCCAAAGCGCGCCACCCCTTTCCAGGGTGAAACTTTCAATAACACCATTTCCCCAACTTGGAAATCCACATGCTTCCGGTTTGGATCCGCGTAGGCCTTTTGTCTGTGGCGAGCTGCTTCGATGCGTTTAAGTATTTGCGCGATCTTGTCTGTCGTCTCTTGGACGATTTCGGGACCAGCAAGCTGCCTATCACCCGCGTCAGACCAACATAGTGGTGATCGGCACTTGCGTCCGTATAGGGCCTCAAAAGGCGCGACACCAATACTGGTGTGGTAGCTGTTGTTGTATGAAAATTCGACCAAAGGTAAGTGTTTATCCCAGCTACCGCCTAAATCCATAACACATGCCCTCAGCATGTCTTCCAAAGTTTGTATCGTTCGCTCGCTCTGGCCGTCAGTTTGCGGATGGAACGCAGTGCTCAGATTCAATTGTGAGCCAAAAGATTCTTGGAAGGACTGCCATATTCTTGACACAAACCTTCCGTCTCTATCAGAGATGATCGAGAGTGGTACTCCATGACGTGCTACGATCTCTCTCATGTAAATTTCCGCAAGTTTGCTAGTACTGTCTTTCTCCTTGATTGGCAGAAAGTGTGCGGACTTTGTTAGGCGGTCAACAATCACCCAAATTATATCATGGCCTCTTGGCGTTCTTGGCAGTTTTGTAACAAAATCCATTGAGATTTGTTCCCACTTCCACTTGGGAATCTCAGGTTGTTGCAGAAGTCCCGAAGGCTTCTGGTATTCTGCCTTGACCTTAGCGCACGTTAAACATTTGCTCACGTAAACAGCAACGTCGCCTTTCATCCTAGGCCACCAATAGTAATCCTTGAGATCTTGATACATCTTATCCGATCCAGGGTGGATAGAGTACCGTGACTTGTGCGCTTCGTTGAAAATAACTTCCCTTAATCCACCAAACAGAGGAACCCAAATCCTTTTCTCAAAACATAACGTTCCTTCCTTGTTTGGTACCAAAAGCTTCTCCATTCCACGGAGATATTCTTCCTCAAGGTTTCCCTCCTTGAGAGCTTCCTTTTGTGCAGCACGAATGCGCAAGGAAAGGTCGGTTCGTATAATCATTTCCAAAGCTCTAACCCTTATGGGCTTGATTCTTTCTTTACGACTTAGGGCATCGGCGACTACATTCGCCTTCCCTGGATGATATTTTATCTCGCAGTCGTAGTCGTTTAACAATTCAACCCATCGTCTTTGCCTCATATTCAACTCTTTCTGGTTGAATATTTGCTGTAGGCTTTTGTGGTCTGTGAAGATTGTGCACTTCGTACCATACAGGTAGTGTCTCCAGATCTTTAGTGCAAAAACCACTGCGCCAAGCTCTAAATCGTGTGTGGTATAGTTCTTTTCATGCACCTTCAGTTGGCGTGATGCGTAAGCAATGACCTTTTGGCGTTGCATCAACACACAACCCAATCCTTGTCGCGATGCGTCGCAGTATACCACAAAGTCATCAGTACCTTCTGGTAGAGCTAAGATTGGCGCGTTACAAAGCTTATCCTTCAGTATCTGAAATGCTTCATCCTGTTTGATTCCCCAATCAAACGTCTTGTCCTTCTGCGTGAGGAGCGTCAAAGGTTGAGCGATTTTCGAGAAATCCTCGATGAACCTTCGATAGTAGCCAGCCAAACCCAAGAATTGTCGAATCTCGGTTGGCGTTGTAGGCGTTTCCCAATTCTTGATTGCCTCGATCTTTGTGGGATCAACATGAATTCCATCCCCATTAACCACATGTCCAAGAAACTGGACTTCGCGTAGCCAAAACTCGCACTTGGAGAATTTGGCGTACAGCTGTTCCTTCTTTAGCAGCTCCAGTATGGTTCTAAGATGCTGTTCGTGTTCAGCCTTCGTCTTTGAGTAAATCAGGATGTCGTCGATGAATACAATCACGAACTTGTCTAAGTATGGCTTGCAAACCCTATTCATCAAGTCCATGAATACCGCAGGCGCGTTTGTCAAACCAAATGGCATAACGAGGAACTCGTAGTGTCCATAACGAGTTCGGAAGGCTGTTTTCGGGATACTTTCCTCCTGTATCCTTAGTTGATGGTATCCAGATCGAAGATCGATCTTAGAGTAGCAGCTTGAACCTTGAAGTTGATCGAACAGATCGTCGATTCTTGGTAGAGGATACCTGTTCTTGATCGTCAGCTTGTTCAATTCTCTGTAGTCAATACACATGCGGAAACTTCCGTCCTTCTTCTTGACAAACAAGACCGGAGCTCCCCAAGGCGAGAAGCTTGGTCGGATAAAACCCTTGTCTAACAACTCTTGAAGTTGTGTCGACAATTCCTGCATCTCAGACGGAGCAAGTCTGTATGGTGCCTTAGCCACAGGCGCGGCGCCTGGAACTAAGTCAATGTGAAACTCCACTTGCCTCTGAGGTGGCAGTCCGGGTAAGTCTTCTGGGAAGACTTCTGGATACTCCCTTACGACAGGGATGTCTTCGATCCTTGGCTCGGCAGCCTTCTTGTCTACGATGTGTGCCAGAAAAGCAACACATCCTTTCTGTAAACACTTCCTTGCTTTCAAGCAGCTGATAAATCTTAGCGGCGTGTCACGCTTCTCTCCGTGAACCACAATTGCCTCACCATCATCAGTTGGGATACGAACAACTTTCTCGTGACATACTATCTCAGCCTTGTTTCTGGATAACCAATCCATTCCTACCACCACGTCGAAGCTTCCCAGTTGGACTGGTAGTAGATCCAGAGTAAACTCGCGTTCTCCCAATTCTATCACGCAACCTCTGATTACTTCGTCGGCTCCAACTAACTTTCCATTCGCTAATTCGATCGAGTAGGGAATGTCTAACTTATTAGCAGCTAACCCAAGTATATTCTTAAATTCTAGTGATACGAAGCTATAATCGGCACCAGTATCAAATAAAACGGATGCATAGCGTTGATTGATAGGGAACGTACCCGTAACAACATTTGGATCTTGGCGTGCTTCCCTAGCTTCTAGTTGGAATACTCTACCACGTGCCTGATTCAACGTTGGGCAATTCTTCTTAAAATGTCCAATTTCCCCGCAGTTATAGCATCCGAGTCTCTGCCCGTTTCCATCCCCATTTCCAGCTGGGGTGTTGTTCTGGTTGGCATTGCCAGCCTGGTTTGCATTGTTGCCTCGGTTTCTGTTTCCTCCAAAATTTCCTGGTAGGCGGTTTCCATTTCCACCACGGTTATCATTCCTATTTCCATATCCTCCCTGGCCTCCGCGGCCTGCACTAGCCCAACATGATTCCTTTGTGTGGCCCGGTTTTCCACAAGATTCACAAACTCTCATGTTACAAGGGCCAGTGTGGTGGCGTTGGCAGTTGTTGCATCTGGGCTGGGTGCCCTGGTACCCTTTTCCTCTCTTGGTACTGCCAGCTGATTTTCCCTTCTTTACTGCCATACTGACGCCTTGTTTGAAGTTTGAAAACTTCCTTTTGTTATCCCCTGAGGACTCAACGTGAGTCTCTGTCTTCTTTGCTTTGACTTCATCAAACTTGTTTAAACGGATCGCCTCCTCGGTGAGAGCCACGCTCAAATCGATGGCTTCAGTGATAGTTGCTGGTTTGGAGGAGGTTACCATGCTTATTATTTGGGGAGCCAAACCCCAAATGAAGCGCTCGATTCGCTTGTATTCTGGCGTAACCATGTAAGGAACCACTTGAGATAAGTCGTGAAACCTCTGGACGTATTCCGCAATTTTTGGTCCATCCATCTTTAAGTGACAAAATTCAGTCTCCAACCTTTGAATTTCTGCGCGTGAACAGTACTTTTTGCGCATCAGTTCTTTCAATTCGGCCCAAGTCAGGGCGTAGGCGGCAGCTTCGCCTAGTGTTTGCACTTGTAGGTTCCACCATGATAGGGCTCCATCTAAAAACAGCCCTGAAATGTACGTGACTTGCTGATCCTCTGCACACTTGCTCATGCGTAACACAGAATCGGTTTTCTCAGCCCAGCGGGTAAAGGCAACTGCACCTCCTGTGCCATCGAAGTTAACTGGTTTGCAGTCTAAGAACTGCTTGTAGGTGCATCCTGCACGTATGTTAAAACATGTGTTTGGCATTAGCATCATTGCTAAAGATGTCCAGCTAGGACATGGTAGGTTCGAATGGCGTGGTATTACCGTGTGGTGGATTGTTATTGCCTTGGTTAACACTTCCGCTTGCTCCTGGCTGAGATGCTGCGTACTGTGCTATGGCAGCAGCGATAATCTGCTGTAGTTCTGCCTCATTTGTTGGCATGTTTGGTTCGCGTCTTGGCGGCATCTTCTAAAAGATGGTTTAAGTTGGTTAGGCCATAGTAAGGCTCCGTTGTTATAATACGTAAATCAGTTCGTAGTATAGTGTACGTATATAACGGTAGTAATAGTATAATCACATAACATCTCAGGTTATCACACATCACAAATATCGATCACACACATCCCATGTCATAAAATATAAACAAGTAATCAAGCGAATCCTAATATGGTGAGAAAACTGCGATTGCCATATAAATGAGACCACATCGTAAGTGTATACATACAATCATCAATCACTAGGGGCTACATAGCCCCTGTCAAAAGCTACATCAGTATCAATACAACATCAAGTACATAACAAAAGTCAAGTCATAACGTAGTCTCCCCAAAATGCTGTGCAATCAAAAAGCAATCGCCGCCTTCTCACTTCGCCTACCCATGTGGCACCGATGAGCTCTAAGCAGATGGTGGTGGAGGAGGGGGAAAATGGGTATAAAACAAATGGCGCAACTGTAACCAGTCCGCCTCCATCGCCTGCTGTGTGCGAATAATGGAAGCAATCTGCTGCTCCAAAGTAGTAAGACGAGCAGCATAGTCAGGGGGTAATGGTCGTGATGGCTGCAACGGAGAGGGTACCCGGCCATGGCACTGACATGGCTGCAGATGGGCTCTCTCCAACTCCTGTAGTCGCTGCTCATGCGACTCATGCTGGTATACAAACGACATCAATACACCCTCAATGGTATGTCCCACGTGAAACCTGTGGTATGGATCAGTGGGTGGCATGGGGGAAAACGGTGACCACAGCAGTGGCTCACGTGTGGGGTCAAAGGGTGCCACACCAAAAGGAGCTGTAGTAGGTGGAACAAAAGGAATCTGAGGCATGAAAGGCATGGGCATCGGTACATGCCCATCAGGGTGTGCTGAAGAACCCTCTCCAGGTCCTGCTGGAGGTATAAACATAGGTACCTGAAATGAAAAGTCAACGTGTCGAGTGTCTGGGATCTGTGGGTGTATCGGTGGAACGTCCTCATCAGCCGGTATCCACCCGTGCTGTGCGGACTCGTCCGGTGGATCCATATGTGCCGCGAACAGTGCATGTCCGGGCTCTAGGGGAACGGGATCAAATAAGGGAGCAACAACAGGGTGAACGGGTGCCAAGTGCTCGAAAGGGGGGTCAACTGGTACAGCAACAATGGGTAAAGGACCAATGGGATCAACAGGAACATCTATGTGGTGATCATCAGCAATGGGCTCAAAAGGTACATCAGCATGCGCAGGGTCATGCTCTGGTAAAGGATCAAGAGCGGCTGCCTGCTCAGGAGCAACGGCAGGCTCAAAGTCATCAAACGCCATCTCAAACTCAAAATCTGGGTCAATCGGATCAAAAGGGTCAATAGGATCTGCTGGATCCTCCATCAACTCGTCCATCGGGACAAACTCTAAATCACGGTCAGGATCAAATCCTGGTGGAAACATAGGATCTGAATCCCCCTCGTCGTCATGGTCAAAAACAAGTCCAGGTATGGGAGCAACAGAAAAAGCCTGGTCAGAATCGGACCCATAAGAGAAGTGCTGCGCACTATGAGCATGTGTGGGTACAGAAGCCACAGACTCAAAGGAGTCCGCGACTGGGGAATGAGCAGGTGACTCCGCAGCAGGAGCATCTGCGATCAGTAAGGGAGCAACAGCAGGTAGGGCCTCGCCCTGAGCATCCTCCAAAGGCTCCTCTTCAAACATATCGACGTCGTCCTCCTCGTCGTCGATGGGTAAAACAGGGTATGATGCAAGGGGTACTGGAGCAGGGATCACAACGAGTGGTAGATCCCCGGCTGGAAGATCAACTGGGAGCTCATCAACGCCGTCGGGTAAGGCGAATGGCTGAAAGTCATCATCATCCGTGCTGGTGAAGTCTGACGTATAAACCTCGTGCTCCGATGACTCAATGTCGTCTGAAACGATAGGCCTCGGGCCTGTGGTGCCTGAACCACCAGTGTCTGCAGAATCCATGTGTCTGTAACATATACACAAACATGTACAAATAGTCAATCATAAATCAAGTAATCACATAAGTCATCAAGTAAGGCATCACATAATCCTCCTAGTCTTACTAGCCAATACCATCCAGTCTACCAGACTGCTCTATCCTTTACTTAAACCAAACCTCGATCCTCCAGATCGATCCTATAACAAACCAACGTGCTCAACTACCTTGTTCACCTCGATCCTCCAGATCGATCCTATAACAAACCAACGTGCTCGACTACCTTAATCATCTCGATCCTCCAGATCGATCCTATAACAAACCAACGTGCTCGACTACCTTAATCATCTCGATCCTCCAGATCGATCCTCAGCCCTCCAAGCTGAGCCTATAAATAAATAAAATGTGCTCAACATTTGTTTGTAAAAAGTGTGGATCTGGACTTAAGTGGTATGCAGAAAAATGTTTTCGTGAGAGCCCTAGTGATCATAGTCTAGACTCGAGAAAGAATCCTAGTTCGCTATGATCAGAGCTCTGATACCAAGCTGTCACACCCTGGCTTTGCGGAAGCGTGGTTAACTTTTGGTGTGACTTCTTAATACCATAGCTTAATCATAACAAAGCTATATGAATTAAAAACCATGCAAGTCATCCATTAAGTTTTGAAAGCAACATACAGTACCATTGTTTTAACATACAACCATAACCTTGTTCAGTAGACATTACAACTTATAACATAGCATAAACGTGGTTTAAGGACTGTGTCTTGTCCAGGAAAGAGACACATCCCCTAAACCCTGATGACTTCATGACAAGTGCAGCGGAAAACGTTCCATACCGTGCCAGATCCGTTTTAATTTCCTAAAATACATGTGAGTTGAAAAATCAACAATAATGTTGAGCGAGTTCATGTGTAAGTGAGTATGTAAAACACTTGTGAGTATAAAAATAGTTGTGGTATGTAGCAGTGTAAGAGGACTTGTGATCACCAATGGTTTGCAAGGCCACTGACATTTGTGAAGTGCAAATAGGGAGACTCAAACCTAGCAGATTTCGCCACGGCAAAGTATGTGGACAAAGTCACCCCACGGTCCGTTTCTAGTTTGGCCGGGGGCTGGGCTCGCTACACCCAGATAGATCTACCGCTCCTGTCCCTCGGTCCCTCCATGAGGACTAATGGCCCCATGTTGTTCCTATCCACTCACATGATCGTATAACACCTCCTTACGTTAAACATACCGTTGTAAAGTACTCGTAAATCATAGTAACATGTATTTCACCCCCGCGGTTAAGTAAACTGAAAACAGTTAGAGAAAAGGGGGACATGAACTCACAGTGAATGCGCGTCTCTACCAAGTGTCTCCAATACAGTAAGCTGTGCAACGACCTACAAGTGCTAATTCTATTAGACGGACGGCCGTGCCTTAGCTTTACAGTTTATGGCTTTGGGAAATAGTTAGACAACTATTTCGTGTTTATGTTCCGTATACACTTGGTAGTTATTCTTCTTCCCAAGGATGGGGGATACAATACATGTGCGTAAGTTACGTTTTATCAATCTCGTGGTAATGTAATTACCGGTGTAACTTATATATTTGTGGAAGCGTTCGTAAAGTTTTGGGATCATTAACGCTTGTAAATATTATTTTCACTCTAAAATAATATTTATGTATTTCACAAAATAATCATAAACAGTGTTGTGACAAGTATATTTATCACGTTAATCTTTGTGAAAATACCTCCTCCGAATATTTAGTAAAATATAGTGCTGGCGAAATTTATGTTTTGAAAATATGTCCAAAGCTAGTTCTAACACTTGTTGTGTAAAAAGTCTAAGTGTTAGGTTTTTAGAAAATTTCGCCAGAGTTTCCTCTGTAACTGGAGGTGGCCACGCTTTCAAGCGTATCATTTTCTTTTAACAAATCAATTCAACAACTTCTTTATTCAATCAAACAATTTCCGACACATCAAACTAGTCGACAAGTATGTAAATGTGCATAATCGCATGAACTTGTAGTTTTTCCGCATCTTTAATGTAAATCACCTTTATATATGTAGATCTTTATATAAAGTAGCTTTAATCTTGTAAAAACCTTGTGACTAGAGAAATCCGTCTTTACAACTTCTAGTCACTTTTCCCAAAAATAGATATTTGTCGGATCTTTTCATTTCACAAGTGTTTATACACTTGTGGTTTATAAAACCATATTTATTAGTGTAAGATCCTTTCTTTAAAATACATGGTTTCTTAAATGTGTGGTTCTTTGAAGATACCACTTGCGGATACGTAGATCCGCTAGTTTTAAACACCATTTTACCGGTTAAATCACTTTTACACAAGTAAAATATTTCTACACAAGTTCATGTATCTTGTGTGGTAGTGTTTCACCTTTAACCCTTGTATTTAGTCAAAAACGAGCTTATGTAAAGATACATGATCTTACAAAGTCGGGTTAAACGGAGATCCGAGCTACCACATCATAGATCGGGTCTCAATAATCACATATTTCAAGTCCTACGACTTTTACACAAGTTATATGTTATTATCCACCATTTTTGT
Source organism: Helianthus tuberosus (assembly GCA_030545235.1). Taxonomy (NCBI): domain Eukaryota; kingdom Viridiplantae; phylum Streptophyta; class Magnoliopsida; order Asterales; family Asteraceae; genus Helianthus; species Helianthus tuberosus. The sequence continues at coordinate 41,409,562 of CM060433.1, read as the reverse complement.
GATTTTACTAGACTTTAATGCATCAAAACTTATGTTTTCGATATTTAACCGACGAAAGTTCTTTTAACCACTTTAGATAAGTGTAAAAACAAGTTTTAAATGGTATACCTCTAGCTCGGGGCTAGGGAAGAATCGTGATGAAAAACGCGTGGATAAAAGCTAACGGAAGTGGTCCTTCGCGCTCCGAGTGCACCAAAGCTCCTAATATGCGACCTTTGACGTATGTATGATCTTGGAATGATGAATACAAGAACCGAAAATGGGAGTGTGAAAGAGGGGTGTTCGGCCGAGAGTAGGGAGAGCAAGAGGAGAGTGTGAGTTTGTTGATAAGTGAAGTGATTATGCTCATGTGTTTAGTGGTGTATTTATAGGAAGATTAGAAGGGTATTATCCAAAGGTTAGAGTGTCCACTAGATTTTAGACATAACACAATATTATAATCCACATTAGTACTTGATGTCCCCCAAGGTTTAGGGCCGGTTAGGGTATGGGGGGTGGGGTTGGTTCGATTAGAACAAGATTAGTTAGGATATAGTTTAGGTTAATTAGGTTAGGTTAAGTGTCTAACCTTGTTAGTTGTAAAAAGCGCGTTATGACGGGTGTTAGGGTAATCAGGGACCCTAACTGGCTCAGAAAAATAAAAATAGTGAAAATACTAATATTTTCATGTTCCGGGTAAAGTCCGGTTGTTTGGTTGGATAGTAATCCGTTAAAGCGTTATAAAAGCTTTAAAGTGTCGTTATTGTTGTTTTTAGTGACACATTTTGTTTCCAACACTTTAGAAAGTGTCTAGCGTTATTTTCTCATGTTCTGGCACTTTATTAGTCAGCTAGAAGCTGGTTTATTTATTAAAGTGCTGTGTTTGGTACTTAAAGTACGTTTTAGGCACATCCGAATCAGTGTATCTTATCCCTAGAGACGCGGTACCACAACCCTTATATCCCTACACTCACTACCAGTGTAGCAAAAATATATGAGGCTCTTAACAGTCCTTAAAGGCAGTGTCTGCCTGATGCTGGTCATATCAGCATGTTCGCCGTGTATCCGTTTAGTGCTACTGTGCTTTTTGTGCATCATGTTTGTCACTAAGGTGCCGTATGTAATTAATGTAGTGACAGCATATAAAGTATGATGCAAGTAAGTGCATGTATCAGTATGCAGGTAGCAGTTTATCAGCTAGTTTCAAACAAGCACAGTAATTAAGCAGTAATTAATCATTAATTAAGTTGTACGGATACCTGGTTTAGTGCGGGTTGTCACAGGATGCTACCAGTGTGGGGCTGAAGGTCATTACAAGCGGGATTGCCCTCAGTTAAACCAGAACCAGGACAATAACAACAACAACAATCAGGGCAACGGGAACAACAACAACGGTGGGAACAATAACAACAATGGTGCTAGAGGCCGTATGTTTGTGATCGGTCAGGGTGATGCCAGGAATGATCCCAACGTGGTTATGGGTAAGTTTCTTCTTGACGACTTTTATGTTACTGTACTATTTGATTCTGGTGCGGATACAAGTTACATGTCTCTGAAAGCTAGTGAAATGTTAAAACGTGCACCAACTCCCTTAAACACCAAACATGTTGTAGAGTTAGCTAACGGTAAAAGTCTAGAGGCCACACACATAGTTAAAGGGTGTAATCTTATCCTCGCTGGTCAGACTTTCTCCATTGATCTCATTCCTATACCCTTGGGTAGCTTTGACGTCGTCATTGGTATGGATTGGTTATCTCAACAACAAGCGGAGATTTTATGCAAAGAAAAAGTTATTCGTATTCCTCGGTCGGGCAAGGAACCTCTCGAAGTGCAAGGCGACAAGAGTGGTGTCGTGAGTGGCATCATTTCCTTCTTGAAGGCTCAGAAGTGTCTGCGCAAGGGTCACACAGCTGTTCTAGCTCTCGTCACTGATACATCGAAGAAAGAGAAAAAGATTGAAGATATTTCTGTAGTACGTGATTTTCCTCAAGTGTTTCCTGAGGAATTACCTGGGTTACCGCCTCATCGTCAAGTCGAATTCCAGATCGAGCTCGCTCCAGGAGCAGCGCCCATAGCTCGAGCACCTTATCGTCTAGCTCCAACTGAATTAGAAGAACTGTCAAAGCAGCTACAAGAACTCTTGGAAAAGGGTTTTATACGTCCTAGCTCTTCGCCCTGGGGAGCTCCAGTGTTATTCGTAAAGAAGAAAGACGGTACGTTCAGGATGTGTATAGACTACCGTGAACTCAACAAGGTGACGATCAAGAATCGTTATCCTCTTCCGCGCATAGATGATCTATTCGACCAGCTGCAAGGGTCGAGCTACTACTCCAAAATAGACTTAAGGTCAGGATACCACCAGCTGAGAGTCCGGGATGAGGACGTCTCCAAAACAGCGTTCAGAACACGTTACGACCACTACGAGTTTATGGTCATGCCATTTGGGCTAATGAACGCGCCTGCCGTATTTATGGATCTTATGAACAGGGTGTGCAAACCCTATCTCGACAAGTTCGTCATTGTTTTAATCGACGACATCCTGATTTATTCGAAAAGTCAGGAGGAACACGAGCAGCACCTACGACTTATACTGGAACTTCTACGAACGGAACAGCTATACGCTAAGTTTTCTAAATGTGACTTCTGGCTTCGTGAAGTACACTTTTTAGGCCACGTGGTGAACAAGGATGGGATTCATGTAGATCCATCCAAGGTAGATTCGATTAAAAATTGGCCTGCGCCTCGTACACCAACAGAAATACGCCAATTCTTGGGTTTGGCGGGTTATTACAGACGGTTCATCAAAGACTTTTCAAAGATTGCTCAACCGCTTACACTACTGACACAGAAAGGTGTTGTTTACCGTTGGGGTAATGCACAGGAAACAACGTTCCAACACTTAAAGGATAGACTCTGTAGCGCACCTATCCTCTCACTGCCTGAAGGCACGGACGATTTTGTAGTCTACTGCGATGCATCTATCCAGGGTCTTGGATGTGTGTTGATGCAACGGGATAAAGTTATTGCTTATGCTTCGCGCCAACTTAAGGTTCACGAGCGGAATTACACTACGCACGATTTAGAGCTGGGAGCGGTTGTTTTTGCACTTAAGATATGGTGACACTACTTGTACGGCACTAAATGTGCTATCTACACTGACCACAGGAGCCTCGAACATATATTCAAACAGAAGGAACTGAATATGCGACAGCGACGATGGGTCGAACTGCTAAACGACTACGAATGCTCAATCAGGTACCATCCAGGCAAAGCCAATGTTGTGGCTGACGCCCTCAGTCGAAAAGACACTGCGCCTAAGCGCGTGCGAGCTTTACAACTCACCATACAGTCTAACCTTCCCTCTCAGATACGAGATGCTCAGACAGAAGCATTGAAACCAGATAATGTCAGGGCTGAAGCCCTGCGCGGCTCAAGACAACGTTTAGAACAAAAGGAAGATGGTGCTTACTACGTCACAGGACGCATTTGGGTTCCATTTTATGGCAACTTACGCGAGCTGGTAATGGATGAAGCTCACAAGTCTCGCTACTCGGTACACCCTGGTTCGGATAAAATGTACCACGATATTAAGACTACATATTGGTGGCCTAGCATGAAGGCCCATATAGCCACATACGTTAGCAAATGCTTGACTTGTGCGAGAGTCAAGGCAGAATATCAGAAACCGTCAGGACCACTCCAACAACCTGAGATACCACAATGGAAATGGGAGCAAATTTCCATGGATTTTGTTACTGGCTTACCTAGATCTCAGCGCGGAAATGATACTATTTGGGTGATCGTGGATCGACTCACAAAGTCTGCTCACTTCTTGGCTATCAAAGAAACAGATAAGTTCTCTACACTAGCAGACATCTACTTGAAAGAAGTGGTCTCCAGGCACGGTGTGCCAACCTCTATCATCTCTGATCGTGACGTGCGTTTCACTTCAGAACTGTGGCAAGCAATGCATAAATCTTTTGGCTCTCGATTAGACATGAGCACAGCTTATCACCCTCAGACAGATGGGCAGTCTGAGCGCACTATTCAAATTCCACAAGTGGCAAATGTCGAATCTGAAGAAGTGTACGTCAGATGAGACCCACATAGTTCCCTTAAAGGAACTCACTATCGACGAGCGGTTGCATTTCGTCGAGGAACCTATTGAAATCACGGACCGGGATGTTAAGGTCCTCAAGAACACGAGAATCCCTCTTGTACGAGTTCGTTGGAACTCCCGCCGCGGCCCAGAGTTCACCTGGGAGCGCGAAGATCAAATGGAACTCAAATATCCCCAGTTATTCGGAACCAATGCAACTACTACTGAGGCTGAAGCTACCAATGCAGAATTTCGGGACGAAATTCCAAATCAACGGGGAGATAATGTGACACCCCAAGAAAACCAGTAACCTTCGCAAACATGCTCAGGGGAGCCGCGATACAATACAGGTAAACAACGTCACACTACTAGCTTCCTCAGTAACTGCATGCTAAATTTCGGGACGAAATTTCTTTCAAGTTGGGGATAATGTGACAACTCGAATTTCCGACATTCTTTATTCGCATTAAATGCACGTTGACTTTGACTATATGGTTGTGTTATGATAAAACCTAGTGTGTTTGCTTGATTATGTGTTTGATTGTATAACATGTCGTGAAACATAAACTGTAACATAAGATAGAACCCGACGAAACACAAGTGTGTTTCGCCATAACCATTCCCGACGAAACAGGATATGTTTCGCCGTATACGACTCGACGAAACAAACTGTTTCGCCGAGCCCAGATCTGCCGAAGCCCAGCTTGGGCCCAGAACGTTATTCTGTGTATTTTTATGTAAAACATCATCATTTTACACTTTCTATCAACACAACCGAAACCCTAGAGCTCTCTCACTGTGACGGCGAACTAGAACCCACCGGAAACCCTTGTGCGATAAAACCATCATCTCGGTTAGTAAATCTATGTGGCTTGATTGATCTTTCATCAGTGTACGTGTTTATGTGTCATGTGATTCTGCCTTGATGATGTATATCTGAAACTGATACATGTTAAATATTAGGGTTCTTGTTATAATGATGATGATATGGATTTCGATATGAATATTGTAGTCGGATATAGATGGTTTTATGCGAAACTTAATATGATTGAATACTCGGTTCTGGATGTTGTTATTATGATCTGATTCTGAATGCAAGTTAGCATCTTGATAGGGTTTGATGATGTGATGTTGTAATCGATATGTTGTATACGTAAGCTAGGGTTCATGCTAGACGTTAAAGTGGTTCGATGATTATGCTATGATGATGTTACAATGATTCTGTGTTGAATGATTACTGCATGATTGATAATATTGATGTCGGCTGCTAACATGATTAGGGTTTCTGTGTATTTCGTAACTGCTGTAACTGTGTCTACGAATCAGACATTCGACGAAACAGGAACCTCGGCGAAACAGAATGTGTTTCGCCAAGAGTCGTCGACGATTTGGAATCCTGTTTCGCCAAGCAAAGCCACGACGAAACAGAGTGTGTTTCGTCACTATATGTGTTTCGTCAATTTGTGTTTCGCCATTATGTGTGTTTCGCCGAACAGAATCTGCACAGTAACTTGGGTTAATTCTGTTAAGTGTTAACTGGAATATTTAACTGCTGTTAAGTGTAACCATCTTGTATATGATTGTGATTACGTGTTACATGTTTATACGTGCACAACTTGAACGCAAACTGATTTCACATACGTGCATACTTTAGGACGTGATTGATTACTTGCGAGCATACACTTAGCATACCGAGCAAACCAAGGTGAGTTCACACAGCCAAGGCATGGGATTCCCAGGATGGGAATGGGTTGGATTATTTATTCGTTCAGTTTATGGAACTTAGATATATGATTCCCGGGAGAGGAAGGATTATGGATAAGAACAGACTAGACTGGTTATACTAATTTAAACGATCTTCGCACACACGCCAAGGGACGGCCGCGATATTATGACAATCTTCGCACACATGCCTAAGAAGGGCCGCGAACTATATACTCTAATCTTCGCAAACATGCCAGGACGGGCCGCGATACTACTATACCTAGTCTAGCAAACATGGGAAATCCCCACTATACTTCGCAAACATGCCTAGAGGGCCGCGATACGATACATACGATACATGATTACTAAATGAACATACGAACTACATTATGAACACTATAACTAAACAAACTCACTGTGAACTCGCTCAACTAGTTGTTGACTCTCTGTTACATGCCTTGCAGGACCTTAGGTACTTATGGAGCTTGCACGGGAGGCACGGTCGTTGTGGGCACAGTTTGTGGATGTTATGAACAACTATTTAAACATTTAAATTGTTACTTATGATTGGGTTTATTTATGCTTCCGCTAAACGTTGAATTTATACATATGTTTTGAACACCTTTCATATTGGTTTGATTGCTTTACATTTAATACTTACTATGTTCAATATGATTGGTGGCTTGATCCTGGTCAGTCACGCCTCCAAGCGGTGATACTCCGCGTGTGGATTTTGGGGGTGTGACAATACTTGTGACATTCCACTTCTAGTACATGCTAATTATCACACATAATTGCAAGTAATTTCTAGTCAACGACAAGTGCTACTCAAGTGCACTCTAAGCCTCGTAGTGTCCTTTCTAGACTCATGTAAACAGTTTCAGGTAGTGGAGGTCGCGGGACGTTTTATGCAATGAAAACTCTTTGAAAATTGTTTTCGTGAATGGATCCTAGAGATTGTAGACTAGACTCGAGAAGGAATCCTGGTTCACTACAATCGTAGCTCTGATACCAATCTGTCACACCCCTTTCTACAGCGGAAGCACGAGGTGTGATCATGAAAGGTTCTCATTGCATACGAAGAGTAAACATACTACATGCTCAAGAAAATAATTTCAAATACCAATTTTTGAAAACATACGTTAGCGTTTACATCGCTAAGTCGCATAAAGCATTGTCTTAAAAGTTTACAACTTTATTTAAAGATAAACATAAGCGACATCCACGAGCATGAGTAAGACCACGCGCACATCCATCCTAGTTACCTGAAATACATGTGAGTTTTTGGAAAAACGTCAACATAAAGTTGGTGTGAATTCATGCAGTTTTGTATTTCATGTTTGTATACTTTGTATGAAAACATAGTTGTGAGTAAATCAAGTTTTCATATATAAATTCAGTTTCATGTGTACACCACGTACATATGTATAATTCAATTTCTTCTTGAGTACCCCACGTACTCAAGTATAATTCTCATTCTCTTGAGTACCCCACGTACTTCAAGTTATATATCAATCTTAGTATGGTATGAATTTTATGTAAATACAGTATTTCTGTAATTATCAGATTGTTAATGGGTTGCAAAGCCATTAACATGTGGCACGACATAGGAAGTCACCAAACCTAAGGCATTTAATTGGTATATTCTGAGACACAAAAGCACTACTCGATTCTCGCCCCGATCGGTAGTGTGGCTGCCAGGCACCCGTTAGATCTAACCTTTTGTTCTGCGGTCTAAGTATGTACACGATTAATGGTGCTTCTGTACCCTATTCGTGACACTATTTCTCATAACGCATCCTACTTGGTTCTCGTTCTCACCAAGCGCGTTTCTTGTTATCCTTTCTCATAGCGCCTCTTACTTGGTTCTCGTTCTCACCAAGTGCGCTTCTCATATTCTTATCTTTCGTCACACTTGGTTCTCGTTCTCACCAAGTGTACTTCTTGTATTTATATTTCGTCACACTTGGTTCTCGTTCTCACCAAGTGTACTTCTTGTATTTATATCATACCAATTATAAATTTTTTTTTTGGGTAAAGGGGTTACCCCGGTGATTCTATATATTCACAACCAACCAAAAACAAGTAGTGTAGAGAGTCTACACTAGTTCAAACATGGGACATGCCCCATGAAAGTAAACAATTCCAAACCACAGGAGAAAAAACAAACGAAAAACACAACTAGACTACAATCTAGAAACTAAAAAAAACGATCCAAACGCCCTACTCAATCACCAGCGCCATTTGTATCCGCATCAGGTATCCCCCACTCACCTAAGAGTCTTCGAACTCTTTCATTACGCTTCAACTTGACTCCCATAAGCTTATACCGAACAGTCTCGATTATCACATCATATAGTTTCTCCGGAGGTCGCAATTGGTTCTTGAAAATCCTCGCATTACGTTCCTGCCATATAAAATAAGCAGAAGCCGCCACTACAATTTTACTAACATAGTCAGCCGCCAGTTTCGAATGGCATTTAAGCATCAGCCAACCGACGATATCCTCCCACTTCGAATCAATAGTATCCATACCAGCTTTGACCCGAACCATATCCCACACCTGCGTCGAGTATTTACAATCGAAAAATAAGTGTTTATGCGAATCATGGTTTTCATAGCAAAGCAAGCAGCATAACATATTCATGTTCTTCCTCCTCGAAATATCCCATTGAAGGATAACATCTTGAGTAAGTAATTTCTTCCTCATGATTAACCACATCAAAAAAGAATGTCTTGGAATACATTGGGCAAACCACACTATTTTCGTCCAGTTGACCTCCGGCTCGCTGTGCCGAAGAGAATCCCAGATGCACGAAGCCAAAACCTCATGAATAACATCACCAACTCTCCATTTCACACTATCACGCTTAGAAACAGTTAGTTGTACTTGATCCAATTGGTTTAGAACGGGATATACATCCCTCCAGGCCGTAGGCCATTGCCATGCACCCTCTACATTTATATCGGCCACTGAACTATCCAATCTGAATCCCGCATTCGTTATAGTTCTTGGTGATAAAAAAGAACCTATCGGCCCTAACGCACTCCATGTGTCATACCAAGCAGATGTTGAACGACCATCCCCAAGAGACGACCATATATAGTTCCTTATTATTGGCCGAAGTTGAAGAATTTTACGCCAGCTCCAGCAACAATTCGAAGGGACCCTAACCATCCAAAAACTTTTTCCTTTTAACTTGTAGTCATGCACCCATTCCACCCAAAGAGATTTTCGTTTAGTAATAATACCCGAAACATGGTTTGCCATGAGCGCTTTATTAAAATCACCAATACGTCTAATTCCCAATCCCCCTTCATACTTTGTGGTGCAAACCGAACTCCACGACACTTTTGCCCTCCCTTTTTGAAACGAGTTATCTTGACTCCAAAGAAAATTCCTCATTCTAGCTTCTAAGTCATGAATCACCCGAGCCGGTAAAATAAATACCGAAGACCAATAGATATGCATAGAGGATAAAACCGACACAATAAGCTGTAATCGACCAGCAAAAGAGAGAAGCTTGTTCTTCCAATTTGAAATACGCTTTTCTAATTTTTCAATCAGCACACTACAATCTTTATAAAGCAACCTTGTGGAAATAAGCGGAACCCCCAAATACCTTACCGGAAGGGAGCCTTCCACAAAAGGCATAACATTCAGAATAGCATTTTTCACATGCTGAGAGACATTGCAAAAAAATATTGTACTCTTTTGAATGCTAGGGACCAAACCTGACATATTCGTGAATTTAGAGAGAGACGCCATAATGCACCTTGTAGAGCTAACATCTCCTCTAGCAAACAAGAATAGATCATCCGCGAAGCAAAGATTTACAATCTGTTGTTTGTCACACCTGTTATGAAATCTAAACGAGGAATCCAATCTTGTTTCATGCTGCAAAATGCCCGTTAAAATCTCCATGACAAGCGTAAATAGGTAAGGAGAAAGTGGATCCCCTTGCCTTAGGCCACGTTTACCTCTAAAATAACCATGAACATTACCGTTAACACAAACCGAGAACGTTGGAGTAGAAACACATGTCATAATCCAATTCACCATCTTACTATCAAACCCAAACCCTAGCAGCACACGTCTAAGAAATCTCCAATCCACCGTATCATAAGCTTTTTGGATGTCCACCTTAAACGCACACTGTGGGGGCCCCACATTCCTATGATAATTGTGCATGAGCTCCTGAGTAAGTAAGATATTGTCCGAGATTTTCCGTCCCGGAACAAAAGCTGACTGGTTAACATTTACAATCGTGTTAAGGGCCCCTTTAATTCGATCAGCAAGAATTTTGCTAATACATTTGTATAAAACATTGCAGCACGCTATAGGGCGGTAATCTGTAACACTCGAGGGGGTAGCAATTTTCGGCACTAATACAATGACCGTATGATTTAATTCTCTTAAAAGTTTACCCGTGGAAAAGAAATCAATAATAGCGTTTGACACATCTTCTCCCAAAACCGACCAAGCACCCTTGTAAAAAGCTGAAGTATACCCATCCGGACCTGGAGCTTTGTTAATACCAATCGAGAACATAGCCTTCCGCACCTCATCCGCCGTAACCTGGCGCACCATATGATTAGCAACTTCTGAGCTCAGAGTATTCGAGAACAAATCAGGCGATGGCGAGGTGGAAATATCACCTTGACATCCCAAAACCTTTTCATAATGTTGGACAAGCGCTTTCTGCACATCCTCTCCTTCAAACATGTTTCCACTCGAATCCTTGATAACATTAATACGAGTAATATGGTTTCTAGCTTTTAACGAGGAGTGAAAGAATGCCGTGTTCATATCCCCCGCATGTAACCAATCCACTTTTGATTTTTGTTTAAGAAACCGCTCCTCATCCAGACAAGCATCCTGGTAATCTCGGTTAATAGATGCCTCCTCGGCCCTTAATTCCACATCCAACGGGTCCATATCAATGCGACTTTGAATACTATCCAGCTTGGTTCGAAGTTCACAAACATTCTTATGTAAATTTCCTTGTTTGAACAGCAACGCTCTAAGAGGAGCTTTCATCGCTCGTAATTTTTTAACAACACGAAACTGTTGAACACCATCAATATCTATCTCCCATGCCCGTTTAACAATATCCAAAAAGTCCGGTTTATGAATCAGAAAATTTGCAAACTTAAAAGAACGACGTTTCAGCACCTCATGTTTCTGTATTTTAAGTATGCACGGGCAGTGATCAGACAACCTGTAGGGATGAAATATAGCCACTGAATTCGGGTACTCCGCTACAAACTGAGTATTTCCCAAAACTCTATCAATTTTCTTCAACAAACCCACACCCTCCTTCGGTTTTTGATTCCAAGTAAAATGTAAACCAGAACTATTGATATCAAAAACTTCAATATCATGAAGACAGTTTTGGAAATCTCTCATACCAGCCGATATAGTAGAAGTTCCCAAAGAGTTATCTTCAATCTTTAGAGCTGAATTGAAATCTCCCAGAATAGCCCACGGTTGATTCCCCACCAGCACCTTATGAACCGAGAGTTGATGCCATAATTCCCTTCTCGAAATATAGTAATTTGCGGCATACACAATTGAGCAAAACATCATTTTATTGTCAACCTTAAAGCGGACCTGAATGTGCATGACCTGCGAGGTCTGATGCAATACCATAACATCAAAAACATCCGGATTCCAGCCAATAATTATTCTAGCACCTTTATTACATTGCCCACCATTAGATGTCCACTCCCAATTCCGAAACACAAACTTACAAACCTTCTGAAGGTTACCCACATCTACATGAGACTCCAAAATAGCACATAAACTCAGATTATTATCTTTTACAATATTCCGAACCTCCTTTTGTTTAAGGGGGGCGGTTCAACCCCCTTATATTCCAGGCAGCAATACTAATCATCAGTAACCATCTGATTAGGAGTGCTTGCTCCTATGTTAGTAGTCGGCTTTTTAGTCCCTTGAAGCATAAAATCACATGTTTCATTATAAACCTCCGTCACCTCGTCATCATCCGAGTCTTGATCTCCACCATCCCCTCCCTTCGAGCTCCCAATGTTCTCATCTAGATCCGTTTTATTCAGCACATCAAATGGGTTAGAGGATACAAAGTTATCTACAGCTTTCGTTGCCTTGTTTACATCCTTCGGTTTGGGCACAACAGGCCGATACTCAAATTTTTGCTTTGGTTTATTCACATTAAAACCAACCTTTCTAGCTGCCTTCTTACCTTGCACAGTTGTGTACCCATCTTCATCCACAATAGGTTGACGCTTTGAATGACCACCATCCTGAATCGGCTGTTTCATCTTCTTGTCATAACCAGTAACTTTGCTCTGTTGAGGTCTGTCTTTAGATACCTTAGAAGGCTGCAAAGGGCAACTATCCTCATTGTGGCCAAAAACACAGCATCGGCCACACCTATGAGGACACCATTCATATTCAACATAGACCTTCTCCTTTACAAACCCATCCCCATCAATACAAGGGACCGCAATAGTTAACTCCTCCTTGAGATCAGTATCAGCTGAAATTTCTACCAGAGCACGAGCAAAACTACTTCTACCCCACATATCCACACACATTGAGGTAGTAAACGAATCCAAAGCTTTTGGCACACCAATAGTTGTTGCAATTAAACTTAACCCATCCTCCGTATATGCCGCTAAAGGAACCTCATGAAACTTCACCCAAACCTGAACCTTTTTCACTTCTCTCTTCTCAAGCTTTGTCGACGGTGACCAAACTTCTAAGAACAACGGCTGAGATCGAATAATCCATGGCCCCTCCGAAAGAACCTTTTGCATACCTGCTTGATCAGCGAACTTGAAAAAGAAAAAACCGTTGGCATTCATCATTGATTTCTGCAAGCCAAACCGCTTCCAATTATTTCTCACATAATACTCCACCACGGGATAAGCAACCCGATCCCCCAAAAAATACCCATACAACGTGTTAGCAAGCTTATCATGCACAACTCTGACCGAATCTCTAGAAAGGACAACATCACACCCATCCTGTTTCTCATCAGTCGCTAACGTTCGAAAATTCACCTTCATCGCATTAGCTCCTCTAACCGAATCAGCATAAGATGGTGGCTTTACTACATTTACAGGAGCTTGCTGACTACTCGCATGGTACCCTGATCAGGAATATTCACCTTCTCCACACTTTCAAAGTTGATAGGTTTGGATATAGCAGCAAGCCCATCAATGACCGAAGTATTATTGGAGAAAAACATACCTCTCCTCGGCAACAAGGGTTTTCCTTCAATGTTAGTCACACGTAGACCAATTCCTCAGACAGGAACTGATCCCGGAGTAGCGCCTAACTCTTTAGACTCTGAATCTTGCAAACCATCCGTAGACGCCGAGGGTAAAGGAAACCCATACTGATCAACCAAACTTCGATTCTCCTGATCTATTGGGATGTTACTCCCATTCAGATCACGATCAATCATCTGTAGAAACACACCTCTCTCTAAAATAACGTAACAGACACCAGCATGCACACCCAGATACGTCCACGAATCCAAGAAACCGAAGAACAAAAGACAAAAAGTAAAACCCTAATCCTGAAACCCTAGAGCCGAATATCAATCCTAACAGATTAACCCAGAGAATCAATCTAGCTAAATTAATCTCAGTTAACCGCGACCAATATCAACCAGATTAATAAGTCAGGATATCAAGACTGCAACTAAGGTGGCGATTGAAACAGAAACGAAATAAAAACCCTGATTTCAGATTGATTACTATTGTTAACGAGTTCGTTATAAAGATTTGATAAACAAACCTCTAATCACAGACTGTTATACAAACGAATCGCATAGAAATTAGGTTTCATGATGAACAAGCAAAATCGCCCAGGAGAGATCAGCATAGGATCTAGGTTTCGAAGTACCAATTATAAATTTTTGTACATTTGTACATGTATTTCACCCCCGAAGTTATAAAAACTGAAAACAGTTAAAGAGAAAAGGGGGAGCATGAACTCACAACTTTGCGTTCCTAGCGTCGTAAACTCCACCGGATTTGCTTAATTAACGTCGTAACCTATACGCGTTTTCTTAACGTTAGTCACTAGACTTGCGTCGCACAAGTACAGTCACTCTCTTTTGTATATATTCTTGTGTTAAAAATATTCTATATTTTTAACTACGTATCTTACTTATATTATTTTCTCCAAAAATAATATAAGTCTTTTATGTTTTGCACCTTGCACCCGAATTATGTATCTTGTATGTTGTATGTGTATTTTTATATTTATACTCCTCATGAGTAATTAGTGTATTTTTAAGTCTTAATACACTAGCACGTATAACACATACTATATACACTTAGCACAAAAGTTGGTGATCAAATAATATATATTTTTCTTTCAAAAATATATACTTAATATCCATTTTATTCTTGAAGAAATCCTCATTTCTTATCACCAAAAATTAGGGAAACCTTGGTAATACTTTTAAATACATTTTTAGGGAATAAGTTTCTCAAAAACTTATATTTTTCTAAGTGTCAAAATTTATAAAAATTTTGACAGAGTTTCCCCTAAAAATGGACGTTTCCCATGTTTTCAAAACATGTGTTTATTTTCTTTTGAATTGTCAACAATCATCAACAACAATTTATCAACAATATCCGTCAACAATAATCACTAATTTCATGAACTTGAATATTTACAAAAATGTGTAGTAACTTACTAGCACATTTAGTAAGTCTTGTTATCTTTAAAAATAAGTTTAATTTCTTAAAAATCTTATTTTTAAAGAATATGAAGTTTCACAACTTCTAGTCGGTTTTTATGAAAATTATTTCTTTGTTAAAACTTTTGTTACACAAGTATCCATACACTTGTTTGTTCACAAAAACCACTTTTGTTTGTGTAAGATCCGGTTTAGAACATGTGATTTCTTGGACACTTGGCCCTTTGAAAATACCGCTTGTAGATACGTAGATCTACTAGTTTTAAACACTATTCCACAAGTTAAATTGCTTTTACACAAGTTCATGATGTGTGTGGTAGAGTTTCATCATTTAACCTTTGTTACTCTTAAACAAGCTTTATGTCATAATCCAAGATCATGACTAAACCGGGTTAAATGATGATCCGAGCTACCAAATCATAGATCGGGTCTAAATAATCACAACTTTCAATTACTACAACATTTACACAACTTATGTGCTATTAACCATCATTTTTCATGCCTTTAGTAGACTTTTAAGCATCATATTGCATGTTAACGAGTTTTAACCGACAAAAATCCTTTTAACCACTTTAGAATAGTTTAAATACGAGTTCTAAGTGTTATACCTCTAGCTCAAGGCTAGGGAAGGATCTTGATGTCACACCCCGACCGCGTAAAACAACAAATCGCGGCGGAAACATCGGGGCGTGTTGCAACAGAATTAATTGTCTCATAACCATGGCATACAAAGTTTTATTTATTTATTAAACAAGAGTGTTACATTGTCTTAAACAGGAATTAAGGAGTTCAGAACATAATTAAACATAGTCTATCTTCTTTTAAAGTCTCTAAGGCACAGGTCCGCCCTAGTATCATGATCAACATCCTACGGAAAAGCTCCTGAAAACACATGTGAAAATAGGTACGTCAGCATAAAAATGCCTGTGAGATACATAGGTTTGTAAAAATAGGATTCATGACTTATGTTTAAGAAAAATGTTTAGTCATGAACCTTGTAATTTGCTTTGTCTTGTAAATCATTTGAAAACAATAAGATCAGATGATATGTATAAGTAAATGTCAGGTTAAATAAATGACCATGTAAAAATGTGTTTGTATAAGATAAGTTGTTTGTAAATCAATGTCTTGTGAAAAATATGTTATTTATATAAAATGTTCTATGTCTCAATATTGAAATGATTCAAATAACGTTACGACATGTAATACCATACAAACACTTATATATAGGAAGTACCAGCGGCGTATCCACCATGCTTGTATCATATTACACACGCATCGTTACTTAATCACTTAATCAAACCAAACCAATCCAATGTAAGAAGTCTATGTTTAAACCAATTGTCAAATGTAATGAATAATATGTCAAAGTGTTTATGTCAAGATGTAAATCATGTCAAAATGTCTATGTCAAATGTCCATGTCAAATGTCTATGTCAAATATCCATGTCAAATGTCTATGTCAAATATCCATGTCAAATGTCTATGTCAAATATCCATGTCAAATGTCTATGTCAAATATCCATGTCAAATGTCTATGTCAAAATGTCGTGTATGGCAAGTGAAATGTCTCAACTAAACCATATGCACAAAAACAAAGTATTGAAGTAAAACTTGGTTCAAATCAAAGCTATGTTTTGTGTAAATGCATGCAACTATTTAATATGAACATCTATGCGGTATTGTAAAAATGCATACATCCAAGCCTTGTGACTGTGGTGATAAACCCTTTAAACAAATTAAAGGTCTATCTGTCTTATATCATCGAATTCGGTCATTCCTTTCTGTCCCCTTTCCCTGGGATGTCCGGAATGGGAGTTGTCAATTCCTATGGTACCACTACCTACTAACGAACGGCGTAGCTAATGTTAATGAATGTATTGTCCCATGTAAACAAACCAAATGTCATACCAAAATGTAAACATGTGAAAAACAATGCACTAAGTATGTAATCAAATGAACATACATAGCGTGAAATGTCATGTAAAACGATGTACTAAGTAATGCACACAATGGGCACACCTAGCATGAAATGTCATGTAAAACAATGTACTAAGTAATGCACACAATGGGCACACCTAGCATGAAATGTAATGTAAAACAATGTACTAAGTAATGCACACAATGGGCACACCTAGCATAAGATGATATGAAATCATGTACTATAATGTACTAACGAACATAGCATGTATATGATGTGAAAACAGGAAAGCATGAAAGTAACAAGTAGGCATATGTGTTTCACCCCAAAACAGTTTGGAAAAAAAACAGTAAAAGAGGGGTCTATGTACTCACTTGAGATTGCTCAGTTGTATAAAGATAACCACCAAGCAACGCTAGAAATCTCGGAATCAAACGGCACCTAATATAGGTAACTATGTTAATAAACCGGACCTGAATCGGAAGATCGGATAGAATGAGGTTTCGTAAACCAAACGAGTATGGAAACTCGTGTAATATGGTTTAACAAACCCTACATACTAAAACGGAACTTAACCTAATTGTTTACGACCCATTACGACTCGTTTAGGTAGCTTATGCTACTTTAACGCGTCGTTCGCGTGAAACGCGTTCGGACCGCCTAACTAGTCCTATGACAAGTATTATATGCCTAAACATGTTACATAATCAGTTACGTGACAAAAGTTTAGGTTACATATGCTAAATTACCAATTATACATGAAAAGGGTATTCTGGTAATTTACCTAAGGCATATAAACTACCTATCATACAACTACTTAAACGTCGTGACCATAGGGTATAACCTCGGAAGGTTATTCCCTACCTACTATGGTCACCTAATGTATTTGGTCGGATCCTAATGATCGACCAAACTGGGTCGGGTTCGAAGGTATAGGCGATTTATTAGATCGCCTACCCTACGACCCTAGACAACGTGGTAATCAGTAGGCATAGTCCCAAGGGACTATAACCATCGTGATTACAATCACGTTGCGAAGTTCAACCGAACTTCGCATTGACCATTACTGGTCAACGCTGAAAGTCAAACAAAGTTTGACTTTCTGACTTGAAAAGCAGTAAAAATAAGGAAAAGAACGAAAGAATACTTACGAAGGGTCCCCGAATGCTAAACTCGATTCGAAAATCTCAGGTATGAAACTAATGTTTCAACTTAGAGTTTCTCAAATCAAATTTCTAGTGATTATGAACAAAGGGGGGTGGGGTATTTATAGTTTTCGGTGAACCGTTGAGATCGTTTCATGGAAACCGTGATTCGATCACATCCGTACACTTGTTGAAAGGTTATGGAGCCACATATGCTCCTTATCTTAGTGATTAAGCAACTTAAAACATGTGGTTAAGGATCAATTGGTTGCAACTTGTGTTTAGAAACATTGAATCTGCCCAGATAGTCAGTCGCGTAGCGCGACAGGTAGCCCCATAGGCGTCGCGCTACGCGAGCACCTCCCCTGAATCAGAAAGTTTGAAAATTGGCAGCAATGGTCCCTGCACGTGTTTAAGCACTATTTCGATGCGTTTGAACCCCGTTAACCTCATTTCAAGGCTCTAAAATGAAGTTAAAGTATAGGGAACTCAAAACATGCTCAAAAATATCTCGGATGATGGTTCGTTTGGTCGTACGAACGCGATGTTCGCTTAATTACGACAGAATGCGCACAAGCGCGAAAAACGATCCAAATGACGCGACGAATGGATTTTTCTTAAGGCGATCAATAAAATAAAATATAGTCATGCTTTCATAAATTTTTGGATGTCCAGATGTATTCAGAACGTAAGTTATGCGCGAAAATGCAAACTTGTGCACTTGTTGACACTTTTAGTCCCTGAATGTCCCAAAAGTTTATTTTAGCACACCAAACCCCTCAAAGCCTATTTCTAAGCTATGTAAAGGATATTTAAGGTGTGTTTAACTTATGGTCATGTTCCGGAATGCTCGTTACAGTTCAAATTGACATACTTTCGCAGTTTGTCATATTTAGTCCCTGTAAGCGAATTAACTTGTTTTTGCCATACCAAAGCCTTTAAAACTTATTTCTAAGTTATGTAAGGGTTATTTAAGGTATGTTAAGTATATGTTGATGTTCTGGAGTATTTGTCGCGTTAAACTGAGTACGTTTTCGCACCAGTTTGCGTATAACTCTCCAGAAATTGATATAGAGTTTGGAATTGGATAAAAGTCAAAACATGAAAAATGTAAAACATAACAAAACAAACATTGTGATCTAATAACATTGTTTTATTGATAACGGAACTGTTCATAGTGATTACAAGCACAGTTGTTACACTTGACGGAAATGGCGTGGATAAAAGCTAGAGAATGAGGTCCTTCGCGTTCCGCTTGAACCAAGCTTCCTAATATGTGACCCTTAACACTTGTGTGTGCTTGGAATGATGATGATCGAACTCGAAGATGGATGGTTGAAAGAGGGGTGTTTGGCCGTAAGCTTAGTGAGGGAGAGAGAAGAAGAGAGTTGGTGAGTTTATGTGTGTATGATCTTATGTGTTAATCTTCCAACTTATAGGCAATTAGGATGTGCATTATCCAAAGGTCCTTGTGTCACTTAGATCTTAAGCATTGTGATTAAAATAATCAAGATGGTACCAAGTGTGTCCCCCTTAGTTTGGGGCCGGTTAGAGAAAGGGGGGGGGGGTCTAGTTCGGTTCCAAGTATTAGTTAGGCTAAACTAAGTTAAGTTAAGTGTTTAACCCCGTTACTAATATGTAGCGTGTTATGACGGGTGTTAGGGTATACGGGGACCCTACCTGGCTCAGAAAAGATAAATAATGTTATTAACAATATTTTCATGTTCCGGGTATAGTCCGGTTGTTCGGTTACATACCGATTCGTTAAAGTGCTAAATTACACTTTTTAGGGTCTTTTAAGTACCCTTTTTGTATCCTTTCACTTCCCAACCCTTAGGGAAATATTCTAGATGATAAAACGAAATTTCTGCATAATATTTATGTGCTTAAATGCTGATTAGAGCTGAATTATACAAAATTCGGCACTTAAAGTGCGTTTCGGGTGCTTTTTAGTGCTTATTTTTGCTTTCGCAATGTATATAAATTAAACCCTTGTATGTACTCTTGGGTTTTAATGCATTCTTGTTGTCGGACCTACACCTAGGCCTCAGTTCTAATGTCTGACTGCTTTCTGCAGTTCAGTCGACACAGTGTGTCTTACCGGTGAGTTTACTATTATATTGACGCAACGCTCTCGTTTATGCATAAAGCAATATTTTGTAGTATACATCATGCATGAATTCACTTTTTTAATCATGTGTTCAGACATTGCTGACACTTAAACTCATAATTGCAGTCATTAAGCAAAAATTATAGTGTACGGAAATTACCGGTTTGGGCCAGTTGTCACAAACAGTACCAACAACGATAACCTTCTTCTCCTAATCAATTCAGTGATTAATATATAAGTGATAATGTAATTAAAATTGGAAATAAATATAAAATAAAACTTTTTATGATATGTTGAAAATTACCTGCTTAATTGAACCAATGAAAGCAGTCAACACATACTCACCAACATTAACAATCTCATCTTCAACATTGGATATCACCTGAGAGCATGCCTAATTACTCGAAGATGCTTAAGAAAACTCCTTCTCAACATACCTATAATAATAGCAGTTTTTTTAAAAACAATAATACTTTACATTTAATTAAAATATTTAAAATATGTACATGTCTCTGAATTGCGTTATCTCATCTACATTTGAGTTAATGAAGACTCGGCTTGCTTCAAACATGTTAGTGAGGCCAATTTTTCCGGTTTTAAAAAAAGGTTTATTAAGTGTTTACAAAAAATCTGAAATATATAAGAAAAAAGAAAAAAAAAGTATATTAATTTTTTTATAATTAAAATAAATACCTTGATAGATGTTTACTGTGCCAAAATGCACAAGAAGAACAACATGAGCCGGGCGATTCTTATCATTCATGTACTTGGATATCTCAATTGCATAGTTTTCCCATAACGTAAGACCAATTTTCTTACCTCTGTAAATATAATATATTGAAAGTTCAAATAAAACATATACATTGAAAAAAAATTAAATGTAAGGTTACTACTCGAGATCTTTGAGAGTTATGTTGATTCGTTTGCATTTGGTGCTATCCTTCCTATTTGCGTCTTCAATAGGATAACTAACAATCATGTAACCGACAAAATCTGTAGAATACAACAATCTATTAGTATAAGAAATAAAAATATTTATTTAAAAATTATAACATACGAATAAAGTAGGACGTCAATTATAGAAAACTGACAAATAACTCATACCTATTGGAGTATTAACTTCAACTTTTTTGCTTAACACCGATTTGAAATCAGTGAAACGGAAAAAGTAATGAGGCCCATACCAATTCTTAGTTTTCACAACAGAAGTGAATGCATACAAAGATAGCTTCTGATCATTTCCTGTGAACTTTATCTTAGTAGTGTCTTTAGCTAGAGATGGTTTATGTAATAATAAACAGTCATCAACAACCAAATATTTAAGGAACCGTTTGAAAAGTTTATGCAAACAACTACATTGAATAAATGAACCCTGAAATTAGAAGTAAATAAATTATTTTAGTACATAAAAATGCATAGATGTGGATAAACAGAATTATAAGCAAGATTAGGCAAATTTAAAAAATGTAACCTCTGCATCCATTAATATCATGTCAACACGATATATTTGCTTATCATCACCATTCATTTTTTTATGCCACAAAGATATGATCTTCGCTTTGATGGTGTAGTTCGTGGAATGAGCATTGAGTGACCTAAACATATTAATTTGATTGTTCTCCATTTCACTAGTCGATTAGGAAAATGTTAGTAACAGGATTTTGAAATGTTTTATATGATACTGAATATAAAAGTTGCACAAAAGGAAATGTTTTGTACCTTAAGATGTCGAACACCAAAGCAGAAAAATGACAAAGAGTATCGATGTGAAAACCTTTAAGAATAACATCTATCTATTATACTAAATGAATTCTCTTAAGCCACAAGGTTTATTCTTAGCCAATCATTTTGATGATGTGGACATCCTCTAAATCAAGATAATTCACTTATGGGCGCCAAACTTTGTTCTCTTTGTTATCTTCACACGTGCTCACTCTCTCTCCAATCAAAAACCCTAATTCTCCTTTTCCTTCAATTATCGCCTCTTTTCTCAACACAAACCCTAATATTCTCTGCTGATCAATGGCGATTTTCAGAAAATCCTAAATCTCAACCGATCGAGCCATGAAACTCCATCCTTCCCATTTCCATCTATCCTTACCGAAACCCTAACTGCGATGCAATGAGATGAAGAACATAATCAAATCCAACCGATCGATCTTCTGATACAAGGTTTGTTTATCTTTGTGAATTTTCCGTCATGTATCCGTAGTATGGTATAGGATTATAGTGTTAAGATGGTCAGCCCTTGATTAGATTTGCTGTATTTTTAATCTCTGTATCTAATGGATGTTTTGTATTTTTAATTTCTGAATTATAGAAGTTTCGAAATCCAATTACATCATTACCGTCGATGATTTCAGGTTACTTTGGCGGATAATCGTTGCTCATCATCAGTTACAACTTTCGCCCTTTTCAATCTCAAAAACCCTAGATAGCAGTTCCAAGCAAGTACGCAACATGTGTGTTTTATTCTCTATCTTTAATCCTCTAAACCTAACTTTCTTTGATGATTCGTGTTAATGTATCTTTAATCGTGATTTATCATGGTTTATGTTGATCTTTCGATGTTTTTAAGCATTTGAACATTCACAAAATCAATCTTTAGTGTTCATCTGAAATCCCAATGAATATTTGATGTTTTTCATATATGTTGATCTTTCTAATTTTTGAAATCTCGAATTGTGCCTGAAATCTTGATTAGTGTTTGATGTTTTCAGATCGTATTTGATGTTCTTGGTCACATATGTTAATCTTTTTAATTTTTTCAGTTCATTTCTTGTGAATAACTGGTATGTTTTAGTCCATTTTTTTTCTTTTATCCATGGATCGTTGCCTCTTTATATCATCGTCTGGTGATGATTTTGTTAGTTTTGAACCAGATTCTCTTTTCTATTCAGTTATTGCCTTTGTTATGTATGTTAAATTCTTCAATATCGTTCACAAACTTCCCACTTGCCATCTCTTTAAAAATTGCTGATGTAAACTAAGATTTTTGAGTGTTTTCATATTTTTTTGCCTTTTGTTGTTGATTCTTTTGTAGAAAAAAACCTGATTTAGGCTATAGGTTTTTTTCACTAATTGGTGTTGATTCTATTGTAGAACAATCTGATTTTAGGGTTTGAAATAAATGTGGACCTCAGAACATTGAGGGTCCATAGCTAATGCAGCGGAAGACGGAGTATACAAGTGAGTTGGAGAAGAAGGTATAAACTTTGCAGATGGAAGTGACTACGCAGAGATCTCTGTGTAGGTTACGAAGCTGAAGGTATATGTTTATGTTTGGTTGTGTATGATTTTGTTGAATGTTTGAAATGGGACAAAATAAAAGTGGGAGCAATCCGCTCATTAATTCTTATGTAACTTGGTTATATTAGTACGCAGCAAGGCTTAGTCATTAATTAGACATCTGTAATATTTAGCCAATTGTTGTGTGGTTGGTGAAGATCATTGTCTACTGTCCGATGACAATCCATTTTATATGTTCCAAGTAGTCAGCCATTGGTTAGATTAGTCAGCCCTTGATTCAGTTTTAATATGCCCTCAATCTATATCTTGAGCAAGTAACTATTCGTGATGTTAATTAGACTACAATCATAAGAGATGTTTACATGGGTTGTGATCTTTTTATAGTTCAGGGCAAATAAATTAAGTCTTATAGTTGGACCCCTTAATGGTGAATCTTTTATCAAAGTTTCAGACGTAGATGAAAGTGGAATAAAGGTACATATCTTGAATGTATTATACAATCAACGAAATGGTCATATTTCCATATGAGATATGCTCTTTTGTTCAGCCATGATTTTATTGTTATTACTAACATTCATTTATTTATGATTCCTTTTAGTTGACTTAACATACAACCTTTGAACTTTAGTATCCAAAACAAATCATTTGACCCCCCTAAGTAATGTCGATAGTCATTGCGATTGTGTCTTTAATCTTTAGAGGTATCCATTTTGACCCATTGCCGAATCCATGCATTTTTCCACCTCTAATATTCTATTTATTTATAAAAGTTTCAGGTATAATTTCACTGGTGGATTTATGGCTTCAATAGTGCCTTTGGGATAAGAAACATGACATGTGTGTACCACTGCAAATGTGTTCGGAGTGTTGTTAACTCTGATGAATGCCCTGTTTGCTTGTGTTCCTCCAAATTAGAGAGGTGACTGTTTCATGTGGCTATCCCACGTGAAGTTCTTTTTTTGTTTGAAGACTTTGCATATTGTTTCTGGTGTAAGTTATTGACGAATTATTCTCTTTTGTTTTTATTTCCTCTTCAGAAGCTGATTTTCTTCCAGAAATTGGTTTTCATGGGCTTAGCTGTTGGAACAGATAGCTCTGGTACAGACAATGAAGTTAAGGTCAGGTTGTATGTTGTTGAGAGATCTCTTAAACCAGCATGCAGGCGGGTTAGTTTCTCAATAAACTACCCTTATGCCTTATACAATGTCTGAATTGTTTTCAGTTTTCAGTAGTGTCTTCTTAGTGATTGTTAAAAAATTGAGGTCCGCCAGATAGAAGATAGCATAAGTCTCATATCTAAAATGGAGGGAAAGCATCAATTGGCTTTGCTTGCAATTGAAGTAAGAGTGGTTGCTGAAAGAGAAACGTCTGTGTTCATGCCTGTTTTGTTCCAATAGTGTCCAGATGCAGGGGTCGTAGCTAGTGTACATTTGCACCAATATTATGGGAAAAACTGGTTTATCTTATACTCTTATGATCAAGTTGAATATTTTCTGTTCTGTTCATGTCGATTTCCGACAGCCTTTATGATTTTTTTTTGTAGAAACCATTTCTATAAAATGTATCCCTTTCGGACAATGTTATATCAGTGCTTTCTGAAGCTCATAACTTGGAGCATTACTTGATTCAAGCTTTTAACTCTAAAGATGGAGAAAATGATGTTGGGTCATTTTTTAATCATGAAATTGATTTCTACCAGATGATTGTGTCCTGGTCAACTCGAAGAGCGGGACGAGTCTAAATTGCAGGCGATGATTAAAAGTATTGTGGCGAGCAATTCAGGTTCAACTAAACCTATCAAAATTTTAGCTTATATGGTTCCTTCATTTGGCAAAGTAATTTACTTTTTAATGTAACTTTTTTTTAATTATTTTGGTTTAACTTTTCTATGGTTTAGTTTTTGGAGTTATCATGTGTGGATGTAGCTCAGTATACTAGATCCAAATAAGTTGGTTAAAAATTGAAAGCTTTTAAATTTGCCGGCGATGTGCTGGCTAACGGGTCAAAACAAATAACTACTTAGTATAGCTTGAAATGCATAAGTTGACCGGAAACAACCCCCCCTCTAAGAAAAAAAAAGTAATTTCTTTTTTATATTATTCCAATAATAGTCAGACTTTCAGCATACCTGACCCATTATTCCTATATCAGTGCTTTCTGCAGCTCATAACTTGGAGCATTACTTGATTCAAGCTTTTAACTCTAAAGATGGAGAAAATGATGTTGGGTCATTTTTAATTCATGAAATTGATTTCAACCAGATGATTGTGTCCTAAAGCTTGGTCAACTCGAAGAGCGGGACGAGTCTAAATTGATCTCAACCGCCTTGCTCGAGCTCCAACGCCTATCTTCTTCGGAGGATGGGTGTACCGTCTTTTTAAGCATTACACGCGAATTCCAAGAGCCTTTGAAAGAAGCCCATGGTCGGGACGAGTTGACTACCACATTTGCCGAGCCATGAACTTACTCTTTGAGGCGGAAGACGGAACAGTGAGTTTCCAAAGAACGCAAGGCTATGCATGGAACCCACAGGAGGCCCTAGTTCTTCACGCACCACCTCCCCACCACCAGTATCCACCCCATGGTGATCCGGGTCAATCCTCCTCACAAGGAGGCGGTTTTCCTAATTTTCAAAGCTTACATGATCTTATGCAGGAAAACCTCATGTGTACCAGGAACGCCTACACCCTCGCCAACAACACATACCACCGGGTCGGAGCTATTGAACGCAACATCAACGATATACAAGACGATATCAGCAGCATCCGGGAGCACATGGCGGGGCATGGGGATGGAGGTGATGATAGCGATGAAGATATGGAGTAGAGGGTTTGGAGGAGCAGGAGCGGGTTGATGGCGAGCCCACAGGTTTAAGTCCCTTTATCTATCGAACGATTGGTGGCCTGCGTGCCAGAAGTTGAACAATTTACTTTTCCTTAAACACTTTTATTTTCCGTTTTATTTTTCTTTTACTTTATGCTTGGAACAATTAACTGTGGTAATGTAGGATGTTTGTGTTGCTTGGCGTGGTATTAAGTGATGAAACAGGTACAAACCAAGGCTTGGGGTGCTAAGCCTCAGCACTTATAGGGCCAGGATGGAAAAACCGGAGGAAGAAACCTGTTTTTCAGGCTTTCAGACTGTCCACACGGGGACGTGTCCAGCCAACACGCCCCCGTGCTCACCTCCCAGACCTGCTGTTTGGCTTCTGTTCTGCAGAATTTTACCAGACATGTGGCCGTGTCCAGTGGACACGGGGCCGTGTCCACCTTCTGTAAGTTCTTGTTACTGGCACCTGAACACGGGGTCGTGCCCACTCAACACGGGGCCGTGTTCAGTGCCCAGTAACACAAATTTTTGCTTTTTAAACACTATTTTACACATCTAATCAACCTAAAAATTTAATTTTGGGACACATTGAGGACAATGTGTAATTTAAGTGTGGGGGGGATGCTAAAACCTTGAATTTTGCAAGTCCTAAATACAAGCCTTACACAAAACTCTATTGGAACCGCTAATCACCCCAAATTTTTTTCAAAAATTTCAATTTTTTTTTACTTGTCTAGGTTTAACTCGGGAAATTCAAGTTCTCAAAAAGGTTATATTTTTACAAATTTACAACCGATAGCGTAGTGATAAAAAGAACCAACATAAGAAAATTATGAAAAGGCATAGCAAACTTATTTAAAATTTGATTATATATACTTGATCACATAAAAACCCATTCCCACAAAAGTGAGTTTTGAGCCTTTATTGAGCACACAATTACATATCATTTGACTAAATGCTCATTTTTCGTTTCTTGTGTGAATAGCCGCCTGGTTCTTACGACTCTAGAACTTGCCATGACAATACATTCCCGGTCCTTATCAACTTAAACCCAAGTAAGTAAATGATAGAGGCATTAGGACTACCCTTTTTTATTTCTACACCATTATTTTTCTTTTTCTTTTACCACCTACCCAAAAATCCCCCTAGTTAGCCCCTTTGAGCCTAAACCTTTTCGTTTCATCACCCAAACAAAAACCCTTTTACCCACCAAACCCTTTTTCATTTTTAACCCTTTATTTTAGTAACAAGTTCGGTTCTTCGCAAAAAAAAAAAATAATAAATAAATAAATAAATAAATGATGATGAAGCAAAAAAAAATAAACAAACAAGTTAATCAAAAATAACTTGGTTTGAACAAAAGCTTCATCAAAAAAAAAATTTGCAAAAATACGAAAACCGACACTTGTTACGCTTTTAGCCCTTTTCTACTAACCACTAACCCAACCACCTACCTTTAACCCTAGCCTAACCCTTAACCCACAAAGTCCTCTTGATATCTACAAAGGTATAAAAGTTAAAAAGGAGGAGGATTGATTTCTTGGCAAGCCTATGGTAGGAATAAGTTCCATGCCGCTCTCGAGCGATTCACTAAAAATACACCTTCGGCCGAGTGTGAGTGATTTCCCCGTGAGGTATGTGAACTTGTATATAAATAGAATTTTAAAAAGGCATGTTATACCCAAATAAGTAATTTCTTTTATGAAAATTTCTAAATAAATCATTACGAATAGGAGTGTAAATAAATAAAAATAAAACCCCAAAAAGATCTTGGAAGTCCCGACACTCTACGACAAGCCCAAAACCTTCTCTTCTACCTATTCCATTTGGGAGTGTAAGCCACATATTAAAGAGTTTTGCTTGAGGACAAGCAAAAGTTCAAGTGTGGGGGTATTTGATGTGTGTAAAATGCAACATATAAATTACATCAAATGAGGCATAAAACTAACCCTTTTTAAGTACTAATATTGGAAAAAGAGTGTTTTTGTCTTCCTTTTGTATTTTCAGGATTAAATGAGCTCAAAAACACAAAAGAAGCAAAAAGGCAGCTAAATCCAACATAAATACAAGGAAAGGAACATTAGTGGACTGCCCGACCCCTCAACGGCACCTTCCAAAGCAAAAAGGAAAAGACAGAAGGCTGAACACGCCCCGTGCTCAGCCAACACGGGGCCGTGCCCAAGAAGCAGCAGAAAAGACAAATCCATAGAAGCTTCTATTGCCCATCACGGGGCCGTGCTCAGCGGACATGGGGGCATGTCGAAAGTACAACAGGCGCATTTATTGTAATTGCGAATTACAATTAATGAGGAGAGAGATTGTCAGACGGACACGGGGCCGTGCCCAGCGGACACGGGGCCGTGTCCAGCTCTCTGTTCAGCCTATAAATAGGAGTGCTTGGATTCATTTCATCTTATCCCTTGGCACACCACCTCTCTCACACTTCATCCACCACCCACCACCATCATCCACCACCATCATCCATTATCCATCGTAGAGTGTGTGAGTCGTCTCGGGATCCAAGATTGATCGTAAGAGTTCTTGACAATCAAGGCCATGTTTGCCTATGTCTCTTACATCACTTGGTGAAGACAAAGTGTCTAGTATAATACTTTTTATTTCTAATCTTTTGCACTTTTTATTTGGTTTTGTATTAATGACTTTAATAACTAGTTACTTATGTTGAAGGTGATCTTTCCTTATCGTTTGTCCGTGGTGTCTTGGCATTATTTTACTGTCTATATAAAATAAAGGATTTTCACCATTCATATCTCCACGGTCTATATGGAGGTATGTTGGCTACCTGGTAGGGGGTTAAGGGAACGGTTTGGTAAAGGTCTTGCCATTGTTCAGCGTTTAGAGGTCCTGCAATGGACCTGGGTCAAATTTAGTAGGACCTCCTTCAATACTTCACGGTATTGGATGGCGGGGGTCCAAACTCTTTGATCCCCTCATAAGTTAACTACTATTAATACTATAACCCGGCTATTTTGGACTGTATCCCTGCTGACTCAGAGCCGAGGGTAACGTCACCGCCAAAAGCGGGGCCTACCACAATACTGCATTAATAACTTAATTCATTATCTTCCAATAATCCACCCTTTTAGGATTGTATCCCTGCTGACTCAAACTACTGGGGTGAGGGTAACGTCGCCTTCAAAAGAGGGGCCTACTACAATAACTAAGATAATCTCTTAATTATGTGCAAAAGTGCGGAAATAATCAAAGGTTATACTAGATATGAGTCGGAACCAAGTGATTCATCTTGTCTATCTGTTTTTATTTTTATTTTATTTTCAGCATTTTAGTTAGTTTTATTTTTCTTAGTTTAAAACATTTTTCTAAACTTTTATTTTTGGTTAGACGTTGAGGATAAACCGGTACTAAAAGCTCTTGTGTCCTTGGACGACCTCGGTATCTTACCAACACTATACTACACTCAACGATGGGTGCACTTGCCCATATGTGTGTTTAGTGTCAGTGAAATATCGTGTTTTATAAATTTAAAACTTGGCTAAAATAAGTGTTAAAAAGGGATTAAAATATACACCTAAAATATACGACACTTACCGCACATCAGTGTACTTTACTTTGAAGTTTATTTCTGTAATACTGTAGTTATTCTGTTTTTTCACAGTAGTTTTCTATACGGAATTTAAAAAAGAAAGAGACTGTTTGTGGGCCGGCCCGACCCGACCCGATCCGTTCAGACCCACACTACGAACTTAAGGGATGGTGTTGGATCTGGGTTTAGAAATCCATCTCATTCATGTTACCACTACATCCTATCATTAAACTTATACCCATCTATTGCCCGCCGACTTAAATTACGTTGACTGATGGACATTTCTTATTTGTCCGTCTTTAGTTCCAGCCTCTATTGGTGCCAACACATGGGTAGTTAGCGGTTTTGGGTATCACACAACGTAAGTAGCAAATTTTTTTACAAGTAATTATCTTATTTAGCCTATTTGGTGATGGTGACTGAATGGTTGGTTTAGTAATGGGTCAAAACGGTTAATTATTAAGTGCTGGCCAGAACGTGTTGGGCCAACCTACAATCACTCTTTTTATCCATTTCTTTGAAATCTAAAATTTATAATATGCAAAATATAACTTAACAAAATATAATTTATAATTAAAATTTATTAAATGCGGGTCAGAACGTGTTGAGCCAACCTACAATCACTCTTTTTATCCATTTCTTTGAAATCTAAATTTATAATATGCAAAATATAACTTACTAAATCTTCCTCAGTCTGTGAGAAT
Organism: Helianthus tuberosus; assembly: GCA_030545235.1. NCBI lineage: Eukaryota > Viridiplantae > Streptophyta > Magnoliopsida > Asterales > Asteraceae > Helianthus > Helianthus tuberosus. The sequence continues at coordinate 41,379,552 of CM060433.1, read as the reverse complement.
TTGAAGGACATTTCTTATGGCTTCCGGTCTGTTTGACCCAAATGACATGTTTACTTTTTATTTCAAGCTTTTAGTTTAATCCAGTTGATATGTCAGATGTAAGCAAGTTAGGTTTTCTTGCTATTTGTTTATTTGGTTTTGAAGAACCATGGAAGGTCTGAGCCACTTGCACATTTAAACGACTGATGGTATATGTGAAATTCATGGTCAGCTTTAGGAAGATCAACTTTTGCACTGAAATAATTCATACGGCTGAATAATACAAACTACTACAATGGTTCCCCACAATATCATTAGTGATTCAGACAAGATTAAACCAAAAACGCGTCATATTAATCCAGCACATACTTAAATCTATGAGATTTGACCCGAAGCGATTTGACGCTTACCCAACCAGCTCTTACAACATATGTAAAAACTGGCAGTACCTCATGGGTTAATAAGGGCAGACCAAAAGCTATTGGTAACCTGCAAATACCACTTAAGCATTCATCTAAACAATGAAAAATGGTAAGTTTATGCATTTATCCAGTACAATAGTTTGTTGCTTTGTAATGAGAACTAATACACTTTCATAAATTTGATTATGCAGGGTACAAGAGAAAACGAACCAGATGTAGCCGATTACATTCGTTGAATCATATTTAATAGCTTGCTGAGTTTAATCATTCTTTATAGGTTATCTCTAAGTTTTTTACTTCAAAGCTGAACAATTTATATGTGAAGGCAAAAGCTATTATTAGGGATGGGCAAATGGTATCGGTTCGGAACCGGTACCGAATTTTCAGACCCAACTCGATTTTTGGTACCGACATTTTGCGTTTTCGGTATCGGTTCAGTTTCAGTTTTTACCTTCATATACCGCTCTGCTCCGTACCGGTGCCCATTTTTTGGGATTTTCGGTACCGGTTTGTACCGAGTTTATCCCGTGCTTTATTGTGTTGCGTATTCAAAAGATGATTAATGTTTCCAATGGATTTCAAGTAGTAGTACAACTAATGATGGTGTTTGAATGTTTCGTATTCAAAGGATTGTTGCGACCAAGTCTTTGATTAATGTTTCGATGGATTTCAGGTAGTAGTACAACAAGCGGGTATAGTTCATACATTGGCTTCAATGCCAGTAGATATTATATGTTTGTGTTAAGCCACCCGCGAAACTCGCGGGATCTTAGGCTAGTCTAACTTATAGAATATACTATGATAATGTTTTGGAATGATTGGAAAATATTTTTGGAAGTTGTAAAATTGAATCAATCAATTTTACTTAAAGAAAGTATTGTCGGTTACATTGTTAAATTTTTAAAAAATCAATTTTAATTGAAAGTTTGAAAAAATTTGAATCAGGTCAAACATCATATCTAATCTAATAAAAATGAATAAATTAAGGAAAAAATACACTTTTCGTCCTTTATGTTTGTATCAGATTACAACGGATAGCCTTTAACTTTAATAATTACAGTCACAATCCTTTATTTGCAAAACCCGTTACACTTTACGTCCTTTAGTACTAACCAGGTTAATTTTTTCAGTCAAGTTTATTCACTTAAGGGTATGTTGGTCAATTCAGGTTTTTATTTAAATGTTTAACAAATATAACCAAAAAAATTACATATTAACTTCATCTTCCCCAATTTTCTATTCCCAAAACCCTAACCACCACATCTTGCCACCACCACCTCATCCGGTCGCCACCACCACCACCACATCCTGCCGCCACCACTCCGGCCACACCCACCTCGATCCTATAGAAGTCACCGGACGATACACCGTTAGGTGTGAATTTCATAACTACAGACATCCTGTACATTTGTAGATCACGTGTCGGTCATGTGTATGTCTGTACCTTAATAATATCGTCTACAAATGGGCATAATATAGTGAAAAAGCAGATATATATTATAAAAATCTACAATACACACATATATACATACTCTGTGTTTGTACATCTCCTCTGTTCATCAATTCTAGAATAATTTAACATGAAGAATAACAAATCACACAATCATACACCCACACACACTCAATCGGAGCCGATAAGAGACACCTGTTCATGATCAAACCGATTTTCCGTCACCGGAGGTGTGTTATCTCAACCCACGTGTATTTCATTTTCTGGTCACAATATTGTTGAGGTGGGTGTGGCCGGAGTGATGGTGGTGGTGGCAGATATGGGTCGCCTGAAAGCCTAAAACCAGAAGTTCAGTCAGATCTGAAGTCGTCGGATCTTGTTCTCACCGGAAAGCTGAACCGTATAAGCTTTGGAAATGGTGTCTCCTTCCACACCAACGTGTCTCCTGTCCACAAGACTCTGGATCAGATGGCGGCTTCCCACCATAAGACTCCTGTCCGCGACACCAACGTGTCTCCTTCGGTCAAGAACTGCGAAACGGAAATGGTGTCGAGTTCAGCAGCGTGGATTTTGTGAATGTGAGGGGCTGGATCTTGATGTTCTCTCTTGGATCTTTCATCAGATCTAAGTGGTATGTAGAGAGAGAATAGAGGGAAGATGATGCTGATTTATGTTTATAGATTTTTTTAATTTTGACATTTTTTTATTTATTAAATGACTGGTTTGCCCTCACATGGGTTGCATATGACCTCACTTAACTGGAAGTTTTAACCGTGTTAGGGTTAAAGGACGTAAGATGTAATGGGGTTTGCAAATAAAGGACCGTGACTGTAATTATTGAAGTTAAAGGTCATCCATTGTAACCCGCTACAAACATAAAGGACGAAAAGTGTAATTTACCCATAAATTAATTTGGATGAAATGAAACATATTCAAAAAACAAAACCATAGACATATTATTACAACCAAATAAAACCTAATAAATCATGACAATTATTCTCAGGTGTATCATCAAATAAATAAAAACATCCACCTTATAATAATCCCTAGATGGATCTATATGAATTAAACACACAAACGTGTATATGTAACATATTAAACGAAACAGAGGAATGCATCAATGATATCCATCTCCTAATGTTCATTCAGAAATCTGCTTTACAAGAGATTTTCAATAGGTGTAAAAAAATATGCATTATGAACACATACCACACCAACATGTCGATGAAACCTAAAACATCATGACAATCCTTCTGAAATGTATCATCAAATAAATAAAAACATCCAGTTTATCCTAATCCCTAGGATTGGATCTATATCAACAAAATACACAAACATGTGTATGTAACATATTATATGAAACAGGGGAATGCATGAATGATATCCATCTCATAGTGTTCATTCAAAAATCTGCTTTAAAAAAGATTTCCAAGACATATATAAGAAAATATGCATTAATATGAATACATACCACACCAACATGTCTATGAAACCTAAAACATCATCACAATTCTTTTGAAATGTATCATCAAACAAATAAGAAAATCCAGTTTATCATGATCCTTAGGATTCAACCTATATGAATAAAACACACAAACATGTATATGTAACATATTATACGATACAGGGGAATGCATCAGTGATAGCCATCTCGTAGCGTTCTTTCACAAATCTGCTTTACAACAGATTCCCAAAACTTATATTAGAAAATTAAAAAAAAAGATTTTACCATAGTCCCAATGAATGAGTATATATGAACATAACACTACAAACCTACCTATGTAATATATTAAACCAAACAGGGGAACACATCAATAATATTCATGTCGTCGTGTTCATTCAGAAATAATCCTTACTACTAATTTCAAGCACATTTCAAAAATTTGAGAAATTTATAAGAACATAAGAAAACAATATTCAAGATAAGTGAATGAAAACATGACTCATATTTCAAAAATAAAAAACACCTTAAACCTACTTAATAATATCAATGTATAAACCTAACTTGATGATTGATGAACGCAAACCGTTAATCTAAAGAATATAGCGGAGATTAGGTTACAGATCTTGGCGGATAAACAACACAAATAAATCAAAATAAAAAAATTAAGACATATGAAGGAAAATATACAAAAAAACTTCCAATTAAATTACCGATTCAAACCCTAACTATATTGAAGAGAGCCATGGATGATGGATGAATGATTTCTGAAATGTGATGAAAAACAACAACTTCAGTTTAAATTAACATACCAGATGTAACAACCCGACTTTCCGAGTAAAGTCAAAGTCAAAGTCAAGGTCAAGTTATGTTGTTACTCAGACCTGACATTTCTTGCTTAATTATTGCTTATTTCTTACTTAAATGACTTGTACTCTCGAGATTCGATATATTGGTTAACGAAATTTTTTAAATAATGTCCTATAACTGATACGTGGTCGAAAACCGGAGTTCGTTTATGTCTAAGTTCATGTTTTTACTTAACTTTTTATCCCGAATAGCCTACTTGTAAAAGGGTTTGTATTTTCCAGATCTTGTGAAGTTTAAGGAGCTAATTGGGAGCTAAACGGACCACCGGGACGAAAAACGAGCCACCGGGAAGCGAAACGGGTCAACCGGGAGCACGGAACGCGAAAAACGAGAATTGAAGAATTGAAGCATCGTCGCCGACGGTCAGAGAGCCCGTCGGCGATGCCCCGTGTATATGTCCGTAGCCGCAAAAGCCGTAAGCAGCAAGATTAGCCGTCGGCAGTTTTTTAGAAACCACACGCCGTCGCCGACGGGGCTTCAAGCCGTCGGCGACGGCTCACCAATCTTCAGATCGTAAATTCTTGTTTCTTTGGTGACAGGAACGAATCAAAAGGGGGTGGTTGACTATTATTGGGGAGTTACACTTGGGTTTTGAGTTTGAACATTATCTTGGAGCCTAAACTCATCACCTATCACCTACCATTCATCAATCAACATTCTTACAACCCGAATCATCATCCAATTCATCATCAACCATTCATTCCATAACCCTAATCACCATTCATCCTTCAATCCGTTCATCACCATCAACCACTCCAAACCCTAACCACCATCTTCACAACTTCAAGACTTCAAAATGATGATGTTCGTGTTCTCAACCTCCGGTGATCGAGTTCCTTCGATCACGAGCGGCTAGTTTCTTGGAGGTTTCACCCCCGGTGTAGGTTTTTGTAAGTCTAGGGTTTAAACAATGTTCTTGGTTTGATTTTGTGACAATTTGCTATTTGATTTTGAAGCTTATGACAATTGTCTTGCATTTGTATTGAATTCATAAATTGTCGAGTGAAGATTAAATTTGACTTTATGAAATGTTTATGTGCAATTATGCCTTGTCTAGGTTAGAGTTTACATGTTCTTGGTAACGAAGTGCATTGTGGTCCGTTGTCTATAACGTTGATAGCTTTTAGCACCTAAGCCTCGTGACACTAAATTCGTTAATCATCTATGCAATTGAATTGAATCTAAAACGTGTAGAAACCTTAGGATTGCAATTACCGAACCGGGTGTGAACCTTGTTTTCTCTATATTGTTCAAACAATCAATTTCATTCCTTGCAATTTGTTAATCACTAGTAGTTAATTCGTCCTTTCATTTTAGTAATTCTAATCCACATCTTTTCAATCAATAAAAAATACATAAAAACAAAATAACAAGCTTCATAATAGTGACACCTTTTTATAATTCGATCTAATCGATACACAAACCACATACTCTTCATGGTTCGACCCCTTACTACCACTAGCTATTTGTTAAGGGTAATTTGGGACTATAAATATTATCTTTGACCGGAGCGCGACACTCCGATCAAATTTTGGCGCCGCTGCCGGGGAGTGCGTGCGCTTTGTGTTTGGATATTGTTTGAATTTGCGTGATTAACTGTTTAAATTGTTTAGCTTTCTTTTTGCACTTTGTCTTTTTCCTTGTTACGCGGGTGTGTTACTTGTGCAGAATACAGGTAGTGTATGCATACGCGGAACTCCGGGAGGACTTCACCGTTAGTCTACGAACCGGAAATTGAAAGAGTAGCAAGAAGGAACCTAGCAAGCCGGTTAGAAGCAACACTCGCTTCTAATCAAACCACCAACACACCACAACATACACCATCCATTGAAACCGATTCAATGGCGAACCAAAACTCAAACCAAAACCAAAACCAAAACCTTAACTCGAACCAATTCCAATACCGAAGCAACTTCAATCCCGCTCCAAATATGCAACCTATACCTCCCGAGCGACCGGGTGGTAATAACAACAATACCGGACCACCTACACCACCTTTCCAAAACCAAAATCCCAACCACAATCAAAGAACACCTCAACAACAAAACCTTCATTGACAAACCTCTTTACCCATCAACCTAGATGACCGGAATGACAATTCCGACCGTCGGGGAAATCGTGATCGCGGCAATCCCGCAAATGAAGACCCATTCTTCAACATCGATGACTTAAGGAATGCAATCCCCGATGATGAACCGTATAGTGTTCCCGGTTATCAATCGCCGGAACATGTGAGTGTTCATACGGAAAATTCGGACGACGGGGGATACTATGATGATAGAGCTAATGATGATGAAGATTGGGGCTATGTGAATAGGGGAAACGTCTACAATGCTAGAAGGTATGATGATGAGGAATTTGGCTACCAACATGCCAATTACGTTGGGGACGACGAATACGGTTACGGAGGCGGAAGAAATGATGGTTATGGGAACAACCGTTAACCACGAAACAATGACCAACGGAACCGGAATGATGGGTTTTATAATAACAACAACAATGCAAACCCTAACCGGATTCCTCGTTTCGTGGGAGGTGGTAACCCAAGGGATAATAGAAGAGAGGATCGAAGAGATGATCGAAGAGGTGAAAGACGGGATAATAGAAGACCGGTTGATCAAGAAGTTAATGGTCCACATCGTCGTCAACGACCTCCACGGGGAGTGAATGATCGTTTTAGGCCGGTTGTCACCGAGAACGACTCACCAATCGTTTGTGAGAGGAGGATGTTTGATTGTAAACCACATTACATCAACATACTTCCTCATTTTAATGGAAGATCTAACGACGAACCGTACACACATTTGACAGAGTTTTCTTCCATTTGCGGCACTATCGGGGGGCATAACTTTGCACTAGATGAGGTTAAACTTCGGTTGTTCCAATTCTCATTGAAGGACAAAGCGAAGCAATGGTTCCTTACACTCCCGGCCAATAGCATCCGCACATGGGGAGAAACGCAACAAGCTTTTCTAGATGAATACTATTCTATGGCGAAGACCGATGATGCTCGTGATGAAATTAGGTCTTTTCGCCAATTATTGGGCAAGCCGTTGCATGAAGCCTTTACAAGATTTAAAGAAATGATGCGAAGATGCCCACATCATCAAATAGAAAAGTGGGAGTTGGTCAAGTGCTTTGTACGAGGTTTAGATGACAACACATGGAACCGACTTGAATCAACGAGCAATGGGACCCTTCTAAGCGACCATGAAGATGATGATTGGGAATTCTTGGAACGGATGAGTAAACGTTCGAAAGAGAAAGAATCGGCCGATCAAGCTAAGAAGCATCCCATTTCACGGTCACTTCCCGATCTTGACTCTAAAGATCGGATTTCCACCTTCGAGCGGGAAATGGCTCGTATGAAGAAGAAAGAGGTAAATTCGGTTCAGTTTGCGGTTTGTGAAGAATGTGGAGATATTGGGCATACAACCGAGCAATGTCCAATGGGGTCGAGTGGCTACACTGAAGAAGTCAACCAAGTGTATGGAGATAGGAAACAATACGACATGAACTCCAACACTTACCATCCGGGGTTGAGAAATCACCCTAATTTCCGGTACGGTAACGCTTCGAATCAAATGAACCCGAACTTTCAATCGGGTAATCAAGGTAATCAAGGAGGATCATCGTACAACAACCGTTAAAGTGGTAACCAAGGGGGTTATCAACGTAATTACAATCAAGGGTACCAAGGTATGGACAATAATTACCAAGGTGGGTACCAAAGGAATTACAACAATCAAGGCGGTAATGGAAGCAGGTCGAATAATCAAACCGGTGGCGATGATTTGAGTGCCAAAATGGATGCTTTGTTGAATATGCAAAAAGAATCACAAAACAACATAAAAGAATCTCACCATGATATCAACGAGATGAAGAAGACAAACGAGATTCGGGATAAAGCACATGAGGCATTGGCAAAGCAAGTGGGGCAACTTGCTCAAGAGATGGCTCAAATTCGTGGAAGTGGAGGAGGACTTCCAAGTGATACCACGGTGAACCCTAAGCATCAAGGGTCGAACTCGAGGAACACACGTGAGGTACCAATTAATAAAATTACTTTACGTAGTGGTCGAGTCCTAGATAACGATGTTGAGCCACCACCCGAGTTTTTTGAAGGGGTGGTGGAAGATGCGAGTGATGATGAAGGTAAAAATGGTCAAACGGGTCCAAAGAAAAATGATGTTAAAATTAATAATACTACACCCGTTGTGACCATTCCCGTCCCAAAAGCTAAGGAAAAGGGTGTGGAGGTTAATACCGCCCCTTTTCCCGAAGCCTTGTTGGGACCATCTAAGAAAGTGGTAAACAAACGAGGCCCACAACAAGAAGAGATGTGGGAAATTTTTAAACAAGTCAAAATCAATTTACCACTCTTAGATGCAATTAAGCAAGTACCTTCATATGCTAAATACTTGAAAGATTTGTGCACCCAAAAGCGAACTCACAAGTTTCCTAAGAAACTTGATTTAACCGAAAATGTGAGTTCGATTCTTTCGGGTGCACTTCCACCAAAACTTCAAGATCCGGGAGCGCCCATTATTTCAATACAAGTTGGGGAATTCAAAATGACACGGGCACTTTTGGATCTTGGGGCAAGTGTGAGTATCTTGTCGGGTAGTTTATATGACCAATATGATTTTGGTCCACTTCAAGTGTCTAACACCACCGTGGTGTTAGCCGATTTGACACCTAAACTGCCCCGTGGGGTAGTCACGGATGTAATAGTCAAGGTCGAGGACTTTTACTATCCGGTGGACTTTCTTGTGTTAGATTATGTTTCTTTGGACCGAACCAAGCAACCAACGGTGATCCTTGGTCGACCATTTTTGGCAACATCGAATGCCCAAATTAATTGCAAATCGGGCACGGTCGACATGACTTTTGGTAACCGTCGGTTGCGGTTAAATGTCTTTTCAAGATTAACGGATCCTCTAGTTGGCGATGAATGCTACATGGCGGACATCGTTGACGAGTGTATACCTCTATGTGACACTAGTGTCGAAGAGGAAAACACAATAGAGGAGTGTTTCATGTTTGACGGGTTACAAGGAGAAACAAATCGGAGCATGGATGAAGAGATGAAATAATTGGAGGTTATGGCGGCAAAAGAAGGAAGGCCCACTTGGACACATCAAGTGGAAAGTCTTCCGGAAAGCATCGATACAAAGTTGAAGCCGTCGTTGGAAGAGCCTCCGGTGTTGGAGTTAAAGGTGTTACCCAAACATCTTAAATATGCTTATGTGGGTGAAGTTAGCACGCTTCCGGTTATTATCGCATCAAACTTAACCGGGGAGCAAGAAGAGAAGTTGATGAAAATTTTGGTCACTTATAGAGCTGCTATCGGGTGGACTATTGCAGATTTGAAGGGAATTAGTCCCTCGGTAGTGATGCACAAGATCATCACTGAAGATGGCATGAATCCTTCTCGTGATACGCAACGGAGATTAAATCCAAACATGCGAGAAGTTGTCAAGAAGGAAGTATTGAAGTGGCTAGATGCGGGTATTATATACCCTATCTCGGATAGCCAATGGGTGAGCCGGCACAAACAGTTCCGAAGAAGGCGGGTATTCAAGTCGTCACAAATGACGCAGGTGAATAGGTCGCCACTCGGCCGGTAACCGGGTGGCGTATTTGTATTGACAATAGGAAGTTAAACGCTGCAACTTCCAAAGATCATTTCCCTTTACCATTTATTGACCAAATTGTTGAGAAATTGGCCGGACAAAAATTTTATTGTTTTCTGGATGGTTATTCTGGATACAATCAAATTGCTATACATCCGGAAGACCAAGCAAAGACTACTTTTACTTGTCCATATGGTACTTTCGCATTTAGGCGAATGCCCTTTGGACTTTGTAATGCCCCCACCACCTTTTAAAGGTGTATGACGAGTATCTTTTCAGATATGGTGGGGGAGTCTTTGGAAATCTTCATGGATGATTTCTCAATATTTGGACCGTCATTTGATACATGCCTTGACCAACTCGAAAACGTTTTGCAAAGATGTGTTGAGAAAAATCTGGTTTTGAGTTGGGAAAAGAGCCATTTTATGGTTCAAGAAGAGATTGTGTTGGGGCATGTCGTCTCGAGTCCTGGGATTGAGGTGGATAGAGCAAAAGTGCAAGTCATATCCACTTTGCCTTATCCTACAAGTGTTAAGGGTGTTCTGTCATTTTTGGGACATGCGGGGTTTTATAAGAGGTTCATAAAAAGCTTTAGTGATATAACAAAACCCCTATGCAATTTGTTGTTAAAAGATAAAACATTTGATTTTGATAAAAATTGCCAAAACACCTTTAACATTTTGAAGAAAAAATTGGTAGAGGCCCCAATCTTGCAATCACCGAATTGGTCTTTACCATTCGAAATTATGTGTGATGCAAGTGATTATGCGGTGGGGCCGTATTGGGTCAAAGGGTAGACAAGAAACCGGTTGCCATTTACTACGCAAGTAAGACTCTCTCGGATGCACAATTAAATTATACAACTACCGAGAAAGAGCTACTTGCGGTGGTATATGCATTGGACAAATTTCGTGCTTACATATGGGGTACTAAGGTCATTGTTTATTCTGACCATTCTGCAGTTAGGTATCTCATGGACAAGAAGGATGCGAAGCCGAGGTTAATCCGATGGGTTCTCTTGCTACAAGAGTTTGACTTGGAGATTAGAGACAAGAAAGGAAGTGAGAACGTGGTTGCGGACCACTTGTCTCGATTGGTGGTGGAGGAGGATTCTTCCTGTGAAGAGATTAATGAGAATTTTCCCGATGAGCAAATTTTAAAAGTTGGAATATTACCATGGTATGCTAATATTGTCAATTATTTGGTTACAGGTGACTTGCCAGCTCATTGGGATAGAAGGAAGAGGTTGCACTTCCTATCTCAAGTCAAGTACTACACGTTGGAAGAACCGGACTTATTCAAGTTTTGTCCGGATCAAGTCGTTCGAAGATGCATACCTGACGAGGAGATTCCTAGTGTCTTGATGCACTTGCATTCATTTGCTTGTGGGGGCCATTTCAGTGGTCACAAAACAGGGCACAAAGTGCTCAATAGCGGTCTTTATTGGCCGACTATTTTCAAGGATGCTTTTAACTTTGCTAAAAATTGTGTTGAATGTCAAAAGTTAGGGGGTATTTCAAAAAGGGATGAAATGCCCATGCAACCGATCCTCGTTGTAGATATTTTTGATGTGTGGGGGATCGATTTCATGGGCCCATTCCCTAACCCGCATGGCAACTTATACATCTTGGTGGCGGTTGATTATGTATCCAAATGGGTCGAAGCGATCGCCACCAAGACAAATGACCATACCGTTGTTTGCAATTTTGTACAAACAAACATACTTTCGAGATTTGGGATTCCCCGAGTGATCATTAGTGATGGGGGATCTCACTTCAAGAATTTTAATTTTGGCAAACTCTTGAAACGGTATGGTGTTGACCATCGAATCGCTACCCCCTACCACCCACAAACAAGCGGTCAAGTGGAGGTTTCCAATAGGCAAATAAAAGAAATTTGGCAAAAGACCGTTCGACCCGACCGAAAGGATTGGTCGACGAAGTTAAATGATGCTTTATGGGCTTATAGAACGGCTCATAAAACACCTATTGGAACTACACCTTATCGCTTAGTTTATGGGCGAAATTGTCATTTACCGGTTGAACTTGTGCAACGTGCTTGGTGGGCTATCAAAGAGGTTAACATGAAATATGATGATGCAGGAAAAGAGCGAAAGTTAAAGCTTTGTGAGTTGGAGGAGCTTAGGGAAGAAGCGTATGAGTGCGCCTCGAAGTACAAGGATGATATGAAGAGGGCACATGACGCAAAGTTGAAGCCGAAGGAGTTCGAAGTAGGTCAAAAAGTTTGGCTATATAATTCTCGGCTTAAGTACTTTCCCGGAAAGCTCAAGAGTAAATGGATGGGCTCGTACGTGATTACACGGGTCGGAAAGCTTGGAGATGTTACAATCAAGGACCCGAAGGATGGGTCGAAGCAAACGGTTAATGGGCATCGCCTTAAACCGTTCATTGATGGTAACAATGAGAAAAAGGATGAGAATATGGAGTTGGTAAGCTTCGTGGTAAGTGTGCCAACTTATGAGGTCAAGTGAAAGGACCGGTAACGAATTTTGTAAAGTTATGTACATTTTATTTAATTGTTTGAGTATTTTTGTGATTAATCGTTCTCGTTTCTGTACTAACCCTTGTAATTGTGTGAAGTCCGGACATTCCGAATGGGTCTTGAAGACAAGAGGTATGTTTTTAAACTTATTGGTGTGTATTAGGGACAATACACGACTCTTCGGGGGGTGGTATGGCCGTTAACGGTTTCCGCGTTTTTTTTTTTAAATTTTAACCTATAAAAATTTACAAAAAGTTTTTTAATAGTTTTTAGGATTTTTGTATGTATATAGTTCCTTTATTAAAAGTTCGCAAATTCTTCTCTATTTTTCATAATAAAAAAAAAATAAAAAAAATCAATCAAAAATAAAAAAATTGGATCTTTAAATACCGTCGCCGACGATAATAGTCTTCGTCGCCTACGGTTCTTAAAAGTTTCCGTCGCCCAACATTTGCCGTAGACAGCTAATTAAGCCGTCGGAGCCCGAAACAAAACTACGCTCCGTCGCCGACGGCCCTCTTGCCCGTCGCCGACGGTCACTTTAAATCGCTCCGGTGCTGATTCGAACTTGGGGTCTTATTTCGAGTAAAATCAACTAATATAACCATAATCACTTGACCCGAACCTTGTATTGTCCACACACATGACCCAGAAGTCTGATCATATTCCCTAAACATCAAGAAGCTTCATCAAATCAGAAACCACATCACGTTCTCTCTCCATATCCATCTTCTTCCCCAACTCACCTCAAGAACCCTAATCCTTCTTTCACTCATAACTTCTTCAAATATCCACCAAATCAGTTGATTCTTGAGCCTAACTTGTGTAGTTTTTCGAGAGGAACAAAACCCCCATAACGGTTTCCATCAAATCTTGCTCGTTTGCACGATTTCTGGACGTGAGTTTTAGGGTTTTGAAGAGTGTTCATCCAAGTCTCTTGTTTTGCACTTGTTCTTAGTTCTTCTTGTTATCTAACATCAAAGGTATGAAATTTCAGTAAATTTATGCATGATTTTCATATACATTGTTGACTTCTTCCGAAATTTTAAGCATATTGTTTAAGAGTAGGTTGTTTATCATAATGAAGGATGTTTTAGCATAAACTTAAGAATGTTTACTTGATTTGGATGGGATTTGAGCATGCTTTAGTCTTGGTGATGTGATTACACCAGATTGTTGCATGATTGAGCATAGTTGTGATGTTGAATATTGTTGAAAACATGAAATTTTGCGAAATTTTTGGAATAAACATGTTTAATCGATATAGATGATAAGATGTGCGACTTTGAAAGTTTAAAAAGGCGATTTTACATCTAATTTTTTATTAAAATTCAACATTACATATTATGTTCAAAGTTTGAAATTGTTTGAAGATTTGGGGTGTACTAATTGTTGTCTTGTCTTTTGATTGTAGATATGTTTGGAAGAAGCAAGAAAGCCAAGACCTCCGGGCAAGGTTCGTCTTCAGGAGCCGGGTCAGGCTCGGGGGAATATCAAAGGCGATGGGAACAATTAAGTAATGATCAAAAGGGTGATGGGCAACTTATTCGACAAGATTAGGATTGGGAAGAGGCAAAGAATAGTCAGTCAGCTTCGGTATGGAAAGAAGAGAAGTTGAAGGCTCTTTCCCGATATCGAAACAAGAGATTGGAAGCGAAGATGTGGAAGATGAAGATGGTTACGGGTGTTTCAAAACCCGTACCCGAAAGGGCAGTTTGTGAGCGGACAGTAGATGTCGAGGAGTTTCGAAAGATTGGCATAGTGAAAAAGTTCGAAAAGATTGGTTGGGAGCGAGTGATTGACTGGTGCGATGATATTACCACCAGGGTATATTTGGGTGCGGTGTGTGAATGGCTATCTACGCTACGGTTTGAGCATTCTGATGGGCCGGCTCCTACATGGCGGTTAGTTGGTAATATTGGCAAAAACCAAATGATCATGTCATTCGAGCACATGAATGCTATAGCGAGATTTAATTCGCTTGGGATGGACGCATATGATTACTATGGTTATGATCAATTTTTGGATAATAAAAGAAACGAAGCCGATCCGCCACAAATGCTAGCATCCGTATTGACAGGTTCTGGGGGTGCGGGGGAGTCGAGAAGCGATTTGTCTTTGATGGGAAAGATACTCCAAGGTATCTCGTTAGAGAACATTATGGTACGGTTCGGAGACCGTGGAACGGTGAAGGCACCCGACTGTCGGGTTTTGCATGCATTGTTATATGGGACGCCCAAGCTCTCGTGGCGTCAAATTATTATGATCAACACATGGGATACACGGGAATCGTTTAAACGAAAGATGATTCCCTATGCAAGGTTGATTAGCGCAATGATTCTCCAACAGAATGCATTGCCTCAAAATTCACTGTGGGTGTCAAAGCCAATTGATCAGTTCAGCTTTGCCACTATGAGGCGGTATTGGAAAATAACCGTGAAAGCTTTTGGGCATTTGTACACGGTTGAAGATGAGCAAGGGGATAGTTATCGGTTTAATGACAAAGAGGGTGATGAAGAAGATGAGGAAGAAGAGGGCGATGAGGAGATGCCTGATGTTGAGGAGGAGACGGATCCTTCTGGTCCGCGGGGACCAAGGCAAAGGTATAGGAGGAAGCATCGGGAGATTTCTGCCAATGTGGCAGACTTTGTGAACGAAAGGAAGATACCGTCATACCGGTTGTGGACCCGTGGAAATCAAGCGGTCTACGACAATGTGTCGGCGGGTATTGGTGAAGTAAGAGAATACCATGCTAGTAGGAGCGAATGGGAAGAGGCGCAAGGGGCGTACTCGTAGCAACAATGGGGTTTTCAAGCATCTTTCCGCGAGAGGGTGGAAAAGCAGTTGGAGGAACAACAGCTGCAACATGCGTTACAACAGTCACAAATGGAACGCATGATACAGTTGCAAGAGGAAGAAAGGGCCCATAGACGGGCATGGGAAGAAGAGGAGGCTAGGCGCCAAACCGCACAAGGAGAGTTGGACCAACGCCGATGGGGAGCGTTGGCCTTTTCTAACCAGATGGCGATTAATAACTTCAAAGTGCCTCATGACCAAGAGCTCCATCAAAGAGATTATCAAGCCGGCCTCCCATATGCTGAACATTCGGGTTGGACTGATTACCCCAACCTTCCTCATCCGCAAGGGCCATCCGATCCAACCCCTCATTGGCCCGAGGCAGTCGGCTCGAGTTTTGTTCCGATGCCATACCAACCGCCACCTCAACAAGAATCAAGCCCGCTAGATAACTACAGGGATATGCTTGAGGTCCTCACTGGTTATCCGTACCAGCCGAACCCGCCAGTGAACCCTAATGAGAGATATCAGCGGTAGAGGCGAGGTATGTCGTGTGTTGTTGTTGTATATTATTTTATTTTCGTTATTTTCATTTTGTTATTTAAATTCTCGCCTAGTTAAATGAACGTTGTGGGTGTGTTCCCTATATAACCCTCACGAGACCTCTCGTCCTCCCAAGCTATTGGGGGGTTTAAAAGGGCTTGTTGCATAAGCTAAATGCAACCGTGATTCCTACGAAAGTGAGTTAGGTTTGTTGTTGTTGTAAATTATTTTCCACATAAATCAAAGTGAAATAACGTATAGCTTGGTAATGTTTTCATAAAAGTGGTAGACCTAGGTAACTAACAAATTTTAATGCTTGTGAGAAGCATGCTTCTACACAAGGGTTAAGATTTGTAGGTACATTTGGTTCGTGGGACAACCGCTTTCATGAAGAGGAGAGGAGCATACGAAGAATGAGCTCACAAACTAGGTGCATACGTTTCTTTTTACTTTTGATCTTTAGATTAGCAAATAAGTGGAATGTATTTTGTATATTATTTTTCCGGGGTGAAATTTTGGGGGAATTAGCCGTGTCACATCCCTTGTGCATTTAATACTCTAGTTCTTACACATTGAGGACAATGTGTACCTCAAGTGTGGGGATGGGGGAGTAGTAAAAATTTTAGATTTTGACCCGTTCATTTAAATACTACACATTGAGGACAATGTTCACCTCAAGTGTGGGGATGGGGAAAATTTCAACAAATTTTTCAAAAATGTCTTGTTTCAAAAGCGGTCTTAAAGCACAAGTAACTAAGTCAACGAGGGATGTCACAACCCATGTGGTCTTTTGTCATGGTCAAGTTCGAATTAATAGCATGACGGATATTTAGCGGGTGGTTATTTGGGAATAATCCGCCTAAGAAACTAGTCTTTTATGCATGTCACATACCATACCCTGTTAGATATGTGAGATTTTGAGCCACTTTTATATCATAGATTACATACCTATGTTTCCTTGTTTGAGTGGACCATTAGTCATATATTGTAGAACTTGCAACTTTTGATACGTTTGAGACTATAGACCGAATACAAGCACGAGAATGATTAAGGCATTAGGTAAACCTTTTCTCTTAAAACCATTTATCTATCCTTACCCAAACAAATCCCCTAGTCGCCCATTTTGAGCCTAAACCTTTCGTTTGACCACCCTATAGCCCATAACCGTTAAACTTTTTCTTTTAAACCCGTGTGATGGAAATTCGATTATAGGAATCGTAGTTGTTTAGTTGTTCTTGTTTGTTTGCATAAAAAAAATTAGAAAATATCATGAAAAAGAATGGAAAATCGTTGAAGAAAAACACAAAAAGAAGTGTTAGTAGTTGTCGAATAAAAGGGTGAAAGATTATTGCCCATAGTGATGTTTATATTTAGTTTGTTTAAGTTAGTGGTTTGTAATAAAAATCGAATGTTCATCACCTTATGACTTGTGCTTAGTGTTTGTGATCAATGGTGGAGAACGATTGAGTTGCAAGCTTATGCGGGTATGTGTTCTAATCGGTTTTGAGTGAATATTCTTTGAAGTGCTAATACATTATAAATATTAGCCAATATACAAGCCGAGTGGAGAGAACATTATGAGGGATGTGTTTAGATTGCTGGTTTCACGGGCGGGTTAATCTTGGGTAACCATTTGTGTATGTGAAGTCATATCACCGTTAAATATATTGAAAATTGTAAAGAGTTTGAACTTTAGCATGACATTGGACCTTAACCTTCGTCTCGGGAATGGGGAGTGTATTCGTTGATCGACCCACGTAAAAGTGAAAAACAGTTTTGCTTGAGGACAAGCAAAAGACAAGTGTGGGGATGTGATACGTGATCGAAAACCGGAGTTCGTTTATGTCCAAGTTCATGTTTTTACTTAACTTTTTATCCCGAATAGCCTACTTGTAAAAGGGTTTGTATTTTGCAGATCTTGTGAAGTTTAAGGAGCTAATTGGGAGCTGAACGGACCACCGGGACGAAAAACGAGCTACCGGGAAGCGAAACGGGTCAACCGGGAGCACGGAACGCGAAAAACGAGAATTGAAGAATTGAAGCACCGTCGCCGACGGCCAGAGAGCCCGTCGGCGATGCCCCGTGTATATGTCCGTAGCCGCAAAAGCCGTAAGTAGCAAGATTAGCCGTCGGCAGTTTTTTAGAAACCACACGCCGTCGCCGACGGGGCTTCAAGCCGTCGGCGACGACTCACCAATCTTCAGATCGTAAATTCTTGTTTCTTTGGTGACGGGAACGAATCAAAAGGGGGTGGTTGACTATTATTGGGGAGTTACACTTGGTTTTTGAGTTTGAACATTATCTTGGAGCCTAAACTCATCACCTATCACCTACCATTCATCAATCAACATTCTTACAACCCGAATCATCATCCAATTCATCATCAACCATTCATTCCATAACCCTAATCACCATTCATCCTTCAATCCGTTCATCACCATCAACCACTCCAAACCCTAACCACCATCTTCACAACTTCAAGACTTCAAAATGATGATGTTCGTGTTCTCAACCTCCGGTGATCGAGTTCCTTCGATCATGAGCGGCTAGTTTCTTAGAGGTTTCACCCTGGTGTAGGTTTTTGTAAGTCTAGGGTTTAAACAATGTTCTTGGTTTGATTTTGTGACAATTTGCTATTTGATTTTGAAGCTTATGACAATTGTCTTGCATTTGTATTGAATTCATAAATTGTCGAGTGAAGATTAAATATGACTTTATGAAATGTTTATGTGCAATTATGCCTTGTCTAGGTTAGAGTTTACATGTTCTTGGTAACGAAGTGCATTGTGGTCCGTTGTCTATAACGTTGATAGCTTTTAGCACCTAAGCCTCTTGACACTAAATTCGTTAATCATCTTTGCAATTTAATTGAATCTAAAACGTGTAGAAACCTTAGGATTGCAATTACCGAACCGGGTGTGAACCTTGTTTTCTCTATATTGTTCAAACAATCAATTTCATTCCTTGCAATTTGTTAATCACTAGTAGTTAATTCGTCCTTTCATTTTAGTAATTCTAATCCACATCTTTTCAATCAATCAAAAATACATAAAAACAAAATAGCAAGCTTCATAATAGTGACACCTTTTTATAATTCGATCTAATCCATACACAAACCACATACTCTTCGTGGTTCGACCCCTTACTACCACTAGCTATTTGTTAAGGGTAATTTGGGACTATAAATATTATCTTTGACCGGAGCGCGACACTCCGATCAATAACGCATTCACAACGCTCATTTAAACACAGTTAACGCATTTAAAACGCTCTTTATCGCATTGTTACTCCACGCTATCACATCGCAACGCAAACTCGAAACGCAACTATTGGTATTGTTCTATGTGTGTGTTATTATGTGATTTATTTGTGTGTGCCTCGTATGTGTTTTGGGATGTTATTCGCAAACGCAATCGCAACTCTATTGCATCGCAATCTCATCGCAAACTCGAAAAGCAGATTTACTTTTATGCTTTTTATGTGTTATGTTATTTGTGTAACTACTTGTTTAATGCTATCACATCGCTTACTCGCAACTCGCTTAAACGCAACGCAACGCTTATCGCACGAAACGAAAGTCGGAAAACCAACTCGCACAAGCCGTCCGATCGAATGACCACTCAATCGAATGATCATCCGACCGGATGACCATCCGATTGGATAGCCATCCGATCGACTGGCCATTTGACCCACCCAATTCTCCACCGCCTTATCTCTCCCTCACCTATAAATACTCGCCTGTCACACCAACTGTTCATTGATGTGACAGCTCTATCAGACCAAACATGCTCTCAGTCATTCTCAAGCATTTTTCTCTCGATTCCAAGCGATTCCGTAAGTATTTCTCTCTAAATCTTGTACTTCCATCATCACTACACACTTTCTCATCATCTTCTCCACTGAAATCATACATTTCCATCGTGAAATCGCCCGAGTTGGACTGCTTTAGGATGACGTCACCTCGGTTTCTTATGGAAACTGCTATGTGACCTCATCTCATCAAGATTTGTCCAGATCTAAAGGATTTCTACACATTTTTACACTGATTTCGACAAGATCTAAACACTTTTCAACTAATTCAAACTTTTCTTCAACATTATTCACTCTTCTAAAAACCGATGGAATCTAGACTCATTCAGGCTCTCTACTCATACTCTAGCTGAGAACCGGTCTAAGAACGGATTTCCACTGAAGAGACAACCGATTTACGGGTTGAACATGAAACTCCATCAAGAACAGTTGAGTCTGATCAAACGGGGTGATTCCATCCGATCAACTGAGCCGAACTTGGAACGGTTTCCGTTGTTTGACACGTCGTCATGCCGTCTTCGTCAAAACTCAAAACTTTTAACTTGGAAAACTTGTAAAGTTTAAAAACACCAGATCGCCGATCGAATAGCCATTCTATCGGATGACCATCCAATCGAATGACTATCCGATCAGGTGACTGCCCTTTATAAGTTCAACACTTAAAAAATTTGACAAAACTTCAAAGAATATCACACTTTCAATCGAATAGCCATCCGATCAAATGGCCATCCGTCCGGATGACCATCTGATCGAATGACTTTAAATTATACTACAACAAAAACTTCAAAAGTTTTACAAACACTCCCCACTCATTCGAATGGCTATCCATTCGAATGGTCATCCGTCCGGATGACCATCCGATCGACTCACCATCTGATCACTCATCTCACCTAACACGTTGTTTACACGTTGTTCAACACTTACGCTATCGTTCTATGATCAGGATAATCTCCCACGCACTCCCTTCAATCCAAGACTGTGTTTATTTACTAAACACATACAATGAGTATACTCGAACCCTTTTTCGCTTAACGCACTTTTGGGTGTTACATACGTTATCTATATCAAATCACATCAACACACAACACAAACACTTTTAAACGCTAATCGCTCTCGCATGTTACGTGTTTCGATGAATGCTTGTATGTTATGTTTACATAGTGATTGTTGTCTGACAACTTAGCAACGATAGTACTATAGTTTGGACTCAACACCTGTCGTGGATAGGGGTTGTTATGGGTTTTACTTCACATGGTCACAGTGGTGATAATGTGTTGCACATTCTACACTCGCAGTCATGTCGGTTGCATATGTGATTGTCGATAGCTTACTTGCTTCACATTTCTACGTGTTACATGCTGGTTATGCGTAAATGCTTTCGCTATACTATATGCTATTAAACTTGTGTGCTCACCTTTACACTCTGTGTATTGACTTTATTTTAACGTATGTGACAAGTTGATTAGGATGCTTTGCTTGGTGAATCAAGTAGGTGGTCTAGAACCGTCATTCAATAAAATCTGAGTTGTCGGAACAGTTTATTTGTCTTTGAGAACAATGTCTGTAATAACTGTTATTGCTTTATATGTTATTGGTATGGGACTTTAACGTTAAATATATCGTAATTAATAGTTGTTATGGATTCTCTTAGACAATCTGTTTCGCATAGTGCCACGCCCCGATGTTTCCGCCATCGGTTGGGGTGTGACACCAGATACATAATCGAAGATAAAAATACCAACCTTGAATCGATTTACACATTCATGAATCAATTTACTGAAGATAAGAAGGATCCTCTATAGAGGAATTCTTCGTTTTTGCGATGATGGTGTCAAAAAATGAGTGATTAGAACATTTAGGGTATCTTTACATCATTATATACCGTGGGTCAAAACACCGAGTATGGATACCACACGCGGGATCCGTAAAAAAATAAGTGGTTTCCCACATTTTCCCGCCAAAAACAACAAATGGTTACACCAGAAGATGCCATGTGTTCCAAACCTTATATGTTTATATTATATGTAGATAGTTTTTGAAATTATATTTAATAATATTTAGTGTTTGTAAAGTTATAGTTCTTTCAATTATATTTAATTATTTTACTAATAAAATTAAAACTAACCTTAGACGACCATATATGTTTAGATAATATTGTAGTTTTTACAACCTCAATAACCATTCTTTTCAACACAAGTAATAAAACAATTTACACAAACAACCCCTTTTATTAAATTAAAGAAGTACATAAGTGGTCCTTAAAGTTATAAACATTGTTTTTGTTATTTCATAGAAACCTAACAAAAAAAACAAACATTTGTTAGTCCTAATACTCTAGGTTCTTACAAAATTAAAAGTTGGTACCCAGAGTATAACTTTAAACTATTAATATATGATCTTGTTACTTCATATAAACCACATAGACTAACGGTGTAATTAACTCAATCTTTTATTTTTTTGATTTAACAAAATTACATGTTCACCATGATATGGTATCATGTCTATTTTAATTCAACCCTTCAATTATTTCTTTTCTGCATATTTGGTCCTTCTTGTCCATGTTACTTTTACTTTGAAGTTAACAATCATTCAATGAAAACAATACTGCTTGAATAGAAAAGTTTGTTCAAAAGTTTGTTTAATTGAAAAAAGGACATTATACTTTGAGTTAAATGCCATTTTAGTCCCTGTGGTTTGGGCCATTTTGCCAGTTTAGTCCAAAGGTTTCATTTTTAACCTGTGGGTCCAAAAAGGTTTTACAGTTGCCATTTTAGTCCACTGGGTTAACTTCATCCATTTTTTCTGTTAACCAGAAGGCCAATTTGGCCATTTTGTATGTAATTCTGTTAACTAAAAGGGCAATTCAGCCATATAAAATGTCCGAAATGGCCTTCTGGTTAACAGAAAAAATGGATGAAGTTAACCCAGTGGACTAAAATGGCAACTGTGAAACCTTTTTGGACCCACAGGTTAAAAATGAAACCTTTGGACTAAACTGGCAAAATGGCCCAAACCACAGGGACTAAAATGGCATTTAACTCTTATACTTTTATATTAATTAAAAGACAGAGAGATTCTAACATAAATCATCATTTTCATATAATTACTATTAACTATAACACGTTTTTTCAAATGTCTTTGAACGTGCGGGGACCATGACATAGGAGGCAAGCGATAACCCATTCGTTTGATATTTACAAGAATCCGAACATCGGCGTTATGAACTCACATTGGTTTACGATTTACTTAGAATATACCATTTGAATTTTGCTAATCCGCATCACGACGCACGCAAGCAAGCAAACTACTAGTTGAGACTAAAGGTTTTGCATTTTAACTTCTTTCTTCTATTGACCGAGCTTTATACATAAATAATTACCCTTATAAAAGTGCATAGAGGGGTGTTTTATACCCATGATTGTTTACTAGAAAACATATATTTTTCCCAGAAGTCTAAGCTCGTCACTTAAATAGTTGGGTACTTTAGGTAAAAATGTAAAAACCAAAAGAGAAATTGACATCAAAATTTGAGAATCAAATGTAAAATCTGTTATTTTAGTGTACTAATATTGAAAAAAAAAATTAAACGGGTCGTGTTCATGTATACATGAATAATTGTTTTGTATTCAAAGTGTTGGAGTCAAATAGCTGCTATGGTGTGGATATGTATAGAGCGATGCTATGCTGGCTCCTCACCTGTCGACATCATCCTTTTTTGATTCTACGCTTTAAAAAGTTTGTTATGTTAAAACTAACATCTTTTGCATTTTTAGTTTCTTAAAATTCATGCATTTGAATCTTTGTGGGAATTTAGAGTGTCTAAAACTATTGCTAAGTTTTTTTTATACTTAGGTTGAAAAAAAACCCTTTAAAATATGTGTCCAAACCCTGACGATAAGGCCTAGCAAGAGCACGTAAACACTATGCCTAGAGATAATAACATCTCTATATGGAGACACACTATGCCTAGCGATAATAACATCTCTATATGGAGACACAACTCGCTTTGTTTCCTTGTAGTGACCAATGTGGCTTGATTCTCAATTAACCAACCCATTTCGACAATGACATCAAACCATCTATTAACCTAGGTCTTGATTCTCAACGATTTATCGGCTAGTTTCCACCCATTAGGCACAAAACAAGGTTGGACCGGCATTGATGGCTTTGGGTGGTTGCATTGAAAAAGCAACATACTGGATATTAAACCCGAGAGTTGCTGCTACATCAAGCAGTGTGGATGCCATGATGTTTTTTTTGTTTCGGTCATGCTAACCTTCTTGCCGAAGTTCATTGACGATGGTGATAGATAGCGGAAATCGAAAGTTGTAAATTGATAGCCGGCCTGATTCGAGAAGTGCAATTACACGATACAGGGGAATGCATCAGTGATAGCCATCTCGTAGTGTTCTTTCTCAAAGCTGCTTTACAACAGATTCCCAAAACTTATATTAGAAAATTAAAAAGAAAAAAAAATTCATTTTACCATAGTCCCAATGAATGAGAATATTTGTGAACATAACACTACAAACCTACCTATGTAACAGATTAAACCAATCATGGGAACACATCAATAATATTCATGTCGTCGTGTTCATTCAGAAATAATCCTTAGTACTAATTTCCAGCACATTTGACAAATTTGAGAAATTTATAAGAACATAAGAAAACAATATTCAGGATAAGTGGATAAGTGAATGAAAACATGACTCATATTTCAAAAATAAAAAACACCTTAAACCTACTTAATAATATCAATGTATAAACCTAACTTGATGATTGATGAACACAAACCGTTAATCTAAAGAATGTAGCGGAGATTAGGTTACAGATCTTGGCGGATAAACAACATAAATAAATCAAAATGAAAAAATTATGACAGATGAAGGAAAATACACAATAAAACTTCCTATTAAATCACCGATTCGAACCCTAACTATATTGTAGAGATCCATGGCATAATCGAAGATAAAAATACCCACCTTGAATCGATTTACACATTCATGAATCAATTTACTGAAGATAAGAAGGATCATCTACAGAGGAATTCTTTGTTTTTGCGATGACGGTGTCAAAAAATGACATCATTATATACCACGGGTCAAAACACCGATTATGGATACCACACGCGGGATCTGTAAAAAAATAAGTAGTTTCCCACATTTTTCCCGCCAAAAACAACAAATGGTTACACGAGAAGATGCCATGTGTTCCAAACCTTCTTTGTTTATATAATATGTAGATAGTTCTTGAAATTATATTTAATAATATTTTAGTGTTTGTAAAGTTATAGTTCTTTAAATTATATTTAATTATTATTACTAATAAAATTAAAACTAACCTTAGACGAGCATATATTTTTAGATAATATTGTAGTTTTAACAACCTCAATAACCAGTCTTTTCAACACAAGTAATAAAACAATAATTGTATTTTACACAAACAACCCTTTTTATTAAATTAAAGAAATACTTAAGTGGTCCCTGAAGTTATAAACATTGTTTTTGTTATTTCATAGAAACCTAACAAAAAACAAACATTTGTTAGTCCTAATACTCTAGTTTCTTACAAAATTAAAAGTCGGTACCCAGAGTATAACTTTAAACTATTAGTATATGATCTTGTTACTTCCTATAAACCACATAGACTAACGGTGTAATTAACTCAATCTTTTATTTTTTGATTTAACAAAATTACATGTTCACCACCCTTATGTTATAGATTTTTGGAACCTCCAACCAAGGTAACAAGGCCAAATACAACCATGATATGGCTTCATGTCTATTTTAATTCAACCCTTCAATTATTTCTTTTCTGCATATTTGGTCCTTCTTGTCCACCTTACTTTTACTTTTACTTTGAAGTTAACAATAATTCAATGAAAACAATACTGCTTGAATAGAAAAGTTTGTTCAAAGGTTTGTTTAATTGAAAAAAAGGACATTATACTTTTATATTAATTAAAAGACAGAGAGATTCTAACATAAATAATCATTTTCATATAATTACTATTAACTATAACACGTTTTTCAAATGTCTTTGAACGTGCGGGGACCATGATATAGGAGGCAAGTGATAACCCATTCGTTTGATATTTACAAAAATCCGAACATCGGCGTTATGAACTCACATTGGTTTACGATTTACTTAGAATATACCATTTGAATTTCTATTGACTCTTTGTACACAAATAATTACCCTTATAAAAGTGCATAGAGGGGTGTTTTATACTCATGATTGTTTGCTAGAAAACATATATTTTTCCCAGAAGTCTAAGCTCGTCACTTAAATAGTTGGGTACTTTATGTAAAAATGTAAAAACCAAAAGAGAAATTGACATCAAAATTTGAGAATCAAATGTAAAATCTGTTATTTTAGTGCACTAATATGGAAAAAAAATTAAACGGGTCATGTTCATATATACGTGAATAATTGTTTTGTATTCAAAGTGTTGGAGTCAAATAGCTGCTATGGTGTGGATATGTATAGAGCGATGCTATGCTGGCTCCTCACCTGTCGAAATCATCCTTTTTTGATTCTACGCTTTAAAAAGTTTGTTATGTTAAAACCAACATCTTTTGCATTTTTAGTTTCTTAAAATTCATGCATTTGAATCTTTGTGGGAATTTAGAATGTCTAAAACTGTTGCTAAGTTTTTTTTATACGTAGGTTGAAAAAAAACCTTTTAAAATATGTGTCCAAAGCCCGACGATAAGGCCTAGCAAGAGCACGTAAACACTATGTGTCACACCCCAACCGATGGCGGAATCATCGGGGCGCGGCACTGAGCGAAACAGATAGTCCAGAAGTTTCCATAACAGCTATCATTACCATTTAATTAAAGCAATACGTCCCATACCGTATCTTAAATAGTCAAACAGGTTATTACAGATAACATCAAAACAAATACTCTGTTCCGACAACTCAGATTTAAACATAACTAATTTATTTGTTGGTTTCTAGGACTCCAGTTCCTAGCTTCAATTTCATCACAGCCCGAGAAGCATATAAACAACCTAGGTACCTGTCACATACGTTGAAATAAAGTCAATACATAAAATGTAAAGGTGAGCATACAAGTTTGATAATAGCATAATAGAGTTCGAATTCGTTTACGCATAACCAGCATGTACACATAGTGAAATGAAGCACGTTAGTTATCGACATAGATCCATCGATACCAATGACTGCGGGTTGACCGCCCGAGGCAGTTCGCAATACATTACTACCACCGTAATCCATGCAAGTAAAGGATCCTTAACAACCCCCGTGTGAACGGGTCGTGAGTCCAAACTATAGTACTATCGTTGCTAAGGCAGGTAGACAGCATTCCATGTGTAAACATAACAAACAAGCATTCATAAGCCACGTATAACATGCGTAAATGGTTTAGCGTTAAAATAGCTTGAGTAGTGTGATAGTTGTAGTTTGAATATTCGTAACGTATTTAACACCCAAAAGTGCTAAAGCAAAAAGGGTTCGAGTATACTCACAGCGATTGTGGATTGAAGGGAGCGCTTTACAGCGAGTACGGTTAGCCTGAATAGAATTGATAACGTAACGATAAGTGGCGCGTAAAACAGTACAAGTGAGAGTGGTTAGGATGGCTGTTCGCGCGGATTAGCTATCCGTGAGAGGAAGTCATCCGTGCGCACGACTTATCCGTGCGCACGACTTATCCGTGCGGATGGTGATGCGTGCGGATGGTGATCCATCCGGATAAGCCATCCGTGCGTGCGACTGTCCGTGCGGGTGGTAACCCATGCGGATTAGTTGTGCGTGCGGATGACTTATCCGTACGGACAAGTTGTTCGTGCGGATAAACGTTCAAGTGGATTGTTTCTTCCTAAGTGTGAGATGTGTTTGTGTATGATGGCTTGTGCTTTGGAGTTTTCGTTGTAGCATTTAGAAAACACATAAGTGTTTCTACCTTTCAAGCCGGTCGCGCGGACGGCAGTCCGTGCGTGCGGTAGTCCGTGCGGAAAGTGGTGATCCGTGCGGACAGTCTGTGCAGATGGGCAGGGACCATCCGTCCGGATAGTCTGTCCGTGCGTACGACTTGACCGTGCGGATGAACATTGTTTGAATTTCATTTTAAGGCCTTAGTATCTCATGATCCGAAGAGTAATCCATTCAGAGGTCATCCGTCCGGATTGCTCATTCGTCGACACTCAAACCTTGTTTGGAAAGTGGGTCCCAAGGGTAGCTCGTCCGGGTGACAACCCGTCCGTATGGTCTGTACGCGCGGACAGCTAGTCCATGCGGACAGCTTGTCCGTGCGGACAGCTAGTCCGTGCGGGCAGCTAGTCCGTGCGGGCAGCTTGTCCGTGCGGGCAGCTTGTCCGTGCGGACAGCTTGTCCGTGCGGGCAGCTTGTCCGTGCGGACAACTGGTTTGATTGTTCCGTTCGTCTACACTTGGTTTCTGTTGTCGTTTATCGAGACGTTCTGATCACGTGGCAACCACTTGGAATTGTATTCTCACCCGCGTGACTAGACCGGTCAGGAACCACCCTAACTCGGCCTGTCAGCGACTCAGAACGGTCATTCCGGTTGGCCCCGAAATCAGTTGTCTGTGGGTAGAATTTCCAGATCTAGAACTAGTGCATCACTATTATCGAGTAGAGAGTAGAACCGATCAGATTCGTACCGATTCTAAGGGAAAAAGGAGAGAACTTAGGTTTATTTCTTTCAACTCTTTTATCCTTAGAAAAGTTTAGATCTAGGTGAAGTTATTGTGAAATCTTGTAGAAATCGTTTTAGATCTGAGTTATTCTTGGTGAAATGAGGTCAAGCTTGAAGTTCATAAGAACTTCATGATGACGTCACCCGAGAATACCTCAAATCCGGATGATTTCATGGTTAGAAATGAAGATTTGAAAGATGGAAATGTGTAGAATTTTGTAGTGATCAAAGATGTACAAGATTTAGTGCAAGATCTTACCTGGATTGAGAGAAATCTGAGAAAAAGTGAAGAATGCGTGCGGTTCGGTCGTCACTTGCCAAATGTGGAAAAGTTGGAGAGTGACCCGTGTATTTATAGGATGCCAAAAAGGGAAAGGGGTGAGTCGTGCGCATGGCACGCACCCGGGTAGGTCATCCGCGCGGATAGGTCATCCGTGCGGATTGGCAATCCGTGCGGATTGGCAATCCGTGCGGATTGGCCATCCGTGCGGATTGGCCATCCGTGCGGATTGGCCATCCGTGCGGATGCCGCCTGCTTTGGTGTGTTCGGTGCGATGTTTCTTCGGTTTCGATTTGCGAGCGATTCGATAGGGTTTCCTAGTCAAATTACTTTCAGTCCCAACTACTTCTTATATGGTTCGACTCGGAATTCGGGTTCGGGTTCGTTTACAGTCGAGTTTAGACTTCGAGTTCGATCGAGTTCGCTTGATTATCACTCATAACATAAAATAAACATGCACAGGTAACACGTAAGGCACACACACACGTACAACTAACAAGTAAAATGCACAGTTCGAGTTACGGTTCGATATCGATTTGATTAGCATAGCTTGATTAACTTTATCGCATTGTTACTTCCTATCCTTCACAGTCGTAGGTCGATTGAAATATGGTAAACACAATTCGATTATTGTAATGTACGACATTTACTCCACATAGTATAATTAAAATAGAAACATTTCTACGAGTCAAGTCGCGCGAAATCGGTCGTTGACTTTGACCTTGACTTTGACTTTCACTCGTGAAAACACGGGGTGTTACAGCCTCCCCTTGTTTAGGAAATTTCGTCCCGAAATTAAGCTGAAAGCTGTAACTAAGTCGTGGATCACATGTGAGAGTCTTTCGTTCGGACCATTGAAAATCGTCAAATTAACCGGGATTTTATGGTTAAAATTGCTGATTTTCGGATATGATGTGCGAAAATAACTAATCTAAAAGCCTATAAAGTTTTAGATTTCTATTTGAAGCCGTTTGTGAGAAATTTAAATATTGTAGGTCCGGATTTATCTCTGATTCGATTGCGTAACAACACGTTCGACGTACGGAATCCGCGAACGTGCTTGACTAAATATAATCGTAACGGAGTCAAATCGGTCCTACAAGTGGTATCTGAGCAGGTTATCGATTGCTCAGATTTGAGCAATTTCTTCATCTTTCTTATCTATCACATTTTTCTCTGAAAATTGCTAAATTAAACGTATACAATAACCGTGATTCTATTGATTATGATGATGTATACAAAGCCGAGAATCACGTTTTGCCTTTTTCTCTCTACTTTCTTAACCCTAAGGGTTCTATTTATAGGCCAAGGATATAAGGAGACTCTCCTTATTTACAAGTATGCCACCTTGCCTTTCTTAACCGGACATTACTCCTTCGTTAAACAACTATGGATACTTCGCCTTCATGTCGCTTTCGAGTTCCCACGTGAACTCCGCGCCTCGTTTTCCTTCCCATCGGACTTTCACAATAGGAATGCGTGAGCGCCTGAGTTCTTTGGTTTGGCGATCCATGATTTCAACAGGCTTTTCCACGAAGTGTAATGTTTCGTTCACTTGTAGATCATCTAGAGGAACATGTAAGTCGTGGTCGGCGATGCACTTTCGGAGGTTTGACACGTGGAAAGTCGGATGGACATTGCTAAGTTCCTCCGGTAATTTGAGTCTGTAGGCGACTTTTCCGATCCTTTCCAGAATCTTAAAAGGTCCAACATATCGAGGCGCGAGTTTCCCCTTCTTGCCGAATCGGACTACACCCTTCCTAGGTGATACCTTTAGGAGTACGTAGTCACCAATGCCATATTCACGGGGTTTGCACTTTTTATCGGCGTAAACTTTCTGTCGATCCCGAGCTTTCGCTAGGTTGTCTCGAATTTGGAAAATTTTGTCTGTCGTTCTTGTAGCAGCTCCGGACCGGTTAGTTGCGAGTGACCGATCTCGTGCCACACAATAGGTGACCGACATCTTCTTCCGTATAAGGCCTCGAAAGGTGCCATCTGAATGCTAGCTTGGTAGCTGTTGTTGTACAAGAATTCGACTAACGGGAGGTGTCTATCCCAATTGCCACCGAAGTCTAGAACACACGAACGGAGCATGTCTTCAAGCGTACAAATCGTTCTTTCAGTCTGACCGTCGGTTTGTGGGTGGAACGCAGTACTTAGATAAGCGTTGTACCGAGTGCCGTTTGGAATGTTTCCCACAATCGTGAAGTAAACCGAGCATCACGATCAGAGATGATGTCATGAGGCGTCCCATGTCGACAAATGATCTCGTCGGTGTAGATTCGGGCTAATCGTTCTACCTTGTAGTATTCTCGTATTGGCAGAAAATGAGCTGATTTAGTCAAACGGTCAATAACAACCCAAATGCTGTCGTGACCTGATGACGTGGTTGGAAGCTTGGTTACGAAATCCATAGCTATGCTCTCCCACTTCCACATGGGAATTGGTGGTTGTTCGAGCAAGCCAGAGGGTCTTTGATGTTCAGCCTTGGTCCTAGCACAAGTTAGGCATTTTCCGACGTAGAGAGCGATATCCCGTTTCATACCCGGCCACCAGTACCTATATCGAAGGTCATGATACATTTTGTCAGCACCGGGATGGATAGAGTATCGGGATTTGTGGGCTTCATCCATGATAATCTGCCGCAGGTTGGTTCGTTTGGGAATCCAAATTCGGTCTAAAAAGTGGAATATCCCATTTGATTTGCTCACAAGCTGGGCTCCATCGTGGTAGATTCTTTCTTTCTTCAAGGTTCGTTCGTTGAAACATGCATGTTGGGCATCGCGAATGAGAGCTTCGAGGTTGTGCTGGGCTTGAACATTTCGAGTGCTAAGCAAATAGCTCCGTCTGCTAAGTGCGTCGGCAACAACATTTGCTTTGCCTGGGTGATAACGAATCTCACAGTCGTAATCGTTGAGAAGTTCTACCCATCGGCGTTGACGCATATTTAGTTCCTTCTGATTAAAGATGTGCTGTAGGCTCTTATGATCGGTGAAGATCGTACACCTTGTACCATACAGGTAGTGTCGCCAAATCTTTAATTCAAAAACAACTGCGCCTAGCTCGAGATCGTGGATTGTATAGTTCTTCTCGTGGATTTTGAGATGACGAGATGCGTAAGCTATGACCTTGTCTCGTTGCATTAGGACACAACCGAGACCAAGGTTGGAAGCATCACAGTAGACAATGAAATTATCGTTTCCGTCGGGTAGTGTGAGAACAGGAGCATTGCAAAGCATGTGTTTGAGGGTTCGAAAGGCAGACTCTTGTTTGGTTCCCCAGACAAAAGGCTGGTCCTTATGAGTGAGAGAGGTAAGCGGTACAACAATTTTCGAGAATCCTTCGATAAATCGTCGATAATAGCCCGCTAGCCCGAGTAAGGAGCGGACTTCAGTCGGGTTCTTAGGCGTAACCCAGCTCTTAACAGCTTCAATCTTCGCAGGATCGACGTGAATACCCTGACTATTTACGATGTGACCCAGAAACTGAACCTCCCCCAACCAAAACTCGCACTTGGAGAATTTGGCGTAGAGTTGCTTCCCCTGGAGTAACTCGAGAACCAAACGTAGATGTTGCGCGTGTTCGGCTCTCGTTTTGGAATAGATCAAGACATCGTCGATGAACACGATGACGAAACGGTCGAGATATGGTTTACACACTCGATTCATCAGATCCATGAAAACTGCTGGTGCATTGGTTAGGCCAAAAGGCATGACAACGAATTCGTAATGGCCGTAACGAGTACGAAACGCGGTTTTGGGTATATCCTCCTCCTGTATACGCAGCTGATGATATCCTGATCGTAGATTGATCTTCGAGAAACACGTAGCGCCTTGTAGCTGATCAAACAAATCGTTGATTCGAGGCAGAGGATAGTGGTTCTTGATAGTCAACTTATTCAATTCCCGGTAGTCGATGCACATCCGGAACGACCCGTCCTTCTTTTTGACGAAAAGGACTAGTGCGCCCGCTCGGGCGAATGAAGCCTTTTTCAAGCAATTCCTGGAGTTGGGTTGAGAGTTCGCGCATTTCGGACGGCGCGAGTCGATAAGGAGCTCTGGCGATAGGATTAGCTCCAGGAATGAGATCAATGCGAAAATCAATATCGCGCTTTGGAGGTAGTCCGGGAAGATCCTCTGGAAAAACACTAGGAAATTCTCGAACCACAGGAACATCTTTCACTTCCTTCTTCTCTTTCTTTTCCTTCTCCGCTGCTACAATGTTAGCCAAGAAAGCTCTGTATTTGATGTGTGTAAAATGCAACATATAAATTACATCAAATGAGGCATAAAACTAACCCTTTTTAAGTACTAATATTGGAAAAAGAGTGTTTTTGTCTTCCTTTTGTATTTTCAGGATTAAATGAGCTCAAAAACGCAAAAGAAGCAAAAAGACAGCTAAATCCAACATAAATAATAGGAAAGGAACATTAGTGGACTGCCCGACCCCTCAACGGCACCTTCCAAAGCAAAAAAGGAGAAGACAGAAGGCTGAACACGCCCCGTGCTCAGCCAGCACGGGGCCGTGCCCAAGAAGCAGCAGAAAAGACAAATCCATAGAAGCTTCTATTGCCCATCACGGGGCCGTGCTCAGCGGACACGGGGGCGTGTCGAAAGTACAGCAGGCGCATTTATTGTAATTGCGAATTACAATTAATGAGGAGAGAGATTGTCAGACGGACACGGGGCCGTGCCCAGCGGACACGGGGCCGTGTCCAGCTCTCTGTTCAGCCTATAAATAGGAGTGCTTGGATTCATTTCATCCCATCCCTTGGCACACCACCTCTGTCACACTTCATCCACCACCCACCACCATCATCCACCACCATCATCCATTGTCCATCGTAGAGTGTGTGAGTCGTCTCGGGATCCAAGATTGATCGTAAGAGTTCTTGACAATCAAGGCCATGTTTGCCTAAGTCTCTTACATCACTTGGTGAAGACAAAGTGTCTAGTATAATACTTTTTATTTCTAATCTTTTGCACTTTTTATTTGGTTTTGTATTAATGACTTTAATAACTAGTTACTTATGTTGAAGGTGATCTTTCCTTATCGTTTGTCCGTGGTGTCTTGGCATTATTTTACTGTCTATATAAAATAAAGGATTTTCACCATTCATATCTCCACGGTCTATATGGAGGTATGTTGGCTACCTGGTAGGGGGTTAAGGGAACGGTTTGGTAAAGGTCTTGCCATTGTTTAGCGTTTAGAGGTCCTGCAATGGACCTGGGTCAAATTTAGTAGGACCTCCTTCAATACTTCACGGTATTGGATGGCGGGGGTCCAAACTCTTTGATCCCCTCATAAGTTAACTACTATTAATACTATAACCCGGCTATTTAGGACTGTATCCCTGCTGACTCAGAGCCGAGGGTAACGTCACCGCCAAAAGCGGGGCCTACCACAATACTGCATTAATAACTTAATTCATTATCTTCCAATAATCCACCCTTTTAGGATTGTATCCCTGCTGACTCAAACTACTGGGGTGAGGGTAACGTCGCCTTCAAAAGAGGGGCCTACTACAATAACTAAGATAATCTCTTAATTATGTGCAAAAGTGCGGAAATAATCAAAGGTTATACTAGATATGAGTCGGAACCAAGTGATTCATCTTGTCTATCTGTTTTTATTTTTATTTTATTTTCAGCATTTTAGTTAGTTTTATTTTTCTTAGTTTAAAACATTTTTCTAAACTTTTATTTTTGGTTAGACGTTGAGGATAAACCGGTACTAAAAGCTCTTGTGTCCTTGGACGACCTCGGTATCTTACCAACACTATACTACACTCAACGATGGGTGCACTTGCCCATATGTGTGTTTAGTGTCAGTGAAATATCGTGTTTTATAAATTTAAAACTTGGCTAAAATAAGTGTTAAAAAAGGGCTTAAAATATACACCTAAAATATACGACACTTACCGCACATCAAGTTTTTGGCGCCGTTGCCGGGGACACAAGGATTTTAAGAAAGTTAGGAATCAACGGCCTAATCATCTTTTATTTTTCTTTTTATTTTTTTAGATTTTCTTAGTTTTTTCAGCTTCTGCAGAGCTCAGCACGGGCCGTGCCCGCTGAACACGCCCCCGTGCTCAATCATTGGAATTGGCAATCCTGTTTTACATCAGACAGTAAGCTGAACACGGGGCCGTGTCCACTCAACACGCCCCCGTGCCCAAGTTTCAGTTACTGAAAACAGAACCGTTAGATTCCGGCGGTTGGTAATTTCTGACATAAACATGAGTGATAGTAATTATTTTTACTTTCGGCACTCTTATGGTACGTGGTGTCAATTATGTGGTGGCGAACATGAAGAAGTAAAATGCTACTTCCTAAATTATAGGCCCCACTACATGGACCCACCATCTTCTCACAACCTTAAGAGGGGCGAAAGTAAAAATAAGCACTATTTCTCCCTCGAATGCGCCCAGCCAGATATTCTAGGGGAAATGCTCATTGGCGAGTTATTTCAACTAGAAGAGCTAATTCTGAAATGGTTAGAAGAGCTTGGGAAGGATTTTATTAATCCACCCCAAGACGATACCCATGAAGAAATGTTGGAACCGCATTCCGACAACCTCGTTGCTCCCGAAAATACCTTCGTACCTAGCAAAGACTTGGACGATAGTCGTCCCTGTGTCGATTGTGCCGTGAAGGACTCTCCATCGACTTCGTTCGGTGCATACATAGACCTGAGCGATTCGGCATACACCTTCTTTAACAAGAGCCCGGGAAAGGGTTGGACTTGTCCACCTAGAATGAAAACAGGAATTACCCTCACCGACAACCTCTTGCGTTCTCGCCTTAGTCTAGGACAATTAAGGTATCTTAGGCACTTTGGGGTTGTTCCAACCAGTCAGGAGCCACCCGATACTAACAAGTTCCTTAAAAAAACTAGACAACTTCATAAAACAGTCCCTAGACACGGGGCCGTGCCCAGCCAACACGCCCCCGTGTCCATCGAAAGATTCCATTCTGATCAGTACGTCAGAATACGGACAAACTGTGTCAGAACTCCTCCTGCACACGGGGCCATGTCCACTGAACACGGGGCCGTGTCCAGTATGCTGTCATTTTCTATAAATGCAGCCAAGAATTCTGCACATTTGGACCAACTTGGGACAGAGATTTGCAGGAATCTTCTCTCAAACTATCCTAGGTAAGTCTAAAAGAAGGTTCCAACAACCCATCTTGTCCTTTCCTCTTTTAGCCATTTCCTTCTTCTCCATCTTTCTCCAAGAGCTACCATTGAAAGTTTGGAATTCCTCCAACTCTATGGTAGGGATGAATGAGTTTTGTTCAAGGAATCTTGGTAAAAACATGTTATGAAACATTGTTTTAAGTTATTAGTAGCTAAAAAGGCCCCACAAGTTCAGAAAATAACTTAAAAATCCAAGTTTCCTTATTCCAAAACTCTGCAGAAAGATGAACACGGGGCCGTGCTCAGTGAGCACGGGGCCGTGTCCGGTTACTGTTTCATTAAATAAACTATTTTTAGTTTATTTTTCGTAGGATGCCGAGTGAAAACAGCAATACATCTTCTGTGCATTTGTCAAACAGCCAAAGAGGAAGAAGACCCTCCATTGAAGCTACACTTGTGCACTATGTGATAGCATTAAGGGAGGCTCTCGACGAAATGACTTCAGTAGAGGAGGTCCTAATCGACCGTATTAACGATCTTACGATGGGACTTGAAAATAGCTTCCCAGAAATTAACCTCTTGCACCAGAGGTTAAATATTCTTGTAGCACCTCCAATGGAACCAGTCCTTCCACAGCAGGATTGGAACCTAGCACTCGGAATCAACAACCCTACCGGGTGGGAAGACTTGCCAGCAGAACCTCCTGTGGAACACCTACAAGAGATCCCGGTGGAAGTTGAAACTCCTCAAACTAATGAACCTTCCTTTCTCCTTCCAAGGGAGGTGGAAGAATGGCTCGCCGACATTTGAGGAGAACCGCACGCGGAAAATGGAGTTCAAAAAGGCCTTGGTTAACCAAGATTAATTGCTTCTTGGAAATTTTGCTAACTAAAATAAAGTAAAGGCTAGGACTCCATGGTTTGTTATTTCCTTGTTTTATCTAGTTTAATTTAGGACTATGTAAGTTCTCTCTATGATGAAATGAAATGATGGTTTTAAGGTTTGGATGGTTTGTAATGAATAAAACACACTCATGGTGGTAAAGGATGAAAAGGGGAACAAGAAAAATGAACCCATGCACAAGAACAAGGCAACCCGACAATTTTCTCCACTTCAGAAAGTTCAACACGGGCCGTGCTCAACCAACACGGCCCCGTGCCGAACCACCTGCAGAAAAAACGCCCAGTTCAGGTAACTGGACACGGGCCGTGTTCACCCAACACGCCCCCGTGTCCAGACTTCTGTTTCTCTTATTTTAATTTTGTTACTGGCACTTGAACACGGGGCCGTGCCCGGATAACACGGGGCCGTGTTCAGTGCCCAGTAACACAAATTTTTGCTTTTTAAACACTATTTTACACATCTAATCAACCTAAAAATTTATTTTTGGGACACATTGAAGACAATGTGTAATTTAAGTGTGGGGGGGATGCTAAAACCTTGAATTTTGCAAGTCCTAAATACAAGCCTTACACAAAACTCTATTGGAACCGCTAATCACCCCAAATTTTTTCAAAAATTTCATTTTTTTTACTTGTCTAGGTTTAACTCGGGAAATTCAAGTTCTCAAAAAGGTTATATTTTTACAAATTTACAACCGATAGCGTAGTGATAAAAAGAACCAACATAAGAAAATTATGAAAAGGCATAGCAAACTTATTTAAAATTTGATTATATATAATTGATCATATAAAAACCCATTCCCACAAAAGTGGGTTTTGAGCCTTTATTGAGCACACAATTACATATCTTTTGACTAAATGCTCATTTTTCGTTTCTTGTATGAATAGCCGCCTGGTTCTTACGACTCTAGAACTTGCCATGACAATACATTCCCGGTCCTTATCAA
Source organism: Helianthus tuberosus (assembly GCA_030545235.1). Lineage (NCBI taxonomy): Eukaryota > Viridiplantae > Streptophyta > Magnoliopsida > Asterales > Asteraceae > Helianthus > Helianthus tuberosus. The sequence goes on along the minus strand of CM060433.1, from coordinate 41,342,151 downwards.
CTTAAACCCAAGTAAGTAAATGATAGAGGCATTAGGACTAACCCTTTTTATTTCTACACCATTATTTTTCTTTTTCTTTTACCACCTACCCAAAAATCCCCCTAGTTAGCCCCTTTGAGCCTAAACCTTTTCGTTTCATCACCCAAACAAAAACCCTTTTACCCACCAAACCCTTTTTCATTTTTAACCCTTTATTTTAGTAACAAGCTCGGTTCTTCACAAAAAAAAAAAAAAATGATGATGAAGCAAAAAGAAAATAAACAAACAAGTTAATCAAAAATAACTTAGTTTGAACAAAAGCTTCATCAAAATAAAAAAAAAAATTGCAAAAATACGAAAACCGACACTTGTTACGCTTTTAGCCCTTTTTCTACTAACCACTAACCCAACCACCTACCTTTAACCCTAGCCTAACCCTTAACCCACAAAGTCCTCTTGATATCTACAAAGGTATAAAAGTTAAAAAGGAGGAGGATTGATTTCTTGGCAAGCCTATGGTAGGAATAAGTTCCATGCCGCTCTCGAGTGATTCACTAAAAATACACCTTCGGCCGAGTGTGAGTGATTTCCCCGTGAGGTATGTGAACTTGTATATAAATAGAATTTTAAAAAGGCATGTTATGCCCAAATAAGTAATTTCTTTTATGAAAAGTTCTAAATAAATCATTACGAATAGGAGTGTAAATAAATAAAAATAAAACCCAAAAAGATCTTGGAAGTCCCGACACTCTACGACAAGCCCAAAACCTTCTCTTCTACCTATTCCATTTGGGAGTGTAAGCCACATATTAAAGAGTTTTGCTTGAGGACAAGCAAAAGTTCAAGTGTGGGGGTATTTGATGTGTGTAAAATGCAACATATAAATTACATCAAATGAGGCATAAAACTAACCCTTTTTAAGTACTAATATTGGAAAAAGAGTGTTTTTGTCTTCCTTTTGTATTTTCAGAATTAAATGAGCTCAAAAACGCAAAAGAAGCAAAAAGACAGCTAAATCCAACATAAATACAAGGAAAGGAACATTAGTGCCCGACCCCTCAACGGCACCTTCCAAAGCAAAAAGGAGAAGACAGAAGGCTGAACACGCCCCATGCTCAGCCAGCACGGGGCCGTGCCCAAGAAGCAGCAGAAAAGACAAATCCATAGAAGCTTCTATTGCCCATCACGGGGCCGTGCTCAGCGGACACGGGGGCGTGTCGAAAGTACAGCAGGCGCATTTATTGTAATTGCGAATTACAATTAATGAGGAGAGAGATTGTCAGACGGACACGGGGCCGTGCCCAGCGGACACGGGGCCGTGTCCAGCTCTCTGTTCAGCCTATAAATAGGAGTGCTTGGATTCATTTCATCTCATCCCTTGGCACACCACCTCTGTCACACTTCATCCACCACCCACCACCATCATCCACCACCATCATCCATTATCCATCGTAGAGTGTGTGAGTCGTCTCGGGATCCAAGATTGATCGTAAGAGTTCTTGACAATCAAGGCCATGTTTGCCTATGTCTCTTACATCACTTGGTGAAGACAAAGTGTCTAGTATAATACTTTTTATTTCTAATCTTTTGCACTTTTTATTTGGTTTTGTATTAATGACTTTAATAACTAGTTACTTATGTTGAAGGTGATCTTTCCTTATCGTTTGTCCGTGGTGTCTTGGCATTATTTTACTGTCTATATAAAATAAAGGATTTTCACCATTCATATCTCCACGGTCTATATGGAGGTATGTTGGCTACCTGGTAGGGGGTTAAGGGAACGGTTTGGTAAAGGTCTTGCCATTGTTCAGCGTTTAGAGGTCCTGCAATGGACCTGGGTCAAATTTAGTAGGACCTCCTTCAATACTTCACGGTATTGGATGGCGGGGGTCCAAACTCTTTGATCCCCTCATAAGTTAACTACTATTAATACTATAACCCGGCTATTTTGGACTGTATCCCTGCTGACTCAGAGCCGAGGGTAACGTCACCGCCAAAAGCGGGGCCTACCACAATACTGCATTAATAACTTAATTCATTATCTTCCAATAATCCACCCTTTTAGGATTGTATCCCTGCTGACTCAAACTACTGGGGTGAGGGTAACGTCGCCTTCAAAAGAGGGGCCTACTACAATAACTAAGATAATCTCTTAATTATGTGCAAAAGTGCGGAAATAATCAAAGGTTATACTAGATATGAGTCGGAACCAAGTGATTCATCTTGTCTATCTGTTTTTGTTTTTATTTTATTTTCAGCATTTTAGTTAGTTTTATTTTTCTTAGTTTAAAACATTTTTCTAAACTTTTATTTTTGGTTAGACGTTGAGGATAAACCGGTACTAAAAGCTCTTGTGTCCTTGGACGACCTCGGTATCTTACCAACACTATACTACACTCAACGATGGGTGCACTTGCCCATATGTGTGTTTAGTGTCAGTGAAATATCGTGTTTTATAAATTTAAAACTTGGCTAAAATAAGTGTTAAAAAGGGGCTTAAAATATACACCTAAAATATACGACACTTTCCGCACATCAGTATTCCTTGCGGAGATACTTGCTAGCTTGGAGGCATGACATAAGCTTGAGACCCTTCGAAGTAGTATCACCATAAACACACAATGAATCACCGTTTGCGAGTGAAAAACGAATCATTTTATCGAAGCATACAACTTCGGCATGGTTTTCGCGAAGAAAGTCCATGCCTACTATGACATCAAAGCTTCCTAGTTGCATTGGAATGAGATCGATTGAGAAGATGTGACTGTTGAGCTCGAGGGTGCAATCACGAATAACAGAGTTTACAGCGATGGTTCTTCCGGTAGCGACTTCAACATCGAATGAAGAGGAGAGTCGGGAACGTTAACGACTAAGGAGTCTCTCAAATTCGAGTGACACAAAGCAATTATCGGCTCCAGTATCAAACAAACATGAAGCATAAATACCATTCACAAGGAACGTACCATTGACCACGTTGTTGTCGGCCTGGGCTTGACGCACATTGAGATTGAAAGTTCTGGCGCGTGCTGCCTGTTGTTGCTGTTGCTGCTGTTGTTGCTGTTGTGGCGGCTGCTGTTGCGGTTCTTGTTTCACTACCCTGTTCGGGCACATGTTGGAGAAATGGTTCGGGTCGCCACACGTGAAGCATGCTCTGGATTTGACTGTGGGTGCCGGATGAGCTTGTTGACCCTGTGGGGCAGCGAGTAGAGCTTGATTGACAGGAGCTTGACGAATACGGCAGTTGGCAGTAAAGTGGCCGTAGACATTGCAGTGAGCACAGAAGCGGGATTGAATAGCAGTCGGGTGATGATAGGTGCAAGTAGGGCAGAGTGGGTGTGGTCCAGTATATGCACGCTTTGCAGGCGGTGCATTGGCCACAGGCGCCGCTACTTGACGCTGTTGGGCAGGTACAGCTTGAATCGGTGCAGCAGTAATCGTACAGTTCTTGTTGGTGGAGCTGTTCTTTCTCTTGTTCTTTCTCTTGTTGCTTGACGAGGTGGGTTCAGCAGTTGGTGCGGTAGCGGTAGCTTGATGCAGATGCTTGGAGGTCTTATCCCACACCCCAGCCTTAACCCTCTTGTCGTTGATTTCAGCGGCTAGCAGATAGGTTTCCTCGATCGTGGTAGTCTTAGCCGCTTGCACGAAATCAGCAACGCAGTCGGGCAAAGCTCAGATGTACTTCTTGATGGTCATATCGGGAGTCTTGACCTGGTCGGGACAGATAATGCTGAGCTGTTTGAAGCGAGCAGTGAGACCAGCATTGTCTCCATCCTTCTGATGTATGTGCCAAAATTCATCTTCAAGCTTTTGACGCTCGTGAGGAGGGCATAATTCCTCTAGCATGACTTCCTTGAGCTCATCCCAAAACAAACCGTAAGCTGCATCATTCCCTCTCTTGTTCCTCTCGGCCGTCCACCAGTCCAAAGCACGGGACTGAAAGACGCCGGTAGCGTTCAGAGTCCGAAGGTCATCAGGGCAACCACTTTGTCGCAGAGTAACCTCGATAGAGTCAAACCAGTGGAATAGAGTAGTAGGACCTCCTTCGCCTGTGAATTCTTTCGGCCCACATGACTTGAATTGTTTGAAACTGAAAGGTCTTGCGACAGCTCTAGGAACTTTAGTCCTCGATTCCTCGGATGACTTGCTGGCATTCTCATAGGCATCGCTCACCGCCTTTGCTACAGCTTTCGCGACGATGGAAGCAAGGCGTCTGTCCTTCTTTTCCTGACGAGAGAGTGGATGACGGGATCCAGACGACATTGTCTGCAATAGACATCGCCATGGAACTCAACACATGTATTCGAATCTCACCTCACGCGTCTACTACTACTAAAGCTCAGTAACACGTACCATGTAAACGTATATAGTCACAAAATCACAGAATTGCACAAAATCACATAAACACATAGAGCACAATATTCCTAAACACGTAAGCATAATAGCAAGAACACATATAACTTAATCACTAAAGCACATACGAGTGTACAAAACATTCTGACTGCCTGTATTGTCGATTCGTTAGCAATGAGTTGTGTGGGTTTTGTGTTTTAGCAGAAGCAATAGTGTTAGGTCGAAACCAATAATACCTCAAAACGTCAACAAATAACAGAAAATGTATAAAATTTTCATAAAGATCGATAAATCGAAGGTAGATTGTCTGTGGCTAATAGACTTCGACTGACCAAAGTGGCTCGACTATTCGCAAGGATCCTGCACAATTACCTCCAGGACTATGCCTTTGCCTCGATTCTTGGGCGTTGGCGCAATTCCCATTGGTTATATTGTGTCTTTAGATCGTTGGAGTCCATCGAACTTCGGTGGGAGTTTTTGTATAAAAGCGGGACGAGTCGTCAAGGTTAGGGTTTCACCCCTATCTTGCAACTTCCGTCCTTGTTTTTGATAAAAATTGAGGAGATTATTCATCAAAATATGGATTTCACTCCTGATTTGGTATGATTCTCCTCGTTTGTAGCTAAAACGCAAGCTGATTAGGCAACTTTAGTCGAGAGTTTGCGGTTTTCACACCTATTCTCGGCCTCATTACTTGTTCACAACTTGAAAATTCGAGTGCAGTGATAGAAAAGAGTGAGTGATAGTGGCGAGTTTACGCATACGCGTGAGCTGGTCTGTTAGTTCTTAACTATAGACTAGGTCTCTAAGACTTCGACCCGGACTAGGTCGAGTCTTGCCTAATTCCCTATAGTTATGGCTCTGATACCAATCTGTCACACCCCAACCGATGGCGGAATCATCGGGGCGCGACACTGAGCGAAACAGATTATCCAGAAGTTTCCATAACAGCTATCATTACCATTTAATTAAAGCAATACGTCCCATACCGTATCTTAAATAGTCAAACAAGTTATTACAGATAACATCAAAACAAATACTCTGTTCCGACAACTCAGATTTAAACATAACTAATTTATTTGTTGGTTTCTAGGACTTTAGTTCCTAGCTTCAATTTCATCACAGCCCGAGAAGCATTTAAACAACTTAGGCACCTGTCACATACGTTGAAATAAAGTCAATACATAAAATGTAAAGGTGAGCATACAAGTTTGATAATAGCATATTAGAGTTCGAATTCGTTTACGCATAACCAGCATGTACACATAGTGAAATGAAGCACGTTAGTTATCGACATAGATCCATCGATACCAATGACTGCGGGTTGACTGCCCGAGGCAGTTCGCAATACATGATTACCACCGTAATCCATGCAAGTAAAGGATCCTTAACAACCCCCGTGTGAACGGGTGCTGAGTCCAAACTATAGTACTATCGTTGCTAAGGCAGGTAGACAGCATTCCATGTGTAAACATAACAAACAAGCATTCATAAGCCACGTATAACATGCGTAAATGGTTTAGCGTTAAAATAGCTTGAGTAGTGTGATAGTTGTAGTTTGAATATTCGTAACGTATGTAACACCCAAAAGTGCTAAAGCAAAAAGGGTTCGAGTATACTCACAGCGATTGTGGATTGAAGGGAGCGCTTTACAGCGAGTACGGTTAGCCTGAATAGAATTGATAACGTAACGATAAGTGGCGCGTAAAACAGTACAAGTGAGAGTGGTTAGGATGGCTGTTCGCGCGGATCAGCTATCCGTGAGAGGAAGTCATCCGTGCGCACGACCTATCCGTGCGGATGGTGATGCGTGTGGATGGTGATCCATCCGGATAAGCCATCCGTGCGTGCGACTGTCCATGCGGGTGGTAACCCGTGCGGATTAGTTGTGCGTGCGGATGACTTATCCGTACGGAAAAGTTGTTCGTGCGGATAAACGTTCAAGTGGATTGTTTCTTCCTAAGTGTGAGATGTGTTTGTGTATGATGGCTTGTGCTTTGGAGTTTTCGTTGTAGCATTTAGAAAACACATAAGTGTTTCTACCTTTCAAGCCGGTCGCGCGGACGGCAGTCAGTGCGTACGGTAGTCCGTGCGGACAGTGGTGATCCGTGCGGACAGTCTGTGCGCGTGGGCAGGGACCATCCGCCCGGATAGTCTGTTCGTGCGTACGACTTGACCGTGCGGATGAACATTGTTTGAATTTCATTTTAAGGCCTTAGTATCTCATGATCCGAAGAGTAATCCATTCAGAGGTCATCCGTCCGGATTGCTCATTCGTCGACACTCAAACCTTGTTTGGAAAGTGGGTCCCAAGGGTAGCTCGTCCGGGTGACAACCCGTCCGTATGGTCTGTACGCGCGGACAGCTAGTCCGTGCGGACAGCTAGTCCGTGCGGACAGCTAGTCCGTGCGGACAGCTAGTCCGTGCGGACAGCTAGTCCGTGCGGACAGCTTGTCCGTGCGGACAGCTTGTCCGTGCGGACAGCTAGTCCGTGCGGACAGCTTGTCCGTGCGGGCAGCTTGTCCGTGCGGGCAGCTTGTCCGTGCGGACAACTTGTCCGTGCGGACAACTGGTCTGATTGTTCCGTTCGTCTACACTTGGTTTCTGTTGTCGTTTTTCGAGACGTTCTGATCACGTGGCAACCACTTGGAATTGTATTCTCACCCGCGTGACTAGACCGGTCAGGAACCACCCTAACTCGGCCTGTCAGCGACTCAGAACGGTCATTCCGGTTGGCCCCGAAATCAGTTGTCTGTGGGTAGAATTTCCAGATCTAGAACTAGTGCATCACTATTATCGAGTAGAGACTAGAACCGATCAGATTCGTACCGATTCTAAGGGAAAAAGGAGAGAACTTAGGTTTATTTCTTTCAACTCTTTTATCCTTAGAAAAGTTTAGATCTAGGTGAAGTTATTGTGAAATCTTGTAGAAATCGTTTTAGATCTGAGTTATTCTTGGTGAAATGAGGTCAAGCTTGAAGTTCATAAGAACTTCATGATGACGTCACCCGAGAATACCTCAAATCCGGATGATTTCATGGTTAGAAATGAAGATTTGAAAGATGGAAATGTGTAGAATTGTGTAGTGATCAAAGATGTACAAGATTTAGTGCAAGATCTTACCTGGATTGAGAGAAATCTGAGAAAAAGTGAAGAATGCGTGCGGTTCGGTCGTCACTTGCCAAAAGTGGAAAAGTTGGAGAGTGACCCGTGTATTTATAGGATGCCAAAAAGGGAAAGGGGTGAGCCGTGCGCATGGCACGCACCCGGGTAGGCTATCCGCGCGGATAGGTCATCCGTGCGGATGCCGCCTGCTTTGGTGTGTTCGGTGCGATGTTGCTTCGGTTTCGATTTTCGAGCGATTCGATAGGGTTTCCTAGTCAAATTACTTTCAGTCCCAACTACTTCTTATATGGTTCGACTCGGAATTCGGGTTCGGGTTCGTTTACAGTCGAGTTTAGACTTCGAGTTCGATCGAGTTCGCTTGATTATCACACATAACATAAAATAAACATGCACAGGTAACACGTAAGGCACACACACACGTACAACTAACAAGTAAAATGCACAGTTCGAGTTACGGTTCGATATCGATTTGATTAGCATAGCTTGATTAACTTTATCGCATTGTTACTTCCTATCCTTCACAGTCGTAGGTCGATTGAAATATGGTAAACACGATTCGATTATTGTAATGTACGACATTTACTCCACATAGTATAATTAAAATAGAAACATTTCTACGAGTCAAGTCGCGCGAAATCGGTCGTTAACTTTGACCTTGACTTTGACTTTCACTCGTGAAAACACGGGGTGTTACACTATGCCTAGAGATAATAACATGTCTCTATGGAGACACACTATGCCTAGCGATAATAACATCTCTATATGGAGACACAACTCGCTTTGTTTCCTTGTAGTGACCAATGTGGCTTGATTCTCAATTAACCAACCCATTTCGACAATGACATCAAACCATCTATTAACCTAAGTCTTGATTCTCAACGATTTATCTGCTAGTTTCCACCCATTAGGCACAAAACAAGGTTGGAGCGGCATTGATGGCTTCGGGTGGTTGCATTGAAAAAGCAACATACTGGATATTAAACCCGAGAGCTGCTGCTACATCAAGCAGTGTGGATGCCATGATGTTTTTTTTTTGTTCCGGTCATGCTAACCTTCTTGCCGAAGTTCATTGACGATGGTGATAGATACCAGAAATCGAAAGTTGTAAATTGATAGCTGGCCTGATTCGAGAAGGGCAATTTTCCGATTACAAGATAAATTCTCTTAAACAAATAACTAGACAAGAATTAAAATGTAGGAAACTGATTATTTAAGCTAAACTTTAGGTGGGAACAGTTATTATCTCTTCTTGATTTCTAGGAATAAAAGAAACTGTTTTCGCTTCCAAAGCATTCATTGGGTTCGTATGAAATGGCAAGACAACCACAGAGCAAGGAAAACAAACTTCCAAATAGTTTGCCGTTGCAATTGTTGTGGATCCTATGTATCATCAAACTTCTGCCCAATTGATAAAGGTGGTGCAAGGCATGTGCCGGATAATCTTGGAGTCTGGTGTGTGGAATTTCAGTTCAACTTTCAGAAAGAAAAGGGAAGAAAGAAAGTAGAGGGAGGAAACAAAGTTTAGGGTAAATTACACTTTTCGTTCTTTATGTTTGTATCAGATTGCAATGGATAGCCTTTAACTTCAATAATTACAGTCACAATCCTTTATTTGGAAAACGCATTACATCATACGTCCTTTACCACTAACCAGGTTAATTTTTAACATTATGTTAGAACATGTGAGGGCATTTATGTCCGTTCACCTACTTATTTCTTCCCACATTCCCACTTTATAAAACCCCTCTTTCAACTTGGTTCCAAATTATGGTTCCAACCTGCAAGTGTGAGTTCCAATAAAAAATTTGGGCTTCACTCGCTCTCACATCCATAACAGCTTCCATGAAGGCATGAAGGAATGCTCCTTCTACGTGAATATGGAGGCAGGGTATGACCAAAAAGCGCCGGACCGAACATCGACTAACTCAAAACAATTTCAGCGACATCAAACAACCTAACCAATCCAAGATTCCACGGCATCAACAAAATCACAGTATTTTATTGCTAGATGGCAAGTGCCAAAATAATAAAGAAATGGCCGCAATGGTTGTCATAATAAGCAGAAGATGGAATCGATGTGTTGGAATGTTTTTGAAAGCACAAATATATGAAGAGACGTACAAGCATATTATGTTTCAAAAAGTGCAAATATGTGTGCTGGAATCCATGCTTGTGATATCTTGTTCTTCGTCTTTGAATATGTTTCTGATAGCACAAACCAGTGTACTAGAATCGATGCATGTGGCGTCTTGTTCTTCGTCTTTGAATTTGAATTTGAGATCTGGAAACCCTAGGTATGTGATTTGGGGATGATTATGTCTGTGTTTGTGGTCTTTATTTATAATATATTTTTAACAAACAAGTAAAATTACCAATTTACCCTTATGTGCAACTCACATGATCAAAATTAACTTAAAATTTTAACCTGGTTAGTGCCAAAGGACCTAGGGTGTAATGTGTTTTCCAAATAAAGAACTGTGGTTGTAATTATTAAAGTTAAAGGTTATCCATTGCAATCCGATACAAACATAAAGGACGAAAAGTGTAATTTACCCAAAAGTTTATCTTTCTAATTTGGAAAGAAACAAAAATTTTCCATTCTCTCATATCTCCATCTCTTCATCTCTTTCTTTCTTCCCATAAAAAAGGGTGTACCTATTGGCACACCAATGTGCCTATATGCAAAAAAAAAAGTGTTTTTTGTCCTATATGCACACCCTGCAGTGTCGAGCTGTGGCCAAAGCGCGACGTTTTGGTCCGGTCAACCAGACAAAGACTGACGGGTGTCTGACGGGTCTGTTGACCTGACCAAAACGCCTAGCTTTGGGCGCGTTTTGGTCCTGTCAACCAGACACCCGGTCAGTCTTTTGTCTGGTTGACCGGACCAAAACGCGGCCAAAGTTCGGCGCTTTGGTCCGGTCAACAAACCCAGTCTTTGTCTGGTTGACCGAACCAACACGTCGCGCTTTGGCCACAGTTCGACACTGCAGGGTGTGCATATAGAACAAAGAACCACTTTTTAGGATGGCTATCTACACACCAAGTGTGTAGATAGTTTGAGCCTAAAAAAATCTCTGGAACACTATAACTTTTTTCTTTCCTTCCAAATCTCTTCTCTTCTCTTGAAAATAGAACTCTGGAACACAGCGTTAGTTCTTGAGGTCAATAACTTTAGGAGAGAGAGTATTGTTGTGGTGCAAATGTATTAGGATTGAGTTAGGGATTTAATAGTAATTATTGTAGCCAGAAGGGTCTAAATGAAATTACTCGATCAACTTAACAGCAAGTTACCTCTCAAGTCTACTAACACGATCCTAGTGAACAAGAATAAGGGATCCCACTCCAACTTCTTCGCTAATATTTCTTCCTTCTTGTAAGGGCTATTCTTCATCCCGTTCGTCGGTTTACATATCAATCTCCTAAATACCTTAACTTTGACCAGTTTTTGAACCAGTCTGAGGCCCCCTCGTGCCTTTAAAACAAAGCTTAAGACTAGATCACTAATATCTTGAAACGTTCTTACATCCCTACAAATGGTCATAGAATATTTACAGTATCCATATGCCAAAAATTGGGTACACCACTTGATGTAAAATTAGCAAAAATGCACATATACCTCATGTTTAGAAGAACAACGATCTTTCTACCATATAAACCTCTGAATACCAGGTTCGTGGTTCCAATGAAAGGGCCGAAATAAGAACATTACCATTGTGAAGATATTAATGGATGTATATAAGAATCCCATGAGGAACCACACTCGATCATTTGTGATATGACAATGAATAATTAGGAAAAAGAACTGGATTGTGTAGTATCTGAATTCTATCAGGGGTGTAGGAATAAGAACAGCAGCTGAAGCTAGAAAATAAGCTAAAACCCACACTTTCTTCTGAACTTCAGCTGCAAGCAGTGGCGAAGCTTGAGATTTCCGACCCGGGGGTCGAAAACGTACACACTCAAAAATTTCTATAAAACGGGGGGTCAAAAACGTATATACCCAAAAATTTCTATACGAAAACTACAAAAATTTCTATACAAAAATTTCCCAGTTGATGAGGTATGCCTAGTTTGTCATAAGGCGTGTTTGGATTCTTTTGGAGAGCATGCAGTTCATTGTAGAGAGCTCCCGGGGTTCAAATACCGACATGATTTGGTTAGGGATGTCCTTTTTGACATTTTCAGGTGCGCTAATATTTCTACTAAGAAAGACGCACCCGTTAATTTCTTAACAGACCCGTTGGAAGGGAGATCTACCCTTCGACCAGCTGACATTCTGGTCTTTGGATGGGTAGGAGGAAAACACGCCTGTGTGGATCTAACAGGGGTTTCCCCGCTTGTGGGCTTAGGGAGTAGTGCTTTCACAGTGGGCCAGGCTGCTTTAAAGGCTGCTTCGGGTAAAGTGATCAAGCATGAGAAAGCATGCCTTGACAACCAGCACGTGTTTATCCCATTTGCTTTTGATACTTTTGGTTTTCTGGCGCCAGAGGCTGTGGACCTACTTAGTCGTTAGTCGAGTTCAAAGGGTCATGCATAGTAATGTTATGTCCCCGAGATCTATGGACGTAGTTTTTAAAAGGCTTAGTTTTGCTATTCAAAAAGGGGTAGCAACGCAGCTTGTTGCCCGTTTACCAACTATCTCGATGTAAATTATTACTTTTACACTAATGAAACTACATACTCTCCACTACTGAGCGAAAAGTTCGGGGGGTCGGCCGCCCCCTCCCGCCCCCACTATCCTACGCCCTTGGCTGCAAGTAAAATACGTTGGTTGTTCGGTAAAAACAAACACATACGAAAATTATAGTTACGCAGAAAACTAGGATAAAATTAACTAAATAATATATATTTGTAAATATAAGAAAAATATTTAAAAATATATATAAACAAATTATTAAATAAATAAAAAATAGCCGAGCCCAAGAATCAGAAATAGAGTTGGAAATGAGCCGAGCTCTTGTAGTTGTAAGTTACAGCCATATATGCAAGGTTGTAAACATTTGGTTGCACTATGAGGGTTGATCTCAGACCCATTTCACCCGGTCCATTTTTAACCAAGTTTATAAAGTTTACCCGTTTAACCCTCTAAAGATTAAAAAAATAACCCAAAGCGACCCGTTATCAGATAAACACCTAAAAAGTATCAGTGGCGGATCCAAGAAACTTTTCCATCAGGTTCCTTTTGGTAGATTCTCAGTGATTTTCACTAATTTTTTCCTAATCGTACATGGTTTCTACTAAATTTTCCCATTCTTTTCCAAACCGAGGGGGTTCCTGGGAACCCCCAAAACACCCCTGGATCCGCCACTGAAAAGTATCACCTTTGAGGGAAAGTAAACAACTACTTGAGGCAGGTTACTGACCTAATATATTAAGGATGGAAGCCCATGAGTAAACATATAACGGAACCAGCAGGTATCTTGTTGACCAATGAGCATTTATAATCTTTCGCCATAGATAAAATGGATATTGACGATTATCAGCAAGTAGACACGGGTGCGCGATGCTGAAATGGTAGAGAAAAACGCATAAAAAGATAATCACTGGATGTAATGCAACAAAGTGAGAATTCAAATATAATCATGGCCAAACCTGAAATAGTGGACCAAATAAAAGCTAACTACGGTAACCAAAGGCCACAATAAAAGATTAAGGGGTCTATTCTTCAAGAATGATCGAGTCAAACTTGCAGCATGACTTTTACTAAAGTGCATGGGAGCCATAAAATACAATTGGTTAAATCGGTTTGGATTTTGGGTTTGGCCATTTATTTTGTTTGGTTTTGGATTAAATTCCTCTTAAACCAAATCAAATTCCAATTCAAAAAAATATCTAGTTTGTAATTTGGTCGTTTTCCGTTTGACCTGTGCCTTTAGTTATATTTCCATGCTTTATATTATTTGATTTGATGCAGTTCAATCAGAAACCTTCTAACTCAAAGATCAAACCGAGAGCTCAAAAGACCAAATTAGATTTTAGAGAAAATGCCCAGATAGTCCCTATGGTTTGCTAATATTTCACCTTTACTCCCCAACTTTTTGAAATTACATTTTTATTCCTTGTGGTTTGCTCGGTTGTTACTCAGATAGTCCCTTGACTGGAATCTGGATAGAGGTTCGTTAGTCCAGTTAAATCCATATGTAATGACAAAACTACCCTTACTATTAAAATAAGAATAATTAAAATTTAAAAGAAACATTATTAATATTTAAGAATTTAAGTGGAGCCCACCATCCACTTCATCTTCTCCCCACAAAACCACAGGAAAAAAAATGTAAATTTAAAAAGTTAGGGACTAAAGGTGAAATATTATCAAACGACATGAACTATCCAGGCATTCTTCTCTAGATTTTTTAATCCAAACAAAACTAAACACAAATTCGATTTTGTAGGATTTTTGGATTTTATGTGTCCAAGCGGAAAATTGAACACCTATAAGTAGAATAAACTAATGACAAATTTATAAAAACACAAAAGCAAAATCTTGTAAATTGTATATGAACTGAGAGTAACCAAGTGTAACACCCCAATCGCATAATATACAACAACATGTGGCGGAAATATCGGGGAGTCAGGTTACAAATTGTTTCACAACACATGGTACTTAAAGTTTGACATTATTGAATTAATTGATTACTTTGTTTTGGAGAATACAATTAATACACAACAATTGTCTTGTAGGTTTTAAAGTCACTAAGGCCCAAGTCCGCCCTATGTGAAGCATTGCTTAAAATCAACATAAGCACCTGAAACATATGTGAAAATAGATACATCAGCATAAAAATACATGTGAGTAACATAGGTTTTGTGATGAAGAATCATGGCTCTGAATGTTAAAAGAAATGTTTAATTAAAAAGTAGCCATGAACCATTGTAAAATGTTTTCTTTTGTAAAAATCATATGAAAATCAATTTGAAAATCAGATGATATAAAAGAAATGATGCATGGTTAAATAAATAACCAAATGAAAATGAATTGTGTAAAAGGGTGAGGTTCTAGAGTGAACACTAGTGTATTTGCGAACTGAGTGAACAAATCCTGACCATTGATCTACACACGTGTATGGCCAGGATCTCATCATCAAATCGTAAAATACACTAGTGTATTTCAACATCAAATCATGGCCATTGATCTACACACGTGTATGGCCAGGATTAGTTCACTCAGTTCGCAAGCTACACTAGTGTTCACTCTTGAATCTAATTATGTAAAATATATCATGTCTTGAAATAAAATATCATGTCTTATGTAAAAGATGTCTTGTTTTGTATAAAGATGTCATGTCTTGTCTTGTCTTTGTAGAAGCGGTTTCGATAATGTCACGATATGTAATGTAATAAAAGCACATACGAAGTACTAGCGGCGTATCCACCATGCTTTTATCACATTACACACGTCTCGTTATTTAAATCACTTACCAATAACCACCAAATAATGTTTTGTTTAAACCAATGTCAAATGTCATGTATAAACAAAGTCTTGTGTAACAATGTCAAGTATAAACCATGTCTTGTATAACAAATATCAAGTAATAACCAATATCTTGTATGGTAAGTAAAAAGTCTTTACTTAAACCACATGTAATAATGTCTTGTATAACCAAATGTCATGTACAAAACAATGTCTTTGAATAAACAAAAGTTTAAATCAAAAGTTATGTATTGAAAACCATTGCTTTTATTGTTATAAACATTTATCAGGTTTGTTGGCGAATACATTCAAGCCTTGTCGTCTGTCGGATTAACCCTTATAAAGACAAAGGTTTATCAAATGTTCATCGGATTTTGTCATTCCCCAATGGATACTTCTAAATAAACTAGGAGCGGGAATGAGGTTATGAAACCTATGGTACCATATCATACTACCGGTCGGCGGGATAATGTTAATGAATGTATCTTGTCTCATTTAACATACCAAAATGTCATAATTAATGTAAGCATGTCATGTAAAATGTCTTTGTAAACCATGTACTAAGTATGTTAAGTCAACATACTAAGTAAAGTGTTCATGAAATCAAGGTGCTAGATATGCTAAGTCAACATATGAAGCAAAATGGATCCTTGAAATGAATGTGCTAGGCATGCTAAGTCAACATACGAAGCAAAACATAATTGAAATCATGTACTATATGTGTACTAGATGAACATAGCATGTATATGTCATGAAAACATGAAAGTAACAATAGGCACAAGTGTTTCACCCCCAAATATTTTCAAAAAGTAAAAGAGGGGACTATGTACTCACTTGAGATTGCTTAATTCTTGTAGTAAAGATCAAACAATGCTTGAAGGAACAAGGAATCAAGTGGTACCTAGTATCGGATAACTATGTTAATGAATCGGGACCCAAATCGGGGGATAGGATAGAATGAGGTCTTGTAAACCAAATGAGCATTGGAACTCATATGAAATAGTTAAAAAATGTCTACATTCTGATTTGAAAGTAATCCTAAGTGCTTTTGACCCGTTATGACCCGTTAAAGTAGTTTACGCTACTTTAACGTGTCATTTGCATAAATACGTGTTCGGATGGTTAGATATTAGCTATAATAAGTCTTAGATGCCCAAACATGTTTAAAAATGTTATTACAACAGCTTATATGTTAAAAGTTTGATTACATATGCTTAAAATGATTTTATGCACAAAAAGGGCATTTTGGTCATTTTTAAAGGGCATATAAACAACTTATCAAATAACTAACCAAACAAAGTGACCATAAGGTATAACCTCAGTAGGTTATTCCCTATACAGCTATGGTCACAAATATGTGTTTGGTCGGATCCTAAGATCGTGTAGCTTACTATTTAAACGGGACGAGTATGTACGTTAATAAAAACATATATTCTCTAGATGGGGTGCCAAAACAACATTTAGGCCTCCAGTTCAAACATTTTTTTTCCAAAGTTACTTTCACATAATTAATCTCAAATTCAAAAGAAAACTCTTAATCACATTGACATGATTTTACTTATTAACCAGTTAACTCTGGGTAGTCTTATCCTAAGCCAGGTTAGATTCGACATGAAATATATCACACAATACCAACATGTTTTTCCTTCAACCATGGCATATTATTCTCTCAAAATACCAACTAAACAGACCCTATGGTTTGACGTCGAGAATGACGATTGTAACGCCAACCTTCAGGTCTGGGGTTATGGTAATGTGAGAGTGTTGCTTCTGCCATCTGCTTGAACGCGTGGTAAATAGCCCCACCAAGTTGCTTGTAAAACTTTATATATGTGAACACAAATATTAGCACAGGGAAGAATGAAACACTATATAAAGTGATATCAGTCCATTTCCTACCACTGCTTATGGTTAAAATAAGTGTGGCTGCAAATGCCACCATCATCATTGCCACAGAGATGATCAGGAGTGTAAGTCCTAAATGTAACTTTTGAAATAAAGATTTCTCAAAATCCTTAAAATGGTACGAGGATGTGACGATGTTGAGAAATATGATAACTGATGTTAAACTTGATGATAGTGAAATGGCATCGGCGATGGTAAATATGAGAAAGAGAGGTTGGTTCTTGAGAACAGGATGGCCCGTTTTTGAGTCTGGCCCTCCTGGCACAGTGTAAGCTGCAGCGAAAGCGACTGTGGCAATGAGTACCGCGACAATGGAGCAGTTTTTCGCATTCTCACTCATCCATTCTTTGGCTTCGGCTCGGAGTTTGTTATTACTCTCGAAGAATACTTGTTCTGCAGTCTTCCCTTTGGAGTTTAACCTCATGGTATCTAAGGTTATACATGTCTCCTTTACTCTCTGCAAACCACGTAAAGTAGGAAGTTTAAGCAATAGGCATCTACCACTATTTGGATTATATTCATTTGACAAGAGAACTAGAAATAAATAGAACACAAATGGTTGAAATTGCCACCTTCTAATAAATGTAATGAGTATGTGTTAGAAAGTTGAACTAACCTTAAACAAAAGTGCATCCTCTTGTAGTACTAGAGCAGGACCTTTTAGGTCCTCTGTAGGATTATCAACTTTTTCGCCAACTAGATGAAGCAAGGTGTTCCCATAGTTGTCAATGTTTCTTCTCACCCTCGTCTTTTGAATGTTCAACCTATCAACAAGATCGATAATTTCAATACGTCGATGCAAGATCGCTAGACTTAAAATGTTACGCCCCTCATGGTCAATATGCTCAATTGCCTGAGGATACACTTTAACTATTTCCTCAACAATCTCGGTACAACCATGTATGGTTGCTAATAATAGTGGTGTGTCGGGCTTATACATATCACCCGTCATTTGTTCATTTTCAGCTATGGATTTACGCCTTCCATAGAGATGGACAGTTGATCTACCCTTCTTTATCCAAGATTCAGTCATTTGCCATGACATGTCAGCTTTTACCAACACCTTAACAAGCTTCAATGCCCATTCACATCTATGCTTTTCTTTCTTCAGTTTTTTTAGCCAGGGAAATAATTTGCTGGTATCTTCAAAATCTACATCAATCACTAAGACAAGAAACTTTCATATTTAATAAGTCTTTTATCCTTGAAGTTTTCAACAACTACAACTATGAGTAGATTAGAGAACCATAGATTTTTTTTTTTCATTTTCAATTATGGGTTTGTCGCTATCCCGACTTATGTGTCTTAAACCTGCCAATATATGAAACCACTTTATCTTAATTAGTTGAACTCAATATCTAAGATATGTATTAATTCAAAAACAAAAAGAAAGGGCAAAACTAATCTATCACTCATCTAAATATTGCAGATCATAAATTTCAATTTTCAAGAAGCTATATTCGTTATCTTAAATAGCGACTAACATTAACCCATATCTCAAATCCTAAAAGACCCGAGTTTTCATTACTCCTTTTGAAACAACTTAATTATAAAAAGAAAAAAAAATAGGAAAAGTGATCAAGTAGAAGTATAGTGTTCGCATCATCGTACACTTGTATATCATGCGCTTGAAAAAAGTTTTAGGACCGAATACTGGTGGGCTGCACGAAAGAAGCTGAAGAGGTGTCATCTCGTCACCATCCTTCTCGTTTATCAAATGTGGGTGCTTGGAGGCTATCTCGTGAGCCAGAACTGTTAAAAGAGATGCATGATATAAAAAGTATATGTTAGAGTCACAATGAAGCCAACTTGTGTGGTTAGGGGTGTTCACATCGTGTTTTAACAGTTTTTATGTAAAACCGTGAGCCACACTGTTAGTAACCTATTTGATATTGGAAACCAAATCCAAACTGTTGAAATTTAAAAATGAACCATTACTAACGGTTTGATCGGGTCAGTATGAATTGACAGTTTAGGTTGTTAGATAAAAATAAAAACAAGTTAACCCCAATACTAATTGTCAATTTTGAATGCAGATTATCTAAATAACAATCCTGATTATCTAAAAAAGCTAGAAGTGCCACCAACCAATATATATACATAAAGAATTAATATTGGTCTGGTTTTATGTGGTTGGCTTTCCGTACAAACCACAAATTATATCATTCGCTATGGTTTGAAAAATTTAAGGTCGACCAACCGAAAAAAAAAAGAACCAGTGTGAAACCAAAAAGGGACCTGTTGGAACAATTTCATGGTTTTAAACCGAATCATGAACACCATTGTGTGTGAACAAATATGCTTACAGTAGTTTCTACTAAGAATTGCTCTATGAAGTATGGTAGATTTATCATCCCTTTGAAGAAACGTTTTCAAATCGGGACCCTTTGTGGTTCGACACACTTGGCGATGAAGTAAGTTAAAAATCTTGGTCTTGCCATTTGAAGCAGCAGTGAACAAAGCAGTCTCGCCGAGTCTATTAGTCATGCCGAGCAACATAGGGGCCCTGGCTAGCATCTCGGCTGCAGCCTCTATTGTTTTGTTGTTGAGTCCAGTCTCGTGAAGCATGGTATGTCCACCACTGTTTTGCCACGTGAGTTTGTGGGAGTCACACATTGGCACCATATCTAGGAGTTGTAATGCTAGGTCGTTTTTCTTGAGGTTGGTAGCCAAACTTAAAACGGTGTCATCATGTATTGTAGGTGTATGTAATGGGCCCTTGGGAATGCCTGCGCATATCTCGATAACTTTAGCTTCCTCCCCTCTTGTCAAAGCTTCATACACTTCTGAACTAACCCGCAAGTCCTCGGCTTCCGTTAGAGCCATTGTCTTTGATCTAGAGAGTGTGAGAGAGATAATCTAGATTTTAAAATGCCTACACATATACATTTATAAACATATTTTGGCTCCATAGGGGGCTATATAACCTCACCTAAGGGAGTAGGGTGCTCCACTTTCCATCACTCACCACATCCAATCATGTTCCGCCACGTCATCGAACTTGGTTCCAACACTATACTTCTACTTGAGGGTGAATAGTTCCGCCTGTAAACTTTTGGCCAAGATTTTGAAAGGTTAAGGAAACTGTCGTCATCGAACATGATTGCAGCGAAAAATGTAACACGTGACAACATTATATCCATTCATTAGCATCGAACATGATTGCATCGAACATTATATATATAAAATACTAAATAGCATCGAATTATTGTACTGGTTGACAGAGATTTATAGTTATTGTACAATTAAAATAAGTGGTTGCTATGATCAAACGATCATAAAAGGTGTTATTCATACAAACAGTGTAAAGGGTTTCCACAAAAGGATGTAATAAAGGAAGGTATATAGGCATATAGCCTAACTTCATATTAGTGTCGGGTATCATATTCTTTGCATAAAAATAAAAAATAAAAAATCCTGGAAAGTAGAATGCACATATAGATAAAAAATAGAGTTAATTGCTAAATTCGTCCATGAGATTTTACACAGATTGCTAGATCAGTCCAAAATCAAGATTTGCTGCTAAAACAGTCCAAAATCAAGATTTGTTTTGCTAATACAATCCAAAAAACAAACGCCGTTAAATATAGCAGTTGGACTGTTTTAGCAACAAATCTTAATTTGGACTGTTTTAGCAGCAAATCTTGATTTTGGACTGATCTAGCAATTTGTGTAAAACCTCAGGAACGAATTTAGCAATTTTCTCAAAAAAAAAAGTGACTTTTTTAACTGTTTTTTATATTTAATTTGATATTAATACACCATTAATGAATTTCAATAAAAAAAAGTTCTAGTAATTTCTCCAAATAAAATAAGTGATTTTTTATTTGTTAGTTATTTTTTTCCATGTAATTGTATTATCGTTATGTCATCTTAAACTTTAATTATGATACATATAATGCATTTCGAATATTAAGTTTTTTTTGGTAATTAATATGATATTAATACACCATAATGGAATTTTAACAAAAAAAAGACTATTCATTTTTTCAACATCATAAGAATTTTTTTTGAACGGCCAACAAATCAATCCCGAGCACTCTCGGGGCACCCACTGGACAAACGGAGTACTCCGAGGGTAACCCGAGTCGTCCACTACCAATTCCGAGGAAAACCCGGTAACCCACCCGCCCGTAGGCAGGACGGTAAAATTACCAGTAAATACATTTTTTCTTAAATATCGTGGTTTAGTGTGAAAAGAAAAAGCTAAGAAACCAAATTAAATTTCTTATGATGTTGCCAATGACCTCTAGCTCAAGTGGTAGGAGGACTTGAGTTATTCTTTGAAGATTCAGGTTCAATTCTCATTTGGTGCAAAAAAGGAGTGAGGCACTGGTGAGCGGTGATAGGAGACCCAGGGAAACATGGGTTCGATCATTGAGCCAAACGGGTTTTACCGGTAATTTTACTGTCGTGCCTACGGGCGGGTGGGTTACTGGGTTTTTCCCCGGAATTGGTGGTGGACGACTCGGTTTACCCTCGGAGTAGAGGTCATTGGCAACATCATAAGAAATTTAATTGGGTTTCTTAGCTTTTTCTTTTCACACTAAACCACGATATTTAAGAAAAAATGTATTTACCGGTAATTTTACCTTCGTGCCTACAGGCGAGTGGGTTACCGGGTTTTCCCCGGAATTGATGGTGGACGACTCGGGTTCGATCCTTGAGCCAAACCGGTTTTCCCCGGTAATCTTATGATGTTGAAAAAATGAATAGTTTTTTTTTCTTTTTTGTTAAAATTCCATTATGGTGTATTAATATCATATTAACTAGTATTAAGCACCCTTGCGTTGCGGCGGGGGCGAGCAGTAATGCCACACTACTGCCAGCGACCACCGACACTGAAGTTGTGGCGTGTTAATGCGAAGAAATTAAACCGAAACGTAAAACATAGAATAAAATAACTAAGTTGATTTAGGACTCGCGCGTTACGATGAATCCGCGTCTATTTTTTCTCGTTTGACAGGTTCATCGTAATCTATATATAATATATATCATTACCACTATACAAACCATAATGCATACATACATTACAACAATCATTGCATCAATATGTTGCAAATTATATTTATACAAGATTTTGGCTAAATTAATTAGATTATTATAAATAATAATAATTTACAAATAAAACAACATAACTTTGAATGGATCAAATCGATTGAATATGGCAAGATAATGAAATCATTATTTGATTAGGGTACAATCACTTATGTGACAACTCGAAATTTAGAACCTTTCGTTGTATGCTTGAACGATTAGTGACTAACTGATTTGATGAATTAATGAATGATTTATGTGAACTTATATGATCATGTGTTATGTTATGTGTATGTTTGTGATCGTATGTATGCGAGTATGTCTAGGAACCGAAACAACTAGGACCCGACTCGAGACCATGTGGTCTCGAGTAAACATCACACCACTCATGGGCCGGTTGGGCCACACATACACACTTAGCCTATTTCGAAACCCATTAGGGTGCACTAAGTGAATCAAGTATAAAACCCTTAGTGATGCTAGTATTGACATCCTTTGGGCAAATAGCACACATACTCTTCTAACACACACACACTCTCCATTCTCCCTCACAAAAACTCTTCTCTCCTTCTTCTCGGATCCAACCAACCGACCACAAAAGGGCCTCTCGGATTTGCTTGTTCACACCAAACGAAGCTTCATCTTTCACCACCTCACAACCGGTTAGTGTTTATGATGTTTGTTAGTGATTTTTATGATGTTTGTTGTTGTTAAATGATGGCATGAGTGGTAGGATTTAACTAGTAAAGTTGTATGCTTGATGATGGTTGTGAACCGGATGTGTATGTTATGGATAATCGGTTGAACATGTCTTGACCTTGGATATATTGAATGATGTTTGATGATGTTGAGTTAGTGTTCAAGAAATCGATGCATAAATGTTCTATGTTATGTGTTTACATTCGGTTGATGATGATTATATGTTAGTGTGTTGATATAAGTTGAAATGATTGATGAATAGAAACCGAATACATGTAATCGGCTGTGGAATGTGCATGACTAGGATGATTCATTATGCTGATATCATAGGGTACATGTTGGTGTTGGTAAGTTATTGATTATGATTTTCTTGTTGGTTAAAGTTCATAGGAATATTTGATGAACACATGAAGAACTTGTTGAATATCATATGAACATGTTGAATATTTGAAATCTGATATGTTTGATCCATTTTTAGTAATTTGCTAGACAAGAAACATGTTTAAGGAATTTGGTTGGATAGTACAAACTGTTACATGAAATCAGAATGTTAGTGGGTAGTACACTGTACCGAATCAGCTCCTGTCCAACCGAAACCATCAGTTGCGACTCGAAACCAAGCACAACGAGTCGAGATCCCCGATTGCGACACCGGTTGCGAGTCGCAAACACCTGGTTGCGACTCGAAACCACACATGATCAGCACACCAAACTTGTGACTCGAAACCACAGTTGCGAGTCCGGTTGCGACTCGTAACCAAAACAGCATGAACCGAGACCGTAGTTGCGACTCAGGTTGCGAGTCGCAAACGCCTAGTTGCGACTCGGGATTTTACACAGATACACGCTGTTTGGGCTTACATCTCATTTCGGACTTAATTGTTTGGGCCGAACTCTTGGGCCCGAATGCACAGACCTTATATGTTAACTGTTGAACGTGAATCTGCCATGATTAAACATGAATGCCATGAACGTTACTTGAGTACATTATGCTAGAAACATACGTGCACTACTTGAATACGAACCTGATGGTATGATACAATTATGGTAGGACGTGAGTAGCCACAACATTGCTTGTTTGACTTTTCTGTGTTTCTACCGAGCAAACCAAGGTGAGTTCACACCCTCTACAAAGCATGGGATTCCCAGGGGTCGGGAATTGGGGTTAAGGAACTGGGTTCCTCGTCCTCCTTGGGTAGGACAGCAAAGGTTCAGGAATGTAATTCCTCGTCCTCACGGACAGATAACTCGTACTAGACCAAAACTCTATCACGAAGTCCCTCATTTTTATATCGACTTAATCGCCGGGCCAATGGCGAGCGGGTCATTAGTTAGATAGCGCTATTTAGGTATGACAAACCTCACACCGTGCCGCAGAGGACGGGCGTGAACTAATGGATCTGGGGCACGTCAATGATGATAGACATTGACAGTTTCAGGGCACATAAACATGACTACAGTCAGCAGTCGATATGGTAACGAGTCTAGTAGATACATGGGGTAGCCCCCACGGCCGAAATGCCAGATAACTAACACGGGGTAGCCCCCACGGCTGGATAGCCAGAGTAACCGGGAATAAACAAGACACGTTTTTAACTATGGGGTAACCCCCACGGCAGGATGCCAGCTAAAGGAAACTGTTTTCGAAACAACTTAAAACGAACACCCAACCGTGAACTCACTCAACTTGTTGTTGACTCGTTACTACATGCTTTGCAGGTCCTTAGGTTCTTAGCTGGAGCTTGCATGGAGGAGGATCGTTGTGGGACATGGACGACTGGGTGCCATGTTAAACTTTGAAACAATTAAACTTATGTTTTGATCTAAGAACTTATGCTTCCGCTTGCAACTTAACTATGTTTTGTTTGAACACCAATTGTATTGGTTGGATTTTATAACTACTTATATGCTTGTTCAATATGATTGGTGGCTGGATCCTGGTCAGTCACGCCTCCAAGCGGTAGTACTCCGCATGTGGATTTTGGGGGTGTGACAGATTGGTATCAGAGCCATTGGTTATAGAGAACTTGGTTTTAATAAAGGGGAAAACGTTTTTTTTTTTTTTTTGTTAAAACCAGACTATAACCTGTACAGTGCTCAACGGTCCACAACGATGCTTCACTCCACATGCAAGGCTCGACACTCTAGGTGATATGGTCTGTGTATATCGCCTACTTGTTAGTTACGTAGTACATTGCTTATGGTATGCTTGGTTAGTATAACTACTGTTGCTTGAACACGTGCGTGCTTACTCTATCCTATCGTTGTACTTTCGCGAACCCCTCTCACTCACGTTCTTCTTGATGTGAAGATCATGTCTGGACGCGTTAACCTGACACAAGCCCAGTTGACGGCTCTGATCAACGAACGAGTTGCCGCAGCACTTGCAGCTGCACACGCATGAGGTATATCCTGCAGTCCGAACTCATTCTAGGGTCTTTAGGATCCTACTCTCGTGAACCAACCTTTGTGTTAAACTCTGTCTTTTCTTTCACCTACGATAGGTCATCATGTTCAGCCACCCGTGTGCACTTTTAAGACTTTCATGGACTGCCGACCAACTACTTTTAGCGGCACTGAAGGAGCAGTAGGTCTCCTACACTGGTTTGAGAAACTAGAATCCGTCTTCGAAATGTGTGAATGCCCTGAGGCGCGCAGGGTGAAGTACGCTACTGGTACTCTCGAGGGTTTAGCCCTCACATGGTGGAACGCTCAAGTTCAGATGCTAGGGTTGGTTGCTGCCAACGCCACCCCATGGGAAACTTTTAAGGAAATGATCAAAGAGGAATACTGCAGTCGTGATGAGATTCACAAACTGGAAGTGGAGTTCTTCAACCTCAAGATGACGGGGTCGGAAATTGAGGCTTATGTGAAAAGGTCGAACGAACTGGCAATTTTGTGCCCTACTATGGTGGATCCTCCCATCAAACGCATCGAACTATTTCTTCAGGGCTTAGTGCCAGAAATCCAAAGTCATGTGACTTCAGCGAACCTTGCTACCTACCCGCAAACTGTACAGTTGGCTCACCGTCTCACGGATCAGGCGGTGGAGCAGAACAAGTTACCAAAACGCATAGGTGCTGCAACTACTTCTGGTACCTCTAGTGACAACAAACGGAAATGGGATGGAACTTCGAGTAAGGGTTCGGCTTCTGTTCAGTCCCAGTCTCAGCAGAGAAAGACTGAGGACTACAAGAGCCCTAATCAGCAATCGTCTGGTGGCGGATACAAAGGAAATCACCCCAAATGCAATCGCTGTAGCCTGCACCACAGCGGACCATGCACCAGGGGCAACTGTCATCGGTGCAACAAGCCTGGTCACGCTGCAAAGGATTGTAGGAGCTTATACCCCGCTAATCAGAATCGTCAGCAAGCTCAACAGAACCAGCGCCAGCAACAGCAACAAGGTGATAACAAAGGGTGCTTTCAGTGTGGAGCTGAGGGCCACTTCAAGAGAGATTGTCCCCAACTGAACAGGAACCAGAACAACAACAACAACAATAACAACAATCAGGGGAATGGTAACAATGGGAACAACAATAACAATGGCGCCAGGGGGCGAATGTTTGTGATTGGCCAAGGTGAAGCAAGGAATGACCCCAATGTTGTGGCGGGTAAGTTCCTTCTCGACGACTTTTATGTTTCAGTTTTATTTGATTCGGGTGCCGATACTAGCTACGTGTCACTAGAAGTTAGTCGAATGCTTAAGCGTATTCCAACACTTTTGAACAACAAGCACACAGTAGAGCTAGCAAATGGTAAGAGCTTAGAAGCCACACACGTAGTCAAGGGTTGTAAACTTATTCTCGCTGACCAAACCTTCTCTATCGACCTCATTCCTATTGTCTTGGGTAGTTTCGACGTTGTCATTGGGATGGATTGGTTATCCCAACACCGCGCAGAGATTCTTTGCAACGAGAAGGTTGTCCGTATTCCAGGTCCCGGTGGTGAACCTCTCATGATTCATGGCGACAAGAGGAGTGCTGTTGAGAACGTCATTTCTCTCCTTAAGGCCCAAAAGTGCTTGCGAAAGGGCCACACTGCTATTTTGGCTCTCGTTACTGACACCTCAGAAAAAGAGAAGAAGATGGAAGATTTTCCAGTTGTACGCGATTATCCAGAGGTATTTCCTGAGGAATTACCTGGTCTTCCACCTCATCGCCAAGTCGAGTTTCAGATCGAACTAGCTCCTGGAGCTGCGCCTATAGCTCGTGCACCTTATCGTTTAGCTCCATCAGAGTTGAAGGAACTCTCCACGCAACTACAAGAACTCTTAGATAAGGGCTTCATTCGCCCAAGCTCATCGCCCTGGGGAGCTCCAGTATTATTTGTGAAGAAGAAAGACGGTACTTTCAGAATGTGCATCGATTACCGGGAACTCAACAAGGTGACGGTGAAGAATCGTTATCCTCTACCGCGTATCGACGACTTGTTCGACCAGTTGCAAGGGTCGAGCTACTATTCGAAGATTGATTTGAGATCGGGTTATCACCAGCTGAGAGTCCGGGAAGAGGACGTCTCCAAAACAGCCTTCAGAACTCGATACGGGCACTATGAGTTTTTGGTCATGCCTTTTGGGATGACAAACGCACCTGCGGTTTTCATGGACTTGATGAACCGAGTGTGCAAACCTTACCTGGACAAGTTTGTTATAGTCTTCATCGACGACATCCTGATCTACTCTAAAAGTCGGGAAGAACACGAGCAGCATCTGCGACTTATTCTGGAACTCCTTCGAACAGAACAGCTTTATGCAAAGTTCTCGAAATGCGACTTCTGGCTTCGAGAAGTCCATTTCCTAGGCCACGTGGTGAACAAGGATGGGATTCACGTTGATCCATCCAAGATAGACTCGATTAAGAACTGGCCTGTACCTCGTACACCAAAGGAAATTCGCCAATTCTTGGGTTTGGCTGGATACTACCGGAGATTCATAAAGGATTTTTCTAAGATTGCACAGCCTCTCACCTCACTAACGCAGAAGGGCGTTGTTTATCGCTGGGGAAACGCACAGGAGTTGGCATTTCAACACCTAAAGGATAGACTTTGTAGCGCACCTATCCTTTCCTTGCCAGAAGGCACAGACGATTTTGTGGTCTACTGCGACGCATCAATTCAAGGTCTTGGTTGCGTGTTGATGCAACGAGACAAAGTTATAGCTTACGCCTCACGCCAACTCAAGGTTCATGAAAAGAACTACACTACGCATGATTTAGAGCTGGGAGCTGTTGTTTTTGCACTTAAGTTATGGCGGCATTACCTGTATGGTACCAAGTGCGCGATCTACACCGACCACAGGAGCCTCGAGCACATCTTCAAGCAGAAAGAACTGAATATGCGACAACGACGATGGGTCGAGCTACTGAATGACTACGAGTGCTCAATCCGGTATCATCCGGGCAAGGCCAATGTTGTGGCCGACGCCCTCAGTCGGAAGGACGCTGCGCCTAAGCGCGTGCGAGCTTTACAACTCACGATCCATTCTAGTCTGCCTTCCCAGATACGAGCTGCTCAGATAGAAGCACTGAAACCAGAAAACGTCAGGGCCGAAGCCCTACGCGGATCAAGGCAACGATTGGAACAGAAGGAAGACGGTGCTTACTACGTAACGGGACGCGTTTGGGTCCCACTTTATGGCAACCTACGAGAGCTTGTGATGGATGAAGCACACAAGTCTCGCTACTCGGTACATCCTGGATCGGATAAAATGTACCACGACATCAAGACTACGTATTGGTGGCCTAGCATGAAGGCCCACATAGCAACCTACGTCAGCAAGTGTTTGACTTGTGCGAGAGTCAAGTCGGAATACCAGAAACCATCAGGCCTACTCCAACAACCAGAGATACCTCAATGGAAATGGGAGCAAATTTCCATGGATTTTGTTACTGGCCTACCTAGATCCCAGCGCGGGAACGATACTATTTGGGTGATCGTGGATCGACTCACAAAGTCTGCACACTTCTTGGCTATCAAGGGGACGGATAAGTTCTCCACTCTCGCAGAAATTTACCTCAAGGAAGTTGTTTCGAGGCACGGGGTGCCCACCTCTATTATCTCGGATCGAGATGCACGTTTTACTTCAGAGCTGTGGCAAGCAATGCACAAATCCTTTGGCTCGCGATTAGACATGAGCACAACGTACCATCCTCAGACGGACGGGCAGTCCGAGCGCACTATTCAAACCTTGGAAGACATGCTTCGTGCATGTGTAATCGACTTTGGCAACCGCTGGGAAAAGCACCTGCCACTTGTGGAATTCTCGTACAATAACAGCTACCACACCAGCATTGGAGCTGCTCTGTTTGAGGCATTGTACGGACGTAAATGCCGGTCTCCTCTTTGCTGGGCAGAGGTGGGAGAAAGTCAGATCACTGGTCCAGAATATGTGGTAGATACAACCGAGCAGATTGCTCAGATACGAAAACGCATGACGGCCGCTCGCGAACGTCAGAAAGTTTACGCCGACATGGGCAGGAAACCACTTGAGCTCCAGGTTGGGGAGCGGGTACTACTCAAAGTTTCACCCTGGAAGGGTGTGGTTCGTTTTGCTAAACGCGGTAAACTTAACCCACGATACGTTGGACCCTTCGAGGTCATTGAGAAAATAGGCAGGGTGGCCTACAGACTAAACTTACCGGCAGAACTCGGTGCAGTTCACAACGTTTTTCACGTGTCAAATCTGAAGAAGTGTCCGTCAGATGAGACCCACGTAGTTCCTCTGAAGGAACTCACTATCGACGAACAGTTACGATTCGTCGAGGAACCAGTCGAAATCACGGACCGGGATGTTAAGGTCCTCAAGAGCACTAGAATACCTCTCGTTCGAGTTCGTTGGAACTCACGTCGCGGCCCAGAGTTCACCTGGGAGCGCGAAGATCAGATGAAACAAAAGTATCCCCAACTGTTCGCAAACAGTACACCCACTATTGAGGCCGAAGCTACGGAATTTCGGGACGAAATTCCAGATCAACGGGGGGTGGATGTGACACCCCAGGAAAACCAGGAAAACCATACAACTTAACTAGCTTCCTCAGTGAGTGCCTACCAAATTTCGGGACGAAATTTCTTTCAACTTGGGGATGATGTGACAACTCGAAATTTAGAACCTTTCGTTGTATGCTTGAACGATTAGTGACTAACTGATTTGATGAATTAATGAATGATTTATGTGAACTTATATGATCATGTGTTATGTTATGTGTATGTTTGTGATCGTATGTATGCGAGTATGTCTAGGAACCGAAACAACTAGGACCCGACTCGAGACCATGTGGTCTCGAGTAAACATCACACCACTCATGGGCCGGTTGGGCCACACATACACACTTAGCCTATTTCGAAACCCATTAGGGTGCACTAAGTGAATCAAGTATAAAACCCTTAGTGATGCTAGTCTTGACATCCTTTGGGCAAATAGCACACATACTCTTCTAACACACACACACACTCTCCATTCTCCCTCACAAAAACTCTTCTCTCCTTCTTCTCGGATCCAACCAACCGACCACAAAAGGGCCTCTCGGATTTGCTTGTTCACACCAAACGAAGCTTCATCTTTCACCACCTCACAACCGGTTAGTGTTTATGATGTTTGTTAGTGATTTTTATGATGTTTGTTGTTGTTAAATGATGGCATGAGTGGTAGGATTTAACTAGTAAAGTTGTATGCTTGATGATGGTTGTGAACCGGATGTGTATGTTATGGATAATCGGTTGAACATGTCTTGACCTTGGATATATTGAATGATGTTTGATGATGTTGAGTTAGTGTTCAAGAAATCGATGCATAAATGTTCTATGTTATGTGTTTACATTCGGTTGATGATGATTATATGTTAGTGTGTTGATATAAGTTGAAATGATTGATGAATAGAAACCGAATACATGTAATCGGCTGTGGAATGTGCATGACTAGGATGATTCATTATGTTGATATCATAGGGTACATGTTGGTGTTGGTAAGTTATTGATTATGATTTTCTTGTTGGTTAAAGTTCATAGGAATATTTGATGAACACATGAAGAACTTGTTGAATATCATATGAACATGTTGAATATTTGAAATCTGATATGTTTGATCCATTTTTAGTAATTTGCTAGACAAGAAACATGTTTAAGGAATTTGGTTGGATAGTACAAACTGTTACATGAAATCAGAATGTTAGTGGGTAGTACACTGTACCGAATCAGCTCCTGTCCAACCGAAACCATCAGTTGCGACTCGAAACCAAGCACAACGAGTCGAGATCCCCGATTGCGACACCGGTTGCGAGTCGCAAACACCTGGTTGCGACTCGAAACCACACATGATCAGCACACCAAACTTGTGACTCGAAACCACAGTTGCGAGTCCGGTTGCGACTCGTAACCAAAACAGCATGAACCGAGACCGTAGTTGCGACTCAGGTTGCGAGTCGCAAACGCCTAGTTGCGACTCGGGATTTTACACAGATACACGCTGTTTGGGCTTACATCTCATTTCGGACTTAATTGTTTGGGCCGAACTCTTGGGCCCGAATGCACAGACCTTATATGTTAACTGTTGAACGTGAATCTGCCATGATTAAACATGAATGCCATGAACGTTACTTGAGTACATTATGCTAGAAACATACGTGCACTACTTGAATACGAACCTGATGGTATGATACAATTATGGTAGGACGTGAGTAGCCACAACATTGCTTGTTTGACTTTTCTGTGTTTCTACCGAGCAAACCAAGGTGAGTTCACACCCTCTACAAAGCATGGGATTCCCAGGGGTCGGGAATTGGGGTTAAGGAACTGGGTTCCTCGTCCTCCTTGGGTAGGACAGCAAAGGTTCAGGAATGTAATTCCTCGTCCTCACGGACAGATAACTCGTACTAGACCAAAACTCTATCACGAAGTCCCTCATTTTTATATCGACTTAATCGCCGGGCCAATGGCGAGCGGGTCATTAGTTAGATAGCGCTATTTAGGTCTGACAAACCTCACACCGTGCCGCAGAGGACGGGCGTGAACTAATGGATCTGGGGCACGTCAATGATGATAGACATTGACAGTTTCAGGGCACATAAACATTACTACAGTCAGCAGTCGATATGGTAACGAGTCTAGTAGATACATGGGGTAGCCCCCACGGCCGAAATGCCAGATAACTAACACGGGGTAGCCCCCACGGCTGGATAGCCAGAGTAACCGGGAATAAACAAGACACGTTTTTAACTATGGGGTAACCCCCACGACAGGATACCAGCTAAAGGAAACTGTTTTCGAAACAACTTAAAACGAACACCCAACCGTGAACTCACTCAACTTGTTGTTGACTCGTTACTACATGCTTTGCAGGTCCTTAGGTTCTTAGCTGGAGCTTGCATGGAGGAGGATCGTTGTGGGACATGGACGACTGGGTGCCATGTTAAACTTTGAAACAATTAAACTTATGTTTTGATCTAAGAACTTATGCTTCCGCTTGCAACTTAACTATGTTTTGTTTGAACACCAATTGTATTGGTTGGATTTTATAACTACTTATATGCTTGTTCAATATGATTGGTGGCTGGATCCTGGTCAGTCACGCCTCCAAGCGGTAGTACTCCGCAGGTGGATTTTGGGGGTGTGACAACTTAAGCATAATTTACAACCATACATGCATACAAAACATATTAAGTTTGGTAAGGTAATGAAACCATTATTTGATTAAGGTACAATCACTTAATCACAAATTACAACCAAACATGCATACAAATTTTCTAAATTAATAGTATAAATAAGGTACAACCAATTTAGCACAAATTACAACAAAAAAAGTATATTTTTTTTCTTTTCTTTTTGTTATATTTTGTCAAATGCACAAAATAATTTTGTTAAGTTTAGGAAACGTAGGCTAGATATTAAATGTTTATCTTAAATTTATGTTTTTTCAACTTGAAATCATTTTGTGTGCTCTTTGTTGACTTGTGATGTAAGCAGTGAAAGTCATGGTGATAAAGAGTTGATTGATTATATATGGTAAACAATAAGTAGAAAATCACCTTACAAAACATACAACTTCTATTGCACACCATTGTTGTAAAATAATAGTATATAAATTACCAAAAAAACTTAATAAATTCGAAATGCATTACATGTATCATAATTAAAGTTTAAGATGACATCACTTATTATATTTGAATAAATTACTAGAACTTTTTTTTATTGAAATTCATTAATGGTGTATTAATATCACATTAAATATAAAAACAGTTAAAAATCACTTTTTTTAGAAAATTGTTAAATTCGTTCATGAGGTTTTACACAAATTGCTAGATCAGTCCAAAATCAAGATTTGCTGCTAAAACAGTCCAAAATCAAGATTTGTTTTGCTAATACAGTCCAAAAAACAAACGCCGTTAAATATAGCAGTTGGACTGTTTTAGCAACAAATCTTAATTTAGACTGTTTTAGCAGCAAATCTTGATTTTGGACTGATCTAGCAATTTGTGTAAAACCTCAGGGACGAATTTAGCAATTAACTCTAAAAAATAAAAGTTGATTAAAGAATAAATGTTTTACATCTTTCCTTGATTTGCAAGATATTAGTGTCGGGTATCATATTCTTTGCATAAAAATAAGCATTTTAGAAAATCAGAAAGGTAAAGAATAAAGTTATAT
This sequence comes from Helianthus tuberosus, assembly GCA_030545235.1. Taxonomy (NCBI): domain Eukaryota; kingdom Viridiplantae; phylum Streptophyta; class Magnoliopsida; order Asterales; family Asteraceae; genus Helianthus; species Helianthus tuberosus. Next base: position 41,309,006 of record CM060433.1, on the reverse strand, counting down.
GGAGCTTACTTTCAACTATCTTGTATGTTGATGTTGCATGGTCACTCAACTATCTTTATATGGAGCTTATTATTTTGTAGCACAATGACGAGTAGTTGATTTAGAAAAAAAATTCATGGGGTGCGAAAATTTTTTGAGGTTATTTGTCTGTTGTTATATAATATTTTTTTTAATCTGGTTCGGGTCGGGTCAAATACTTGTTTCATTTCTTTTTGAAATTTCTAGCATTCAAATATTGAATCCTAAACTTGAAGTTTTGGTAAACTCTAGTCCTTAGTTAAATAAACTAAAACAAACCATCAAATGATACTTGAAATAGAAATAGCATACACCTAAGTTGGCCATATAACTCAAAAACCCAGACAAGTGTTAATCATACCTATGAACATTAACAATAGATACTTGGTTGGGATTCTTTAGCTACGTATTTCGTCAAAGAAAAATATATAGAGAAATTTCCACAGACATATGTTCTTTAATTTTATATTTTGAAATGATATTAACTTATGGTAAGAAATTTAATGAAGTAAGGATATTTAAAAACAGAAAAAGTAATAAATAAAAATAATATTTTAATAAACTTCATCTTCTATTGGCAACTAATCTAAACTAATACTAATAAAGAAATACATCTAATGTCATGTGACAATCTCTCATTTCATTAATTTTCCTCTAATGCCATGTAGCATTCTCTTGTTTAATTCATTTATATCAAAGAGTAAATTACAAGTTTTGTTCTTTATGTTTACATTAAATTGCAGGCCTGGTCTTTTTGGCCAAAAGTTTACAGGTGGTGTCCTTAACCTTTCAAAATCTTGCACCATTTGTCCTTTAAGCCAAATCTGGTTAGAAATCTTAGTTAAAAACTGTCATGTGCAATGCACATGAGGGTAAAATGGTAATTTCCCTCTCAACCCTTTTAATATGCCTTTAGTTCCTCCTGCTCCCCCCCCCCCCCCCAAACAACCCACCAAGACAAACCAGATGATGACCCATCAAGCGTCTGTTCGGGTTGTGAACCCCGATCCGGGAGCTGAAAACCGGGAGGCATAATGGGAGTTTCTTATGGGGCGTCTTCAATCATCACATGCATAGGTTGTTAAGCACTATTAAGCATGATCCTTGCACCTTTAATTAAAGCAGATCGGGCGGCGGGGCCTAAACCCTGACGCATCTAGTGAAACCCTGTGGTGGCCGCGCCGGCGATGATGGAGTTCCAAGGGTCTTCTTTTTTGCGGAGGTAGACCATAGAGCAGTCGAAAATGGAGAAAAGGCCTCCCCATACGGTGAAGCTGCCGAAGGCACCACTGATGTCGTCTAGGATGCGGTCTGGGCATGGTTCTCGGGAGGTTTCTGGTGTGCCCATGGTGACGGTGGTGATCTAGAGAGAGAGAGAGAGAGAGAGAGAGAGAAATTAGGGTTGAGAGGGAAATTACCATTTTTACCCTCATGTGCATTGCACATGACAGTTTTTAACTGAGATTTCTAACCAGCTTTAGCCTAAAGGACAAAACGTACAAGATTTTGAAAGGTTAAGGACACCGCGTGTAAATGTTTGGCCAAAAGGATAGCGCCTGCAATTTGATGTAAACATAAAGGACAAAACTTGTAATTTACTCTATATTAAATTAATACTAATAATCTATTAACCTGATCTCTAATATATTAATATTGTAACAACCCGGCTTCTCAAGTCAAAGTCAAAGTACACGTCAAAGTAAAAGTAAAAGTCAGGTTGTTATTCAGATCTGACATTTCTTGCTTAATTATTGGTTTGTACTCTCAGACTCGATAATCTATATGTATTAGTTAACGCTATTCTACACTACGATTTGTTATTATGTGAAGTAACAATGCGTTAAACGCAATTAAACGCTATTCTACTTAACGATATCACATCGCTATCGCATCGCAATTCGAATCGCAATTATTGGTATTGTTCTATGTGTGTGTTATTATGTGCTTTACTTGTGTATGTTGATGATATGTTTCGGGATGTTATTCGCAAACGTAATCGCAACTCTATCGCAACGCAATCTCATCGCAAACTCTAAACGCAAATTTACTTACTTTTATACTTTTATGTATTAGTTATGTTATTTGTGTAACTATTTTTAATACTATCGCATCGCTTACTCGCAACTCGCCTAAACGCAATGCAACGCTCAACGCACAAAATAAAGGTCGGAAAACTAACTCGCGCAAGCCAACCGATCGAACAACCATTCGATCAAATGGACATTCGACCAGATGACCATCCGATCGGATGGCCATCCGATCGAACGGCCGTCCGACCCACGAAACCCTACACCGCCTTTCACCCTCTCACACAATAAATAACCCCCCTGTCACATCAACTGTTCATTGATGTGACAAGCTTCGTCCGACCCACGCACTCTCAGGCACTTTTCTCTCGATTCCTCGCGATTCTTGTAAGTTTTCACCCTAAATCTTGTACTTCCATCTTCATTACACACTTTCTCATCATCTTCTCCAACAAATCTTACATTTTCACCGTGAAATCATCTGATTTTGGCTGTTCTAAGGTGACGTCAGCATGGCTTCCGTTGAACACTGTTGAGTGACCTCATCTCACTAAGAACGATTTGGATCTAAAGGATTTCTACATGTTTATACACTGATTTCGCCTAAATCTAAACACTTAACAACTGGATGCAAACTTTTCTTCAACATTCTTCACTTTTTACTCAAAACCATTAGAATCTGGACTCAATCAGGCTTTCTACTCATTCTCTAGTGGAGAACCGGTCTGACAATAGATTTCTACCAGAGAGACGACCGATTCACGGGTTGAACATGAAACTCCATCAGGAACACCTAGTCTGATCGAACGAGGTGATTCCCATCCGATCGACTGAGTTGGACTTGGTGTGATTTTCCGTTGTTTGACACGTTGTCACACCGTCTCAGTTAAACCCAAGAGTTTTCAACTTAACTGATCTTACAAAGTTTTCAAACAGAAGGTTGCCCAATTGAATAGCCGTCTGATCGGACGACCATCCGAGTGAACGACTATTCGACCAGGTAACTTGACTTGATAAGCTCAACACTTAAACTTTTTTCCAAAACTTCAAAGAATACCAGTTTTCAATCGAATAGACATCTGATTGAACGACCATCTGTCCGGATGGCCATCCGATCGAATGACTTTATTTATACTACAACGAAAACTTCAAAAGTTCAAACATTTCACCACACACTCCCTCAATCGAATGACCAACTGATCGAATGGTCATCCGTCTAGGTGACCATACGTCCGGACGGTCATCCGATCGAACCACCATCTGATCGCTCATCTCACTCGACACGCTGTTCCATGCACTATTCAACGCTTACACTATCGTTCTCTGGTCAGGCTAACTCTAAGCGCTCCCTTCAATCCAATAAAATTCGTGTTTAGCACTACCAACGTACTGTGAGTATACTCAATCCCTTTTTGCTTAACGCACTTTTGGGTGTTACATACGTTACCTATATCAAATCACATCGACACACAACGCCAACACTTTTAAACGCTAACCCCTCTGCATGTTATACGTGTTTTCGATGAATGCTTGTATGTTATGTTTACACAGTGATTGTTGCCTGACACCTTAGCAATGATAGTACTATAGTTTAGACTCAGCACCTATCGTGGACAGGGGTTGTTAAGGGTTTTACTTCACATGGTCACAGTGGTGATAATGTGTTGCACATTCTACAACTCGTAGTCATGACGGTTGCATATTTCATTGTCGATAGCTTACTTGCTTCACATTTCTACGTGTTACATGCTGGTTATGCGTAAATCGTTTTTCGCTACTATATGCTATTAAACTTGTGTACTCACCTTTACACTATGTGTATTGACTTTATTTTAACGTATGTGACAGGCGTCTAGGGTGCAATGCTTGTTGATCTTTTGTGGAATCAAGATAGGCAGTCTAGAAACTACATCAAATAGAAAATCTAGGTTGTCGAACTTGCTTTGTTTGAGAGGAACTCATTATCTGTAATAATTAATTGTTGAATATTTGTTGATTGGTATGGGACAATTGACGTTAAGAATATTGGTAACATTTAGTTGTTATAGATCTCTTGAGCAATCCGGTTCGCCTAGTGCCACGCCCCGATGTTTCCGCCATCGGTCAGGGTGTGACAGATTGGTATCAGAGCCATAACTATAGGGAATTAGGAAAGACTCGACCTAGTCCGGGTCGATGTCTTAGGATTGACCCAGTCTATAGTCTAAGTACCAACAGACCGTCTTGTGCGAGCCCAGTAGGGGTTCTGCATGATCCTATTTCTGTTATTCTCTCGAACTCATTCTTGCGCGAACCGGTGCATACTACCACTTCATGCAGGAACGACCTTTCCTAAGGTCGAACACGACCACTTAGCTTTTCCTAAGACTGGCGATACACATGATTTTCGAAAACACTCGCATAGTGTGAAAACCGAAAACTCTCGATTGGATCGCTCGCTCGACGCGCATTTTTACTATAAACACGAGAATTTGCATTGAGTCAGGAATAAAATCCATATCTCGACGAAATTCTCCCTACCTCTCTCGTGATTCTATCACACAACCAGGAATAAAGTTTTTAAGTTAGGGGTGACACCCGCATCTTAATGACTTGTTCCACTCTCTATTTTGGTTAAAAAAAAAAACTCTCACCAAAGTCTCGATGGATTCCAATGGCTCAGTTCACATAATAACCGAAAGGATGCGTGCCGTTCACCGTATGTCGGTGAGAGAGCACAGTCTATTAGGCCAAAACGTGTACTCGAAGTCGTTGTGGATAGTCGAATCACTTTGGGTAGTCGATGTCTAAACACCCAGGACAATCTAATTTCGATTTCAAGCCGCAATCGCTGCTTTTACGCTTTATCGCTTTTATGTGTGATTATATGTGTTTTATGTGATTTTAAATGATTACGTGTTTTGATTTTGGTGACTTATTCGCTTTTCGCTCACCGCTCTGTTAAACGCGCACAACTCGCACTTCACAGATATCTTAACATGCTAACAAATCGAAGCCAATCTATGAACCCTCGCATGCTATGTTACTCGCTTATGCTACTCGCTACTCACACTCGCTATTCCTCACACCTAAGGTTCGTGAAGCGTTGGAACTTGAACGATAGGTTAATACGTGCAAAATATAGTTGAATATGTGCTTATGTGCTCTACGTGCTTATGTGCTTATGTGTTTATGTGCCTATGTGGATTATGTGCCTACGTGACTATGTGCCTATGTGTAGACGTGTTCTTGTGCTTTACATAAAGGAGCTCTTGGTGATACGCTCAACTATACTCGATTTAATCAAAATCTCTTCTAAATCCTATGACGATGTCTGTTGCAGACAATGTTGTCATTTGGATCTCACACTTCTCGCGCTACCCGCCGCAACCACGCTGACAAACGCATCGCATCGCTAGTCGCCAAGGAAATGGCCAAGGTCATTCCACAGATCGTCAGCGAAATCAATGAAGTCGGCAGCGAGTCCTCTGAGGAATCTAAGAGTGACTCTCCAAAAGTTTCTTTTAGCTTCAAGTAATTCAAGGCCTGTGGCCCTAAGGACTTCACTGGTGAAGACGTTCCCATCACCATGTTTCAGTGGTTTGACTCGATTGAAGTCACTCTTCGTCAAACGGATGCCCAGACAACCTCCGCACTGTTAACGCAACTAGGGTCTTTCAGTCCAAGGCTCTGGACTGGTGGACTGCCGAACGAAACAGGCGATGTAACGACACAACCTATGGACTTTCTTGAGAGGAATTGAAGGAAATCATGATGAAAGAATTTTGTCCCCCACATGAGCTCCAGGAGCTGGAGAACGAGTTTTGGAATATCAAGCAAGAAGGTGGCGACAATGCTGGCCTTACTGATCGCTTTAAGCAGCTTAGTATCATCTGCCCTGGTTAAGTCTCAACTCCCGACATCACAATCAAGAAGTATATTCGCACTCTACCCGATTGTGTTTCCGATTTTGTTCAAGCCGCCAAGACTACTACCAAAGAAGAGACTTATCAACTCGTTGTTGAAATCAATGACAAGCGAGTTTTTGCTGGTTACTTCAAGAACACCACCAAAAGTCTCCATCAAGTCACCGCTGCTTCCGCTCCTAAAACCGCCGCATCGCAAGGATCGAAATCTTCACGCCTCAAGTGCAAGAGCAAAAACACAACAACAAAAGTTGTGCTGTCACCACCGCTCCTCTTAACGATGTCCCTGCCCAACCTCAGAACCAGAACCGCCAAGTAGCAGCACCTGTGACCAACGCACCGTCGGCTAAGCGTGCGTACACTGGTCCTCACCCTTTGTGCCCTACATGTACTTACCATCACCCAGTCGGGATCGCATGACGTTTCTGTGTCCACTGCAACCTCTACGGGCACTTTAAATCTAACTGTCATACTGGTCCTCGTCAGTAAGCTCAAGTTCAAGCTCCTCCTGCACTGCCAGCTCCTCTTCCCACTCCTTAGGGTAATCAAGCAGCTCCTGCTCCCGCTGCTCATGCATGAGCCTGCTTCGCATGTGGTGATCCTAACCACTTCGCCAATGCCTGTCCGAATCGAGTGGTGAAGCAAGAGCCACAGCAGCAACCAGCGCAGCAACAACATCAACAGCAGCAGCAACAGCCACAACAACAGCAACAAGCAGCCCGCGAAAGAGCATTCAACATCAATGTCCGGCAGGCTTAAACTGACAACAATGTTGTCAATGGTACGTTTCTTGTCAACGGTATTTATGCTTCGTGTTTATTTGATACTGGAGCCGATAACTGTTTTGTGTCGTTTGAATTCGAAAAGCTCCTAAACCGTAAACGCGCTAACCTCCCAATGACGTTCAACGTAGAAATTGCCACTGGAAGAACCGTCACCATTAGTTCTGTTCTCCGTGATTGTACGCTTGAACTCAAGAATCACATTTTCCCGATCGATCTTATTCCAATGCAGCTTGGTAGTTTCAATATCATAGTAGGCATGGATTTTCTTCGTGAGAATCGTGCTGAAGTCGTTTTTTTCGATAAGATGATTCGTTTCTCTCTTGCTAATGGCGATCAACTCTGTGTCTATGGCGAAGTATCTTCGAAGGATCTGAAACTCATGCCGTGCATTCAAGCAAGCAATGTCACGGCCCCCGACCTAGTTTCCTGGTTCGATTGCCGCGAGACAGAAAACCCGTGGTATTTAATTTTGGCAGCGGAAATTTTAACAGGATCTTTTAAAACTGAAAACACCCGATTATTTTATTTCAAGTTTCGGGATAAAACCCGTAGTTTACAATAAAAGAATTCCACTGGGAAATTCCCTGGTTACAAAAGCATGTTTATTTATTTACTGAGCCACTTTATCCAAGCTGGTAGTGCTACGCGGCAGTTTTCCCTGGTTTACAGTAAATCACCTGAAACATGTTTAAAAAGATTTTATCAGCGGGGAAATACTGGCGAGTCATTCAATTTACATAAAACGACACATTGTTATAAATTACAGTATTAAGAGTGATTACAATTGCCCCTATCTTATAATTAGCTGGTTCAGTTGTCACTCGACCGGATCTATGACTGTGGTCATACCACTATTGGGTCCTTTCACCCAGTAGTGACGAGTATCACTATTTAGGTCCTTTCACCTAAAAGTAATAAAACAGTAGTAATTGTGCACAGTACCCCACTTACTGCCAGTAATTTAAGATAAAAAAGACTTAATCTCTGTAACATATAACTTGAAAACATTTAGGTATTGTAAAACACTTTTGATAAAAAGAGAATGACTCACATTGCAAGTTTAGTTGAACAGAATTTTGCCTACTAATTAAGCTTGGTAACCTAGTTAAATAACAATGCACACGAAACTAGGTTAGTAACTTAATACACCATTTACGATAAGCTCACGAAATCAAAACCCTCACGACGAATGACAAAGTATAGCTCGGATTTGGGCAGCACTTAAACATCCATCGGATCGGTTTCAATCGATCGGACATTGTATCGTAGCAGTGATCGAGTTATTACTCTGTAATCGTAGCAGCGTTTCGACACCTAAGTATACGAAATTAAGCAGTATAGAGCGTCTTTTGTACTGATTTTTTGAACACAGAAACAAGCTATGCAACGTCCCTTTTATAGCTGAAATTTGAGTTTTACGCGGCCCGCGTAAACTCGAAGGAATATCTACGCGGCCCGCGAGGGCCACCCTAGCTACGGCTAGGGCTGCCGTGTCACGGGGTAGGCTTGCCATGTGTCTGACACGTGGCCTAAAGCTTATCTGGAGCATTTTCAAGCTGTCGTGCCCCGCGTAAGCTTTCCTTAAGTCTTACGCGACCCGCGACAGATCACTAAAATTGAATTTCTTGATTTTTCACAAGGATTAGGGTTTTAGGGGTCCGGGTTTTCACATACGGAGTGTTGTGGGACATTTTTGTAGGTCCTTACACCCTCCCCACCTTATTTAAAATCTCGTCCTCGAGATTTATTGAAATAGGTAAGGGTACTTCCGCTTCATTTCTGATTCCAGTTCCCATGTATACTCTGGTCCTCTTTTCGAATCCCATTTTACCTTGACTAGCACCAGTCTCTTATGCTTAAGGAATTTGACCTTTCTATCTTCTATTTGAAGTGGTTTTTCTACAAATTTTAACTTTTCATTTACCTCTATATCTTGAAGAGGTACTACCAGGGATTCGTCAGATAAACATTTCTTGAGATTAGATACATGAAACACGTCATGTACCCCAGCTAGCTCTTCTGGTAGTTGTAAGCGATAGGCAACTGGACTGGGAATGGTCCTATGTATCTTGGACTTAGCTTTCCCTTCTTACCGAACCGAACTACCCCTTTCAAAGGAGAAACTTTCAACAGTACCTTGTCTCCAACTTGAAATTCTAACGGCTTGCGTCGATTGTCTGCATAACTCTTCTAATGATCTCGAGCCGTTTTCAGTCTTTCCTTGATTTGAGTTATCGTGTCGGTGGTTTCTTGTACAATTTCGAGACCTGATAATTGGCTTTCTCCTATTTTTGCCCAGCAAACTGGAGTTCTACACTTTCGTCCATACAGTGCTTCAAATGGGGCAGCCTTGATGCTTGCATGATAACTATTGTTATAGGAGAATTCGATTAAGGGTAGGTGGTCATCCCAGTTTCCACCAAAATCTATTACATATGCCCTGAGCATGTCTTCCAGGGTTTGGATCGTCCTTTCACTCTGTCCATCTGTTTGGGGATGGTATGCAGTACTTAAATTCAGCTGGGTCCCTATTGCTTCTTGGAAACTTGTCCAGAAATGCGAAGTGAAGCGACTATCCCTATCAGATACTATGGAGAGTGGGACTCCATGTAAGGATACTATCTCGTCTACGTATAACTTTGCTAATCTTTCCATGCTAAAGGTTTCCTTCATTGGAAGGAAATGAGCTGATTTGGTTAATCGATCTACAATCACCTAGATTGCATCGTTACCTTTCCTGGTCTTGGGTAACTTAGTAACAAAGTCCATTGTTATTAGTTCCCATTTCCATACGGGCATTTCTAACTGTTGGAGTAACCCTGAAGGTTTCTAGTGTTCTGCCTTAACTTGTGAACAAGTTAGACACTTAGAGACATATCTGGCTATGTCCTTTTTCATTCCTATCCACCAGAAGTTATTTCTTAAATCTTGGTACATCTTATTATTACCAGGGTGCATTGTGTACCTAGACTTATGGGCTTCCTCTAGAATTTTATTTCTGAAATCTCCTTGCCTAGGTACCCAAATCCTTTTCTTGTGGAATCTCCAAATTCCATCAGTCCCTTGTTCCAATTCTTTTATCTGTCCTTTCATTCCTTCAGCATCATCCTTGATTGCTGTTTCCTGAACGTTCTTCAGTTGTTCCATTAAATCTAGTTGGAGATTTAATCTAAGAGCACGGACTCGCCTTTGCTTCTCATGATACTTACGACTTAGGGCATCTGCTACTACATTTGCTTTTCCTTCGTGATATTGAATATCACAGTCGTAGTCACTTAAAATTTCCATCCATCTCCTTTGCCTCATGTTTAATTCCTTTTGCCCAAATATGTACCTTAAACTTTTATGATCTGTATATACAATAAACTTACTTCCGTACAGATAATGTCTCCAAATTTGAAGGGCAAAAATTATTGCTTCTAATTCTAAGTCATGAGTCGTATAATTTTCCTCGTGCTTTTTCAATTGCCTTGATGCATACGCAATTACCTTTTTGCGTTGCATTAGCACACATCCTAATCCCATCTTAGAAGCATCGCAGAAGACTTCAAAATCTTCAGTTCCGTCAGTCAAGGCGAGAATTGGGGCATTTGTTAATCTTTGCTTTAATATCTTAAAGGCTTCTTCTTGCTTGATTCCCCATTCAAACTTAACTGTTTTACAGGTTAACTTAGTTAATGGAACAACTATCTTAGAGAAGTCTCTTATGAAGCGCCTATAATATCCAGCTAACCCTAGGAAACTTCTAACTTCAGTAGCTGATTGTGGGACCTTCCAATTTATGATTGCTTCTATCTTGGAGGGATCTACGCGAATACCTTCGTGATTCACCATGTGTCCTAAAAATTGCACCTCCTGTAGCCAAAATTCACACTTCGAGAATTTGGCATAAAGCTTTTCCTTTCTTAACAAAGTTAAGAGTGCATGTAGGTGATTGCAATGTTCGTCCTGGCTTTTGGAATAAATAAGTATATCGTCGATGAAAACAATTACAAATTTATCCAAATACGGCTTACAGATCCTATTCATCATGTCCATGAATGCTGCAGGAGCATTTGTTAGTCCAAATGGCATGACTATAAACTCGTAGTGACCATACCTAGTCCTGAAAGCAGTTTTAGGTATGTCTTCTTCTTGTACCTTCAACTGATGGTATCCGGAGCGCAGGTCTATCTTAGAGAAGTATCTAGCTCCCTTAAGCTGATCGAAAAGATCGTCAATCCTAGGTAATGGGTATCGATTCTTAATTGTAACCTTATTCAATTCCCTATAATCGATACGCATTCACATTGAACCGTCTTTCTTTTTCATAAACAACACTGGTGCTCCCCAAGGGGATGAACTAGGTTGTATGAATCCTTTGCTTAATAATTCGTCTAATTGCTTTTTCAGTTCTAACATTTCTGTGGGTGCTAATCGATAAGGTGCCTTAGCTATTGGTGTAGTTCCAGGGATTAGATGAATTCTAAATTCAACTTCCCTATCAGGTGGTAATCCAGGTAGTTCTTCTGGGAATACATCCGGGTATGCTGATACTACAGGAATTTCCTTAAGTTCTTTACCTTTAGTGTTACTGATTACCGAAATCATATACACTATTCCTTGTTTTCGTTCATAACTAGCAACTTCCATTACTGAAATGAACTTCATTGGTTTACGGAGCTTATCTCCTGAAATCAAAATTACTTCTCCTGTGGGTGCATGAATTTCTATGGAATTCTTATCACAGAGGATTCGAGCATGGTTGGCTACTAACCAATCCATTCCTAATACGACATCGAATCCAGCTAATCCATAGGTAGCAGGTTTGTAGAAAATTTATGGCCTGATAGTTCTATCTTTCCTTCTTGCAGAACCTTATCTATGTTAACAGAATTTCCATCGGCCGTTTCTACCGTATAAATCTGCCTAAGTTTGGTTAAAGGTTGCTTAAGAGCTTGGCAGAATGAAGTATTTATAAAACTTTGGTTTGCACCAGAGTCAAATAATACTTTTACATAAACGTCATGTACAAGAAACGTACCAGCTATCACATCCGGAATCAGATATGCTTCTTGCGTTGTTAGTTGGAAGGCTCTTACGTTCTTCTTATTAGTTCCTTCAGCAGGTTTGGCCTTATTATCAGCTGGCTTGACCAGTTTAGGGTATTCTGGTCTGAAATGCCCTGTTTCTCCGCAATTGAAGCAGATCATGGATTTCTTCCTGCAATTCTCCTCTTGGTGCCCCGGGATTTTACAGAAATTACAGTACCCCTTACATTTTCCAAAATGCTACCTTTTACAGGTACTGCAAAATGGAGCAGTGGAGGATTGCCCTGTTCCCTTCTTCTTGAAGTTACTGGCATTATTACCCCCACGGAAACCTTGGGTAATCTTTTGGGCCAATTCCTTTTTCCTGTTCTCTTCACTAGTGCGTACCAGTCTGTCAGTCAAGGTGTTGGCCAATTCAACCGCATCGTTAATCGTGTGAGGCCTCGCAGCCTTGACAATATCATGAATCTCGCTAATTAAACCCCAAATATAGCGAGAAATAAGTACCGGTTCTGGCGAAGCCAGAGTTGGCACAATTCTGGCATACTCGAAGAATTTCGAAGTATACCCCCGATAATTAACATCCACCATCCGATGGTTCAGGAACTTATTCGTCATTTGTTCCTTTTCATAGCCGGGACAAAATTTTCTTTCCACTAATTTCTTAAATTCCTCCCAACTCATGGCATAAGCCATATCACTTCCCTTGGCTTGCAACACCGTATTCCACCATTCTAAAGCCTCTTCCTTGAAAAGGTGGGATACATACATGACCTTGTCTTCCTTGGCGCATTTACTTATTTTAATTACTGCTTTGGTCTTCTCTAACCAACGCAGTGCAGCAGTCGCCCCTTCATTGCCTACAAATTCGACTGGCTTACAGGCAAGAAATTCTTTATAAGTGCAACCAGCTGTTGCAACTTTCATTTTCTTAAGTATTGGGGCTTTGAACCACATTATTATCATTATTGCCGCCTCCATTAACACTGTTACTGAAATTATCATCCCGAGTGCGTTTGCTGTGGTTGGCTTGTGAAGGTTCAACAGGGTTCTTAACAGCGGCGACGATTGCTGGGATAGCATTGGCTATTCCCTGGGTAACGATATTTTCTATATCTTGCCTATTAAGAAAATGATCCTCATTATTTTGTTCAGATTGGTTAACTTCGTTTGCTGGTTGATTTTCTGCGTTTTCCATCTGAATCATTAACAATATATATATTACTGTAACAGAATAGATAGCAACCAAACACAACAAAGCAATCATGTCACATAATCATATCAACACATATAGCCAAAACTGTCGACCTTGCGACATTCATATATTTTTATAATATTATACGTCGATACAAATCATATATTTTACAAAATTTTTATTTTTAGTTATTATTATACATTATTATTATATTATTATTATTATGATTATATATATATATATATATATATATTTTTCTACATATTATTATTATTATACAAACACATAACCACAGTTAGCTGGCCTTTCAGAAACGACTCTCCCTCTCGTCATACTCCCACGTAATCCTTTCGCCCACGTCCCAAATTCGATTTCCCGTATCCATCAGTTCCTCGCCGTAGTGGTGTAATTCAGCAACGTTTTCTGCGCTCATAGGTGGAAATGGTGCAGGTTCAGGATCAAACTGGGGAAAATAAACATTGGGGTTATTCATGAAATTCTGAAAATGCCAGTCGCTCGTGCACCACTCTTCTAGCTGGCCTGTAACAGGTTGTGGGTTGCCAATAGGGTTCGGAATAGCAGGTTCAAGGTTAATTGGAAGTTGAGATTGGGCAGGGAAATTGAAAAGGTTTTCATCGGCAGGTCCGATGAGGTTACAATTGGCAAGTTTTCGATCCAGTTCTTCCCAAGGTGGCATCTCTTGGGCTTCACCGGAGCTTTCCCCTATCTCCTTTCCTTTTCCTTTGTCCCTTGGATCCTCTGTCCTTTTCACCTTTTTGCAGCTGGCTTCTTCCTTCGTCCGCGTTTCCACTCCAAAATCCTTCTCCTCTTCTTAGGTTTAGGTTTCTCCTAGGGCTGGGCCTGGAATACTAGTGGCTCTTCAGTATCCGCTTGATAGCCGGATTGGGTTCCTGTGGTATCCATATCGGTGGTATGGATAGTAAAGTTTCGGAGTGCCTCCGACAGTTCATTCATGCTGTTGGTACACATGAAGAAACACACAAATTTTAAGTTAAAATTTTATTTATTAAATTAAATTTTCACAGAATCACAGAATGGCAAATTGGAAAATTAAGTATTTCTAAATACTTAATTGGCTTAAATCAGTGGCTCTGATACCACCTTTTTCTGTCACGACCCCGACCCAGTTTCCTTGTTCGATTGTCGCGAGACAGAAAACCCGTGGTATTTAATTTTGGCAGCGGAAATTTTAACTGGATCTTTTAAAACTGAAAACACCCGATTATTTTATTTCAAGTTTCGGGATAAACCCCGTAGTTTACAATAAAAGAATTCCACTGGGAAATTCCCTGGTTACAAAAACATGTTTATTTATTTACTGAGCCACTTTATCCAAGCTGGTAGTGCTACGCGGCACTTTTCCCTGGTTCACAGTAAATCACCTGAAACATGTTTAAAAAGATTTTATTAGCGGGGAAATACTGGCGATTCATTCAATTTACATAAAATGACACATTGTTATAAATTACAGTATTAAGAGCGATTACAATTGTCCCTATCTTATAATTAGCTGGTTCAGTTGTCACTCGGCCGGATCTATGACTGTGGTCATACCACTATTGGGTCCTTTCACCCAGTAGTGACGAGTATCACTATTTAGGTCCTTTCACCTAAAAGTGATAAAACAGTAGTAATTGTGCACAATACCCCACTTACTGCCAGTAATTTAAGATAACAAAGACTTAATCCCTGTAACATATAACTGGAAAACATTTAGGTATTGTAAAACACTTTTGATAAAAAGAGAATGACTCACATTGCAAGTTTAGTTGGACAGAATTTTGCCTACTGATTAAGCTTGGTAACCTAGTTAAATAACAATGCACATGAAACTAGGTTAGTAACTTAATACAACATTTATGATAAGCTCACGAAATCAAAACCCTCACGACGAATGAAAAACTATAGCCTGGATTTGGGTAGCACTTAAACATCCATCGGATCGGTTTCAATCGATCGGACATTGTATCGTAGCAGTGATCGAGTTATTACCCTGTAATCCTTGCAGTGTTTCGACACCTAAGTATACGAAATTAAGCAGTATAGAACGTCTTTTGAACTGATTTTTTTAACACAGAAACAAGCCATGCAACGCCCCTTTTATAGCTGAAATTTAAGTTTTACGCGGCCCGCGTAAACTCGAAGGAATATCTACGCGGCCCGCGAGGGCCACCCTAGCTACGGCTAGGGATGTCGTGTCACGGGGTAGGCTTGCCACGTGTCTGACACGTGGCCTAAGGCTTCCCTTAAGTCTTACACTGCCCGCGACAGATCATTAAAATTGAATTTCTTGATTTTTCACAAGGATTAGTGTTTTAGGGGTCCGGGTTTTCACTTACAGAGTGTTGTGGGACATTTTTGCAGGTCCTTACAAGCAAGTATCTCCGAAAGGAATACAAGGCTTTCTTGGCGCACATCGTAGTAGCGAAGGAAAAGGAAAAGAAGCCGATAGAAAAGGTACTTGTGGTTCATGATTTTCCTGCTGTCTTTCCTGATGATTTTCCTGGTCTATCCCCGAGTCGTGATATTGATTTTCGTATCGACATCGTTCCTTGAGCTACCCTGTTGCTAAAGCCCCTTATCGCCTCACATGGTGTCGTAGTGATTCAAATAATTCAATAATAGCGGTGATCAAACAAATCCACCGTGTTTGAAGTCAAATGGAAGCGTAATAGGGTGAATCCGAAAGTTTGTTTCAAATGAAATCATAGAATTTTCAATTGAAATTTGAACATCAAAGAAATAATGTTTTCGATCGAAGGTGAAGAAGTAATGGATATCGCAAAGTTTTCGATCGATAATGAAAGAACCGTTAGAAGGTACACCGGAATGTAAAAATGAATTTGTGCACCATTGTCTTAACACACTATTGTATTAAGACCGCTTGGATATAATAAATCGAAGTGGATTGGAAAACAATCAATAAATAAATATTTAGATCCGTGCATAAGATGCGTAAACGAGTTTAGCGCAAGCTTCAAGTTAATGAAAATCACCATCACATGGTGTCGGAATCAACAAACAATTTAACGGAGTCGAATGCCAAACGAGTTTACTTCAACTCGGAACAATTGAAACACTTGTTAAAACGAATTTGAATATGATGCTCCCAATATATCATATGATGCTCTGAAGTGAATATGTGTAATGGACAAGTTCAAACAATTGAACTTGGTTTCGGCGCAATCCGAGAAAAATATATGTATTGACAAGAAAACTTTAGGCATGGTTACAACGAAAAACCATGTATGTAACTTGTAAAGAAATGATCATGATACAATGACCATTAAGAGGAGTAGAGATACGAAAATCTACTCAGTAAGTGTGAAATTCGAAATTTCAATAAAAGAAATTTGAGGACTTTACCTGGGGTTTCGTGTGACGACCAATTATTAGGTGACATTACCATGGAATGTCGGACATAGCGTATTCGTCGTTAGTTAGGTAGGGGGATATGCGAAGACAATCGTCTTCTCCCTGGCGTGATTCGTGTCGTTGCAGGATCGCGTGACAAGTTGTCGTTTCCTGATCGTTAGTTCTCCTGCTGACAGGGATCTAGTGTCGTCGTTAAATTTGCGTCATCGTTCCATCTCAAAGGCCTCGCCTCGATAGTCGTATGTGTCGTACTTCAACCTCTGTTGATGTATAGCTTAAGTTTCACGTATACCTGTGCACTAGCGTTGTGTGCCGCGTAGAATGTGATGTACCCCGACATCCGTTGACGTAGAAATTGAGTTCCATGTATTCATGTGCACTAGCGTTTCGTTATGCGTAGGCTGTCTGCTCAGGAAGTTAAAATATCATAGACAATATGGATAATAGTGTGTACCCGAGTTAATATTCGCGGTTCCTACGTGATGACCTTTAATAAACACACACATGCGCAAATAATCAATCATATAATCAAATAGTCCTCCTAGTCCCACTAGCCTCCCAGCCTCCCAGACTGAATCTCCTAGTCCCACTAGACTATCCTCCGAGCCTCTCAGACTAAATCTCCTAGTCCCACTAGACTATCCTCCCAGCCTCTCAGACTGAATCTCCTAGTCCCACTAGACTATCCTCCCAGCCTCTCAGACTGAATCTCCTAGTCCCACTAGCCTCCCAGCCTCCCAGACTGAATCTCCTAGTCCCACTAGACTATCCTCCCAGCCTCTCAGACTGAATCTCCTAGTCCCACTAGACTATCCTCCCAGCCTCTCAGACTGAATCTCCTAGTCCCACTAGACTATCCTCCCAGCCTCTCAGACTGAATCTCCTAGTCTCTCAGACCAAATCCAGCCACCCGACTAGATTCCCTTTTCCGAAGGTCTTAAATGCATGTTTCCTAAACTCTCAGAGTGTTGTGCACTGTATGTAATTGTTTTGTGTACCGTGTATAAAACATCACAATAGCGTATGTTTGAAAACAAAATTTTGACTGTTTGCTTTTCGGCAACGGTTGGAGACCATATTCGAGTACTAGGCGTTCTGTTTGTATTCAATGTCTTAATAGTCTAAGTTCCCAGAGGAAAGTGAGGTTAGAGCCTAGGTATCACAACAGGAACCTAATTCGCTGTAACCTATGGCTCTGATACCAATCTGTCACACCCCGAAATTATCAGAGCATTGGCGTGACTGGACTGGTATCTTCATTGCACAGCGGAAGCAAATAAGCAAAGACTTCTAGAAACTGAACGCCTGCTAAGTACTCCACTCTTCATGGTTCTCCTATTCCAACCGTGCCTTAACTTTGAAAAGTAACCTGAGAAAGAACATGCGAAAAAGTCAACATAAAGTTGAGCGAGTTCATAGTTTGTTTGTAAAAGATTTGAAATAAATCTTTTGAGTTGTGAAAGGTTTGAAATAAATCTTTGGTATTGTGAAAGATTTGAAATAAATCTTTGGAAAACCGGTTTTTGAAATAGTATTGAGAAAATGAATTTAAAAATCATTTTCTTGCCATGTTATATGGAAACGTTGTGTTTGTAACACGTTATGTTCATAAAACCATGTATTTGTAAAGCCTTGTATTTGTAATGTTCATATAACCGTCAATGCCCACCCTGACTTTGACTCCTTACCCGCATGATCATGTGCTTTGAATTTTGTATAAAACATGGTATTTTAATTTGTATGAACAAGTAGTTTCGTAAATATATATGTCCCTGGTATGTAGCAAATAAGGAAATTGAGATCACCAATGGTTTGCAAGGCCACTGATATGTGTGAAGTGCAAGTAGGAAGACTCAAACCTAGCAGATTTTGCGTTGGGTACAAAGTCACCCCGAGGTCCGCACTGTTGGGCCTGGGGTTGGGCTCGCTACACCCAGATAGATCTACCGCTTACGTCCCTCGGTCCTACAATGAGGATTAATGGCCTCCAGTTCCCGCTTACCCACTCACATGATCTAAGTAATAACCCTCCTTACGCTAACCATACCATGTATAAAATAAATCCCTGGTCACCCTGACCAGATTTCCTGGTTACCCTAACCAAATCCCCGGTCACCCTGGCCGAATATCATTCACATTTCGAAAATAAGCATTTGTTTTTTGTAAAAACCGGTATGTTTAGTATAAACCTTTCGTAAATCATTTGTGTTCCTCGAAATCCCTTCGTAATTTGATTTAGAAATACGAGTTTTGCGTTAGTTCAAAACTTTGTATGTTTTTGCAAAATGTGCATGACTTTCCACCCCGAAAACATTTATAAAAATGTAAAATAGTAAAAAGTGGGGGTTATGAACTCGCCTGAATATTCCCTGTGCAAAGCTAGCTAATTACGACTTCGATGATGTCGTTCCCAAGACTTGACTTGCTAGCGTGCATTCTACAATATTCCTAACACGGAATACCTAATAAGTTCCTAAATAAACGCAGTATCTAAACTACGTGTCATCGAGCTCTACCGAATCGTTAATCGAACGATTCAACGGTAAATTTTTAACTTAATAAAAATGATTAAGTTAAACTTGTTAAGTTCCGAGAAGTCGTTTGTGTATGTAGGAATATTCGTACGAAAGTAATATATAATAAACTTGTATTATATATAGCGTCTTGTATATATTTGCCATAATATACGTATATGCCGTTTAGGCGTTTTGAAATAAATATAACTACTTATATTTATTTAATAGCGTTTTCGTGTTGATGTCGTTTGAAATAAATACGATAGTTATATTTATTTCTTGAAAGAATATGAGTTGCTTGGCGCTTGAGATAAATATATAAAATATATTTATTTTATAAAAGAATTCGCGTTGTATGGTATTCGAAATAAATATGTGAACTATATTTATTTTGTAAAACGAATACGAGTTGTTTGACGCTTGAAATAAATATATAAAATATATTTATTTTATAAAAGAATTGTCGTTTTCGTGTGTGATAAAGCGTCGTCGAAAGTGATAAAAGAATTGAAAATATTATTTCATGTTTTATAAAAGCATTATCGAAATAATATCCAAATTGTCGTCTTTGTAAAAGATTATTTGAATTCGATAATAAAACGCCTTTTGTGTTTGCAGATTTTCTCGAAAAACGGGCAGAGTTTCCTCTGTTTTTGGACGCCCCGACAACACAAGTTGTCGTTATTTTAACAAAATTCAATCCAGATTCAATAGTCAATATAAATAATTTTGTTTAAATATATCAAATATAATCAACCGGTTCGAGCTCGTTTGTCACGTAATGAATTATAATAATTAACAAAATGAACGCGCCGTTAATTTTACCAAGTTCTTCTGTCGAGCCGCTTGACTGAGTTGACCGGGTCAACTGAGTTGACCGAGTCGACTCGCTGAGTTGACCAGGTTGACCGAGTTGACCCGAAACGTTGACTGTTGACTTTTATTGACTGACCTTGACCGAGTTGACTCGGTTGAGTTGACCGAGTCAACCGAGTTACAGCCGAATCTGTTGTCTGAACCCGAGCCGAGACCGAAACACTTGAAGATATCTGACTCGAATATTCCGCAATCTGAACCGCACACCCACTGACCCGAAACCACTGCTGACTGAGTTGACTCGGTTTGACCGACTCAAACCGAGTTGAACCAGCCATTAACCCGAACACCGAACCCGAGCCTCAGCTCGAACCATGCCCACTCCGAACCATCACCAAGTCCGAGCCAAACATAACCTGAACACGATTTGGACACGAACGAACCGAACACCTTTAACAATCAGAGAAGAGAAGAAGGGAAGAAAAGGGGGAACCAATTATTACCGGAAACTTGTCGGATAAAGTCTTGGACCGCCGGACTTTGTCATTGACCACCGGATAAACGAACCAACCGCCGGGTAATCGAGCCGACCGCCGATTTCTCTCTCTCTCTACTCTCCGCAGCTCTCTCTCTCTTCTCTGCAGCTCTCTCTCTCTCTTCGTTCCTTCCTGTTGCAGCCGCCACACGCCACCACCATCTGGTGGTGGCTGCCGATAAGCAGAAGTGAGAAGGGGGGGTGTCTCGCCCGTCGGAGAGAACCACCGGAGTTCTGCCGCGTCATCACCGGCTGTGATATCTTGCCGGAGAGAGGAAGGAGATCGAGAGGGAGATGAGGGAGGCTGATGATGTGTGGATGTGTTTGAATGTGTTAGTCAACAGGAAGAGGGTGTTTGGTAATTTAGTGTGTATTGTTATGTCTGCTTAAAGAAATCAGGGGTAGCCCCCCTTTTATAAAGATTATAATGGGTATTGTTTGGTGGATATAAAGAAATTTGTTAACCATAAGTCCTTATGTCCTAATCTTTAAAGACATGATATTTTGTGTAGATTTGATATAGATCTTGATGAGATTTCTCAGGTTTGCTAAGATTTTTATGGAGCATGTCTAATTATGTGCAGGTTTAGGCTTGTGGGTTTTGGGCTTGGGCCCAGGGCCCACAAGCCCATCTCAATGTAAGTGGCCCGTAATTTCTACGAGACTCGTTGTCAAAACCCGAACTTCGTCAAAAATTAAAATACAAAAATACGGTCGTTATCCGTCGTATTCGCGTTCGCGCGTTGATAACGGTAATGATCGCGAAAAAGTACATCGTTGCCGTCTTTGATCCATTTTTCGATCCGGTTTCAACTGTAGTTACGAAAATTAAATTACGAAGCTAAAATATATCGTAAAAATTTATTATTTGATGGCGTCATCAGTATCTTGTACGGTTTCAATCCGTTGCCGTTTAACGTTTCACAGGCTTCTCTGTAAACCACCGTTCGCGCACTTTAAAGTCGGATAAACGTTCCTGGGCACTCCAAAGGCCTATTTAAGTTAATTTGCACTGTAAACACTATTTATTGTCGCGTTAATCTCCTGTTAATTACGTAATTAAGAGCCGTAAATCACGGGTTGTCACATTCTCCCCCTGTTACAGAAATTTCATCCTCGAAATTTAGACTATGTTATCTCCTCCGAATTGTGTTGTTCGCAGGTAAGTCCGAATAATAACAAAGTGAATGACCGCGTAATCGAAACAAGACTTATTCGAATCATGACATTCCTCAACAATTTGAACCCAACGGTAAAAGCAATATGTCTCAGTAAGTGATGTCAAAGGAAACGAGACGTAATGATACAATCACCAGTGTGACTAAGTTAACAAGGATCCAACAATTAACAGGAACTTCGACCAATCGAATTCCATATGAACGTTTATTACATGTAAATGAGTTCTAGAAGCAATAACATCCACTGGATGAACTTAGAATCAACAATCTCAAATGTAATAATTTGCATGAAACGTTCGATTATGATCAGCGCAAGCTGCAAGTCATACCGACGCCACAAGGTGTCACAATGAATGAAACAATTCAATAATAGGGGTGATCAAACAAGTATCACCTGTGTTTTGCATGAAACGCTCAATCATGATTAGCCCAAGCTACAAGTTTGTACTGACACCACAAGGTGTCGTAGTGATTCAAATAATTCAATAATAGCGGTGATCAAACAAATCCACCGTGTTTGAAGTCAAATGGAAGCGTAATAGGGTGAATCCGAAAGTTTGTTTCAAATGAAATCATAGAATTTTCAATTGAAATTTGAACATCAAAGAAATAATGTTTTCGATCGAAGGTGAAGAAGCAATGGATATCGCAAAGTTTTCGATCGATAATGAAAGAACCGTTAGTAGGTACACCGGAATGTAAAAATGAATTTGTGCACCATTGTCTTAACACACTATTGTATTAAGACCGCTTGGATATAATAAATCGAAGTGGATTGGAAAACAATCAATAAATAAATATTTAGATCCGTGCATAAGATGCGTAAACGAGTTTAGCGCAAGCTTCAAGTTAATGAAAATCACCATCACATGGTGTCGGAATCAACAAACAATTTAACGGAGTCGAATGCCAAACGAGTTTACTTCAACTCGGAACAATTGAAACACTTGTTAAAACGAATTTGAATATGATGCTCCCAATATATCATATGATGCTCTGAAGTGAATATGTGTAATGGACAAGTTCAAACAATTGAACTTGGTTTCGGCGCAATCCGAGAAAAATATATGTATTGACAAGAAAACTTTAGGCATGGTTACAACGAAAAACCATGTATGTAACTTGTAAAGAAATGATCGTGATACAATGACCATTAAGAGGAGTAGAGATACGAAAATCTACTCAGTAAGTGTGAAATTCAAAATTTCAATAAAAGAAATTTGAGGTCTTTACCTGGGGTTTCGTGTGACGACCAATTGTTAGGTGACATTACCATGGAATGTCGGACATAGCGTATTCGTCGTTAGTTAGGTAGGGGGGATGCGAAGACAAACATCTTCTCCCTGGCGTGATTCGTGTCGTTGCAGGATCGCGTGACAAGTTGTCGTTTCCTGATTGTTAGTTCTCCTGCTGACAGGGATCTAGTGTCGTCGTTAAATTTGCGTCATCGTTCCTTCTCAAAGGCCTCGCCTCGATAGTCGTATGTGTCGTACTTCAACCTCCGTTGATGTATAGCTTAAGTTTCACGTATACCTGTGCACTAGCGTTGTGTGCCGCGTAGAATGTGATGTACCCCGACATCCGTTGACGTAGAAATTGAGTTCCATGTATTCATGTGCACTAGCGTTTCGTTATGTGTAGGCTGTCTGCTCAGGAAGTTAAAATATCATAGACAATATGGATAATAGTGTGTACCCGAGTTAATATTCGCGGTTCCTACGTGATGACCTTTAATAAACACACACATGCGCAAATAATCAATCATATAATCAAATAGTCCTCCTAGTCCCACTAGCCTCCCAGCCTCCCAGACTGAATCTCCTAGTCCCACTAGACTATCCTCCCAGCCTCTCAGACTGAATCTCCTAGTCCCACTAGACTATCCTCCCAGCCTCTCAGACTGAATCTCCTAGTCCCATTAGACTATCCTCCCAGCCTCTCAGACTGAATCTCCTAGTCCCACTAGCCTCCCAGCCTCCCAGACTGAATCTCCTAGTCCCACTAGACTATCCTCCCAGCCTCTCAGACTGAATCTCCTAGTCTCTCAGACCAAATCTAGCCACCCGACTGGATTCCCTTTTCCGAAGGTCTTAAATGCATGTTTCCTAAACTCTCAGAGTGTTGTGCACTGTATGTAATTGTTTTGTGTACCGTGTATAAAACATCACAATAGCGTATGTTTGAAAACAAAATTTTGACTGTTTGCTTTTCGGTAACGGTTGGAGACCATATTCGAGTACTAGGCGTTCTGTTTGTATTCAATGTCTTATTAGTCTAAGTTCCCAGAGGAAAGTGAGGTTAGAGCCTAGGTATCACAACAGGAACCTAATTCGCTGTAACCTATGGCTCTGATACCAATCTGTCACACCCCGAAATTATCAGAGCATTGGCGTGACTGGACTGGTATCTTCATTGCACAGCGGAAGCAAATAAGCAAAGAATTCTAGAAACTGAACGCCTGCTAAGTACTCGACTCTTCATGGTTCTCCTATTCCAACCGTGCCTTAACTTTGAAAAGTAACCTGAGAAAGAACATGCGAAAAAGTCAACATAAAGTTGAGCGAGTTCATAGTTTGTTTGTAAAAGATTTGAAATAAATCTTTTGAGTTGTGAAAGGTTTGAAATAAATCTTTGGTATTGTGAAAGATTTGAAATAAATCTTTGGAAAACCGGTTTTTGAAATAGTATTGAGAAAATGAATTTAAAAATCATTTTCTTGCCAAGTTATATGGAAACGTTGTGTTTGTAACACGTTATGTTCATAAAACCATGTATTTGTAAAGCCTTGTATTTGTAATGTTCATATAACCGTCAATGCCCACCCTGACTTTGACTCCTTACCCGCATGATCATGTGCTTTGAATTTTGTATAAAACATGGTATTTTAATTTGTATGAACAAGTAGTTTCGTAAATATATATGTCCCTGGTATGTAGCAAATAAGGAAATTGAGATCACCAATGGTTTGCAAGGCCACTGATATGTGTGAAGTGCAAGTAGGAAGACTCAAACCTAGCAGATTTTGCGTTGGGTACAAACTCACCCCGAGGTCCGCACTGTTGGGCCTGGGGTTGGGCTCGCTACACCCAGATAGATCTACCGCTTACGTCCCTCGGTCCTACAATGAGGATTAATGGCCTCCAGTTCCCGCCTACCCACTCACATGATCTAAGTAATAACCCTCCTTACGCTAACCATACCATGTATAAAATAAATCCCTGGTCACCCTGACCAGATTTCCTGGTTACCCTAACCAAATCCCCGGTCACTCTGGCCGAATATCATTCACATTTCGAAAATAAGCATTTGTTTTTGTAAAAACCGGTATGTTTAGTATAAACCTTTCGTAAATCATTTGTGTTCCTCGAAATCCCATCGTAATATGATTTAGAAATACGAGTTTTGCGTTAGTTCAAAACTTTGTATCTTTTTGCAAAATGTGCATGACTTTCCACCCCGAAAACATTTATAAAAATGTAAAATAGTAAAAAGTGGGGGTTATGAACTCGCCTGAATATTCCCTGTGCAAAGCTAGCTAATTACGACTTCGATGATGTCGTTCCCAAGACTTGACTTGCTAGCGTGCATTCTACAATATTCCTAACACGGAATACTTAATAAGTTTCTAAATACACGCAGTATCTAAACTACGTGTCATCGAGCTCTACCGATTCGTTAATCGAACGATTCAACGGTAAATTGTTAACTTAATAAAAATGATTAAGTTAAACTTGTTAAGTTCCGAGAAGTCGTTTGTGTATATAGGAATATTCGTACGAAAGTAATATATAATAAACTTGTATTATATATAGCGTCTTGTATATATTTGCCATAATATACGTATATGTTGTTTAGGCGTTTTGAAATAAATATAACAACTTATATTTATTTAATAGCGTTTTCGTGTTGATGTCGTTTGAAATAAATACGATAGTTATATTTATTTCTTAAAAGAATATGAGTTGCTTGGCGCTTGAGATAAATATATAAAATATATTTATTTTATAAAAGAATTCGCGTTGTATGGTATTCGAAATAAATATGTGAACTATATTTATTTTGTAAAACGAATACGAGTTGTTTGACGCTTGAAATAAATATATAAAATATATTTATTTTATAAAAGAATTGTCGTTTTCGTGTGTGATAAAGCGTCGTCGAAAGTGATAAAAGAATTGAAAATATTATTTCATGTTTTATAAAAGCATTATCGAAATAATATCCAAATTGTCGTCTTTGTAAAAGATTATTTGAATTCGATAATAAAACGCCTTTTGTGTTTGCGGATTTTCTCGAAAAACGGGCAGAGTTTCCTCTGTTTTTGGACGCCCCGACAACACAAGTTGTCGTTATTTTAACAAAATTCAATCCAGATTCAATAGTCAATATAAATAATTTTGTTTAAATATATCAAATATAATCAACCGGTTCGAGCTCGTTTGTCACGTAATGAATTATAATAATTAACAAAATGAATGCACCGTTAATTTTACCAAGTTCTTCTGTCGAGCCGCTTGACTGAGTTGACCGGGTCAACTGAGTTGACCGAGTCGACTCGTTGAGTTGACCAGGTTGACCGAGTTGACCCGAAACGTTGACTGTTGACTTTTATTGACTGACCTTGACCGAGTTGACTCGGTTGAGTTGACCGAGTCAACCGAGTTACACCCGAATCTGTTGTCTGAACCCGAGCCGAGACCGAAACACTTGAAGATATCTGACTCGAATATTCCGCAATCTGAACCGCACACCCACTAACCCGAAACCACTGCTGACCGAGTCAAACCGAGTTGAACCAGCCATTAACCCGAACACCGAACCTGAGCCTCAGCTCGAACCATGCCCACTCTGAACCATCACCAAGTCCGAGCCAAACATAACCTGAACACGATTTGGACATGAACGAACCGAACACCTTTAACAATAAGAGAAGAAAAGAAGGGAAGAAAAGGGGGAACCAATTATTACCGGAAACTTGTCGGATAAAGTCTTGGACCGCCGGACTTTGTCATTGACCACCGGATAAACGAACCAACCGCCGGGTAATCGAGCCGACCGCCGGTTTCTCTCTCTCTTCTCCGCAGCTCTCTCTCTCTTCTCCGCAGCTCTCTCTCTCTCTCTCTTCGTTCCTTCCTGTTGCAGACGCCACACGCCACCACCATCTGGTGGTGGCTGCCAATAAGCAGAAGTGAGAGGGGGGTGTCTCGCCCGTCGGTGAGAACCACCGGAGTTCTGCCGCGTCATCACCGGCTGTGATCTCTTGCCGGAGAGAGGAAGGTGATCGAGAGGGAGATGAGGGAGGCTGATGATGTGTGGATGTGTTTGAATGTGTTAGTCAACAGGAAGAGGTTGTTTCGTAATTTAGTGTGTATTGTTATGTCTGCTTAAAGAAATCAGGGGTAGCCCCCCTTTTATAAAGATTATAATGGGTATTGTTTGGTGGATATAAAGAAATTTGTTAACCATAAGTCCTTATGTCCTAATCTTTAAAGTCATAATATTTTGTGTAGATTTGATATAGATCTTGATGAGATTTCTCAGGTTTGCTAAGATTTTTATGGAGCATGTCTAATTATGTGCAGGTTTAGGCTTGTGGGTTTTGGGCTTGGGCCCAGGGCCCACAAGCCCATCTCAATGTAAGTGGCCCGTAATTTCTACGAGACCCGTTGTCAAAACCCGAACTTCGTCAAAAATTAAAATACAAAAATACGGTCGGTATCCGTCGTATTCGCGTTCGCGCGTTGATAACGGTAATGATCGCGAAAAAGTACATCGTTGCCGTCTTTATCCGTTTTTCGATCCGGTTTCGACTGTAGTTACGAAAATTAAATTACGAAGCTAAAATATATCGTAAAAATTTATTATTTGACGGCGTCATCAGTATCTTGTACGGTTTCAATCCGTTGCCGTTTAACGTTTCACAGGCTTCTTTGTAAACCACCGTTCGCGCACTGTAAAGTCGGATAAACGTTCCTGGGCACTCCAAAGGCCTATTTAAGTTAATTTGCACTGTAAACACTATTTATTGTCGCGTTAATTGCCTGTTAATTACGTAATTAAGAGCCGTAAATCACGGGTTGTCACATTATCATCAGTTACGAATTTAGGAGGAAGATATACCTAAAACCGCTTTTCGAACCTGATACGGCCTTTATGAATTCGTCGTTATGCCCTTTGGTCTTACCAACGCACCTGTGGTTTTTATGGATTTGATGAATCGTGTGTGTAAACCCTTTCTCGACTGCTTCGTCATCGTGTTTATCAATGATATCCTTATTTATTCGAAGACGAAAGCCGAACATGCGCAACATATTCGTTTAGTACTCGAACTTCTACAAGGGAATCGCCTCTATGCCATGTTCTCCAAGTGTGAATTTTGGCTTGAGGAGGTTCAATTCCTCGCTCACATCGTCAATAGTCAAGGTATTCACGTCGATCCCGCGAAGATTGAAGTAGTTAAGAGTTGGATTACACCGAAATCCCCGTCCGAAGTTCGTTCTTTCCTTGGATTGGCGGGTTATTACCGATGATTCATCGTTGATTTCTCAAAAATCGCCGTCCCGCTTACCTCTTTGACGCATAAAGACAAGCCATTTGTTTGGGGAACTGAACAAGAGGAAGCCTTTCAAACTCTCAAACATATGCTCTGCATTACTTCTATCCTCGCATTACCCGATGGGAACGACGACTTCGTAGTCTATTGCAATGCCTCTAACCTCGGTCTTGGTTGTGTTCTTATGCAACAGGACAAGGTTATCGCGTACGCCTCTCGTCATCTCAAAATCCACGAGAAGAACTATAAAACCCACGATCTCGAACTAGGTGCAGTTGTTTTTGCGTTAAAGATTTGGCGACACTACCTTTATGGTACTAAGTGTACGGTGTTCACCGATACTAAGAGCCTTCAACATATCTTGAACCGAAAGGAACTGAACATGCGCCAACGTAGATGGGTTGAACTTCTCAATGATTACGACTGTGAGATTCGCTACCACCCAGGAAAAGCAAATGTCGTTGCCGACGCTCTCAGCCGACGAAGCTATTCGCATAGCGTTCGTAATATTCAAGTCCGGCACGACCTCGAATCTCTAATTCGTGACGCTCAGCACGCCTGCTTCATTGAGAACACCTTAAAAGAGGAAATGAAGAAGTGTGGTGCTGAAACCCAACTTGTCACCAAATCGAACTGTATCTATTACTATCTCGATCGCATCTGGATACCCAGTCGTAATAACCTTCGGGAGATATTGTTGACTGAAGCTCACAAATCCCGATATTCCATTCATCCCGGTGCCGACAAGATGTACCAGGACATTCGTCTTCGGTATTGGTGGCCTGGAATGAAGAAGGATATCGCTTTCTATGTTTCGAAGTGCCTGACTTGTTCGAAAGTCAAAGCTGAACAACAACGATCCTCTGGCTTACTCGTATAACCCGTGATCCCTACGTGGAAATGGGAAAGTATAGCTATGGATTTCATTACGAAACTTCCGCGCACGCCATTGACGGGTGGTCCGTAGGACAACCCTTAAATGAGCTAAATACGTGCATATCTCATCTTTTACACGGTTATTTATCGTGAATGTGATAACTACGAGTACTCATGGTTTTCCAGGTTAAACGCGTAAAACGGTGAAGTTTAGAATGCTTGGTGATGAAGCGGAACGGCCGAAGTTGATAAAAAGGTGAAACGGTGATGTCCGGGATGTGTTTCAAGTCATAAAGCACCTGTAATGTCTGAGAAATATGGAATATCGAGGTCCAAGGGAGCTAAAGTGTTAATACGAGGAAGCTACGGTTACTTTGATCATGAGCTAAAAACAAAAAGAAACATTTGGTCTTGAGGGGTATTATTTGATAATAATAATATCAAATCATCATCACCAACTTGGCGGCAGGAAAGATACTCACAAAAGGTCAACATCGATTGAAATGTTTGGAGAAAACATAGTCATACAACATCATCTCGACATCATCACCACCAATCACGTGATGGTGGACTTTTGACAGGATGTATATTGGACTTTGAACAATAATAAACATCATCAAAAGTCATGTGGACTTGTGAGGATTTATTGGGCCACCAACATGAAGCAGCCATTATCACGTGACTATGGGTTTTTAACATCAAATCATCATCATGGCTGCCTTGTGAGATGGACTTGTGCACCATAGTGGGCCGCACATGGGCTTGGAGAACAAAGACGCAGACTTGTGATTGGGCCGCACCATGTGAATATTGGGGGGAGCCACTACGATGACAATTGGACCGCACATGGTAGATTAATTGGATGCAAACCATAAGAAGTGGACTTTTGGGATTGGGCCGCCAAACAACAGCAAACATCATCATGATCTCACGTAGAAAAGGTTTGGCGGCAGACATCACATGTGGGGCTTCTGGTTTCAAAAGGAATTAATATATAGTACACATTAGTGGGCACCTGACTAATGGGACTTGACGGCAGACTTTTGGTCTTTGTTTTTGGATTGGGCCGCACATGGATATACACACATCGAAGGGTCTGGTTTTTCGGTCAACATCCATCATCATCATACAACAACATCACCTCAATATTTTATATTAGCATACTTTTGTTAGAGCATTAATGGAAGGAACATCATCATTACATGCAGACTTCTAGGAAGGAGTCAACATAGAAGACTTTGGAGGACATTATGTCACATGGCAGGGACTTTTGGGGTGCTGGAATATACATAAGACAATTGGAGAGCTTTTGCAACTTTCGCATTAATTGGCTTTTTGATGAAGTTTTAAGATTTCTAATGATGTGTTTTTCGGTTACAACTGTTTGGTGAACTTTTGGAGACATTGAGCGTGAAGAACACTTGGGGAATCTCTTGTTTTATGTTTTTTTTCGTGGAACATTGAAAGGATTATCAGGATGTTTGTCCAAGCCATGAGTGGCTAGGTTCTTTATGGTCATCCTAGGTTGAAGGTTTGTATGAAACAATTGTGTTTTGATTCCATATTTCTAGAATGGTAAACTCTATCTATGTTTTGTTTATCATGGTGTATGAATGCTTATTTGTAAATTGTTGATTCTTATGATATTCTAGTTTGAAACCATACGTTCTTGGTGCCGTTGGCAATCGAGATATCATGGGTAGAATTAGGATTGGGTAAGGGTTGATTGGTCATCGGGTAACAACCTCACGTTCTAGGAATCTGAGTACTTAGTTCCCTTTTATCACAATAAGTACTTACACGCGAACTATGTCTATGTAGTTCTTTCTAGTGGATGATAACACAATTGTTGAAGCAAACCGGAAACTTAGGATGGTCATTCGTCTCCAAATTGTTTACAAACTCAACTTTCATTTCGTAAATTAATTAGTCTTCTTAGTTTTTAAAACCAATCCAATCAAACCAACTCTTGAATTTTACTTTTCTTGCAATTAGTTTAATTTTAGGTAACTTAGATAAATCTTCAAATAACAAACATTCCACAAACTCCATGTGTTCGATACCCACTTACCGCTATCTATTTAGTAGTTATTGGGATTAAATTTGCGTGACCACGACAATCACGTCAAATTTTGGCGCCGTTGCCGGGGAGTAGTGCGCAACGTGTGTTATTTTTTATCCTTTTTAGTTTGTTATTTTTCTGGTTTATGCTGGGTGTGTTAGTGTGCAGGTATTGACAGGTGCATGCGTACTAGGAGCTCTCATAAGCTATCACCTTTGGCATTTGATCCGGAAATGAGTTACCAAGAGGAGTACGATTACGGTGATTATTATGATGAATATTCCCAACTTTCATATGAAGGCCTTCAGATGTACGATCAAGATTATTATCATGCTCAGTACACATTTGATCACTATGGTTATGAATGTGTAACTCAACAACCTACTTTGCACTATCAGTCACATAAATCTGAAAGTCTTGACGAGATGATGAGAAAGAGACACATGGTTCGTGTTGAAAAAGAATTAACAAAACCTCATTTGTCAATGAAATAACGAGTAGAACTTTTGGAATGGAAATATGATTTGTTACCAAAAGAGGTGAAAGAGATGAGGCCAGGGACGTCGATATTGGAAAAACGTCAAGCAAAACAACACTGGATATATGTGCAGATTGAACAAATGACACCTATGGGTGATGTAGAAGAAAAGGTTGTGAGTCCTCCCGAACTTGAAACTGAATTATTAGGGCCAAATGAGGAATATACAATTGAAATTATTGTGGAGGAACCACCTATGGAGAGCAAAGTTAAGGGCCTTTTACTTGATGAACCAATCAAAGTTGATTACAACTCTCCGGCTGTGGTGGTTATGGAAACCAAGAGTGTTAAGGATGCATGTTTAGAAACTAGGAAGGTGGCACTTCATGATGTGGGAGATTTCATTCATAAGTTATGTTTATGGGAGAGTTTGGATTTGATGGGCACAGAAAACGAAGTAGTGAAGTGGAGAGTAAACTACCGAGCATTTGTTGGAAATTCGGTAGGAAAATGTGGATTTAAAGAATTTTGCAAAGAAAGATGGGACGTGACAAAGCACGCACACAATAGAAGAATCAAACACCGTGCTTACATCAGCAACGAAAAAGGTAAATGTGCATTGAGACCACCTTGAAACATATCAGGTACGGTCGGGCTGAAGACCTAAACTTTAGTGCTGCTTGGGAGGCAACCCAAGGTGTTTTTAGATAAGTGTGGGGAAGATGTGCGGAGAGTTGTGTGAAGGTGATGATAGGAAGTCGGATTATCTACAACATCTGTTGTGTCAAACTTCACCAGGTCAATGTACTATTTCCTTAGTCTTGTTATGTTCTTTAGTATTAACATATTGGTATTAGTTGTTAAAAAAAAGAAATTTGGGATTTGAGAGTATTAGCGAAAGCTAATGTTTTTGGTTAGAAGCGATCTTTCCCTCAAAACCATACATTGGGACAATGTATCCCAAGTGTGGGGATGAGGGGAATTTTTTTTTGAGAATTTTAAAAATTTTTGTGAAGCCAAGCGAAAATTGTCAAAATTTGAAAACTTGGTATTGTTCCACTTGACACACCGACACCCATTTCTAGTCCTTTATTGGTGAGAGTTTGAGCCACATTTGATTATTAATGATGCTTTCTTTGTTTTGAGTGGCGGTGTGTTTATTGTGTTAATAGAACTTGTGTACGAATTCTTGTTAAATCCTAGAGTTAGCATGCTTTTGAAAATGATAGGGGACTTTTAGGTAGCCTCGTCTAGATGTGTGAGAGTGTGGGATTGGTGGGTTGGACCTCATACTTTACATATATGAGTTTGGTATTGTGAGGGGTGGGGGTTTGGTCTTTAGAAAGCCATGTTTGAGCCTTATACCATTCGGTTGTGACCCAAACCTACTTCCTACAAAATTTTACCTATTGAGATGACCTGGTTTAGGAGATTTAGTATGTAGTATTGATGTTCTTGTATATATTGTTGAGTTTGATGTGTTAAAAAAATAAAAAAAAATGATGAAAAAAAGAAAAAAAAAAGAGAAAGAGAAAAATATAAAAAAAAAGTATTTAGTTCCAATAGTAGTTGAGAATGTTGAAGAAGTTGTATATATATTTGATGGTTGCTTTGTTTAGTGGTAGAAATAAAAACCGGGTCAAATCAATTAGCTCTCGCATATATATTCCACCATTTTCCTACCTTTGCACCTAGCCCTGTTACAACCCGTAAGTCCTTTTGATTCATAAGCATGCTAAATACTCAATAGGAGGAGACTTGATTTTTATACAAGCTTATTGTCGCACAAACACACACACACGCATTGAGTGGTTTAGCATTATGTGCTAATATTTCTTGTCACCGAGAGTTTTTGTGAGGGGTGTGTCGTGTGATATGATTGAAAGTTAGTAAAAGGACGATACATTTTAGCTTGGTTTGCATGTTGATCGCTTGTGGTTTTGAAATAGTTTTTGAATAGGTTGCTTGGGACAAGCAACGGGTAAGTGTGGGGATGTGACGGGTGGTCCGTAGGACAACCCTTAAATGAGCTAAATACGTGCATATCTCATCTTTTACACGGTTATTGTAACATCCGTAAAAAACGGATATCCAAAATCCGACCCGTTTTGATATTCGGATCTTAAACCTTTGAAACCTCAGAATTTTCTTGCGAATTAAATAACCATCGAATATTTTTATCCTAACTTAATTCATTTATATATATAGTTCTAGTTAACTAATTTAAATAATCATCTCATTTCAAACTTTTATTATAAACTAGTTGGATTTAAGTTATAACTTGGTTAGCACCGTTAGTCCAGCTTGTTCAACCTCAGGTGCTGAACTGTAACATTTCAAAATTTATTTCAATTAAATAAAAAAAAAGGTTATTTATTTCTTTAATTAATTAATAAATTTAAGGATTTATATACATATAACCAAGTTAGTTTATTTGATATTTGAAATGAGTTTTTAGGTTTATTTTTATAACCAAGTTAACCAAATAAATCTATTTACTCATTAAAAGTTAGGGGACCATTATTGTAATTATTGAAGCCTACAGTTTCTTTGTTTGCCGCCCAAATCATAAAAGCCTACAGTTTCTTTTTCATTTTGTTAAGATTGAGCGGATTGATCGGGATCGAGATTTAGTTGACGCATTTCCTTTTAAGCATGGTCATGAATATGGTCCTTTATTTAAAATAAATTCGTCAAATGAACAATACAACAGTTTCGGCAATTTATAAATTTCCAAAACGTTTCAGCCGTTTTCCTTTTTGATCGCTGATTAGTCGGGATTTGATCCCGTATACGCGTTTTCGAACACTATAAAACCGAACCTTCCGATCACTATTTCGACACCACAGCATCTTCCTAATATCGTTGCACATCGCCGGAGAACCAACCTCATCGGAGAAGACGACCGGAGAGGAACTCGACGCGGCGTTTCTTTTATGTATTCGCCACCAGAGCCGTACCTCCGCCGTTCACCGCGCACGCGGAGTCAGGGCGAGGAGTTTCCGTCAGAAACTTACCCGGATCTCGTACACATTTCGGGTATACCCTTCTTTAATCTTTGTTTCGATCCACTGTTGAGATGACATATATTCTCAATGTTTAAGAACTTCCAAATCAACTAAATGTATGAAACATGTTATCACAGTTTACATATGTATTTGTTTAAAAAAAAAAAGGAAAAACATGATACAATCCTCTCCTGTTCGTAAGTTATTGTTTGTTTGAATGATATATTCGGTTGTTCTTTTCAATGAAGGAGATGGATACTGTTGGTTATTCAAGTATAATAAAAACCTTTCTTTTCCTATTTTCACTTTCATGGCATTTGATTTATCTTTTGTTTTAAAAGCTGAATCCTAAAGAAATGAATGACAGTTTATTTCCACAAAAACACATCTAGTAAGTGGTTTGGTCAATATTCTTTTGGGATTTTTATATATATATTAAATTCATTTTCTTTTAAAAAAAGAAATAACAGTTTTTATTTTATTTCATAAAACCATTAAACTTAATAATAATTTAAATAATAATCAACAATTTATTATAATTCCCTATATAATATT
This sequence comes from Helianthus tuberosus, assembly GCA_030545235.1. Lineage (NCBI taxonomy): Eukaryota > Viridiplantae > Streptophyta > Magnoliopsida > Asterales > Asteraceae > Helianthus > Helianthus tuberosus. The sequence continues at coordinate 41,274,073 of CM060433.1, read as the reverse complement.
AACGAGTTATTCTAAATCTTTTATGTGATGAGATATAAATCTACAACTTTTAACGAGTTCATTATGTGTTATTTTAAATAATTAGGACAATCGCTTACGATCCTCTCTTGGATTTCTCCAATCTTTACTCGTACTTTCTTACAAGAAAGCGCAACGCAATCACTGTGAGTATACATGACCCATTTTCCTTTTCAACACTTTTGGGTGCAATATGTATTCTATATCAATCACATTATTCACTTCAAACAGCTTTATGCACACTCTATCCAAATTGCACGTGGTACATTTGATTCATGTTATACATGTTATGCTATTGTAAACTCTCATGACTATGTGTTCATTAACTTTGCAAGCCTCCCCTAACAATGGTAGCGCTATAGGTTGAGAAACGCCCCTCTCGTTATATTAACGAGTATTGTTAGGATAAACTATGTTAAAAACCACCCTTATACTTTTGGGTTGGACACGTTAATTGCGTTAAACTTTGGTTTGGACATATAGAGTAACATCGTTTCGAGTATATACTGTTGACATGATATTGTATTTCACATTTGGATATGAGCAACATTTTAAACACGTATATGCTATGTATGAAAACTTGTATACTCGCCAACATGCTTTTGTTGATTTTATTTTAATACATATTGCAGGTTGATTGATCAAGAAAACGAGAATCAAGCTAGGATGGACATTAGAAACCCACTTAGCATTTTGATATTGTTTAAATGTTATGTTTATTTGGTTGGAACTATGTACCCCACTTTACAATTTATGAAATGAATTTAATATTTATTGTCACAATAGTGTTATGTTGTTTTGAGCAATTTGTTCGTCTCATCCCGATGTTTCCGCCATCGGTTGGGGTGTGACAGATTGGTATCAGAGCCATAACTATAGGGAATTAGGTAAATTGCTACACTTTTCCCTAGTCCATAGTAGGGAATTAGGAATGCCTTGCCTAGTCTATAGTTTAAGAGCTTATTCACTATGTGTTGCTTAAAACAACTTCTTTTCTATCCTCTTTGCTTCCCTCTACTTTCTTGGACTCTTAATATACATGCCTTCCCTAAGGCATAACACCATACACACTTGGAAGTTTTGAAGACACTCTTATAACACAATCGAAACGACTCATCAAAATAAGGGTGATTCCTACATTTGATGAAGACTTTCACTCAGCTATACTTTGCGTTTTGCACGAAATCTACCCTCAAGTTAGGAGTGATATCCAAACCTTGAAGGAAATTTCCATTTCATGTTCTGGTGGACCCTTATCTTTTGATAAGTACTAACCACGTTAAGGTACGATGTTATCAAGTTAGAGGTGAAACTCGCATCTTGTTTAACTAGTCCCACTCTTCGATTTTCAGTCTCGCCAAAGTTTCGATTTTTCTCAATCGATTAAGGACGTGTAGTAACTGGAAGGACAAATATCGTTAGTCGCTTCTCGATGAGAGTATTTGTCTATTAGGCCAAAGCACGTTTCCTTAATTCGAAAAGGACTTCGATTTACTTTGGAATAGTCTTATGTTACGTTCCGTGACAATCCATGTTTTATGTTTAATCTCTTTTATGCTATCTCATTTTCATGTGTTTTACATTTGTACATTATATCATTTCAATTTATTACATGCATACTAATATGTTATACTGGATTCGTGATTATTGGGTTATTCTTATGTGATGAACTTGTTCTTGAACCCACACCTTAACATGTATAGCACTATGCGTAGTGCTATAGGAGTAGCGCACCACCCGTGAACGTGAGGTCATGTTAAGTCTTTCAATTGCGGTACACGATGGGTTGACATGTTTATTCACATGCCAGTGATACGTTAATCTTGTTAACTAAGTATGTCATGTGAATTGTTCTAAATTTTTATGCTAATACTCATATTTTCAAAAATGGAAGTTTATCGTAAAGATAGGATTGATTTCCTTACCTTGACGATTAGCTCCGCTTACTTTTCAACTTCACCAATGAGCTAGGGGTGATTTCCTTACCTCGGAGGTAGTTACCAACTCTTATTCGTTCTCAGTGAAACTTTATATTTGAACGTTATTTTCATTTCAAGCTTGGATACACGAATCGCACCATTTTTTCGCAATCTGAAACAAATAATAACAATCTCTCGTGAATGAACTAAATTTGCGATGCCTTCATTATCTATGTTACACTACGTGAAATTAATGATTAGGCTATGTGAAACTAGTTGAACCTTTTATATGCTATGTGAAGCTAATTGAACATTTTGTATGCTATGTGACGCGTTCGTGTAAACAATTCCCTTAAACAAAACTCTATGATCAAGTCCCATCCATTTTACGCTCTTTAGAAGTCTTCCTCTTAGATTTCGAGGACGAAATCTCCTAAAGTAGGGGAGACTGTAACATCCGTAAAAAACGGATATCCAAAATCCGACCCGTTTTGATATTCGGATCTTAAACCTTTGAAACCTCAGAATTTTCTTGCGAATTAAATAACCATCGAAATATTTTTATCCTAACTTAATTCATTTATATATATAGTTCTAGTTAACTAATTTAAATAATCATCTCATTTCAAACTTTTATTATAAACTAGTTGGATTTAAGTTATAACTTGGTTAGCACCGTTAGTCCAGCTTGTTCAACCTCAGGTGCTGAACTGTAACATTTCAAAATTTATTTCAATTAAATAAAAAAAAGGTTATTTATTTCTTTAATTAATTAATAAATTTAAGGATTTATATACATATAACCAAGTTAGTTTATTTGATATTTGAAATGAGTTTTTAGGTTTATTTTTATAACCAAGTTAACCAAATAAATCTATTTACTCATTAAAAGTTAGGGGACCATTATTGTAATTATTGAAGCCTACAGTTTCTTTGTTTGCCGCCCAAATCATAAAAGCCTACAGTTTCTTTTTCATTTTGTTAAGATTGAGCGGATTGATCGGGATCGAGATTTAGTTGACGCATTTCCTTTTAAGCATGGTCATGAATATGGTCCTTTATTTAAAATAAATTCGTCAAATGAACAATACAACAGTTTCGGCAATTTATAAATTTCCAAAACGTTTCAGCCGTTTTCCTTTTTGATCGCTGATTAGTCGGGATTTGATCCCGTATACGCGTTTTCGAACACTATAAAACCGAACCTTCCGATCACTATTTCGACACCACAGCATCTTCCTAATATCGTTGCACATCGCCGGAGAACCAACCTCATCGGAGAAGACGACCGGAGAGGAACTCGACGCGGCGTTTCTTTTATGTATTCGCCACCAGAGCCGTACCTCCGCCGTTCACCGCGCACGCGGAGTCAGGGCGAGGAGTTTCCGTCAGAAACTTACCCGGATCTCGTACACATTTCGGGTATACCCTTCTTTAATCTTTGTTTCGATCCACTGTTGAGATGACATATATTCTCAATGTTTAAGAACTTCCAAATCAACTAAATGTATGAAACATGTTATCACAGTTTACATATGTATTTGTTTAAAAAAAAAAGGAAAAACATGATACAATCCTCTCCTGTTCGTAAGTTATTGTTTGTTTGAATGATATATTCGGTTGTTCTTTTCAATGAAGGAGATGGATACTGTTGGTTATTCAAGTATAATAAAAACCTTTCTTTTCCTATTTTCACTTTCATGGCATTTGATTTATCTTTTGTTTTAAAAGCTGAATCCTAAAGAAATGAATGACAGTTTATTTCCACAAAAACACATCTAGTAAGTGGTTTGGTCAATATTCTTTTGGGATTTTTATATATATATTAAATTCATTTTCTTTTAAAAAAAGAAATAACAGTTTTTATTTTATTTCATAAAACCATTAAACTTAATAATAATTTAAATAATAATCAACAATTTATTATAATTCCCTATATAATATTAACGAGTTATTCTAAATCTTTTATGTGATGAGATATAAATCTACAACTTTTAACGAGTTCATTATGTGTTATTTTAAATAATTAGGACAATCGCTTACGATCCTCTCTTGGATTTCTCCAATCTTTACTCGTACTTTCTTACAAGAAAGCGCAACGCAATCACTGTGAGTATACATGACCCATTTTCCTTTTCAACACTTTTGGGTGCAATATGTATTCTATATCAATCACATTATTCACTTCAAACAGCTTTATGCACACTTTATCCAAATTGCACGTGGTACATTTGATTCATGTTATACATGTTATGCTATTGTAAACTCTCATGACTATGTGTTCATTAACTTTGCAAGCCTCCCCTAACAATGGTAGCACTATAGGTTGAGAAACGCCCCTCTCGTTATATTAACGAGTATTGTTAGGATAAACTATGTTAAAAACCACCCTTATACTTTTGGGTTGGACACGTTAATTGCGTTAAACTTTGGTTTGGACATATAGAGTAACATCGTTTCGAGTATATACTGTTGACATGATATTGTATTTCACATTTGGATATGAGCAACATTTTAAACACGTATATGCTATGTATGAAAACTTGTATACTCGCCAACATGCTTTTGTTGATTTTATTTTAATACATATTGCAGGTTGATTGATCAAGAAAACGAGAATCAAGCTAGGATGGACATTAGAAACCCACTTAGCATTTTGATATTGTTTAAATGTTATGTTTATTTGGTTGGAACTATGTACCCCACTTTACAATTTATGAAATGAATTTAATATTTATTGTCACAATAGTGTTATGTTGTTTTGAGCAATTTGTTCGTCTCATCCCGATGTTTCCGCCATCGGTTGGGGTGTGACAGTTATTTATCGTGAATGTGATAACTAGGAGTACTCATGGTTTTTCAGGTTAAACGCGTAAAACGGTGAAGTTTAGAATGCTTGGTGATGAAGCGGAACGGCCGAAGTTGATAAAAAGGTGAAACGGTGATGTCCGGGATGTGTTTCGAGTCATAAAGCACCTGTAATGTCTGAGAAATATGGAATATCGAGGTCCAAGGGACCTAAAGTGTTAATACGAGGAAGCTACGGTTACTGTGATCATGAGCTAAAAACAAAAAGAAACATTTGGTCTTGAGGGGTATTATTTGATAATAATAATATCAAATCATCATCACCAACTTGGCGGCAGGAAAGATACTCACAAAAGGTCAACATCGATTGAAGTGTTTGGAGAAAACATAGTCATACAACATCATCTCGACATCATCACCACCAATCACGTGAAGGTGGACTTTTGATAGGATGTATATTGGACTTTGAACAATAATAAACATCATCAAAAGTCATGTGGACTTGTGAGGATTTATTGGGCCGCCAACATGAAGCAGCCATTATCACGTGACTATGGGTTTTTAACATCAAATCATCATCATGGCTGCCTTGTGAGATGGACTTGTGCACCATAGTGGGCCGCACATGGGCTTGGAGAACAAAGACGCATACTTGTGATTGGGCCGCACCATGTGAATATTGGGGGGAGCCACTACGATGACAATTGGACCGCACATGGTAGATCAATTGGATGCAAACCATAAGAAGTGGACTTTTGGGATTGGGCCGCCAAACAACAGCAAACATCATCATGATCTCACGTAGAAAAGGTTTGGCGGCAGACATCACATGTGGGGCTTCTGGTTTCAAAAGGAATTAATATATAGTACACATTAGTGGGCACCTGACTAATGGGACTTGACGGCAGACTTTTGATCTTTGTTTTTGGATTGGGCCGTACATGGATATACACACATCGAAGGGTCTGGTTTTTCGGTCAACATCCATCATCATCATACAACAACATCACCTCAATATTTTATATTAGCATACTTTTGTTAGAGCATTAATGGAAGGAACATCATCATTACATGCAGACTTCTAGGAAGGAGTCAACATAGAAGACTTTGGAGGACATTATGTCACATGGCAGGGACTTTTGGGGAGCCGAAATATACATAAGACAATTGGAGAGCTTTTGTAACTTTCGCATTAATTGGCTTTTTGATGAAGTTTTAAGATTTCTAATGATGTGTTTTTCGGTTACAACTGTTTGGTGAACTTTTGGAGACATTGAGCGTGAAGAACACTTGGGGAATCTCTTGTTTTATGTTTTTTTTTTCGTGGAACATTGAAAGGATTATCAGGATGTTTGTCCAAGCCATGAGTGGCTAGGTTCTTTATGGTCATCCTAGGTTGAAGGTTTGTATGAAACAATTGTGTTTTGATTCCATATTTCTAGAATGGTAAACTCTATCTATGTTTTGTTTATCATGGTGTGTGAATGCTTATTTGTAAATTGTTGATTCTTATGATATTCTAGTTTGAAACCATACGTTCTTGGTGCCGTTGGCAATCGAGATATCATGGGTAGAATTAGGATTGGGTAAGGGTTGATTGGTCATCGGGTAACAACCTCACGTTCTAGGAATCTGAGTACTTAGTTCCCTTTTATCACAATAAGTAGTTACACGCAAACTATGTCTATGTAGTTCTTTCTAGTGGATGATAGCACAATTGTTGAAGCAAACCGGAAACTTAGGATGGTCATTCGTCTCCAAATTGTTTACAAACTCAACTTTCATTTCGTAAATTAATTAGTATTCTTAGTTTTTAAAACCAATCCAATCAAACCAACTCTTGAATTTTACTTTTCTTGCAATTAGTTTAATTTTAGGTAACTTAGATAAATCTTCAAATAACACACATTCCACAAACTCCATGTGTTCGATACCCACTTACCGCTATCTATTTAGTAGTTATTGGGATTAAATTTGCGTGACCACGACAATCACGTCTGCCATCAGGTCACGATAGCATTTGGGTTATCGTTGATCTTCTTACAAAATCTGCTCATTTTCTACCGATACGAGAAGACTATAAGGTGGAACGATTAGCACGAATCTATACCGACAAAGTCATCTGTTGACATGGGACACCTCGTGATATCATCTCTGACCGCGATGGTCGATTTACCTCGTGCCTTTGGGAAACTTTTCAATCTACGCTCGGTACTACTCTTAATCTTAGTACCGCTTTCCATCCCTAGACTGAGGGTCAGACTGAATGCACGATTCGCACCTTTGAAGATATGCTTCGCTCGTGTGTTATAGATTTTGGTGGTAATTAGGATTCACATTTACCTTTAGTCGAATTCTCGTACAACAACAGTTATCACTCTAGCATTCAAATGGCACCATTTGAGGCATTATATGGAAGAAACTGTCGATCATCTATTGTATGGCACGAGATCGGAGATGCGTAAATTACCGGTCCTGAGTTATTTCAAGAAATGACTGACAAGATCCTCCAGTTACGAGACAACCTCTTGAAAGCTCGGAGTCGTCAAAAGAGTTACGTCGATAAATGCCGTAAGCCCCTTAAGTTGGAAGTTGGCGATCACGTACTCTTAATTGTTTCACTGTGAAAGGGGTGATCCATCTCGGCAAGAAGGGAAAGCTCGTGCCTCGATATGTTGGACCCTTTAAGATTCTGGAAAGGATTGGCAAAGTGGCCTACAGATTCGAATTACCGGAGGAACTCAGCAACGTACATCTGGCTTTCCACGTTTCAAACCTTGAAAAGTGTCTAGCCGAGCAGAATTTACATGTTCCTCTTGAGGATCTACAAGTGGACGAAACATTACACTTCGTGGAAAAGCCAGTCGAGATCATGGATCGAGAGACTAAGAAACTCCGACGCTCATGCATTCCTATAGTAAAGGTTAGCTGGGAAGGCAAACGCGGCACCGAGTTCACCTTGGAACTCGAGAGTGATATGAAGGCTAAATACCCATAACTCTTCCTTACGCCTGCGCCTTAATTTTAGGACAAAATTCCCTAAAGTAGGAGGGGTTGTAACAACCCGACTTTCCGAAGTCAAAGTCGGGTTGTTATTCAGATCTGACATTTCTTGCTTAATTATTGGCTTGTACTCACAGACTCGATAATCTATATGTATTAGTTAACGCTATTCTACACTACGATTTGTTATTATGTGAAGTAACAATGCGTTAAACGCAATTAAACGCTATTCTACTTAACCCTATCACAACGCTATCGCATCACAATTTGAATCGCAATTATTGGTATTGTTCTATGTGTGTGTGTGTTATTATGTGCTTTACTTATCTATGCTGATGATATGTTTCGGGATGTTATTCGCAAACGCAAACACAATCGCAACTCTATCCCAACGCAATCTCATCGCAAACTCTAAACGCAAATTTACTTACTTTTATGCTTTTATGTGTTAGTTATGTTATTTGTATAACTATTGTTTAATACTATCGCATCGCTTACTCGCAACTCGCCTAAACGCAACGCTCAACGCACGAAACAAAGGTCGGAAAACTAACTCGCGTAAGCCAAGCGATCGAACGACCATTCGATCGAATGGATATCCGACCGGATGACCATCCGATCGAACGGCCGTCCGACCCACGAAACCCTACACCGCCTTTCACCATCTCACACTATAAATACCCCCCGTCACATCAACTGTTCATTGATGTGACAAGCTCCATCCAACCCACGCATTCTCAGGCCCTTTTCTCTCGATTCCTTGCGATTCTTATAAATTTTCACCCTAAATCTTGTACTTCCATCTTCATTACACACTTTCTCATCATCTTCTCCAACAAATCTTACATTTTCACTGTGAAATCATCTGATTTGGGCTATTCTAAGGTGACGTCATCACGGGTTCCGATGAACACTGTTGAGTGACCTCATCTCACTAAGAACGGTTCGGATCTAAAGGATTTCGACATGTTTATACACTGATTTAGCCTAAATCTAAACACTTAACAACTAGATTCAAACTTTTCTTCAACATTCTTCACTTTTTACTCAAAACCGTTAGAATCTGGACTCAATCAGGCTTTCTACTCATTCTCTAGTGGAGAACCGGTCTGAGAATGGATTTCAACCAGAGAGACGACCGATTCACGGGTTGAACATGAAACTCCGTCAGGAACACCTAGTCTGATCGAACGGGGTGATTCCCATCCGATCGACTGAGTTGGACTTGGTGTGATTTTTGTTGTTTGACATGTTGTCACACTGTCTCAGTTAAACCGCAACACTTTTCAACTTAACTGATCTTACAAAGTTTTCAAATAGAAGGTTGCCCAATCGAATAGCCGTCCGATCGGACGACCATCCGATCGAACGACTATTCAACCAGGTAACTTGACTTAATAAGCTCAACACTTTAACTTTTTGCAAAACTTCAAAGAATATCAGTTTTCAATCGAATAGCCATCCGATCGAACGGCCATCCATCCGGATGACCATCCGATCGAATGACTTTTTTTATACTACAACGAAAACTTCAAAAGTTCAAACATTTCACCACACACTCCCACAATCGAATGACCAACCGAGTCAATGGTCATCCATCTGGACGGTCATCCGATCGAACCACCATCCGATCGCTCATCTCACTCGACACGTTGTTCCATGCACTGTTCAATACTTACACTATCGTTCTCTAATCAAGCTAACTCTAAGCGCTCCCTTCAATCCAATACAGTTCGGGTTTAGCACTACCAAGGCACTGTGAGTAAACTCGATCCCTTTTGCTTAATGCACTTTTGGGTGTTACATACGTTACCTATATCAAATCACATCGACACACAACGCCAACACTTTTAAACGCTAACCACTCTGCATGTTATACGTGTTTTGGATGAATGCTTGTATGTGTAAGTCCCGTAGAACGGATCTTTCAATGATATCAAACAACACCAAGTTTGTGCGGAATCCAAACTTGATGTGATTCAAGAATAAACCGAAAAATATGAAATATACTAACATATGTAAGGTGCCATAGCTCGTTATGTTAATTTGATGCGTCAGTCTCACACTTTAGGGCCTAACAGTATGTTATGTTTACACAGTGATTGTTTCCTGACACCCTAGTAGTGATAGTACTATAGTTTGGACTCAGGACCTGTCATGGACAGGGGTTGTTAAGGGTTTTACTTCACATGGTCATAGTGGTGATAATGTGTTGCGCATTCTACAACTTGCAGTCATGTCGGTTGCATATATCATTGTCGATAGCTTACTTGCTTCACATTTCTACGTGTTGCATGTTGGTTATGTGTAAATCGCTTTTCGCTACTATATGCTATTAAACTTGTGTACTCACCTTTACACTATATGTATTGACTTTATTTTAACGTATGTGACAAGCTTCTAGGGTGCAATGTTTGCTGATCTTTTGTGGAATCAAGATAGGCAGTCTAGAAACTACATCAAATAGAAAATCTAGGTTGTCAAACTTGCTTTGTTTGAGAGGAACTCATTATCTGTAATAATTAATTGTCGAATATTTGTTGATTGGTATGGGATAATTGACGTTAAGAATATTGGTAACATTTAGTTGTTATGGATCTCTTGAGCAATCTGGTTCACCTAGTGCCACGCCCCGATGTTTCCGCCATCGGTCAGGGTGTGACAAATATGTTAGTGGGAAACCCATGCGTTGTAGCAGAGTCAACAATATGGGCCGAGAACATAATTCAAACTTAAAAACATCAAAACATCATGTATACATTGTGTGTGTGTGTGTGTGTGTGTTTATATATATAAAAGCATTCGCGTTTCGCGGATGCAACGCACGGGAAACACTTATGATAAACAGGGAAACCCGTATGATAAACATTATATAGGATACTTCAACATTTTTTATCTAGTGGGGAAACCAGTGTGTTGCAGTGGAGCTGACAATTTACATCTAAATTTTTAATTAACTTCTCTAAAATTACAAAACACATTTTATGTTAAATTTGATTAATTTTGGTTCACTGATTAGTCATTTAGTCCAAATACATAAATACAATAAAATGTATGTTTGAATACATGTTCTTGATGAATGTGATGAGTTTATTATCCATAAGCTTATTTTTTATTATTTATAAATAATCTAATATATGTATAGATTTATTAAAAATAAATGTCATTGATCAAGGGAAGATAGTATAAATTGAAGAAAATAGCAAAAAGTAAGGCATTTTAACTTAACTCTTCATATGTTGTTAGTGCATATGTCTGTTGACTTCGTCTTGTATCGAGTCATGTATTAAGATAGATAGACCAAGATGCGTAGTTCGAGAAAAACGGGAAACAGGTCTGAACCAGCAGGTTCATGCAATCTGGCCAGTTCGTGTGAACTGGACTATGCTGGTTCATGCGACCTGGCTCTCCGATATATAGTGGGTCTTGGGATTTCATTTGAAACTTGGAAAAACTTTCTGATTCCGGTAGCGAAGCTCTTCCGAAGTGTCGCCAGCTCGTGTAACGTTGTGAAATCAATACAATCGACATTTAATCTACTTCTAAGTGCATATCAAGCTGAATGAAGATCAAATCAATGAATTCCGCCTCTGATTTGGTCTAGAACTCTTCTGATTGACTCGTTTAGATCGATTCCCAGATCCTACTAGTGGTATCAGAGCTCAAGAGGAAGAGTTCTTACCATTTCAGCTTGTTTTCACGGATAAAAACTGATTTCTACTTCTTTCTACTCATCTTCTACACTTTTTCTTCAAAATTTCAATGAATTTACGGATAAAATGATCTGATTTTGACATATAACACGTAAAACACTGTTTTAATCAATCCGTGAACAAATTTGACCGTAAAATCAACCTAAAACTTGATAAAATTGACCAAACCGCGTGAAAAACTGTTCAGATCGTTCAAAAAGTTTTCAGATCGTGTGAAATTGGTCCAGTTCGTGTGAAATTGGACTCCATGTCGTTTGAAAGTCTCCAGGTCGTTTGAAATCGGACTTCAAGTCGCACGGTTTGAACCAGGTCACGTGAGAGTATTTCAGGTCGTGTGAAATCACCCCAGGTCGTACAAAGTTGTCTTCAGGTCATGTGAGAATTCTCCAGGTCGCACGGGTTGACCAGATCGTTTGACAGTGTTTCCAGATCGCATCAAATTCAAACTGTGACAACCTCTAGCTCGTTTGAAATTCTGATTTTGTAAATTTTTCCACCGAAACATGGACAACGAATTTTACAATGCATTTGCTACTGCCCCGGGTACTCCTGTTACTGTTGCTCAGAACGTAAACATGGAAAATGAAACGGGAACGTTAAAGAAACCTCCTAAGTTGATAAGCATTGAAGAATATTATAATTGGCAAGAAAGGTTCGAGAATTGGGTTCAAGCAAATCATCTAAGGTCTTGGGAGTGTATTGAAACTAAGTACGTTCGACCTCGTAATAATGTGGGAGTTATAAAGAATATTTCTGAATTTACGGGAGAGAGAAATATACAAGGCAGAAAAAAAAGATGATCAGTTTACTTCAAGATCTTGAACAACAAAAGATCGCTAGAATGAACAATTCAAGTGGTCAACAAGATATCAAGATGTATTTCAAAGGTAATGTTCAAAATGTTGAAGCAAGTCCGAAGATCCAAACCGCTTTCAGCGCAGAAAACTCATCCGGATCACTCAATCAAAGCTCAATCAACAACAGTGGATTTTCTTCATATCCGAGAGTTAATCCTAATGTTTCAACTTCAAATTATCAGTCTCAAAGCTCAAACAATGGTAATGGTCATGTGCTACAATGCAACATCGCGTTGCATCTTCAGAACGGTCAGAATTTCTCTAAAGAGGTCGCTAAAGGTCATATGGCATTACTAGCTACTGTGTTAGAATCATATGAGAGTTTGGTTGCGGGAAGAATCGGAAATCCTATGTTAACAAAAGAGGATTACGATCAGATTGAAGATTGATGCTGAGGAAATGGAGCTAATGGATATTAAGTGGTGTTTAGCGAGCGTGTTGAGGAGAGCTGAGAAATTTAAGCAGATTACAGGAAGAGATGACTTACGTGATGCTAATGTTTCTACTTTAGGTTTTGATAAGTCTAAAGTTACTTGTTTTCGGTGCAGGGAAAAAGGACATTTCAAGAGGGAATGTACTAACCGAGAAGCAGGTGGAGCTCAGAATCCATTCGGGAACAATGAATATTATCAGAAAGCAATATATCATCATGTAGCTCAACAACCGTCATCATCCCGTGCTATTCAAATTGAAGATGGAAAGAAGAAAGCTTGTATTACTATGCCTCCAGATCAGGAGGATGAAAGATTGCCAGAGGGATTTAGCTGGGACAAATATATTCCGGCTAAAAGTAACTCAAAGTTTAGAGCATTTATTGCACAGATCATTCAAGAGCCAGAGTTGATGAAAGAATGGATGGATGTGTTTGCAAATGATGAGAAAAGTCAAGATGGAGAGTCTGTCACTTTGGAAGATAGTTCAGAAAATACACCAGTCTTTGATCAATCATCAGTTGATAGCAGTGATGATGATGAAGAAATTAAACAAATAAACATTGGTAAAACTTATTTATCTCCTGAAAGTTTCAAATTTTATTTTGCAGATAAATTGGAGAAGCTAAAGGAGAAACGAGCAGCAAAAGAAAAGAAAGAGGTAAAATGTGAGAATGTTGCTCAGGAAGAGAAGAATGAACAGAGTGAAGATGTTAAAGTAATTGAGAAGATTGTAGAGGTCACAAAACCTTGTCTGAAATGTTTGGAACCATGCAAACATTGTGAAGAGAAAGATAAGAAGTATAGTGAGCTAGACGAGATGAAAGAAAAATTATTGTTTGATGTTAAGTACGTGAAAGAATCTTATGATGTGTTGAACAGAACAGTCAACCAGTTGGAAAAGACAAACTCAGAAAGGGAAGATGCTTTGACAATGATGAATGCAGTGATGATGTCTAAGCAGAAGGCCATCAATCATTATATTGAAGAGTGTGCAGAGTTGAAGCAGGAATTGGAGACTGAAAAGATTGAGAATGAAAGAATCAGACGATTGCTAACGAGTTATTCAAGTTCTGATTATTTGATTGATAGAATCTATCCGACAATAGCAGGTTTTGAAGCCTTTCAAGATAAAAAATCGGAAGATAAGGATACTGGTAAGAAACAAAGTGAAAATTATAACAAGTGTCCACCTCCGATCTGGGAAGGTTATTCTCCCAGAAAACCAAATTCGGAACAAGTCAAAAAGGAAGTCAATATAAAGTTAAAGTCTGAAACAACTGACGAGTTACCAGACAACATTGATGTCACATTCACATCGTCTGACACTGATCATGAGTTTGAGTTAATAAAGAAAGTGGTTGATCTGGTGTTGGATAAGGATGAGGAGTCAGAGTTAAAGTCTGAATCTGAGAGCTCAAGTTCATCAGTTGACAGTTCGAAATCATCAATCAAAAGGGTTTACAATAAAGATTTTCTGATATCAAAAAATAATTTGAATGACGAAACATTCAAAATAGCATATACTTTGAATGATTCAGACAAATTATATTCTGATGAGGAATTTCCAATTAAAAATGTGAAAATTGAAAATATTAAAACAATTTTTAAATTGATAAAAATAAAATTTTCAGAAATAAAAGATAAAATGGAATTTTCAAAACCTAAATATACTTCTAGAGTTCAACAACGTTTAAACAAGAAGAAAGGTTTCGGTCCAGGTCATCAAAAGGAACCAAATCATAAAAGCAATTTCAAAAAGAAGGGGTTGGGTTTTGATGTTGAAAATAATCAAAATATTAAAGATTTTAAATCAAAAACTGTATTTGTTTCAGGTGCTTCTTCAGAAGAAGAAAAGGAAAAAGCTTTCTAGAAACAGTCTAACAATGAGTTTCTTGCTGAAAAACAAAAGTTTAAGAAGACTGTGTTTGGAATCAAAAAGGAAACAAGAACTTGCTATAGGTGCAAAAAAGTTGGTCACATAGCCTGGAACTGTCCAATGGCAACCAACATAAAACAGGAAGTTCTTTCTAAACTTAAAGGAAAAATTGTTGATGAAAATGAACCACCAACGAACAAATTCAAAGTATTTAAAAATTCAACATATGAAGTTGGTGAGTGTTCTAAAAGGTTTTACAAAAGAAGAGTGAATCTTAACAACCAAAAGTGGGTTGCTAAGAAATCAGATGTTAAATCTGGCGATGAATTTTTTTCTTCGGAAGCAAAGGAGCCACTTTCTGGCGATGAATCTGACTCGTCAAAGTCAGAGGAGCCACAAGTTGAGCAAAAAAGAGAAAATTCAGTTCCGCCAATGGATGACGCAAACTTTCCACCATTGCAAACTGAAAATTTTAAACAAAAAGTTGGAAAAGTCGAGATTTCGAATCAATTCTATTCTGAAAAGAAAGAATTTGATGTCGAAAAAGCGTTTAATGGCAAAGTGAAACATATTTTTGGAAAAATGGTCGATGGTAGGGAAAAATGGGTAATAGAATTTTATGAATCAAAGAGGAGAACTTACCCACCAAGTGAAAATAACTCGGATGCACCAAAAGCTGGTCAGGCTTGGGTGTCTATATTCTCTGCTTAAAAATCTTGACTTGCCGGAGCTCCCAAGTTGGTAATCGTGGAGCATGTATCACCATCATTCTTGAAAAAAATTTATGTGAAAAATCTACAAGTGATATTTTTTACAAAGTGATTGAAAAAAACAAAGTGATGAATAAAGCTCCATGATGTGTGAAATCAACAAAACTAATTTTCCGGAAAAACCATTTGATTAAAACAAACTTAAGTGTTTTGAAATCATAATGGGAAAATAGTTTGTTGTCAGGGGGAGTTCTGATTGTTTATGCCAAGTGAATGGAGAATTGAAGCAATTCACATCATGCAAATAAAATGACAAACTGATAAAAAAAATGAATTGAATCATATTTTTTCAAAATTTTATTTGTACAGTTTATTGCAATATTTTTAAATTTTCTCGAAAAATCAAAAATTGAAACATATTTTTGATTTTAGGGGGAGTAAAAAATTTAGAAATTTTGAAAATTTGAAATATCCAAAAACATGATAAAATCTAAAATCCAAAAACGTGATAAATCAAAAATGAGTTTTGTTGTGAAAAAGAAGAAATGATAGTACATCAGTAGACAATCACAGTACGCTAAAGAATTGGAAAGTTAAAATGTGATAAACGGTCTCACTGATGATATGCCAGTAGATTTTTACACGCTTAGTAGATTGTTTTCGAGATATAAACATAAATATTAATACTTACTTATCTCGTGGGGAACATCTCTCGGATATATAGGTAACCCCTGAAATCTTGTTTGAAGGGCTTTCTATTTCTGACATACTAGGTCTTTGTGCGTGATGATATCTGGGGTATTATACCGGGACTTCTGACTTTGCGGGAGCAATAGCCTAGTCCTCGTATAATACTTTGCACAACTTTAATCATAAAGCCCACCCTCAGCATAAAAAATGACGAAACATTGAAAAATGCTAATGATGTGCTGTTGAAGAAAATATCCCCAAACGGGACACACCTAAAGTCGAGCCATCATTTCTTTGTCTGAACGGAAGTTCTAACCTGAGCTCTCATGGTCTCGCATTACCCGTTAACAGATATCATTAGTGTACATTCACCTGTAAGACTGAATATAGGAGTCTGGATACGGGAGTATATTCTAAGGTGGGACACGCGAATAAGTTTAAGTCCATTAATACACTAAATCTGTATCTCAAAATAATTGAACTTTGTGTGAAAATTTAAGTGGATCAGTATACTGACAATCTAAGTGAATCGTTTAGATCTTAAAGTGTTTAAAGCTCAACGGTACTACTGATTTGTCATAAACTGATATGATCCTCTTACAAAAACTCACAAAAATATTGTTTGTAAATATTTCTTTACTGCTTTTCATTAGTTTGTTTTAGCATAAAATTTGAAAAATCAAAAAGATTTTATTTCATCTTATTTTCGACAACTGATGTTGGAAAGCTGATTTTCAAAATTCCAAATGCAAAACATGATGAACAACAGTGGGTTGGAAGAGTGTGTTTGAAATGAAAGTTAAAGTTTGAAATAATTTGAGAAATGTTACAAGTGATGTTTTGAGAATGTTTTTATGGTTAGTTAATCAAGGTCATTAATTTGAACTTGATATAACTATTGATGATAATTGAATGATACTTACAAGTGGTTTCTAAATTTGTTAAATTTTAAAAATTGTGAAATTTACTTTTGGGTAGAGTTTATGCAGGAAAAAGCTTTGAAAGAGCTAGGTTTCGACTCCTGAGGCATAAGCATATACAGATTAGAGCCAGGTTTCTGATCCTGATGCTACGGAGAGCCAGGAGACGTTCCTGAACCTGTCAAATCTTGCAGATAGTGAATTCCAGACTGCGATCCCAGCTTATTGAAAGGGGGAGTCTGATGATAAAAGAAGAGAGAGATTGTTGAGGATGCTTACAGACAAAGATACTTTGGAAAGAGCGAGAAGACTGATCAAGACTGAAGAATCGACACACTAAAGACTTGTCATCATCCAAGGGGGAGTTTGTTAGTGCATATGTCTGTTGACTTCGTCTTGTATCGAGTCATGTATTAAGATAGATAGACCAAGACGCGTAGTTCGAGAAAAACGGGAAACAGGTCTGAACCTGCAGGTTCATGCGATCTGGCCAGTTCGTGGGAACTGGACTATGCTGGTTCGTGCGACCTAGCTCTCCTATATATAGTGGGTCTTGGGATTTCATTTGAAACTTGAAAAAACTTTCTGATTCCGGTAGCGAAGCTCTGCCGAAGTGTCGCCAGCTCGTGTAACGTTGTGAAATCAATACAATCGACATTTAATCTACTTCTAAGTGCATATCAAGCTGAATGATGATCAAATCAATGAATTACGCCTCTGATTTGGTCTAGAACTCTTCTGATCGACTCGTTTAGATCGATTCCCCGATCCTACATATGTCATCTTAGAATTTGATGAGAATTTACCATTTTATACACAGGAAATGCTTTATATAGTAATATAGATAATATAATATATCTAATGGGAATTTACCATTTTATATATAGGAAATGCTTTATATAGTAATATAGATAATATAATATATCTAATAATAAATAAATATAAATGATTGTTATACATTATCCCATTTTATCTTTGCGTCAATTTCTTAAACTTTATTTTTTAATGATTATATGGATTTTGTATTTGTTTTTTTATTAAAATATTTAAATTATAAACATATAAATAAATAAATGAGTATTTGAATTAAATTTTATATTAAATTGAACTATACTAATATGTTAGATTAATCTCTAATATTATTAATTATTGATATATATTATAATAAATAAATAAATATAATTTTTATACATTATCCTGATTTATCTTTGCGTCCATGTCATAAAATTTATTTTTAAAGATTACATGGATTTTGTCTTTCTTTTATTTTTTTCATTAAAATAGTTAAGTTATAAACAGATAAATAATAAAATGAGTATTTAAATTAAATTGATAAATAACTAAATGAGTATTTACATTAGATTTTATATAATCCTTAACTTATATTTTAATTTATGATCAATAATAAAATAAGTTATTTCTAATTATTGTAGAGAATATTTATATACTATCTTGAGTTTACATTTGTTCAGTGGGATAAACCAACATGACGGATTTGATTTCCTTTAGTTATTAACAATACAAAATTTATAATTTAAACTAATAATTACTGAAATCCCCTGTGCGATTCAATGATAATTCAATTTCGATCGATATCACTTTGGTTCATTATGGTAATGACACTCTGTATAACAACTAAAAGAAAAAAAAACCCAAAGAAATAAAGTCGTTAAACTTTATAGTATAAAAATTTTGTAGTCATTTTAAAAAAATGTTTAAACTTTAATGTTTTTGTCAAAAAAATATAAAAGAAAAGAAAATATTATATTAAAGAGAAAACCGTTAATGAAATCTATTCTCAAGCTGATGTTTAATGTCACACCCCAACCGATGGCGGAATCATCGGGGCGCGACACTAGGCGAACCAGATTGCTCAAGAGAATCCATAACAACTATTTAGTGACAATATTTAACAAGTTCATTATCCCATACTAATAAACAAATATTTCATCAAACAGTCATAACAGAGTAAAGTCTCTCAAACAAATCAAGATCCGACAACCTAGATTTTTATTCTGGGTTTCTAGACTTCCTATCCAGTTGCAACAAATAATACATGAACATGTCACATACGTTAAAATAAAGTCAATACAATAATGTAAAGGTGAGTACACAAGTTTAGCATAAATATAGTATGAAAAGCGTTTACTCATAACCAGGATGTAACACGTAACACAGCGAATCAAGTAACTATCAACAATGATACAAGCTAACCACATGACTGCGAGTAGAGTATGGCAACACATGTTCACCAAAGCAAACACGTGATCCTTAACAACCCCTGACTAAACAGGTGCTGAGTCCAAACTATAGTACTATCGTTGCTAAGGGCGGTAGGGCAAGTCATCATTATGTAACATAGCAACAAGTATTCAACTAATCACGTATATTATGCGAGGGCGGTTAGCGTTTAAAAGCATTTAAGTGTTGTGTATTTTGATAGAGAACGTATGTAACACCCAAAAGTGAGTTAAGCAAAAAACGGCTCGAGTATACTCACAGCGCGTGTCTAGCAAGTAAACACGTCCTGAAATGGATTGAAGGGAGCGCCGAATCAGCCTGCGTACGGGAACAGAAGTGTAAGTCCTCCAAAGTGCTGAAACGGTCGAAATCGAACTGTCGGTGGGAAACAAAAGCTCCGTACGAAGGCGTGCCTTCGTAAGAAGGTAGTCTTCGCACAAATGATGCTTTCGTTGTCCAAAATCGAGTGTTCTTCGCGCCTTTCTTTGGGAAATCGAGGGTGCATCCCTCCAGCCTTAAGCTACTGATTAAACTTAGAGCCGGAGAGGTTTTGGTTCAGGTCGTATGTGAGAAATCCTGGACGGGTATGTACGAAGAGTGCCTTCGTACGAAGGCGTGCCTTCGTACAAGCCAGTCTGGCTTCGCACAAGCTTCTGTTCAGCGTGTTTGAGCGTCCGGAGCTGTGTTTTCGCCTGAATCGGATGTATTTTCGAGTCCTATTCATGGCGGTTTTGACACGCTTCATCCCACTATCCAGTGAACGAACTACATGTCGGTTTTGGTCCGTTTTTGTGTAAAAATTGAGTTTAAAAGTTGTTTTAAAGGGTTTTCTCTTAGATTTAACACTTGACGAGTGCGAAATCTGTAGATTTCTAACTTGGGAAGCCGAAGCTAGGCCTAATACACTCGGTTATGTGTAGATCCGTGATAAAATAAGAAGATTTGATGAAAAAGTTGAATGTTTTCATAAAATAGAGAAGTTGAGATGAAAAAGATAGAGTTTAGGTGAAAAAGATGAAGTTTGGTTGAAAATACGGGAGTTTGGATTAAATCAAAGTGAATCTTGTGGAAAATCCTAGCGGAAAACGTTGTGTAACAAGTAAAAACAGTAGATCTTACTTGGAAAACGGTCGAACAGCAATTCGACAACGTTTCGGAGTAAATGACAGCAAGTTAGAGTGAATGAGGAGGGCTTGGCTATTTATAAAGGAGGTGGGATCGCACAGAAGGCTTCGTTCGAAGCTGGCTGCCTTCGTACAAAGGCAGTGCCTTCGTACGAGGGGGCCGACTTCGTTCGAAAGGCCTGTTTCGTGCAATCCGTTCCTCGTTTCATGTGCGGGATGCTCGTTAGGTGTGTTTTGTTGCGTTAGTTAGTACTAGTATGTTAAGTATTTTAGCGGGATGTTAAGTGTTGCGTTGTGTTGCGTTTCGGTGTAATAAATCGAGTTGTGTGAGTAGCGTTTGAGCGATGTAATCAACACATATAACATATCTAACATACAATCACACAAATAAAACAAATAATATAAACAAATCCGCATTTCGAGTTTGCGTTGAGTTTGCGTTGCGATAAACGTTCAAGTAATAAGCGTTTTAATGCGTTAACTGTAATTAAATACGCGATGTAAAATGCGTTTAAAATATAGTTCAAACCAATATGTAGTTGCCAATGGGTTAATTATAACCGAATCTTGGAGTACAAGCGTTTACGAAATGAAATGACGGTAAAAAGGGAACAACCAAAAGTTCGGGTTGTTACATTTAACATTTAAAAGTACTAGCATATTATTCATTTAAGTGTTCCATTTCAAATATATTTATTTATAATAAATGAAAATAAGTTTGGGACCCTTGGAAGTATATTAGGGCTTCTTAGATTTGGTTTTGGCGGGAAAATAATGGGTCCATTTTTTTAATATGGGTTATTCGGGATCCGGATTTTGACCCGAGTATATATTGTTTCTAAAATTCCAGTATCCTTCCTTTCATTAGGTTGTGGGGTGTGGGGGGCTTTGGTTTTGGACATTGAACGACAAGTGGCAGCTGTGCGGTCCACATGGTGTGATGTGGCGTTGCAGGGCTACGGTTGGGTGTCTGGGTGTGGGTAGGCGTGGCCAGCCATATGTAATTTGTTAGGTTTATTTTAACTATTTAAAGTTTCATTTAACTAAAATAGAATATTACATATAATTTTTAAAAAACTACAAATAAAATTAAGAAAAACTACAAAAAATAAAAAAAAGCTACATAAAAAAAGATTGCAGGGGAAGTGAGTTAAATTTATAAAAATATGGATTATAACTAAGTGTATATGAAATGACATATTTGCCCCTCAACAATTAAGAAAACTAAAAATATTTAAATTATAATTACTAACAAATTCAAAGGGGTCCCATTTCCTACCCCTAGCCAACCGCAACCCCACCCCCACCTTCTTCTCCCCTATTTCTTCTCCATCTTTTGTCTGCAAAAGACAATAACCTTCCACCACCATAATGGCACCGGCCACCGTAACAGATCCACCCCACCATCGCTGGAAAAACTCCCCACCATAACAACTCCACCACGTTGCCACCACCTCACTCGGGGATCGTCGGAAAACCCACCACCGTAACACGTCCACCTCGCTGCCACGAACTCAATCTTCTCTTATTTCACAATCAAATTCGCCGAATTCTCAGTTAACCCACCGCCTCCACCTACACCATAAACCCACCGCCAGTACCTCCACTGTCACATTCAACCCACCGCCTCCACTTCCACCATAAACCCATCGCCGTCACCTTCAACCCATCACCCCACCATCACTTTCAACCTACCACCTCCACAAATTAACAGCCAACCTAATTTGATATTTTAAGAACAAATATTGAAGAAAAAAATATGCAAATCTTACTTGCAAAAAAAAAAATTCATGGTGAAGAACAAGACCAACTCAAATTTCAAGAATCAGATGAAGAAATTTTTTGTCTTCAAGGTTGAAAAAAAATTAAGCCGGTAATCAACAAACTGATTGAGTTTCCAACTCTCAAATTCTTACGATTTGAAGCACAAATTTGTGAAAAGATTATGAATATAGTGGAAAATCATAAAAAAAAACAGAGGCGACTTTGGTTATCGAACATGGTTTCATTTTGAGCAACAATTTCAAGAAAAAGAAATGGATCTGTTATGGTGGTGGAAGGTTATTGTTGTTTGCACACAAAAGATGGAGAAAAGAGAGGGAGAAGAAGGTGGGGGTGGGGGTTGGGGTTGGGTAGGTGTAGGAAACGGAACCCACTTAAATTTGTTAATAATTATAAGAGTAAACTGCTATTTTGGTCCCTGAGGTTTGGTCACTTTTCTCATTTTAGTGCAAAACTCAAACCTTTTAAATCTGGGTCCCTGTGGTTTCACTTTTATTGCCATTTCGGTTCAAAAATCAAATCACCTGATATTTGGCTAATAAAATCTTGTTATTTTGTCTTTTTCTTCAGGGACAAAATGGTCAATATGAATTTATTATAACATATTATTAATTAAATTAAATATCCATTTACCCTATAAATACACACACACATATATATATATATATATGCTTATCTTCTTCATCTTCTCCCCACACCCAAACCCTAATCCCTAATCTCTAATCTCTAATCCATCATCTTCTCCTCCCCTGCAACCGTCTGATAGATTTTTGGTAAACGATTCGCTAGTCATAATTTATCAATGATATTCCCAAAAATTTTTTCATATTCCCAAATTGTTGTTTTGTAATTAAACCCTCTGCAACAAAACACACACAAAACAACTTCTTCTGCATATGACTCAAACACGAAGATCCCCCAAATCTCCGGTGATTCGTTCCGGCTCCGGCTCCGGTCAAATTTGGAATCAAAGTTCAACCTCCACTTCTAAATCAAGCTCTGCTTCTATATATGTGACAACCCTCAAATTTACATGTATTCCGTACAATTGATTAATGACAATTAAAGTGCTTGACGACTGTGTGGAATTACGTAACTGATTTCTGATATCTGTGTTATACTTACATGTGCATGTTAACACACTAGTAGTGTACAGAAAAGTCATTAAATAGTCTGTTGTGACTTCCTGAGTGTTAAAAATTAAAAACGTTGCAAAAATATATATATAAGACACTTTACGGATTAATTAAGCACTTTAACGGAACAGTGCCAAACCGAACAACCGGACTTTACCCGGGACATGAAAATATTGTCAATAACATTGTTTTTCTTTTTCTGAGCTAGTTAGGGTACCCGAACATCCTAACACCCGTTATAATTCATGACACACTAGTAACTAACTTATATCCCTAACTACACATAACTAGTTACTAACTAATCAATTGAAACCAAACCATATACCCACCCCCTATGAACCAAACGGTTCCCTCATATGGGACACCCACCCTCATTTGTTTGATTTTTTAATCACATTGCCAAATATCTAGGGGACACTTTGTATAATGGTTAATAGGAAATTGGTCCATAAATAAGCTTAGAGGACAAGAACTTTCTTTCATTTTCCACACTTCAAAATTTGCTCTCATCTCTCTCCCTCTCCTTACAATCGGCTGAAACCAACACCCCACATCCATCCATCATTCAAATCTTATTCAAGCCATATTCTTACATACCAAGGTGCTATAGATCATACAAGGAGGCCCGGTGCTTTCGGAATCTCAAGGACCTCTCTACATTGCTTTTATCCACCTTGTTTTCGCCTTGAATCTTCCCTAGCCTTGAGCTAGTAGTAAGTGCCTCTAAACATCATCTTGATCTTGTTTATGGTGGTTAATAAGTGATTTAATGATTAAAATTTAGAAACACTAAAGATCATAACACAAAGACTTGAACCTAAGATGAATAAGGTGGATAAAGAAAAGTTCTGTGTGTAAATCATGTAGATCTTGTGTGGTTATGATTATTGGTTGATTATCTGATGTTTTGTTGGTTAATATTGATGTTTGATGTTGTTGTGATCACTAAACATGATTAACGGAATCAATCGAACACAAAATAGAAAGCTAAAGACTGAAAACAGAATCTGTCCAAGTTTTACAGCCAACTTCAGTTGGCTGTAAACAGGTCATAAACTCAACGAAAAACTGATATTTTGAGTCTAAAACGTGTTATTATGAAATATGGTTCTAATGGCACCGGAATCATAATTTTTGGACTTCGTTCAATATTTTTAAAGAGTCATTTCGTAACAGCAGCTAGAGCTGCATTTTTCTGCTGAAAATATGTGTTTTGTTTTCTGTCATAACTTGGGTTCTGTGCAGAGTTAGATCATGAAACATGTACTAAAGATGACCACCGATGTATTTGTAATTACCCCACTAGAATTTCATAAATTGGACGCTCGATGAATTTTAAATAAATTATTTCGTGGACTGTGGTCAGAAAAATATAAATCTGAGTTCAGTCCGGAAAATGATTTTTTATAAAATATTAATAATTAACTGGACCCCGATATTTTTACATAATAAAATTTGGAACGTTTAAGACATTCTGTAAAAATTTGGGAATTTTTGGAATAAGTTAACTATTTTATTAAAATGTCCGAAAACAGCCCGGTTTTGAATATTTATGCTGAAAAGACATAAGCTGTAATTTGCGTGTCTAAATGTCGAGTATGCTATCTATGAATGATATAACATGTTATACGTGTTATGTGAATTATCGTATGTTTGTTTATGAGTGGGGAATGGATGGGGAACTTATATGGGCATAAACCGTTAAAGTGATGCATGTTATGTGATAGATACGTGTAGGAACATTGTGCTCTATTTGAAACCACTAAATGACTAACTGGTAATCATATTAGGACGTGATTGACCGACCTTGATTGTTAGCTATTTTTGAGAATCAAACCGAGCAACCGAGGTGAGTTCACACCCTTACTAAGGCATGGGATTCCCGGTGGTTGGGAATTGGGTTGTATAGCTATTTATATTATCAACACTACTAGGCTTCCTACTACTGTCCTCGGATTGAGAAGGGCACGTACGTAAAACCTACGTACACTCACACTTACTACTGTCCTCGGATTGAGAAGGGCACGTACGTAAAACCTACGTACATTCATACTACTGTCCTCGGATTGAGAAGGGCACGCACATAAAACCTACGTACACTCATACTTACTACTGTCCTCGGATTGAGAAGGGCACATACGTAAAACCTACGTACACTTATACTTAACACTGTCCTCGGATTGGGAAGGACACTCATGGATACGCCTAGCTAGTAACATACATAATGGGAAGCCCCCACTAAATATCGTAAAGGTTTGGGAATCAAGGATAATGGGTAATACATGGTTATGAAACGAACTTACGATTTCTGATATGAAGTCATTAACTGAACAACCAACTGTGAACTCGCTCAACTTTGTTGTTGACTCGTTGTTACATGCCATGCAGGTCATTAGATGCTATGGAGCTTGCACATGGAGGTGATCGTTGTGGAATGCGAACTAATATGTCCCGTACTTATTAAATAAACGTTATGAACTTATGAAACTTATGTTTGGGGTCTTTAAACTGATGCACTACAAACTTATGTTTTGGTTTAACGTCTTATGCTTCCGCTGTTTAAATTGAACTTGGTTAACTTCCTTTTGGTCACCAATTGTATTGTGATTGGTTTTATTTACTAAAATACGTTGTTCAATATGATTGGTGGCTCGATCCTGGTCATGTCACGCCTCCAAGCGGTGATACTCCGCGTGTGGATTTTGGGGGTGTGACAGATTGGTATCAAAGCCATTGGTTATAGAGAACTTGGTTTTAATAAGGGAAAAAGTTTTTATTAAAACCAGACTATAACCTGTACAGTGCTCAACGATCCACAACGACGCTTCGCTCCACGTGTAAGACTCGACACTATAGGTGATACGATTCATGTTTATATTACCTACTTGTTAGTTATATAGAACATTGCTTGTGATATGCTTAGATAACATAGTATCTACTGCTTGAAAACTTTGTGTGATCACTCTCTTATGTCATTCCACACTTGCGTAATGATACGACGCACTTCTCACTTGTGTTCTCCGTATGGTGAAGATCATGAGTGGACGAATCAGCCTCACACAAGCCCAGCTGGCAGCTTTGATCAAAGAACAAGTTACTGCGGCACTTGCAGCCGCTCAAGCAGGAGGCCAGCTTACCCAGCCGCCTGTGTGCACGTTCAAGACTTTTATGGACTGTCGTCCTAGTACCTTCAGTGGCCCTGAAGGGGCCGTCGGACTCCTCCACTGGTTTGAGAAGCTCGAGTCGGTCTTTGAAATGTGTGAATGCCCTGAGGATCGTAGGGTGAAGTATGTTACTGGTACTCTTGAAGGGGTAGCGCTCACGTGGTGGAACGCTCAGGTTCAGCTGCTGGGGTTGGTTGCTGCTAATGCCACCCCATGGAATGACTTCAAGGAACTAATCAAGGAAGAGTACTGCAGTCGTGATGACATCCACAAACTAGAGGTGGAATTTTTCAATCTGAAGATGACGGGGTCTGAGATTGAGGCGTATACTAAGAGGTCGAATGAATTGGCCATCCTGTGCCCTACTATGGTGGACCCTCCCATCAAACGTATTGAGCTTTACCTCAAGGGCCTTGTACCCGAGATTCAGAGTCACGTGACTTCGGCTAACCTGGGTACCATTCAACAAATCATCAAGTTGGCCCACCGTCTCACCGACCAGGTAGTGGAACAAAACAGATTACCCAAGCGTATTGGTACTGCTACTACTAATACCCCCAATGATCACAAGCGAAAATGGGATGGAAATTCGGGCAAAGGCTCTACCTCTGTTCAGTCTCAGTCTCAGCAACGAAGGACTGAGGACCATAGGAGCCCTGGTCAGCACTCTTCTGGTAGTCAAGGGCAGGGTGGATATCGAGGAAACCACCCAAAGTGCAACAAATGCAACAGACACCACAGTGGTCAGTGCAACAAGGGACGCTGTCAGAGGTGTCTCAAGATGGGTCATGAAGCCAAGGATTGCAGGAGCCCACGGCCTACGAATCAGAATCGTCAGCAGCAACAGCAAGCACCGCAGAATCAGCAACAGCAACAGGGCAACAAGGGATGCTTTCAGTGTGGTGCTGAAGATCACTTCAAGAGACACTGCCCACAGTTAAATCAGAATCAGAATCACAACCAAGGAAACGGGAACAATAATGGGGCAACAATGGAGGAAACAATGATGGCAACGGTGCCAGGGGTCGTGTGTTCGTGATTGGTCAAGGTGATGCAAGGAACGATCCCAACGTTGTGATGGGTAAGTTTCTTCTGGACGACTTCTTTGTTACTGTTTTATTCGATTCGGGTGCCGATACTAGTTATGTGTCCTTAAAAGTTAGCAAAATGCTTAAGCGCACTCCAACACTTCTAAACATCAAACACATGATAGAGCTAGCAAATGGTAAAAGAATTGAAGCCGTACACGTAGTTAAAGGTTGTAACCTCGTCTTAGCTGGTCAGACTTTCTCTATCGATCTTATCCCTATCACACTGGGTAGTTTCGACGTCGTTATTGGGATGGATTGGCTATCTCATCATCAAGCTGAGATTGTTTGCAAGGAGAAAATCGCCCGCATTCCTCATTCTGGTAAAGAACCTCTGGTGATTCAGGGTGATAAGAGTGGTGTTGTCGAAGGCATCATCTCTTTCCTTAAGGCCCAGAAGTGTTTGCGAAAGGGCCACACTGCCATTTTAGCACTCGTTACTGACACATCAACGGAAGAGAAGAGAATTGAAGACATCCCTATTGTACGTGATTTTCCCGAGGTATTCCCTGAGGAATTACCTGGTCTCCCGCCTCATCGTCAAGTTGAATTTCAAATCAAGCTAGCTCCTGGAGCAGCGCCCATAGCTCGAGCGCCATATCGTCTAGCTCCATCAGAACTTGAAGAACTGTCCACGCAATTACAAGAACTCTTGGAAAAGGGTTTCATACATCCTAGCTCTTCGCCCTGGGGAGCTCCAGTCTTGTTTGTGAAGAAGAAAGACGGTACTTTCAGAATGTGTATTGACTACCGCGAACTCAACAAGGTGACTGTGAAGAATCGTTATCCTCTTCCATGTATTGACGACTTGTTCGACCAGTTGCAAGGGTCGAGTTATTACTCTAAGATTGATCTGAGATCGGGATACCATCAGCTGAGAGTCCGAGATGAGGACGTCTCCAAAACAGCATTCAGAACTCGTTACGGCCATTACGAGTTTCTGGTTATGCCATTCGGGCTGACGAATGCACCAGCGGTCTTCATGGATCTCATGAACCGAGTATGCAAACCTTACCTGGATAAGTTCGTTATTGTGTTCATCGACGATATCCTGATCTATTCTAAGAGTCAGGAGGAACACGAGCATCATCTACGACTTATGCTGGAACTTCTTCGAAAAGAGCAGTTGTATGCCAAGTTTTCGAAATGTGACTTCTGGCTTCGCGAAGTCCACTTTCTAGGCCATGTGGTAAACAAGGATGGAATTCATGTGGATCCATCTAAGGTTGAATCAATCAAGAACTGGCCTGCACCCCGAACACCAACAGAGATCCGCCAATTCTTGGGTTTGGCAGGATACTACAGAAGGTTTATCAAAGATTTCTCCAAGATCGCGCAGCCTCTCACTTCACTGACTCAGAAGGGTGTCACCTATCGTTGGGGTGATGCACAGGAGTCCGCATTACAGCACTTGAAGGATAGACTTTGTAGCGCGCCTATCCTCTCATTGCCTGAAGGCACAGATGATTTTGTGGTTTACTGCGACGCTTCCATCCAAAGACTTGGTTGCGTATTGATGCAACGTGACAAGGTCATTGCCTACGTATCACGCCAACTCAAAGTTCACGAAAAGAATTACACTACTCATGATCAGGAGCTGGGAGCAGTTGTTTTTGCACTAAAGATATGGAGACATTACCTGTACGGTACCAAGTGCACCATTTACACCGATCACAGGAGTCTCGAGCATATCTTCAAGCAAAAGGAATTAAATATGTGACAACGCCGATGGGTCGAAATCTTGAACGATTATGAATGCGCTATCAAATATCATCCGGGTAAGGCCAATGTTGTGGCCGACGCCCTCAGTCGAAAGGGTACTATACCTAAGCGTGTACGTGCGTTACAGCTTACCATCCAATCCAACCTTCCCACTCAGATTCGCGATGCTCAGGTTGAAGCATTGAAAGCGGAGAACATCAGAGCTGAATCCTTACGAGGGTCGAGGCAGCGGCTAGAACAAAAGGAAGACGGTGCCTACTATGTTAACGGACGCATCTGGGTACCGCTTTATGGAAACTTACGCGAGCTTGTGATGGACGAAGCGCACAAGTCCCGTTATTCGGTACACCCTGGTTCGGACAAGATGTACCACGACCTCAAGACAACGTATTGGTGGCCTGGCATGAAAGCCCACATAGCAACCTACGTCAGTAAGTGCTTGACTTGTGCGAGAGTCAAGACTGAATATCAGAAACCATCAGGCCTACTTCAACAACCGGAGATCCCGAAATGGAAATGGGAGCAAATTTCCATGGATTTCGTTACCGGCCTGCCCAGATCTCAACGCGGAAACGATACCATTTGGGTGATCGTAGATCGACTGACCAAGTATACACATTTTCTGGCCATCAAAGAAACGGAGAAGTTTTCTACTCTTGCAGACATTTACCTAAAGGAAGCGGTATCAAGGCACGGAGTGCCAACCTCCATCATTTCTGATCGTGACGCGCGTTTTACTTCTGAACTGTGGCAAACAATGCACAAGTCCTTTGGCTCACGTTTAGATATGAGCACCGCTTATCACCCACAGACGGATGGGCAATCTGAACGCACCATCCAAACCCTTAAAGACATGCTTAGGGCATGTGTAACCGATTTTGGTAATGGCTGGGAAAAGAACCTCCCGCTAGTGGAGTTTTCGTATAACAACAGCTGCCACGCCAGCATCCAAGCCGCTCTGTTCGAGGCATTGTACGGACGCAAATGCCGATCACCTCTTTGCTGGGCAGAAGTTGGTGACAGTCAAATCACTGGCCCAGAACTGGTGGTAGATACCACCGAGAGAATTGCTCAGATACGACAGCGAATGGCGGTAGCTCGTGATCATCAGAAAAGCTATGCTGATAAAGGAAGAAAACCACTCGAGTTCCAGGTTGGGGATCGAGTGCTACTCAAAGTCTCACCTTGGAAAGGCGTAATTCGTTTTGGTAAACGAGGCAAACTCAATCCGCGTTATGTCGAACCATTCGAAGTCACCGAGAAAATTGGCAAAGTCGCCTACAGGCTGAATCTACCTGAAGAACTCAGCGGAGTTCACAATGTTTTCCATGTGTCGAATCTGAAGAAGTGTCTGTCAGATGAGACCCTCATAGTTCCTCTCAAGGAACTCACTATCGACGACCAGCTGCGATTCGTCGAGGAACCAGTAGAGATTACTGATCGAGATGTTAAGATTCTCAAGCGCACAAGAATACCTCTCGTTCGAGTTCGTTGGAATGCACGTCGTGGCCCAGAGTATACCTGGGAATGAGAAGACCAAATGAAACTCAAGTATCCCCAGCTGTTTAAGAAAAACGCAACCACTACTGAGGCTGAAGCTACTGCAGAATTTCGGGACGAAATTCCAAATCAACGGGGGGATGATGTGACACCCCAAGAAAATCAGGAAAACAACGCAACTTAACTAGCTTCCTCAGTAACCACGTGCTAAATTTCGGGACGAAATTCTCTTAACAGGGGGAGAATGTGACAACCCTCAAATTTACATGTATTCCGTACAATTGATTAATGACAATTAAAGTGCTTGACGACGGCGTGGAATTACGTAACTGCTTTATGATATCTGTGTTATACTTACATGTGCATGTTAACACACTAGTAGTGTACAGAAAAGTCATTAAATAGTCTGTTATGACTTCCTGAGTGTTAAAAATTAAAAACGTTGCAAAAATATATATATAAGACACTTTACGGATTAATTAAGCACTTTAACGGAATAGTGTCAAACCGAACAACCGGACTTTACCCGGGACATGAAAATATTGTCAATAACATTGTTTTTCTTTTTCTGAGCTAGTTAGGGTACCCGAACATCCTAACACCCGTTATAATTCATGACACACTAGTAACTAACTTATATCCCTAACTACACATAACTAGTTACTAACTAATCAATTGAAACCAAACCATATACCCACCCCCTATGAACCAAACGGTTCCCTCATATGGGACACCCACCCTCATTTGTTTGATTTTTTAATCACATTGCCAAATATCTAGGGGACACTTTGTATAATGGTTAATAGGAAATTGGTCCATAAATAAGCTTAGAGGACAAGAACTTTCTTTCATTTTCCACACTTCAAAATTTGCTCTCATCTCTCTCCCTCTCCTTACAATCGGCTGAAACCAACACCCCACATCCATCCATCATTCAAATCTTATTCAAGCCATATTCTTACATACCAAGGTGCTAGAGATCATACAAGGAGGCCCGGTGCTTTCGGAATCTCAAGGACCTCTCTACATTGCTTTTATCCACCTTGTTTTCGCCTTGAATCTTCCCTAGCCTTGAGCTAGTAGCAAGTGCCTCTAAACATCATCTTGATCTTTTTTATGGTGGTTAATAAGTGATTTAATGATTAAAATTTAGAAACACTAAAGATCATAACACAAAGTCTTGAACCTAAGATGAATAAGGTGGATAAAGAAAAGTTCTGTGTGTAAATCATGTAGATCTTGTGTGGTTATGATTATTGGTTGATTTTCTGATCTTTTTTTGGTTAATATTGATGTTTGATGTTGTTGTGATCACTAAACATGAATAACGGAATCAATCGAACACAAAATAGAAAGCTAAAGACTGAAAACAGAATCTGTCCAAGTTTTACAGCTAACTTCAGTTGGCTGTAAACAGGTCATAAACTCAACGAAAAACTGATATTTTGAGTCTAAAACGTGTTATTATGAAATACGGTTCTAATGGCACCGGAATCATAATTTTTGGACTTCGTTTACTATTTTTAAAGCGTCATTTCATAACAGCAGCTAGAGCTGCATTTTTCTGCTGAAAATATGTGTATAGTTTTCTATCATAACTTGGGTTCTGTGTAGAGTTAGATCATGAAACTTGTACTGAAGATGACCACCGATGTATTTGTAATTATCCCACTGGAATTTCGTAAATCGGACGCTCGATGAATTTTAAATAAATTATTCCGTGGACTATGGTCAGAAAAATATAAATCTGAGTTCAGTCCGGAAAATGAATTTTTATAAAATATTAATAATTAACTGGACCCCGATATTTTTACATAATAAAATTTGGAACGTTTAAGACATTCTGTAAAAATTTGGGAATTTTTGGAATAAGTTAACTATTTTATTAAAATGTCCGAAAACAGCCCGGTTTTGAATATTTATGCTGAAATGACATAAGCTGTAATTTGCGTGTCTAAATGTCGAGTATGCTATCTGTGAATGATCTAACATGTTATATGTGTTATGTGCATTATCGTATGTTTTTTTATGAGTGGGGAATGGATGGGGAACTTATATGGGCATAAACCGTTAAAGTGATGCATGTTATGTGATAGATACGTGTAGGAACTTTGTGCTCTATTTGAAACCACTAAATGACTAACTGGTAATCATATTAGGACGTGATTGACCGACCTTGACTGTTAGCTATTTTTGAGAATCAAACCGAGCAACCGAGGTGAGTTCACACCCTTACTAAGGCATGGGATTCCCGGCGGTTGGGAATGGGATTGTATAGCTATTTATATTATCAACACTACTAGACTACCTACTACTGTCCTCGGATTGAGAAGGGCACGTACGTAAAACCTACGTACACTCACACTTACTACTGTCCTCGGATTGAGAAGGGCACGTACGTAAAACCTACGTACATTCATACTACTGTCCTCGGATTGAGAAGGGCACGCACGTAAAACCTACGTACACTCATACTTACTACTATCCTCGGATTGAGAAGGGCACGTACGTAAAACCTACGTACACTTATACTTAACACTGTCCTCGGATTGGGAAGGACACTCATGGATACGCCTAGTCTAGTAACATACATAATGGGAAGCCCCCACTAAATATCGTAAAGGTTTGAGAATCAAGGATAATGGGTAATACATGGTTATGAAACGAACTTACGATTTCTGATATGAACTCATTAACTGAACAACCAACTGTGAACTCGCTCAACTTTGTTGTTGACTCGTTGTTACATGCCTTGCAGGTCGTTAGATGCTATGGAGCTTGCACATGGAGGTGATCGTTGTGGAATGCGAACTAATATGTCCCGTACTTATTAAATAAACGTTATGAACTTATGAAACTTATGTATGCTTCCGTTGTTTAAATTGAACTTGGTTAACTTCCTTTTGGTCACCAATTGTATTGTGATTGGTTTTATTTACTAAAATACGTTGTTCAATATGATTGGTGGCTTGATCCTGGTCATGTCACGCCTCCAAGCGATGATACTCCGCGTGTGGATTTTGGGGGTGTGACAATATATGCCTTACACAAGGATCAACACCCCAAACAACCAAAGAAAGATGCCTCCTTTTTTGGTTTTATAGCTAGGGTTTTGACCTGTAGGGGTGATATTGCTGTTGTTGATAAAGATGTGATTTTGGGTGGTATCTCTCGAACAAAGTGTCTCATATCATAAATTAGCCTTTGGATTTGCTAACTTCCCACTCTTATCTGCATCATTTTTCGTTTCCTCCTCTTTTTATTAGCACACCTACATTCTCACTATATAAAAATCCAATCTTCACATTCAATCAATCTTGCACACACAGTTAAATTTCAAGAAATCCCCTGATTTTGTCCTTCTGTAGCCATGAATGCAGGTTTGACTTTGTGGGTGTGAAGTGAAAAGTGTTCAATCATGCTAATCATTCAAGATTTTGATTTTCCGTAAAAGGGTATGTGTAATTTTGCTCTTTTGTGTACTATAATTATGTAACAGAACAGTCATTCTATGGAGACAAGATTGTTTATCCTGTCATGTGATGCCATTTATGGGGAGAAGATGAATCAGGGATTAGGTTTGGTGTGGGGAGAAGTTGGGGAAGATGAACATATGGGTAAAGGGATTTAATATAATTAATAATATGTTATAATAAATTTAGATGGACCATTTTACCCCTGAAGAAAAAGACAAAACAACCTGCTTTTATTAGCCAAATGAAAGGTGATTTGATTTTTGAACAAAAATGGCAATAAAAGTGAAACCACAGGAACCCAGATTTAAAAGGTTTGAGTTTTGAACTAAAATGACAAAAGTTACCAAACCTCAGGGACCAAAATGGCAGTTTACTCTAATTATAATTTATATATTTTTAGTTTTCTTAATTGTTGAGTGGTAAATATGTCATTTCACATACACTTAACTTAAAAATCTAACTTAGGTTAATGATAAGGACCACCGAGGGCAAAAATTACAAACACTAGGACCAAGTGTGTAATTATTAAATCATTAAAACCAAGTCTACAATATTTGCAAACCCAAGAGGCCAACTAAGCATTTAACTATTATCTTCTAAATGTACTTAGACCGTGGGGTATGGTGTGGCGGGGGTTTGGGGCATGGGTTGACACGTGGCTTGGGGGGCTTCATTGGGCTGGCCCACATTGAAGACGGTATGGTGGGGCGGGGGGTTGGAGCGTGGCCAGCCCAAACGGCTATTTTAATATTTTTTAAAACAACAAATTTATATTTTTTAATGATTTTTAAATAAAGAAAATTACATAAAAAAAATTCTTAGTGCTTATATTTTTTCCTTATCTCTTCTCTCGTCTCCAACATTAGTTCCAACTCTTCACCTGATAGGTGATCAATGGGCTGGGCTAGAAATTTCATATCATCTCGTCTTTGTTTCAGGGCATCCCTAGCTTCTTTGCTCTTCCGAATTTCGGTCCTTTGTTGTTGGAATACGTTGAATGTATCTAACTTGCTTGCAATGTCATCCAACTGATCGCTGAATACTCCCCTACGCGAGCCCAAACTCCCAACTGAAGGCGATGTCGTACCCGATCTTGATTTTTAAGTACACCTTTTTACGACATCTCTTCCGTATTCAGGCTGGTTTGGCAAATCATCCAAAAAGTCCTCAAACTCTTGATCTCGTGCATCCGATTGGGCTTGGGACGAGGGTGTCCTTGACCTTTTGGAAGACTTGTTAGTTTCGCTGCCACTGGGGATATTCACCCACTTGGGATGGAACTTACAAATCGCCCACTTGAGTTTCGGGGACGGTTTCGGTTTGGGAAAGGTTGATGGACGTAGGTGAAAGGTTGATGGGCGTTTGTGAAAACGGGCTAGGTATAGAATCGTCGGTGTGAGGGAAGTTAGTATACACACGATTCGAGAGATACGATGCGTAACCCGCCACATCTGGCATAGTGGAGTGTATTAAAAATGGACGAGACATTGGACGATTGGGTGGTGGGCTAGGATTTTCTTGGAATGCTCACGGGTTGTTCGGGTCAAAAGCACGATTATGAGGATTTATTTTTCGTATTGTAGAATGAGAATAGAGATGATTATAGAAGAGGTGTAGTGTATTGTAGTTGGATGTGGTAAAAAAAAGAATAGAAGTGTGAGTTTTATAGTGAAAAAATAATTTTTTTTTACACATAGCCGTTGGCCAACGGCTAGTTTGGTTTGGTCATTGAGAGTCCGTCATGTCATATTGATAGACCCACCCCACGCCTGGCTTTAAACTCCCGGCCCTTGGGTCACGCCCAAACCCAAGTCCACCCGGGATGGTGACTTGGGCGTTTTCAGCCAACACACGCCCCAACCCCCGCCCCATACCCCACATTCTTAACTCATAGGTGTGATGTTTGATGTAATAAGGGGACACCATTGGTTAAATGTACCCCTTTGCATACGGGCAAATAGATGGTGTTCTGTGAGCGCATAGAGGGGGGGGGGGGGGGGGTGTTTTACATTTGTGGTTTTAAAAAGTGTGTGGCGGTCAGGGTCACATCACATCACCGGAATAGCTTTTGGTTATACGGGTCACATGACCCAAATACACTAGATATTTTATAAGTTAAGAACTCATGTTTATAGTTTATAATATAAATTGGTATTTAGCGGAGTTCAATGGATTTTTATGTTGAGCGTATTCAGTAAATGGAGTTTCATCCTCTTGAGTTTCTTCTAGCAATAGGTATGTTTTATATTAATTGTTTTTCTACCTGCCAGTGTGAACAAATAAAGAAGCAAGAAAAACCGCATGAATACTTTTCTTAACTAATCCATAACGTGTTTAGTTGTTCCAGGTTATTTAGACAAAACTAAGAAATTTTTAGTTTTGGAGACGTTTGAATTGATTGGATTTACTCGACGAGAGGTTCCAGTTATTTCATGCTCTCCCTTGTATTTGTTCATTAACTACCTTTTATATATGTTATCCTTTGTAAAATAAGTTCCCATTATTTATTCTTAGTATTCTAGATTTATGTGTTATTCAAGCAATAGTTCTCTTCTAACTTTTCAGGCAATAGGCGTATGATAAGTTACCTTTCATCCAGATGGGAGGATCTCTTTTGTCACTTTTATGTCACTTTTAAGATACTGAACTTTTCCATTAAATTTATGAACATCCATATGAACTTCCTAAACTTTTTTCATTAAGTTTATATTTTGCTTTCTAGAATGATATGGTACATGACGACGGGCCTCGTTGATAGCCTAATGTAACCCGTCTTGGGCTTCTGTCGTTTGGGCCCACTAATAACCCCAATCCTCATGATTTCTCTCAAAGGGCTACATTGATATAAAATGAGCGGGAAAACTAAATAGGATCCAAGAAATTACAGAGTGCAATAAATGCACGATTGATAGCGAGAATGAAAGCGGCCGGAAAGGGAAGTACAGCAAGCTAGCAAGCTGGCCACATTTAATGAAGTCCCTGATCCTACCGTTGGGACTCAGACATGTGTCTGAGTTCCCCAAAGATATCAGAAAGTCGTTAGATGATCCGGCTATGGTTCCCAAGGAAGATAAGTGACTTCCTTTATATAAGGAAGGTAAGTTCACCAAAAAACACAAAGACATCTTCCCTCACAAAATGCACAGTGGTATCATTTATTCCGACAACCTCGTATAGCACTTACTCACATACATTTACTTACACACACAAGAATTCACACCAACGAGAATATTCCGACGGCAATACTCGTCGGAATAGGCTTCTCATTATCTCCGGCAAGCTTACTTATCCTCACGCCGGAGCTTGGTCACGGATTCCCCCCCCCCCCGGGGTCCTCCGTGACGAGGCTAACGGTTTTCTTTCTTGTAGGACGAAAGGACAGGGATCTTGCAACGTCAACGAGACTCTTTGACCGTCATCAGTGACTCAAGGGCTTGACATTGGCGCCATCCGTGGGACACATCCCTCTGGTAATCCCACTCAGAACCTCAACGACGTTGCAAGAAGTCGCTATCTGATAGAGACAACATGGCTACACCATCTCCTAGCTCTCAGACCATTAAAACGATGGAAGGCACCAACGACGCGGTTATAATAGAAGACATCACGCACGAAGAAGAGAATGAAAATAGAGTGGGAACTTCGGAGAAGAGAAGTACGATCACCCCCGATTCCGTGGCCATGCACAAAGATGAGCTTAAAAAGTAGCTTGAAGACCTAGAAAGGCAAAAGAAACTAGAGAGTCTCAAGGCCAGGCTTTCCTTCGATACCCCATCAAGCAAAGGAGATGCTAGCCCACAGAACAAGGGTAACAACCTTGACTCTTTGGAGGCTTTCATAACGGCCCTAAGACAAATGACGTCAGAAGAAAGGGAAGAGTTGATAAGAGGAAAAGGGCAGAAAGGAAAGGGAAAGGAAAGTCAAGATGACAGCAGGTTAGACCAACCCTACTTGCCTCGGGACCTGGCTGAGATCTCAAAGTTCACCAAGAAGATAGCCGAGACACCCATGCCTCCAAAACTTAAGCTGCCAATAAATTTCGATAGATATGACGGAACAAAAGACACAGAGGACCATCCACATGCCTTCAAGGGTGTAGGACAAGTAGGGAGATGGCCGATGCGCACCTTGTGCCATATGTTTGCCCAGACACTAACGGAGGGAGCCAGGCTCTAGTTCGACAGCCTTCCCCCCGGGGGCATAGACAGTTACGAAGAACTGAGCGAGAAGTTCCTGAGAAATTTCAGCCAACAAAGAAAGGTGATCAAGAACCCCAATGATATCATGCATATACGACAACAGGACAACGAACGAGTGGACCAGTATATGGAAAGGTTCGTTAAAGAAAGTATGAACATCAAAGACGTCCATGAGGTAATGAAGATTAGCAGCTTCATCATCGGGTTAAAGCACATCCAGTTATGTGAAAAGCTAAGGGAGGAGTTCCCGCCTACGTTCGACAACCTCATGGATCGAGTCAGAGCTTTTGTCAGAGGAAAAGACACGGTCAGCAAGGCCAAGGAAATGGATGTCCCGACCCGGAGAGTCAACCTTTACCAAAACCCCTGGAAAAAGGTACCCCCTACTCCCGGAAACCTACCTTCGATAAAATACAATAAGATAGGGTGAAGTCGATGTACTCCCCCTATAGACCTCGGGGTAGGGGACTCGCACCCTATTCTTACAGCTTCACCCCTCTCACCAAAACCCTAAGTGAGATATTGGCTACGGAAAGAGTCAAGAACTCCTTCCCTAAACCTCCCCCAATTAAGCCAGGACCGAAAGCTCAACCAAACAAATATTGTGACTTCCATAAGGGTTATGGCCACAAAACCGACGACTGCATGTACTTGAAAAGAGAAATAGAAGCGGCACTAAAAAAGGGCAAACTTGTACATTTGGTCAAAGAAATCAAGGAGGGAGGAGAAAGAAATGGAAGAGATGCAAAAGAGGGGAACCAGAGAGGGGGTATGTTGATATGATCAGGAGGTGGGATGAATACTATCCTACCAGAAGTGTCAAGGCTAGGGTACTGGGCCCTCCGGATTGCATGAGGGCCCCCATATTGATGCCACGTCTAGAAGACCATGAGGTACAGAGGCTCCCCCTCAACATCTCAGCAGTCATAGCTGGTCACAAAGTGGCCCGGATACATGTGGATGGTGGAAATGGAGTAGAGGTAATCTATGAACATTGTTTCCTAAGTTTTGACAGGGATGTAAGAGACAGGTTGGATGAGGACTCGATCCCCCTGGTAGGTTTCAACAACAATATATCCCACCCCCTAGGGAAGATTAGGCTCCCATTTACGGTTGGGGTGGGAGACTGGGTCCGGGGACCATAACCCTCACCTTCATCGTAGTCCGGGAACCTTCCAAATACAACGCTATCTTAGGCAGGTCGGGCATCGGGGACTTACAAGCTCAGGCCCCAACCCCCCATGGAGCACTGGTGTTTCAGACCCCCAAGGGTCTAGCCTGGGTAAAGTCTTCATATGAGGTGGTGTCTTCAGTTTTAGAAGGGGAGGTGGGAAAGAACCTCCAAAAGGAAGGAATTGAATAATGGGCTACTCCTCCTTAACATAGATGTCTTTGTGTTCCAACACGGAGATATGACTGGAATCCCAAGGAGTTTAACCGAGCATAGACTCAATACCCATAGTTAGGTACAGCCAATCAAGCAGAAGAAATGGAGTATGGGCCCAACCAAAAGAAGGCCTGCAAGCGAGGAGACAGGGAAGCTACTCAGGGCTGGGATAGTTAGAGAAGTCAAGTACCCCTCCTGGATTGCTAACCCCGTTATGGTAAAAAAGGACGGAGGATGGAGGATGTGCGTAGACTACCAAGATTTGAACAGAGTGTGCCCCAAGGACTGCTATCCCCTTCCGAAGATAGACGTCCAGGTAGACTCCCTGGCTCAATATCCGTTAAAATGTTTTCTCGACGCATATAAGGGATACCACCAGATTCAAATGTCATTGGAGGACGAGGAGAAAACCGCGTTCATAACGGACGAAGGCACCTTTTGTTACACTAAGATGCCCTTTGGGCTAAAAAACGCAGTGGCCACGTATGAAAGGTTCATGAACACTCTTTTTAGAGAACAACGCGTAAGAAATCTAGAGGTGTATGTTGACGACATCGTCATAAAGAGCCTCACAGAAATGGCCATGTTGGAAGACATAGCCGAAACCATCCAGACCATGCAAGATGTGAATATGAAGCTGAACCCCGGGAAGTGTTACTTCGAGGTGGAAGAGGGAAAGTTTTTGGAGTAGTCGTTACCAAGGGAGGAATCAAGGCAAACCTAGAAAATACCCAAGCAGTAGCTGAGATGCAATCCCCCAGGTCCTTGAAGGATGTTCAGCAGCTGAACGGGAGGTTGATAGCCCTTAACCGCTTCTTATCCAAGGTGGCAGACAAAACTTTACCCTTTATGAAGTTCCTGAAGGACTGCCTCCAGACAAACAAATTCAAGTGGACCCCAGAGGCCGAGGCAGCCTTCCGGGAGATGGACCATATCTGCCAGCTCCCGACCCTAGCCACTCCTATCCCGGGGGAGGAACTACTTTTGTATTTGTCTGCATCCAAGACAACAATTAGTGCAGTGATGATGGTAGAAAGGGAGGAGAAGCAAATTCCTATATACTTCATTAGCAGGACCCTCAAAGGTCTGGAAGAACGTTACATGCCACTAGAGAAGCTAACCCTGTCACTTGCCTTCGCCTCCTGGAGGCTCCAGAGATATTTCCAATCCCACAAGATCGTACTGTTGACGGACCAACCACTCCAAAAGGTCCTAAGGAGACCGGAACTCTCCGGTCGGTTGGCCAAATGGGCCGTCGAGCTCGGGGAACACGCCTTAGAGTACAAAGTAAGAACTGCGACCGAAGGACAACAACTGGTGAATTTCTTGGCAGAAGTCCCTGAGGAAGAAAAAAAGGGAACTACTCAAATGGAAGAACTTAGAGGAGGAGGAGAAAAAGAAAGAGGACGAAGCAATATGGAAGTTGTTCACAGACGGGGCTTCGAGTGAGGAAGGAAACGGGCAGGGATCACACTGGTTAGTCCCGAGGGAGTTGAACTAACATACGCCATTAGGCTGGACTTTGAGAACACCAACACAGCAGAATATGAGGCATTTCTAGCAGGCCTGAGGCTAGCAAAAAAGATGAAGGCAAGGCATGTTGAGGCCAACACCGACTCCCAGTTAGTGGCCAAACTGTATCACGGGTAATACGAAACGAAGGACAGCTCCATGGCTCAGTATGAAGACAGAGTAAAAAGGTTGGCCAACACCTTCAACCTCGAGTACATTCCCCAAGGGAATAACAGAAAGTCTGATACCCTAAGCAAACTAGCCTCTGTGGCCTTCGACCATCTGGCGAGGGAAGTAAAAGTAGAGGTCCTGACCTCCCCCTCCATCACGGCGGACGAGGTAGCAACGGTCAAAACACTCAGGAGACCTAGATGGCACATATCCTGAACTTCCTCAGGGACGGGACGCTTCAGAAGGAGAATCGGCGGACTACAAGGTAAGGGTGAGGGCCTTACAATATGAATTTATAGATGGAGAGCTCTACCGAAGGTCTTACTTAGGCCCATCCTTTAAGTGTGTCGATGAAGATGAGGCCAAGTACGTGATACGAGAGATACATGAAGGAATTTGCGACATCCATTCGGGACCAAGAACAGTAGTAGCCAAGGCGATGAACGCGGGGTTTTATTGGCACAAAATGTACGAGACTGCATCAGAAGAAATTAAGAAGTGTGATAACTGCCAGGTCCATGGTCCCATGACACACCGCCATAAACACCCCATGATACCAGTTTCAACATCCTGGCCGTTCCAGAAGTGGGCCATAGACATCATTGGGCCTAGGGCTGGCATATCGTGTATACCCGTACACGATAAGACACGACACGATAAGACACGATACACGAAACGCCATACCCGAACACGACACGATAAGGTTTCGTGTCCTTTTTTTCAAACACGAACACGAACACGACACGACACGATATACACGAAAATTACCTGTTAGTACCTGTTAACGAAGACTAGAATAATCACATATTTAGAACCTGTTTAGTGATACAAAACTCGCCAAAAGTTCACAAAGAGCTTAAATAATCCATAAACACCGAATACTTAACAAGTTTAAAACAAAAATCCATAAACGACAAATCACAAAAGACTTAATATTCATTTGTAATATACAGACTTTTATGTTGCTTAAAATCCCATTAGTTAACTAATCATTTTCAAAATGGTGTGAAAACAGCAGTCAAATAAAGAACAATTTGTGAATCTAACTGTTGAACAATGTGTGAAAAGTGAAAACAACGGTCAAATAATATGAACAATGTGTGAATCTAACTGATGAACAACAATGTGTGAATCTAATCTAACTGATGAACAATGTGTGAAAACAACGGTCAAATAATGAACAATGTTCGAATCTAACTAGTTTTACTTGTGCGAATCTAACTGAATAATGTTCGAATCTAACTAAACAATGTTCGAATCTGCTTACTTTGAACTGCCGGCGGACAGGGGAGGCCGGCGAAGACAGGGGAGGCCGGCGAAGACAGGGGATTGCTGGATTCCGGTGCGGTGGAGCGGTGGATGCCGGTGCGGTGGAGCTTGTCGATGTCGGCTGTAACTTGAGAGACTTGAGAGAGATCTGATTAGGTCATTAGGGTTTTCTATGTTTTGAACTAAAGAAGGTTCCTGACCGTATGGCATTTGGCATATATCATATATATTTTATTTAATTAAAAATTTAAAATTAAAACCTTATCATGTCCTTAACATGTATATAACAGGTAAACATGTATCTGACCTGTTTAGACACGAAAATTAACAGGTAGTTTCGTGTCTACATGTTTAGTACCTGTTACCTGTTAAGGTCATACACATACATGTTAAGGTCGTGTAGGTTCGTGTCGTGTATTCGTGTATCGTGTAAAAATTGCCAGCCCTAATTGGGCCATTCCCAGAGGGTCCAGGAGGGGTCAAGTACGTGGTGATCGCCATTGATTACTTCACCAAATGGATCGAAGCAAGGCGCTTGGCGAGGATCACGGTTGGAACAGATGAAGCGGTTTATCCTGGACAATAGCATATGCAGATTTGGGATACCAATAGAATTAGTAAGTGACAATGGGGTGCAATTCGTGGGGAATCCCTTCAAACCATGGTGTGAGCAGATGCACATCCGCCAAGTTTTTACCTCAGTCATCCATGCCCAGAGTAATGGTTTGGTAGAAAGGGCAAATCAAAGTGTAATCAGGGGAATGAAGGGAATGCTGGACCGAAAACAGAAGGGATGGTTGGAAGAGTTGCCCTTTGTCCTATGGGCTTACAGGACCACCCCTAAGGTCTGCAATGGGGAAACCCCCTTCAGCCTAACCTATCTGTCACACCCTGGCTTTTGCGGAAGCGTGGATTTAATTGGTGTGACTTCTTAATACCATAGCAACAATCACAACAATGCTATATGATAAAATACGGGATGTTCATCCATTAAAATAGTTTAGAAAATGCGAAACATATTGTTTTAAAACATCAATCCCGAAACATATTACAAACCATGACTTGTTTAAAATGAGTTCATAAGACTCAACGAAAAACTACCAACAAAACGAGGATTTAAGACATGCAACCCGTCCAGGAATGAGTTGCACTTCCCAAACCCCACAACCCTGGATGACATCCTTACTTAGTACGCAGCTAACATGCACCACTTGCCAGATCCTATTCATTTCCTGAAATACATGTAATTTGAAAAATCAACAAAAGTTGACCGAGTTCA
Source organism: Helianthus tuberosus (assembly GCA_030545235.1). NCBI lineage: Eukaryota > Viridiplantae > Streptophyta > Magnoliopsida > Asterales > Asteraceae > Helianthus > Helianthus tuberosus. The sequence goes on along the minus strand of CM060433.1, from coordinate 41,230,075 downwards.
TGTGTAAGTGAGTATATAAAAGCCTTTAAAATGTCTGTATAAGTAAAAGTCCCTGGTATGTAGCAATTAAGGAAAAACCTGATCACCATTGGGTTGCAAAGCCTATAGTATGTGTGAAATGATGCAGGAAGACTCAAACCTAGCAAATTTGTCTCCGGTATGAAGACACAGTCACCACTATGGGCCGCCCCGGCCTCATGGGTGTGGGCTCGCTACACCCAAATAGATCTATCACTCATGTCCCTTGGTCCTTCAATGAGGATTAATGGCCTTAAGTGTTGTGCCCACCACTCACATGATCGCGTAATAAAAACCCTCCTTAAGCTAACCATACCATATAATAATTGTCTGTAAATGTCTGTAACATGTATTTCACCCCCGAAATGTAAAACTGAAAATAGTTAAGAGAAAAGGGGGACATGAACTCACAGTAGTGCGTCTTGTACCGTATCTCAAACTCTGTCTGCTAGACGACAACCTACACGTACTAATGTCTATTAGACGAACGGGCCGTGCCTTGGCTTATAATTTAGTGTTTTGAGTTGCGTTACTTATATTGTTCCGCGTAATAATTATTTGTTCGTTCAATGTTCTAGTAAACTCTAGTCTTAGAAAGCAAATATTTACTAAGTGTTAGAATTTTCGGAAAATTTTGCCATAGTCTCCTTTGTAAATAGAGGTGTCCATGCTTAATAGCATATCATTTTCTTTTATATAAATCCCGTAGATGGTTCCCACATAGCCAACCCGACAATCGTACATGCAATACACTACTTATGTTATTTCATCTTTATTAAACAAAACTGGACTGTTTTAGAGCATTTTAATAAAATAGTTACCCTTCTCCAAAAATTCCCAAATTTTTACAAAATGTCATAAACGTTCCTAATTTTATTGTGTAAAAATATCGGGGCTCAGTTCATTACCAATATTATATAAAAATCTATTTACCCGACTGCAATCAGATTTGTTGCTTTCTGATCGCAGTTTACGGAAAAATTCACTATAAATTAATCATAAATCCGATCGACGAAATTCCAGTTGGAGGATCACGGAAACAACAGTGACCATATACAGTAAAAATCCCATGAGCTGTTTCTACTCAGGTTTTGGGTTACGACTCTGAATACGACACACTTTTTCAGCAGAAAGATTTCAGCTTGAGCTGCTGTCTTAAAACAATTCTTTAAAAATAGTAAACGACCTCGAAAAATTACGATTCCAGTGCCATTTGTTCGGTTGTTCAAAAATACATAATTTAGACTCCAGAAATTCAGTTTTTCGATTAAAAATGACCCAGTTACAGCCTGTTGAAGTTGGCTGGAAATTTCAATCAGCATGTTTATTTCTAGTTTAATGTTTCTAAAATCACATTACCAAGTGTCCTAACCATGATTTGTTAATAACTTAATGGTCAAACATTATGCATGTATTATCCAAACTCAAACCAACCCGATAACATCTTCAAGCAAACCTTTTCATGTATGATTGTATGTACGGTTCCATGTTCATATTTTTAGTGTTTTAGCTTATGTGTGACATGAACATTATACATATCATAACAAAGAACAAGATGAAACAATGGTGTGAAGGGACTTACTACTAGCACAAGGCTAGGGTAGGAATCTATTGCAAAGAAGACGAGAAAAAGGATGGTGAGAAGGGCTTGAACAAAGCTTCCTTGAGAGCTCTTCAACTTGCACTTCTATGGATGAACTTTGGAGCTTGGAAAGGGGACTTGTAGTGAAGAAGATGAAGGTATGAGGGAGATGATGGTGGTTTCGGTTATGGGAGGCCGAAAATGAGAGAGAGAGGTGTGAGGTGAGAGAGTGAATTGAAGGTGGTGATGTTATAGAGGGTCTTGGAACTCACATAGCCAAATCTACTAACCTAGAGGAATGATTGCTTTGGATTTGGCCAACCACAATTAGGGAAGATAAAATAAAATCCAAACAAAATATTTGGTAATGATGAGGGCTGAAATTCGGTTAGGGGGGGGGGGGGTAATTTGTAAAAAAAAATTGTGACTAAATGGTAACTAGGTAGTTAAATTGCAAGTATGGACTTGTATGTGTAGAAAAATGATTTTTAATGGGTGTTATGGCAAACGGGTACCATGACTAGCAAAAAATAGTAAAGCAATGCCATGACAAAAATTTAGTGTCCCGGGTAATGTCCGGTTGTTCGGTTACGTATCGTTCCGTTAAAGCGTTAAATTGTACCGTATAGTGTCTTTTATGCATCTTTTTGTAACGAAATCATTCCTGGCACTTAGGAAAGTATACAGGACTACTCTGCCATATTTGTGTATTCTACTGGCATAATAAAATGCTGAATTTTATAAAAGAATGCAGAATTCTGTATTTAAGGTGTGTTTTAGGCACTTCCCGGCACTATATCTATCACCTAAAGACGCAGTCTTATGGTCCTCACTTCCCTACACTCCAAACCAGTGTAGTACCCTATCCCTGGCTCATACTGGCCATAAAAACATTGTCTGTCTATGTGCTAGCATTGTCAGCATTATTTCTGAGTCAACCGTTCAGTGTGTTAACTGTGCTGAGTGCATCAAGTATGTCACTAATGTAGGTGTGTAATGAATAGAGTGACTGTATAAAATGTGATGCATGTATATATGATATAGAATCATAGAGCAGTTTAAATTGTCATTTGTAATCAAGCACAGTCATTAAGCACGTAATTAAGATTAATTAATTTATGAAGCTGCGGGAAGCTGAAAATGAGCAGGACCTTCGGGTGAACCTTAACCTCTTGGAGGAAAGGAGGGAGATAGCAGTGGTGAGAGAAGCCAAATACAAGAAACAGTTGGAAAGCTACTACAACTCCAGGATGAAGAAGCTTAACCTGGTACCCGGGGACCTGGTCCTAAGGGCGAATGAGGCCAGCCTACAGGAAAGCATAGGAAAACTGGAGCCAAATGGGAGGGGCCCTACACAGTCGTTTGGGCTAATGGCAAAGGGGCTTGCAAACTAGAGACACTCCAGGGGAAGGAGATTCCAAGGACCCGGAACCTCATGCAGCTTCGGAAATACTATATATGAAACGCAAGTTTATTTCCAGGAAGGGACTAGTAAGAACGGCTCAGAAGCCACTTTTGTAAAATCAGCCATTAGCTAAGGCTTGTCCCTAAAAAACACCTTTTGTAAAATCATGTACTGGAGGCCTAGGCCCTTCAACACATATGGTAATGAACAATCTTCTTGTTTCTTTTGACAATTGCGGGTAATGCACTAAGGCAGACGTGTCTAAGAAACTGCAAACCCAATAATAACATACACATGTGTAAGTTAGTGTACTAAACACACTAAATGCCCGGCTGTGGGGTGAAATGGGGCCAATCCGGCCTAGGGAAAATAGGCAAACAGTTAGAAGACATAATCACTGATTATAAACTTGTTTAGGGGTCACTCCCTCACAAACGATCCTAATTTGTAAACGAACTACAAAACAAGTGTACAAGAACACACTAAAACATTTGTAAATGAACTACAAAACAAGTGTACAAAAACACACTAAAATATTTGTATACAACCTACAAAGCAAGTGTACAAGAACACAATAGAAAGTTTGCAAACAAACTACAAATCGAAAGGGCAAAGACACACTAGAACGAATACAAGAATATTTGCAAGTAAGCTGCAACCCAGGTGCACGGAGACACACACAGGAACTTGTGGTCAAACTCCAAACCAACTTCTGTGCTCCGGCAGGTCACGGAAGAAAAGAAATGATCCAAAAGGTATGAAGACGAGCAGCTCCCGAGCTACCAACAATGGATCACAACACCTGCAAACAACAAGGCAACAAGAATAACAAGCAAAAATACACCAAGGATCATAATGTCATAAGCTAAGGTCAAAAGCATGACATGATTAAGATACTGGGAAGGCCCCAACATAAAAGCCTTCCCAAAAGAAAAAAAATAGTAGTATCTAGGGTGCATAGTGATAAGTATCAGGTTACAACCATATCGAATAACCATTGTTTTAAAAAAAAGACAGCTACGGAGAGGCATCTCCGGACAAATATTTGGGCGAAGAGGGTCCGGCAGGGGTAAGCAAAGCCTTAAGCTCATCAATAGACATCAGGGGTCTTCAAGAATCTTCTCAAGCAGGGCAGGGGTCTTCTCGCCAAACTCCTTGTCCAGCTTGGACAACTGTTTCTTGGCCTTCGAATTATAGAGAGGAGTCTCTTTCCTCCCCAACCCTTGAGCAGAACAAGCATACCCATCCTTCAAACCTGCCTGATACCCCACATCCCTGTAAGCCCTGTAAATCCTCTCAAGGCTACCCTTGAACTCTTCAGACTGTGAGACAGCAGCAAGGAAGGACCCAAATCCCTGAGTAATAAGTTAATAGCGCTCTTGAACCAGCTTTTGGTTATCATCAATGGCAATTCCCCATTCGGCATACATGGTATCCAAATCTCCCTGGGATACAGAGTCAAGCTCCTTCTGATGTTTCAAATCCGCAACAAACTCTTCTTTCTCCTCAGCCTAAGCCGCCCACTCCCTCTCCCAGGCTCACTCCCTCTGCTCCAGCAAGGCTCCAGCATTCTGAAAATAAAAGATAGTCCTGGGGAAAAAAGTCAAAAAAAAAAAAAGAGAAGGAGGGGGAGAAGGACGTGGTACCTTCTCCTCCGCAGTTTCCTCTCGACATCTATTACCCGACACCGAAGCTCAGCATCTAAGAAGTCTTGAGCAGTCTCGGGGGTCCCCACAACAGTGGATGTGGTTATCTTCCGTTTAGGAACATACGAAACTGGGAGACCGTCAACAAACAAGGGAGCTAAAGAAGACTGAGAAGCAAGGCCCTCAGGATGAGAGCGTTTGCTGGTACCAGTAGCCTGAAGAGTAGAGATGTCAAAAGCAGCATTGGCACGGGCAACACTAACTTAAGGAGTCTTATCCTTGACCGAGAGGAGGCAGGAATAGGAGGAATCACAATCGGAGCCTTGGAACGCCCTGTTATAAAAGAGAGAAGCAAGCAAAGATCAAAACATTTTATGTCAAAGAAGACGGACAAAGTAAGAAAGAGAGGCCCACCAGCAGAGGTTCGCTAACGAGGCTGGAAGACCGCAAGTGCTTAGACAGGGAGCCCTTGGTTCCATCAAGGGGAATTTCGAAGGCAGCTTTGATGGCAGGAAAGGGTTTCTGACCACTGGCACTCTGGAGCCTCAACCGGATATTTCAAGGGGCCGGGACCACCTTAGGACTGTTGGTCTGGGCTATCTTCCGCTTACGTAGAAAATGGCTCTCCAAATCCTCATCGTCTTCTTCATCACTTGAACTCCTCACACGGAGGGAACCCCGAGAATCCCCTGCTTCCTCAGAAGAAGCCTTCTCATCCTTATCTGCAGCAACAAAATCTTCGACACGAACAGAACTCCCGTCCCAGGGGCCTTCTTCTTCAAACCACGGCTCAAATCCGGATCAACCTTATCACCCACCAATAAGTTAATGTCCTTGCAATCCCCTTGGAGTAAACCCCACAAGGTCATCTCTGCATAAAATCAACACCAGAGATGACTGCACAAACCAACAAAACAAAAACAAGAAAACAAGCATAACAGGCTAGGGGTAGAGATACCTTTCTTCCCAAAGAAGGCTTTTGGCCAGACCCCATAGTCAAGACTCCCTCAGGAAATGTAAAGGCCTTGTTGGATTTTAATACATCCTCTTCCACTGAACAATCTCGTCTGCAGACAAGACCAGAACATTGTCTTTAATAGGTGCCTTGGGATCCCTCAAAGGAGGCGACTCTGGTATCATCGCGGCTGAAGCAAAGATAAATCTATTCTTCCATTCCTTCGGATAAGTAGATGTAGGCGTAAAAGAGTAGCAAGGAGGAGAGTCACTATCTTTTCTCTTGGCAAAGGTAAACCCGTAGCCGTCAGACACCAACTTGTAGAACTTGCAAAAATGAGGCACTGACAGTTCATCGGCGACCGTCACGCATGACAACTCGAAGTGAACAACCCTCATGAACGCAAAGGATGCAGTTTAGAAAAATGAATGCCAAAGTGTTTTAAAAGATCCACCTTAAAAGCCGACAAAGGGTAACAGACACCGCAAGAGGAGAATGACAGAGTATAGATGACGATCCTCTCCGGGGAACATTCTGTCGGATCACCCAGTCCAGGGAGGGTCGGAGAAAAACGTTCCGGGATGCGATAGGTGTCTACGAAGATCTCAAGGTCTTTTGCTGTCAATACTGAGCGTATTGAAGAACGGCCGATACGACTCATTTTGTTTGAAGAGATTATCGGAGAATTTTGGAGAAGTATAAAGGAAGATTAAGGAAAAATGAAAGGGTAATGGAGGTTTTTAATGGAGGCAACTGACAAGAAGCGGTAACCGTCAAATCAAGTTATTCAAAATTGAAAAATGATATGGGACACGTGCAACCTGAGAGCCATCCCTGGCCGTTGATCATTAACATTTGAAGATCCTCGGGAACCGTTGGAGGCGCATCATCATTAGAGAAAAGGGCCCACTCCTACAGCCCAAGTGGACAGTCTCACAAGGATAGAATCATTAGGACTCAGTCCCGGATCATAAGACTCGGGTCTCAGAACCAGGGACTAGAGATGACTTGACGAGGGGCCTCGTTGGTAGCCCAACGTAACCCGTCTTGGGATTCTGTCGTTTGGGCCCACTAATAAGCCCAATCCTCATGATTTCTCTCAAAGGGCTACATTGATATAAAATGAGTGGGAAAACTAAATAGGATCCAAGAAATTATAGAGTGCAATAAATGCACGATTAATAGCGAGAAAGAAAGGGGCCGGAAAGGGAAGTACAACAAGCTGGCCACATTTAATGAAGTCCCTGATCCTACCGTTAGACTCAGACACGTGTCTGAGTTCCCCAAAGATATCAGAAAGCCGTTAGATGATCCGGCTATGGTACCCAAGGAATATAAGTGACTTCCTTTATATAAGGAAGGTAAGTTCACCAAAAGACACATAGACATCTTCCCTCACTAAATGCATGGTGGTATCATTTATTCTGACAACCTCGTATAGCACTTACTCACATACATTTACTTACACACACAAGAATTCTCACCAAGGATAATATTCAGACGATGATACTTGTCGGAATAGGCTTCTCATTATCTCCGACAAGCTTACTTATCCGCACACCAGAGCTTAGTCACGGATTCCCCCCAGGTCCTCCGTGACGAGGCTAACGATTTTCTTTCTTGTAGGAAGAAAGGAGAGGGATCTTGCAACGTCAATGAGACTCTTTGACCGTCATCAGTGACTCGAGGGCTCGACAGTACACTAATTTGTCTTTCATTAAATTCAAGATATATTCATGGGAGCCTGTTCTTTGTCATGATGCTGTTGATATGAGTGGTCAACATTAGGTGACCTCTACATTGACGTTGGGAAGCTTTTAGGATGGTCATATTTATTTTGTAGTTTGGTGGCGGACCTTCGGTAGTTACAATCCAGGCTCTTTATGGTTTAATCTTTTAAAGTATCTTGTTTAAACTATTATTTAGTGGTATTTGGTTTGTGTAGCTTATTGGACCATATAGGCATAGCATCTCAGCATAGGAAAATAACTATTTGAAGCAAAATTAAATCTCCAAATAGATTAAAAGACTAGGGAGTCCCTTGAGGCCCACCATGTCAGCAAATGATGACAAAGGATATAAAGAATATACACGTGGACAGTAAGTAGTGTGAGGACCATTTTCCATATGAATAGCTCAGGTAATATCTGTTAACCTAGTTCAAATTGTGCGGAATCCAATTTTAGTTAGGCAACAACACAAGATTACTTAATTTTCACTGTTTTCATTAACTGGTCAACATTTTCAATTCTGAAAACTAACTGACAGAGCTTCGCTGTTTGATAAGCCAAATCTTATCTAACCCTAAGTCCACACGTCTATTTATACACATCTGATTACCTTCATGCGGACTAGGTCCTTCCGTACGAATGTTACTACATCCGTGCGAACTAGCTTACCTCCGTACGGATTTGTACCTTCGAACGAAGGTAACATTACAAAACACAAATTATAATCTAACATTCGTCCTATTACAGACTCGACACGACTCGACGACGTAGGCAGTGGATATAGTGCATCAATAAACTCCCCCTTGAATGTTGCTGATATGCGTCAAATGCAACATATAAATTGTATCAAATAAGGTCTAAAAACAACCCTTTTTAGTACTAATGTTGGAAAAAGTGTGTTTCCTTGTTTACTTTTGATTTTCAGGATTAGAGAGTTTAAATGTACAAAAAGAACAAATTAACGGCAAATCCAGCACAAATACGAATGAAGGAAGTTGATACACTATACCGACCCTCCAAGCTTCACCCCAAAGACAAAAATAACAAATCAGAAGTCTGGAACGAGGCCGTGCCTAGTCGGCATGGGGTTGTGCCCCTTTAAGATTCCAGATCAGAAAAAGACAAATAGAGCAGGCAAGAGACACGGGGTCGTGTCCTACTGGACACGGGTCGTGGTCAACTTCCAGATTCGCGTATCTGGGATAGTACAACAAGTACAATGGCCATGGGGTCGTGTAGCATAGTGATCTGACAACAAAATTAAATGAAGACGGAGAAGAAGCAAGACATGGGGCTGTGCCCTGGGGGCACGGGGCCGTGTGAAGGCTCTTTTTCCAGCTTTATAAGGGTGATTGGTTTCATTCTAACTCATCCATTGGCAAACCACTTCTCTCACATCAGCCACCACTCCACCACCACAATACCACCATTATCCACCACATTCATCCATCATCCATCTTAGAGTGTGTGTAGTAGTCTCAGGATCTATTATTGATCATAAGAGTTTTTGTCAAACAAAGGTCATGCTTGGCTAATCTCTTACATCACTTGGTGATGACAAGTTGTTTATGTATTACTTTTGATTTCCTAGCTTTAGTTAACTTTTTAATTGGGTATGTATTAATGACTTTGATAAATAGTTTTTTTATATTGATAGTGAATATCCTTCATGTTTCGTTGATTCACTCATTCGTGTCTTTACAGTCTATATAAAGCACGTTAACTGCCTAGAAGGGGGTTAGAAGGGTGGTATAAGTTCTTGCCTCGTTCAGTGTATAGATCCTACGAGGACTTGGGTCAAGCTTATTAGGACTTCCCTTGAGGCAGATAGCATCAAATCGAGGGAAGTAAGTATTGGACTGTATTATTTGACTAGGGTTTATTAATGTAAGCCCACAGGCTCGGTTAGGTTTCTAGGGTTCCTTGTGATCTATATATATATATATATATAACAAAGATCCGTTAGGAACCACCTCTTATATATATTGTAACCAAACACATCAATAATATCAACAAGTCTTTTACCATTCTTACATGGTATCAGAGCCAACCTAGGCTCTATATCGTTTCTGTCGCGTCACACACAAATAACAAAACCCTAGCCGTCACCACTTGAGAAAAACACTAGACAGGGCGGCGTGCCGCCACTGCCGCCGCCCTGTCCGGCCTCCGTTCGTTTACGGATCTCACTTCTTTTCAAAGTGCTTGCCTGACAACGTTCATCGGTGTTCGGTTTGACACACCACTGCACGACCACAGTCGTCGGGTGTCTATTTGTTTCATTTCTTTCTTTTTTTTGTTCTCACCGGACCACGGTCCAGCCTATCAACCCATGGTTTGTTCAGATCTCTTTCTTTAATCTACGGATCTCGCTTCTTTTTAAAGCTGCGCCTGACCACGGTCACTGGCCTTCACCATCTCTCTTAGACATACCGCCCTCGACCATGGTCGCCAGTTGTCTTCTACAGCTTTTATTCCTTGTTCGTCTTGCCATGGCCGATTGGGATCTTTCTTGTCTTGTGTTATTATTCCGGGAATTAAGAAACTAAAGCAGTGGAAGCCGTACACCGATTTAATGTGATGTATTAAAGAATATGAATTGTTATTTGTTTTGGCAAAACTAGGCGACTTGTGATTTTTTTTGGCAGAAATTTCGACCTACAAGTCAAGAACCGAGAATGAGACTAGTTTAGTTTTATTGTTTTGTTTGTTTTTTCCAGTCTAAGCGTTCGATTTTCTACTGCTCTGACTGCGTGGGAGTATTGGACTGTATTATTAGACTAGGGTTCCTTGTGATCTATATATATATATATATATATATATATATGTATATAGGGCCATGATCATTTCAGAACCATAAATATTTACAGAACTCACGGAAATCCTAATAAACAATCTTTTTATTTATATATTTTTATGTTTAGGATAATCTTATCATTTATTATATGTATTTCTATGATTATATACATGTTAAGAGTAATTTTATCATTTTTTATATGTAATTTTCTAGTTACACATATGTAAACTAGTTTTTTACATATATGTAATTAGTTATGACACATATATATAATTTTGGCAATTAAACATATGTAAACTACTTTTAACATGTATGTAATCAAAGAAATACATATAATAGATGATAAAAAGATCCTAAATACAAAAACTTATATATAAAATGATTGTATATTAGTAGTTCTGAAAGTTCTGTAGTTATTTAGAGTTCTGAAATGAACTCAACCCTATATATATATTTATATAGATCGTAACCGAACACATCAATAATATCAACAAGTCTTTTACCATTCTTACAGTAAGAACGGTTTGAGTCCCTTATAAATAAACTACTATTAAAATTTTAAACCGACCTTGCGGGTTGTATCTCGGCTGACTCGGACCAATATGTCCGAGGGTAGCGTTGCCTCCAAAAGAGGGACATGCCACATTTATATTAATAACTTACTTAATTATCTTTCAATATTCCGGCCTTGCGGGACTGTATCCTTGCTGACTCAGACCAATATGGCTGAGGGTAGCGTTGCCTCCAAAAGAGGGACATGCCACTTTAACTAAGATAATCTCTTAAAAAACCCAAAGTGTAGGATCATTTTCTGACCCGAACGAGTTGATCAGAAGAGTTTTTGCTCGATACGAAAGGCGGAAACAGACGTATCAAGTTCAATTCAGCAAGAATATCACTTTAAACTGTCTTTTAATTGATATAAGATCGATTACAATGCTGTAGACACTTCAGCAGAGCTTTGCTACCGGAATCAGAATCGTTGCAAATGTCAAAGCACATCAGGTATTTATAGGCTGATAATTTCGCTTGAAACTGCCTAAGCGGAATCTAATTCCGCACGGAATTACTTCAAACGGAATTAACATGTTAATTTCGTTTGAAATGACACATGTGTCATTTCAAGCGAAATTACCCATAAACACATGTTTCCTCGTTTTTCGTGCCTTGATCTAACTAAAACATTACAAGACTCGATACAAGACGAAGTCGACAGACAGATGCACCAACAGACTCCCCCTCGGATGTTGACGAAGTCTTCGGAGTCGAGTCTTCACATCTTCAGTCTTTAACAGCCTTCTCGACCTCTCTTCCGAAGTATCTAACAATGTAAAGTATCTTTTATCTCTCTCTTCTCTTTATCAACTTATCTCCCCCTTGGATGTTGATCTAATCTTCAATTCTAGAATCACAAGCTGGCTCTTGAGTCTTCTAATTCTCTTGATCAGATCTCTTGATTCCTTAAGTTTATTAGCATCAGAGTTCCAGGATCGTAACCTGGCCTACCTGCACAAACTCTACCTCACAATAAATTTCACAATTTTAACATTTGACAAATTTAGAAATTACCATTTGCAGATATTAACTTCAAAAATGATTTAACATTTAAAATGTTTCTGATGACCACTTGTGAATCAAATATATAAAAAAATGATTTTACAATGTTAATCTCTGATGAACCACTTGAAGAAATATCATTTTTCTTTTCAAACACACTCTCCCAACCCAGTTGTCATCATGTTTTGCACTTGGAATTTTGAAAGTCAGCTTTTCAACATCAGTTGTCGAAAATCTTTTTGTATTTTTCAAAAATTTATGCTAAAACACTCCAAAAATCTTTTTGGTTTATTTGATTTAACAAAATGCAATAAAGAACTATATACAAACAATATTTTTGTGAGTTTGTGTAAGAGGATCATATCAGTTTTTGAGACAAATCACCAACACCGTTAAGCTTTAAACATTTTAAGATCTAAACGATTCACTTAGATTGTCAGTATACTGATCCACTTAAATTTTCACACAAAGTTCAACTGTTTCGATATACGAGATTAATGTTTTAAGCACTTAAACTTATTCGCGTGTCCCACCTCAGAATATACTCCCGTATCCAGATCCCAATATTCAGTCTTACAGGTGAGTATACCTAGATGATATTTGTAAGGGGTTAAATGCGAGGACCGTGAGAGCTCAGGTCAGAACTTCCGTTCAGCAGAGAGATGACGGCTTCGACTTTTGGTGGGTCCCCTTTAGAGTATCTTTTTTACAACAGCACATGATTAGCATTTTTCGATGTTTCATCATTTTTTATGTTGAAGGCAGGCTTTTATTTCAAGTAGCGTAAAGTATTCTCTGGGACTAGGCCATTGCTTCCGCAAAATCAGAAGTCCCGGGATAATACCCCAGATATCACTAACCATAAAGACCTAGTATGTCAGAAAGAGGGGTCTTTCAAACAAGATTTCGGGGGTTACCCATATATCCGAGAGATGTTCCCCACGATATAAGCAAGTTTGAAATTTTGGTTTGGGTGATACTATACACACCCCCTATTACTGATTACACCCCCCCTCCTCTCACATTCTTATAGGTGGGCCTGCGTGGGACCGACAGTGAATGTGAGAGGAGGGGGGGTGTAATCAGTAATAGGGGGGGTGTGTATAGAATCTGCCAAAAGATATCATATCTGACACGTCTCTGTTTTATTTCGACCTCCAAACCAAAAAGACTGAAAACTGAATCGTACACCCTAGATTTCATTGTTTTCTGGAATTTTTATTTCCAATAAAGTCGTATAGTGATTTAAAAAAAAAGTAAACAAAACAAAAATAAATTAAATAAAATTAAAATGTCTAACAATTCGATAAAAGTGGAGCATTATCCCCATATCTTAGGGCGACGGCGGTGAGTTGGTGTGGGGATGGGGTTCACCACGCGGGTACAACGTAGCTGACCCTCATCGGTGTGTGGTAAATATGGGGGAGTAGTTATCGAGGTGGGGAAGAGGAGTGAGAAAGATGGTTACTGGTGGACCCATCCTCTTACAACCAATCACACATTAAACTTTTTTTTAGGAAAAAAATTGTTTGGATGAAACACCTCTACTATTTAGGGTAACTTTTTTTTAGAAAAAAATTGTCTGGATGAAAGACCCCTAGTATTTAGTGTAAAATGAGAAGTGGAAAGGGAAAGGGAAGGGGAAGTTGAGATGACATGAGGTGGTTGGATAGGTGGAGAGTTTCTCACGTGTGGAGCACCCTTCCACCCTTGTATTTTCACCGTGGCAGGTAGGGGTGTTCATGAGCCGAGTCGAACTGAACGGAGGTATGCTCGTGCTCGGTTCAGTTCAGATTTAGGAAATCAAGCGGAAATCTTATGCTCGAACTCGGTTCGGTTTTGAACCGAGCCGCTCGGGTCGGTTCGTTTTTGCTCAGTTTTATTTGGCATTCCTATAGAGCTATTCATTCACCAAAATTCACCAACTTATATGTCTCACAATACAAACATAAAAAGTCCCACAAAACTAAACACAAAATGTCATCCAATTGTTTAATGTTTAAGAACATCTAAAATGCAAAATAAATTCAAAGACCTCGAATTTTGAACCTGCAACAGTTGCAAAACCAAACATCAATATCCAAGTTTTCTTCGTGTTTTGCAGATTGCGACACATTAAAAAGTTTAAAGGTTAGTATATAAAGTATAAAATATAGAAATGAACTTAAAAAAATGAATTTAATCTTACGGCCAATGTTTTTATCGTTGTTTTTTAGATGGATTTTAACCAATCACTGCCGCAAACAAAAAGTTCTACCATATCCTTCGATAGAGAGCTTCGATAGTCATCTAATTCGATCGAAACCGAACGAGCGACGAGTGACGAGTGAGCGTACCTATACTCGTGCTTGGTTCGTTTTAAAAACGAACCAAGCTGCTCGGCTCAGTTTTAACCGAGCAAGAAATTGAACGTGCAAATTTCGGAGCTTTTTCGAACGATCTTCTAGGGCCGAGCAGTTTGTACAGCCATAGTGGCAGGTCGTGCGTTTCACGTGCGAAGAACATTCGTCTACCTTGGTTGACAAGTAAGCTCTGGTTTTGAAAACCCTAATCCATCACAATCGATCTCACACCAATGGCGTTGCAATGGATGATTCTGACGTACGTCGTTGCGGCCGAAGCTGCCATAGCCTTCTTGCTCACTTTGCCGTCCCCAAAAGCGTTGAAATCTACTCTCGTTTCTCTAATTTCACTCATCTTGCAGCCATCGATGTTCATCGTCCCCTTTGCTGGCTTTCAGCTTCTAGGTTTGTTACTTTTGCTCATCGGTTGCTGTGATTGTTGGTTTTAGTTTTTGATTTTTATTGTTTTTGTGATTTTTTTAGATATCTACTGGAAGAATGAGCATAGGTTGATGTGCTCTGGTGAGACCTGTACTTCTGCTGAACGAGATCGATACGAGAGATCGGTAAGTTTTTGTGATTAAATTAACCTTTGTTGTTAGTTGATTTAGGGTTTTCAATCTTAGAGATCTTGTGTTTTTGGGGATAATTAGCGAGTTTGGTAGGAGATAGGTGTCTAATTTACAACGGGTAGAGAGGACCTATGGATGTGTTCTTCCGAATTTTTGGGGGAAAGTTTGTAGTCACTCCAAAGTCCAAAAGACTGAACTGCTACAAAATTTTTATCTATCTATCTATTCAGTCATCAATCCGCATTTTGTGTCTTTTGGTTATGAGGGTTGTAAAGAGTTTAGGAATGATTCAGTTTATTGGGAAGTTTTACATAGTTTAAAGGTGGTTAAGAGTTTATTGATTTGTAATTGTCCATATTAATTCATTTCATCTGGTTCTTGGTTTAAAAAGACGCTCCTGATGCACGGGGTGATTAGGAAAATGTCTCACGGCCTTGAGGTTGCGCCGTATGCACATCTGTGTCAAAGTTGGGTAAATTTGGGGTTTGTAGGAGGGTAATATGTAAAAACAAACAAAAGGATGAAGAGATTATGAATGTTTTTTCTTGATAAAAGGCTATAATGTAAAACAACATAGAGCAACGCCTTACTCCCTGAAGCTCTTGCCTCACGCCTTGGCTTTCGGGACCAAAACACCTCGAAGCGCCTCACACTTTTTTAAACACCTCGAAGCGCCTCACACTTTTTTAAACTTTTGAACCCCTAAACGAATTATTATAACCAAATTGTAGTATTAAATCTCTCTTTGTAGATTATCTGGCTTCACTGCTATATAAAGATTACTAGTCTATTCAAGAAATATCAATGGTAGGATCTTTTGTTCTTATAGGTTGCTTCATCATCATTAGCATATATGGACATTTTGTTCTTTGCTTGTAATTCAATAAAAGGTATCTGGGTGGCTGAATAGTGTGCTTAGGAGAATTTTGTGACAACTTTATATTATGGCCAACATTGTAAAGTTATAAGTGATTATGATACGTAAACTTGGGAGAATTTTTGTTTTCAATTTTGTTCTACGTGTCTCTCTTTATGTAATATTTTTTTTTTGTTGCTATTTCTTTTGTGTTAATGACTTATGTTTATATAAGATACAAGGCTATGTAAAAGGAACTAGGTGAACCCTTAACTAGGAAGTAGAATCAAATCTACTCAGTTTGTATCGTGTTGACATTTGTAACACCCTCCTCAAATCAGAAAGAAATGTTAATGATGCCTGACTTGTTGCACTAATTACATGAAGCCTATCCACAAGACAAAATTTATGATGGTAAACTCGAAACTGGAGTATGGCAACGAGAGCTGGATTGTGGAATCAAGATCCGTAATCTGGGACTCAAACATGGGCCTTGAACGGCTTTTTTTATTTTTTGCTTTTTGCCTTTTTCTAATTTTCAGTCTGCTGTACTATGAGGTCATTATATTGAAAGTAACTAGTTGAAAGTATGCTTACTCTAAATTCTATAGTTGTTAAGTAATAATTATTTGGTACGCCTAGAACGTGAAGTAGGAAAAAAATAAACATCATAATAATGTATCTTTAGAATCACGATAGCTAAATGGGTGTAACTCGTTATAATTGGACATTGTTTTATGTTGTTAAAGTTTATAATAAGGGTAGGTGTTTCACCATATTTAAATCTTGATTAGAATATACACATAGCAACAACAGAAGAAGTCACAGTATGGTATTAAAACAAGCTATCCGTAATTATGATTGTTGTAAAGGTGGGCATACATACTCTTAACAATTAGTACACAACAGAGACAAGAAGACAACATGGAATTAACATGCAAATTGTCCTTAATCTTAATTATATACGTCTTCACAAAGTCCTCTCCTTGACCATGTCTACAGTACAGATGGGTGTAATTTTATAAAACTCTGCATCTGCTCCATAGTGAATTTGATCAGTGTATATTAACTGTTTATGCAACTCATGATGTGCAGATATTCAAGGCTCAGAGGAATGTGATTCTGTGTTTTTCAGCATGTCTTCTCTACTGGTACATGGTTATATCATGAAATGAAACAGAACATATATGTTGGATGTGGCAATGGGCGGGTTGGGTAACAGGTGAACTTTGTCTTCTGGTACGGGTTGAATGGGTCGGGTCAGGTTGACCTTACCTGCTTTTTGTTAAGTTTTTAGGCTTTTCGATTTTCTGTAAACAATTAATACGTCAAATTTGCTTATGAAAATTAAATTATTTCAATTGTATTTAGTTTTTTTTTAGATTAAAATGATTGAGAGTTTATAACTTAAAACTACATTTGAGTTATGTTTTGACCCATTTGGGCCGTTTCCTGTATATGTATAGCAGTATAGGTAACTTTGTTTTTCCAAATCTGTCCAAGGTTTAACACCTCCAACATACGTGTAGTCATCATACAAAATTTGTTAAAAATACTTGACTCAAAACACCACCAAACTGCTCATAGTTTTCTGGCACATACTTCAATTTGATCATTTTTAATGAAATCGGTGCAGGTGTATCTATCGTGTTTGCAAGTACCACAAGGAGATTCAGAGTATGGAGGAAGTCGAAAAGAGGTACAAGGAAGAGTAGATATAATTTTCCATGGTATTGTCGCTACTATGTTCGTATGTCATTTCTAGCCCTAGAGACGGTTTATTGTACCTAAAATCCTGAATATCTGCGTGATCCTGTAATAAAAAAGAGTTTATTAATATCTACCCTTATTCTAGTTTAGAGGTGGCGGATTTGGTCCTTTTACTATAAACGGGTTGGTTCGGGTTATATTTCGAGCCAACGGATGTGATCATGAAGTTTTAGCTATATATGAAACAGGTCAAAAATCGCTCAAAAACGTGTTTGCAATGAATTATAAATAGTTTTATCCGAAAGTGTTTTGTGTAAACAAGACCTGATCCGTGTAAAAACTAAAAACTTAAATGGCTATCCAACCTACGCCCGGTGCTTACATTTTGACATAGTCTCAACTCTCAAGAGGTATTCATGGCATCAATGTATGAACAATGTGTGTGTCATGGGCAAAATATGTGAAGAGTATGGTGGAGCATTCTTCCATACCTTTCCTATCCTATCATATCTTGTTTGTCTTATCATTGCTTCTTTACATATGATGCATGCGTAGGCCCTAATCTGACAAAACGAGATGTGTGGGTCAGGCAAATCGGGTAAACCCTTGTCTTTCGGGTCGGATAACGAGGGTTGGTTATGATTGAGTTGCAAAGATTGTTCTTTTTTTTATAGGTTTTCAATTATCTTATCTCAAGATAAAGTAGTTTTTCTTTTTCAAACAAGTGAAAATTTAAATACGAAGTTAATAAATTAATATGAAGCAAATGCATAATTAACAGCCTAAAGCAAACCTTTTGAAGCAACGTTGTCGAACATTATTAGTGCTTAGTTGCCGATAATTGAGTATATCAAATGCAAATAACCTTATCATACAAAACGTACGAATATGGTGAAAAGGTAAAGAAACGTGGAAGCATTTTCGTAATTATTTACTCGTATAGTATTTTATCAAAATTACCTTACAAGTGATCTTGTAGGGTAATTTTGATCTTGTAGTGTAATTTTGTAAAAAAGTAAAATGCACGGATAGTCCCTATGGTTTGGTGAAATTTCACCTTTAGTCCCCAACTTTTCAAAATTACACTCTTAGTCCATGTGGTTTGAGAAGTTATTACTCGGATAGTCCCTAAAGCGGACGTAGGTTAGTTTTTCTAGTTAAGTGGGTGTGAAATGACAAGGACTATCCGAGTAACAACTTGTCAAACCACATGGACTATTCGAGTAACAACTTTTCAAACCATAGGAACTATCCGAGTAACCTTCATCCGCTTTAGGGACTATCCGAGTAACAACTTGTCAAACCACAGGGACTAAGAGTGTAATTCTGAAAAGTTTGGGACTAAAGGTGAAATTTCACCAAACCACAGGGACTATCCGTGCATTTTACTCTTTGTAAAATGATCTTGTAAGGTAATTTTGATCTTGTAAGATAATTTTGTAGAGTATCATAATTACTCTATAAATGATCTTGTAAAGTAATTTTGAACTGTATGTTTGATAAACTTGTAGGGTAATTTTGATACACTTGTAGAGTAATTATGATAATTATCCTACAAGATTATTTTACAATATTACCCTAAAAGCAGGGCCGGCCCCGAGAATCCGTGTACTCTGTTCGAACTCGAAAAAGCATGCCCTTAGGGCTTAAAGAAATTGGATATTAGGCGGTCTAAACCTAATGACAATGGGCTAATAACTAATCTAAACCATAAAAATAGTTTTGTGAGTGAGCCTATGTTGGTGTTTATATGGGTATACCATATTAATTTATTTTTTTTACATTTAAATATTGGATTTTATTTTAAAATAATGTGCCCTTCGAAATATCGGGCCCTGGCCGGTGGTCCTCCCCGCCCACCTTCAGGGCCGGCCATGCCTATAAGATCAAAATTACCCTACAAGTTCATTTGTAAAGTAATTTTGATAATTACCATACGTGAAAAATAATTAAAAAAATATGTAAAAATCCCTAAAAAAAAAGTCAGCAATTTTTTTTTCATGCCTTTTGTACGTTTTATATGATAAACCTTTTGTACATGAGCTTTCCTCTCATTTTATAACAAAAGAACAAAGAATAACATAATTGGTGTTTGATGGAGATCAAGTGGTTTGAGCTTATAAATTACAATAATTTGATGAACTAATTCCGGGATGTTGCTAGTCTTGTATTTAATGATTTAGATTATGACATTAATTAGATTAGGATGTTAGTTTTAAATGTGTTTTAGGGGCTGTTTGGTAGCCTCTTAATGACCATTCAGATGCTACCTCTTAATGGTTTAAAACCTCTGAATGAATAAGAGGTAACCTCAAGTCTGAATGGTTAAGAGGTAACTTCTGAATGGTAAATCATCACATGTCACATTTTTTTACCTTCTCATTGGTAAAATTCTTAATGATTCCATTAAGAGGTAGCCTCTTAATGACCATTCAGAGGCTACCAAACAGCCCCTTAGTTGGTATTGATTAAGTGCATGACAATTGACAAGTATAAGTCCTAGCCAACAAGAGTTCAAGATGAACATGTGTTGACAGTATGCCATCAGCACTAGGATGTGGCGGTAGTGGCTTGGTGGTGTGGATGGCAGAGAACTCGGAGAGGAGAGAAGGCCGATTTCCGGTTGTGGTGGTGGTGCATTTTTTCCAATTATCAGGCCACGGCGGTGGTGTCTTGGTGTGGTGGCGCTGACCGCTTAGTAATCGATGAGGGACGTATAGTGGCGACCACTATCGGAGATGCAGCGGCGCCATCAAATAAGGCCACCCAAACCACCGCTTAACTTTCTCTCTCTACCGCATGTGTATACGATTCAAAGGTTTCAGTAGGTAACGAAGGGTTTTGAATAAGTGGGTAAAGAAGTCAGTGGGTTTATAATGGTTTCTAAGAAAGTGGGATTCAAACATTTTGGTAGATTCACAATTTTCACATATCTCCATAAAACTAAATTATTAAATTTTTGATAAATGTTATTAATTAATTAATTTAAATAAGTATAAATACTTTGAAAATTGCTTGAATTATTTGAAGATTGTAACATAAGCTAAATTTGACATGTATTGGAGTATGTATTATTTATCGTAATGAACTCTTACTAAGAATTATTTGCTTAGTTTTGTATACTAGGAAATTTTAATGTCGTGATGAATTGAAACATGAATGTGAAGAAAAGCTTTATAATTTTTTTTTCTTTTCTCTTTCGGTACAATTACCATAACAGTGCTGATTTGGTTATTTTTTTTACGATATTGTTTTACATATTGATCTAAATTTGACGATTTAACATTCCGTAACACACGTGCATGGTTCAACGTTTGTACGCCTATGTTTTGTTTGTTTAACGGTCCCACCGCAACGCGTGTGTCCAAAAACTCGTTAAGACAATTGTTAAGACCATTGAGTGTGGTTTGGGTAGTCCCTTTGGGGACTATCCGCCACGTAGGTGCCACGTCACATTGGTAGATGATCATCATTTTGGGGACTAACCAAGGGTGTGGAGGACTACCCAATTTAATTAAAAAATCAATAAATAATTGAAGGAGAGAGAGAGAGAAACCTGAAGGAGAGGGAGAGAGAGAGGCAGGCTCGTCGCTTCCGTCTTCCAGGCGACGCCAGCGACCTGACGAGGGGGAGGGGGGCGGTGTGGGACGAGGGGGACGAGCCGGAGACGAGGGGGGACTATCCCCACACCCTTCCGTCTCATAGAATAGATGTCGATAATGTACTTTTTTTTTTAAATGTATTCACCACCGTATGCACTTGGAGGTGAGAAGTGTTATTATCTATATGAATAGAAACTTATTATGATGAAGAGTACTTCAATATTTTTTTTCAATATTGTTTTTTTCCTAAGTTTTTATTATTTTATTGTTTTATTTCCTTAATTGATTTTAGTTATCTTTTTCTAATATTACTTTTAACATACGATCAAAGTATCCGTTATCAAACAAAAAACTATAAAAATAAATGCGTACTAGTACCTATGTTGTTTGTTTCAGTTCGGTACGGTATCCTAATGATAGGGTGTCAGTTTATCGAAAGTATTAACAATGAAATTAACTTTCGGTACCGGATGATACAAATGTTGTTTAAGCCTTTTCAATTTAGTTTGGTACAATAGTGATACGTCCGTTTAAAAAAAATTACAATGTTTAAATAAAATAAACAAAAAATGCAAACGAACATAACCGATATCACCTGAACAAGATTAGTACTGGTATTGATATACGTTTTTATTATTTTCGACTGATGTAATGTTTTCTCTTTGGAATAAGACTATAGCAAAAGCCAGTATTGTGACGAATCGAACTAATACCGACTAATTCCCGCCACGAAGCGCGAAAGAATCTCACTACTTATTTATTAAGACAATTTGTTCATAGAACAGATGTCGATAATGTACTTTTTTTTATAAAAAAATGTAGATGGTGTACCACTTTAGAAAACCTCCCAAAGTTGACTTAAAAAGGTTTTCCTTGTGCGAAAGCCATGTCCTTTCTTTTTTAGTTAAAGTCTCCATTAGGGGTGAGAAAAAATGATTAACTGAAAAGAAACTACCAATGATCTCTTGGTTTAATGGTTAAGGGTGAGGTGGAAAATTTTGCTTCTCTTGGAAGTTCTGGGTCCAAGTACAGGCAAGGGAGTTTTAATACTAACTTGGTGATGCTAACATATTAATTACTAACCCGGTTTGCGATATCCTAACCGTAAGCCGTTATAAAAAAATTGAAAAGAAACTGAACTAATCGACAAAAGTACATCGAAATAACTAATGGTTCTTTTTTTTTTCTTTTGCTAGAAAAGCGAAATTGTGATTTTGTTTTAGTAATACCAAGCTTCAAATCCAAACCAAACTGAAGTACTGAACCACACCAACCATGTTTGAGTGTTTGTCATTGGTTTATAACCCAAACTTGATATTTTATGATAAAAGTTATAGATTCAATACGTGCTTAACAAAAAAATTATTGACTCAAAATCATTGATAAATGATTACCAAAAATTTAAGACAAAATGCTTCGGAGCCATATTGGCCAACTTTTCTGGAGCCAAAACATTTCAAAACCAAGTATAAAACCGAAAATCAAACGATAACCAAAACTATCTATTATTAGTTTTGTTAGCATAATATAGTATGGGCTCGTTTGTAATGGGTTTATTTCTCAGCCCATCTAGCTAATTAACCTAGAAGTCCTCTCATATATATTGTCGACTCTGTTTTGTTTATGTAATTCTTTAATAATTCTAATGATAATCCATAGCTGTATTCTTTGAATATCACTGTTCTTTTACATGGTATCAAGAGCTTGGTTTATTAATTTGATTGTGGAATACTTTGGAATGCATCAATCTTGTGGATAGAACTTGAAACTCGTCATTTAGTGTTTTT
The DNA here is from genome assembly GCA_030545235.1 of Helianthus tuberosus. Classification (NCBI taxonomy): domain Eukaryota; kingdom Viridiplantae; phylum Streptophyta; class Magnoliopsida; order Asterales; family Asteraceae; genus Helianthus; species Helianthus tuberosus. Next base: position 41,207,516 of record CM060433.1, on the reverse strand, counting down.
GGGAGACAAGGTTGTCAGCCGTCACTACTGGTACATTCCATCCATGTGATTTAGTTTTTCAATCTTTGAATTCAAGTTGTTTGTGGGTGTGACATCATTATAACAACATCGACATCATCATAGCATCATCAAAAATGCATTCTCAATTTGGCTGATTTAATTGGTTCATTAGTATCTTTTTGGATTGAGGTTGTCTGCATTCGTTCCCTGGGTTTATTTTACAGATTGGATTTTTTTTTTTTCCGTGTGTTTCACTGGTTCAGTTTTTTTTTTTTTTATTTGGCATTGGATTGTTATTGTTGTTCGTATTATGGCTGGAAAGGATGACTCTCTTCAGTCAATTAGCACCCAATTGGATGGTAAAAATTATGCTTATTGGAGTTACGTCATGAAGAACTTTCTTCGTGGAAAAAATATGTGGGGTTATGTCACGGGTGTTAAAGGGAAGCCCACTGATAAGTCTAAGCCTGAAGAGTATGCATTGTTACTTGATAGATGGGAAACTGATAATTCTAAAGTTATCACTTGGATCAACAATTCAGTAAGTCAGTCTATTGGCATTCAATTGGCAAAGTATGACACAGCAAAGGAAGTTTGGGAACATTTGGAAAGACTGTATACTCAGTCAAATTTTGCAAAGCAATACCAGTTGGAATATGATATCCGTGCTCTTCAACAGAATGATACGAGTATTCAGGACTTCTATGGTGCTATGTCAAATTTATGGGATCAATTGGCGCTTACGGAGTCTGCAGAATTGAAGGTGTTTAAACCTTATCTTGCTAGAAGGGAAGAACAACGTTTGGTACAATTTTTGATGGCATTACGTTCTGATTTTGAAGGATTGCGTGGAACAATCCTTCATCGATCTCCTCTCCCAACAGTTGATTCAGTTGTTCATGAGTTGATTGCAGAGGAGACTCGTATAAAATCTCAGGTTGACAAGGGGTCAAAAGTAACTACAACCCCTGCTGTGTTCGCTGTTCCTAATGATCAGTTAAGATAACAACGATCCCAATCTTCAAACCCCCCTAGACAAGGTGCTAAAGTTGCTTTTGATGAATGTGCCTTCTGCAAAGGGAAAAATCATTGGAAGTCTCAGTGTCCATTGCTACTCAATAGGGCAAAACAGCAGCAAAAGCCTCCACAACAGAACAAAGCAAGTGGACAGTTTCAGTCTCGCTCAACTACTTCATCTGGTTCATCTTCATGGACATCCCGTCCTCCACAGTTCACTGCTGCTGCTACACAATCAGTAGATACAGATTTCCAGGCTACCAACATGCCTCCTTCTGCTTTGGATCCGCATGTATTTGAACAGTTTAGACAGTTCCTTGCTGCTAACCCCACAGCCATGTCAGCATCTATGTCTCATTCAAGCATGTCTTCATCAGGTACCTCAGGTATTTCGTCATCCCTTTGGATTTTGGATTCTGGTGCCTCACATCATATGTCACCCTATCGGTCATCTTTTGTTTCTTTGTCTCCAATATCTCCTGTTTCGGTGATGTCTGCTAGTGCCACATCAATGTCAGTAGAGGGTGTTGGCTCTGTTGCTACTCCTCATGTGTCTCTTCCTGATGTCTTTTATATTCCCAAACTTGCTTTGAATCTTATTTCTGTCAGTCAGTTGTGTAAATCTGGTCACTGGGTTTTCTTTTCTGACTCTGTTTGTGTTGTGCAGGATCAACACACTCAGAGGGTGATTGGGATCGGCCGTAGAGTGGGAGAATTATATGTCCTAGAAGAACTCAAAGTTTCTGGTGTTGCTGCTTCCAGTATCGATTTGTCTTCTTTTCGTTTGAGTCCTTTGTCATCTGAATTTTATGTTTGGCATTCTCGTTTAGGACATGTGTCAGCGTCTCGTTTAAAGTTTTTGGTTTCTACAGGTGTTTTGGGTCAATTGAACACTTGTGATATTTCTGATTGTAGTGGTTGCAAACTTGCTAAATTTTCTGCTTTGCCTTTTGAAAAAAGTATTTCGCGTTCTGTTGCTCCTTTTGATATTGTGCATTCTGATGTGTGGGGCCCGTCACCAGTATCCACTAAGGGTGGGTCAATTTATTATGTATCTTTTATAGATGATTATACTCGTTATACCTGGGTGTATCTTATGAAACGTAGATCTGAGTTCTTTGGCATATATAAAAATTTTAGAGCCTATGTTAAGACGCAACACTCGGCTATAATAAAGTGCTTCAGGTGTGACTTAGGAGGTGAGTATACCTCCAATGATTTTACCCAGCTACTTGCATTCGATGGTACAATACACCAGGCGTCTTGTACTGACACCCCTCAGCAGAACGGTGTTGCTGAAAGAAAACATCGTCATCTTATGGAGACTGCTCGCTCATTCCTCCTATCTGCTGATGTTCCGAGTGTTTTTTGGGGAGAAGCACTCCTAACTGCCCAACATGTGATTAATCGGATCCCTACTTCTCATAACTCTGGGATTTCTCCATTTGAAAAACTATATGGCGAACTTCCAGATTATAATGAATTAAGGGTTTTTGGATGTACTTGCTTTGTTCTCCGTCCTCATGTTGAACGAGACAAATTGTCAAATAAGTCAGCCTTATGTGTATTCTTGGGTTATGCTAGTGGTCCGAAAGGTTATGGCACTGGACAGAAAGGATATCGTTGTTTTGATCCCGTGAGTAAGAAGCTATACGTTTCAAGGCATGTTATCTTTCTCGAGCATATTCCTTTTTATTCAATTCCATCCAAATCGCACAATATAACAAAGGCAGATCTTTTGAATATTGATCCTTTTGAATGTGACATTGATATATCACCATCGTCCGATGTTCCAACTACTGAACCTAATGGGTCGGTAGACCCGGATAGATCGACAAACCGTGATGGGTTAGTTCAAGACACCCATACATTGTCAGACACAACTTCAGGTCCGACCGTGTCTGAGACAACTCCTTCGTTTGTTGAGACAGCTCCACCTCTGAGGAGATCCACTCGTGAATGTAAGTCCACAAAACTACCAGATTTTGCGTACTCTACTTTCTCGGCTTCGTTTGCTTCCTTTATCGCAAACATACATCATCTATCTGAACCTGGATCGTATAAAGAGGCTGTCTCTAATCCTATCTGGCAGAATGCTATGGCTGAAGAGCTCACTGCTCTTCATCAAACCCAAACATGGGATTTGGTTCCATTACCTCCTGGGAAACATACAATTGGTTGTCGTTGGGTATATAAGATTAAAACAAAATCTGATGGGTCCGTTGAACGATATAAGGCCCGACTTGTAGCAAAAGGATATTCACAAAAGTATGGTATGGATTATGAGGAGACATTTGCACCAGTGGCAAAAATGACTACAGTTCGTACTCTTATAGCTGTTGCGTCTGTTCGTCAGTGGAAGATTTGTCAAATGGATGTCAAAAATGCCTTTCTGAATGGTGATCTTCATGAGGAGGTCTACATGACTCCTCCCCCAGGTATTGCTCATAAGCCCGGTGAAGTATGTCGACTTCGAAAAGCATTGTATGGTCTCAAACAAGCCCCTCGTGCTTGGTTTGAGAAATTCTCAACTGTAATTACCTCTCTTGGTTTTGTACCTAGCAATCACGATTCTGCATTATTTATTCGATGTACAAGTGCCGGGCGCATTCTTTTGTCTTTATATGTGGATGATATGGTTATTACAGGTGACGATTATGTTGGCATTGAGTCATTGAAGCGTGACTTAGCTCACCGGTTTGCTATGAAGGATTTGGGCTTGCTACGTTATTTTTTAGGAATTGAGGTGGCTCAGTCTCAGAAAGGATACCTTCTTTCTCAGACAAAATATATATCTGATTTGTTTCAGCGAGCACGACTTACTGATAACAGAATTGTAGACACTCCTCTTGAAACCAATGCACGGTATTCTCCTAATGATGGTGTTCCTTTATCTGATCCGAGCTTATATCGTACTATTGTTGGCAGTTTAGTTTATCTTACGGTTACTCGGCCGGATATAGCTCATGCTGTTCACGTGGTTAGTCAATTTGTTACTGCTCCTACTTCTGTTCACTGGGGAGCTGTTCTTCGTATTCTGAGATATCTTCGTGGCACTCAGTTTCAGAGTCTCTTATTTCCTTCAACATCTTCTCTAGATCTACGTGCCTAGAGTGATGCTGATTGGGATAGCGATCATAATGATCGTAAATCTACCACTGGTTTCTGTGTTTTCCTTGGAGATTCGTTAATCTCGTGGAAAAGTAAGAAACAAGATGTCGTTTCTAGATCTTCTACTGAGGCTGAGTATCGTGCTATGGCCGTGACTACATGTGAGATTGTTTGGTTACGTTGGCTTCTTGCAGATATGGGAGTCAATATTTCTCAGCCTACTCCTCTACATTGTGATAACAAAAGTGCTATGCAGATTGCAAAGAATTCGGTTTTTCATGAGCGGACAAAGCATATTGAGATTGATTGTCACTTCACTCGTCATCATCTACAACTCGGGACCATATCGCTTCCATTTGTTCCTTCAGCCTTGCAGATTGCTGATATTTTTACCAAGGCTCAATCGGCGTCTCGGTTTCGTTTCTTGTGTGACAAACTCTCAATGCTTATTACTATTGCATTGTGAGTTTGAGGGGAGATGTTAGCATAATATAGTATGGGCTCGTTTGTAATGGGTTTATTTCTCAGCCCATCTAGCTAATTAACCTAGAAGTCCTCTCATATATATTGTCGACTCTGTTTTGTTTATGTAATTCTTTAATAATTCTAATGATAATCCATAGCTGTATTCTTTGAATATCACTGTTCTTTTACAAGTTTATTACATCATAATTAAGAGAAGAGTAAAATGACGAACAATCTCTATGTGGTTTGGTGAAATTTCACCTTTAGTCCCCAATTTTTCAGAATTACACTCTTAGTTCCTGTGGTTTGACAAGTTGTTAGTTGGATAGTCCCTAAAGCGGATGAAGGTTACTCGGATAGTCCCTGTGGTTTAACAAGTTGTTACTCGGATAGTCCATGTGGGTTGACAAGTTGTTACTCGGATAGTCCTTGTCATTTCACACCCACTTAACTAGAAAAACTAACCTCTACCGGCTTTGGAGACTATTCGAGTAACAACTTGTCAAACCACATAAACTAAAAATGTAATTTTAAAAAGTTAAGAACTAAAGGTGAAATTTCACCAAATCACGTAAACTATCCGTGAATTTTACTCTTAAAAGAAGCTAGAAGAAAATAACTATCTTCATAATTTATGTCCACAAAAAATCTCCCACCAGAAATTTATTATTAGTTTATTACTACACTACCCCAAGATATTCGCATAAAACGATTAAAATCCATCAACCCCAAGGACAACACCGTAATTTCTCGTCCTTGAATAAACGATCAAGTTTTTCCCCCAAAACCTTTTAAATACCCTCGTCTCTCTCACCCACACGATATACACTGTCTCAATGGCCGTACAGATTCATCAACTCTGCCGGCCGGTACCACCACCACCGTCTACGGCGGCGATCGGCTCACTGCCGTCATGCTTTACAAAGCAGTCTACCGTTTCCGGAGACAGTTACCGGTTTAAATCTGTGAATAAGAAGAAAGGATTGAGGTCACTAGTGACGGTTAGGTCAAGTTTAGAAACCGCGGTGGTTGTCGGTCAGGTGACGGAGGTTAGCCAGGATACGTTTTGGCCGATTGTGAATGCAGCCGGTGATAAGACTGTTGTTCTCGATATGTACACTCAGTGGTAAGTCCAATTTTGAGTAGAATTGTTTAGTTTTTGAAGATGTGATACGGTTATGTAGATTGAATATATACCTGATTTGTGTGTACAGAATTCAGGCAGTTTTTGTTTCGGAAACTTGTTAGGTTTTAAAAACAGGTTTTTAAATCGTACCGTAGAGCGAACATGTTCAAATCTTAGTTCCTGTGTACTCGTTACGTAGAGCGAACATGTTCAAATCTTGTTGTTCCGCACTAACTGGAACAGAATTTCCAGTTGACGCGTCTTCGTCGTACTCGCATATCGCTCTACCTTCGTCTTCAATGACCATGTTATGAAGGATGATACAAGCGTACATAATGTGTCGTAACCTCTTTGGTGTTTGCGAACGTGCTGGATGTTCAATGATGTGCCATTTATTTTGTAGAACACCAAAAGCCCGTTCAATATCTTTTATCGCACCCTCTTGAAGCTTCGCAAACTTTTTTCTTTTGTCGTCTGTCGGGTGCGGAATAGTTTTAACGATTGTCGAGTACTTTGGGTATATCCCATCGCCTAGGTAGTAACCTTGCCTGTATTCCACCCCCGAAACTGTAAAGCTTGTGTCTGGACCTGTACCCGCCGGTCGCCACTACATCCTCAAATATCGGTGACTGGTATATGATGTTAAGGTCATTGAGCGAACCGGGTAGACCAAAAAAAGCATGCCAGATCCAGAGATCCTGTGACGCAACCGCCTCTAGAATAATAGTCGGATGTCCATGATCTCCCCTAGTATACTGACCTTGCCATTGGACTGGGCAGTTCTGCCACGGCCAGTGCATGCAATCAATGCTCCCGAGCATTCCTGGGAAACCATGTCTCTGTTCGTGTGCTTGATATAATTTTTGAACGTCGTTTGCGTTCGGTTTCCGCAGGTATCGCTTGCAATACAATTTGACAACCCATTCGCAAAACTTGTGCAAACATCGACGTGCGGTTATTTCAGACATCCTAATATACTCGTCTAATGCATCAGGTGCGTAACCGTACGCAAGTTGGCGAATGGCCGACGTGCATTTTTTTAAATTACTGAAACCCCTTAGCCCCCTAGCGTCGTTCTGCAATGTAAAAAACGGATCAGACTGGGCCATGTCGCATGCAATGCGTAAAAACAGTGGACGACTCATGCGGAACCGACGTCGGAAAATCTCGGCTGGGTACACGGGTTCGTCGGCAAAATAATCGGCTAGTAGTTTAGCGTGGCCGGCTATAAATTTAAAACGAAACATAAATGAAATTAATTATAAAATACATTTTCAAATCTATATAAAACATAAGGAAAAAAAAGTAAAATACCTTCTTGGTCTCGGTTATATTTTGCTCGTCTAGTTAGCCGTTGGGACGACCCTTGATCAGCCGCCATGAAGACCTGAGCCGCGTTCATAATCATGTTGTGCATAATATCATCCTCTTCCGAAGATGATGAATACCACGCAGACGAAGCCGATATAAATGAAATTAATTATAAAATACATTTTCAAATCTATATAAAACATAAGGAAAAAAAAGTAAAATACCTTCTTGGTCTCGGTTATATTTTGCTCGTCTAGTTAGCCGTTGGGACGACCCTTGATCAGCCGCCATGAAGACCTGAGCCGCGTTCATAATCATGTTGTGCATAATATCATCCTCTTCCGAAGATGATGAATACCACGCAGACGAAGCCGATGAAGAAATTAATTATAAAATACATTTTCAAATCTATATAAAACATAAGGAAAAAAAAGTAAAATACCTTCTTGGTCTCGGTTATATTTTGCTCGTCTAGTTAGCCGTTGGGACGACCCTTGATCAGCCGCCATGAAGACCTGAGCCGCGTTCATAATCATGTTGTGCATAATATCATCCTCTTCCGAAGATGATGAATACCACGCAGACGAAGCCGATGAAGACATAAAAGAAATTGAAGAAATGGAAGACATGGGTGAAGCCATGATAATTTTTGAGCGAGAGATGGGGTGGTAACGGGTAAAAAATGGTATAAAATATGATGAGTTTTTATAAAAAGGGAAGAGTGGTTTATAAAATGTGAGAGAGATGGGGTGGTAGTGGGTGAAAAGTTGTGAAAAAAATGGTTAAAGAGGTGAGTATTTATAAAAAATGGAAGTGAATTTGGGTATATTTTGAATTATTACCGTTAATTTTAATTAGAAAATAATTTTTTTTTAAACGGCTACTTTTTGGTTGGGCCCCACTTATGTTGGATCGTCGCAAACGGCTGGAAGTCGACGCCGAAGACGGGACGCGGGGGGAGGCACGGTGTTTGGTCCGTCGCCGAAGCCCGACGGAGCGGGGATGACCCCCATACCGACTAGCCTAAAATACAATTTTTATTCAAAAAGTAATCCAAAACTACATCATTTCATAATAAAAATATTCTAAAAATTAATCCATAATAAAAAAAATCAAAAAATTCACTGGTACTTTTTTGACGCTGAGTAAGTCATCATCTTTTTGGGCCATAAAAGATTAAAACTCTAAATTTTAACATTTGACCCGGTACCGGTATAACCCAATTTACCGGCGGTACAACTTCTTTGCGGTTCCCACCGTTTACCGGTGTGATTCGTGCCGGCCAAACTTCCAACATCCGGTTTAACCGGCTCCGGCCGGTATAAACCGGTTTTTAAAACATTGAGTGCAACAGAGTTTGATTAATTAAAACTACTCAAAATTTGCAAATAGGGCAACTCCATCACAGCAGAGTTCTCAACTTCAGTATTGGAGGAAGTCAACAAAATTTCATATAGTTCGCCTCCAATGTCAATTCTTGGATGTATATATACCCACAAACAGAACAGAAGTAGCATATACAAATAAATTGTATTTCATCGTTTGCAAAAAATGCATAAATACTATGTCATACTTGTCACACATTTTTCTTTAGTTACATACTTGAACACACAATGTTATTAGTCTATACTTTCCTAGGAATGTTAGTTACGTATATTGACAATCAATCATTCTTTTGTGCTAGTAATCTTAACTAAAATCGGACAAAGTAATGGGAATTAATATGATAATGGGTATCACAAATATGTATATTTGTTACTCACATTTTAAAGAACCAAGAAAATATGAAGTTGAACCACATGGAGATTATTACTTGCTAAATTATTAACATAGAACTGATCAACACACGGTCTCACACCCCTCAACATCTCTTATAATGTTTGTATACTGTTCAAAGCTAGATTTAGACGAATGTCGAATGCATAGTTGGTTTTAAGTATTTCAAGCGGCTTCATAAACTTGTTTATTTTTTGTTTCTAGAGGGAAATTAAGTTTGTACTTAAAGGTATCCGGTTCAACCACACAAAGTACAGCAGCGTTGTGGTTTTGAATATTTTAGAATTAAGATTACTACTTAGCTAGTTAGCTGTATTCTTTTCTTATATTGCCTCTTTCCCTAGTCATGTGGTGTTGAACTGTTGATTGTCCGATAACTTGATAGGTGCGGTCCTTGCAAGGTCATTGCTCCAAAATTCAAAGAATTGTCTGAGAAGTATCTTGATGTGGTCTTTCTAAAGCTTGATTGCAATCAGGACAACAAGGTTCGTTCTTAACTTGAATTCCTTTAAAGCATCATCTTTCCCTAACACCACACACCCATATTTGAAAACTCGACAAACACAGGGGTTGTAGAGATCGACTAATACTGAAGGTGCCAAAAAAGAGTCATATGGTTTAAGGTAAAAGTTTTAGCTAAAAAAGAAACGGGTCGCAAGTCATTCAATATGTATTTAAATGTAGAAGAAACAGTCAAATAGTTTCTGTAGATATGCTTCACACATTCAAGTACACATAAAATCAATTAGTAGTTAGCTAAGAAAAGTGTGTGCACCCGTTTTGACCCATTCACTTTACCACCTTTTGACTAACGCCATGATGAAACTTAGTGGTGGCGATTTTCGACACGACCGTGGAAACATGACACGGAAGCAATCAAGTTTTGGTTTCTTAGGCCGCCTGGTATACTCTAACACCCGTAGGTGTTAATCCTAGTTGGCATCTGTTAACACTCGTCATACCACTCCTGGAGAGTGTTAAGGGGCCTTAAAAGCTTCACATTTTAAGATGTTAACTAGGAGGGAGAGGGAGGGAATCAAGCATAGGAAAATTTGCACACACATAACATGCTATATATATGTATTTTAATTAATTTAAGGGCGTTAATGGGGGTTAAACCAATTCCTTGGTGTGTGGTGAAGTGAAAGAGGGTCAAGTGGGTGATGTAGCGCCTACGTGTAGTTAAGGGGCGTGAAAGTATACCCCATGGCCTTATATGTTACCAGTTTAATAAATAGGTCATGTGGGTTTACTTGTTTAACCCATATAATCAAACAGGTCAACCCGTCAACCTATTTAATTAAACAGGTAAACCCCTTTTTTTATAATCCAACAACCCTTAGCACATTTACATCTTAAATTCTACCTGGCAACCCATTTTACACTTTTAGATAAATGTATTAAACAGGGCATGTAGTGTGAGGGTTAGGGTTGATGTTTTTGCCACAAATATGAGGGTCGTGCGAGGGCAGTACAAGTCTACCCGCCAACCTGACACGATTCACACTTTAATAAAACTGACAGGCATTAGCAAAGGAGCTAGGAATAAAGGTGGTTCCTACCTTCAAGATACTGAAAGACAGTAAGATTGTAAAAGAAGTTACAGGGGCTAAGTTTGATAATTTAGTTGTGGCAATAGAGGAGGTTAGATCTTCTTGAAGTATACATCTTTGTGTATAATATTAAATAAATAATATATATTTATCAAGCTGTTATTCCACTTTGATTTCATTAGAGTTTGTATCCTCTCCTAGAAATATAAGTATTATTGTTAGGCCTGTAAATGAACATTCCACATCTTTTGTGAGCGTAAAGTTTGTTTATGTTCGTTTATTTAAAAACGACAAACATGTATAAACAATCTTGTTCTCTTAATTAAACAACTGGGTATGAATACATCTCCCCTTTGTTCATTTGCGTTTTTGAAAACTTGTTTAAGTACTCATTTAAATTTATTTATCAGTTCTTAGTAACTAGTATGGTGCCCGTGCGATGAGGCGGGGGAGACACTTTGCATTATGGCACTTTGCATTGTGGCACTTGTTTCTGGTAGTTTTCTAATTCGTATAATATTTATGGTAGCATTATCGTGGTAGATAAAACAGGCCGGGCCATGTTAGACCGACTTAAAATAGATTGATCCAGGTTAGACCGACATAAAACGGGCCAGGCTAGGTAAACACAGACTTAAAACGGGTCGGGTCAGGTTAAAATGACCTGTCCAGCACAATTTATTTATAGTGTTATAAAGAACATATTTAGTGTTTGAATCTAGATTATAAAAACTATATGTTCGATTAATATTTTGAAACTCTCTTATTGTATGTCTTTTTCAATGTAATATTTTTTTTCTTTTCGAAAACCGCTGCAAATGTTAATAACAGATGTTACTGACCAAATGGTATTTAAGAACATAAACCACTACCAAATCTCATAGTCTTGGATGTCAGCCACTACCTCAAGATCACAAGCAAAGGATCGTAGCATTCTGTAATGGCTGCGAGTCTTTACTTCAGTTGAAAAGAAACATGCCTCCACTTGATGCAGGCTTGCTACCTGTTGTTGATTCGTAAGCCACCACCATTGCTCACACCATGCCACATGAACTTGTCATTTCAGATATAAATAATCACCACATGGAACTGATAAGAAGGGCCATTTGCAAGTCGAGGAACAATCTACTTTGAATCATGGTATCTGTAACAAAAAACATGTTTTGCAATGAAAATTTTGGTATAGGTCTAAAGTGCAATGAAGAAGGTCAAACATAAACTAAATGTTATCTCATGATCAGTACAATAGTTGACAAACCAGAGCTCAGTTAAAATACCATTAGAAACAGACATGACCTGGTTGTATTACTACACATTTGTTGCAAAAAAAATATATATGTAAAGTAACTCAAAACAAAATTTTGAAGCATGTATGACTTACAAACTTATAGTTTAGCATTTTATGATAGAATGACGTGACCACAAATCATGCATGACCATATGAAAAACATTGTTTGAGATAGGAGATGTATTCCAATGGAAATAAATTACCATAAAAACTCTAAAGTAAATTACTAAAATTTGATGGTGTTAACAAAAAAAGAATCGGTATTTCCATTTGCATCTGTTTTAGCTTTAGGTCCATCCTTGAAAACACATATGATCTGTCAAAATCTTGTTTATCGTGTACCAGTTCCATAAAAGAAAAATAACACAACAAACACACACCGGTAGGGATGAGCTCGGTACCAACCGATACCGAAAATCCCAAAAAACGGGTACTCATATCGGTACCGAAAATACCCGGTTCTGCACAGTTTGGTACCGGTACACATTGGTATTTGGAGGTAAAAACCGGTACCGAAAACGCTAAATGTCAGTACTGAATCGGTACCGAAAATGGTACCGGTTCGGGAAATTCGGTATCAATTCCTAACCAGTACTCGGTGCCATTTGCTCATCCCTACGCACCTGTATCAGCACCACTAAAAGTTAAATAATACCACATATGGGTCTACATTGACTATGTAAGAGGACAACATGATAAGAAAATGATGTGGTTATACCTCATATGGTGCCACACTACAAATAATTGAAGTTTTGGCATTGCCACCAAGTGCAGGTTAAAGAATATGAGCGAGCGTGCTATCACAATAAGGAGTGTCCCCTGCAAGTAAAATGTAATCAGCTTGCTCACTATTTCAACTATATTATTAGTTAATTCACATTACCAAATACATTATTGTAGGCAACTTAAAGATAAAAGGTTACAACAATAACCTTAATGTTATCTAAAAGCCACATATTTTCATGTTTTCAGCTTGCTCACAACTGCCTAAGACCTAAGCCACCAATATCTCACATTATACCCGTCATCCTACATGACATACAAAACATAATTACAAAGTACAAACATTAATATTTTAAGGGGGTTCGTATTTTTCATGTTTTCCGATACATCTCACTAACAACATCATAAGCATCCAGAGGTTGTGATTCGTGTTTCTCAATGCTGCCATTCAACTAAACTTCATGTACCACCACTAAACCCCATTCCATGTCCAATTACAAGTTTGAATATTTACATAATTGTTGGATCATTTAGGAGTTCCAAATAAGGAAAGAGACACTCACAATGCTTCGGTCGAAGCGTCGGTTTCTTTCGGAAGGAGACACGACTAAATAGGCCACCCCTGATGCCAAAATAATAATGTAAATTTTTAAGACAATCTAACCATTTAGAGATATATATGTTATATCAACAGGAATGTGCAAACAAGTATTATCTTTTCACTGCATTTAGTGCTCGAACTACCCTCCTTATTATGTGCAACCCATTTCCTAGTTCATCTTCTTTCAGTTGACGCTAATTGGAACAGAGACCAAGGCCTACCATCCTTCAAAATACATATAAAATCATCACATTAAAAAACATAGAGATGTAAATACATGAACTCACCATCAATGTCATCTTCTTCATCGTCGGTTCCGGAGCGTCACGGCCACGTAGCTTCCTCATGCTTCCAAATCGTTGAACCCTAGCAACAACGAAGGAGTATGGTGGCTACTAATTGTGGTAGCTGCTGATGTTGATGTTGAGAGGTAGAGGAATTTTACTAATTGCGGTGGCTGTTGATGTTGAGATACTGGTAGAGAAATTTAACAGAGAGAAAGAATGATGAAAAGGGAGGGGATGAAATGTGAGTTGCGATTTAATAGGCTTAACTTGGGATTTAACAAACTCTTCACAATCTCCGTCATCCGGCGAATAAAGAGATTTGTTAGGTTTAGAATTTGAAAAAATGGAGCGGATCCTTTTTATTTGAATAAATAGTTAAAATTTGAATTTCTTTTAATAAGTTATTCTTTTAACGTATGAACTATTGTTCTTATATAAGATTTATTTGTTTTCATTACTTTACGGAGACGGCGTAGATGTAGATAGATTATAATGTGTTGGTTAGTACGTCTATATCACATCTCTTACATGCCGTTCAAAACAAAAAACTTGTACAAAGTCAGTTTGTTAATGCACGGTAGCTAGGTAATGGTCAAAGCGGGCTTGGGTAAAAAACAAATGTTGGCTTTAATCAATTGTACATTTACGCATCAGCTATTTGTACTTTATGAACGCACGGCGAAACTAAAAAAGACAACTATCGAAACGTTTAAAAAAATGTGCCGATCGTCATGGTACCTTCGATTTTTTTTAAAATATTACAGCTTGTAAGATATCACAGGAATACGTTAAAGAATTAAAGAGGGGGGAAGTGTAACTAATTACCCATAATTATGTTAAATGTCAAGGATTTAAATGTAATAGATTGAGGGACTAAAAAATAATTATGGTTTAAAAGACCACTTTACCCTCATTTTAGGGGTTTATTTATAAATAAGGGGGGAAGAAGTTCTTAACTTTTGGGAATCCTTCACTCATGCATTATAATATAGTATAGATATGTATTGTCCCATTAGGCCATGCGTAGTGGGGGGCTATTAGAGGTGCACAAAAAGCCAATGAGGTAGTAGTGAAGTGGTTGGGGAAAAACTTGGTGTTCCTTGTGACCCAGGTTCGACTCCCACTCTTCCTATTAATTTTTGCGGTATCCAGGTAAAGGGCGAATACGGGTAGTACCGGTTCGTCCTGGATGAGAGATGAGGTTTTACCGATTATTCCACTGTCGTGCCTTCGGACGGGTGGATGTCGGGTTTCCGCGCATCTGGGAGAGCCAAGGGGCTGACGGCGGTCGATTAGTCGACCTTGGCCGCAACGCCCGATGTCACGGTGGTTGGCACGTCGTTCGTTGCCGTTCAAAAAAAAATTAGAGGTGCACAAAAAACCCGAACCCATGCCCGAACCCAAAAAACACGGACCAGGGTTTTATAAAAACTGGGTATTGTAAAACCGAACCCGAAGGGTCGGGTCTGGGTATGGTATTTGTTGTGAGAACACGAACCTAGGTTTTTTTCAACCTAATTTAAACCCGGGTTTTATCTATATCTGGGTTTTGTTAATACTTGTACCCGGGTTTTTTAATAACCACACCAGGTTATTTAATACCCTATTATGTATGCAATTTTATGATATGTAATCTTGTAATATTTCTAGGTTTCTAATATATTGGAAGTTTTATGTCTAATAAGTGTTAAAGTTTATAAACCCAAAAATGGAGTTGGAAACATAACATTACAAAAAAATATGAGATAAAAAAAGCCACGACATCGGGTTTTTCTTGCATACCCGTATAGGGTTTTCTAATACTCGACCCCGAAAGTGGATTTTTTTTTATTCCAACAAATAGGGTATTTGAATACCCGGTTATAGAAAACCCGAATCCGGTACACCAGGTATGGTTTTTGGCCAATACCTGAAAAACCAATACTCGGTCATACCCGTACCCGGGTATTCAGAAAACCCGGTTATGTGCACCTCTAGGTAGGTCTGTAAACGAATCGAATGTTCAGCGAACAGTTCGTGAACCGTCTGGCGGGAAGTTCGTTTATGTTCGTTCGATTTGCTTAATAAATTAACACGAACAAAAAAATTTGTTCGGTTAGCTTAGCGAACGAACACGAACACGAACACAGGTCTCGTTCGTTCGATTGCGTTCGTGAACGTTCGGTTACTTTTGTTTGTGTTCGTTTGATTATATTAAAAAATAATAAATAAGAAACCTTTTATTTTAACATATTGAAAACTTGAAACTCTATTTTTTTCTAAGTTAGCTAAACTTTGGACATAACTAAACAGATTGCAAACTTGAAACCCTAATTTTTCTAAGTTAGCTAAACTTTGGACATTCTAAGACATTATTTTTGGGATAATTATGTCTAAGTTAGTTAAACTTTCAATAATTATCTCTAAGTTAGTTCAACTTCATTCATCGTTTGGTGGTTGCAGAAGACTTCTTGTGTTTTGCTTTATCATTTGATTGTTATATTTAACTTCTTATATCCAATGTTTAAAGATAACAATGTTTTTATTTTTTATTTTCAAGCTAAATGTTCATTTTTATTTGCGTGTGTTCGTTTGTGTTCATGAACTGTTCGTGAACAACTTAATTTCCTTAACGAACGAACACAAACATACACTTATGTTCGATACGCGTTCGTGAACAGTTCGCGAACATGTTAATTTCCTTTAACGAACGAATACGAACATGGTCTTGTTCGTGTTCGTTCGGTTCGTTTACAGCCCTAGCTCCAGGGGTTATTCAGAAAACCCGGTTATGTGCACCTCTAGGGGTTATACAGGCGCATGGAAACATCAGTCGATGGTAGGAAAATGTAATTATTCTCACAATCTCACTCGTGCAATAATATTTGGTTGAAATCAGTTAACCAAAAACTGGATCGAAACCTTATATGCTTAACCGAATTACTCATTCAATTTAAAACCGAGATGAACTAGTGATCAATTTCCGTTATAGAAAACTTAATTTAATTAAAAATGAGGAATCCGAATCTCATTTGGCATAAGGGGCTGTTTGTTTACCTCTTAATGATAGTCTTAATGGTTTAGACCTCTTACTGGTTCAACACTTAATGGTTCAGACTGTTTGTTTCGTGAGCAGATGTCTGAATGGTTCAGACATTTGCCTCTGAATCATTAAATATTATATAGAGTCTGAATGGTTAGGATCTTTAATCTGAATTGGTCAGACATTTGTCTCTGAAATGGTTAAGCATTATACTGACTCTTAATGGTTGGTTCAGCACTTAATGGTTCAGACCTCTTACTGGTCCAGCACTTAAACATTCAGAAGTTGCCAAATAGCCCCTAAATCCAATCCCATTTTAATAGAAACCGAAACCGATTATTAAAAATTTCCAAAGCTAGGAACAAAAACCCGTAACCGAGTACCACTCCTAGAAATATGGTTTTGAGCCGATGGCTTTATAGGCTAGTGACATCTTGGGGGTGGGATAAAACTTTGGGACCAATAGGTCCTGATTTGATTCCCACAAGGGGTTTTTCCTATATTTGTTGGGTTTCCTCCTGAATTAGTGTATAGTCATTATGCCTAGTGGAGATGGATATGATCGGGTGGTTCCGCTGGTGGCACGATGATACTCGTCCGTCAGTTATCCAAATTTGCAGTTAAAAAAAAAAAAAGAAATATGGTTTTGAGTATCTTGGCAACACAAAACGGTTTAATAAATCTGTCATGGTTCAAATGCCAATAAACAATCTAGCAGTCTCTTAATGGTTTTAGTTTTTTTTTTTTTTTTTTTAGAACTTCAGTTACCTTTTATATATTTATTTCGAGTAGGCTTGTTTATGGAGCGTTTTTAACAAAAGTTCCGAGCTGGATTGGTTGGGTCTGCCGGACCAAGTGACCAACTAAATCATAACTTGCATCACGGTGATTCAGATTATGTATTGAAGCAACTGATTCTTAAAACTATGTTATCGTCACATCATTTGGTAACACAAACGATTAAAGTTAAACACCAAAATCATCCACGCGTATGTGATATGTGCCGTTACCTACATCAACCCATGAAGCACCCTAAATGAATATTAGTGGGCTGAAACTTGGTTGTATCAGTTTGATTACGTCGGCTTGTATCAATTGGTGTCAGAGCAGCCGTGATCCACCGTGAACCATAGTCGTTCAAAC
Source organism: Helianthus tuberosus (assembly GCA_030545235.1). Lineage (NCBI taxonomy): Eukaryota > Viridiplantae > Streptophyta > Magnoliopsida > Asterales > Asteraceae > Helianthus > Helianthus tuberosus. The sequence goes on along the minus strand of CM060433.1, from coordinate 41,190,093 downwards.
TTCCGAAGACGAGTGACGCCGACATGTATGTGAAACCATGGCGAGAAACGAATCCCAGCTTCAAACCATCTTTACCGGGCTTTGATTGATTCGGACCACATTGAAGTCCTCTACACCCCAACACCCCCATCACCCGCATCCGCTAACGCCTCACCACCCAGTTCCACCACAAAGCTACCACCAGTTGCAGCAGTAATAAAAAGTTATAAATTTTCAAGTGGGCTACATGGTGTTAATTTATCAGTTGATGCATTGCGTGAGACATTAAAAGTTACGGAGTAGCATCCACCGTGGTGTTTCACCAAAGTCTTATCTGGATGCCACGTGAGTGGCGACTGTCGTGGTGTATCTTTATAGCGTTCATCCTCGAGAACATTACCTACCTACATCAATCCATGAAGCACTATAAATGAATGTTAGTTCTTTTATTGTCTCTTTATTTTAGTAATAGTGGGTGAGTGGTAAACGGTTAGTATTAGTGGCAGAGTATTTCCATCGTAACACTATTTAACTAGTCAATGTCTTGTGTTAATTTATTATGAATGAAATGAAATGAACTAGTCTCTTTCAAAAATTTCTAAATTCTCTCAAGCTCCATTCTATTTTCTTTGGATCATTTGATTACGATTCGATTCGTATCAGTACGTAAGCCCTTACGTTTTTTGTGATAGGATTTGAGTTGATAAAGTCTGGAACCTCTAAATTAGTCTCCTCCTCCACCATCACATGGCATAGGACGTTCAACGAATGTGTTATGAAACAAGTGATACACTATGTTCTTAATGTGAACTCATTCATAACGAAACTGATAAAATGAGAATGTAAATGTTTGTAACCATTGTATTTGAGATGTGATTGATATATTACGCATATCTATGTCAAAAAAAATCTGAAACTAAACTCCTACTTGTCAGTATTTTTTTCTATGAATTTGTGTTTATTAAATTGTGAAATAACGAATGAGTATTATTGAATGGTTAGGTTATTATATACAAAGACCTTAGAAATCTAACTAAGTCAGTGGGCTCATAATAAAGTCTAGTATGAATAGCGGATCCAAGATTTTTTTTTACTAGGGGGTTACTTTTGGTAGATTTTCACTAATTCTCACTATTTTTTTTTTTTTTCAAATCATACAAGGTTTTTACAATTTTTTTCCAAACCAAGGGAACCCCGAAAAACTCCTTGGATCTGCCCCTAAGTATGATAATACAGCCTAATACCAACAACAAACCCCTACCCTTATTGTTTGGTGTTTCTTTGAATTCTTGCTCGATAACCATCAATTCTAACTTAATCGCATGCCTTTATAATGAATTCATGGTTTGTAAGTGCGAGTACTAACCCAAACGACAGTAATGTTGGGGAAATTTCAGAAACCGGATGATCAGAGAGGCGTGTAATCACTCTCAGATCAAATTATTTCGGTGGTTCACCCGAATAATTCAATCGGATACAACTTTGATTTTGAGAAATTGAACCAGGGTATGTTTTTTTTGCGTGAATTGTATGAACCAGAAAAAAACTATGATCAAAACCGTATGCAAATTTTGGGGTGTTTCTTCAGGTAACTGCCTCTGCCCCTTGGACCCGTCAGGGGCTGCCGCCCCTTGGACCCTGCTCCCAGGGGCACTGCCCCCGGACCCCCGCCAAGGGGGCTCTGCCCCCTTGGAACCCCCGTAGGGTACGGGCTCCGCCCGTACACTCCGAATAATAATAACTCAAACAAGCGTGCACTCCCGCACCTCCTAACTTGTTTGATGTGTATTATTATTCGCTTTGATCACCAAGTCAATCCCCGATTACACTAAGGGTATGTTTGGTATGGGGTAATGGAATGGACGAAGGAATGGAATGGACGAGGTAATGGAATTGACGAGGGAATGCAATGGATCATTACCATTCCATGTCTTGTTTGGTTACCATGTGTAGGGCTGTAAACGAACCGAACGAACACGAACAAGGCCTTGTTCGTGTTCGTTCGTTAAGGAAATAAATGTGTTCACGAACGGTTCATGAACACTTACCGAACGAGATATTGTGTTCGTGTTCGTTCATCAAGGAAATGAGCGTGTTCGCGAACGGTTCACGAACATAAACGAACACAAATAAATTTTTCGAACGTGACGAATGATAAAGATAGATGGCCCAAAGAGTAGCACTCGAACTTGAATCCCTTATTGTGGAACAGGGGTCGATCGTATTCGCCGATGTAAATAATAAGAAATGAAAGGGAAATAGTGCATAAACAAGGTGAAAGAGAGTTTCTTAGTTTAATTGTTAGGATAATAAAATAAATAAAAGTTTAATAATATAAAAAGCACACATAAAATATATGTAAGTACAAAGATCTTCAATTAAAGCACAAACATACGAACATAAAAGAACGCAAATCAACGAATGTTCATGAACACGTTCACGAACACCTTACCGAACGTTCACGAACACAATCGAACGAACGAGACCTCTGTTCATGTTCGTTCATTTAACTAATCGAACGAAATTTTTTGTTCATGTTCGTTCGTTTATTAAACGAACGAACATAAACGAACTTCCCGCCGAACGGTTCACGAACTGTTCGCTGAACGTTCGGTTCGTTTACAGCCCTAACCATGTGAATGGAATGAATTATTATGGTGTATTGTTCGGTAGGCAAAAAAAACGGATTAATAAAATTAGCGATGAGTGGTGGTGGTGGTCGGTGGTAGTGATTGTGGGTGGTTATAGGTGGCGGTGGTGCGTGTCGGCGGCGGCGATGGGTGGTGGTGGTGGCGGCGAGTGGCGGGGCGGCAGTGACGACGAGTGGTGGTGGCGACAAGGTGGCCGTTGGTGGTGGGTGGCGGGTGGCGGTTGGTGGTGGCGGTGGTGGTGGCGTCGACGATGGTGGTTGGCGGCGGCGGCGAGTGGCGTTGGCGGTTGGTCGCAGCTGTGGGTGATAACGGTGGCGAGTGGGTGGCGGCGGCGGCGGTCGCTGTCGGGGTGAGGCGGTGGCGAGTGGCGGCGATGGCGTCGGTGGTGGGTGGTGGTGGTGGTGGGTTGTGGCGAAGGTCGTGGGTTGTGGTGTTGTTGATGAATGGTGCAAGAGGGGATGAAATGGAAAAAAAACATGTGGGGTGGAAGGAATGATTTTGAAGGAATGGAATGACTTTTGGAATGGGTGATTCCATTCCATTGACCAACCAAACACTCTTTTCTTCATTCCCTTGTAATCACTCATTCAATTCCACCTCTCATTCCTGCATACCAAACCCTACCTAAAAAATCTAACAAGTAACAATACACTAAAGTAGTTTTCTGAGAATCCATTTACTTGATAAGTTAATCAAATTTGAGACTGTATAAATCCATGGTTACCAAGCAGGTTTTTAGGGGCTTTCGATATCCAACTTCAAACAAATAAGCCAAAGTCGTTTTAAACCAAATCGAATTCTATATAACAACAATATCAAACATGAACAGTACAAATTCTTAATTAGGTCATTTGCCTTTTTACTTATAGGATTACAATATTGGTCCACTTAATATAAATTCTTGATTGGTTCATTAGTTTATAGGATTACAATATTGGTTCATTTAACATTATTGGTTTTTTAGTAAATTGATGTTTTTAACCTTAACTTTAATAGAGTTATCATACGACCTCTAAACACTAATAATTCGATTATAGTTAATTTGTCCCGCTTGTGGTATGCGCATATAATGTATAAATGTGTGGGCCCTTTGGGGGGGGGGGGGGGGGAGTGAAAGTGCACTAATTTTAACATTATTTTACTAATTTTGTGAAAATAACGTTAAAAAGCGAGAGACGGTATGCATCATGTGGTGGCGTTGATAGCCGAAAGACAAGGGGGTACATGCACTAATCAGTTTTTGTCCCAATTGCTGAGTGTTATGTGCCTTATGTCCAAGGCTTGATGCAAAACTACTATCGAGCCGGAAAGTCACTGGAAACAGCCTCTCCATTCATACGAGATAGAGGTAAGACTATCTACATCTTACTCTACTCAGACCCTACCTTAGCTTTGCTATTAGTTGGATTTACTAAGTATGATGATGATGAGGACGCTTCTAACCTTTAACTTTAATAGAGTTATCATATGACCCCTAAAAACTAATAATTTTTTTTTATAAACGATTTACACTTTAACCCCTAATTTGTATACAGAAGTTTAATAATAATTCTTTTCCTATAAGCGATCTATAGTTCGACCCTCAAACTTTAATGGAGTTATAATACGGCTCTTAAAGTTTGATAAAGTTATTTTTCTTATTTCTTTAACAAATATTTGCTCTTTTAGCTTTTTTTTAATTGTTACTTATTTAACTTATGATAATAAAAGTTAACATTTAATTCTATACATGTCTACTTAACCGTGATAATTGCTTAGGGTGGCCGGTATGGATTCGGTGACCCCAATCAGGGATATGATTCACCGATCGGTTAACCACACCGTGGTGATGAAGGTGCTCGGTGACTTCCTTCGGGGATGAGAGAATCGGTGTATAGTCACTGATGATTGAGAGGAGAGAGATAGAGAGAAGAGATATAACCAATCAAGTTTTTTTTTAAATTAAGGGGTGTTTGAACCATACATAGTGATTGAGTGTAAAATAGGGAGTAGAATTGGGAGTTGGCAATTTGGCATGACATGCTATTATTGGGTAGAGAATGACTCAAACACCTTAGAGTGATTGAATCATACCATCCACCCTTAATTTTCCGGTCCTTAACACTATGTTCCCGAGTCATTTAACAGGAGGAGGTGAGGGGAAGGGAAGGAAAATTTTCTCTCATAATCTCTCCAAATTGGGAGGATGAATATATGGTTATATTTTCATCTTTTTTCCCTCCCGTCCCCCTGTTAAATGAAACTCGGGAACATGGTTTTTAATATTTTCATCTCTTTTCCCTCCCCTCCCCTATTAAATGAGTCTCGAGAACAGAGTGTAAAGGAATAAAGTCTATAATATATCTCGTCAACATCCTCCTCCAAAAAAAAATACTAGTTTCCTAACCAAATGATAAAAGTAAATAACGTTTTTAACCCAATCCTCCCATTGTCGTCGTATGTTTCCGTTCCTTTTCTTTTTGGCTTTGGTTTCTTCCTTTCATCCGAATTGCATTGCATTTATTCAAGAGGTTTGAGAAATCCAAATGGGTGTGAATGGAAGAGGAGTTGTTTTGGTCATAATTGGGTTTGTTGTTTTGGCATCATCATCATCATCATCATCATCATCATCATCATCATCATCATCATCATCAGCAGCAGCAGCATCAGGCAATGTGGTGTTGGAGGTTCACCATAAATTTGCGGGGAGAGAAACGACTTTAAAACAAGTTATAACTCACGACGCCAAACGCCACCGGAGAATTCTCTCCACCGCCGAACTCCCTCTCGGTGGCGACAGCCGCCCCACCGCCGCAGCGTTAGTCTCCCTCCCTCCCTCCCAATGCACTTTTGTTATTGTTTATCAAGTGAAATTGTGATTTATTTTGTTGGTAGATGTGTTTTGTTGCTTCATATATCGCCCCCCGCCCACATATAGTTTTCATACAGAAACCATACTACTACTACTACTTTTCAGAATCATCACCTTAATTAATTATTAGTTAAATCTTGGTGTTTTGAGGCAGCGCTTCATGCACATCTAAACATGCATGCTGGCTGATATGTTTGTTAAATATATGAGAGAGATGTACGTACGTAACGCACGTACCTTCTGGTTTTATTTCACTTCCCCTTGAGCCTGCCTATATGAAGTTCTCACCTCGGAATTCTGGACCTAAACGCCCCAAAGTGCCTCACGCTATTTAAAACCACGGTTGTGCTTGTGTGGGATCAACCTCCCGGGAAGTTTCCATTTAGGTAAACGGACAATATTGGTTGTTATGAGGATCCAGATGTTAAAGATTATTTTGGGCCCCGAATAGTTGTTTTTACTTTTTATAATGCTTCTTGTACGGATATGATCACATATGGAAGATAACTTTTCTTGTAGATTTATGCAGTCTCTATTTCACTAGACTTCAAATCGGGTCTCCACCAAAGGATTACCATGTGCAGGTCGATACAGGGAGCGATCTTCTATGGGTTAACTGTATCGAATGTATCAAACAAACTTCACTACTTTCTAAATATTTTGATTAACAGATTCTGCTTTGATTATTTGATTCTTTAAACTGTATGATAGATACCCTTGAGATTGTATGATCCAAAGGACTCTTCAAGTGCCAAAAAGGTTGGTTGCGATGATGAGTTTTGCAAATCTACATTTAATGGCCCAAGTGACGAGTGTAAGGCGGGAATGTTGTGTGCATATGGTGTTAAATATGGTGACGGGAGTTCAACCACTGGTTATTTTGTCAATGACAATGTACAAATTGCCCAAGCTTCTGGAAACCGTCAAACTACACCTATGAGTGGGAATGTAATTTTGGGGTGAGTCTTTTTATGCTGTCTCTTAAAATTTTGTCTAAAGTAAGCCTGGCAAAAGGGGTGGGTCGGGTCGGTCAAAATGGGTTAGGGTTGAAATGGGCTGTTTTAAAAAAGTATCACTTTGGTTCGGGTCAAAACAGGTTCTAACTTACTCGTAGGGCTGCAAACAAACCGAACGTTCAACGTACAGTTCGTGAACTGTTCGACGGGAAGTTCGTATGTGTTCGTTCGTTTAGTTAAATGCATAGTCACATAAATCGCTCAATAGGCCACGATCTACGATCCGGATCGAGCGTACCGATTCGCGGTACGAACGCGTTCCGGGAACGCTCCAAATCACGAATTCGACAGTGAAATTAGCATTCCGAACAATTAATTGAGTCATACCTGTTGATATAGGAATCACGAATTCCTAATTTGGAAAACACGTTTCTTGAGTATTCTGACTTCCGAGTTCCCTCATTCCCATTCTCAATTCGCAATTCTGATTTTTCTATTGAAATGTTGAACCATCGTATTTGGAAAGAAAACCAGGTGGAATGTGGAAGACGATGAAAGTGACTGCAGTTATTTTTCTAGGGTTTACACTTTACAATACATCTTATTATTTCCTTTATGTTACAGTTTAATCCTTAATGTTACAGTTTTGGTCAAATTTGACCCTAATATTTCTAATTTAATTTGTTTATTTTCTTCTTTTTTGAATTTCTTTATTGTACATATAGCTTGGTTAGTTGTACATTGAATGTATTAAAGGGTTTTCGTGCTTCTTTATGTAGTAATCGTACCACATTATATAGTACATCGTACCGAAGCGATCCGAAATGAGCCTACCCCTCCTCGTACCGAATTTTAGGGACCTAGCGAATTGCGATCCCGTTTTACGTTCCCGTACCGGAGCGTACCGCGAACCATGTGACTGGTTAAATGAATGAACATGAACAGAGGTAGCATTCATTCATTTATGTTCATGAACGTTCAGTAACTTGCTCGTTTATGTTCGTTTGTGTTTAATAGTTCATTAGCGTTTTTCGTATTAAATTTTATTCAAATACTTCAAAATTCCCGTCAAATAAAATATTTAATGAGTATCAGTGTATTTATATATTATATTATATTATATTATATTATATTATATTATATTATATTATATTATATTATATTATATTATATTATATTATATTATATTATATTCATGAACGTTTGTTTGTGTTCTTTTGTTTCCATTTGTGTTCATGAATGTTTGTTTGCTTTCGTTGCCTAATTTAACAAACGAATACACACGAATGCGCTTATTTTCTTAACGAACGAACACGGACATAAAACTCGTACAACATATATTTCCTTCACAAACAAACACGAACAAGGTGTTGTTCATGTTCGTTCGGTTCGTTTGCAGCCCTACGTACATGCATTTACATCTCTAAGTTGAAGAATATAGCCTAATTACTTATATCCATGGTTTTCAAACTTTGTTTCCTCTTTCTAGAGTCATAAACACCATAATTAGCCTTTCCAGATTGTCCTAAAATTCAAACAAAGGGAGAAGGTTAAATCAGATAGCATAGCTAAAAAAAAATAAGATTTATAGCCTTTCCAGATTGTCCTAAAATTCAAACTTTGTTTCCTCTTTCTAGAGTCATAAACACCACAATTTTCACATATGACCATAAAAAACATACCTCCATTATCATTTTTTGTGATTGTAACATTGCCCAGAAGTGTATCAATAATAGGAGGTGTCTGTACAAATTGAACCACACCCCTGTTTCTACGCTTATTCAATATAGACTTTCTTATCTTCCTTGATTCTTTGGACTGTTGGGGACTGCACTGTGGAAAATACTCTCTATGTCTTGGTATGAGTATCTTTTTATTCTCCATAACTGTAAATAAGAATTGAGCACATATGTGTGATTTAGGGCTAGCTATAGGTAATTATTGTAATCACTGTCCAAAAAAAAACATTTATTCTCAACAGCTAGTGGTGATTGAAGATCCTTATTGAAACCCTACCTAAATAAGTGGATGATCACATCAAATGTTGAGAATAGATTTAAACAAATGAGATAGAAAAACCTACCATTTAGTGTTCATTGATTGCTTCCAAACAAAGAGCGTCTTGAATTATAGGTTGAGTTTTTGGCGCTAATTTTAAATCTTCAATCTGATTCATTCGAAAAAGAAGCTATAAACATAGCGGACAATATGAAATGGTGATTTAACATACCTGATTCATTTTGTGGGCCTTTGACAGGATTTTATGGTTGACAACTTATGGGCCAGAAATTATTGAATGAATTAGACCATTTAATTGCAAACTTAAGCCACATTAGTTGGCTCTTTTGTTTTGTATAAAAAATATAACCAAGTGAAACTGAAAAATCAATAATTTATAGGGATTTAAATAGTACATATTTTATTATCATCCTTGTCTTGGTTTTACCAACATATTGGTTCCTACAATAAAATTATAACAACGCGATCCACAAGATTTATATTTTGGAGTTGAAGTTTAATGATAGATTTTTACCGAGTCAGATTGTCCAATAATTTATGTGCACCAAGAAATTTATATGGATTTAACTACTACATGTTTGTAAACATTCTTGTCTTGGTTTTATTAGGAACTGTGATGGACTCCTTAGAAACATCATAATTTATATGGATCTAAATACTACATATTTACCAATCATCCTTGTCTTGGTTTGACCAATATATTGGTGACTACAATGAAGTTACTATAACGCGACCAAATAGCCAACTTATTTAAAGTTGAAGTTTAACTCAAAGAATTATATTTATGAATTATATCCTGTCATAATGTTTAAAAACATGTAGTAGTTAAATCCATATAAATTTCTTTGGACCCCTTAGAAACATCATAATTTATATGGATTTAAGTACTACATATTTTTAATCATCCTTGTCTTGGTTTGACCAATATACTGGTTACTACAATGAAGTTACTTTAACGCGACCAAATAGCCAACTTATTTAAACTTGAAGTTTAACTCAAAGAATTATATTTATGAATTATATCCTGTCATAACAAAAATCGATTTAACACAAAAGATATAACGAAAATTGAAGACAAACTGCTGCTATTTAATCGACTGCCCTAAATCAGGTGCTGCTAAAGACCAAAGCCCGGCTTGGACTGAAGTAGTGGAATGAAGAAACACTGGTTTACTTTGTCTATTGTAATAGTATCAGTGTTTACCTAGCCGTAGTTATATGTAACAGTGGTTAAAGAGGAACGATAATAACAGCCAAAACTGGTGAATGGTTGAACGCTCAAATACTAAAAAATAGATTATAATATATCAGTGGATTCATCATAAGCAGTTGTTTGCATTAGACTTTAAATCATTCCTTTCATCAGAACCGCAGATGCTCAAAACATTTGTGAAAAGCTTATTCACTGATGATTCATAAGAGGCAAACAATATGGTTCACATCAGCGGATTCATCATCAGCAGCTGTTTGCATTAGACTTTCCCCTTTAAAGTGGTTATAACATCTGATGCCCCTCATCCACTGTTTGTATACTACAACTGCTGTCCATTAAGCACTGCTTGTGTACAACAACTGCTCAAGACAAAGTCCTGCTATTTAATCTACTGCCCTAACTCAAGTGCTGCTTAAGACCAAAGACCTGCTTGGACTGAAGCAGTGGACCAAAGAAACAGTTTTTTACTATGTCTATTGTAATAGTATCAGTGTTTAGCTAGCAGTACTTATATGTAACAGTGGTCAAACAGGAACAGATAAAAAGAGCCAAAACTGGTTCACATCAGTGGATTCATCATAAGCAGCTGTTTGCATTACACTTTCCCCTTTAAAGTGGTTATAACATCTGATGCCCCTCATGAACTGTTTGTATACTACAACTGCTGTCCCTTAAGTACTGCTTGTGTACAACAACTGCTGAAGACAAAGTGCTGCTATTTAATCTACTGCGTGAATTCAAGTACTCCTAAAGACCAAAGCCCTGCTTAGAAAGAAGCAGTGGACCAATGAAACAGTTGTTTACTATGTCTATTGTAATAGTATCAGTATTTAGGTAGCAGTAGTTATATGTAACAGTGGTTAAAGAGGAACAGATAATAAGCAGCTGATGGCCCTCATCCACTGTTTGTATACTACAACTGCTGTTCCTTAAGTACTGCTTGTGTAAAACAACTGCTGAAGACAAAATGCTGCTATTTAATCTACTGCCCTAACTCAAGTACTGCTAAAGACCAAAGGCCTGCTTTGAATGAAGCAGTGGACTGAAGAAATAGTTGTTTACCGTGTCTATTGTAATAGTATCAGTGTTTAGCTGGCAGTAGTTATATGTAACAGTGGTTAAAGAGAAACAGATAATAAGCAGCTAATGGCCCTCATCTACTGTTTGTATATTACAACTGTTGTCCCTTAAGTACTGCTTGTACAACAACTGCTGAAGATACATTCAAACTCTATATTAAAAAAGTAGAATTTAAACTATGTCAAACTAATTTAGACATCCGATATACTATATTCAGAAATCAAAGGCACACATTATAACCAAAGATTCTATTTCCCAGCATAATACAAAAAAGTCAACCACATAATGGTTTACCACATGTTCCAAGTTCATACGTTACCAACATCTAAAACATAGAAAATAACTGTTTGAGTAGTTTAAGACTTACCAACGACAACAAAACTTCAAACAACCACGTACTTAAGTACATACCAAAAACATAGCATGTTTACCATAAAAATATAACGACGTGAAAGAAGCTAAGTATTAAGCCTAGATGGCTTCCTCCGGCTCCTTTTGTTGTTAGAAGAGAGTTCCCCAACATTTTGACCTTCCACATCCTGCAACGAACGTTTACCATTAGGACTGGTGGCCGAATCCTTCTCGGCTTCGACAACAGAAGAGTCGGCCATAACAGATACAACATCCTTCAATTAAATCACAAAACAACTACTAAGGTATCAAATAATGTAATATAATCTATACTAAAAAAAACAAAACTGTAGAATTCTTATTCACCTTTGAAATATCAGCACCGGCCATCTGTGAGGATTTAGATAATTGAATAGCTTTAATTTCTGAAACTTCTTGACTAAACACCTAATATCAAAATATTACCAAACGGGAATTTAATTAAGATATTTAAACTACAAAATTGGGAAGAAAAAAATAAAACAATATAGAATATACAAAAACTCTTACCTCATCAGCAACCTGAAGAGCATTTTCATTAGCGCCAACCAATTCAGCAACTATGTCCGGATCATCACATACTTTTTGGATAGTGTAGACGTGGTAGTCATGGTTAAGGTTGTAATCAGAAACTTCAATTTTAAACGCCAACTTCTTTTCAACCAACCGTGATATTTCATGGGGAAAAGTTTCAATATCATCGAGCTTCACTTGGCGTTCCCTTATATCATTCGCAGTTGAACCAATAAGCTTCATTACATCTTTATCAAACATCACAAAAGAAACGCTGCCAGTTTCATCTTGCACTCTCAGATGTACTTTGAACCTGTAATAAATGACAAGTAAATTACAGCAAAAATCATAGCAGTTCTGGACATAAATAGATCGGACGTTAACTTACTTTATGGTTATCGATGTGCATTATTTATCGCATTTCGGACAAACCAATGAAGCAGGTGACAGATTCATGACCTCATCAGAAATGGTTTTAGCGTATTGTAAGTACTCAATTTTGGTCAACACCTTCTTGTTACAGTCTCGACATGCCGAATAAAACCATCCATAGTTTTGTTGAACAATTTTGATCGTTGCAACTACCACACATGACATTCCCTACAATATCACAGATAAAGCTTTATTAACATGCTGAATTGATAAAACATAGAAAACATTAACAAAATTAAAATGCCTATGAATGTATATAGAATTATTCGTACACTATCAATCTCAATAATTTCATCAACATGTCTCTTAGGAGTGTCAATTAGAAATTCTTGACGGACTGGAAATACACTCTGAGATGAAAGAATGCTTTGAGAAGAAGAAGCACCAGCTTCAAATTGTTTCACTAAAAGACTATAAAAATAAAAACACAATTAGCGTTAATACTCACACTTATGTTAATAAAAACATGAAAAATATGAAATATATATCACGGATAGTACCTCTTGCGAAGTTCATTAATCTCATCAATTTCTTGGTTGAGAAATAGACGACTTCCAAACTTATCACTCTGAACAGTATATTGACCTGCAAAAAACAATATACATATCCAACAATTCATTACAAATCACTAAAGAAATAAAAAAATGTTCTTAAAAAATGTAACAAAACGGAGATTGGGAAAAGTAAACGAAATAAAACAGTCAAATATAAATTACCCTGCCACTTCCTAATCCTCGCATGCTGAATGACAGCCATCACAGTCTCATTCGGAGAGTTTTCAGACAAAAAATCATTAAATTCTTGTGCATAGACATTCCACAAAGTACAACGGACTACCTCTCCCCTAAAAGAAATAGATAAAAGAACAACATTAAAAAGTTAAATACAATCATTTATGTTCTTGTGAGAAACAGATAATAAGAGACAAAACTGGTACACATCAGTGTATATCTCTTAAGCAGCTGTTTTTTAGACTTTCCCCTTTAAAGTGGTTATAACATCTGATGGCCCTCATCCACTGTTTGTATACTACAACTGTTGTCCATTAACTACTGCTTGTGTACAACAACAGCCCAAGACAAAGTGCTGCTATTTAATCCACTGGCCTAAGTCAAGTGCTGCTAAAGACCAAAGCCCTGCTTGGAATGAATCAGTGGAATGAAGAAACAATGGTTTACTTTATCTGTTGTAATAGTATCAGACCTTAGTTAGCAGTAGTTATATGTAACAGTGGTTAAAAGTTGTTAGGTTGTTAGATGGGGGAGCAACAGAAAGATACTGCCATGGATCATTATAACACTGGTTAAAAGCTATTATAACGCGACCAAATAACCAACTTATAAGAACAGCATATAGTAGATGTTTTAACTCAAAGAATAACATTAAAAGAACAGCATTGAAAGGTCATACACTCATTTACTGAACAACCATTTAAAACAACCATTTAATGAACTAATCATTGGTATTGTATTAAATAAGAACAACCATTTAATGAACTTTTATATAAAATAAACTAATCATTGGTATTGTATTAAATACAATCATAAGACACAAACAAATTTATATAAATGGCAAATTAGAATTTACTGGACATCTTGAAGATCCAAATTCATCTTTTTTCTTTCATTAGGAAAGATTTCCATATCTCCACACCAGACAACAATTCCAGCAACGTCTAAAATCGTAAACATAGCAACATAAATTAGAGACATTGAAAAGGGAAGCAAAACATATATCAGATTATTGTAAACAGTCATACCGCACGTGAGCAGATCCTTTGCATCTCCATTAAGAATGTGTGAATGTGGTATGAAATTAAATCCGTAATCAACACCTTGCCAACCATTCGCACGTGTAACAACCGTTATTCGGTAAAAGTTAATCTTGTAACCATGGTTAATAACTTTGTAAGCATCAGTGTTTTCTCCAACACCAAATCTGGAGAGAATAACAACTTCATCCTCATGAAGCTGTGATATAAACACATGTATTAATGGAGCCTTAATCCCTGCCTGAATCTTACGGCCCTGACAAATAAGTGAAAGCACATACTTTAGAAACAAACAAACAAACAAACAGTATCTCAACAAAATATAAAAGGTACATGTGGCTAAAGTCTCAACATATGAAGGATCAATAAGTAACTAATATTCATGTTTGTTTCATTGTGCCTAATCCTATAACAGGGAAACAAACAGTAAGTATCTATAAATGACCAAAAACCAACCCTAAATTACACAAAACAGAGAATACATAACCATATAACCCTAAAACAAACAAACAAACAAAACAGTAAACAATAATCATCTACGAAGGACCATAAAGAAACCAAACAAATATTCATCTTTGGTTCTTTATATCTAACCCTAAATTATAAAGGATCCAAAAAACAAACAAAAAGCCATCTTTCTTTCTTTAAACAAACAAACAGTCAATTTACAACAATCATATATTTCGCATAAAAAAAAACAAACAAAAAGATTTTCTTCTTTGTTTCTTTTTGTCTAACCCTAAATTACACAAAACTCAAAACGAACATGATAAAAACAGTAAAAATACATCAAAGATGATTGACAAACACTAATACATTCTCATCGAGCAAGATCAGATCCATCCGAAAGGACTGAACCCATTTCCGGATGATTCTACACTTCAGATTCCACATATCTTTAGACGGATTCAAATCATCAATGAAACTTAGTGACAAAAATGGTGGTTGACCGTCGGATTTCTTGCCGGATGACAGACTTTGCACAGAAGATGCGGACATTTTGACATGAGAAGAAAATGGTGAAATGGAATCGGTGAACTTACATAATGAGAAGAAACTTGAATAAAAAGTGTGAAGAAGAAGGAGAGAGAAAGATATGATTACTTCTTACAGTGCATTAATGGCAATTTCTCCTCCCCATGCAATTTTAAACTTCCCTCCGAAAGAAAACCTTTTTTTATAATAATAAAATCAGATAATATAGTTGAAATACATTTATGTAGATATAAATATTGTAAAGGGAATTATGACATCAGCAACTCCATGTGACATAGCTTAGAAGTTGACAAGTAAGCAGATTTACATCAGCTCATAATATCTTATTATAGATAGTATAGATGAAACGCCATTCTTCTCTAAACCCTAACTGCGATCCATACCTAAACCCCAGCCGCGATGCTATGAAGATCATAATCGAATCCAACCGAGAGATCCTTCTTGTGTTTCAAGGTTTGGTTATCTTTGTCAATCTTGCGTTTAGTTTGCTTATATTTTCTTCAAATTGCTTCTAAACTTCCCAGAAGCATTTTAACCATCGACGCTTACAACAATCCGTACATACTTTCGACGATTCTAGATCAAAACATGATTGCCATAGCAACACATATGATGTACGATCAATTCTCTTTTGGGTTGTTAAGACTCGCCGCTGTCTCACCGGAATCCATCGTGGTTTCGATCTCGATCTCTGAAAATTTGGAGTTTCTTGGTAAGTCAAAATCTGTCCTTGATTTTAGGTTTTGGTTTTAATTTCATCTCAAAACATTAATTTAGATTCTTGAGGATTGATGATAGCGTTAAAATGTGTAACCAGGATGGCAGTTATGTTTTCTTGATTGGTTCTGTTATTATAATTTGTCACAATTTGAGGTTCTCAAACAATGGATAAGACTACATCATGTTGTTTCTGCCGGGTAGATTTTGAAACTAAACAAATAAATAAAAGATTTGTTCAACATCAATCCCAACTATCTGGAGGTCATTTTTGAAAATAAAATAAAGAGGCTTACAGACTACAGTATTCAGAATTTTTTAATTTAATAAAGCATATTACATTTCACATACTTCATGTTAAGTATTTGATAGATAAATAAATTTTTTTTTGTTAACCGTTAACACACCTATGCATTCAAATGCAAACATATACATAATAAAATCCGTTTTTCTCAATTTTGTGGTCCAGTCCCGTCTGTTTTTTTCATAGTCACCCAGTCGCTATACGGCTGTAGTTATATTGTTTTATTCAAACATAGGTAGGAAATAGAATTTTTCCAATTCTAAAATGTTGGAGAATGTGATAAGGATGATATTCTGAAAAATATGGCTTACTTTTATCCCTTACATACATGAGTTGTGTACACTTTTGATTATTATATTTGATTTCCCATGACTGATATATGCTTATAAATCCATGAATGCAATTATGTGGGTCAAAATTGATCAAGTATAGGGTCTGGAGGAGAAGGCTGAGATCAGTGGCAAAGCTTGAGATTTTCGACCGGAGGGCAGAAATTACCAGACCTAAAAATCTCTATAAAACTGGGGGGTTGAAAATGTATATACCCACAAATTTCTATACGAAAACTGCATACTCTCCACTACTGAGCGAAAAGTTCGGGGGGCTGGCCGCCCCTTAAAAGCTTCGCCTATGGCTGAGATGTAAAAATGACAGAAAGGATGAAAAAACTATAACGGTTAACTTGATTAAAAGACCGACTCGTCCCTCGACTTTTAGGGCCTAAATGCCTCAGAGCGACTTGCCCTTGACAAAACCAATCTTAGTTGTAAATGCATATGAAAGGTGTCTTGCATATACATATATATGTGTAGGTTCAATAGTGAACGAGAGGGGAACCGGCCTAAATGAACTCCAATTGAAATCTTTTGATTGTCTTACCTTTTAGAATTAATTGTCCATTACATCTTCGCTTTCAAAGCCATATTTTCATATTTGTTTGGATACAATGGTATCAACTTTAACTGGTCTTATATAGTAATACAAGAAAGCCCATTTATGTTGTTTGTAGGGAAGAATTAAAAATCTTTTTCTGAGAAGTGACCCATTTTGGAAATTGCTGCAAAGATCCTCAATGGCACAACCCAGATCTTTATTTTGAAAAGTAATTTCTCTGGACTATTTTGACACATTTTAATGAAACCAACTTTGCTTTTGAAAGTTGTACAGGTATGTAGTATTATGTACAGGATTAATTTTTTTTTTTGTTTTTTCACCTTTTATTGTAGATGAAGCTACCTTCCCGACACAATTGATGTGGCAAGGGAGCAACAACAAAGATCATCTTTGGGGTGTGACTTGTGAGTGTTAAAAGTGTTTACCTATAAGTTATATGTTCCATGGGACTACAGATGTAAACTTGTAAATCCATCATTCAAGTTGCAATCTTGAAGCATGTTGATGGAGTTTTATGTGTTGGACCGTTGTATGACCGTTAACCGTCAGTTAAGGCAGTTCATCTTTGAGTACGAAGGCGGAATCAACGTAAACAAAGTCATAACAGCTCTAATCCTTTTAATCTTTCTTTTCTGATTAATATGAGTGCTTGTACAAGGTTTTCTGATACAGATCCTTCAGCACTTCGTCACACGTACAATGACAACTCTGATCGATATCGCTTCAAATGACCAACACATCTATATATAGAGTACACGATTTCTCTTGAGGCAGTCTGAAGCGAAATCATGTGTTCTTGATTTCGCTTCAAGCATTCACATAACCTCTTCAAGCGAAATCTCATGTTTAAACCTTAAAAACCCTAACTTAAACCCTATTGTGTAATCATTCAAACAAACTTAGACACAAGACCTAATGCAGACGAAGTCAACAGACATTCCATGCACTAACAGACTCCCCCTTGGATGTTGACGAAGTCTTCAGCTCCTGAGTCTTCAGTCTTGGTCTTTTCTCCAACTCTCTGTCTTCCCATCATAAGCATTCTTCACAGGTTTAGGATCACATCCTGACTCCATTCTTCAATCTTCCCTTTGACTGTTGATCCAGACTCCCCCTTTCATTGACTCCCCCTCTCGATATACTAGAATCTGAGAAATCTGGTTCAAGCTTTAACAATAAGCTTCCATTGAGAATAATGAAGTCCAAACCTGTTTAACCTGCACATCCTCTACCACAATATAAGTTTCACAAATTTATAACCATTAAATTTAAAAACTTACTGGTAGACAACATTCATTCATCAAACATACTAGTTACATCAAGTTCAAATGAATGATCTTGATTAACTAAACACACAAAATTTCAAAACATTTGTATATAGCATTCAAAGTTTTCAACAAACTCTCCCAACCCTGTTCATCAAGTTTAGCACTTGGAATTTTGAAAATCAGCTCTTCAACATCAGTTGTCGAAAATCTTTTTGAATTTTTGATCTTTAAAGAAATACAGTAAACAAATATGTACAAACAATATTTTTGTGAGTTTGTGTAAGAGGATCATATCAGTTCATGAAACAAATCACTAGCACCGTTAAGCTTTTGACATTTTAAGCTCTAAACGATTCACATAGATTGACGATATTGTTGTCCACATAAACTCAAACTAAAAACTTTCAATCTGCTTACCGATACTTTAAGGTATATTAAGATAGCACTAAAAATCTTATGGACCCCACAATCTCAGCATATCCCCTCATCATGTAATACACTGACTCAAGTAATGCCTTTAAACTTTTATCAACTGTGATTTGTGCGAAAACAAAGCAGAATGTTTAAACATTAACAATCAGGTCGATACTTCCGTATACGCAGAGAAAGTCCAATGTTTAAACAAAATAAGAAAATAAAAATAAGTTGAAGTTGTTTAGGCTTTAACCACCAGGTCGATACTCACGTATACGCAGAGGTGATCCAAAACTTAAACGAAACACCAAAGAAAATAAAGCAGAACGTTTAGGCAACAACATCCAGGTCGATACTCACGTATACGCAGAGGATGTTCGATGCTTAAACAAAATAAAAAAATAAAACAAGTTTAAATCTTTGCAAAATAAAATGCACAATCACAGCGATTTCTCAGCAAAGTTGTGAAAGTTCACAAACTTAACCAGTTTTATGTCTTTCGACAATCAGCGATTACCGAGTAGGCACACAATCAAGAAGGACAAAAACTAAGTACTATGCTTTTGACCATGTTTCCCACTAGAACTAGGCTTTTTCATTTAGGTTTGTATCGTTATCGCAAATCTACTAGTCTAGCTGAGCCTATCGTCACATCTTTAGTGAGACCGTTTATCACATTTAACATTTCATATCCTTAGCATGCTGTGATAGTTCACTGATTTTCTATCATCTCCTCTTTTTTCACAACAAAACTCATTTTTGCTTTTTCAATGTTTTTGAAATTTTCAAATTTTCTAATTTTTTAAAAAAAAATTTCTCCCCCTAAAATCAAAATATGTTTCAATTTTGATTTTCTGAGAAAATTTGAAAACAAACTATACAAGAAACGTGACAAACTGATATCAAATCACTTCAATTCGCCATTCACTTGGCATAAACAATCAGAACTCCCCCTGACAACAAACTATTTTTCCATTTAGATTTCAAAACACTTAAGTTTGTTTTAATCAAATGGTTTTTCCGGAAAATTAGTTTTGTTTGTCTTTTCACAAACTCGGGGTTTCATCACCTTGTTCTATTTCACCCATTTTAAAGAAATAACAATTAAGACCCTTTGACAATAACAAACACTAGTAGAAAATCAAGTACAACTTAATGTCCCTGATTTACCACTTGTAAATCGAAATATCACAGTTACCATCCTGTGAATTTCTCAAGAAATGTGCCGATACCTGTTCCACGCTTACCAACCTGGGAACTCCGGCAAGTCAGGTTTTTCATTTGAAAAGATCTACCCAAGCCTGACCAGCCTTGGGTTTTACAACTTTTACCTCAACAAATGGCTCTTCTGATTTTAACAAACCAGAATCATTGCCTGAATATGGCTTGTCTGACTTTGATGAGCCAGATTCATCGCCGACATGTGGCTCCTTTGTTTCCAAAGAAACAAATTCATCACCACTAACTTCCTTTTTCTTCTCTTTTGTCCTCAGATTTGCATCTGATGAATTCGTTTTGCTTGCCTTTTTAGTTGAGGAAAGCAATTCATCAGAACTTTTTGTCGGATTACCAGTTGTATCCGAGGACAAAATTTTCTCGAGATACTCTCTCGCTTTCTTCCTTTTCTTTCACAGTCTGTCTTTCTGCCCCTGTGAAAGTTTAACTTTCTTTTCTTGAATTGTCTGATCCTGAACTTTAGGTTTTAGAACCTTCTGTTCATGGGGCTTGACGTTGACTGTCTTCTTTCCCATTTTCTGAGATTCAGCCCTCGATCTTCCTTTTGATCTCATTAGGCAATCTCTAGCAATGTGTCCTCTGATGTGGCAGTTATAGCATCTTCTCGTCTCATAACTCCAATTTTGGCAGTTAACAGCAATGTGTCCTTGATAGCCACAAGTGTAACACACTCTGTTATCATACCTCTCACTATTTTCATAGCAAACACCATCTTCATACCACACACTTAGATCGATGCATTGATTTGCCTTGTGGTAGTCATTTCTCCTCTTGTATCCTTGATTTGGCATTTTAACACTGTGGTCAAACCTGCACCACGAATTACCAACTATTTTTGAGTTTTGATTTTTAAATTTTTGTAATTTTTCAAAATTTTTATCTTTTTGTTTCTGTTCTGCATTCTTCTTAACAGGTTTTTGTTTAGAACATTCACCTGTTTCAGTAGATTGCAAAACAGTATTTTTAAATTTTTCTTGTAAATCTATTGGAACAGAATTGATCGGTTTTGGACATGGATAATCTGGTGTTAATGACAAAGTCTCAAAACCTTTAAATTTCTCTTCAAGCTCTTTGATTTTCATCCGAGCTTTTTCAGCTTCTTTTTCAAGCTGAATGATTTTAGCAAGATGAGAATTGATTTCAATTTGTTTTTCAAGATTATCTTTACCAAAAATATCTCTCTCATCTACTAAAATCTTGATTTGATTTTGAAAATCTTTTTCTTTTTCTTTTAAATTGTTAATATCCAATGTTAAACTGTCCAAACCACTCAACAGTTTGACATTTTCTGTCATCAATTTCTCACAATTTTCTCTCATTTCAAGAATCTGTTTATCATCAGATTCTTTCTCATCCTTCAGAGTATTGTTTTCCAATGTCAAACTCTCCACATCCTTCACGAGTTTCACACTGTCTATTTCTGATTTTTCACATTTCGAGCATTTTCCATTCATCTCTCCATTATCAGCTTCTTTCTTTGTTTCCTTCATGTATGTTCCTGCACAGAAAATTTTAACAAAATCAAGAGGATTCATATTTTCATCAATATAACAACTGTAGGTCCGGCTAGGGGAGGATCTAGTCGCCTAATCCTTGTGTACAAACCAACCCGGTTGTGCGGAATCCAACCGAGATAGCAAACCGAGATAGAACACGCAATAACACGACACGCAAAGTTCACCGATTAACACCTCTGTATTAATACGTATGAAAGGTCCAGTTACAAGCACAAGGTTTACAGATCAGCTCTATAAACTCTCTCTAACAGTATGTGTGTGTTCTCTGTTTTTCCTATCTGTCCAACTATCGAAATGAACACAACACATGTGTATTTATACCCGAACACAGCAGGTCTGGTCGAAGGATCATGCAGACTGGTCGAAAGATCATCTTTCGACCAGGAACAGCTCGAATGATCAACATGTACCACGAAAGATGGGATCTTTCGTGGTCCATCTATCGAAAGCTATCTATCGAGCTCATCATCGAAGGATATAAGTGATCCTTCGATGACACATCCTTCGAACCAAACAAATTACAAACATAATGTTGACTGTTTGGCCAAGTCAAACCGGAGGATGGTTGACTTGGTCAAACTTACAGACTAACAAAGACATCGTTCAGTAACAAGACAAAATACAGACAAAGTACAGACACAAGTGCACCAACAAACTCCCCATTGGCTGTAGCTTTGTCTCGATCTTCGAGATAGTTTTGTCTTGATCTTCATTCTTGTAAGTCTCTCGTGTCTTCAAGTCTTTGACGTCTCTTCACGTCTTCAATGTCGGAGGATCTTTAAAGTCTTCACGTCTTGAAAGCAGAAAGTGTATCAACAAACTCCCCGTATCACATAGGAAGTGTGTTGACAAACTCCCCCTTAACATAAGCTCCCCCTTAAGTTATGCTCGTGACAGTCTTTATCTTTATGAAGTGAGATCCTTGTGGTGTTGATGATGGTCAGCGGCAACTCGATCATCTTCGTCTTTTGAGTGCCTTCACGTCGTGTCTTTATTCCGAAGCTTGTCATCGACCATGTTCTCCTAGCCTTTAGAATCTGCACATGCAAGAAATCTAAACGCGTACTGAGAACAACCGCTTGGAATATCATAAGCAAACAACACACATGTGACCATTGTTTTAAACAAACACCGTCCGACAGTTTGAAAGTTTAACAAATTTTATCAATTTCAAATTTAACTTTCAACGCTTGCAAATTTCGACCGTTTATGAAGATTTAGTCGTTTTGGTTTTCGTTCAGATTTCAGGTAACGAAGACTCGAGATCCAACATCGTACGATCGAAAATAAGATAGAAATAAAATCTTTTTGGCTTTTATAAGGTTTATATTAAAACACACTTAAAATCTTTTTGGTATTTTTGAATATTTCAAATGTAAACACTGAAAGCAGTAAATAAATATATACAGACATTCTTTTTGTGAGTTTCGAGGGTAAGAGAATCATATCAGTGTACGGTCATGCCAAAACACTCTCTTTGTTCATTTAGTTAACATTAAGATAAGCATCCTATAACAATTATCGGTATTGTTGTCCACATAAACTCAACTTATCATTTGTAATCATGGCGAGGGGATACGTTAAGGTATGATTTATACTTACCGACCGGTGTTCATCCACATCACGACACATTCCCGTATCAAGGTATGCACGAGGGTTCATCTTACCGGTGAGTATACAGATTATCATCTGTTTGACCGTATATGATGTGAGATTCTCACTTATTTAGATTTGAAAACAAGCCCTATGTGATATAATCACTTATTGATGAGGAACTTGGTTTTCGATGCATGAGGGCACAGGAGCAAGTCCGTGAACAGGTCAGTACTTTCGTACAGCAGAGAGACGAACTTGACACCCGGAAAGAATTTGTGATATATTATCACTTATGTGTTGGACATGTGATTGTTGATCACTTATTGAGGTTGTATGCAGTATGTACACGTATGTATGGTATCATGGAAGATCTAGACTTGCATCCCCGTTATTTTTCGGTAAAAGATACAACCATGATACCCAGATGATAAGCAGCATAAAGACCGAATATCTCAGAACCTCGGCAATCTCTCAAACGAAATTTCGGTACTAAGACCATATGCCAATGAATGGTTCCCACCCAGTCTTCAGTCGATTTAAGTTTATATCACCCTGCACACTTTAAAATGATTGTGAGCCTACCGATACATCTTATATAGAGCTGCTTATCGTTTTTCATTTAAGGTTTAAAGAGGTTTAGACAGACCACTGATGTACTATCATTTTCTCTTTTGCTCGCCAGGAAACTCATTTTTGCTTTTCTATTGTTTTTGTGTTTTTAAAAATTTTCAATGTTTTTGGATTTTCAAATTTTGGATTTACTCCCCCTAAAATCAACAAACTAAGATAAATTTAAAACACAAAGATATCTACAAAAATGATTTTCCGATGTTGGTTTTACTCTTGCTTGACCTTAACGCCGTTTACCAATAATAAATAGTCAAATCTTGATTTATCAAAAGCTTTGGTAAAAAGGTCGGCACGTTGGTCATCGGTGTGGACGTAAGCAACATCGATTAGCCTTTTCTCGAAGCAATCACGTATGAAGTGATACTTAATGTCGATGTGCTTAGTCTTTGAATGCTGCACAGGATTTTTAGTGATCTGTAAGGCAGCAGAATTATCAACGTAAATAGGAGTAGTTAGGAATTCAAAACCATAATCACGCATTTGTTGTTGGATCCATAGAACTTGGGAGCAACAACTTGAGGCAGCAATGTATTCAGCTTCGCATGTTGATGTAGCGACGCACGTCTGCTTCTTGCACTGCCATGTGACTAGGCGATTTCCCAAAAACTGACATCCAGCCGTTGTGGATTTGCCGTCGATTTTGCATCCGCCAAAATCAGAATCACTGAATGCGATCAAGTCAAAGTTATTATCCCTAGGGTACCACAGACCGGTGTCAGGGCAACCCTTCAAATAACGAAAAATCCTTTTTACAGCTGCAAGATGTGAGGCCTTCGGGTTCACTTGATATCTGGCAAGCAGGCACGTTGGGTACATTATATCTGGTCTTGATGCTGTGAGGTACATAAGAGATCCGATCATCGCGCGGTAGTATGAGGGGCTAACATCTTGACCCTTCAAGTCTGGAGTAATTCCGTGATTTTGTGGCAATGGGGTACCGATGGGCGTTGCATCAGACATCTGGAACCGGCTCAAGATGTCACCAACATATTTAGTCTGATGGATGAATATCCCAGACTCTGTTTGTTGTACTTGTAGGCCCAAAAAGAAAGTCATTTCCCCCATAGCACTCATCTCGAATTTATCCTGCATTACACGCTCGAAATCCCTACACAAAACATCGTTAGTAGAACCAAATATAATATCATCAACGTATACCTGTACCAGTAGAAGATCTCCATCTTGTTCTTTGATGAAAAGAGTGCAATCGATAAGACCTCTGCGAAATCCATTCTCCAGCAGATAATTAGATAAGGTTGCGTACCAAGCTCGCGGTGCTTGATGTAGACCATATAGAGCTTTGTTGAGCAACCAAACCCGATCGGGATGGATAGGATCTTCAAAACCTGGAGGCTGTTCGACGTACACCTCTTCTTCCACCACACCATGTAAGAAAGCACTCTTCACGTCCATCTGGTATACCTTGAAACCTTTGAATGAGGCATAGGCCAGAAAGATTCGAATGGCTTCTAGACGTGCAACAGGTGCATACACTTCGTTGTAGTCGATTCCTTCAATCTGACGAAAACCTTGAACGACTAGCCTTGCTTTGTTCCGGATAACGATCCCACGGTCATCCTTTTTGCATTTAAACACCCAACGGGTACCAATCTTCTTGTATCCAGCAGGTTTCTCTACGAGTTTCCAGACACCAAGCTTCTGGAATTGTTGCAGTTCTTCCTGCATTGCTTCAACCCATGAGCTCTCTTTCAAAGCATCTTTCCAAGTTCTTGGCTCTTCCTGTGAGACATAACACGCGAAAGACCAATCATTCTGTTGACCAGATTCTCGGATAGTTGCATACAAGCCTGCATTGTTGTTGTTCCGCAACATGTTTCTTGTTTGAACGCCACTTTGTACATTTCCGATGATGTTTTGTTGAGGATGGGTATTGTGAATCCTTGTTTCTGCATTATCTTGAACTGGAATATTTGTACCCAGATTGTTGAGATTCAGATCAACAATCAATTCAAGGCCCGGAATTGACGAAGAGGATGATGCAGAAGTTTCAGCTGTTCCAGGGACATCCACTGGAGGTGTACCCTCTGAAATACCATGAACTGCTGTTGGAGCTTCTTGATCTGCATCTAGAAATTCATCATCCTCTGAAGATTCGTTCAATTCGGTAGCATCTTGAAAATCCTCATTGTCGAGAGCATTATTGTTCACTGAAGATGGTTCTTGATTGACTATAATGGGACGAACCAACGGTGAATCTGTTGCATTGTCGCTCTCGAAAAACATCCTTGCCGCAGCACTTTCTTCAACGGCTTCAACATTGATCGAATTGAAAAAGTCATCGTACTCAAACATCCAAGGCTGACCAGGATTTCTAACTGGTAAAGTGTGCCTTTGTACTCTGACTTCAGACCATTCCTCGACCCTTTTAGTCTCTAGATTCCAGACTCTTAAGTTCGGGGTGGAATACCCAAGAAAGTATCCTTCAATTGCTCTTGCCCCAAACTTTCCATTAGGATCGATAATTGTGCAAGGAGCTCCAAACGGTTCAAGATAAGACAAGTCTGGTTTCCGTTTGTTGATAAGCTCAAAGCAGGTCTTATTGTGCCTTTTGACTGTAAGGACTCGGTTCAAAGTATAGCATGCAGAGGACACAGCTTCAGTCCAGAATGGAATGGGTAGCTGCGACTCTACCAACATAGTCCTAGCAGTCTCGATCAATGTGCGGTTCTTACGTTCAGCGACGCCATTCTGTTGAGGAGTATAAGCTGCACTAAATTCGTGAAGAATACCTTTTGAAGTGCAAAACTCCGCCATGGCATGATTTTTGAATTCAGTACCATTGTCGCTACGTATCCGCCTAACCTTCAAGTTGTAAAGATTCTCAATCTGAATGATCAAGTTTTTGATAATACCGAAGGTTTCACTCTTGTGTGCCATGAACGCCACCCAAGAAAATCTTGAATAATCATCAGTTATCACGAGGCAGTATTGATCATTCCTAATGCTTTTGTGCTTGACAGGACCGAACAAATCCATGTGCAAACGTTCAAGAGGAACAGCCACCGTGTTGACTTTCTTTGTGGGGTGTCGCTTCTTCGTCTGTTTTCCTTTCTGGCACGAAACACAGACGTCTTGAAGATGGAAATTTTTAAGAGGAACACCATTCACCAATTCATTTGACACCAAATGATTCATTTTGCGTAAGTGAATGTGACCCATTCGTCTGTGCC
The DNA here is from genome assembly GCA_030545235.1 of Helianthus tuberosus. NCBI lineage: Eukaryota > Viridiplantae > Streptophyta > Magnoliopsida > Asterales > Asteraceae > Helianthus > Helianthus tuberosus. Next base: position 41,163,475 of record CM060433.1, on the reverse strand, counting down.
AAGAGATTGTGTCTTTTTCTGTGGCTTTGGAAACGAAACATGTTGCTTGTGCAGACGTTGTGATAGCTTGGCTCATATCAAGGACATACAGATCATTTATCCTTGGAGCCGACAAGAGAATCCATTCTTTTGGAATTTTGAAGCCGGGATTCAGCACATAACATCCATTAGCATCAAAGTGTACTGAGAACTGCTTGTCACAAATTTGAGAAACACTAAGAAGATTGTGATCAAGTTGTTGCACAAAGTTGATCTTGTCAAAGCTAACAACCCCGTTGGAAATCATTCCTTCACCCGTTATATATATCCGCCCTTATCTCCAGCAAAAGCAACATAACCTCCTCTAATAGATTTGACGTCGTAGAGAAGCTTCATGTCGCCTGTCATGTGCCTGGATGCCCCACTATCAACAATCCAATGACTACTGACAGTTCCTCCTGGAACACCCTGCACATGAACTCAGTTGATTAGTTGGAGATGGGGACCCAAGCCATTGTGGTCTTGGGTCTTCCATTTTTATCAACAACAATTACTTCTATTCTTTGATGATTGGAAAATTGTGATGGTCCCCCTGATTCAGTAACCGTTTTTGGTTTCCAAGTCTGTTTTGTTATACCAGTGTTATTCTTTAAAAACTTAACTTCATGGTTGTCTGAAGTTTTTAAATTGTTTGGTTTGACAGAAACAGATGGTTTTTGAATCACATCGGTTTTAATCGCCTTTTCAATTTTCTTGACCTGTTGGCGTTTCTGTTTCTTTTCCCTTTCTCTTATGAGTCGGGGATCTTGTTTTTCAGAAACAGATCGCTTGCGGTCAATGTGGTCACGGGGAACATCAACTATGCCTTTTTGTTTATGAAGATACGGGCAATTTCGAACGATATGCCCAATTGTTCCACATTCAAAACATGATCTTCGTTCAACAAACCCCGAAGTATCATGTGATCGTCTTGCCGATGATGAGCTTTGTGAACCCGAGGTACTAGGTTTTGAACAACTTGGTTCATTCCTTTTCATCACAGTTGCTTTTTGGACAAAATCTAAGTTAGATTGATTTGCAAACTTTTCAATTTTGTCCGTTCCCTTCGACTTCACAAAGTTCACATTCTTCTTCTTCTTCTGATTCGGCTTCTTTTGATTTTGAGTCGGTGCCTTACCATTTGTTTTGGTATGGTTTTGCTGTTTTGGCACTGTTGGTAATTTCTTGTTCCCAAACTGTTTTCTAACTTCAGCCTTTGGGATAGGAGGACACTGTGTGACTGTAACATGTGGTCCTGTCTTTCCCAAAAACTTACTTGTTGAATTTTCAAAGACTTTGCTAATTAATGATTGATTAACATTCTTAATAGGAAAATCTTTGTCTGAATAGATTTTGTCATCACCAACAAGAGTGTACAGCAAATCCACACTCTCCGACTCTTTTGCTGATGTGGACTCGGTTGGAACAGTCTTAGCAGGTTTTGTGGGAGGATCACATAGGATATGATTCTCAAGAGGTATGTCCTCTTCTTTGATTACTGCATCAGACTTTTCCGAATTAGTATCATCGGACTCATCATCAGAAGAATCAGCATCCTCAACCACAACTGGAGGATCCTGATTCTGTTCAGCAGTTACAAATGTATCTGCTGACACATCTGAATCTGACGATACTTCTTTCTTGTATCCGAGCCCTGCTGCGAATTCCTCAACGTCCAAAGGAACAGATGGCTCAAAGTGAGTCCTATACTCCTCATCAGGCAAAGCATCAAAATTGTTTCTCACTGGTGGTGGACATTTCTTGTAACCTATGCATGTGACATCCTTTTTCTCTTTCTGAACATCAATGATGTGATCCAACACATAGCTAGAACTCAAATAACTGTCTAACTTGAGTCTGATCGCCTCACTTTCAGTTTTAACACAAGCCATTTCCTTTTGCATCACCTCAAGTCGAGATATATACAAATTAATGTCAGTTTGTTTTCTGGAAACCATTTTAGTCAGCTCTGTTTTATCTTTCTTCAATGTTTCAATCATTGATTTATAATCCTTTTCATGGTTTTCATAAAACATATTGGCTTCAGTGCACTTTGAAATATCAACTGTCAATTTCTGATTATGAATAAATGTCACATCATATTTCTCTTGCAAAGCCTCGTGTTTGCTTTGCAATTCACACCACCTATCATTCCCAGAAACATGTTTGTCTTGCAATTCAAACAAACTAGCTTGTAAAGCATCGTGTTTGCCTTGCAACTCAGACATGTTTGCTTCCAACTCAGCACATCTAACATGCAAACTATCACAGTTATTACAGCTAACAGAAGTGGGTTCGTCGACACATACCTGACTTGATGAACTGTCGACATTCGCCATAAAGGCTGAATGGAGAGAAGACGAAGAATAAGCAGCTTGATCCACCAAAATAGATCTTCTTTGAATTCCTGCTGCAGCTTCCTCCAAAAGCTCATCAAAATCAGCAGCATCGACTGACGCACTTGTTGTGTCATCCACCTGATCATTGCCTGAAGTTGAGGATTCTTCATCCGAGCTTCCACTATAACCGGAAGAGTCTTCATCCTCAGAAGATACATCACCATTGGTGGAAGATTCTCCACCACTGGCGTGTTTAAGATCATTAACCACTTCAGCAAAACAAGCGGTTCCATCAGGAGCATCATTTCCCAGCTGGATTGACCAATCACAACCTTCATCTACCTGAACCACAAGTGCCTGGTTGGCATTAGATGGTCCTGCCTGACTCTGGTTGTTGACAGGCACCAGTGTTCGTTCGTTGTTCCTTCCTTGGTTCTGATTTGTCCTGTTGCCTTGACCTCGGAAAGGATTCTGGTTCCCATGCTGAGATGGCCTTGTACATTCACGCTTGAAATGACCACGCTCACCACAATTGAAACACTTGACGGCCTGTTTATCAAACCCATACTTGGTGTCTTTCTTGCTTTCCAAGTTGGTTCGGCCTGTTCTTTCCATGAAATCCTTTGCTCGCCTAACAGCACTGGCAAAGGCCCACTTAATATCCATCATTTCCATCTCCTCTTTATCTATCTGCTGATAGTCTTCTTGTGTCAGATTAATATTACCAATCTGACCCTCCACTAATCCACAGTATGCGCTCACCACAGTGTTTAGCAGCTCCATATGTTCTTTTGCCACTTCAACACTGACTTTAGAAAAGCTTGAGGTGTCGAGCCGTACTGTATTTGGCTTTGATTGTTGACCAGCAGATGATGTACTTCCATAACAAGCTTGCTGTTGCTGTTGAGGAGGAAGTGGATTTCCGAATATATCAGTTGTTCTGATTTGCTGTTGCTGTTGTGGTGCTGGTTGAGGAGCTGGATTAAGCAGATTTCCAAACATATCTGTTGTTGGAGGAGGAGTGCCATACAAGCTCGTGCTAGATACAAATGCTGTTTGAAGTGGAGCGTGTGAAGATGGTTTTGTAGAAGTGCTAGACGTTCCATAATAAATCTCAGGATTTTGTGGCACTGCAACTCTTTTTGCCTTGAGAGTTTCTTCCTGATTCTTGTTTTCCAGGAGTTGAGCAAAATCACTGAAGCTTGTTGTATCCAAAGTGCCATTGTACCTCATAATTTCTAAGAAATTATTCCATTGAGGTGGCAGTGCATCTGCAAACTTCTTCACTATCTCTGCTGAAGTCGTTACCACCCCAGTATTTGCCAATTCAGTTAGCAAATGAGTAAATCGACTTGTTAAATCTCCTAGAGATTCATTCTGCATACAAATAAAACCATCAAACTCTTTCTTCAGCAATTCTTTTCTCAATTGGCGAGTCGCTTCATTTCCTACGCCTCTTGTTTTCAATGCGTCCCACAACCTCTTCGTTGTCTTATAACTGACGAATTGATGATAAATATCTTTGCTCAACGCCTGAGTAAGAATGGCGTATGCCTTCTTTTCCAGATCATAGACCTTCTTCTGATCTTCCGTAAGATCTGCAAACGTGGCAGCAGATGATGCAGCAACCTCTATTGTTTGATCAAAATCTGTGATGAACCGCAACCACAACTCTGTATTTTGACCAAGAACGTACGTATGAAATCTACCAAACCATCCCGGATATTCACTTAAGTGCATCAACTTTGGAGGCCTATTCAAACTTCCTGTTTCACTTTCGCTTAGCAAAATGCTTTGAACACTTGGAGCTTGATTTGATACAAATGCCCATTGACCGGTAGATGTAGCATTAGCTTGCGAACCCGAATCCGGAGCAGGAGTACCAAAATACATCTCTGCATTTACCGGAACACCCCACATCGAATTCATTTTGATCAGCCGAAGGATACCTGTTCGAAAGACTCTGAAAAACACAAACTGTTAAACACAAACAGACTAATGATCGAAGGATCAACACCTGTTCGAAGGATCAACAGGGTTCGAAGGATCTCTGTTGAATTTCGAACAATGTTTTTCGAAAGATTCTCCAACCGAAGGATCCTTATCTTTCGAAAAAGTACTGTACACCGAAAGATGATTTCGAAAGATGACTTCGAAAGACTCCCCAATCGAAGGATCCTTGTCTTTAGAAAATGAACAGTAGACCGAAAGATGAATGTTTCGAAATGATTCCTTGGTTCGAAGGATGATGATCTATCGAACCTCCACTGATCGAAAGATGGTCTTTCGAGTTCGAAGGATATCTTTCGAACGGTCCTGACACAGTTGACAAACGGTGACAAGTTGGTGAAAAAGTTGACGGGTTGGTGAGAACTTTCGGCAGAAAGTATGTTCAGACCATATCTTCTGAACATGCAGGTTTCACCAATCAAGTAATGTCCAATATTTTAATCAGTTTACTCTTCCCAACACACAAACACTTAGAAATTTAAAATTTTAAGATCAAAGATGTAGTTTTTATGAAGAACACAATGAAGATAGCAAGAACACTTATAAATCTTGTGAAATTTAAACTACCAAACACAAAATTTTTCTAAAATGTTTAATGAAAACCATAAACTAACATGAGAACATGATGAACAACAAGGTTTTCAACAAAACACAAAGTAAAAACAGCCCGGTTTTCCAGAAAACATAAACTTCAAATACCCGGAAAAACACCCGAAAACACTCGGTTTTAACAAGGAGAAGAGCCAAGGCTCTGATACCACTTGTAGGTCCGGCTAGGGGAGGATCTAGTCGCCTAATCCTTGTGTACAAACCAACCCGGTTGTGCGGAATCCAACCGAGATAGCAAACCGAGATAGAACACGCAATAACACGACACGCAAAGTTCACCGATTAACACCTCTGTATTAATACGTATGAAAGGTCCAGTTACAAGCACAAGGTTTACAGATCAGCTCTATAAACTCTCTCTAACAGTATGTGTGTGTTCTCTGTTTTTCCTATCTGTCCAACTATCGAAATGAACACAACACACGGGTATTTATACCCGAACACAGCAGGTCTGGTCGAAGGATCATGCAGACTGGTCGAAAGATCATCTTTCGACCAGGAACAGCTCGAATGATCAACATGTACCATGAAAGATGGGATCTTTCGTGGTCCATCTATCGAAAGCTATCTATCGAGCTCATCATCGAAGGATATAAGTGATCCTTCGATGACACATCCTTCGAACCAAACAAATTACAAACATAATGTTGACTGTTTGGCCAAGTCAAACCGGAGGATGGTTGACTTGGTCAAACTTACAGACTAACAAAGACATCGTTCAGTAACAAGACAAAATACAGACAAAGTACAGACACAAGTGCACCAACAACAACCCCTCTTAATATCGTATCTCATAACATTTTTTGCTGCAAGACACACAGTGATTCGTTTTCTCATTTCAATGAACACATCCAAATCTATCTTTGCTGATTCTCCTTTTATTTCATCCAATAACTCCCTTTTTCTTGAATCTTTATAAATCCTATGATTTGTTATTTTATTGATGAAATCTCTTAAATCAAAGCGTGATAAACTAGAATCCCGTCTCAGTTCATTCACAAATTTATCCCATTCCAAAGGTAAAGCATCAACAAATTTTGATATTCTTTCATCTTTTGAATGATATATCTTATGTCTTTCTAACTTGATGATTAGATTATAAAACCTTTCTTTTAACTCCTCCACTGATTCATTCTTCTTGCATACAAAATTTTCCCATTTTTTAATATAACCATCCTTATCATCTAATCTCTCATTCCAAGCTTCCTTTTTCCAGTTATTCAGATTTTCAAGATTCTCATTTTCCTTTTCGTCAAACATTTTGATATCACCTGCAAACAAAACAAACAAACAAACACTTTTGTAAAATTTTAAGTTTTGAACACTCAGCCACTTCAAGCGAAATACTTGAAGTAATCAGCTTCAAGCGAAATCAGATATTAAGTGTTTTCAAGCGAAAACAACTATTTCGCTTCAGCTTCAAGCGAAACCCAACAACAGTTCTGATTCAAGCGAAATCTACTATTTCGCTTCAACTGTTCAAGCGAAAACCAAGAAAGTCTATTTCGCTTCAGCAGATTTCAAGCGAAAACCTGAACAACTCAATTTCGCTTGAACTCCTCAAGCGAAATAGTCCAAATACAATTCAAAATGTCTGATCTCAAGCGAAATCTATCTATAATCTCGAAACCTTTTCAAGCGAGACCCTGTTTTAGGTCAAATTTAACATGTTTTAGTCTGAATTTTAATCCGAAACTTTGTAGGCTTTGTTAAAACTCAGTTTTACACGTTATATTCTGAAATCAGACCATTTCGACCATTGGAACTAGTTCAGATCAGAAAAGTAAAAGAAAAAGTGAGTAGAAATAAGAAAATCCGGTAGAATCAAGCTGCTATGGTATGAACTCCTCGTCCTTAGCTCTGATACCACTTGTTGGACCGTTGTATGACCGTTAACCGTCAGTTAAGGCAGTTCATCTTTGAGTACGAAGGCGGAATCAACGTAAACAAAGTCATAACAGCTCTAATCCTTTTAATCTTTCTTTTCTGATTAATATGAGTGCTTGTACAAGGTTTTCTGATACAGATCCTTCAGCACTTCGTCACACGTACAATGACAACTCTGATCGATATCGCTTCAAATGACCAACACATCTATATATAGAGTACAAGATTTCGCTTGAGGCAGTCTGAAGCGATATCATGTGTTCTTGATTTCGCTTCAAGCATTCACATAACCTCTTCAAGCGAAATCTCATGTTTAAACCTTAAAAACCCTAACTTAAACCCTATTGTGTAATCATTCAAACAAACTTAGACACAAGACCTAATGCAGACGAAGTCAACAGACATTCCATGCACTAACATTATGGACATTTGAAGGTGTCAAGATCGCTTACTACAAGTCAACAAACCCATTCGCTTCATCATCGGTATGTATATTTGTTGTTTTGCAGGTGTGATACAAAGGTCTGTAGGTATAGAAAGGAAAGTTTCAAATGATACAACAAAAGTTGTATATACCAAAATAGTTAGAGACTTGTGATTTCTTTATACTTTTGTGTATTGTAATTTTTTTCATAAATGTAATAAGCATTTTTTTTCTTGATTTTTATCATATTTTTATGTTTTATCCAACTTAAATTGTTCAACCCGTGTATCACACGGGTAGATAACCAAGTACAATAATAAATATTTTTGATAATTTTTTTATTAGTGACACATTTCCGACAAATAAAAAAATAAAATATAAAAATCTAATTTTTTTGTTACGCATTTCCTACGAAAAAACATAAAAAATCATGTATTTGTTGTGACGCATTTCCGACAAACAATTTTTTTTAAAGAGTAAAATACTCGTATAGTCCCTGTGGTTTGTCAAAATTTCACCTTTAGTCCTCAACTTTCAAAAATTACACTCTTGCTCCCTATGGTTTGACCGGTTGTTACTCGGATAGTCCTTGAAGAGGATGGAGGTTCGTTTTCTCAGTTAAGCGAGTGTAAAATTACAAAAATACCCTTATCATTAAAAATATTAACTTCATCTTCATCCCCAACCCAAACCACTTGTGTAGTTACTGTCAACAGCTCCAAGGACAAGAAGATTTGTCTTTGTGTTTATGTGTAAAGATTTTGTGTTTCTTGAAGTTTGAAGTGTATTTTCATCCATTGATTTAAAAGGATGTGAGCAATGGATCACCTTAGGATTGTGATCCATGTGATGGCTAACCAAGCATTTTGATTGGCTAACATGTTTATATTTGAAAGTTATTTATTTAACATATGCCTCCATCACATTCTTTTTAATTGAAATTGGAATCTATAAGTTTTATTATTGTTACACATAAAGTATCAATATATTTTATAAAACATTTTTCTAAACTATATATTTCAAAAATTGTATTCTATATATTATATACATGGACGAAGTATTTTTTTTAAATCTTATATTTATTATACAATTCCTATCGTATAAAACCAAACCGGACTGTAAGACTTAATAATACATATTATATTAATGCTGCTCAATACATATATGATTACAGATGAGCTTGCTACCGAACGTACCGGCATCGAAAATCGCTAATATGGCTACCGGTACAGAAAACGTTCAGTATGGTATTATATGGTACCTTATCTGCACTGGTATTTGAAAGTAAAATTTAGTAAAATATTGATACCATACCGAACTGAAAGTACCGGTATTGAAGACGCCAAATAGCGGGTACCGAAAACAATTCGGTACAAATTTAAATATTTAAAATATGGTAATAATAAAACTAGTTAAATATTTAAATATAGTAATAAATTTTCCGTAACAAATGCGTAGCAAGTTGCTACACTTTTCCTACGCAGTAATTAATAATAAAATTGATCAAACATTAAAATATAATTTAAGTATAATAATAAATGTTTCGTCACAAATGCGTCGCAAGTTGCTACACATTTCAGACGCAATAATTAATAATAATATTAGTTAAACATTTAAATATGATCCGAATATAATAATAAATGTTTTGTCAAAAATGCGTAACAAGTTGCTACGGATTTCTGACGCAACAACTAATATTTAAATGAATTCAACATATAAATATAATTCCAACAAATAAATAATAGTTTCATCGGAAATGCGTAGCAAGTTACTACGCATTTTCGACGCAATAGTTAATAACGACAATAATTAAACCTTTAAATATAAATCAAATACAAATATAATGCATCCGTCGTAAGTGCGTAGCAAGTTGCTACGCATTTCCGACGCAATACTTAGAATTAGTTTTTCTATCGCTATTGCGTCACAAATTGGCCAAAAAAATCAAGGTTTTCTTTATGTAGGAAATGCGTAGTAAATATGTTAGAATTTGTGACACATTTTTTTGCGTAGGAAAATTCTGTAGCAAAATGACCACTTTTCTAGTAGTGAGATTTTGCATGATCCTCCCTCTTCAGGATGATGAATGGTGCATCGGTTTTCAGAACAGTAACCTTAAAGAAAAAACCAGAAAGGAACTAACTTTGTTAGGAGGTAGTGTTTATATTCTTCTGTTAACAACTAAAACGGGTCAATTTGGGTCGAGGAAAAACGGGCTGGGTCGAGTTGAACCGTCAATCATTTACTTAATCTCATAAATAACTTAATTTGATGACTGTTATTATTATAGGAGCCATTGTTTTGAATAAATCATTTTAAGAATATTGTTAAAACTTGTTCATGTCATGGGGATATCTCTTTTTACCCGAGCTTTTCATTTTAACCCGAGTGAACCGGCCGCCTCACATGAATCGATGAATTTGGCTCCTGTATAGTAGTTTTCATTTTTGGTTCAGTTGAACCAATTTTATTTAGTTTTAGCCCAATGGAATCTGAATTACCAAGTGCATTTTGACTTTTAATAGTCAAACTTACATTTCTTCAAAATAAAATTTGAGCATATAGTTTATTGTTTTTTTAATTTAAACAATGCTTTGGATTCATATACTTTGTGTAGATCAAAACTCAAAATAGTACTTCCTTCTACAATCAATGCAATTCTTGTCAGTTGTGAAGTTAGAATAGACACCTTTGACTACTGAAAGTCAAATCTGAACTATATGAATATATTTGAGCAGTATCATTTTAATTCGGTGTAGATTAGTATTGGGTTTAATCTGAAATTTTCCATTTTCTTTTCTTTATGCAGATATTGTTCTATCAGATAAGTTGGTTACATACGATGTGGAGAACAAAGTAATCGGATGGACTGATTATGACTGTAAGTAAAATGTTTCGGCTGACCAGTTTAACCCGCTTAATTAAACGGTTCATGTCCCGAGTTGACACATTCAATCCATTTAATAATATAGGTTGATAAGGCCAACCCGTTTAAACCCATTTCATAAAACATGTTTACAACCCACCAACCCGTTTACAACTTTATTACAAACCATCAACCTGCGTGACTCGTTTAGATAAATGGGCTCACAGATTGTGTTCGGTTTACATGTTTTTAAGTGTGTATGGGTTGGGCTGGTTTCTTCGACACAAATAAAGATATAGGTCGTATTTAGGTTCATCAGTTCTACCAGCCAACCCGACATAATTGACACCCCTAGTATCTAGTAGCCGAAGAAAGCTGATTATTTGATCATCATTTTTAATGAAATCTGTTCCGACACTATGGTGTGTCAATTTGGAATCATTGGGCAGCAGTTAAACGAATGCTTAGATATCTTCATGGTACAAGTAGTCATGGCCTTTTGATATCCCGATCTTCGTCTTCCACCTTACATGCTTATACATATGCCGCATTTAATTCCTTGAGTGCCTTCTCTGATGCTGCTGATGCTGATTGGGCAGGTTGCCCAGATGATCGTCGATTCACGGGGGGATATGCAATATATCTTGGATCAAATTTAGTTTCATGGTCTGCACGAAAGCAGAAAACTGTATCATGGTCCTCTACGGAGTCTGAATACAAGGCACTAGCAGATATGGTCGCATAATTGACTTGGCTCGAGACTTTGCTTTCGCGAACTTCATGTTTTAGTGAAATCTGTTCCAACACTATGGTGTGGCAATTTGGGGGCTACATATCTATCTGCTAATCCAGTGTTTCACGAGCGTACAAAGCACGTAGAAGTTGACTTTCACTTTGTTAGAGAAAAGGTTGCTCAAAGGAAATTATCGGTTCCGTTTATTTCAACGAATGATCAGATAGTTGACGTCTTTACCAAGCCTCTATCAACTCAATGATTTCTCATATTGAAGTCCAAGTTAAGATTCGATGCCCGACCTTAGCTTGAGGGGGAATATTAGATGATATATTATATATATTATAATATAATTAGAGGGCCCTTGATGTAATTATATTGTCTATATATGCATTGTAACACCTAAATCGTAACATACAACAATACGTTCTTGTTACCAAAGTTAACTATTCATTAATAATCAATTTTGGTACTCGTGCGGTTTCAGGCTCGTCAAGCATCAAAGTGAAAGATGAAGAATCCGGAAATGTGTATGAGGTAGGTGCCCAAGATATTTCTTCTTCACATTATAGACGCAACTCGAGAATGGTTTTGGGGTTGCTCTTCGTCCTTGTAGCTGCTTGCTTGATCAACTAGACCCCCAAATATGGGATTGTATTTGCTTAAAACCCATGAGAGACCAATTGGGTTTTTGGGTCATGTATATATTCTTCAAGATGTATATATTCATTACCAATTGTTTGGTTGTATGTAGTTATTTTGTTAGCATCTTTGTGTTGTGTAGAATTTGTTAAAATTTCGTTACAATTGAAATTTGATGGTAAATGAATTGGAAATGATGAGTTTTTAGTTTGGGCTGTAATCTATGTAATACTAATTAGGTGGTTGCCGTTCTAAAACAAACTAATTAAATGGTTAAACCTAGGGCTGGCATAACGGGTCAACCGGATCTGTTAAGACACGAACCCGAAACACGTAAACACGAACACGACACGAAATCTTATCGTGTCATATTTTCGAAACACGAACCTGTTAATAAACAGGTTACACGAAACAACCTGTTAAGACACGAAAAAATTACCAACGTATTATGACATGAACACGACCTGTTAAGACACGAACATGATCTGTTTAAGACACGAACACGACCGAATTGGGGAAGCTATGAACCAAATTGGGAAGGGTGGTATTTGTGAGAGATTTAAAAATTAGGGTTTGGATTGTGGAAAAAGAACCGCGTGTGTTTGTGTATAATTCATCCTAAGTCCCACAATTGATGACCCCATGTCCACACCCACATATAATATTTTTTTAATTTTTAATTATTAACATGTACTTAACGGGTCTTAACAGGTTAACATGTTTTAACTTGTTTAAATATGAAACATGCTAAGGTCTTATCGTGTTGACCTGTTTTAGACACGAAACCTGTTAAGATCAAACACGAAACATGATAACTTCATGTAGGTTCGTGTCATGTTATCGTGTTCGTGTTAGAATTGCCAGCCCTAGTTAAACCAATCTATGTAACACTAATCCGGAAAGACCTTAACATTGCATAAGGGGAAACTATTATTTCTGATAACCAACTTGGCCTATAGACCCTTCCAACTAATAAATAAATTGGATGTTTTTTGGATACTGATATGCACAAAATGCAACATATAAATTATATCAAACAAGACACAAAATCAACCCTTTTTATGTACTAATGTTGAAAAAAAATGTGTTTCTTTGTATACTTTTGATTTTCAGGACTAAATGGGCTTAAATGTACAAAAGGAACAAATTAACGACAAAAAAATCAACATAAATACAAGAAAGAGGAATTGACGCAACATGCCTACCCTCCAAGCTACACCTCAAGACCAAAACAACAAACCAGAAAACAAGGCCGGGGTCGTGCCACCAAGACATGGGGTTGTGCCCCACTCTAGAGTCCATGCAGAACAAGACACACAAAGCAGACAAGAGACACGGGGCCGTGTCCCATGGACACGAGGCCGTGTCCCATGGACATGAGGTCATGGTCAACTCCCGGATATGTAGAATCTCCCAAAGGACCCACAGTACTAATCACGGGGCTGTGTCTACTGACACACCGGATCGTGTGTGCATACGGACTAACACAGATCAATAAATGAAGACAAAGAAAGAAGGGCATGGGGTCGTGCCCCCTGGGCACGAGGCCGTGTAAGGAGTCTATTTCTAGCTATAAATAGACATGCTTGGCTCACTTCCAACTCATCCCTTGGCAAACCATTTCTCTCCACTTGCCACCATTCCACCACCACTATTGTGAATCCAGGATCTTGATGAATTCCTTGACCGTTGAATGCGAACTGACACGCGAAATGTGGGGAATCCAATCACGTGTGTGGACAGAAGACGAGGATGTAATTATTAATGATTTCGATTACTGATTTGACAGTGTATACAACGAGAAATCAAACGGGCAGAGCTTCGCCTGAAGAATACCAAAAATTTCTAAATGTTCAAGACCCTACTCTTCTATTTATAGGCAACCTCTATCCGGATGACACAACCTAGCGGATGGACTCCATCCGGACGGATGGGCCTCTATCCGGACGGATGGACTAACATAACTAACCAAGTTTCCGGATGAACCTTTACTCCATCCGTCCGAATGGACCTGATGTCCATCCATACAGATGGGCTTTAGTATGCACCAACTTGTCTTTTTCCTATTTCAGCACTGGTCTTGTGACACCTGATTCAGCTACGATATGTGATTGACGCAGGCGATAGACATATGCACTCACAGACTCCCCCTTGGATATTTTTGTAGTCAATCTCGTAGCTTTCTATCTTCTTTCTGAGACTTCCATAAGTCTTTGACATCATCAACAACCACAGACTCCCTCTTTACTCTAAAAACTCTATCTACTCCCCATTTCAATTAGCTCAGGTTCCCCCTTGCTTTAAGCTTCCGTGCTTTTAGCTACTGGATCGACAACTGGCTACTATCTCCTCCACAATCATTATCTGGCTCTTTGAATTCATACTCCCCCTTGCTTCGAGCTTGTCTTCAGACTCCCCCTTAAGCTCAGCTATTGTGACACTTGTGTCACTTCAACCATCATACAAATACCAAACCAATGAAATATTGTATTTCATACTTGGCATTTGTATAAATATGTGTATCGTTTGCACATATCAATTCTTGTTCGATTTCGAGCTCTAAATCGTTTTCTGGAAGGTTATACGCAAACTGATGCGTAAATATAACCAGTTTAATGCAACTGATATTCACCAATTTACACATATTTTAGTCCTCCATTTAAAAATCCCCATTTTATGCGTTTTCGGCCGTAAAACCGTTAATCGGATACTTAATCATGTATACTTTTGTTTACAGGCCTAAAACTACATACCAAACAAGAAGATGATGAAAACGAGGACTTTCCGAGCAAAACGACAAAGCTGCGAAGATTCTGTGAAGATTCTGACCTGGGCGTTTGGCACGACCGTGCGGATCCAACAATAGGACTCTGCTCAGCAATGCACGCCAGTGCGATCAGGAGTGCAAGCCTTTCTCGGAGAGGAACGATCGTGCGGATGGAGGCACTCCCGTCCAACCCCGACGTCCAAGCCCAGCCCGGAACTGCACCACCAGTGCAGCTGCACGTGCAACCATAACCCGGAGATACACGATCGTGCCACGAACGGAACGGACGTGCGACTGTGAAGACTGGTCAAGATCTGATGATGTCATGCGGTATGGTGAACAGTGATTCAAAAAGTGAACGGTCGTGCACTTTATTGGCACGACCGTGCGATCACAAAATGTTATAAAAAACAGACAACAACATTCTGTTCGTAATTCTGGATATTTTGGGAGCTCTTTAGGCGATTTTCAGGCTCCGGAGGCACTAGCTTTCACCCGGATTCAAGCCACATTGTGCCGATTAGCTCCGTTATCATCCGGATTCTTAATCTAGTGCTTGTTTATGGTTTGATTATCTAATCTTTCCATAATTTTGTTAATGTTTCAAGCATTTAGATTAATGTTTTATGTATTATTGTAAGCCTTTGGGAAAAAACACTACAATCCCTTGCTTAATTATAACCATTAGTATGTTAATTATGTTTGTATTGATACTTGGAAGCATTTTCTATGTTAATCTTTGATGATTAGTTTGCAACCTTGCTTATTGTTGTTGATTTCTTGATTATAAGTAATTATGTTGGATGATTAGTATATGGTTAGTTGAGATAGTTGAAAGATGAAGCTTAATTAATCATGTATTAGTAGACTTTGAACATGCTTAACTTGTTTAACTTGTTTAACTTGTTTAAAATGTGTGCACCATGATACTAGAAATGGTTAGTGGTTTAATAAAAGGTAATTATTGTTAATCAAGAAAGCTTTCCGTCACTTAAGGACCTTAACGGGTTAAATGGTGTTGTTATGAATTCTTGCCATGAATTGTTAGCTTAGTTAGTAGTTTAGGCCAAAATTGTTATCTTGGTGAATTTATGTGCAAGATTTGTAAAATGAACTCGGTTGTGATTTAATCTAGTTTATGCTTGTCTCGGTGGTTGCATTGTGTTTATCGGTGTCACTTTCCTTGATTAAGTGAGGTTAGAAAACTCCTAACGGATGACTAACTTATTTTTAGGGGATTTTCATAGACATTTATCAATTGCACGATAAAGAACAATTTTAGGTGGTTAAAGTGTGTTTATCGTTTTAGATTTCCGAATGATTGTCATGTTAGGATTCTCGAAAGGGATACTAATTGTTTTGAAAATGGAGAATTGACCAAATGTTTCTAGTGACAAAACCGACTTAGTTCACATACTTTGGTTGTGTATAAAGCAAGGCTATATATCTATTTTCTTATTTGGAGTCTACTATGTTTTTATAAATATTTGTTTATGCTTATTTTAGTTTTTATAAAATCACACAACTTATCTTTCTTCCGTTAATTTAATGACAAAGGTCTAGTATTATTCCTCCACCCACTTCCTTGGATCGATACTTGGTTCTTACCGATACTTTACTGCATATATGACGGGGTACACTTGCCTCTTTCGTGTGTGTTTTGATGTTGAAGTATAAATCACTTTTATAAATTTAAAACCGAATTGTGTGTAATTTCATTATAAAAATATGTATATACGTGCACACACCAAGTTTTTGGCGCCGTTGCCGGGGATGTGGCGAGCTTTAGGAACGGCCCGAGTCATTATTTTATCGGTGTACATACTTGTGAATTTTTGTGAATATTTTCGTGATTATTTATTCCTTTATTTATTTGTTAATATTTCTTGTTTTTAATTCAATTTATTCGTTTTCAAGATTATTTTGTACACTTGTGATTTTTTTTATTCCATTTATTTGTTCGAATTCGGACTCATTATTTATTTATTCTTTGAGTTTTCGGCTCCGAAAAATTATTTTCATACTAGCCGATTCGATTTTTTTTATTCGTTTTGATTTTTATAAAATTTCGGGCCCATTTATGAATTTTTATAAAATTTCCAGCCCATTTTTATAAATATTCTGTTTCATTTCAGCAAAAAAACAACATTATTATATCAATAAAATATTCATTGTGTCATTTTTTCGTTTGCAGGTTGATGTCCTCAACCCCCGCTCCCGATCCTGTTGAGCCGTCAAACGAACCCGAGCGTGATCTAAGGAGACGTATTCGTGATAGATCCCGCGCGGTAGCGCTGCTACTCGCAGCTGGTGAGCCGGAGCAGGTTGTCACACCCCGACCACGTAAAACAACAAAACGTGGCGGAAACGTCGTGGAGTGTTGTAACAGAATCATTGTTTCATAACACATGGAAATTGAAATATTGTTTTATTGATTAAAAGAGTTACAATGTCTTGACAATCAAAGAAATATAACATAAATAACTAGTCTTGCATCTTTTATTGTCACTAAGGCCCAAGTCCGCCTAAGTGTATCTTGATACATCCTATGCATTATATCCTGAAACACATGTGAAAATAGGTACGTCAGCATAAAAGTGCCTGTGAGATACATAGGTTTTGTGAAAATAGAATTCATGACTTATGTTTAAGAAAATGTTTAGTCATGAACCTTGTAATTTGCTTTGTCTTGTAAATCATTTGAAAAGTGGTAAAATCAGATGATATGTATAAATAAGAGAATAAAGTATGGTTAAATAAATAACCAAGTAAAATGAGTTTGTATAAGATAAGTTGTTTTGTAAAACAATGTCTTGTGAAAAGTATGTTATTTGTATACAATGTTATATGTCCAAATTTAAATGATTCAAATAGCGCTACGATATGTAATACCATACAATCACTTATATATAGGAAGTACCAGCGGCGTATCTACCATGCTTGTATCATATTACACACGCCTCGTTACTTAAATCACTTACTTAAACCAAACCAACAATGTAAGATGTCTATGTTTAAACCAATTGCCAAACGTATTGAATAATATGTCAAAATGTTTATGTCAAGATGTAAGTCATGTAATGTATAACCAATGTCAATAATGTTTATGTGTTAAATGTAAATCATGTAATGTGTAACCAAAATGATATGTATGGCTAGTGAAATATATCAACTAAACCATATGCACAAAAACAAAGTATTGAAGTAAAACATGGTTCAAATCAAAGCTATGTTTTGTGGAACAAATGCATGTTATACTGATATAAACATCTATGCGGTATTGTGAGAATGCATACATCCAAGCCTTGAGACTGTGGCGATAAACCCTTAAACAAATTAAAGGTTTATCTAAGTTATGTATATCGAATTCGGTCATTCCTTTCATCCAAACCTACCCAGGATGTCCGGAACGGGAGTTGTCAATTCCTATGGTACCACTACCTACTAACGAACGGCGTGATCGGTGTTAATGAATGTATATTGATCCATCAAAACAAACCAAATATCATATCAAAATGTAAGCATGTGAATGAAAAATAAATGTACTAAGTATGATGAACATACATAGCATGTAATGTAATGTAAAACAATGTACTAAGTACGCACACAATGGGCATACATAGCATAGAATGTAATGTAAAATAAAGTACTAAGTACGCACAGAATGGGCATACATAGCATAGAATGTAATGTAAAACAATGTACTAAGTACGCACACAATGGGCATACATAGCATGAAATGTAATGTAAATCATGTACTATAAATGTACTAATGAACATAGCAAGTATATGATGTGAAAACATGGAAAGCATGAAAGTAACAAGTATGCACATGTGTTCCACCCCAAAATGTTTGGAAAACAGTAAAAGAGGGGTCTATGTACTCACTTGAGATTGCTTAGTAGTCCTTGAGTAACAACCAAACAATGCTAGAGATCACGGATATCAAACGGCACCTAATATAGGTAACTACATTAATAAACCGGACCTAAATCGGAAGATCGGATAGAATGAGGGCTCGTAAACCAAATGAGTATGGGAACTCATGTAGTATGGTTTAACAAAACCTACATACTAAATGAAACCTAACCTAAGTGCTTACGACCCATTACGACCCGTTTAGGTAGCTTATGCTACTTTAACGCGTCGTTCGCGTGAAACGCGTTCGGAAAGCCTAACTAGTCCTATGATAAGTAAAATATGCCTTAACATGTCTAATATTGTTACCAAATCAATTTAGATACCAAAATTTATGTTACATATGCTTAAAGTGAATTTTGGCGTAAAAAGGGCATTTTGGTAATTTACCTAAGGCATATAAACTACCTATCATACAACTACTTAAATGAAGCGACCATAAGGTATAACCTCGGAAGGTTATGCCCCATATACTATGGTCACCTAATGTATTTGGTCGGATCCTAAAGATCGACCAAACGGGTCGGGTTCGAAAGTATAAGCGATTGTTTAGATCGCTTACCTTACGACCCTATATAAGCACTAAACTAAAAGTGACGAGCTAAGCATGTTAAAACATGCTTAACTAAGTTTAGAAAACAGGTTTGGTATCAAAACAAACGGTTTTGATACCTAAGAGTAGTTTGGTTACAAAACACGCAAGAATGCGCATTTTGGCCGAAACTACGGCTCGTCACTGAGCCTAGATAACGTGGTAATCAGTAGGTATATTCACTAGGGACTATAACCATCGTGATTACAATCACGTTGCGAAGTTCAAACGAACTTCGCATTGACCATAAACTGGTCAATGCAGAAACTCAAACAAAGTTTGACTTTCGGACTCGAAAAACAATAAAAGAACGAAGGAACACTTACAAAGGGTCCCCGCAAGATTGATAATCCAAGTATTCTTAGGTATGAGGTGATGAAACACCCCAACTTAGAGAAATCTCAGATTTCAAGTGGGTTTTGCAAAGAAGGGAGTTGGGTATTTATAGATTCCGGTTCACCGTTAGGATCGTTTCTTGGAGAAGAGGGAATGATCACATCCCTACACTTGTTGGAATGTTGTGGTAGCTCATTTTGCCCCACCACAAGAGTTTGACACATGGCATTGGCCTTTGGAGGTGTCTAAGGGCTGTTAACAGCTGAAAAATGACTTTTGCTGATCAGAAGGGGCCTCGCGTGACGCCAAGGGGGCTAGGTGTCACGCTAAGGTCCCCCTGATCAGCAAACACTTTCCAATGTTTTCATTTCAATCCCCGTTGTGTATTAAGGCCATTTCCAACATGTTTAAGGCTCGTTAAGCCATTTTCAAGGCCCTAAAATGATTCCTAAACATTGTGGACATGAAACATGCTCAAAATATGCCGGATGTTGGCTCGTTTAGTCGTACGACCGCGATGTTTGGTTAATTACGACGGAATGCGCATAAGCACGAAAAACGATCCAAATTGCGTGACGAATGGATTTTTCTTATGCCAAACACTAAAATAAAATATTTTAGTGCTTTCATAAATTTTTTTGGATGTCCGGATGTATTCAGAACATAAGTTATGCGCGAAAGTGCAAACTTGTGCACTTTTTTACGCTTTTAGTCCCTGAATGACCCAACAGTTTATTTTAGCACACCGAACCCCTCAAAGCCTATTTCTAAGCTATGTGAAGGATATTTATGGTACGTTTAACTTATGGTCATGTTCCAGAATGTTCGTTACAATTCAAATTGGCATACTTTCGCAGTTTGTCAAGTTTAGTCCCTGTAAGCGAATTAACGTGTTTTTGACATACCAAAGCCTTCAAAACTTATTTCTAAGTTATGTAAAGGTTATTTAAGGTATGTTAAGCCTATTTCACTATTCCGGAGTGTTCGTTGCATTAAAATGGTTATATTTACGCATCAGTGCGCGTATAACCTTCCAGAAAGCGATTTAGAGCCCGGAATCGAACTAGAATTGATATGTGCAAATGATACACACATTTGTACAAATCCCAAGTATGAAATACAATATTTCATTGGTTTGGTATTTGTTTGATGGTCGCAGTAACCTAGGTGTCACACAGGTGGTACCCGCTGAAGGCGAGGGCTCAGGGGCAACAGGAAACCGAATCATGGCAGACGACGAGCGACCTTTGAATGACTCGAATCAGCCCCATGGGGCAGGCCTGGAGCCGTGTATCCTACAACCAACTATAGATGCACCTACTTTTGAAATTAAATCTAGTATTATAAATATGGTGCAGAATTCGGTGCAGTTTGACGGGCTTGAGCACGAGGATCCCGGAAGACATATTGCTGCTTTTCTCGCTGTTTGTTCGACGTTCAGGATTAGAGGTGTTTCAGAGGATGCAGTTCGGTTGAGGTTGTTTCCATTCTCACTGCGTGAGAAAGCTAGAGCTTGGCTTATGTCACTTCCAGCTGGGTCCATCAGGACCTGGAATGAGTTGGCGGAGCTGTTTATGCAAAAATATTTTCCACCTGAGAAAACAACCAAGCTACGGAACCAGATTGTGACCTTTCGCCAAGATGAGGGAGAGTCGTTGCACGTGGCCTGGGAGAGATTTAAAGATTTGTTAATTGATGTACCACATCACGGCTTCTCCAAATGATAGCTGGTCTTGACAATCTATCAAGGGCTTAGTTAGAACACGCAGGAGAGATTAGACGTGAATGCAGGAGGCGATCTAGGAACAAAGACGCCGAATGAAGCGTATGATATCATTGAAAAAGCTGCGTTGAAGTCTAGCTCGTGTCGAGAAGGAGATAGAGGCCAGGCAACAACATCATCATCATCGTCTCGCCCAGGAGTTCACGCTGTGGACGACTACACGACCATTACTGCACAAATCTCGGCTCTTTCAGCGAAATTCGATAAGTCCCATATAGCTGCGCAAGCTGGTTCAGGGTGTGACCAGTATGGAGTGTCACATGAGCCTGGTGCATGCTTTCAGGGAGTCGTGTATGAGGGCCATGAAGAATTGGATTTTGTGAGTAATCAGGTAAGGCCGCTGTCACACCCCTAATTTTCCACGTGTCACCGGTGGGCCCGGTGGGGAGTATCATGACGTAGTTGATATCATTATAGTCAAACAACACAATTTAAAAACACAGCGGAAGCAAAAGATAAATATATTACAATCCGATTCATAAGTAATATCAATTATTACAACGGAATGTAAGTTGGATCCACAGGCGGATCTTAAAACAGAAAGGTAACATTGTTCAACAGACTTTAGGCATCTAGAACTTGCGAGATTCCCTATTGACGCCCTGAGCTCTCAGCCAATTACGTATAGTACCTGTCACTTAAACTTTTGGGAAAATACGTCAGTTTACCCTGGTAAATACAACTCAACTGACTCATTTTGAAAATGTTTTAGAAAATTGATTTGAATGCACATGGCATAAAACTTTTATAGCTTGGGACAATTATATAAAAATAATCTTGTATACAGATTTACATGTTCGTTATACATTTAGGGCCCGATGTAGAAACCGAGTCAAGATTAACAAACACGCCACAAGTATAGGCCCACAAGAGAGTGAGATACCGTTTCTCTTATGCAACTGTCAGGTGTACGCCTACACCCCGTGCATAAGATGTGGCCATTTTATAATACAATGATGCCAAGGATATCCGGGACATGGTCATTAAACCCCAATGGCTTTTATTTCAAACAATACAGATTAAAGCAGCTTACCTCAATAATTTAATCACAATACGATCAAACATTCAATACCCGACCAAGCGGTATTATTATAATACCGTATCCCAAGCCCGTATATCCTAATCAGCAAGCACAAGTACTTCTACTGGGGCTCTTAATCTGGAACGAAGGTTTTTATTTACCTATTAGATTCCTAACGAGTCTTGTTTAAGTATTTAACTTAGACCGGTTAGTTTTAAGGAAAGGTTTACGGTTTAAACGAAAGATTATGCGAAGACCGGATTAGAATGTGGTTTAGTCCCAACAAGTTTGAATACTTGTTTAATATGGGTAAACTAAACACATTCTGGATTTTGAGATAAAAGTGATAAGGTTTGACCCGTTTCGGCTAATTTATGCAAACTAGTTACATAAGCCGATCCGAACGCGAAAAGGGCGTAACGGGTAACCACGAGAGTCATGAACGGATTTCCTAAGTTAATATGCCTTAAACATGTTGTGATATCAGTAGGATACCTTCCATTAAGCCCAAAACGAATTAAGGACCAATTTATGCCCCGTAGGGGTATTTCGGTCATTTTTAACGGTTATAAAAGAGATTAAATATTAATCTGAGTTACAGGTCTGATTAAATTAGTAAATATACTTAACTTAATAAGTTATAATAGTGGGGTATCATATATATGTGAAATTTATTAATTATAACCATATTATGCACCGTAGGGGCATTTTGGTAATTTCACATAGGCTTAAAAGGCCAAAACTGGAAATCTGAGTCTAAAACTTTTGCTTACTGTTAAAATATAAAAAATTTACTGAATATATCAGTAGGCATCAACCCTTATATGTTTAAAATAGTTTTGATACATACTGTGCATTAAACCGCTTAAAAAGGCGATTTGGAGCCATTTCCGGGTTTTCAAAGGAAAGCCGATGATTTTATTATTCCAGAAGGCTTAAAATATTTTATTTCTCATGTTAAATCAGTAGAAAAAGGTTTGGCATCAAAAGGATTTGTAAAACTCATTTTATAGCCCCAAAGGGCAAAACCGTCAATTACCGAATTATAGCTAGAACCCTATGTTATGCTCAGCCTAAAAATAAATAAAAATCTTCAAAAATTCCAAAATATTATTTTATATCAGTAGGTAAAAAGTTTGGTTTCAAAAATGGGGTTTAGATAGGCTTTATGCTAATTAAGCCGTTAAATTAATAAAAAGCTTTCTAATTACGCTATTGAGCATAACTCCTAATCTAGACCTCAAACTGATGTCAAATTTTAGGGACAAGTTTATAATTCAGTAGTGAAGGTTTCTATCCTCTCACATTTTCAAAAATATCGTTTTAAGGTCCAAAGGGCATAACGGTCAACATTTAGGCATATAACGGAAACACGCATGAACTAGGATTTCTATGGAACCAAGTTGTATAACCTCGGATGGTTATACTAACCTTTAATATGGTCCTAAAGGAATCCTAAGGCATATCTAAACTAAGCTAAATCGGGTCAGAACTGAAAGTCAAAGCAAAAGTCAACTTCTGCGACTTTTGGTTCCGAACCGAGTCTATACTTAGAATTGTCGGGTTGAACATGCTTAGACATGTTCAACTAATATTTACCAAGTTATTAATGTGGCAAAACTGATTTTATGACTTTTAATTAATAGTTATGCATTTTATTTAAAATTAACCCGTTTGACTTTCATTTGACCCGACAATTAAACAAAGTACACGTGGTAATTAGGAGGCGCCCTTTTGAGGGTTAATTACCTACCTAATTACAGTCACATAGCCATGTTCGTTGTGAACCATGGCTTAGCCGTTTAAAAGTCAAAGCGTTTATCGAAACGCTTGACTTTTCGGCTTTAACCGCTAAATAATTAAACTAAACGCGAAAGGGGACTTACAAAGGGTCCAAGCAAGGAGGGTTGATCCTAATTTCTCAGGTATGAGGAGCAAAGTCCCCAACTTAGAGAATTCAAGATCAAGTGTGGGTTATGAAGGAAGTGGGGAAGGGTATTTATAGGTTTTTGAGGACCGTTAGGATCGTTCCTCGTAAACCGTGATTGAATCTGAACCCTACACATATTACCCATGGTTTTATAAAGAATGGGCAGCCCCTAGTTTCCAAAAAAACCATTTACAATTGATAGAAACTGCTGGAACAGGCTGTTTACAGCTGTTTAGCAGCAAACAGCACTTTCATATATGGCAGAAATGCCCCCTGTGAGCTTTTATGGTCACTTTAGGCACGTTCAAGGCCCGTTAACCTCATTTTAAGGCCCCACTATGATGTTTAAACATAGGGAACACGAAATATGTTCAAAAACATGTCGGATGTCGGTTCCTTTGGCCGTATGGTCACGTAGTGCTTCGAATTACGACAAAACACGGACGAACGCTAAAAACGGTCCAATTTACGCGAAGAGTGGAATTTTATCCTGCCACACACTAAAATAAAATATTTTAGTGCTTACATAAATTTTTGGGTGTCCGGGGATATTCAGAATGCGAGTTATGCGCAAAAGTGCAAACTTGTGCACTTTTTGACACTTTTAGTCCCTGCATGACATAAAAGTTTATTTTTGCGTACCAAACACCTCTAAACCAATATCTAAGATATATAAAGGATAAATAGGGTATGTTTAACTTATGGTTATATTCTGGAAGGTCCGATTCTATACGAATCGACATACTTTTGCAGTTTGACGCAATTAGTCCCTTAATTGCGCAAAGTAGCGCGAAATGCCGTTTAATGATATCTAAGCCTTCCATGGCCCATAATAATCATTCCTAAGCATATATTTAAATATTACTATGCTCCTGTTTGCTTAAATGGTCACCGAATAGCGTAGATTAAAAAGTTGACGCTTTAGGCCCCTATATTGCGCAATCTTGCGCATTTCATCATTTATTAGCATTGAAGCCTCATCTAATCCATATTAGGCATCCTTGAAAGTATTATTAAACATTACGATGCTTCGGGTTTGCTAAAAGGTCATTCAGAGGTATAATTAAACATATTGACACTTTTAGTCCCTCTAACTTGCAAAGTTGCGCGTAACTTTACTTATAGGCATAAAAACCTTAGACGGCCATTATTTGGCATTCCTGAGAGTTTAATTAAATATTATGAAGCTCCCGGTTTGTTAAAAGGTCACTCAGAGGTAAGAATTAACATGTTGACGCTTTTAACCCTTCATCGCGCAAACTTTCAATTAATTATGCAAATGGCTACACTTAATCATCAAGTGGCACATTTGTGAATATAAACATCGTAAGAGGTTAATTAGAAACTTATTTTAGGTATGCTAACACCTCCGGTTCTTTCATAATCAAAGTTTTCGATTTTTCGAAAAATCAGTCCCTTAAATTCAATGTTTGACTTCATTAGGGTTTACTACACGTGTCAATACATCATTGGACGTGATTTTACGAGGTGTTACATCCTCACCCCCTTAAAAGAAATCTCGACCTCGAGATTTGCTAAAGTAATGGAAGTACTCTCTGTCGGACAGTGGATTTAACTTCCACAGCCTATTTGGGCCTCTAGAGGTATCCTAAATGACCTTTATAATAGGTTCATGTTTTCTTCCTTAGATTCTAATCCTGACGATCCTTAATCGATACGGTTTTCTTATCATATCATAGACACTCATATCATTATGTGATAATGCTTCTCGACTTATTGGTGAAACACATCCTTAATTCATTAGTATGGGTCGCATTGCGAGTTCCACCACGATCCATAAATATGTCTTAGTTTATAAGCTATTGAACTTTGAAGTATTCGATTTCCTCGAATGATCCCATGTATAGTCAGAGCTTAACTAGCCTGTTGTACAAAAAATTCAGTACACCCTTCTTAGAGCGATACTTTCAATTGAACCCTATTCCTTATTAAGGACTTAAGAGGGTTGCGACTTTTATCAATCCTCAATTTTCCGCTGACTACTGGAAACTTTCAGATGATTATGAATTTGTATGATCTTATTCGTTGTTTCTAAGGCAACTTTCAGATCCTAATAATTGAACTTACCAGTTTTCTGTCTAACGATAATTGTTTAACATTCTATCTATACAATGTCTCCAAAGAAGCAGCTTGATACTTATATATCAATTATTATAGAAGAGCTTATCTTAAGGTGAGATAGTTATTCCAACCATTGCTTGAATCTAATATTAAGGAATAGCTAATCCTTGCTGTTAGTCGATCAAATCAACGATCCTGGGCGGCTGATGACAATTCTTAATTGTTGCCTAATTAGGGTGGTGGTAATCAAATGCATAAGCAAAATGAACCGTCTTTCTTAATTAACTATACCGAATTCTCAGAATACTAAGTTAGGCTATATGAATCCTCTATTTTAAAACTTACTTAATCAGGGTTTCGATTATTCTCTAATTGGTGGTACTAATCAACATGGAGATTTCATAATACTGTAGCCCTAAGCGGGATGTTTAATCTTAACTCTACTCGCCTCTCAGGAGGTAAACAGGGTAATCTTGGAGAAGATAGTCAAAACGCAAGGAGGTTACAGAGATTTTCCAATTCTCAGGCTCCAGTTCATCCATTATTGCTTGTGTCAAATAAGTGACACATTTATGTTACAAGTTGTAGGATCGCGTGCTGACCCAAACGAGTCAATCGGAGGTGTTCTAATCCGTTTCAGGTGCGGAATAACAAGAAACGGACACGAATAACAGCTTGTTCTACTACATCTTGCCTTGTATATTGATTTCACACTGATTACAAGTCAAACGACACTTCGGCAGCAATTCGATACCGGAAACAAGACGTCTACAAATGATTTCGCCCAAGAGACCTATATATAGGCATGGGATTTCGCTCATATGACACATGTTCACAAGAGCGAAATCACCTAATTCATTTCGGGCGAAATCACCTTAAAGTCAAACTACAAAATATAACAATCTGATTTCGTGAATTATGCCATATTACTTTGTCTTCTTGTGTAATGATGCAATGATGATGTTATATTGATGATGTCATCATTGTATATGATGATGTCACACTTGTTCAGATCCGCAACGCAACTGAGACTCGATATAAGACGAAGTCGGCAGATGAATGCACTAACAGACTCCCCCTCAGATGTTGACGAGTCTTAAGTGTCGAGTCTTTTCAATCTTCAGTCTTTATCAGTCTTCGTGCTTCTTTCACTCTAACTGGCTCTATCCTATCTCCAATTCTCTTTCAAGATCTCTGGCTCCTAGCTCTTGCATCTTCAGACTCTCTTTCTCTAACAGACTCCCCCTCAACTTGTACTGGGATCGTAGTCTGGCTTTCACAGGTTCAGGTATCGTAACCTGATTCACCTGCATATTCTCTACCCAAAACATAAGTTTCATAAAAGATAAAATATAACAAATTTAGAAACTTTGCTAAACTCTTGAAAACACAACCCTGAATAAAAAGATTTATCATGTCAATTTCTGATGAACCACATGAAAATATATCATTTTCATTTCACACATTTTTTAAACAAACTTTCCAAAACCTGTTCGTCATGTTCAGCACTCGGAATTTTGAAAATCAGCTTTTCAACATCAGTTGTCTAAAATCTTTTTGAATTTTTCAAAATTTATGCTAAAATACATCGAAAATCTTTTTGGATTTTTATATAACAGAAATGAAATATAGTAAAGAAATATTTACAAACAATCTTTTTGTGAGTTTGCGTAAGAGGATCATATCAGTTTATGAGACAAATCACCAACACCGTTAAGCTTTAAACATTTTAAGTTCTAAACGATTCACTTAGATTGTCAGTATACTGGTCCACTTAAATTTTCACACAAAGTTCAACTGTTTCGAGATAGGAGATTAATGTTTTAAATACTTAAACTTATTCGCGTGTCCCACCTCAGAATATACTCCCGTATCCAGATCCCAATATTCAGTCTTACAGGTGAGTATACCTAGATGATATCTGTAAGGGGTTAAATTGCGAAACCGTGAGGGCTCAGGTCAGAACTTCCGTTCAGCAGAGAGATGACGGCTCGACTTTTGGTGGGTCCCCTTTAGAGGATCTTTTTTTACAACAGCATTAATTAGCAATTTTATTGTCTATTTTTGCTCAGGGCTGCGCTATTTTTCAAGCAAGTGTAAAGTATTCTCCGGGGACTAGGCCATTGCTTCCGCATTATCAGAAGTCCCAGATAATACCCCAGATATCACTAAGCATAAAGACCTAGTATCTCAGAAAGAGGGGTCCTTCAAACAAGATTTCGGGGGTTACCCATATATCCGAGAGATGTTACACACGACATAAGCAAGTTTGAAATTTAGGTTTATATCTCGTCACAATCTACTAAATGTTCAAAAACTGTAACAACTGTGCTTGTAATCACTATGAACAGTTCTGTTATCAATAAAACAATGTTATTTGATCCCAATGTTTGTTTGATTGTGTTTTACATTTTTTTCATGTTTTGACTTTTATGTAATTTCAAACTCTACATCGTTTTCTGGAGAGTTATACGCAAACTAGTGCGTAAACGTACTCAGTTTTATGCGAGAAATACTCCGGAACATCAACATATACTCAACATACCTTAAATAACCTTTACATAACTTAGAAATAAGTTTTGAAGGCTTTGGTATGGCAAAAACAAGTTAATTCGCTTACAGGGACTAAATATGACAAACTGCGAAAGTATGTCAATTTGAACTGTAACGAACATTCCGGAACATGACCATAAGTTAAACACACCTTAAATATCCTTTACATAGCTTAGAAATAGGCTTTGAGGGGTTTAGTGTGCTAAAATAAACTTTTGGGACATTCAGGGACTAAAAGTGTCAAAAAGTGCACAAGTTTGCATTTTCGCGCATAACTTACGTTCTGAATACATCTGGACATCCAAAAATTTATGTAAGCATGACTACATTATATTTTAGTGTTCGCCTTAGGAAAAATCCATTCGTTGCGTCATTTGGATCGTTTTTCGCGCTTATGCGCATTTCGTCGTAATTAAGCGAACATCGCGTTCGTACGACCAAACGAACCATCATCCGGCATATTTTTGAGTATGTTTTGAGTTCCCTATACTTTAACTTCATTTTAGAGCCTTGAAATGAGGTTAACGGGGTTCAAACGCATCGAAAATCGCTTAAACAAAGTGCAGGGACCATTTCTGCAAAATCTGCCAAAACAGGGGCCTAGCGTGACGCGAGGGTCCTTAGCGTCACGCGAGCCCCTATCTGGACCAGATTCAGTGTTTTTAACACAAGTTGCAACCAATTGATTCTTAACCACATGTTTTCACTTGCTTAGTCACTAAGATAAGGATGGAATTAAGCTTCCATAACCTTGCAACAAGTGTACGGACTAGATCTTTTCCCCTTTTCCAAGAAACGATCTCAACGGTTACCCGAATTCTATAAATACCCATCCACCCACAACCCCAAAACCCACAAATCTGATTAAGAAAGCTCTAAGTTGGAACCTTCGTTCATACCTGAGCTATTTTGATCTGGGTTAGCTTTCGGGGACCCTTCGTAAGTATTCTTTCGTTCTTTTCCTTATTTTTACTGCTTTTCGAGTCAGAAAGTCAAACTTTGTTTGACTTTCAGCGTTGACCAGTAATGGTCAATGCGAAGTTCGTTTGAACTTCGCAACGTGATTGTAATCACGATGGTCATAGTCCCTTGGGACTATGCCTACTGATTACCACGTTGTCTAGGGTCGTAGGGTAAGCGATCTAATAAATCGCTTATACCTCGAACCCGACCCATTTGGTCGATCATTAGGATCTGACCAAACACATTAGGTGACCATAGTGTAGGGAATAACCTTCCGAGGTTATACCTTATGGTCACATCGTTTAAGTAGTTGTATGATAGGTAGTTTATATGCCTTAGGTAAATTACCAGAATACCCTTTTCATACATAATTGGTAATTTAGCATATGTAACCTAAACTTTTGTCACGTAACTGATTATGTAACATGTTTAGGCATATAATACTTGTCATAGGACTAGTTAGGCGGTCCAAACGCGTTTCACGCGCACGACGCGTTAAAGTAGCATAAGCTTCCTAAACGGGTCGTAATGGGTCGTAAACAATTATGTTAAGTTTCATTTAGCATGTAGGCTTTGTTAAACCATATCAAGTGAGTTCCTACACTCATTTGGTTTACAAACCCTAATGCTACCCAATCTTCCGAGATAGGTCCGGTTTATTAACATAGTTACCAATATTAGGTGCCGTTTGATTCCGAGATCTCTTGCATTGCTTGGTGGTTATCTTTATACAACTGAGCAATCTCAAGTGAGTACATAGACCCCTCTTTTACTGTTTTCCAAACTGTTTTGGGGTGGAACACATGTGCCTACTTGTTACTTTCATGCTTTCCTGTTTTAACATCATATACATACTATGTTCGTTAGTACATTATAGTACATGATTTCATGACATTTCCTGCTAGGTGTGCCCATTGTGTGCATTACTTAGTACATTGTTTTACATGACATTTCCTGCTAGGTGTGCCCATTGTGTGCATTACTTAGTACATCGTTTTACATGACATTTCATGCTAGGTATGCCCATTGTGTGCATTACTTAGTACATCGTTTTACATGACATTTCATGCTAGGTATGCCCATTGTGTGCATTACTTAGTACATCGTTTTACATGACATTTCACGCTATGTATGTTCATTTGATTACATACTTAGTGCATTGTTTTCACATGCTCACATTTTGTTATGACATTTGGTTTGTTTACATGGGACAATATATCCATTAACATTAGCTACGCCATTCGTTAGTAGGTAGTGGTACCATAGGAATTGACAACTCCCGTTCCGGACATCCCAGGGTAAGGGGACAGAAAGGAATGACCGAATTCGTTGACATTAAGACAGATAGACCTTTAATTTGTTTAAAGGGTTTTATCACCACAGTCGCCAGGCTTGGATGTATGCATATTCACAATACCACATAAATGTTCATATTAAATAGTTGCATGCATTTACACAAAACATAGCTTTGATTTAAACCAAGTTTTACTTCAATGCTTTGTTTTTGTGCATATGGTTTAGTTGAGACATTTCACTTGCCATACATGACATTTTGACATAGACATTTGACATGGATATTTGACATAGACATTTGACATGGATATTTGACATAGACATTTGACATGGATAATTGACATAGACATTTGACATGATTTACACTTGACATATTATTCAATACATTTGACAATTTGTTTAAACATAGACTTCTTACATTGGTTGGTTTTGTTTGATTAAGTGATTAAGTAACGATGCGTGTGTAATATGATACAAGCATGGTGGATACGCCGCTGGTACTTCCTATATATAAGTGTTTGTATGGTATTACATGGCGTAACGTTATTTGAATCAATTCAGTTTGAGACATAGAACATTTTATACAAATAACATACTTTTCACAAGACATTGATTTACAAAACAACTTATCTTATACAAACACATCTTTTTACATGGTCATTTATTTAACTGACAATTACTTATACATATCATCTGATCTTATTGTTTTCAATGATTTACAAGACAAAGCAAATAACAAGGTTCATGACTAAACATTTTCTCAAACATAAGTCATGAATCTTATTTTCACAAAACCTATGTATCTCACAGGCATTTTTATGCTGACGTACCTATTTTCACATGTGTTTTCAGGTGCTTTTCCATAGGATGTTGATCACGATACTAGGGCGGACCTGTGCCTTAGAAACTTTAAAAGAAGATAGACTATGTTTAATTATGTTCTGAACTCTTTAATTTCCTGTTTGAAACAATGAAACACCCTTGTTTAATAATTAAATAAAACTTTGTATGCCATGGTTATGAGACAATTAATTCTGTCGCAACACGCCCCGATGTTTCCGCCGCGATTTGTTGTTTTACGCGGTCGGGGTGTGACAGAAGAGTTGGTATCAGAGCCAATGGTTATAGGGAATTAGGTTATTAGTAATGCTTTGACCTAGACTATAACTTTTCTAGGAACCTAACACAAGTTATCTTGTGTTTAGATCTTAAAACATGTACATCACCTATCCTTAGGTGATTAACAAAACAAGGAACCAAAATTTTTCCGAAACGATTTTTGAAAAACAATCATCTGTTTTTGAATAAATTTTTACAAGGTTTTGAACCCTCTATTGTAAGGTTTTGAACCCTCTGTTATATGGTTTTGAACCCTTTTTAAGTTTGGTTTTTGGCCTTGTGCCTTCTAATTTTCAAAATCCCGTCAAACGTTTTGGGTTTTAAATAATGTGAACATGTGCAAACTGGAAGGGTGAATGCCTGTATTCTGGGTTTTCTGTCTAGGCAAGCACTTCGTATACATCTCAACCAGACGCGAGACCAGTTGTGCTTACCTGGGAATTCTTGGAGTGAGTGTTCACTTATAGGCGAGCATGTCTTCATTATACATTATTTTTGACCCATTTACTTTGATTAGTCACTGTGAGTCGTTTGTTTGCTTTGTGATACGGACGAATGACCACCATCTATGCTGTTTGCAAATTCTTGTTTTTATCATCTCATTCTTTTCATCCAATGGTCACCCCACTCGACAAAGCTATCGAGAGATACATAGATGGCCTACCTGACTCGGTACAAGACATTCTTACTGGTAGTAACCCTGCCACACTTCGTCAGGCGATCGAGCTATCTGCGACATTGACTGAGTCGCAGATTAGAAAGGGAAAGCTACACAGGAAGGGTGACAAGGGCAAGAAGCAGTCGGCTGACAAGGAAGATAGCAAGAAAGGTCAAAACTTGAATGGAAAGAACTCTGGTTCTTCGAAGAGGTCAAAGAAGCGTAAGGCTTCTCAAAATTTTGCTATCACTGCCCAAGCTAATCAGGCAGCTCCCAACCAACCTACACAGCCTCTAGCGAAGAGACCTTATTCAGGGAATGCACCTTTGTGCAATAGATGCAACAGTCACCACCAGCCGCAACTTCCATGCCGTTTCTGTACTAACTGTGGGAAATCAGGCCATCTCGCCAATTTTTGTCGATCTGCTCAGAATCCCGCGGTTCAGAACCCAGCTCAACAAGCTGCTCCGCAACAGGGTCAAGCTGCACGACCACAATACCCACCAGGTGCTTGTTACAATTGTGGGGATCTGACCCACTATAGAAACCGGTGCCCAAGGCTAGCCAACCAGAACCAGAACCAGAATCCAGCTCCGGCTCGAGGCCGAGTTTTTAACATGAATGCCCAAGAGGCACAGGCTGACGATAATGTGGTGAACGGTACGTTCTTTATTAATAATCAGCCTGCGTCTGTTCTTTTCGATTCTGGTGCAGATAAGAGTTTCGTGTCTTTGTCTTTTGAGCAAATGCTTCGCGTGTCTAGAACGAAACTAGGCAAATCTTTGACAGTAGAGGTTGCACGGTGAACCCATTATTCTTGATTCTGTTCTTCACAACTGCCAGTTGAATCTTAACGACCATCTTTTTCCTATTGACCTCGTGCCTATGCAACTTGGAAGCTTTGACGTTATTGTGGGAATGGATTGGTTATCCAAGCATCACGCAGAGATAGTTTGTTCTAAGAAGATTGTTCGTGTGCCACTTTCGACAGGCGAGATCCTGCAAGTTCAAGGTGAGAAGCCTATCGGTGGTCTCAGACTCATGTCTTGTTTCAAAGCTCGGAAGTATCTGCAGAAGAACTATGTGGCTTTCTTAGCACATGTTACAGAAGATAAAAGCAAGGGTAAGTCTATTTCAGATATTCCTGTCGTTCGGGATTATTCTGAAGTGTTCCCTGAAGATTTACCTGGTCTACCTCCAGCACGCCAAGTCGAGTTCCGTATTGATCTCGTACCTGGTGCAAATCCCGTTGCCAGAGCTCCATATCGTCTTGCACCGTCTGAGATGCAAGAGTTGTCTAAACAGCTTCAGGAGCTCTCTGACAAAGGTTTTATACGTCCTAGTTTTTCACCTTGGGGTGCTCCCGTTCTTTTTGTAAAGAAGAAGGATGGATCCTTTAGGATGTGTATCGATTATCGTGAGCTTAACAAACTTACCATCAAGAATCGATATCCTTTACCTCGCATTGATGATCTCTTTGATCAGTTACAAGGTGCTTCTTATTTTTCTAAGATTGATCTGCGATCTGGATATCATCAACTTCGGGTGCAAGAAGAAGACATTCCGAAGACAGCATTCCGTACTCGTTATGGGCATTATGAATTCACAGTCATGCCATTCGGTTTGACTAATGCTCCTGCTGTTTTCATGGACTTAATGAATAGGGTCTGCAAACCTTATTTGGATCAGTTCGTCATTGTTTTTATCGATGACATCTTGATTTACTCTAAGACACGAGCTGATCACGAGCAGCATCTTCGTCTTACTCTGGAACTCCTGAAGAAAGAGCAACTTTTCGCCAAATTCTCCAAGTGCGAATTTTGGCTTAAAGAAGTTCAATTTTTGGGACACATTATCAACGAACGAGGTGTTCATGTAGATCCCTCCAAGATCAGCGCGATTAAGGATTGGGATACACCTACTACTCCTACTGAAGTTCGTTCATTTCTTGGTCTAGCGGGTTATTATCGCCGCTTCATTGAAAACTTCTCTAAGATTGCAGTTCCTCTAACTGCTCTAACTCAGAAGAAAATGCCCTTTTACTGGGGATTCAAACAAGAGGAAGCTTTTCAACACCTGAAGCAGAAGCTTTGCGATGCGCCTGTTCTATCATTGCCTAAGGGTGATGTGATTTTGTTGTGTATTGTGATGCATCAAAATTGGGTCTTGGCTGTGTTCTTATGCAAAGGAACAAAGTCATAGCCTATGCATCGAGGCAGTTGAAGATTCATGAGAAGAACTACACCACTCATGATCTTGAGTTGGGTGCAGTTGTCTTTGCTCTCAAGATCTGGAGACACTATTTGTACGGTACAAAATGTGTGGTTTTCACGGACCACAAAAGTCTTCAGCATATCTTCAATCAGAAAGAACTCAACATGAGGCAACGACGTTGGGTTGAGCTTTTAAACGACTATGATTGCGAAATTCGCTACCATCCTGGTAAGGCGAATGTCGTGGCCGATGCATTGAGTCGTAAGGAACGTACTAAGCTTCATTGTGTACGTGTTCAATCTGTCATTCAAGCTCGATCCGATATTCAAGCACGCATTTCTCAGGCTCAACAATCTTGTGTTGCACAAGGTTTGATGGATAAGGAATTCCCTTATCACATAACACCTGCTCTGGAACTGAAGGACAATGGATCATATTACTTCATGGACCGTTTGTGGGTCCCAAGCCTAGATGATCTTCGTACCTTGCTTATGGATGAAGCCCATAAGTCTCGTTATTCTATTCATCCGGGCTCAGATAAAATGTATAAGGATCTTCGTATTCACTATTGGTGGCCTGGTATGAAGAAAGACATTGCCTTATACGTATCAAAATGCCTTACTTGTCTTAAGGTTAAGGCTGAACATCAGCGTCCATCTGGTTTATTGGAGCAACCAGAGATCCCAGTTTGGAAATGGGAAAACATTACTATGGATCTTGTTACCAAACTCCCGCGCACAAAGAAAGGTCATGATGCCATCTGGGTAGTCGTTGATCGTCTTACAAAGTCAGCACATTTCTTGCCAATCCGCGAGGATTTTCCTACTGACAGACTTGCTCAAATCTATGTAGATGAAATTGTAGCTCGACATGGTGTTCCGTTGAACATCATTTCTGACAGAGATGCTCGTTTCACTTCTCATTTTTGGAGAACCATGCAATCTGCCATGGGGACCCAACTTAATCTGAGCACAGCTTATCATCCGCAAACGGATGGTCAATCTGAGAGAACAATCCAGACACTGGAGGATATGCTAAGAGCTTGTGTGATCGATTTTGGTGGTAGCTGGGATTCACATCTTAAATTGATTGAATTCTCCTACAACAACAGTTATCACACTAGCATCAAAATGGCTCCTTTCGAAGCTCTCTATGGTCGAAAATGTCGTTCACCAGTCTGCTGGAATGAGATTGGCGAGGCTCAACTTACTGGACCTGCCCTCATTTTAGAGACAACTGACAAGGTCAAGAAGGTTCGTGATAACCTTCAGGCAGCTAGAAACCGTCAGAAGATTTACGCGGACCCAAAACGCAAAGCCTTTGAATTTCAAGTCGGTGATCGAGTATTACTTAAGGTCTCACCTTGGAAAGGTGTGATCAGATTTGGAAAGAAAGGAAAACTTGCACCTAGATACGTTGGACCATTCAAGATCGTCGAAAGAATCGGAAAGGTAGCCTACAGACTTGAGTTACCTCCTGAACTAGGAAATGTTCATCCAACTTTTCACGTGTCCAATCTCAAGAAGTGTACAGCTGATGAGAACTTCTCCATACCGCTTGACGAAATTCGTGTTGGCAAAACACTGAAATTTGTTGAGAGACCAGTGGAAATCATGGAACGTGAAGTCAAGTGGCTTAAACGCAAGCGCATTCCTTTGGTCAAAGTTCGCTGGGAAGCAAAACGTGGACCTGAGTTTACTTGGGAACGCGAAGATCAAATGAAGGCGAAATATCCACATCT
Source organism: Helianthus tuberosus (assembly GCA_030545235.1). NCBI lineage: Eukaryota > Viridiplantae > Streptophyta > Magnoliopsida > Asterales > Asteraceae > Helianthus > Helianthus tuberosus. Next base: position 41,126,977 of record CM060433.1, on the reverse strand, counting down.
TTTTCCACGAGTTTCCTCTAAATAAATTTCGGGACGAAATTTCCACAAGTAGGGGAGACTGTAACAACTGTGCTTGTAATCACTATGAACAGTTCTGTTATCAATAAAACAATGTTATTTGATCCCAATGTTTGTTTGATTGTGTTTTACATTTTTTTCATGTTTTGACTTTTATGTAATTTCAAACTCTACATCGCTTTCTGGAGAGTTATACGCAAACTAGTGCGTAAACGTACTCAGTTTTATGCGAGAAATACTCCGGAACATCAACATATACTCAACATACCTTAAATAACCTTTACATAACTTAGAAATAAGTTTTGAAGGCTTTGGTATGGCAAAAACAAGTTAATTCGCTTACAGGGACTAAATATGACAAACTGCGAAAGTATGTCAATTTGAACTGTAACGAACATTCCGGAACATGACCATAAGTTAAACACACCTTAAATATCCTTTACATAGCTTAGAAATAGGCTTTGAGGGGTTTAGTGTGCTAAAATAAACTTTTGGGACATTCAGGGACTAAAAGTGTCAAAAAGTGCACAAGTTTGCATTTTCGCGCATAACTTACGTTCTGAATACATCTGGACATCCAAAAATTTATGTAAGCATGACTACATTATATTTTAGTGTTCGCCTTAGGAAAAATCCATTCGTTGCGTCATTTGGATCGTTTTTCGCGCTTATGCGCATTTCGTCGTAATTAAGCGAACATCGCGTTCGTACGACCAAACGAACCATCATCCGGCATATTTTTGAGTATGTTTTGAGTTCCCTATACTTTAACTTCATTTTAGAGCCTTGAAATGAGGTTAACGGGGTTCAAACGCATCGAAAATCGCTTAAACAAAGTGCAGGGACCATTTCTGCAAAATCTGCCAAAACAGGGGCCTAGCGTGACGCGAGGGTCCTTAGCGTCACGCGAGCCCCTATCTGGACCAGATTCAGTGTTTTTAACACAAGTTGCAACCAATTGATTCTTAACCACATGTTTTCACTTGCTTAGTCACTAAGATAAGGATGGAATTAAGCTTCCATAACCTTGCAACAAGTGTACGGACTAGATCTTTTCCCCTTTTCCAAGAAACGATCTCAACGGTTACCCGAATTCTATAAATACCCATCCACCCACAACCCCAAAACCCACAAATCTGATTAAGAAAGCTCTAAGTTGGAACCTTCGTTCATACCTGAGCTATTTTGATCTGGGTTAGCTTTCGGGGACCCTTCGTAAGTATTCTTTCGTTCTTTTCCTTATTTTTACTGCTTTTCGAGTCAGAAAGTCAAACTTTGTTTGACTTTCAGCGTTGACCAGTAATGGTCAATGCGAAGTTCGTTTGAACTTCGCAACGTGATTGTAATCACGATGGTCATAGTCCCTTGGGACTATGCCTACTGATTACCACGTTGTCTAGGGTCGTAGGGTAAGCGATCTAATAAATCGCTTATACCTCGAACCCGACCCATTTGGTCGATCATTAGGATCTGACCAAACACATTAGGTGACCATAGTGTAGGGAATAACCTTCCGAGGTTATACCTTATGGTCACATCGTTTAAGTAGTTGTATGATAGGTAGTTTATATGCCTTAGGTAAATTACCAGAATACCCTTTTCATACATAATTGGTAATTTAGCATATGTAACCTAAACTTTTGTCACGTAACTGATTATGTAACATGTTTAGGCATATAATACTTGTCATAGGACTAGTTAGGCGGTCCAAACGCGTTTCACGCGCACGACGCGTTAAAGTAGCATAAGCTTCCTAAACGGGTCGTAATGGGTCGTAAACAATTATGTTAAGTTTCATTTAGCATGTAGGCTTTGTTAAACCATATCAAGTGAGTTCCTACACTCATTTGGTTTACAAACCCTAATGCTACCCAATCTTCCGAGATAGGTCCGGTTTATTAACATAGTTACCAATATTAGGTGCCGTTTGATTCCGAGATCTCTTGCATTGCTTGGTGGTTATCTTTATACAACTGAGCAATCTCAAGTGAGTACATAGACCCCTCTTTTACTGTTTTCCAAACTGTTTTGGGGTGGAACACATGTGCCTACTTGTTACTTTCATGCTTTCCTGTTTTAACATCATATACATACTATGTTCGTTAGTACATTATAGTACATGATTTCATGACATTTCCTGCTAGGTGTGCCCATTGTGTGCATTACTTAGTACATTGTTTTACATGACATTTCCTGCTAGGTGTGCCCATTGTGTGCATTACTTAGTACATCGTTTTACATGACATTTCATGCTAGGTATGCCCATTGTGTGCATTACTTAGTACATCGTTTTACATGACATTTCATGCTAGGTATGCCCATTGTGTGCATTACTTAGTACATCGTTTTACATGACATTTCACGCTATGTATGTTCATTTGATTACATACTTAGTGCATTGTTTTCACATGCTCACATTTTGTTATGACATTTGGTTTGTTTACATGGGACAATATATCCATTAACATTAGCTACGCCGTTCGTTAGTAGGTAGTGGTACCATAGGAATTGACAACTCCCGTTCCGGACATCCCAGGGTAAGGGGACAGAAAGGAATGACCGAATTCGTTGACATTAAGACAGATAGACCTTTAATTTGTTTAAAGGGTTTTATCACCACAGTCGCCAGGCTTGGATGTATGCATATTCACAATACCACATAAATGTTCATATTAAATAGTTGCATGCATTTACACAAAACATAGCTTTGATTTAAACCAAGTTTTACTTCAATGCTTTGTTTTTGTGCATATGGTTTAGTTGAGACATTTCACTTGCCATACATGACATTTTGACATAGACATTTGACATGGATATTTGACATAGACATTTGACATGGATATTTGACATAGACATTTGACATGGATAATTGACATAGACATTTGACATGATTTACACTTGACATATTATTCAATACATTTGACAATTTGTTTAAACATAGACTTCTTACATTGGTTGGTTTTGTTTGATTAAGTGATTAAGTAACGATGCGTGTGTAATATGATACAAGCATGGTGGATACGCCGCTGGTACTTCCTATATATAAGTGTTTGTATGGTATTACATGGCGTAACGTTATTTGAATCAATTCAGTTTGAGACATAGAACATTTTATACAAATAACATACTTTTCACAAGACATTGATTTACAAAACAACTTATCTTATACAAACACATCTTTTTACATGGTCATTTATTTAACTGACAATTACTTATACATATCATCTGATCTTATTGTTTTCAATGATTTACAAGACAAAGCAAATAACAAGGTTCATGACTAAACATTTTCTCAAACATAAGTCATGAATCTTATTTTCACAAAACCTATGTATCTCACAGGCATTTTTATGCTGACGTACCTATTTTCACATGTGTTTTCAGGTGCTTTTCCATAGGATGTTGATCACGATACTAGGGCGGACCTGTGCCTTAGAAACTTTAAAAGAAGATAGACTATGTTTAATTATGTTCTGAACTCTTTAATTTCCTGTTTGAAACAATGAAACACCCTTGTTTAATAATTAAATAAAACTTTGTATGCCATGGTTATGAGACAATTAATTCTGTCGCAACACGCCCCGATGTTTCCGCCGCGATTTGTTGTTTTACGCGGTCGGGGTGTGACAAAAACCTACTGACACATCATCAGTGAGACCGTTTATCACTATTTAACTTTCCATTTCTTTAGCATGCTGTGATCGTCCACTGATGTACTATCATATCCTCTTTTATACAACAAAACTCATTTTTGATTTTATCATGTTTTTGACTTTTTCAAATTTTCTAATGTTTTTGGATTTTCTGAAAAAAAAAATTACTCCCCCTAAAATGCAAACACATTTTAAGAAATTTGAAAATAAACTATACAATAAAGTGACAACCGATATCAAATCACTTCAATTCGCCATCCACTCAGCATAAACAATCAGAACTCCCCCTTACAACAAACTATTTTCCCATTAGATTTCAAAACACTTAAGTTTGTTTTAATCAAATGGTTTTTCCGGAAAATAAGTTTGATTGATTTTACCACTTGTAAAATTAGGGGTTTATCACTTTGTTCATCAAATACCATTTGTAAGTATGGTCCAATCAAGTTCAACTTAATGACCTTGATTAACCATTTGTCAATGAAAACCTCTTTCAATCACTTACAAATTCACTCATCAACTATAATCACTTACACATCAAAATATAACAATTTAAATATACCACCTGTAGATTTACCAACCAAACCACTAGTAGGATCATTTGCTAAGAAAGATGCTGATTCCTGCTCCACTCTTACCAACCTGGGAGCTCCGGCAAGTCAGATTTTTAGTTTGGAAATGATTTCCCCCAAGGCTGACCATCCTTGGGAGATTCTGGAACACATCTGTCCCACCAGCACTTTGATTTGTAGAATTCTTTAGCACCTTTCACTTTTCCTGCAACCATCTTACCAAAAATATGTTTAACATTTCCATTAAACACCTTTTCAGCATCAAATTCTTTCTTATCAGCAAAGAATTGATCTGAAATCTCAACCCTACCTTTTGATTTCAGATAATCTTTTGTCAATGACGGAAAGTTTTCCTCGTTCATCTCAGGAACGGAATTATCAACCTTTTTCTCAACCAAAGACTCATCTGATTTTATGGAATCAGATTCATTGTCAGAATTACCCTCAGATTTAACCGCCCACTTTTGTTTACTCAAATCACCTCTTCTTTTGTAAAACCTTTTTGAACTTTCTCCTTCCTCAGAAGTAGAATTTTCAAACTTTTTAACATTTTTCAAAGGTTGTTCTTTCTTATCAACACAAGTCTTTCTCAAAACAGAGTTAGAAGAAACTTCCTGTTTTTGGTAGTTGGTCTTGGGGCAATTCCAAGCTATGTGACCAACTTCTTGGCATTTGAAACAAGTTCTTCTGTCAACTCTTTCAGTAAACTTTCTCACATTCTTCTTCACTTCAGCAAGAAACTCTTGATTCGATTGCTTCCAGAACGGTTTCTTCTGTTCATCCTCTGAACTTCCTCCTGAAACAAATTTTGTTTTTGGTTTATAAGTTTTCTGATTTTTTGAATTTTCTGAAGAATTGAAGCCTAATCCATTCTTTTTGTAATTACGGTTATGGTTCGGTTTCTTTCGATAACCTGAACCAGAACTGTAACCCTTTTTCTTGTTCAATCTCTGTTAAACTCTTGAAGTGTACTTTTTAGGTTTTTCAGCAAGATTTAAATCTTTTATTTTAGAAATATTAATTTCTGTCAATTTGAAAACCTATTTGATCATTTCAGTTTTGACACTTCTTATTGGAAATTCCTCATCAGAATATAATTTGTCTGAATCAAACAAAGTATATGCCACTTTGATTAATCTGTCATTCAAATTAGATTTTGATAACATGAATTCTCTATTGTAAACCCTGTTAACCGGTGAACTCGGACTCTTTTCTGACGAACTCGGACTTTTAGACTCAGACTCCGGTTTTGACTCTTCATCCGTATCCAACACCTGATCGACAACTTTCTTTAATAACTAAGACTCATGATCAGTGTCAGACGCTGTGAATGTAACATCAATTTGTCTGGTAATTCATCAATAATTTCAGACTTTAACTTGATGTTGACTGCTTTTTTTAGACGCTCTTCGTTTGGATTCCTGGGAGAATAAGTTTCATGGATCGGAGGCGGACATCTGTTATACTTGACACTTGGTTTCTTACCAGTATCAATATCTTCAGTCTTTTTATCCATGAATGCTTCCAGACCTGCAACAGTAGGATAAACACGATCAATCAGATAATCACATGTAGTATAACTCAACAGTAATCGTTTAATCCTTTCACTTTCAATCTTTTCAAGCTCCACTTCTTTCTTCAGCTTAGCACAGTCTTCAATATATTCATTGATAACACTCTGCTTTGTCATTAATGTTGCGCTCATTTTGTCATTTGCTTTTTCAATTTCTGAATTTCTTCTTTTCAAACTATCAACTGTCCTATTCAGCACATCGTACGACTCCTTCACATACTTCACATCAGACAATAAATCTTCTTTAATCTTTTCCAGATCAACAATCTTCATGTCTTTCTCCTCACAAACTTTGCAAGATTCTGAACACTTCACACATGGTTTTTCAACTTCAACCATTTTTTCAACTATCTTTTCAACTTCAACAAGTTTCTCGACTTCAACAAATTTTTCAACTTCTACAACCTTTTCTACTTCAACTTCTGCTTTGTCAGTTTCTACCTTTGCTTCCAACTCATGTTCTTCAATTTTCTTAATAAACCGTGCCAGATTCATATTCTCAGATTTCCTCATGTGTTTCACTATCATCAAATAAGTTCCCCATTTCTGCTATGGTAACGCATTAGCAAGTTTATCAATCCATTCATCATCATCTTTCTTAATTTTCAATCTTTCCATTTCCACGACTAAATGACAATATCTATCAATGGTCATCGTTGTTGTTTCATGGTCAAAAGCTACAAACATGTCAAATGACTTCTTCAACAACTCCTTTTCCATGTTTCAAAGTCAAAGTTTCACAAACACAAACTTTCTTGTTTCAAAAATACTAGTCTCAAACGAGCTGTATCACCTTGTAAAACATAACGAATTACCTGTGTCGAAAATTCGCAGACTCGTTCTAATATTGTTCAGTGAATGAAAAAAACTTGATCGGATGTGCCAAGAAATATGGACTTTAAATGGTTTGAACTTTATACTCCAACTTTAGATGGGCCGAAGATATGATGAGCTGACAACATGTGGGCCGTGCAAACTTAAATGGATCAGATCACTTGAACTATATATCTTTTGAAAATCTGATTGGGCCGATAGATTGGGCTTTGAATTGTGATGTTAACAGACCTCGGTTGGATGAGACAAAATTCAGTTCTTTTCAATTGAATCTACAAATTGCCGACAACTGTTTATAAAATGAAAAATCTCATTGGGCCGCACCACTTTATCAACCTTTAAAAGTCACTTTAATGAACCAACAACAATATCACATGCAAAACTAAAATAGCCATCACCTTTTTAATTGTTTAATAATCTCTTTAATCCTATTGGACCTTTAATACTTTGAACCAAGCTGATCACATGCATACTTGGCAGACCTCACATGCATCAAATATCAACTTACGAGATCTAGAAACTTTAAAAATGAAATGATAATATCAAAGCACTGATGACCGAACAAACTTTATCACACCATGCAATCTGAACTTCAATTTACGAGACCTCGGTATGATAATATCACATGAATCGATATATATCTTCACATGCAAATCTGATATAATCACATGCGCACAAGTTCACATGCAATCTGACTTCACCGACACTATGAGCGAAATCAGGGATTCTGGTGGACCTAAGAGCGAAACCTTATGTTCAAATGAGCGAAACCTATGAGATTGTGTCACTGGAGCGAAATCAGTCTGTTCAAATGAGCGAAATTACAGAATGTACGAATAAGCGAAACCTAATCGGATCCAATTTTAGTCCATTTTTAATCCGAATTTCAGTGTCAAACTTTCAGGGATTTGTCTATGTCCAATTACGCACAATCTGTGAAATTTTGAACTAATTTTGACCAGTAAAACTTCCTCGGACTGATGAAAGAAGGTTTAGAAGCTAGAAATAGAGATGAAAACAAGCTGATATATGCATAACTCCTCGTCTTGAGCTCTGATACCACTTATAGGATCGCGTGCTGACCCAAACGAGTCAATCGGAGGTGTTCTAATCCGTTTCAGGTGCGGAATAACAAGAAACGGACACGAAAAACAGCTTGTTCTACTAAATCTTGCCTTGTATATTGATTTCACACTGATTACAAGTCAAACGGCACTTCAGCAGCAATTCGATACCGGAAACAAGACGTCTACAAATGATTTCGCCCAAGAGACCTATATATAGGCATGGGATTTCGCTCATATGACACATGTTCACAAGAGCGAAATCACCTAATTCATTTCGGGCGAAATCACCTTAAAGTCAAACTACAAAATATAACAATCTGATTTCGTGAATTATGCCATATTACTTTGTCTTCTTGTGTAATGATGCAATGATGATGTCATATTGATGATGTCATCATTGTATATGATGATGTCACACTTGTTCAGATCCGCAACGCAACTGAGACTCGATATAAGACGAAGTCGGCAGATGAATGCACTAACACAAGTCCACGAATTCCTTAATCGGGAACATTTATTTGGACAATTCCATTCTGGATATCTTCTTTGAATACCATTAGTTGACTTTAGTACCATATGACTATCGGGATATCTTTGTGGTCCCATGCATTAAACCTCCATACTGATCAGGCATGGAAGCAATCTATGGAACTTATTAAGATACACCCACCACATATGACGCTTTTATCATACCATCTGGTATTCGGAATCGATAGAGATTAAAGAGATATCAACCATATATGCTGACGTACTTCCTCTATAGAGAAGATACTTCAAAATTTTTATGGCTGAAGGTTTCTGACGGGAACAGAAGAAATGGTTCTTATGATTTTCGCCTGTAAGTTTTACCTTACACTTAATATCTAAGGTTCTCATGGGAGTCTTTAAGAGTTTGCTATACTTACCATCTATGAAGGATTGATTGGTATCCGAAATAAAGCAGAACTCCTAGCGTTTTATTCAACTTCATATTTTATGCTTAGGGTTCTAACAGGCAGATTAAATAACTTACAAAATTTATTCCACAACGACTTATCTACACCTGAATCAAACAATATCCTTGCATATACATCACGGATAAGGACGTATCGGTTATAACATTGTCATCTTGTATGGCCTCTTTTGCATCCATCTGGGAGACCTTAGCGTTGGTCTTCTTATCTCCTTCAAGCTTCTTAGCATACCTTGGGCAATTTGATTTGATATGCCCTTTCTCGTTACAGTTGTAACAAGTCGCATCTCCTATCTTTTGGCATTCCAAGGTTTTATGCTCACTAGATTTGCAGATCCCACAAGCCCTGGGTTGTGATTGGGATTTTGATTCGAACCTGCATTTCCCATAATGGCGCTTTTTGCAGGTCTTGCATACAGGTTTCTGGTTGGACTTTTGTTTGTTCTTCTTTTTAGAACTCTGGGAGTTATCTTTCTCCCTTTTCCTTTTTAGTTCACCCTTTACATTGGAGGCATGAACGAGATCCTTCTCGTGAGTAATGAAAGGTGGTATTGGTTGAGATTTGGAGCAAGTAGCATTGGGCTCCTTGAGCTTTTTCACAGCCTTCTTCACAACTTTTCCAACAGCTGCGTCTATCATAGTTTGTAGAACATCCTTGGAAATTCTAAGGTTCACAATTGTGTCATCATTCGTATGTGTCGCATTATCCATAATACGATCAATGGCTGTCTTATCCGAGTTTGTCATACTCGATATTTGCATCCTAACACCAAATAAAACAATTATTTAGTTGCAATCCAACAACCGCTACTCATCATCCTGATGCCCTAATATATACCAACCATGGTATCGTTAAACCATACAGGTTAATATAGTACGAACATTCTCAATGAACGTCATTTAAATATGTATATATATCAATTATGCTTAGCCTAGGCCATAAAAGACCATTAATGGCAATTAAGGTTTGGACCTAGTCCATCACCTGTTTGACAGGGGATCAGTTGTCACGTCTGTCTTGATCATATTGATGATTTTGGATAACTTGAAAGCTTGACATTAGGATATTGGATAAGTGCGTTTCCTGATGGATATAAAGCATCCATCTAAGGTTGTTGAAGCAGTCTCTAAATGTTATCGGCCAATTCTACCTCGCGTTATAAGCCTAAGATCCTAATTGGCGGATACAACAGCTTACAATATTTATTGTCCTCAATAGACTTTTCTGCGCCAGAAATAATCCCCATATAAGCATCATTGATAAGGAAAAGTACCGTTTACGATGTCATCTTTCTATATCGCCTCCTGGTGTCCATCTAGAAGACTCACGCGTTTACTTTCTTGGCCTCTTCAGACTTCTTCTGATTCCTAGGGCAGTTAGTCTTGATGTGCCCCTTCTCGTTGCAACCATAACAGGTCGCATCTTTCAACTTTTTGCAATCCAAGGTCTTATGCTCCTTGGACTTGCAGATTCCACAAGGAAGAGGCTGAGATTCAAATCTGCATTTCCCCAGGTGGAATTTCCTACATGTTTTGCACCTGGTCTTTTCACCCGTCTGCTGGTTACCCTTATTAAACTCGGAACTCTTCCTATGATCAGAGTTCCCCTTTTTCTTCTTATTAAAGTGATGAGAACCCTCATCCTCCTTTTTACGCTTCCCTTCTTCCGAAGCTTTTGCAGCCTTGTTTCTGGCTACGTCGAGTGTGAGAGATAGCGACAAATCTGCCGCTGATCAGAATGTAGTACGTCTCGATGCTTTTACGCTTGCCTTGATTTCTGGGGCTAGACCTCCAATAAAACGGGCTATACGCTTTGGTTCCAGTGTGATCAAGTAAGGAACCAATCGAGACATAGTATTGAAATTTGTAAGATATGCCTGGCAATCTAAGTCCTTCATGACTAATGCCAAGAAATCAGTTTCAATTTTTTCAACTTCATGTTGAGGACAATAATTTTCCTTGATAAGAGCAACAAACTGATCCCATGCCAGATTATACAACGGGATTTTCCCAGTAGCTTGGATTAGCGACCTCCACCAAGCTAGAGCTTCTCCTTTAAAATATTGTGAAACAAACTTCACAATGTCTTGCTCTGCACATCCGCTAATATCAACAATAGTGTCCATCTCGTCGAGCCACGTCATGCAGTCGATGGCTTCCTTTTCTCCTGTGATGTCTCTGGGCTTGCAGGAGACAAACTATTTATATGAATAGGTTTTAACACGTGGTTCTTGATGAAGCACGACCTGTCTAGACGGAACACTCCTCTGATTCGAAGAATGATGAGAATCGCTACTGCGATCTGTATGAGTCTTGGAGGGTTGCCTTGTATGAGGTACAGATAGGGTCCTATTATGGGTACCACTTGATTCATTATCTCTTCTCTCCAGAGCTCGAGTAACGGCATTGTCTATCAATGCCTGCAATTCCGCACCAACTATATTAACTCTGGTAGGATCATTATTCTCCCTTGGGTGGCTGTTGACCTCATCCGATCCAGCCATGTAGCTTGATTGCTACACAAATTTTGACAAAGATTTATTCGGGAGTTTATTATGAAATCATCATTTAGATGATTCATTAACCATGGTAATATACACCATATTGGTTGATTTGTTAATTATATTAGTATTTTCATTATAATTTATCCTAGTATATAAAACATTAAGGATATTAAAGTGGCGCAAAAGGCCTAGTCACAAAGATAGTTTTTTTTTAATTTATAAGCCATGATTTCGGAGAATCAAGGCATTCAGGTTTGAACATATTTCATTACCTTTTTCTTGACAGAGAGTCAAAGACTACAACTGTCTTTTGTCCCTTAGGACAATAGATATGGCCCGTAGGCATTTCATCACTTTAGGGATGGTTATATAAATATGAAGGGAATTGGAATGACCCAATTTGAGGATGACTTATGTGATTTTATCGTATCACATTTTGCCAAGAATGCTAACATACTTTCAGACGTTAACAAGGATTTGAATCTTTTGAATAGGTTCTACCATCTTGGCCATGTCTGAAATCACAGGTAGGCTAGGTTTTACCTTTAAGATTCTTTTTAATAATAAGAGCAGAACAATCCTAAATTGTTATGTTATCAAGGATCTGAATCTAATTATGGAACTACCATCTTGGCCCTGTCTTGAGATGACACATGGCTAGGTCTTGTCCTTTTTAGATTTTGCCACCTTATTATAATGGTAGATCTTATAATATGAACGTTATTTTAATTTATTCCATATATTATATTCATATACAATGATATAATTGAAATTTAGACAAAACATTCCAATGATTAAAAAAAATTACAGAATTGCCCTGAGCGGGACTTGAAAGGAAATATGTTGTCCTTGAAGGGACTGAAAGATACATATATCCTTATAAGGACTACTAAGGGATCGATCTTCAGCAAAATGAGTTTCTTCTTCATTTTATTTCTGAATGCTTTCTCCTTGGCTGCACGTTAATCCTAGTCGCAGTACGAAGCTCGGCCTTCCCTAGGCTTCAAATGGGGAGAATTTTCATTATGGCTTCTTTGCTTGGCGACGTATTAAAACATATAGAATTGGAAGCAATAATTTTTCGTATAGAGATGAGAGTATTCCTATGTTAAGTCTAGACTCAGAAGGTCAAGGAATGTGCTACTGTGTCATTGAGATTAAACACAAAATGTTAGTGTTTAATTCACTAAATGTTGGCTCTGATACCAACCTGTCACACCCCTAATTTTCCACGTGTCACCGGTGGGCCCGGTGGGGAGTATCGTGACGTAGTTGATATCATCATAGTCAAACAACACAATTTAAAAACACAGCGGAAGCAAAAGATAAATATATTACAATCCGATTCATAAGTAATATCAATTATTACAACGGAATGTAAGTTGGATCCACAGGCGGATCTTAAAACAGAAAGGTAACATTGTTCAACAGACTTTAGGCATCTAGAACTTGCGAGATTCCCTATTGACGGCCTGAGCTCTCAGCCAATTACGTATAGTACCTGTCACTTAAACTTTTGGGAAAATACGTCAGTTTACACTGGTAAATACAACTCGACTGACTCATTTTGAAAATGTTTTAGAAAATTGATTTGAATGCACATGGCATAAAACTTTTATAACTTGGGACAATTATATAAAAATAATCTTGTATACAGATTTACATGTTCGTTATACATTTAGGGCCCGATGTAGAAACCGAGTCAAGATTAACAGACACGCCACAAGTATAGGCCCACAAGAGAGTGAGATACCGTTTCCCTTATGCAACTGTCAGGTGTACGCCTACACCCCGTGCATAAGACGTGGCCATTTTATAATACAATGATGTCAAGGATATCCGGGACATGGTCATTAACCCCCAAAGGCTTTTATTTCAAACAATACAGATTAAAGCAGGTTACCTCAATAATTTAATCACAATACGATCAAACATTCAATACCCGACCAAGCGGTATTATTATAATACCGTATCCCAAGCCCGTATAGGGAAAATAAGTTAAGAGTATTTACTTGAGCTTAAAATGAAATTTATACTCAGCCGTATATCCTAATCAGCAAGCACAAGTACTTCTACTGGGGCTCTTAATCTGGAACGAAGGTTTTTATTTACCTATTAGATTCCTAACGAGTCTTGTTTAAGTATTTAACTTAGACCGGTTAGTTTTAAGGAAAGGTTTACGGTTTAAACGCAAGATTATGCGAAGACCGGATTAGAATGTGGTTTAGTCCCAACAAGTTTGAATACTTGTTTAATATGGGTAAACTAAACACATTCTGGATTTTGAGATAAAAGTGATAAGGTTTGACCCGTTTCGGCTAATTTATGCAAACTAGTTACATAAGCCGATCCGAACGCGAAAAGGGCGTAACGGGTAACCACGAGAGTCATGAACGGATTTCCTAAGTTAATATGCCTTAAACATGTTGTTATATCAGTAGGATACCTTCCATTAAGCCCAAAACAAATTAAGGACCAATTTATGCCCCGTAGGGGTATTTCGGTCATTTTTAACGGTTATAAAAGAGATTAAATATTAATCTGAGTTACAGGTCTGATTAAATTAGTAAATATACTTAACTTAATAAGTTATAATAGTGGGGTATCATATATATGTGAAATTTATTAATTATAACCATATTATGCACCGTAGGGGCATTTTGGTAATTTCACATAGGCTTAAAAGGCCAAAACTGGAAATATGAGTCTAAAACTTTTGCTTACTGTTAAAATATAAAAATTTACTGAATATATCAGTAGGCATCAACCCTTATATGTTTAAAATAGTTTTGATACATACTATGCGTTAAAACGCTTAAAAAGGCGATTTGGAGCCATTTCCGGGTTTTCAAAGGAAAGCCAATGATTTTATTATTCCAGAAGGCTCAAAATATTTTATTTCTCATGTTAAATCAGTAGAAAAAGGTTTGGCATCAAAAGGATTTGTAAAACTCATTTTATAGCCCAAAAGGGCAAAACCGGCAATTACCGAATTATAGCTAGAACCCTATGTTATGCTCAGCCTAAAAATAAATAAAAATCTTCAAAAATCCCAAAATATTATTTTATATCAGTAGGTAAAAATTTTGGTTTCAAAAATGGGGTTTAGATAGGCTTTATGCTAATTAAGCCGTTAAATTAATAAAAAGCTTTCTAATTACGCTATTGAACATAACTCCTAATCTAGACCTCAAACTGATGTCAAATTTTAGGGACAAGTTTATAATTCAGTAGTGAAGGTTTCTATCCTCTCACATTTTCAAAAATATCGTTTTAAGGTCCAAAGGGCATAACGGTCAACATTTAGGCATATAACGGAAACACGCACGAAGTAGGATTTCTATGGAACCAAGTTGTATAACCTTGGAGGGTTATACTAACCTTTAATATGGTCCTAAAGGAATCCTAAGGCATATCTAAACTAAGCTAAATCGGTTCAGAACTGAAAGTCAAAGCAAAAGTCAACTTCTGCGACTTTCGGTTCCGAACCGAGTCTATACTTAGAATTGTCGGGTTGAACATGCTTAGACATGTTCAAATAATATTTACCAAGTTATTAATGTGGCAAAACTGATTTTATGACTTTTAATTAATAGTTATGCATTTTATTTAAAATTAACCCGTTTGACTTTCATTTGACCCGACAATTAAACAAAGTACACGTGGTAATTAGGAGGCGCCCTTTTGGGGGTTAAATACCTACCTAATTACGGTCATGTATCCATGTTCGTTGTGAACCATGGCTTAGCCGTTTAAAAGTCAAAGTGTTTATCGAAACGCTTGACTTTTCGGCTTTAACCGCTAAATAATTAAACTAAACGCGAAAGGGGACTTACAAAGGGTCCAAGCAAGGAGGGTTGATCCTAATTTCTCAGGTATGAGGAGCAAAGTCCCCAACTTAGAGAATTCAAGATCAAGTGTGGGTTATGAAGGAAGTGGGGAAGGGTATTTATAGGTTTTTGAGGACCGTTAGGATCGTTCCTCGTAAACCGTGATTGAATCTGAACCCTACACATATTACCCATGGTTTTATAAACAATGGGCAGCCCCTAGTTTCCAAAAAAACCATTTACAATTGATAGAAACTGCTGGAACAGGCTGTTTACAGCTGTTTAGCAGCAAACAACACTTTCATATATGGCAGAAATGGCCCCTGTGAGCTTTTATGGTCACTTTAGGCACGTTCAAGGCCCGTTAACCTCATTTTAAGGCCCCAATATGATGTTTAAACATAGGGAACACGAAATATGTTAAAAAACATGTCGGATATCGGTTCCTTTGGCCGTATGGTCATGTAGTGCGTCGAATTACGACGAAACACGGATGAACGCTAAAAACAGTCCAAATTACGCGACGAGTGGAATTTTATCATGCCACAGACTAAAATAAAATATTTTAGTGCTTACATAAATTTTTGGGTGTCCGGGGATATTCAGAATGCGAGTTATGCGCAAAAGTGCAAACTTGTGCACTTTTTGACACTTTTAGTCCCTACATGACATAAAAGTTTATTTTTGCGTACCAAACACCTCTAAACCTATATCTAAGCTATATAAAGGATAAATAGGGTATGTTTAACTTATGGTTATATTCTGGAAGGTCCGATTCTATACGAATCGACATACTTTTGCAGTTTGACGCAATTAGTCCCTTAATTGCGCAAAGTAGCGCGAAATGCCGTTTAATGATATCTAAGCCTTCCATGGCCCATAATAATCATTCCTAAGCATATATTTAAATATTACTACGCTCCCGTTTGCTTAAATGGTCACTGAATAGCATAGATTAAAAAGTTGACGCTTTAGGCTCCTATATTGCGCAATCTTGCGCAATCTTGCGCATTTCTTCATTTATTAGCATTGAAGCCTCATCTAATCCATATTAGGCATCCTTGAAAGTATTATTAAACATTACGATGCTTCGGGTTTGCTAAAAGTTCATTCAGAGGTATAATTAAACATATTGACACTTTTAGTCCCTCTAACTTGCAAAGTTGCGCGTAAGTTTACTTATAGGCATAAAAACCTTAGACGGCCATTATTTGGCATTCCTGAGAGTTTAATTAAATATTATGAAGCTCCCGGTTTGTTAAAAGGTCACTCAGAGGTAAGAATTAACATGTTGACGCTTTTAACCCTTCATCGCGCAAACTTTCAATTAATTATGCAAACGGCTACACTTAATCATCAAGTGGCACATTTGTGAATATAAACATCGTAAGAGGTTATTTAGAAACTTATTTTAGGTATGCTAACACCTCCGGTTCTTTCATAATCAAAGTTTTCGATTTTTCGAAAAATTAGTCCCTTAAATTCAATGTTTGACTTCATTAGGGTTTACTAAACGTGTCAATACATCATTGGACGTGATTTTACGAGGTGTTATAGCCGCAGAACAATCCCTATAGCATTACCTATAACCCCGGATGGAGGAATCTCCCAAATTTTGGGTGGCGAGCGAATGTGGGTAATCAAAACCCATTGGGATTTACTTGAGTACCTTCTCTGATGCTGCTGATGCTGATTGGGCAGGTTGCCCAGATGATCGTCGATTCACGGGGGGATATGCAATATATCTTGGATCAAATTTAGTTTCATGGTCTGCACGAAAGCAGAAAACTGTATCATGGTCCTCTACGGAGTCTGAATACAAGGCACTAGCAGATACGGTCGCAGAATTGACTTGGCTCGAGACTTTGCTTTCGAGAACTTCGTGTTTTAGTGAAATCATTTCCAACACTATGGTGTGGGAATTTGGGGGCTACATATCTATCTGCTAATCCAGTGTTTCACGAGCGTACAAAGCACGTAGAAGTTGACTTTCACTTTGTTAGAGAAAAGGTTGCTCAAAGGAAATTATCGGTTTCGTTTATTTCAACGAATGATCAGATAGCCGACGTCTTTACCAAGCCTCTATCAACTCAACGAGTTCTCATATTGAAGTCCAAGTTAAGATTCGATGCCCGACCTTAGCTTGAGGGGGAATATTAGATGATATATTATATATATTATAATATAATTAGAGGGCCCTTGATGTAATTATATTGTCTATATATGCATTGTAATACCTAAATCGTAACATACAACAATACGTTCGTGTTACCAAAGTTAACTATTCATTAATAATCAATTTTGGTACTCGTGCGGTTTCAGGCTCGTCAAGCATCAAAGTGAAAGATGAAGAATCCGGAAATGTGTATGAGGTAGGTGCCCAAGATATTTCTTCTTCACATTATAGATGCAACTCGAGAATGGTTTTGGGGTTGCTCTTCATCCTTGTAGCTGCTTGCTTGATCAACTAGACCCCCAAATATGGGATTGTATTTGCTTAAAACCCATGAGAGACCAATTGGGTTTTTGGGTCATGTATATATTCTTCAAGATGTATATATTCATTACCAATTGTTTGGTTGTATGTAGTTATTTTGTTAGCATCTTTGTGTTGTGTAGAATTTGTTAAAATTTCGTTAAAATTGAAATTTGAAGGTAAATGAATTGGAAATGATGAGTTTTTAGTTTGGGCTGTAATCTATGTAACACTAATTAGGTGGTTGCCGTTCTAAAACAAACTAATTAAATGGTTAAACCTAGGGCTGGCATAACGGGTCAACCCGATCTGTTAAGACACGAACCCGAAACACGTAAACACGTAAACACGAACACGACACGAAATCTTATCGTGTCATATTTTCGAAACACGAACCTGTTAATAAACAGGTTACACGAAACAACCTGTTAAGACACGAAAAAATTACCAACGTATTATGACATGAACACGACCTGTTAAGACACGAACATGATCTGTTTAAGACACGAACACGACCGAATTGGGGAAGCTATGAACCAAATTGGGAAGGGTGGTGTTTGTGAGAGATTTAAAAATTAGGGTTTGGATTGTGGAAAAAGAACCGCGTGTGTTTGTGTATAATTCATCCTAAGTTCCACAATTGATGACCCCATGTCCGCACCCA
Source organism: Helianthus tuberosus (assembly GCA_030545235.1). Taxonomy (NCBI): domain Eukaryota; kingdom Viridiplantae; phylum Streptophyta; class Magnoliopsida; order Asterales; family Asteraceae; genus Helianthus; species Helianthus tuberosus. The sequence goes on along the minus strand of CM060433.1, from coordinate 41,108,834 downwards.
CATATAATATTTTTTTAATTTTTAATTATTAACATGTACTTAACGGGTCTTAACAGGTTAACGTGTTTTAACTTGTTTAAATATGAAACATGTTAAGGTCTTATCGTGTCGACCTGTTTTAGACAAGAAACCTGTTAAGATCAAACACGAAACACGAAACACGAAACATGATAACTTCATGTAGGTTCGTGTCATGTTATCGTGTTCGTGTTAGAATTGCCAGCCCTAGTTAAACCAATCTATGGGGCTGTTTGGTAGCATCTGAATGACATTAAGAGGCTACCTCTTAATGAAATCATTTAAGAGTTTAACAAAGATAATGTAGAAGAATGTGACATGTGATGGTTTACCATTCAGATGTTACCTCTTATCCAGTCAGACATAAGGTTACCTCTTATTCATTCAGACATAAGGGCCACAAATGATTTCATTAAGAGGCAGCCTCTGAATGGATTAAGAGGCTACCAAACAGGGCCTATGTAACACTAATCCGGAAAGACCTTAACATTGCATAAGGGGAAACTATTATTTCTGATAACCAACTTGGCCTATAGACCCTTCTAACTAATAAATAAATTGGATGATTTTTGGATACTGATATGCACAAAACGCAACATATAAATTATATCAAACAAGACACAAAATCAACCCTTTTTATGTACTAATGTTGAAAAAAATGTGTTTCTTTGTATACTTTTGATTTTCAGGACTAAATGAGCTTAAATGTACAAAAGGAACAAATTAACAACAAAAAAATCAACATAAATACAAGAAAGAGGAATTGACGCAACATGCCTACCCTCCAAGCTACACCTCTAGACCAAAACAACAAACCAGAAAACAAGGCCGGGGTTGTGCCACCAAGACATGGGGTTGTGCCCCACTCTAGAGTCCATGCAGAACAAGACACACAAATCAGACAAGAGACACGGGGCCGCGTCCCATGGACACGAGGCCGTGTCCTATGAACATGAGGTCATGGTCAACTCCCGGATATGTAGAATCTCCCAAAGGACCCACAGTATTGATCACGGGGCTGTGTCTACTGACACACCGGATCGTGTGTGCATACGGACTAACACAGATCAATAAATGAAGACAGAGAAAGAAGGGCATGGGGTCGTGCTCCCTGGGCACGAGGCCGTGTGAGGAGTCTATTTCCAGCTATAAATAGACATGCTTGGCTCACTTCCAACTCATCCCTTGGCAAACCATTTCTCTCCACTTGCCACCATTCCACCACCACCATTGTGAATTCAGGATCTTGATGAATTCCTTGACCGTTGAATGCGAACTGACACGCGAAATGTGCGGAATCCAATCACCTGTGTGGACAGAAGACGAGGATGTAATTATTAATGATTTCGATTACTGATTTGACAGTGTATACAACGAGAAATCAAACGGGCAGAGCTTCGCCTCAAGAATACCAAAAATTTCTAAATGTTCAAGACCCTACTCTTCTATTTATAGGCAACCTCCATCCGGATGACACAACCTAGCGGATGGACTCCATCCGGACAGATGGGCCTCTATCCGGACGGATGGACTAACATAACTAACCAGGTTTCCGGATGAACCTTTACTCCATCCGTCCGAATGGACCTGATGTCCATCCATACGGATGGGCTTTAGTATGCACCAACTTGTCTTTTTCCTATTTCAGCACTGGTCTTGTGACACCTGATTCAGCTACGATATGTGATTGACGCAGGCGATAGACATATGCACTCACAGACTCCCCCTTGGATATTGTTGTAGTCAATCTTGTCACACCCCGACCACGTAGAACATACAAAACGTGGCGGAAACGTCGGGGAGTGTTGTAACAGAATTAATGTTTCAAATCCATGGCTATTGAAGTTTCGTTTTATTAATTAAAAGTGTTACAATGTCTTAATAAACAAAGAAATACAACATAATTTACTAGTCTTGCATCTTTTATTGTCACTAAAGCCCAAGTCTGCCTATGTGTATCTTGATCATCTTATGCAACAGTTCCTGAAAAACACATGTGAAAATAGGTACGTCAGCATAAAAATGCCTGTGAGATACATAGGTTTTGTGAAAATAGGTTTCATGACTTATGTTTGAGAAAATGTTTAGTCATGAACCTTGTTATTTGCTTTGCTTTGTAAATCATTTGAAAATCGATAAGATCAGATGATAAGTATAAATAAATGTAAGGTTAAATGAATAACCAAGTAAAAATATGTTTGCATAAGATAAGATGTTTATAAATCAATGTCTTGTGAAAAGTATGTTATTTGTATAAAATGTTCTATGTCTCAAACTGAAATGATTCAAATAACGCTATGATATGTAATACCATACAAACACTTATATATAGGAAGTACCAGTGGCGTATCCACCATGCTTGTATCATATTACACACGCATCGTTACTTAATCACTTAATCAAACCAAACCAACCAATGTAAGAAGTCTATGTTTAAATAAATTGTCAAATGTATTGGGTAATATGTCAAAGTGTTCATGTCAAGATGTAAATCATATCAAAATGTCTATGTCCAATATTCATGTCAAATGTCTATGTCAAATATCCATGTCAAACGTCTATGTCAAGATGTCATGTATGGCAAGTGAAATGTCTCAACTAAACCATATGCACAAAAACAAAGTATTGAAGTAAACCTTGGTTTAAATCAAAGTTATGTTTTGTGGGAAATACATGATCAAATGTCAATCATGTTAAAATGTCTATGTCGAAATGTCTATGTCAAATGTCTATGTCAAAATGTCATGTAAAACGATGTACTAAGTAATGCACACAATGGCAATACATAGCATGAAATGTAATGAAATCATGTACTATAATGTACTAACGAACATAGCAGTATATGATGTGAAAACAGGAAAGCAGGAAAGTAACAAGTAGGCACATGTGTTCCACCCCAAAACAGTTTGGAAAAACAGTAAAAGAGGGGTCTATGTACTCACCTGAGATTGCTCAGTAGTTCTGGAGTGACAACTAAACAATGCTAGAGATCGCGGATATCAAACGGCACCTAGTATAGGTAACTATGTTAATAAACCGGACCTAGATCGGAAGATTGGGTAGCATTAGGGTTTGTAAACCAAACGAGTGTAGAGACTCGTGTCATTTGGTTTAACAAAGCCTACATACTAAATGAAACTTAACCTGAGTGATTTCGACCCATTACGACCCGTTTAGGTAGCTTATGCTACTTTAACGCGTCGTTCGCGTGAAACGCGTTCGGACCGCCTAACTAGCCCTATGACAAGTGTTATATGCCTAAACATATTACATAATTAGTTATGTGACAAAGGTTTAGGTTACATATGCTTAATTACCAATTATACATGAAAAGGGTATTCTGGTAATTTACCTAAGGCATATAAACTACCTATCATACAACTACTTAAACGATGCGACCATAGGGTATAACCTCGGAAGGTTATGCCCTATACTAGGGTCACCTAATGTATTTGGTCGGATCCTAATGATCGACCAAACTGGGTCGGGTTCGAGGTATAAGCGATTTATTAGATCGCTTACCCTACGACCCTAAACAACGTGGTAATCAGTGGGCATAGTCCCAAGGGACTATGACCAACGTGATTACACTCACGTTGCGAAGTTCAAACGAACTTCGCATTGACCATTACTGGTCAACGCTGAAAGTCAAACAAAGTTTGACTTTCTGACTCGAAAAGCAGTGAAATAAGGAAAAGAACGAAAGAATACTTACGAAGGGTCCCCGAATGCTAACCTCGATTCAAAAATCTCAGGTATGAAACAATAGTTTCAACTTAGAGTTTCTCAAATCAAAGTTCTAGTGATTTTAGCAATGGGGGTGGATGGGTATTTATAGGAATACCCGAACCGTTAAGATCGTTTCATGGAAAACGTGCCTTAATCCCATCCGTACATGTGTTGCAAAGTTATGGTGTTTAGGTGTTTAAATTCCATCCATACATGTGTTGCAAAGTCATGGTGTTTAGGTGTTTAAATTCCATCCATACATGTGTTGCAAGGTCATGGTGCCTAAATTCCATCCTTATCCGCTGACTAAGCATTGTTAGAATGTGTGGTTGTGAATTAAACAACGGCTAATACATCGAATCTGGTCCCGAAAGTGCAAAACTGATCCAAATGACGCGACGCATGGATTTTTCTTATGCCGAACACTAAACTAAAATGTTTTAGTGCTTACATAAATTTTTGGATGCCCGGATGTATTCAGAACGTAAGTTATGCGCGAAAATGCAAACTTGTGCACTTTTTGACACTTTTAGTCCCTGAATGACCCAAAAGTTTATTTTAGCACACCGAACCCCTCAAAGCCTATTTCTAAGCTATGTAAAGGATATTTATGGTATGTTTAACTTATGGTCATGTTCCGAAATGTCTGTTACAGTTCAAATTGGCATACTTTCGCAGTTTGTCAACTTTAGTCCCTGTAAGCGATATAAACTTTGATTTCACCACACCAAACCTTCCAAAACTTATATCTAAGTTATGTAAAGGTTATTTAAGGTATGTTAAACCTATTTCACTATTCCGGAGTGTTTGTTGCATTAAACTGGTTATATTTACGCATTAGTGCGCGTATAACCTTCCAGAAAGCGATTTAGAGTTTGAAATCGAACAAGAGTTGATATGTGCAAAAGATACACATATTTATATAAGTCCAAAGTATGAAATACAATATTTCATTGGTTTGGCATTTGTTTGATGGTTGAAATGACACAGGTGTTACAGTCTCCCCTACTTTAGGAAATTTCGTCCCGAAATTTAGTTTTAGAGGAAACTTGTGGAGACAGCTGTGACGGTTTTGCCTTCAGACAAATCCATTGAGCCCTTAAGTAAAACTCTGGGCCATGTTAGGATTCTTGGCAAAGATGTCAACCCTCAAATTGAAGTCATTGTAGTAACAAAACATGGAGTTTTGAACTATAGACAGGAGAACAGTTCCCGTGAAAAATTATCATAGGAAACTTGTGTGTGCTTGAAATCAGAATTGGGTAGTGTGAGAATAAATGACATTGGTCAAAGTCCAAGACTTCTCCCGTATCATTACTCTTGCCACTGTTGGTCTTAACACATGACAAAACTTCCTGTGGTTCCTATGCACTGAACTCCATAATTATGTAGGCCTCCATAATTACGTAGTTCCTTGCACAGTCCGCACAGTTTATTTCATAATGCGTATGGGGAAAAATCAAACGAATAATCCTGTGGTGAATTAACTTGACTGCAATAGAGTCTCTTTAACTAGGTCACCAAAGGATTAGATTAACGAACAATCTCTTGATTTAGACCACCCGAGGGCCTATTTAACTACTTAAATACATGACATATTTAACTAGATTGTCGAACCAATCTATTTAACTTAGATCGACGTAGGATCTCTTTAACTAAACTACCCACGGGGAAAATTTAACCACATCGACGTAGGATGTATTTAACTAGATTGTCGGACCAATCTATTTAACTTAGATCGACGTAGGATCTCTTTAACTAAACTATCCACGGGGAAAATTTAACCACATCGACGTAGGATGTATTTAACTAGATTGTCGGACCAATCTATTTAACTTAGATCGACGTAGGATCTCTTTAACTAACTACCCACGGGGAAAATTTAACCACATCGACGTAGGATGTATTTAACTAGATTGTCGGACCAATCTATTTAACTTAGATCGACGTAGGATCTCTTTAACTAACTACCTACGGGGAATATTTAACTACACCGACGTAGGATGTATTTAACTTTAGATCGACGTAGGATCTCTTTAACTCAACTATCTAAGAGAAACATTTAACTACACCGACGTAGGATGTATTTAACTTTAGATCGACGGAGGATCTATTTAACTTTAGATCGACGTAGGATCTATTTAACTTTTCAACACATGTTTCCCTTAAACTTTGGAATAGTACTTTATAATCCAAGGAACTTTACTACAAAGTAGAAGTCCCTTAAGGATTTAAGATAGTACCTTTTTGAATATCCTACTACGAATCCTTCATATGGAGATAAGAAAGATTCTATGAGGGTTTGGATAACGAATATCCAGAGTATACAAAAACACAAAATGCATAAACACATAGTCACGTAATCACAAAATTGATTATCTAGATCTTTAATTTGTAAGTTTTGTTTTGTTAATTACGTACATGCATTTAGAGCACACTAGGAATCCATTTCATGGATTTCATTCGGCACTTTAAACATTAACAAGAATCTAACTATGAAGTTAGCAAGATCTTAATAAGAATTCGGCCTTGTCCTTATTGAATCGTAATGTACGTATTAAGGCATACGAATAATTCAATTAAGGGCTCCGATTTGAGTGATATTTATCCACAAGGATCTGATTATGAGGATAGAAAGATCCTTCATGGATTTTGGAATTTGTGTAACGAGAGGTGCTTCGACACCTTGCACTAGGCGTGCTTAAGTCGATACACAAGGTAGAAAGTTTATGAGGTTGAGGCGCTAGATATGCCAAGGCGACATATGAAGCAGAACTTGAAGGTTAAGCAGCAACAGGGTTTGCAACTGCTTTGCTTTGAACAGCAAAGCAACACATGTTAACCAAATGTCTCCATCGTACACCGTGGGTACATTTGTAACAGGGTATTTGGTTTGGATGATGACGGTTGCATTGATTTCTCCAAGGAGCGGTCCCCTTACACGGCTTCATCCCTGAGATGAGTCATGGTGATAGCTAAATCAACGGTCTTCTGGAGTACGACACCTATTTGTTGGGCAATTGTAGCACCTGGTCCGGACACTCGAGTCTTGTTGCGATGAAGAGGCAAAATGAAGAAAATGGAAGACATAGAAGGAAACAAGCAAAAGATAATCAAAAGAGAATAACAACTCATGAAGATTGTGACCATTTGTTTGTTACCAAAGGCAAACAAATGAGATGGTGACTAATCAAAGTAAATGGGTCAATATAATGTATCGCGAAGACATGCTCGCCTATAAGTGAACACTCATCCCAAGAATTCCCAGGTAAGCACAACTGGTCTCGCGTCTGATGAGATGTATACGAAGTGCTTGCCTAGCCAGAAAACCCAGAATACAGGCATTCACCCTTCCAGTTTGCACGTGTTCACATTATTTAAAACCCAAAACCTTGACGAGAATTTGAAAACTCAAAGGGGTTCAAAACCATATAACAGAGGGTTCAAAACCTTACAATAGAGGGTTCAAAACCTAGTAATCAATCATCCTAGAACAGATGATTAGTTTTCAAAGCGGTTTTGAAATTTATGTTCTTGTTGTGGTCGTCGCCTAAGGATAGGTGACAGTATTGTTTTATGACTAAACGCAAGTAAACTCGCGTTAGGGTCCTAGAAAGGTTATAGACTAGGTCAAAGCATTACTAATAACCTAATTCCCTATAACCATTGGCTCTGATACCATCTTTTCTGTCACACCCCGACCACGTAGAACATACAAAACGTGGCGGAAACGTCGGGGAGTGTTGTAACAGAATTAATGTTTCAAATCCATGGCTATTGAAGTTTCGTTTTATTAATTAAAAGTGTTACAATGTCTTAATAAACAAAGAAATACAACATAATTTACTAGTCTTGCATCTTTTATTGTCACTAAAGCCCAAGTCTGCCTATGTGTATCTTGATCATCTTATGCAACAGTTCCTGAAAAACACATGTGAAAATAGGTACGTCAGCATAAAAATGCCTGTGAGATACATAGGTTTTGTGAAAATAGGTTTCATGACTTATGTTTGAGAAAATGTTTAGTCATGAACCTTGTTATTTGCTTTGCTTTGTAAATCATTTGAAAATCGATAAGATCAGATGATAAGTATAAATAAATGTAAGGTTAAATGAATAACCAAGTAAAAATATGTTTGCATAAGATAAGATGTTTATAAATCAATGTCTTGTGAAAAGTATGTTATTTGTATAAAATGTTCTATGTCTCAAACTGAAATGATTCAAATAACGCTATGATATGTAATACCATACAAACACTTATATATAGGAAGTACCAGTGGCGTATCCACCATGCTTGTATCATATTACACACGCATCGTTACTTAATCACTTAATCAAACCAAACCAACCAATGTAAGAAGTCTATGTTTAAATAAATTGTCAAATGTATTGGGTAATATGTCAAAGTGTTCATGTCAAGATGTAAATCATATCAAAATGTCTATGTCCAATATTCATGTCAAATGTCTATGTCAAATATCCATGTCAAACGTCTATGTCAAGATGTCATGTATGGCAAGTGAAATGTCTCAACTAAACCATATGCACAAAAACAAAGTATTGAAGTAAACCTTGGTTTAAATCAAAGTTATGTTTTGTGGGAAATACATGATCAAATGTCAATCATGTTAAAATGTCTATGTCGAAATGTCTATGTCAAATGTCTATGTCAAAATGTCATGTAAAACGATGTACTAAGTAATGCACACAATGGCAATACATAGCATGAAATGTAATGAAATCATGTACTATAATGTACTAACGAACATAGCAGTATATGATGTGAAAACAGGAAAGCAGGAAAGTAACAAGTAGGCACATGTGTTCCACCCCAAAACAGTTTGGAAAAACAGTAAAAGAGGGGTCTATGTACTCACCTGAGATTGCTCAGTAGTTCTGGAGTGACAACTAAACAATGCTAGAGATCGCGGATATCAAACGACACCTAGTATAGGTAACTATGTTAATAAACCGGACCTAGATCGGAAGATTGGGTAGCATTAGGGTTTGTAAACCAAACGAGTGTAGAGACTCGTGTCATTTGGTTTAACAAAGCCTACATACTAAATGAAACTTAACCTGAGTGATTTCGACCCATTACGACCCGTTTAGGTAGCTTATGCTACTTTAACGCGTCGTTCGCGTGAAACGCGTTCGGACCGCCTAACTAGCCCTATGACAAGTGTTATATGCCTAAACATATTACATAATCAGTTATGTGACAAAGGTTTAGGTTACATATGCTTAATTACCAATTATACATGAAAAGGGTATTCTGGTAATTTACCTAAGGCATATAAACTACCTATCATACAACTACTTAAACGATGCGACCATAGGGTATAACCTCGGAAGGTTATGCCCTATACTAGGGTCACCTAATGTATTTGGTCGGATCCTAATGATCGACCAAACTGGGTCGGGTTCGAGGTATAAGCGATTTATTAGATCGCTTACCCTACGACCCTAAACAACGTGGTAATCAGTGGGCATAGTCCCAAGGGACTATGACCAACGTGATTACACTCACGTTGCGAAGTTCAAACGAACTTCGCATTGACCATTACTGGTCAACGCTGAAAGTCAAACAAAGTTTGACTTTCTGACTCGAAAAGCAGTAAAATAAGGAAAAGAACGAAAGAATACTTACGAAGGGTCCCCGAATGCTAACCTCGATTCAAAAATCTCAGGTATGAAACAATAGTTTCAACTTAGAGTTTCTCAAATCAAAGTTCTAGTGATTTTAGCAATGGGGGTGGATGGGTATTTATAGGAATACCCGAACCGTTAAGATCGTTTCATGGAAAACGTGCCTTAATCCCATCCGTACATGTGTTGCAAAGTTATGGTGTTTAGGTGTTTAAATTCCATCCATACATGTGTTGCAAAGTCATGGTGTTTAGGTGTTTAAATTCCATCCATACATGTGTTGCAAGGTCATGGTGCCTAAATTCCATCCTTATCCGCTGACTAAGCATTGTTAGAATGTGTGGTTGTGAATTAAACAACGGCTAATACATCGAATCTGGTCCCGAAAGTGCAAAACTGATCCAAATGACGCGACGCATGGATTTTTCTTATGCCGAACACTAAAATAAAATGTTTTAGTGCTTACATAAATTTTTGGATGTCCGGATGTATTCAGAACGTAAGTTATGCGCGAAAATGCAAACTTGTGCACTTTTTGACACTTTTAGTCCCTGAATGACCCAAAAGTTTATTTTAGCACACCGAACCCCTCAAAGCCTATTTCTAAGCTATGTAAAGGATATTTATGGTATGTTTAACTTATGGTCATGTTCCGGAATGTCTGTTACAGTTCAAATTGGCATACTTTCGCAGTTTGTCAACTTTAGTCCCTGTAAGCGATATAAACTTTGATTTCACCACACCAAACCTTCCAAAACTTATATCTAAGTTATGTAAAGGTTATTTAAGGTATGTTAAACCTATTTCACTATTCCGGAGTGTTTGTTGCATTAAACTGGTTATATTTACGCATTAGTGCGCGTATAACCTTCCAGAAAGCGATTTAGAGTTTGAAATCGAACAAGAGTTGATATGTGCAAAAGATACACATATTTATACAAGTCCAAAGTATGAAATACAATATTTCATTGGTTTGGAATTTGTTTGATGGTTGAAATGACACAGGTGTTACAAATCTCGTAGCTTTCTATCTTCTTTCTGAGGCTTCCATAAGTCTTTGACATCATCAACAACCACAGACTCCCTCTTTACTCTAAAAACTCTATCTACTCCCCATTTCAATTTGCTCAGGTTCCCCCTTGCTTTAAGCTTCCGTGCTTTTAGCTACTGGATCGACACCTGGCTACAATCTCCTCCACAATCATTATCTGGCTCTTTGAATTCATGCTCCCCCTTGCTTCGAGCTTGTCTTCAGACTCCCCCTTAAGCTCAGCTATTGTGACACTTGTGTCACTTCAACCATCATACAAATACCAAACCAATGAAATATTGTATTTCATACTTGGCATTTGTATAAATATGTGGATCGTTTGCACATATCAATTCTTGTTCGATTTCGAGCTCTAAATCGTTTTCTGGAAGGTTATACACAAACTGATGCGTAAATATAACCAGTTTAATGCAACTGATATTCACCAATTTACACATATTTTAGTCCCCCATTTAAAATCCCCATTTTATGCGTTTTCGGCCGTAAAACCGTTAATCGGATACTTAATCATGTATACTTTTGTTTACAGGTCTAAAACTACATACCAAACAAGAAGATGATGAAAACGAGGACTTTCCGAGCAAAACGACAAAGCTGCGAAGATTCTGTGAAGATTCTGACCTGGGCGTTTGGCACGACCGTGTAATCAATGGCACGACCGTGCGGATCTGACAATAGGACTCTGCTCAGCAATGCACGCCAGTGCGATCAGGAGTGCAAGCCTTTCTCGGAGAGGAACGATCGTGCGGATGGAGGCACTCCCGTCCAACCCCGACGTCCAAGCCCAGCCCGGAACTGCACCACCAGTGCAGCTGCATGTGCAACCATAACCCGGAGATACACGATCGTGCCACGAATGGAACGGCCGTGCGACTGTGAAGACTAGTCAAGATCTGATGATGTCATGCGGTATGGTGAACAGTGATTCAAAAAGTGAACGGTCATGCACTTTATTGGCACGACCGTGCGATCGCAAAATGTTATAAAAAACAGACAACAGCATTCTTTTCGTAATTCTGGATATTTTGGGAGCTCTTTAGGCGATTTTCAGGCTCCGGAGGCACTAGCTTTCACCCGGATTCAAGCCACATTGTGCCGATTAGCTCCGTTATCATCCGGATTCTTAATCTAGTGCTTGTTTATGGTTTGATTCTCTAATCTTTCCATAATTTTGTTAATGTTTCAAGCATTTAGATTAATGTTTTATGTATTATTGTAAGCCTTTGGGCAAAAACACTACAATCCCTTGCTTAATTATAACCATTGGTATGTTAATTATGTTTGTAATGATACTTGGAAGCATTTTCTATGTTAATCTTTGATGATTAGTTTGCAACCTTGCTTATTGTTGTTGATTTCTTGATTATAAGTAATTATGTTGGATGATTAGTATATGGTTAGTTGAGATAGTTGAAAGATGAAGCTTAATTAATCATGTATTAGTAGACTTTGAACATGCTTAACTTGTTTAAAATGTGTGCACCATGATACTAGAAATGGTTAGTGGTTTAATAAAAGGTAATTATTGTTAATCAAGAAAGCTTTCCGTCACTTAAGGACCTTAACGGGTTAAATGGTGTTGTTATGAATTCTTGCCATGAATTGTTAGCTTAGTTAGTAGTTTAGGCAAAAATTGTTATCTTGGTGAATTTATGTGCAAGATTTGTAAAATGAACTCGGTTGTGATTTAATCTAGTTTATGCTTGTCTCGGTGGTTGCATTGTGTTTATTGGTGTCACTTTCCTTGATTAAGTGAGGTTAGAAAACTCCTAACGGATGACTAACTTATTTTTAGGGGATTTTCATAGACATTTATCAATTGCACGTTAAAGAACAATTTTAGGTAGTTAAAGTGTGTTTATCGTTTTAGCTTTCCGAATGATTGTCATGTTAGGATTACCGAAAGGGATACTAATTGTCTTGAAAATGGAGAATTGACCAAATGTTTCTAGTGACAAAACCGACTTAGTTCACATACTTTGGTTGTGTATAAAGCAAGGCTATATATCTATTTTCTTATTTGGAGTCTACTATGTTTTTATAAATATTTGTTTATGCTTATTTTAGTTTTTATAAAATCACACAACTTATCTTTCTTCCGTTAATTTAATGACAAAGGTCTAGTATTATTCCTCCGCCCACTTCCTTGGATCGATACTTGGTTCTTACCGATACTTTACTGCATATATGACGGGGTACACTTGCCTCTTTCGTGTGTGTTTTGATGTTGAAGTATAAATCACTTTTATAAATTAAAAACCGAATTGTGTGTAATTTCATTATAAAAATATGTATATACGCACACACACCAAGTTTTTGGCGCCGTTGCCGGGGATGTGGCGAGCTTTAGGAACGACCCGAGTCATTATTTTATCGGTGTATATACTTGTGAATTTTTGTGATTATTTATTCATTTATTTATTTGTTAATATTTCTTGTTTTTAATTCAATTTATTCGTTTTCAATATTATTTTGTACACTTGTATTTTTTTTATTCCATTTATTTGTTCGAATTCGGACTCATTATTTATTTATTCTTTGAGTTTTCGGCTCCGAAAAATTATTTTCATACTAGCCGATTCGATTTTTTTTATTCGTTTTGATTTTTATAAAATTTCGGGCCCATTTATGAATTTTTATAAAATTTCCAGCCCATTTTTATAAATATTCTGTTTCATTTCAGCAAAAAAAACAACATTATTATATTAATAAAATATTCATTGTGTCATTTTTTCGTTTGCAGGTTGATGTCCTCAACACCCGCTCCCGATCCTGTTGAGCCGTCAAACGAACCCGAGCGTGATCTGAGGAGACGTATTCGTGATAGATCCCGCGCGGTAGCGCTGCTACTCGCAGCTGGTGAGCCGGAGCAGGTGGTACTTGCTGAAGCCGAGGGCTCAGGGGCAACAGGAAACAGAATCATGGCAGACGACGAGCGACCTTTGAATGACTCGAATCAGCCCCACGGGGCAGGCCTGGAGCCGAGTATCCTACAGCCAACTATAGATGCACCTACTTTTGAAATTAAATCTAGTTTTATAAATATGGTGCAGAATTCGGTGCAGTTTGACGGGTTTGAGCACGAGGATCCCGGAAGACATATTGCTGTTTTTCTCGCTGTTTGTTCGACGTTCAGGATTAGAGGTGTTTCGGAGGATGCAGTTCGGTTGAGGTTGTTTCCATTCTCACTGCGTGACAAATCTAGAGCTTGGCTTATGTCACTTCCAGCTGGGTCCATCAGGACCTGGAATGAGTTGGCGGAGCTGTTTATGCAAAAATATTTTCCACCTGAGAAAACAACCAAGCTACGGAACCGGATTGTGACCTTTCGCCAAGATGAGGGAGAGTCGTTGCATGTGGCCTGGGAGAGATTTAAAGATTTGTTAATTGATGTACCACATCACGGCTTCTCCAAATGATAGCTGATCTTGGCATTCTATCAAGGGCTTAGTTACCACACGCAGGAGAGATTAGACGTGAATGCAGGAGGCGATCTAGGAAAAAAGACGCCGAATGAAGCGTATGATATCATTGAAAAAGCTGCGTTGAAGTCTAGCTCATGTCGAGAAGGAGATAGAGGCCAGGCAAAAACATCATCATCATCGTCTCGCCCAGGAGTTCACGCTGTGGACGACTACACGGCCATTACTGCACAAATCTCGGCTCTTTCAGCGAAATTCGATAAGTCCCATATAACTGCGCAAGCTGGTTCGGGGTGTGACCAGTATGGAGTGTCACATGAGCCTGGTGCATGCTTTCAGGGAGTCGTGTATGAGGGCCATGAAGAATTGGATTTTGTGAGTAATCAGGTAAGGCCGCAGAACAATCCCTACAACATTACCTATAACCCCGGATGGAGGAATCACCCAAATTTTGGGTGGCGAGCGAATGTGGGTAATCAAAACCCATTGGGATTTACTTAGCGTGCTCCAGCGCCACAGCAGGCTCAAGGTCAGCAATTTCAGCCATACAATCAACCTTACCAGCAACGTCCATATTCGTATCAGAATCAGGGCACTGGGAGTAGTTCCCTGCAGCAGGCCCCTCAATCTAGTTCCAAGCTGGAGGACATGATGGCTTAGTTTCTTACTAGCTCCTCGAGTGCGAATCAGTTGGCTGAAAAACGATACCAACAAAGCGAGGATCGTTTTCTTTCCTATGAGGGAGAAATGAGGAGTCACAAAGCCTTGATTCAAAATATCGAGAACCAGGTTGTTCAGCTGGCAAAGATGATGTCTAAAAGACCCCAAGGTGGTCTTCCGGGCAATACCGAGCCAAACCCGCGCGGGTATGTGAATGCGGTCATGACCAGGAGTGGTAAGATTACCGGACCTGACATATCGGACTCATCACCGATCACTGGAGTGGTCCCGACTGATACACCGGACGAGGTGCAAGCCAGGCTACGCCCAACAAGTACAGCACAAGTCCAGGAGCCAGTCAAAGATTACACTCCACCAGTACCTTATCCGGGCAGGCTGAAGAAGTAGAAAAACGAAGAACAATACGGTAAGTTTCTTGAATTGTTTAAACAACTTCACATAAATATACCGTTTGTTGAAGCCTTGGCCCAGATGCCAAAGTATGCAAAATTCCTAAAGGACATCCTCTCGAATAAGCAGAAGCTCGAGGATATATCATGTGTGGTGATGAATGAAAGTTGTTCTGCCGTTTTGCAAAACCGTATGCCCACGAAAATGGGAGATCCGGGTAGTTTTATGCTCCCTTGTTTGATTGGAAACATGTCTGTCAGCCATGCATTGGCTGATTTGGGAGCAAGTATCAACCTTATGCCCTATAAGGTTTTTACTAAACTGGATCTGGGTGAGCCGTCACCCACGAGAATGAGCATTCGGTTGGCAGACCGTTCAATCAAGTATCCGCGTTGATTTGTTGAAAACATGCTTCTTAAAATCGATAAATTTGTTTTCCACATAGATTTTGTTATTCTTGACATGGACGAAGATTCAAGAGTGCCAATGATACTTGGACGCTCGTTCCTCAATACTGCGAGGAAGATTGTTGATGTGGCAGCAGGCCAAATCACGCTCCGAGTAAATGACGAGCACGTGACATTTGATATCAAAAGATCAATGCAACATCCGCAAAGTCACGATGACATGCTTTACTATGTCGACATTCTCGATGCATGTGTGTGCTCTCATTTTCAAGGCACTATTGACGAGATTGATTCGGACACATGTCTGTCGTGTGGGGACCTGATTGGCATTACGCAGGAGGGCCACGATTTTGAGCAGCCAGTCTATCAGATTGGTGACGATGGTTCCCAGAGTCCGGAGCGGTTTCTAGAAATTGGCCATGTAGAAGAAGAGAAATCAAAACCTTCAATTGAAGATCCGCCGTCTTTGGAGTTAAAAGAACTCCCGCCACATCTCCAGTATGCATTTCTGGACGAGGAGTGTCGCTTGCCGGTCATCATTTCAGCATTATTGGAAAAAGATCAGAAGAAGCAGCTTCTCGAGGTTCTTAGACTTCATAAGAAAGCTATTGCGTGGAAGATTATGGATATCAAGGGCATCAATCCTTCTTTTTGTACTCACAAGATTTTGATGGAAGACGAGTACAAACCATGTGCACAACATCAGAGGCGTTTAAATCCGAATATGCAAGACGTGGTGAAGAAAGAAGTGATTAAGTTGTTGGACGCCGGGTTGATTTATCCTATATCCGACTCTGTGTGGGTGAGTCCAGTGCAGGTAGTACCCAAGAAAGGTGGTATTACTGTAGTCTCAAATGATAGGAATGAGCTAATTCCTACCCGTACCGTCACTGGGTGGCGAGTTTGTATTGACTATCGCAAACTCAACGATGTTACTCGTAAGGATCACTTCCCGCTTCCATTCATCGACCAGTTGTTGGAGTGTCTGTCAGGGAAGTTGTATTACTGTTTCTTGGACAGGTTCTCTGGGTACTTCCAAATTCCTATTGCTCCTGAGGATCAGGAGAAGACTACCTTTACCTGCCCCTTCGGCACATTCGCCTACCGGGGTATGATTTTTGGGTTGTGTAATGCACCGGCGACCTTCCAGAGATGCATGGTTGCAATTTTTCATGATATGATTGAGGATTCTATGAATGTTTTCATGGATTACTTTTCGGTATTTGGGGAATCCTTCGATCATTGTTTGGAAAATTTGAAGAAGATGTTGAAGAGGTGCGAAGAAACAAATCTTGTCCTAAACTGGGAAAAGTGCCACTTCATGGTGAAAGAGGGTATAGTTCTGGGACATAAGATTTCCCGTGCTGGTATGGAGGTCGATCCAGCTAAAGTTGACATTATTTCACGACTTCCGCCTCCCACCTATGTGAGAGCGATACAGAGCTTTCTTGGTCATACGGGGTTCTATAGGCGATTCATCAAGGATTTTTCAAAAATCGCTAGGCCCATGACCCATTTGTTAGAGAAAGACGCTCCGTTTATCTTTGGAGATGATTGCTTAAGGGCTTTTGACCTTCTCAAGCAAAAGTTGATTGAGTCCCCGATTTTGGTTGCGCCTGACTGGAGTCTGTCCTTTGAAATTATGTGCGACGCGAGCGATTTCCCTATAGGGGCCGTTCTGGGACAAAAGAAAGAAAAGCACTTTCACCCGATCTATTATGCGAGCAAGACTCTTCACGACGCTCAGGAGAACTACACCACGAATGAAAAAGAGCTCTTGGCTGTTGTTTTCGCATTTGAAAAATTTAGATCGTATTTGGTGCTTTAAAAAACAATTGTGTATACTGATCACGCAGCCATCAGATATCGTTTCAGCAAACAGGACGCTAAACCGCGTCTCATCAGATGGATCTTATTGCTGCAGGAATTTGATATCGAAATTCAAGGCAAAAAGGGTGCGTTGAATGTAGCGGCTGACCATCTATCTCGGTTGGAGCATGGATACATCAAGGACACGCGTTGGGATTCAATCAATGACAATTTCCCACACGAGTCGTTGTTGGGTGTTGAGATATGCGATGAGTCACCTTGGTTCTCCGACCTTGGGAACTATCTTGCTTACGGGATTCTGATTAAAGGGTTGACTTACCAACAAAAGAGGAAATTCTTTTCGGATGTCAAGCACTACATTTGGGATGACCCTTTCTTATTTAAGGTTGGTGCTGATTAGGTGATCAGAAGATGCATTTCAGGAAAGGAGGCGAGTGACATTCTGCGTCACTGTCACGAGGGACCTACCGGAGGCCACCATGGAGCCAATTTCACCGCCAAGAAGGTGCTTGATTCCGGGTTTTATTGGCCGACTATATTTCATGATGCGTAGAGTTGGGTTAGAGCATGCGATGCCTGCCAGAGGGCAACAAATATATCGGCACGTGATGAAATGCCTTAGAACTGGATTCAAGTTTGTGATAGACTTCATGGGACCATTTCCCCCCTCACAAGGAAATAAGTACATCCTGGTCGCAGTTGATTATGTATCAAAGTGGGCGGAGGCACATGCCTTACCCACCAATGATGCCAGGGTGGTCATGAGATTTTTGAAAAGTTTGTTCGCCCGGTTTGGCGCTCTGAAGGCTCTTATCAGTGACAGAGGGACTCACTTCTGCAATACACAGCTTGAAAAAGCTTTGTCCCGTTATGGTGTTCATCACCGTTTATCCACGCCCTATCATCCACAGACATTTGGGCAAGTGGAGGTCACAAACCGGGGGCTGAAGCGAATCCTTGAGCGGTCAGTAGGTGCAAACCGCAAGGATTGGTCGGACAAACTCGACGAGGCGTTGTGGGCTTTCCGTACGGCTTACAAGACCCCTATTGGGACTACTCACTTTAGGTTTGTTTACAGAAAAGCGTGTCATTTACCTGTGGAGTTGGAGCACAAAGCGATGTGGGCTCTAAAAACTACTAATCTGGACCTAAAAACCGGAGGTGAAGCCCGGTTCTTTCAGATTCACGAGCTAGAGGAGCTACGACAATAAGCTTATGAAAACTCCGTGCAATACAAAGAGCGCACCAAGAGATTGCACGACAAACGCTTGAAGGACCATAAACAATTCCAGGCGGGCGATATTGTTCTTCTCTACAACTCGAGGTTGCGTTTATTTCCAGGAAAACTACATTCACGTTGGACAGGACCATACACGGTAAAAGAGGTATTTCCATATGGGACTGTTGCAATAGAGAACGCGGACGACGTTATTTTCAAGGTAAATGGTCATCGTTTAATGCTTTACGTTGTCGGGCCGATCGAGTCGGTGGTGGATGTTATCGAACTCCACGCCCCGCACACATCATAAGTGTGGGGAGGAGAGTCTACGCTACTGAATCGAGGATTATAAATGTAGCAAGAGCGTCTTTGGCACTTTAGGGGTAAAATCATCCTTTTTAGTGTTTTTGTAGTTCTTACGTAATTTAGGCGTGTTTGGTAGTTTCCGAAAGTTTGTACAGTTTTTAAACGTGCCGAGCGTAGGGTCTATGTGGGAATAATGTTAGAACAGTTTGCGGATGGTAAAAATGGCGAAAAACGGTCAAAACAGGTGCTGAAAATGAATTCTGAAGAAAAAACTGATCTGCAGATGTGGCACGCCCGTGCCACTACTGGAACGACCATGCGAATGCGGGCTGGCCAGCACCTCGAGTTGCACCCCGGTGCATCGCCGAGATCACCGTGCATGGGTTAAACGTTGTCGGACACGCACGACCGTGCGAGCTGTCGCACGCCCGTGCAAGAGGCCAGGGGAAATTTGGTCATTTGTGCAGTATAAAAACCCATATCTGCACCAGACCGATTTTGCCCCAAATCGCACAATTTTTCGCACGGTTTCTCAGATCCTTTCGCACGGTATGTTTTTCCTCTTGTTTTTCTGTTTCATCCACGTTCTAGGTTAGATTCGTTCGATTTCTTCAAGGCTTTTTAGGGTTCTCTTCATAAACACAAGCGAAACCCTAGCCCTTGCAAGAATCATATGTCTCGTGAGCATCCGGTCAGATTTCCAACCCCTGTTTGCCAAAAATTTGATTATTTTCGAAAAAATCAGGCTGTTTAGAGTCAGGGGTTCGGATTCTGCTGAAAACGGGTCGCACGGTCTTTCCTCGTGTGGAACAGTCGTTCAGTGCCGGTGTTCACGAGGTTTTGCTGTGGTCTCGGTAATGCATGGGGGTGCCGTCGATTTGCACACCGTGCAAGTCCGACAAATGCCGACCACCGTTGCTGTTTCTCGGTGACGCACGATCGTGCGGCTGATCGCACGCCCGTGCCATATACCCAGATCAGTGAGACAATAGCTTTATAACTATGTGTTGGGCTGTTCCGAATGATAATTTTTCTGTTTCTCCTGTTCTTACTGTCATTCCTCATTGCAGATGGACCATCCCTTCCTGCAATTCAACAAAGACGACGAGCGAGAAAGTCTTTGCATCCCGAAGCTTCACGCATTATGGCAAAGGCGGGGCCAGTTTGGCATCCCTAGAAGGTTATATTGGGATGTTATGACTGAATTAAATCAACACGATCGACTCAAAAACATGTTGACAATTCCGCTTTCGTGTTTGGTCGCCATCGACCGCCCGATCTATCGAGAGCTTACGCTAGAATTCTTCGCTACATATTCATACGACAAGCCAAAAGCGCATAAAGTTCCCAACTTCCGCTACAAGAATAGGATAACTTTCAGATTAGGTGGACGTTGGCATAATTGGACGATGGGAAGGTTGGGTCGAAGACTAGGAATCTACACCAATGAGGATATGGATCCGAGTTCTTTACAGATGAGTTCACCTTTCCCAGTGAAGAAGCGCGGGGCGAGTTTTGGGCGCAAATTGCAGTTGGAGACCCATATGATC
The DNA here is from genome assembly GCA_030545235.1 of Helianthus tuberosus. Lineage (NCBI taxonomy): Eukaryota > Viridiplantae > Streptophyta > Magnoliopsida > Asterales > Asteraceae > Helianthus > Helianthus tuberosus. The sequence continues at coordinate 41,088,579 of CM060433.1, read as the reverse complement.
CTAGGATGTCAAAGGCTTCAAGGTTACGAGACCCTTTGCATAGAGTCATGCATCACATTTTCAGCCGCTACCATAGCTGGGCTCATCCAAACTGTCCAACACCGGATCTTATATAACTTTATGCGCTAGCGGAGGGGGTACACATCAACCTCACCACGCAGATGGCGGAGTACTTTATGCATAGTTCGGGTAGAACCAACAGCAGTCAAATACATGGCGGTCAGTAAGTGACCGAAATCGCTTACAACTTGGGTTTAATGACTGATGAGGTGGTTCAGGGTCTTACCTTAGTGACCGAGGGTATGTATGTTGACGTCCGCTCCTTGAAGGCGATGGGGCTTATTGAAGAGACAGATCTTGGGGATCGGTTGAAGGGATTGAACAACGAGGTCTGGGACCCGTTGCCTCCGGCAGCGGCGGAGGACGAGGATGAGGAGATGGAAGACGAGGAGCAGCATGAGCCACACACACCACCACACTCACCACAGCAGCACCACTCACCGCAGTATCAGCACTGGCCCCCTGGCATCCCTTCGTATCCGGAGTTCTATGGCCAGTTTCAGCAGATGCAGGTCAGTCACGAGCAGCAGCGGGCTAGTTTAGAGCGGCTGCATGTTAGTAAGGAGCAGCTGCGGGCGAACCAGGAGGCGATTAGGGTGAACCAAGACTACATGCACCAGGAGGTGCAAGCCGGTTTCTCATACCTTTTTGGGGGTCTGCACAATGCCTTTCCCAACTACTTTCAGGAGCCCCCACAGTTCCCATTCGGGAACCCAGATGGTTATGGAGGGGCAGACCCATCCAACACGGGAGGAGATGCGGGTGACAATAACGAGGAGTAGGTGGAGTTGTGAGTTGGTGGTTTTGTTATTTTAGTAGTTTATTTATCGGGTGTTCATTTTGGCTACTAATTCAAACACCCGCGGATATGTACTTTATTTTTTTTCAGACACTATCGTATGTTTGCTTTATTTCATGTTTGGATATTTAGTACTCATTTTATGTATCTAAATTATGGTTTGTTTAGATTATCGCTGCCTTCTGTTTTGTTTTCCTTTGCTTTGTGACATTCTTACAGATCTCAAAAGCAAGTCTTGGACCGGAGCACATCACGGAATCATCTTTGAAGTCTCGTTGCATCAAAATCATCTTCAGGGGAGTATTATTATCCTTTATCTCTATATTTCGGGTTTCGCATTGGGGACAATGCGAAGTTCAAGTGTGGGGAGGGGGTTTAACTTGTTGACTTTGTTTGTCCTATATGTAAAAAAAATCAGAAAAATCAATAAAAAAATCAAGAATTTGTATATATTTTTAGTAAATAAACCGGTTGGTTCTGTTTTAGAAAGCTTCGGATATGATAAAGAACCGACAAGCCAAATAAATTTCAGAAAAAAAACTAGAAAGCGTGATAAACAAAGAAAGACTTGCATGATAATTTTCAAACTGTTACCCATTCCTTCCGTTATGTGAGCATATTTGAGCCTTGAAATTGTTATATATTTGTTCATTTCGGATGTAGGAGTGAACCGGATGTCACGTGTAATTTAGAACTTGTAACTAGCAAGCTTGTTAAGACCATGAACTTGTGAAATTGTGTAGAAGTGATAGAGGCACCTAGAAAACCCCTTTGTTGTTAGCCTTGTTCTTTGTGTTGTGTTTCCCGTAAACCTTACATTACCCCTTAGGATTAACCATGTCGAGCCTTCCCCGTGTTTCCCTTTGTTTACCCAACAAAATCGCCCACTTAGCCAAATTTAGCCTTTTTATATTTTAAACCTTTTGTGTTAAAACTCGGTTAAAATCATCGTTTAACTAGCGCTTCGTGTAGTTATTTGTTCATTGTTCAAATCCATTTGATTAAATAAATAAAAAAATAAAACAGAAAATAAAACACCATAAAATAGGGTGAAGTCGAAAAAATTCGAGCAGTTTTGAATGCTAAATGATGAAATCTCGTTGATGAGCTCGATGTCACAAAAGTTGCCTTTTTAAGGCATATGTATGTATAGTTTTATTGTTTTGCGCTTATTAAACGTAACTACCAAGTTTTAACCATTTCGTCACTTTAAAAATCCCTTTCCATACCCTTCACCCAAGCCTATCCTTAAAATCCGTAAAGACCTCTTGATTTGCACTTTTTCGCATGTTAGTTGGTGGAGATGAGATCTTGTGACAAGCTTATGATATTACACGTTTCATTGACATGGCATTGAGTGTATGTGAAAATTATGAGGTGTGTGAAGATTAGCATGTTAAGTCAATTGAAAGTGAAGTCACGGCGTTTTGGTTATCTATATACATATTTGCATGCACTTGTTTGGTTTGAATCAACTGATATTGTCTTTCGAAAAACCGGCTAACCGTTTGTAGTTGTTTTAGTAGATAGTTTGTAAATTCTCGTTTTTGTTAGATTCTAGCTTTTATTGCATTTTAGTTTTAGCTTGCTTGAGGACAAGCAAGGTTCAAGTGTGGGGAGATTTGATATTCACCAATTTACACATATTTTAGTCCCCCATTTTATCCCCATTTTATGTGTTTTCGACCGTAAAACCGTTAATCGGATACTTAATCAGGTATACTTTTGTTTACAGGTCTAAAACTGCATACCAAATAAGAAGATGATGAAAACGAGGACTTTCCGAGCAAAACGACAAAGCTGCGAAGATTCTGTGAAGATTCTGACCTGGGCGTTTGGCACGGCCGTGCAATCAATGGCACGACCGTGCGGATCCGACAATAGGACTCTGCTCAGCAATGCATGCCAGTGCGATCAGGAGTGCAACCCTTTATCGGAGAGGAACGATCGTGCGGATGGAGGCACTCTCGTGCAACCCCGACGTCGAAGCCCAGCCCGGAACTGCACCACCAGTGCAGCTGCACGTGCAACCCTAACCCGGAGATGCACGATGGTGCCACGAATGGAACGGTCGGGCGAGTGTGAAGACTGGTCAAGATCTGATGATGTCATGCGGTATGGTGAACAGTGATTCAAAAAGTGAACGGTCAGTGAACGGTCGTGCACTTTATTGGCACGACCGTGCGATCGCAAAATGTTATAAAAACAGACAGCAGCATTCTGTTCGTAATTCTAGATATTTTGGGAGCTCTTTAGGCGATTTTCAGGCTCCGGAGGCACTAGCTTTCACCCGAATTAAAGCCACATTGTGCCGATTAGCTCCATTATCATCCGGATTCTTAATCTAGTGCTTGTTTATGGTTTGATTCTCTAATCTTTCCATAATTTTGTTAGTGTTTCAAGCATTTAGATTAATGTTTTATGTATTATTGTAAGCCTTTGGGCAAAAACACTACAATCCCTTGCTTAATTATAACCATTAGTATGTTAATTATGTTTGTAATGATACTTGGAAGCATTTTCTATGTTAATCTTTGATGATTAGTTTGCAACCTTGCTTATGGTTGTTGATTTCTTGATTATAAGTAATTATGTTGGATGATTAGTATATGGTTAGTTGAGATAGTTGAAAGATGAAGCTTAATTAATCATGTATTAGTAGACTTTGAACTTGCTTAACTTGTTTAAAATGTGTGCACCATGATACTAGAAATGGTTAGTGGTTTAATAAAAGGTAATTATTGTTAATCAAGAAAGCTTTCCATCACGTAAGGACCTTAACGGGTTAAATGGCGTTGTTATGAATTCTTGCCATGAATTGTTAGCTTAGTTAGTAGTTTAGGCCAAAATTGCTATCTTGGTGAATTTATGTGCATGATTTGTAAAATGAACTCGGTTGTGATTTAATCTAGTTTATGCTTGTCTCGGTGGTTGCATTGTGTTTATCGGTGTCACTTTCCTTGATTAAGTGAGGTTAGAAAACTCCTAACGGATGACTAACTTATTTTTAGGGGATTTTCATAGACATTTATCAATTGCATGTTAAAGAACAATTTAAGGTGGTTAAAGTGTGTTTATCATTTTAGCTTTCCGAATGATTGTCATGTTAGGATTCCCGAAAGGGATACTAATTGTCTTGAAAATGGAGAATTGACCAAATGTTTCTAGTGACAAAACCGACTTAGTTCACATACTTTGGTTGTGTATAAAGCAAGGCTATATATCTATTTTCTTATTTGGAGTCTACTATGTTTTTATAAATATTTGTTTATGCTTATTTTAGTTTTTATAAAATCACACAACTTATCTTTCTTCCGTTAATTTAATGACAAAGGTCTAGTATTATTCCTCCGCCCACTTCCTTGGATCGATACTTGGTTCTTACCGATACTTTACTGCATATATGATGGGGTACACTTGCCTCTTTCGTGTGTGTTTTGATGTTGAAGTATAAATCACTTTTATAAATTTTAAACCAAATCGTGTTTAATCTCATTATAAAAAATATGTATATACGAGCACACACCAGCAACAAACACTCTGGAACAGTGACATAGGCTTAACATACCTTAAATAACCTTTACATAACTTAGAAATAAGTTATGGATGGTTTGGTGTGTTGAAATCAAGTTTATCCGATCGCAGGGACTATTTGTGTCAAACTGCGAAAGTATGTTGATTCTTGTGGTAACGAACATTCCGGAACTTGATCATAAGTTAAACATACCATAAATATCCTTTACATAGATTAGAAATAGGCTTTGAGGTGTTCGGTATGCTAAAATAAACTTTTTGGTCATTCAGGGACTAAAAGCGTCAAAAAGTGCATAAGTTTGCATTTTCGCGTATATCTTACATTCTGAATATATCCGGACAACCAAAAATTTATGTAATCATTAAAACATTTTATTTTAGTGATTGGCCTGACAAAATTCCATTAATTTGGATCGTTTTTGCGTTCGTTACGACTTCCGTCGTAATTAACCGAACAAAGCAACCGTACGACCAAACGAGCCGACATCCGAGATGTTTTTGAGCATATTTTAAGTTCCCTATACTTTAACATCATTTTTTAGCCGTGAAATGAGGTTAACGGGGCTTAAAAGTGTCAAATATGCATCAAAATGCAAGTTTTACAAGTTCTGGGGCTAAATTGCAATTCTGTCAAAGTATACTAGGCGGGCTGCGTAAGATGAAGAGTATTCTTACGCGGGGCGCGTAGTCCCTTCAGACAGAAACATTGAACTTAGTCCAATTTTGAAGTTTTGATGGGTTTTAACCACTGATTTTGCACTCTATGGGCTCAAATTTGATGGTATTAAGCATACCCATGGTTTTGAAAACCATGAGCCCAAGTGGAGAGCCAAGATCGAAGCACGAAATGCGAGGAACGATCCTAACGGTTTACTGAAATCTATATAAACCCACACCTTCATTCCATTTCTGCTCACACTTGATTCAATTGCTCTAAGTTGGAGTCTAAGAACTTCATACCTGAGTAATTTGATCAAGTTCTTCCTAGCTTGGACCCTTTGCAAGCATTCTTCCGTTCTTTTATGCGTTTTAAGCACGAAAGTCAAACAGTGTTTGACTTTCAGCTTTGACCAGTTTATGGTCAACACGAATTTCGTTTGAACTTCGCCACGTGAGCGTAATCACGATGGTTATAGTCCCGTGTGACTATACCTACTGATTACCACGTTATTTAGGTGTAGTGACGAGCTATAGTTTCGGTCAAAATATGCGTTTATGCGTATTTTGCAACCAAACGATTATTGGGTATCAAAACCGTTTGTTTTGATATCTAACTTGTTTTCAAACCTTGTTATACATGTTTTAACATGTTTAACTCGTCACTATAGGTTTAGTGCTTATATAGGGTTGTAAGATAAGCGGCCTAAATAACCGCTTAGACTTTCGAACCCGACCCGTTTGGTCGATCATTAGGATCCGACCAAACACATTAGGTGACCATAGTTGCATAGGGAATAAACTTCCGAGGTTATACCTTATGGTCACTTCGTTTAGTTAGTTGTATGATAGGTAGTTTATATGCCTTAGGAAAATGACCAAAATGCCCTTTTTATGCATAATTGATATTTAAGCATATGTAACCCAAACATTTTTCACTTAACTGATTATGCAACATAATTAAACATGTTTAGGCATATAATACTTGTCATAGGACTAGTTAGGCGGTCCAAACGCGTTTTACGCGAACGACGCGTTAAAGTGGCGTAAGCTACCTTAACGAGTCGTAATGGGTCGTAAGCACTTAGGTTAGGTTTCGTTTTAGTATGTAGGCTTTGTTAAACCATGTCATATGAGTTCCAACACTCATTTGGTTTACGGAACCTCATCCTATCCGATCTCCCGATTTAGGTCCGGTTATTAACATAGTTACCTATATTAGGTGCCGTTTGATTTCCGTGACCCCTGTAGCTTTGCTTGGTTGTTATTCAAGACTTCTAAGCACTCTCAAGTGAGTACATAGTCCCCTCTTTTACTGTTTTCAATGTTTTGGGGTGAAACATGTGTACCTATTTGTTATGTTCATGATTTTAAAGTATAAATTAATTATACATCTTAGTACTTATCTTTTGACAAACTAAATGATTATTTATGGTTTAAACACTAATTTTTCAAAGATTATAAAACAAATTGTTGGATTGTACTTAATTTATATGTTCACCAGACCGATTGGTAGTATGATATAGCGCCATAGGATTTGACACCCCATTCCTGTTGTCATGGAATGTCAAAAACCGATATTTTTATCCAAATAGAGATTGCCTTTGTGGTATTTCTATAGTCTCAATTGGTGTAGTTTGATGCACTAAGGTTTGGTTGAATTCAAAAATCACATTTTTATTGCATATTTTGTTATACTCCCAAAAGTATAGTTTGATATGCTCTCATGTGTGATATTGTACAAAACAACATATATTTTGTTAATTACTAAAACATAGTTTAATATGTTATGCATAAAACCAAAGTATACTTTTAATATACTACCGAAAACTATTATTTTGACACTAAAGTATATTTTATATACTATCTGTTTTGGAACTGAAATATACTTTAATATATTACATATTCGATTTTCTTAAAACCAAAGTATATTATATATATATATATATATATATACTACAAACTTTTTATCAAAACATTGTTTTACAAACAACATATTTTATACAAACTCATTTTACTTAATTATTTATTTATGCATCTTTCTTTTATATCACCTAATTTCTTATCACTTGTTATATGATTTATAAAGAAAACATTTTTAAGTTCATGACTATTTTTGTTAACCATTCTTTTAAACTTACAAGTCATGAATCATGCATTAATAAAACCTATGTATATCACAGGCATTTTTATGCTGACGTACCTATTTTTACACATGTTTCAGGTGCTGCTATGTGATGATTGTTGATACATGCTATACATAGGATGGACTCGTGCCTTAGCGACTTTAAAACTTGAAAGACAATAATTGTATTTATTTAATTTGTAATAAAACAATGAGTTCAATAATTCAATAAAACGAAATTATTTAATCCATGGTTGTGAAACAATGATTCTGTTACAACACTCCCCGACGTTTCCACCACGTTTTGTTGTTTTACGTGGTCGGGGTGTGACAGCTATCGAGATCGTAGTCTGGCAAAATCTGCATATCTCAAACAATCTATAAGATTTTTTACATTTATCAAGAATAATCTGGAGCATTTCAAATATGTGACAGCACAGGACATCGTTTGTTCACAGAAATTTGTGACCTGGCTCAAAATATTGTGAATCGAGAACATGGCTCACATTTAACAGTTTAGAATCTATTTAGAATTTCTCAATAACGATTGCCTGGCTCTTAAACACACAAATATTTGACAATTTTAAATTTTCCCAGGAATGATAACCTGGTACTCTTCCCCTATCAAATAGCTATATATATGACATTTTAAGAATCCAAAACCTCACGATTATCATCCAAGTCCAACTTAATGACCTTGGAGATTTCACAAATTGTTTTTGATTTTTCAATTAAAACTTTAAGTTTCAAATTAATGAACTTGTTAATTTTTTAGAAACATGTTCAGCATACTTAGACTTTGAAACTCAGCTTTCGAACATCGGTTGTTGAAAATAAAGCAGAAACAAAATCTTTTTGTATTTTTCTAAAGTTTATGCTAAAACACACCAAAAATATTTTTGTATTTTATTGTAACAAAAAGCAGAAAAGAAATATTTACATACAATATTTTTGTTTGAGTTTGCGTTAGATGATCATATCAGTTTATGACAAATTACTAGCACCGTTGAGCTATAAACACTTTAAGTTCTAAACGATTCACTTAGATTGTCAGTATACTGATCCACTTAAATTTTCACACAAATTTCAACTGATTCGAGATATGAGATTTAGTGTTTTAAGAACTTAAACTTATTCGCATGTCCCACCTCAGAATATACTCCCGTATCAAAATTCCCTAGATTCAGTCTTACAGGTGAATATACCATATTGATATCTATACTCTGGGGTAGTACGAGACCTTGAGAGCTCAGGTATGAACTACCGTTCAATCAAAGAGATGAAGGCTCGACTTGATGTGTGTCCCACTTAGGGATCTTCTTTACAACTACACTTGATTCATATCTTTCGATATTTACTCAATTTTTATGCAGAGGATAAGCTTTTAAAGAGCGTGAAGTATTATACGAAGTCTATGCCATTGCTTCCGCATTATCAGAAGACCAGGTATAATACCCTAGATATCAAACAGTATAAAAACCTAGTATCTCATAATCAGGAAATTTCTCAAACAAGATTTCGGGGGTTACCCATATATCCAAGAGATGTTCCCCACTAGATAAGTAAGCATATTGATATTTAGGTTTTTATCTCGAAATCAATCTACTAAGTATGTAAAAACCTACTGGCATATCATCAGTGAGACCGTTTATCACATTTTAACATTTCATTTCTTTAGCATGCTGTGATTGTCTACTGATATACTATCATTTCCTCTTTTTACACAAAAACTCGTTTTTTAATTTTCTATTGTTTTTTGCTTTTTCAAATTTTCAAATGTTTTTGTATTTTCTGAAATTTTTTACTCCCCTAAAATCTAAAACATTTAAAGAATTTGACAACCCGATGCAAATAGCTTTGTCTCGCCATCCATTTTCTGCTTTACATGCTCTGTTTTGCCGAAAATACCCCCATGATTTACAACACACTGATTTTCAACAATGTTAAAACCATTTTCAATTGTGAAATAATCACGTTTGTTCAGCCGTGAGGGTTTCGGCATATTCACTCAAAATATTTTTTTTCAAATTTTGATTTTTAACAAATTTAAAAACAAACATATTTTTCATTTTTCAAAAATTTTTAACAAAGAAAAACATATTTTTGGTTTTTAAATTTTTTGATTTTTAGGGTTTTTTAGAAATACGGTTTATCTATATACAGAAAACAAACAAACTCCCTGTTTTCAGTTACAGGAATCCTCCTTCTCCTCTGGTGCCAGGCTGCTCCCTCCATTATCTTGATAATCAGCTTCTATTTGGAGCACCTGCACATTCACTCAACTCAATCATTTGAATAAAGCACCCCAAGCTTGCTTTGACTTAGGTAACTTAATTTGTATCTTTCCAGGTAAAACTGGATAGTTTCTATCATTCTTTTAAAAAACATTCTCTTTAATTTTCTCATCATTAGCAACCTTTTGTTGCTTGACCACCCAGATTTAACCTTTTGAAACATTCCTTTTATAAAATCTTGAATCATCTTGAATGTTTTGTTTTGATTCAACAACTTTTGGTTTCCATAACTGGTTTGATTTTGTTGCATCAACTATTGTTTTCCAGCTTTGTGTTTTTCTTAATCTGGGTGCGGGCGAGCCCCACTCATGGTCCATGGGTAACCACTTTGAGTGCTGGTGTGTCCTGGTCGAGGTGATTCGACACAGTCGAGGTGATTTGACACTAAAATCGTGTACTCGGGTTGAGTACTTCCTATGTCGTCACATATATTAATGTCCTTGCAAAATATTAATGATCTATTCATAGACGCTTTACATACCTACTTACAACTAAACTTTCAAATGTTTTTGAGGCTCATTTGATGCGCATACACATAAAACGCATGAACTCGCTCAACTTTTGTTGAGTTTTCAACTTACTTGTATTTCAGGAAGATGAAGGGATCTTGGTGCAGCATTATCTACAAGTTTTTGGGTTTTCAAGTCTAGATGTAATCCATATTTTTGGAGGGTTTGGTTTGTATATCCCATCTTCGATGCGATATAGAACGCAAAGCCTCGTGAAGTTTAACTTTTGTTAGAACAAGTCCTTTTATGGAACTTTAAAACTTATGTTGGGTTGTAATCTTAACTTAATAATCGTGTTGGTTGGGAATTTGGAGAGATTGTGTTTGTAATGTTTAAAACTATTTATGGATGAACATCTCTTAATTTTATGCATGTAGTTGTTTGTTATGATCGAATGCAATGAAACTGATCAAGTCACACACATACGCTTCGGCAAAAGACAGGGTGTGACAAAATATTCCGTTATGATTAAAACCCTAATTTTTAATCATATTCGTGAAGAAAAATTAGTCAGAACGCTAAAAGTTCTTGTTTTGCGAATTTAAGCACGTACTGCGCAATACAGGGCGTATATTGTAAAACACGGACGATGCAGACAATTTAGGTGAACGAAATATTATTTAGTTATATTTTGATGAGATTATTTCTATAGAATACTGAAAATAATTTTAAACGGCTTAAAACGCTGATAAAACGCGAAACAAAATACCCGGTAACCAGTTAAATACCTGTGTTATGCATGTATATGTGTATATATGATATTCTAGAGAGAGAAAGTGTGTGTATGAGAGGTGGCGGCTATACAAGCCCACCATTTGACCATTGTGTGCCATGTGTTGAGATTGTAAGAAAGCATAATCATTTAACTTTATAAACACACTTTAAACTTCATATTCCAAGATCAAACACTTTACAACTTCATCTTCTTCTCCATTCCATACTCACGGCTGAACACCCCCATAACAACACCCATCTTCGTTTTTCAAACTTATTTCATAAAAATCATGGCCATTCCAAGCTAGTTTCGAGCTATTTCAAAGATCAAGAGTTAATTTCAAGGTAATTCATGGAGGAACAAGCTTATCTTTCTTCAAGATTCTCATCATCAAACATATTTTTACTATTGAAAGGTATCCTTTAAACATACTTGATGATGATGATGATGACGAGCATGATTCTCACATACTTGGATTTTCACTCTTCTTGAGATCAAACCAAACAAATGATTTTATAAAAATAAAAATGTGAAGGTATGTGTGTGTGTTGATGGCCGAATGTATGTGTGTGTATATAGTGTTTGTATTTTAAATGTTGTTTGCAATAATACTTGTAAGATGTTTGTTTGAATGAACAAGATTATGTGCAAATGTGTTAGAGGTATAAAGGAATAAATGAATCTTGATTTTTTTATTTGAAATATTGTTAGTATATGTTCATGCATATGGCCGAAATTTATTAGGCATGTTTGTGAATTTCTAAGTTGTTGCATGTTCTTGACTGATAGTTAAGATGCATGTGTTTAATGATTTTTGTATGATGATTGAATGATTGAACAAGGAATGAGATATAAATGTGTCATATGTCATATTAAATGAAAGAATAAGATTGATTAATCTTGTGTGATTTATTGAAGTAAATGTGCATAAAGTGATTATACATAGACTTGTAGGATGATTTAATGATCATCATAAAATGAAATTGTTATAATATGATAAATATTCATTCAAATCAGTAAATAAACATCTAAAATAAAACTATATGATGTATTTTGAAATTATAAAAATTATGTCATAACTTGGTAGCTTTACATGTTATACTTGTGGCTTGAAAAGTAGTAAACCGGGTGAAGTTTGCATGATTTTTGTGCTATTCATGAGACCTGCATATTCATGATTTAAATTATTGTTTTTATTAGTAGATAACATGTGTTATTTTAAAATATCAAGTCAAGATGATTTGGGATGGTTACAGTAAATTATTGTTTTTGGTGTTTTATGGCATTGTATAATAATTCACTACAAGTCATTAATATTTTCATAAGATTACAATAAGACCCAATGTTTTTATGGCGTTTAGTCAATTTCTTTGGCATTTAATACATTGACAAGGTGCTTTGCCAGAACTCGTTCTCATAGTTTTCATACTACGCGTTTTGGTGTTTATAGTTTTTAGCGTTTTATATAATAATGTATTTTATTTGTAGAGAATTAGATAACAAAACAAAAGATAATTTGATAACAAAACAATATAAAGTGAAAAAGAAAAAAATTAAAAATGGTAATCTAATTTCTCATCTGAATCTTCACTATCATCAGCCTCTTCTACTTGAATTTGTTTTGGCGTTTTGAACCTTTGAATACCTTAGCTAGATGCCAACTTTCCTACATAAATGCCGTCTTTTTTAGACGAAGCTTGTTAGTGGCATCCCGTGTTTTGGTGTGACATTCTCGTTTGGTGGCATGTCATTAAAGATCAACTCTTGCTTGAATGCTATTTATAATAATGGAGTCCAAAATAGCATTTTACACTTGTGTTGATCCCTTCATGCCATGCATATATTCATCAAGAACAAAGCTCACATGATGACATATCACTGTCATCAGTCTCTTTTTCTTGAATATTTGTCCAACTTATTCAGCAAAAGATTATAGAGATAACCCCCTCAGAGAAGAATTCATTCAGTGAAAGCTTTGCCATCTGTGGTTATTTTAACTAACCTTTTCTGGCGTTTTAAAGTGAGTGGTTTCTAGAGAACATGGCGTTTGTGTTTTCTGGGTGTGATCAATTCATTGTGTGTAGACCCCTCTCTTATAGGAGTTTTTTGGCGCGTAGTTTAGGCGAGATTTTTTATTATAATAAATGATAGTAATAAAGTATTTCAGTTACTGTTTGTATTTACTGTTTTGTTCAGTTTTTATCAATTTCTAGGGTGATAGACGTCTCATCTTCCAAGTTTGACGTTTTTTTTAAATGGCGTTATGCAGACCAAGATGACAAAATACAATAACGGAGAAAATATTAAGCAGAAAAAATATTTTTTGTTATTTCTAGCGTTTTGTAAGCAATAACCTTTTGTAGTATTTTTTGGCGTTTTGTAAATAAATAGAGAAATATATCATTTAATTATCTTAAAAAAAGATGATTACACAGAAGAAAAAAAATATAAATTAAAACTTTTCATCAGAGGGTACTTTATCCGAGAAGTATCCATCACTTGCGTCATCTTCTTCCTTAGAGTCTTCATTTAGACCTTCATCCATGTCATCACCTTCACTTTCATCGTCTTCTTGTTCTTGAAGATTCTAAAGCCTCCATTTGAACTGTTTTGCATTAATGCCATTTTTAAGTCCATTTATGTGTTCAGACAAGTGGCGTTATGCAATTCTTCCATGAACCCAAGCCCCTGCTTTGTCTTGATGTTTTCAAGCCAGTAGTCTTCCTGATCTCCGCTGTCGTATATAACGGTCACCATGTCTGCTTCATCATCAAAACGCCATGATGTCATGACAGGGTCCGGCTTTACATCTTCTTTGATTAGTCCAAATTTCCTTGTTGATAATTTCATAAGCATATGTGTTTCATGGCATTCGTTATCCGGGGCTATGCCAAGAGATAGGATACCGCTTTGTATCTCTTCTTCCATTTTTAAAATTGCCTTGATCGTCCTAACATACACCCTCCTTCTATTGTCAAACGCTGGACGAATCACCTGATTGCCAGAGTGTATCTCCACCAAACGATGGTTGCCATTTTTTGCGTTTTGGTTAAATTGGCGTTTTTGGTTAAAGATGTTTTTTGCAGAAATGATAGATTGAAGTGATTATGGAAGCGATGTTTAACATCGTCTGTATAATGATGTTTTTGGCGCGTAATTTAGGAGGGAATTTCTTCTAATAAATGTTAATAACTGAAATTCAGTTACTGTGTTGTTTCCTCTCCCTGTAGTATCCAACGCGTTTTATCACTAATTTTTGGCGTTTTGTATTTAATGGCGTTTTATTTTTTTGAATGGCGTGTTATCATTTTATTGGCCTTTTGAATTTGAGCGGTAAAAGACCCTTTTACCCTTAATGAAGCACGTCCCACATAATAAAATTGATGTTATTTACGAAAACGCCACCGCGCAATCTAGTTCATGGATTGTTTTGATCTGACGATCCATAACCGTTCTCACCGTTCTCACACTTTCCCCCGTTTTCTCTAAATCTTGACCCTATATATATAGAGAGAGAGAGAGAGAGAGAAACGAGATCAGGAGAAAACACTCAAAAGTGTGAGAACGGTGACAACGCTTCCTAGCCCAACACGTGTCATGCCACTTAGAGAAGGGCGGAGGGGCTTTTTTGTCCTTTCATCTTTCTTTTTTTAAACGCGTGTCACTTCGTCTTTCCATTTTTTGGCGTTTAATAAATACGCGACGTTTTTATTGTTTTTAGATCAGAATCATAGTAAATATTTTGGCGTTTTAAGTATTGTTTTGGCGTTTTTATTGTTTTTTAGATCAGGATGCAGGCCTTTAATGTAAAAAACATCAGTAATTTTCTTGATTTTATTTTATCAAGTGTTTTGCCATGTAGGATACAGGCCTATAATGTGACAGACAATTATGGCGTTTTGAAAAGATAAATAAATTTCAATTTTCCATGTAGTGGCATTAATATAACTATAATGTTTGGAAATAATGATACCGTCTCTTTATTTTATTGTTTCTTTCAATTTTCATCTCTCAATTAGTGTTGATTTTTCCAGTAATACTTTGTTTGCGTTTTTTGGCGTTTTATATAGCAACATCGTGCTTTGCTAGCATTCTTTCTCACACTTTTTAACACTATCAGGCGTTTTGGTGTTTGTAGTTTTTGGCGTTTTATACTTAAATTTTTTTTAAAATAGTAGAGAATTAGATGATAAACAACAGACAATTAGATAACAAACAATAGAAAATGAAAAAAAAATTACAATCTAATTTCTCATCTAAATCTTCACTGTCATCAGCCTCTTCTACTTTTGACATTTTTGACTTTTTGAACCTGTTTTTGAATACCTTATGTAGATCCTTATTTTCCTACATAACGGTCGTCTTTAGAAGATGCTTATTTTTTGTGGCATCCTTTATTGTGGTGGATATATACTTGTTTGATGACATGTTGAAGACCAACGCCTGCTCTAATGTATTGATCCCTTCATGCCATCAATATATCCATCAAGAACAAAGTGACATGATGTCATATCAGTGTCATAAGTCTCTTTATCTTGAATATTTGTCCATCTCATTCAGCAAAAGATTATAGAGATACCCAACTCAGAGAAGAATCCATTCAGTGAAACTTCATTCATATCAATACTCAATATAGCGGAATCGAGGTTCTGCATCAATGGCTTTTTTAACTATTATTTTTGGCGTTTTTAAAGTGAATGGTTTCTAGGAAATATGGCGTTTTGTTTCTGGGGTTGTGATCAGTTGATTGTGTAGAGACGTCTCTCTTATAGGATGTTTTTGGCGCGTAGTTTAGACGAGATTTTATTTATAATATATGATATTAATAAAGTAGCCGTCTTTTCAGTTACTGTGTATTTTTACTGTATTAATATATGATATTAATAGACTTTCCATCTCCCAAGTTTGGCGTTTTTGAATGGGTTTAAGTAGTTTTTGGCGTTTTTTCCATTTTTAGCTTTTATTAATTAATACTTCTGCAAATTACTTTCATTATAGTTTGGGAGTTTTTGGCGTTTTTACTCCATTTATGGCGTTTCATATGCATTATGACTGTTTAGCGTTTTATTAACATAATGTATTTTTTATTCTAAGTTAAAAATACATAGCAAACAACAAAAAAAGAAAATTAAAAAATAAAAAATAAAAACAATTCATCTTCTAAATCTTCACTGTCATTAGTCTCTTTCTTCTTTTGAATCATGTTCGCTGGTGGTTTGGCTTACCCATGCTTGTGTTTTTGTGGTCGTTTGGAAAGACAAAATGACACTAGTTTTTTGTTTGAATATGTATCTTCAAACAACTCATTAGTGTCATTCGTCTTTTCATGCCATTAAAATATTCATCAAGAACAAAACACAGAAAATGACATAAGTCTGACCTCATCATTTTTTTGTTTATGATTTGTCCATCTCATGCAGCAAAATGTTATTTGAGTCACAACACCTCAGGGAAGAATGCATTATCCGAAACGTTGGCGTAGAACAATATTTGAATATACAAGAAACGATATTTGGCATTTTTGGCGTTTTACTTAGAAATAGTGTATCTGAAAGAAACGTCGATTTTTTTGAAATCTTTGATGTTTGAGTGTTTTGGCGTTTTCTAAGATGAATGGTATATAGTAGAAAATATGGCGTTTTTTGAGTAGTTGTGTTTGATGTTTTGGGGATTTTGGCATTTGTAAGATGAATGGTATATAGTAGAAAATATGGCATTTCAGGTTCTGGGGGTGTGTTTTTATGTCTGGGATGTTTTTGTTTATATAGCGATGTGTTTTGGTCCGTAATGGCGTTTTATTCATCACTATTGCGTTTTGGTATAGAGGTGTAAAGGCGCTTTTACCCTTAATGAGGCGCGTCCACGTAATAAAATTGATGTTATTTACGAAAACGCCACCGCGCCAATCTAGTCCATAGATTGTTTTAATCGGACGATCGATAAGCGTTCTCACCGTTCTCACACTTTCTACCATTTTCTCTAAATCCCGACCCTGTATATATATATAGAAAAAGTATATCGTACATTACGGCTTAACGTACTTCACGTACGACAACTGTGACACCTGTGTCACTTCAACCATCAAACAAATGCCAAACCAATTAAATATTGTATTTCATACTTGGGATTTGTAAAAATATGTGTATCGTTTGCATATATCAACTCTTGTTCGATTTTAAGCTTTACATCGCTTTCTGGAGGGTTATACGCGCTCTGATGCGTAAATATAACTAGTTTAACCCAACGAACACTCCGGAATAGTGAAATAGGCTTAACATACCTTAAATAACCTTTACATAACTTAGATATAAGTTTTGGAAGGTTTGGTGTGGTGAAATCAAAGTTTATTCGCTTACAGGGACTAAATTTGACAAACTGCGAAAGTATGCCAATTTGAACTGTAACAGACATTCCGGAACATGGCCATAAGTTAAACACACCTTAAATATCCTTTACATAGCTTAGAAATAGGCTTTGAGGGGTTCGGTGTGCTAAAATAAACTTTTGGGTCATTCAGGGACTAAAAGTGTCAAAAAGTGCACAAGTTTGCATTTTCGCGCATAACTTACGTTCTGAATACATCCGGACATCCAAAAATTTATGTAAGCACTATAATATTTTATTTTAGTGTTTGGCATGAGAAAAATCCATTCGTCGCGTCATTTGGATCGTTTTTCGCGCTTATGCGCATTCCGTCGTAATTAACCGAACACCGCAACCGTACGGCTAAACGAACCGACAACCGAGATATTTTTGAGCATGTTTTAAGTTCCCAATACTTTAACTTCATTTTAGAGCTTTGAAATGGGGTTAACGGGCCTTAAACGTGTCGAAAATGGGCTGAATTCATGACAGGGACCAAAAGTGTAAATCTGCCAAACTAAGGCCTAGCGCACCGCTACACTTTTAACGTAACGGTGCGCTAGCCTGGGAGCAGACCAGATTTAGTGCATTTAACAGCAGGTTCCAGCTGTTTCGTTCACAACCACACATTCTCATTCGCTTAGTCAGCTGATAAGGATCACTTTTAGCCACCATGAGTTTCCAACAAGTGTACGCCTTGGATCATGGCACGTTTTACATGAAACGATCCTAACGGTTCGGGTATTCCTATAAATACCCAACCCATTCCATAGCTAAAATCACTAGAATCTTGATTTGAGAAACTCTAAGTTGAAACCTTTGTTTCATACCTGAGATTTTTGAATCGAGATTAGCATTCGGGGACCCTTCGTAAGTATTCTTTCGTTCTTTTTTTGCTTTTCGAGTCTTTTCGAATCTGAAAGTCAAACTTTGTTTGACTTTCTGCGTTGACCAGTTTATGGTCAATGCGAAGTTCCTTTGAACTTCGCAACGTGAGTGTAATCACGTTGGTAATAGTCCCTTAGGACTATGCCTACTGATTACCACGTTGTCTAGGGTCGTAGGGTAAGCGATCTAATAAATCGCTTATACCTTCGAACCCGACCCAGTTTGGTCGATCATTAGGATCCGACCAAATACATTAGGTGACCATAGTATATAGGGAATAACCTTCCGAGGTTATACCTTATGGTCACATCGTTTAAGTAGTTGTATGATAGGTAGTTTATATGCCTTAGGTAAATTACCAGAATACCCTTTTCATGTATAATTGGTAATTAAACATATGTAACCTAAACTTTTGTCACATAACAGATTATGTAACATGTTTAGGCATATAACACTTGTCATAGGACTAGTTAGGCGGTCCGAACGCGTTTCACGCGAACGACGCGTTAAAGTAGCATAAGCTACCTAAACGGGTCGTAATCACTTATGATAGGTTTCATTTAGTATGTAGGCTTTGTTAAACCATATGACACGAGTCTCTATACTCGTTTGGTTTACGAACCCTCATTCTATCCAATCATCCGATTTAGGTCCGGTTTATTAATGTAGCTACCTATATTAGGTGACGTTTGATATTCCGTGATCTCTAGCATTGCTTGGTGGTTATCTTAGGACTTCTGAGCAATCTCAAGTGAGTACATAGTTCCCCTATTTTACTGTTTTCCAAACTGTTTTGGGGTGAAGCATGTGTACCTATCTGTTACTTTCATGTTTTCCAAGAGTATAATTGATTATACATGTTATTACTTATCTATTGACAAATTGAATGCCTATCTATGATTTAAGCACTGATTTCTCAAAGAACATAAAATAAAACGTTGAATTGTACTTATTTTATGTTCACCAGACCGATTGTTAGTATGATATAGCGCTATAGGATTTGACACCCCATTCCTGTTGTCATGGAATGTCTGAAACCAATGTGACAACTGCCACTTTCGGGTAATTTACTTACATTTAAAACAGTGATTTACATTATACAAGCATGTGTTTTGAATATTCTGACTGCATGATTACATGGTATACATCTTAGAAAACTCATGGAATATTCATTGGTTATTACACATGATTCATTTTTATTGGGTACATTTGTTATAGTGCAAACAATTCACCGAAACAACTAGAGTAGCGCCTAGTGAACTAGAGTGCTGACGAAAACTCCGGATCCGCAGAAAACATCAAAAATGACATCTTTAGGACTCGGATGAGAGTCCAACATCAATTATATATTAAACCCTATATGGGAATACAAGAGTTCGATCAATAATTTACCAATGCCCAGTAGCACTAAAAACTGTCTGAAACGCGCTAAAAATGACCATTTCATGAATTGTCCGCAAAATTCAGCAATTGTATTTTTAATACAAGATGCAAAAATTGATGTTTAGGCACCAATTTCATATAAAAATACTTATGGAATAACAATTACACACATAACGGAAATTTGCCCTACAACTTCCATAAGAGAACGTTTCGACTATTTATTAGTGAAACGAGCACTAAACAATTATCCGAACTACATTTTGGCACAAGTAGCGAACTAGTGATCATTATTTTTGGTCTTGTAACACTAGTTTATGGTCATTTCAAGTCGCGAAACATCTCGGAAAATTGTAAACCCTAAACACCTTAACACTTACATCTTTCTAATTAATTTTAAGTCTTAAAAATTTACTAACATTTTTCACCATGCAAGACCCCCCCCCCCCACCTTGAGGCCGTGAACAAGGGGTCCCACACCCCTTGTTTATCTTGCATAATATCTAGATATTATTTACCTAATTACTAGTGGATGAATGGATGATTATTACAAGACTTCTTCACTAAGTTACTACACATTTTACACCATAACTTGCACACACTTAAGAAAAGCTCTCATCATCTTCATCATATTACCAAGAACACCATAGAAGAATCACTTCACTTCTTCATTTTTTCTTATTAACAACATGGAATTTCATGGAACTTAAGAAGATCTAAAGCATTTGCAAGCTAAATCAAGCCTTTTCATCCATCCAAGAGTCTTCTAACAACAAGATTTTCATCTTCTTTGGATCATAAGTTATTTTAGATCATCCCTAGCCTAGAGCTAGAAGTGAGCTTCTAACTTTATGTTTATTTTTCTTACTTATTTATGTTATGATTATTATTATAACTAGTAAAAACAAAATAATCATAAATAAAAGTAGAAAAATACAAAGAAGCAAAGATAAATTCATGATATATTTATGTTTGTTTATATTGTGATGTTAGACTTATTATATGCATGTTAGATCTTGTAATGATGTTTATGATACAAATAAAGTGTTAGAAGATGTTGAAAGTTATGATCTAAAAATTTATACATATTTATGTTAAAGGGTTTTAACATAAAGGATTAAAGGAATGATCATATCTAGTAATCTTGTGAAAGTATTTAGGGTTTATATTCAAAAACAAGACTTTCACAAGATTATAAAAATTAACATACAACTAAAGATTTTTATGAAAGTTGTTAAAACTAGAATTTAACTTGGTTTTTGAACTAGTTAACATATGAAAGGATCATGTTTAAAACCCTACATGATTTGCTTATCATCTTGATGATTTGATGTTATAAAAGTCTTATAATGTTTAGTTAAGATGATGAATAAATTGTTGATGATTTAATAAAGAAAAAGATATGTTTAATGAAACATGGTTAAGATAAAAATGCAAAGGTTATATGGCCAATTTTTATAAAAACTTTATTTTATAAAATAACAACATTTTTGGGTAAATCTATACAAGATTTATAAAGGTTATTAAAGAAGGGTTTATAAAATAAAAGACAAGGAAAATATATATTTTTTTTAGAAAATATATATTTGATTACTTTAAACAATTTTTGTGTGGTATATTACTTGGTGTATTAGTTATATATATCATTGTAGGAACTTGAATCTCATGTCAACTTTAAACTCAAAACACGTTATAACAAAAGTCCTACGAGACTTCACATAATAACGCCTTAAAACGAGTTACGGACGATTCTAATAATCGGACACCAAATATGGTCAAAATGAACGACGGACGACTACTTAAGCTAATTGCCAATCCGGGGAGTTACTACGACGTTAGACGATCTTTCGACACGAAATATAAATATACTATCGATAACAAATTTTCGGATGTTTAGAAACTTATAAAAACTAGTATGTTTTTATTACTAACATCTATACTTAGTTAATTTTTATAAAAAGGGTTTTTATAAAAATGAAAGGCTTACATGTATTAGTGGGCTATTTTTCTACAAATGGGCTTATTATACTTAATGGGCTATTTTTATAAACAAATGGGCTAGTTTAAGTAATGGGCTATTGTTTTATAAATGGGCTTATTTTTCATAATGGGCTTAACATAAATTAATGGGCTAAGCCCAAATACTAAACATATGGGCCAAAGCCCAACACTATTAAAGCCCAACACTATTAAAGCCCAACACTATTAAAGCCCAACACTATTCAAGCCCAACACTATTGAGGCCCAACACTATTGAGGCCCAACACTATTGAGGCCCAACACTATTGAGGCCCAACACTATTGAGGCCCAACACTATTTGAGGCCCAACACTATTGAGGCCCAACACTATTGAGGCCCAACACTATTTGAGGCCCAGCACTATTTAAGCCCAATAACATGAAAACATGGGCTTGGCCCATGATACTATCAATGGAAACACAACTATACAAGTGGTATATACAAGACACGAGATTCAGCGGACGGGATCCGACTATACAACTCATACATCGAATACACAGTTAACGAACATTTGAACAACTCATACATCGAATACACAGTTAACGAACAGTAAAGACATACAAGTCTTACATATACTCAAGACACAAGATTTGTACTCAAGTTCTTTTCAAAGACCGAAGTGTCTAACAAAAATAAGAACGTTTGTAGGTCGCCACGCTATTCAGGACGACCGCACGTGAGATCTTATTTTCATCTACTTTCAGGACGCTATACAGTGAGTTCATGTTCCCCTATTCATTTAAATGTTTTACAAACTTTACAACTATCGGGGAGGATACATGTTCAGAGTATGATAAAGTTAGGTAATGAAACACCATAGATCATGTGCGAATTAGGGCCATACTATAAGCACCATTAATCCAGTTTGGACCAAGGAACAAAGGCTTAGATCTAATGGGTTTTGGCGAGCCCCACTCTTGGTCATGGACCCATACAGAAGAGTGCGTTTGTGTCCCAGTCGATAGGAATCGGCATAAAATCGTCTAGGGTTGGTTTGCTTCCTATTTCGTCACACATATTAATGTCCTTGCAAAACATTAATGATCAACGATTTCATTGACGCTTTACATACTACAACTCACATTTTTCATACATCGTTTACAACTAAATTGCATGAATTCACCAACTTTTGTTGATGTTTTCCAAACTTAACATGTATTTCAGGGAATTAAAGGACCATGTCGGATTTTCCAGTCAAGATAACAAGTACAGGAACTCCATGCCATCTTTTGAAGGGTTTAACTATTATATTCCGCCTCTTTGCGGAAATATGATGGTTTAAACCTTTGTAGTTTATTTCAAGTTTATGTATGAAACAATAACTCTTTATTTTCATGTTAATGGTTTGTAACCGACACACTAAACTTATGATGTAATCTTTTGAAACACTATGTAATGGCAGTGGAGTATGTTTTATTCATATAGTTTGTTCATGTACATCGATATTTATGCAATGAAAACCAGACAGATCACACCTTGCGTTTCCGCTATGAGCGGGTGTGACAGCTTGGTATCAGAGCATCGATTGTAGTGAACCAGGATTCTTTATTGAGTCTAAGTCTACAATCACTAGGGATTTCTCATGAAAACCATCTAAACACAAACACATGTTTTCATTTGCATAAACATTTTTCATGGTCCATTTTCAACAAGAATTCATCTCATAACAAATCAAGCAAGGACATTAGTGTCTTAGTCATATAAATGGTAGACATGCAACTTTAAGTTAATCCACACAACTCAAGTAGGATAACTTAAAATGAACCTTATGTGAAAAATACATTCCGTGTATATATGTAAAATAACAAATGCTCATACGTGTCGAACAACTTATTTCTCAGGATATCATGTCTTCCTCTGAAGGAAGCAACATATACGACGACGTAGACCCGATGGAGCTATCCTCCGACGACGAGTATGTACCGGCAGTCCAGGTCATTACGTCCGACAGCGAGTCAGCATCTGACGATGATTTGGATGACTTTCAGCCATTCGCGATTGGTGGTGACATTATGGACGCTTACATGTTAGGAGACGTCATTGATGATGATGTGCTAGATGTGCCCCCTCTACTCAACGAGGTTGTTATCATGGGTCACCCGGAGGGTGAACATGTGATAGAGGTTATACCCTTGGATGTCCTTCCTCTTGCCATTATGCATTTCATTGACGACCTCGACGAGGAGGACGACGCTGTAGTTCCTGTGATTCCTGTGGAGCATTGGGATGATGAGTTGGGAGACGGGGATGTTCATGACTTGGTTATTTTGGAGGTCGCTGCACCGGTAGTCCCGGTTATTGTCATTTCTTCTGACTCCGATACTGATTCAGATGCTTCTTCTTATGCATCTGTTACTTCCTCTGCACTGCAGGCCATTGGCCTACAGCGCAATGCAGACATTGAGCTGGATGATGTCATACCTGATGAGCCAGTTGTCCCTGCACATGATCATGTTGCTCCTATTCTACCACATGTAGACCATACTGACGAGGCAGGACCCTCAGGACACGCCCGTGTACCACCCGGGGACATGGATCTATACCCACATGTTATGCCCCTTACAGATCCATATCACTCAGTGCACCACCCAGCTGCTACTATTGAGTTACGTGCTCGTGTTCAGACACTTGAGCATCAGATAGACTTTGTTATACGTCGAGTTAGCGAACTCGAGGATGATTTTACTCACCTCATTGGTATGGTACTTCATGCTCCACCACTACCACCAGGATCACCACCTTTACCCCCACTACCACCGCAGATGCCACCAGTGGAGATGCCACCAGTGGATATACCACCAGTGGATCTACCTGCCCGTGTTCTGGCGCTCGAGCAGCAGAGTGTGTTCCTTCACCATTTGGTGCTTGATTTAGAGGGTAGGGTTTCTGATGTTCGCAGGTTATTATTCCCTATTCCACCACCGGTATTTCCCCCACCATAGACTATGTTTGCAGGTATCGTTCTTTTGGGACGGGTATCTATATCCGTTTTTGTGTACATATTGATGCTCCACCAAGTTTAAAGACAACCGACATACAGCGGATCACACTGTTGGAAGGAAGATCTTATTATCTCTTTTGTTGTACTAGACTAGTATGACCGGGTTATGTAGCCCGAGTCTATTTTTGTTCCTTTCAAACGATTATGTAACCGGTTGACTATATATATATATAAAACTTGGTGATATATATTAAATGCATCTGAGTGGTCTGGTTGGACATATCTTATGGTTTATGTTAACTTATTTACTCGCATTATATGTTTGGTGGTGATATTGCTATTAATGTTATGAATATTTTTTTTTTTTACAAACCAAATCAACGTCTAATCTTATCCTATTTCTCCTTTAGAAGAATCATGCCACCGAGGAGAATCTTACGTTCACGGACTAATCCACCCCCACCTCCACCAATGCCTACGACCGAGGCGGAACTGAATGCACTTATAGAACAGAGAATCGCTCAAGCTATCGCACTGTATGAGGCATCCCGTGTCGAACAAAGTGGAGGCACCGGCGGATCGGGAGGCCAAGGTCCAAGCGGTCCTTTAGGTGGAACAAATAATACGGGTAACATTTAGCTATTTTGTTACGACTTATCAAATTTCTTTCTAAATCTATTCGTACGATTCACTGTTTGCTCATTCAAAATCCGTTCTCCAATTTCAGGGTGCACATTCAAGCAGTTTCTAGATTGCAAGCCGCTTAACTATGATGGCACAGGCGGTGCTGTGGCTTATGTGAGATGGACGGAGAAAACGGATTCCACTATAAGAATGAGCAGATGTTCCGCTAATCAGCAAGTCACTTTCGTTACTGGCTTGTTTCTCAACGAGGCTCTTACATGGTGGAACCTACAAGTGCAAACTTTGGGTGAAAACGCTGCTTATGCGTTAACGTGGGATGAATTGAAGGAACGTATGAGGGATAAATACTGTTCTCGTGCTGAACTCCAGAAGTTGGAGAACGAGTTTTGGAACCTGACCATGGTCGGAGCTGATATCACGGGATATACTCAAAGATTTCACGATCTGTCCCGTGTAATTCCTTATCTTGTAACACCAGAGTACAAGCGTATCGAACGCTACATCTGGGGACTTTCTGACAAGATTCGAAGTCTGGTTACTGCAGCTAAACCCACGACCATTACTCAGGCTGTGACTATAGCCGTGAGTCTTACTGAAGACGGGGTCAGGATGAAGATATTCACTGAGAAAGGTGATGACAAGAAGGAAACACATGTCGAGTCTTCCAACCGTGGGAAGAGGAATTACTCGAATTTCAAGAGGGGAACCCGTAATAACAACAACTACAACAACAATAACAATAACTCCAACAACAACAACAACAACAACAACAACAGGCGACAGAATAACCCGCAAAAGGATTCAAGGGCGTTTGTAGCCACAAACGACACTGGTCCTAAGAAGTACGCTGGTACTTTGCCTAAGTGTTAACGATGCAAATTTCATCACGTGGGTGATTGTCGGGTTGTCAAGTGTGATAAGTGTGGCAAGCTTGGCCACCGTACCGAGTCATGTTGGGGAACGGGAAATAATACAGGATCGGGAAGTGGATTTGGTAACAGGAATGGAAACGGGAATGGTCGTAATCAAGGATGTTTTGGATGCGGAAGCAAAGATCACTACAAGAAAGACTGTCCTAAAGAAATTCAAGCTCGTGGTCGATCTTTTGTGATTGGAGCCAAGGATGCGCGCCAAGACCCTAATGTGGTCACTGGTACGTTTCTCCTCAATGATCATTTCGCATCCATATTATTTGATACCGGAGCCGATTTTAGTTTTATCTCTATAGAATTTAAAAATATTCTGCGCTTGGAACCTAGTAAACTAGATGTTCCATATTCTATAGAATTGGCTAACGGTAGACTAATAGAGACGGGAGAAGTTGTTAAGGAGTGTACCTTAGAACTTGGTGAACAAAAATTCAATATCGATCTCTTACCCGTTGAATTGGGTAGTTTCGACGTAGTGGTTGGCATGGATTGGCTATCCAACAATCGAGCCGAAGTCGTTTGCCACGAGAAGATCATTCGCCTACCACTACCGAACGAAGAGACACTTGTTATACATGGAGAGAAGCGTGACACCCCATTGCTGATCATCAATTGCATGAAAGCGCAGAAATACTTACGGAAAGGTTATATTGCCTTTCTAGCGCATGTTGTAGACAAGAAGGCCGATAGGCCGAAGTTGACAGATATTCCGGTAGTAAAAGAATTTCCTGAAGTCTTTCCTGAAGACTTACCAGGACTACCGCCTTATCGACAAGTCGAATTTCACATCGACTTGGTACCAGGAGCCGCACCTGTAGCCAGATCTCCATATCGATTAGCACCTTCTGAAATGCAGGAATTGTCCACACAACTTCAAGAGTTGTTGGATAAGGGATTCATCAGACCGAGTTTCTCGCCTTGGGGAGCTCCAGTTCTCTTTGTGAAAAAGAAGGACGGGACATTCAGAATGTGTATCGACTACAGAGAGTTGAATAAACTCACCATCAAGAATCGGTATCCACTACCGAGGATTGATGACTTATTCGATCAACTTCAAGGGTCGAGTTTTTATTCAAAGATAGACTTACGATCGGGGTATCATCAGTTACGAGTTCAAGAAGAAAGCATACCAAAAACGGCTTTTCGGACTCGTTACGGTCATTATGAGTTTCTCGTTATGCCTTTTGGTTTAACGAACGCACCGGCGGTCTTCATGGATTTAATGAACCGCGTGTGCAAGCCGTATCTCGACAAATTCGTCATAGTGTACATTGACGACATTTTGATATACTCACGATCGGCAGCCGAGCATGAACAACATTTGAGAACCATCTTAGAACTACTCAAAAAGGAGAATTTATACGCGAAGTTTTCCAAATGTGAGTTTTGGATTCGTGAAGTACAATTTCTCGGGCATATAGTGAACGAGAAGGGTATTCAAGTAGACCCGTCGAAGATTGAATCGATTAAGAATTGGGAAGCGCCCAAGACTCCTACTGAAGTGCGACAATTTTTGGGCTTAGCGGGATATTATCGGAGATTCATTGAGAATTTCTCAAAGATTGCTCAACCGCTAACTTCTCTTACACAGAAAGACAGGAAATTCGATTGGGGAGAGAAACAAGAAGCAGCATTTCAACATCTTAAAGACAAGTTGTGCATTGCACCAATCTTATCATTACCAGAAGGTACCGATGACTTTGTGGTATACTGTGATGCTTCGCATCAAGGTTTGGGTTGTGTACTCATGCAACGTAAAAAGGTTATCGCGTACGCGTCCCGCCAACTGAAAGTTCACGAGAAGAACTATACCACTCACGACCTAGAGCTAGGCGCGGTGGTATTTGCTTTGAAAATTTGGCGGCATTACTTATATGGTACACAGTGCACTATTTTCACAGATCATAGGAGTCTACAACACATATTCAACCAAAAAGAATTAAATATGCGTCAGCGACGTTGGGTTGAATTATTAAACGACTATGATTGTGAAATCAAGTACCATCCGGGCAAGGCGAACGTTGTAGCAGACGCCTTGAGCCGCAAGGAACGTGTTAAAACACTAAGAGTGCGAGCACTAGAGATGACGATTCACACAGATCTTACCGCACGAATTCAAAATGCACAACAAGAAGCGCTCAAGGAAGAACATATTCTTGAAGAATCACTTCGAGGCATGGAAAAACAGTTAGTACCAAAGGAGGATGGAACTTTGTACTTTGCGGGTAGAATTTGGGTTCCATTCTTTGGAGGTCTCCGAGATCTCATTTTTGAGGAAGCACATAGGTCAAAGTACTCGATCCATCCTGGATCAGATAAGATGTACCAAGACTTAAAAGAGTACTATTGGTGGCCTAACCTCAAAAAGGATATTGCTAACTATGTTAGAAATTGCTTGACCTGCGCGAAGGTCAAGGCAGAGTATCAGAAACCATCAGGTTTATTACAACAACCCGAGATTCCCGCTTGGAAATGGGAACAAATATCTATGGACTTCATTACGAAGTTACCCAGGACCTCGAAAGGTCATGACATGATATGGGTAATCGTCGATAGATTGACAAAGTCCGCACACTTCTTATCGATTCGGGAGAAGGATAGTACTGAGAAACTAGCGGAAATATATCTCAAAGAAATAGTGGCTCGTCATGGAGTGCCTATTTCAATCATTTCAGACCGAGACGGTCGTTTTGTGTCAAGAATATGGAAATCATTTCAACAGGCCTTTGGATCTCAATTGAATCTAAGTACGGCCTTTCATCCACAAACTGACGGCCAGAGCGAGCGGACAATCCAAACACTCGAAGATATGCTTCGTGCATGTGTTATGGATTTAGGCGGCAATTGGGATAATCATCTACCTCTAGTTGAGTTTTCCTACAATAATAGTTATCATACAAGTATACAAGCTGCACCGTTCGAAGCTCTTTATGGTCGAAAGTGTCGCTCTCCGCTATGTTGGGCGGAAACAGGCGATAGTCAATTAATTGGTCCGGAACTAGTCCAAGATACTACGGATAAAAATTTTCGGATCCGAGACCGTATCAAGGCGGCTCGCGATCGACAAAAGCTCTACGCAGATGGAAAACGAAAACAAGCATCTTTCGAGGTTGGAGAAAAAGTTTTGTTAAAAGTCTCACCTTGGAAAGGCGTAGTGAGGTTCGGTAAACGTGGAAAGCTTAACCCGCGTTACATTGGACCATTTGAAATCTTGGAAAAGATTGGCACTGTTGCTTACAAGTTGAAGTTACCAGATGAACTTAGCAGTGTACACCACACGTTTCATGTGTCAAATCTTAAAAAGAGTCCAATACAAGTAACCGTTGCCATTCCTGTGGATGAAATTCACATTGACGACAAACTCCATTTTACTGAAGAACCTGTTGAGGTCACGGACTGGAAGGTCAATAAAACACGGAGAAGTCGTATCAAATTGGTAAAGGTTCGTTGGAACTCTCGTCACGGGCCCGAGTATACTTGGGAACGTGAAGACCGAATGAAGGCAAAATATCCCCACCTATTTCCGAAAACTCCTGCAAAGAATAACAAAGCTAGAATTTCGGGACGAAATTCTAAATAACAAGGGGAGAATGTGACAACTGCCACTTTCGGGTAATTTACTTACATTTAAAACAGTGATTTACATTATACAAGCATGTGTTTTGAATATTCTGACTGCATGATTACATGGTATACATCTTAGAAAACTCATGGAATATTCATTGGTTATTACACATGATTCATTTTTATTGGGTACATTTGTTATAGTGCAAACAATTCACCGAAACAACTAGAGTAGCGCCTAGTGAACTAGAGTGCTGACGAAAACTCCGGATCCGCAGAAAACATCAAAAATGACATCTTTAGGACTCGGATGAGAGTCCAACATCAATTATATATTAAACCCTATATGGGAATACAAGAGTTCGATCAATAATTTACCAATGCCCAGTAGCACTAAAAACTGTCCGAAACGCGCTAAAAATGACCATTTCATGAATTGTCCGCAAAATTCAGCAATTGTATTTTTAATACAAGATGCAAAAATTGATGTTTAGGCACCAATTTCATATAAAAATACTTATGGAATAACAATTACACACATAACGGAAATTTGCCCTACAACTTCCATAAGAGAACGTTTCGACTATTTATTAGTGAAACGAGCACTAAACAATTATCCGAACTACATTTTGGCACAAGTAGCGAACTAGTGATCATTATTTTTGGTCTTGTAACACTAGTTTATGGTCATTTCAAGTCGCGAAACATCTCGGAAAATTGTAAACCCTAAACACCTTAACACTTACATCTTTCTAATTAATTTTAAGTCTTAAAAATTTACTAACATTTTTCACCATGCAAGACCCCCCCCCCCCCACCTTGAGGCCGTGAACAAGGGGTCCCACACCCCTTGTTTATCTTGCATAATATCTAGATATTATTTACCTAATTACTAGTGGATGAATGGATGATTATTACAAGACTTCTTCACTAAGTTACTACACATTTTACACCATAACTTGCACACACTTAAGAAAAGCTCTCATCATCTTCATCATATTACCAAGAACACCATAGAAGAATCACTTCACTTCTTCATTTTTTCTTATTAACAACATGGAATTTCATGGAACTTAAGAAGATCTAAAGCATTTGCAAGCTAAATCAAGCCTTTTCATCCATCCAAGAGTCTTCTAACAACAAGATTTTCATCTTCTTTGGATCATAAGTTATTTTAGATCATCCCTAGCCTAGAGCTAGAAGTGAGCTTCTAACTTTATGTTTATTTTTCTTACTTATTTATGTTATGATTATTATTATAACTAGTAAAAACAAAATAATCATAAATAAAAGTAGAAAAATACAAAGAAGCAAAGATAAATTCATGATATATTTATGTTTGTTTATATTGTGATGTTAGACTTATTATATGCATGTTAGATCTTGTAATGATGTTTATGATACAAATAAAGTGTTAGAAGATGTTGAAAGTTATGATCTAAAAATTTATACATATTTATGTTAAAGGGTTTTAACATAAAGGATTAAAGGAATGATCATATCTAGTAATCTTGTGAAAGTATTTAGGGTTTATATTCAAAAACAAGACTTTCACAAGATTATAAAAATTAACATACAACTAAAGATTTTTATGAAAGTTGTTAAAACTAGAATTTAACTTGGTTTTTGAACTAGTTAACATATGAAAGGATCATGTTTAAAACCCTACATGATTTGCTTATCATCTTGATGATTTGATGTTATAAAAGTCTTATAATGTTTAGTTAAGATGATGAATAAATTGTTGATGATTTAATAAAGAAAAAGATATGTTTAATGAAACATGTTTAAGATAAAAATGCAAAGGTTATATGGCCAATTTTTATAAAAACTTTATTTTATAAAATAACAACATTTTTGGGTAAATCTATACAAGATTTATAAAGGTTATTAAAGAAGGGTTTATAAAATAAAAGACAAGGAAAATATATATTTTTTTTAGAAAATATATATTTGGTTACTTTAAACAATTTTTGTGTGATATATTACTTGGTGTATTAGTTATATATATCATTGTAGGAACTTGAATCTCATGTCAACTTTAAACTCAAAACACGTTATAACAAAAGTCCTACGAGACTTCACATAATAACGCCTTAAAACGAGTTACAGACGATTCTAATAATCGGACACCAAATATGGTCAAAATGAACGACGGACGACTACTTAAGCTAATTGCCAATCCGGGGAGTTACTACGACGTTAGACGATCTTTCGACACGAAATATAAATATACTATCGATAACAAATTTTCGGATGTTTAGAAACTTATAAAAACTAGTATGTTTTTATTACTAACATCTATACTTAGTTAATTTTTATAAAAAGGGTTTTTATAAAAATGAAAGGCTTACATGTATTAGTGGGCTATTTTTCTACAAAGGGGCTTATTATACTTAATGGGCTATTTTTATAAACAAATGGGCTAGTTTAAGTAATTGGCTATTGTTTTATAAATGGGCTTATTTTTCATAATGGGCTTAACATAAATTAATGGGCTAAGCCCAAATACTAAACATATGGGCCAAAGCCCAACACTATTAAAGCCCAACACTATTAAAGCCCAACACTATTCAAGCCCAACACTATTCAAGCCCAACACTATTGAGGCCCAACACTATTTGAGGCCCAACACTATTGAGGCCCAACACTATTGAGGCCCAACACTATTTAAGGCCCAACACTATTTAAGCCCAATAACATGAAAACATGGGCTTGGCCCATGATACTATCAATGGAAACACAACTATACAAGTGGTATATACAAGACACGAGATTCAGCGGACGGGATCCGACTATACAACTCATACATCGAATACACAGTTAACGAACATTTGAACAACTCATACATCGAATACACAGTTAACGAACAGTAAAGACATACAAGTCTTACATATACTCAAGACACAAGACTTGTACTCAAGTTCTTTTCAAAGACCGAAGTGTCTAACAAAAATAAGAACGTTTGTAGGTCGCCACGCTATTCAGGACGACCGCACGTGAGATCTTATTTTCATCTACTTTCAGGACGCTATACAGTGAGTTCATGTTCCCCTATTCATTTAAATGTTTTACAAACTTTACAACTATCGGGGAGGATACATGTTCAGAGTATGATAAAGTTAGGTAATGAAACACCATAGATCATGTGCGAATTAGGGCCATACTATAAGCACCATTAATCCAGTTTGGACCAAGGAACAAAGGCTTAGATCTAATGGGTTTTGGCGAGCCCCACTCTTGGTCATGGACCCATACAGAAGAGTGCGTTTGTGTCCCAGTCGATAGGAATCGGCATAAAATCGTCTAGGGTTGGTTTGCTTCCTATTTCGTCACACATATTAATGTCCTTGCAAAACATTAATGATCAACGATTTCATTGACGCTTTACATACTACAACTCACATTTTTCATACATCGTTTACAACTAAATTGCATGAATTCACCAACTTTTGTTGATGTTTTCCAAACTTAACATGTATTTCAGGGAATTAAAGGACCATGTCGGATTTTCCAGTCAAGATAACAAGTACAGGAACTCCATGCCATCTTTTGAAGGGTTTAACTATTATATTCCGCCTCTTTGCGGAAATATGATGGTTTAAACCTTTGTAGTTTATTTCAAGTTTATGTATGAAACAATAACGCTTTATTTTCATGTTAATGGTTTGTAACCGACACACTAAACTTATGATGTAATCTTTTGAAACACTATGTAATGGCAGTGGAGTATGTTTTATTCATATAGTTTGTTCATGTACATCGATATTTATGCAATGAAAACCAGACAGATCACACCTTGCGTTTCCGCTATGAGCGGGTGTGACAACCAATTTGTTGCTCCATCCAAATAGGGATTGCCTTTGTGGTATTTCTATAGTCTCAAAGGTGTATTTTGATGCACCAGGTCTGAATGAATTCTCAAATCACACTATTAAAGTATAGTTTGATATACTCCCACGTGTGATATTGTACAAAACCAACATATATGTTATTTATCACATCTAAAGCATATTTTGATATGTTATTTATGAAACCAAAACATAGTTTAATATGTTATTTACAAATCCAAAGTATACTTTTAATATGCTACTATAAGGTTATTTGTTTAATCTTACATTTATTTATACAAATCACATTGGTTACACATTACATTGGACACATAAACATTTTGACATATTATTCAATACATTTGGCAATTGGTTTAAACATAGACATCTTACATTGTTGGTTTGGTTTGAGTAAGTGATTAAGTAACGAGGCGTGTGTAATATGATACAAGCATGGTGGATACGCCGCTGGTACTTCCTATATATAAGTGTTTGTATGGTATTACATATTGTAGCGTTATTTGAATCATTTCAATTTGAGACATATAACATTTTATACAAATAACATACTTTTCACAAGACATTGTTTTACAAAACAACTTCTCTTATACAAACACATTCTATTTCGTTATTCACTTAATCATACACTATTATTTTACTTATACGTATCATCTGATCTTATTGCTTTTCAAATGACTTACAAAACAAAGCAAACTACAAGGTTCATGACTAAACATTTTCTTAAACATAAGTCATGAATCTTATTTTCACAAAACCTATGTATCTCACAGGCATTTTTATGCTGACGTACCTATTTTTACACATGTTTCAGGTACTGCTTTGCAATGATTGTTGATACATGCTACATATAGTACGGACTCGTGCCTTAGCAAACTTTAAAACTTGGAAGATCATAGTTGTACTTATTTGATTGTATTAAAACAATGAGTTCTTTTATTCAATAAAACAGAATTTATTTATGCCATGGTTATGAAACAATAATTCTGTTACAACACTCCCCGACGTTTCCGCCACGTTTCGTTGTCTCACGTGGTCGGGGTGTGACAGAAAAGTTGGTATCAGAGCCAATGGTTATAGGGAATTAGGTTATTAGTAATGCTTTGACCTAGTATATAACCTTCTTAGGACCCTAACGCGAGTTTACTTGCGTTTAGTCATAAAACAATACCGTCACCTATCCTTAGGCGACGACCACAACAAGAACATAAATTTCAAAACCACTTTGAAAACTAATCATCTGTTCTAGGATGATTGATTACTAGGTTTTGAACCCTCTATTGTAAAGTTTTGAACCCTCTGTTATAAGGTTTTGAACCCCTTTAGGTTTTCAAAAATCTCGTCAAGGTTTTGGGTTTTAAATAATGTGAACACGTGCAAACTGGAAGGGTGAATGCCTGTATTCTGGGTTTTCTGTCTAGGCAAGCACTTCGTATATATCTCATCAGACGCGCGACCAGTTGTGCTTACCTGGGAATTCTTGGGATGAGTGTTCACTTATAGGCGAGCATGTCTTCGCGATACATTATTTTTGACCTATTTACTTTGATAATCACCGAGGTCGTTTGTTGCTTTGTAGTAACAAACAAATAACCACTATCCTTTCTTTCATCAGAATTGTTTCATCTCATTCTTTTCGTCTAAAATTCTCTCACTCGTTTCCTTTCATGTTTCCTCTTTTAGAATGCCTCCTCGACGTGACAATCAGATGGCGAATGCCGAACTGGCGAAAATCATCGCACAACAAATGGCTGTTGCCTTCCCAAATCTTTATGCTCAAATGATGCAAGCCATCAACAACAACAATGCTCCATGCAATTTCAAGAGTTTCAACTCGGCTAAACCGCTCAAGTTTAGTGGTTCTGAGGGAGCAACTGGGCTTCTTCAGTGGTTCGAGAGCATTGAGAATACCTTCCGTCACGCTCAGTGTCCTGAAAATCGCAAGGTCGAGTTTTCTTCAAGTGTGTTTAAGAAGAGGGCTCTCACATGGTGGAACAGGGTGATGAGAGACCGCGGTGCTGAGGTTGCATTAGCACAGACTTGGGCTGAGCTTAGGGCTCTTATGATGAAGGAGTTTTGCCCTCGTCATGAACTGCGAGCTTTGGAGAGGGAGTTTGATGATTTGAAGCAAGACAGTGGTGAACATCGAGCCTATACTGACCGTTTTGAAGAATTGAGCCTGTTGTGTCCTGCTATGGTTACTCCTGTGGATAAGGCGATCGAGAAATATATTGATGGTCTTCCTGACCTAGTTCAGGATATTGTTACTGGCAGCAACCTTACTACTGTCAGACAAGCCATTGAATTGTCTGCTACTCTAACTGAATCCCACATCAGAAAGAAAAAGCTTTTTTGAAAAGGCGACCCAAGACCATCTGACAAGACTGCTCAAGTGGAACCAAAGGAAGAACATGCTGAGGTATCCAAGAAGAAGAAGCGCAAAGCCTCTCAGAACTGCGCTGTAACTGCTCAAGACAAACAGGTTGCACCAAACCAACCAGCACAACCTCGCAAAAGGCAAAACTATGTTGGTACTGCACCTTTGTGCAACAAGTGCAACCGTCATCATCTAGAGCAAGAGTAGTGTCACAAATGTACCCACTGTGGGCGGTTGGGACATTTGATCAATGTTTGTCGTTATGTAAATCAAGCTGCTGCAAACCCTGCTGCTGTTCAAGCACGGTTCCCTCCAGGGTCATGTTATAACTGTGGTGACCTTACCCACTACAGGAACAATTGCCCAAGACTTGTTAACATACCTCCAGCACGTGGACGAGTGTTTAACATCAATGAGGCAAACATGAACAATGATGCGGCAGTGAACAACTAGTGTTTTGTTATTTCCTTGGTTGTTATCATATGATGTTTAAAGACAAGTCAATTGTAATATAAATAAAAATTCGTCGTTTTTATTTTTGCAAAACTGATACGATTGTGTGAACGTTGGATACAATCTTATGATGTCAACCCAAAGACAAACTACTCGTATGGTTCTGTCATTTTATGAATATTTGTGATCTCCCCAAGAACCTTAAACACTCGTTTCTTTTAAGAAACAAAGCCAAACTCTTATTGAAAATCCTTCTATCTTTATAGATGGATCCTTGAAAATACTTAAAGTGCCAAATGAAATCCATGGATTGGATTCCTGATGTGCTTTAATTATCCATGCTCAAAGACAACAAATTAAAGAATCAAGCTAACTAATTATGTGTTTATGTGCTTATATGTTTTCATGTATGTTTTGTGATCTATCCAAATCCTCATCGAATCTTTCATATCTCATACGAGAGATTCATAATAGGATATCCAAAGTTACTATCTTAAATCCTTAATGGACTTCTACGTTGTAGCTAAGTCCCTTGGGTTATAAAGTATTATTCTATAATTGGACCCCTTGGGTGATCTAGTTAAACATATTGATTTGAAAATCTGGTTAGAAATATCATGTGATGATATAATTGAAAGGATCCCTTAAGTGGTCTATTCAAGGAGATCGTACGACGGCCTAGTTAAGAAGATCATGTGTTGTTCTAGTTAAAAAGATCGTTCGTTGATCTAGTTGAACAGATCCTTTGGTGGTCTAGTCAGGTCGCTTCATGTTTATTCAATTGATTTTTTCCTCTACGCATTATGAAATGAACTGTGCGGACTGTGCAAGGAATTACGTAATTATGGAGGCCTACATAATTATGGAATTCAGTGCACAGAAACCACATGAAGTTTTGTCATGTGTTAAGACCTATAGTGACAAGAATAATGATACGGGAGAAGTCTTGGACCTTGACCGATGTCATTTTATCTTACACTTCCCAATTCTGATCTCAATCACACACCAAGTTTCCTACGATAAGTCTTCATAAGAAACGTTCTTCTGTCAGTAGTTCAAAAATTCCATGTTTTACTGCTATAAGGAATTCACTTTGAGGGTTAACAAATTTGATAAGAATCCTAACATGGCCCAGAGTTTTACTTAAGGGTTCAATGGATCTATTAGAAGGCGAAACCGTCACAGTTGTCTTCACAAGTTTCCTCTAGAATTAAATTTCGGGACGAAATTTCCTAAAGTAGGGGAGACTGTGACACCTGTGTCACTTCAACCATCAAACAAATTCCAAACCAATTAAATATTGTATTTCATACTTGGGATTTGTAAAAATATGTGTATCGTTTGCACATATCAACTCTTGTTCGATTTTAAGCTTTACATCGCTTTCTGGAGGGTTATACGCGCTCTGATGCGTAAATATAACCAGTTTAACCCAACGAACACTCCAGAATAGTGAAATAGGCTTAACATACCTTAAATAACCTTTACATAACTTAGATATAAGTTTTGGAAGGTTTGGTGTGGTGAAATCAAAGTTTATTCGCTACAAGGACTAAATTTGACAAACTGCGAAAGTATGCCAATTTGAACTGTAACAGACATTCCGGAACATGGCCATAAGTTAAACACACCTTAAATATCCTTTACATAGCTTAGAAATAGGCTTTGAGGGGTTCGGTGTGCTAAAATAAACTTTTGGGTCATTCAGGGACTAAAAGTGTCAAAAAGTGCACAAGTTTGCATTTTCGCGCATAACTTATGTTCTGAATACATCCGGACATCCAAAAATTTATGTAAGCACTATAATATTTTATTTTAGTGTTTGGCATGAGAAAAATCCATTCGTCGCGTCATTTGGATCGTTTTTCGCGCTTATGCGCATTCCGTCGTAATTAACCGAACACCGCAACCGTACGGCTAAACGAACCAACATCCGAGATATTTTTGAGCATGTTTTAAGTTCCCAATACTTTAACTTCATTTTAGAGCTTTGAAATGGGGTTAACGGGCCTTAAACGTGTCGAAAATGGGCTGAATTCATGACAGGGACCAAAAGTGTAAATCTGCCAAACTAAGGCCTAGCGCACCGCTACACTTTTAACGTAACGGTGCGCTAGCCTGGGAGCAGACCAGATTCAGTGCATTTAACAGCAGGTTCCAGCTGTTTCGTTCACAACCACACATTCTCATTCGCTTAGTCAGCTGATAAGGATCACTTTTAGCCACCATGAGTTTCTGACAAGTGTACGCCTTGGATCATGGCACGTTTTACATGAAACGATCCTAACGGTTCGGGTATTCCTATAAATACCCAACCCATTCCATAGCTAAAATCACTAGAATCTTGATTTGAGAAACTCTAAGTTGAAACCTTTGTTTCATACCTGAGATTTTTGAATCGAGATTAGCATTCGGGGACCCTTCGTAAGTATTCTTTCGTTCTTTTTTTGCTTTTCGAGTCTTTTCGAGTCTGAAAGTCAAACTTTGTTTGACTTTCTGCGTTGACCAGTTTATGGTCAATGCGAAGTTCCTTTGAACTTCGCAACGTGAGTGTAATCACGTTGGTAATAGTCCCTTAGGACTATGCCTACTGATTACCACGTTGTCTAGGGTCGTAGGGTAAGCGATCTAATAAATCGCTTATACCTTCGAACCCGACCCAGTTTGGTCGATCATTAGGATCCGACCAAATACATTAGGTGACCATAGTATATAGGGAATAACCTTCCGAGGTTATACCTTATGGTCACATCGTTTAAGTAGTTGTATGATAGGTAGTTTATATGCCTTAGGTAAATTACCAGAATACCCTTTTCATGTATAATTGGTAATTAAACATATGTAACCTAAACTTTTGTCACATAACAGATTATGTAACATGTTTAGGCATATAACACTTGTCATAGGACTAGTTAGGCGGTCCGAACGCGTTTCACGCGAACGACGCGTTAAAGTAGCATAAGCTACCTAAACGGGTCGTAATCACTTATGATAGGTTTCATTTAGTATGTAGGCTTTGTTAAACCATATGACACGAGTCTCTATACTCGTTTGGTTTACGAACCCTCATTCTATCCAATCATCCGATTTAGGTCCGGTTTATTAATGTAGCTACCTATATTAGGTGACGTTTGATATTCCGTGATCTCTAGCATTGCTTGGTGGTTATCTTAGGACTTCTGAGCAATCTCAAGTGAGTACATAGTTCCCCTATTTTACTGTTTTCCAAACTGTTTTGGGGTGAAGCATGTGTACCTATCTGTTACTTTCATGTTTTCCAAAAGTATAATTGATTATACATGTTATTACTTATCTATTGACAAATTGAATGACTATCTATGATTTAAGCACTGATTTCTCAAAGAACATAAAATAAAACGTTGAATTGTACTTATTTTATGTTCACCAGACCGATTGTTAGTATGATATAGCGCTATAGGATTTGACATCCCATTCCTGTTGTCATGGAATGTCTGAAACCAATTTGTTGCTCCATCCAAATAGGGATTGCCTTTGTGGTATTTCTATAGTCTCAAAGGTGTATTTTGATGCACCAGGTCTGAATGAATTCTCAAATCACACTATTAAAGTATAGTTTGATATACTCCCACGTGTGATATTGTACAAAACCAACATATATGTTATTTATCACATCTAAAGCATATTTTGATATGTTATTTATGAAACCAAAACATAGTTTAATATGTTATTTACAAATCCAAAGTATACTTTTAATATGCTACTATAAGGTTATTTGTTTAATCTTACATTTATTTATACAAATCACATTGGTTACACATTACATTGGACACATAAACATTTTGACATATTGTTAGGACCGGTTTAACTCCGAAACGATTGCGAAACGAAAGTTCTACGTGCGGAATCCGTGAACTATCGAGACCAAAACACACATGATGTAATCTAATCGTGATTCTATTAACAAATCTGATAACGTACAGCACCTGAATCACAAACAATAAACTTTCTCTCTCTAGCTTTCTCTCTCTAGCCTCTAGCTCTCCAAGATGTGAAAATGGCAAAAAGTTCTAAACTAGAAGCCCTAGAGATCTATTTATAGGCCAAGGGATTAATGAGGAATCTCATTAATTACAGTTATGCCACCTTGCCTTTTTGACTAACTAAATCTAAAATAACAATGTAACTCTCGTTTTCTTCAACTTTCTACTACAGACTAGATTGACGGAGGCGATAGATAGATAAATGCACTAACAGACTCCCCCTTGGATATTGTTGTAGTCAATTTGTAGTCAAGCTCGTAGCAACTTTTCTTTCTCTTTCTCTCTTTGAATTTTTTCGAACAGAATCCCGGTAGATCTGTCTTCAGCTTCAGTTTCTTCTCCTTTCAGTAGACTCTTTTCTTCATCAGGCTCCCCCTTTCGTCAAGCTTCCATGCTTTGGGATCGACACCTTGCTTTCCGTATACAAGCTCCCCCTTGCTTTGAGCTCATCTTCAGACTCCCCCTTAGACTCAGCTTCCGGGATCGTAGTCTGGAATCTCATCTGCAATTTCTCAAACATTTATGAGTAATAGCATTTTAAATTCTCAATCAAATTCTCTAATCCACTCCCTCTATCAACAAACTGTATAGATTTAGCAGTATTAAAGAATCCAACTCCCTCACAGTTTATCATCCAAGTTCAAGTTAATGACCTTGGAGATATCACAAACTGTTTTTGAAATTTTTGATTTTAATTCAAGTTTCAAATTAATGAACTTGTTTTATTTTCAGAAACACAATCAGCTTACATAGATTTTGAAACTCAGCAATTCAGATATCAGTTTTCGAAAATAAAGCAGAAATCAAAATCTTTTTGTATTTTCTGAAAATATAAAGCAATAAAGAAATATGTACAAACATATTTACAGACAATATTTTTGTTTGAGTATGCATCAGAGGATCATATCAGTTTTCGACAAGTCACAAGTACCGTTGAGCTTTTTAACACTTTAAGTATTAAACAATTCACTTAGATTATCGATATACTGATCCACTTAAATTTTCACACAAAGTTCAACTGATTCAGGATACGAATTAGATGTCTTAAGTACTTAAACTCATTCATGTGTCCCACCTCTTGAATATACTCCCGTATCCAGAATCCCAATAATCAGTCTTACAGGTGAGTATACTACAATGATATCTGTACATAAATTAGGTATGCGAGGGCCGAGGGATCTCAGATCGATACTTCCGTATACGCAGAGAGATATCAGCTTCGACTTTACGGTATGTCCCCTTTAGAGGATCTTTTTGCTTACAACAGCAGCGACTATCACTTTTATTGTTTCATCAGCATGCTGAGGGTTTAATGCTATGTTTCAAGCATTTGCAGAAAGTATTATCCAAGGACTAGGTCAGAACTACCGTTCAGCAGAAGTCCCGGAATAATACCCCAGACATCATAGAGTATAAAGACCTAGTATATCAGATTATGAGACCTTTCAAACGAGATTTCAGGGGTTACCTATATATCCAAGTAGTGTTTCCCACGAAATAAGCAAGTGTTTGAATTTAGGTTTATATCCCG
Organism: Helianthus tuberosus; assembly: GCA_030545235.1. Classification (NCBI taxonomy): domain Eukaryota; kingdom Viridiplantae; phylum Streptophyta; class Magnoliopsida; order Asterales; family Asteraceae; genus Helianthus; species Helianthus tuberosus. The sequence continues at coordinate 41,046,925 of CM060433.1, read as the reverse complement.
AAAAAGTTTACTAAATGTATAAAAACCTACCGACACATCCACTGTGAGATCGTTTAACACATTTAAACTTTCCATTTCTTTAGCATACTGTAACTGTCTACTGATGTACTATCATTTCCTCTTTTTACGCAAAAACTCAATTTTTGAATTTTATCATGTTTTTGACTTTTTCAAATTTTCAAATGTTTTTGTATTTTCTAACAATATTACTCCCCCTAAAATGCAAAACCATTTAAAGAAAATTTAACAACCAACACTGATAGCTTTGTCTCGCCATCCATTTTCTGCATCTCATGCTCTGTTTTGCAGAAAATATAACATACCCCCATGATATACAACACATTGATCTTAACAGTTTAAAAACCGTTTTTCAATCTGATGAAAGTAATCATGTTTGTTCAGCCGTGAGGGTTTCGGCATTTTCAATCAACACATATTTTTGTATTTTTTTTTTTAATATTTGACAAAAATTAAAAACAAACATATTTTTGGTTTTTCAAATTTTTCAATTTTTAGAGTTTTTGAAATATTGTTTATTTATTTACAGAAAAACATATAAACTTCCTGTTTCAACCAACACAGGATCCAGCAGCCTCCTCTCCTCGTTGTGCCAGGCTGCTCCAACTTCCAATCTCACAATCTTTGATATTCTTGAGCACCTGCACATTCAGCTAACTGAAATTACTTGAACAATTTAGCCCAGGTCTGTTGAACCTTAGGCATTTCAACACAATAATTTTCATTCAATGCTGGAAATTCTTTGTCATTTTTCACAAAAACTTTCTCAATTTTAACTTCAATTTTCTCATCTTTTACCAAATCAACATGTTTCTTAACACTCCATGTTTGACCTTTTGGTGTTCCTCGTTTGTAAAAATGTGAAACTTTTTGAACATTTTGATTTTGAACAACGACTTTTGGTTTCCAAAACTCTTGAGGTTTTGTCATATCAACTGTGGTTTTCCAGCTCTGTGTTGTTCTAAATCTGGGTGTATGAGAATTCCAGGTCTGTCTTGAATCAAACCTGATCTGGTTTGATTTCCAATTTTGATTTGAAGCAAACTTGTTTGTATTGAACCTCCAAGTTTGTTTCGAATCAAATTTGATTGACCTTTGTCTCACATTCTCAGATTTTTGTTTCTCAGCATCAATCTTCTTTTTGTCAACATCCACAGGTTTTAGATTAGGACACTTGCGTGCAAGATGTCCTTTTTGATCACATTTGAAACATGTTCTCATGGACACATCTTTGACCTGTGGTTGTTTCTTTTTCTTTTTAGCAAAGAACTCATCATTAGATTGTCTCATTTTGAGTTCTTTTTCTTTTTCTAAACTGCCTCCTTGAACAAAACTCATTTTTGTCTGAAAATTCGGCATTTCATTTTTGTTTTGATGTTGTTTCTTCTTATAACCCAACCCAGCCTTCATGTTGTTCTTTTTGAAACCAGGTTTGTTATACGAACCTCTATGACTCTTACCGACAAACTTTGAAATCTCAGACTTCTCAATCTCAACCATTTTGAAAACTTTGTCAACCTTTTCTGAAATCACATTCTGAATCGGGAATACAACATCTAAGAACAATTTGTCCGATCCAATCATGGTATAAACCAATCCTTTTGAATCATCATTCAAATTTTCCTCCGATTTTGTGTTTTTTAGATATCCATCATGAATATTTCCTTCATCTTCATCCTGTGATTCAGATTTACCTGTATCAACTGACTCTTCTTTCAACACACTTTCAACAACTTTACCTACCACCTCTGAATCATGAGAATCATCAGATTTGGAATAGGTTATGTCAATGTTGTCAGGCAATTTGTCTACCATGTTGAAAGCTTTTTCGACCTTTTCTTCATCATAAAATGCAAATTTTCCCGGTGGTGGAACTTGATGAAACTCTGAGCCAATGCCTTTCTTGTTCTGCTCAGACTCACCATCATCCGGTTTTATATTGAAAATTCTTTCAAGCACATATGACGACACATGGTAACTCTTTAACTTGTTGTTATCCTGTTCTAAATCAGCAATCTGTCGTTTCAACTTAGCAACATCCTCAATATAAGAATTAACAACATCTTGTTTTATAGAATACATTCGTTTAAGTTCTTTGGTTGTTTCAGACATATAATTCATTCTTGATTGAGCATATTTCATTTCATCTTTCACTTTGTCGTATGACTCTTTCATAATATCATATGCTAATTTCATTGAATCATAATCTTTCTTCATTTCTTGACAAGCAATTTCCTTTTGTTCACATTCATTTGTCATTTTCAAAACATTTTCTTTCAAAACTTCATTTTCCTTTTCTAATTTGTTACATTTTACTGAAAGTTTTTCATCATTTTCTTTAAAAACCTTTTCTTTTTCTAGCATTTCTTTGCATTTATCTTTGAAAATCTTTTCAATTTTTGTGAACTCAAGATCTCTTGTTCTAAATTGCTCATCTTTTTCAGTACAAGCTCTGCACGGTTCCATGCATTTCTTGCACTTATCAATCTGTTTTAAGTTTTCAGAATCAGAATTTACCTCAGTGATTGGCACTTCGGTGTTTTCAGCAACCTCTGTCTGCTCAGCAACATTCTGCTTTTCTTCCACACTAACTTCATTACCAACATCACCAACTTTCAAATTCTCATTCTTTTCTTCTATCTTCACCTCTTTCTTCATCTCTTCTTCAATCTGCTGTTCTTCAGTAACAACTTTCTTATCCTCTTCACTAACAACAACTTCTTCACTTTTGATTTCCTTCACAGCTTCAACTTCAATAGTTTCTGTTTTAACCTCTTCAGCAACTTTCTTCAGATTGTTCACCATTTCTTCAACATTCTTCTTCATTCTCTCTTCATCCCTTTTTCTCAGACACGATAACATGGCATATCTGATATCCTTTTCATATTGCTTAGCATATTTGTCATCTTTCAATACTCTTCTATAGTATTCAGCTCTTAACGGGACTGCAAGAAGAACATCATCGAAGATTATGTCTTTCTTGGGAACAACTGGTTCTCCTTCTCTGTTATAGTAACATTCTCTCTTTTTATCCCATCGTTTGCTACCAACAGCCATCTCATACTCCTCCTGCATATCATCCATTCTGTTGTAGACCACATTTCTTTCTCTGTAAGTCTTCTCACTTAAGATCTCTTCCCGAGTTTTCTCTTTGATCTCAACTTTTTCTTCATGGACTTCAGCAGTATCTTTGTCTTTGTTTTCATCTTGAATCTCAGCAACAAAAACAAACTTTCTTTCTTCTGTCATAGCTCTCCCATGAGCTGTTTTACGAACATTTTCTAAGCGATCTTCTTCTGGACAAACTGTGCTCCAGTCAAATCCTTCATCATCGTGAATTACAAAACAAACTCTTGATCTAGGTTTATCTTCAATCAACTTTGGTTCTTCTCTGCTTCGATGGTAAATCGCCTTTCGATAATAATCATCGTTGAAAGGACGTTCACTTCCTTCACCAACTTCAGAATTTCTGCATTCTCTTTTGAAATGACCCTTTTGCTTGCATTTGAAGCAAGTCACTTTAGATTTGTCGAATCCAAGCTTTGTTGAAGCACCTCCAAGCGATTGTTTCCCGGTAATCTCCATGTACCTCTGAGCTCTCCGAATACAACTAGCTAAACACCAACGAATGTCAATGAGTTCCATCTCTTCTGGATCAATCTGGTCGTAGTCTTCTTTGGTCAATTCGGAATTTCCAATTTTGCCAGCTACAAGACCTTCATATGACTCCAGAACAGATGCAAGGAAACTCATTTGCTGCTTCGCTGCATTGATGCTCATTGCAGGAGAATTCTTCAGTTTAAGAGCAATGTTGCACAGAATTTCTTCAGAATCATCAGAATTTGTCTTTAAAGATGAATGATATCCAGAATGATGACTTGTTGACGTTGTTGATGGTTCTTTCATCTTTTCACCACTAAATGCTGTTTTTGGTGAACCAACGCCTTTATCAGAAAACACACTGCTTTTGTAGTACAAGCCAACGTTCTGTTGATGTGAAGAATCAGTCATCTTGTTTTGCTTTTGTAGCTCCAGATCATGACTTTCAATCTTTTCAAACAAAGCATCAAGAGTAATTGTATCATACAAAGCATCATTTTTCAAAATAAAAACAAACGTTTGCCACTGATCAGCTCGTGGTAACGCTTCAATCACTTTTTCTATCAATTCCTCTCTTGTTTTGTTTATCTCTAATCTTTCCAATTCAATTTTTAGATGACAGAATATCTCAATCATTTGCCTCACCGACTCTCCTTTTATGTTATCAAACAGATCAAATTCTTTCTTTAATAAAGCAATTTTGTTCTTTTTAATCTGTTTACCCCCTTCAGCTTTAACACGTAAAGCTTCCCAGACAGACTTAGATGACCCGTCATGAGTTAGTAAAGCAAAGATATCATTTCTGATTGCGGACTGGATCAATGCTATCATTCTCTGTTCAGCTCCAAATTCAGCTTTATCTTCTCTAGTAAACTTCTTGAATACAAGATCTTCGCCTTTATCGTCTTTTGGTTTTTCATACCCATACTCCAAGCAAAACCAACTTTCATGAGCATACGCCTTTGCCCAGTTTATAAAGCGTTATTTCCACCAGGTATAATCCTCAATGCTATCAAGGGCTGGTGGCTTTGAATGAGTTCCGTAAAAGTTATCATTCTTGATATTTTCATTTAGCACTTTAGAAATAGTTTTTGGTGTAATATTTGAAGCCTCAGACGATTCGGTTGCGAACGCGTTGTAAAACGTATTGAAAAATTCCTCAGCCATGATGTAAACCTGAATCAAACAAATAAACACAATCAGTACAATCAATATCAAATAAACTGAAAATAGACTGACACTTGATATCTGTGAAATATTCTCGACACGAAAACCCAAGTTGAATTGAAATCGGACTCCAAGCGAAATCTTTTAACCAACAACTTCTAGCGAACTCAAATAGTCAACAGCTTGAAGCGAAATCAGTTAGTCAACAATTTTCAAGCGAAATCAGCTAGTCAACAGCTTTCAAGCGAAATCAATTGTTAAGGCTTGAAGCGAAATCAAAGACTGATGTCTTGAAGCGAAATCAATTAGTCAATCAGTTGAAGCGAAATCATCACTATTCTGTTGAAGCGAAATCAAACAATATGTCTTGAAGCGAAATCAACTATTCTGACTTGAAGCGAAATCAGATGTTAAGTCAGTTCAAGCGAAATCCCACAGTTGTTTGTCTTGAAGCGAACCAGTTCAAGCGAAAACTTGCTGAAATAAGGATTTTCAAGCGAACTTAACTATTTCGCTTCAAACAGTCAATGTTTTCAAGCGAAATCTCCTTGTTTCAAGCGAAATAATGCTGAATGTTACGAACTCAGACGGAAAAACTCGAAAATCTCCTAAACGACAAGGAATTTGAGTCTGAAACTTGGTAGGATTGTTTATCAACTATTTTCGCACAATATACTAAAAAATCATCCAATTCCGACCGTGAAATCCCAATCAATTTGTCGAAAATCCATCAAAAACGTGAAAGAAATGAGTAGATGAAGAAGAAAAGTTGCGATTCAGATCTGAAATCGTTGTAATCTGGTACAAATCTTGTTGTTTGATCAACGCAATCGAGCTCCTACTCTGATACCACTTGTTAGGATCGGTTTAACTCCGAAACGATTGCGAAACGAAAGTTCTACGTGCGGAATCCGTGAACTATCGAGACCGATGTCACACCCCTTTCTGCGGCGGAAGCACGAGGTGTGATCATGAAAGGTTCTCATTGCATACGAAGAGTAAACATACTACATGCTCATAAATTAGTTCCAAAATGTCAAACATTGCATAACCGAAAACATGGTTTAAGTGTTTACATCACAAGACAGCATTTTGTCTGATGAGTTTACAACTTTATTCAAAGATAAACAAAGCGACATCCAAGAGCATGAGTAAAACCGCGCGCACATCCATCCTAGTTACCTGAAATACATGTGAGTTTTTGGAAAAACGTCAACATAAAGTTGGTGTGAATTCATGCAGTTTTGTGTTGAACACGTTTGTATACTTTGTATGAAAACATAACGAGTATCTTGTGAAAATAAAGTATTCTTGTAGTGTAAACCGAATAAAGTATTCTTGTGGTATAAACCAAATAAGGTATTCTTGTGTAAATAAAGTATTCTTGTGGTATAAACCAAATAATGTATTCTTGTGTAAATAAAGTATTCTTGTGGTATAAACCAAATAATGTATTCTTGTGTAAATAAAGTATTCTTGTGGTGTAAACCAAATAAAGTATTCTTGTTTAGTTAATGGGTTGCAAGGCCATTAACGTGTGGCACTACATAGGAAGTCACCAAACCATAGGCATTTTTCTAGTTGTCGATTCACGACGGAGACACAAAAACACTCCTCGGTACTAGTGGTCACCAAGAGTGGGGCTGCCCGAGTACTCGTTAGATCTAACCTTTTGTTCTGCGGTCTAAGTATGTACACGATTAATGGTGCTTATGGTACCCTATTCGTGACACTATTTCTCGTTTATGATACCAAGTACCAATTCTCGTTTATTACACCAAGTATCAATTCTCGTTTATTATATCAAGTATCAATTCTCGTTTATTATACCCAGTATCAATTCTCGTTTATTATACCACGTAACATGTATTTCACCCCCGAAGTTATAAAACTGAAAACAGTTAAGAGAAAAGGGGGAGCATGAACTCACAACTTTGCGTTCCTAGCGTCGTAAACTCCACCGGATTTGCTTAATTAACGTCGTAACCTATACGCGTTTTCTTAACGTTAGTCACTAGACTTGTGTCGCACAAGTATAGTCACTCTCTTTTGTGTATATATTCTTGTGTTAAAAATATTCCATATTTTTAACTACGTATCTTACTTATATTATTTTCTTCAAAAATAAATACAAGTCTTTTGTGTTTTGCACTTTGCACCCGAATCATGTATCTTGTGTTTTGTATGTGTATTTCTATATTTCTACTCCTCATGAGTATTTAGTGTATTTTTAAGTCTTAATACACTAGCACATATAACACATACTATATACACTTAGCACAAAATTTGGTGATAAAATAATATATATTTTTCTCTCAAAAATATATACTTATTATCCATTTTTATTCTTGAAGAAATCCTCATTTCTTATCACCAAAAATTAGGGAAACCTTAGTAATACTCTTAAACACATTTTTAGGGAATAAGTTTCTCAAAAAAAACTTATATTTTTCTAAGTGTCAAAATTTATAAAAAATTTTGACAGAGTTTCCCCTAAAAATGGAGGTTTCCCACGTTTTCAAAACGTGTGTTTATTTTCTTTTAAATCATCATCAATCATCAATAATCAGCAACAACAATTTTCATCAATAAACACTACTTTTCCCCACTTCATGAACTTGGATATTTACCAAGATTGTGTAGTAACTTACTAACACATTTAGTAAGTCTTGTTATCTTTAAAAATAAGTTTAATTCCTTAAAAACTTTATTTTTAAAGAATATGAAGTTTTACAACTTCTAGTCGGTTTTTACGAAAATTATTTCTTTGTTAAAATCTTTGTTTCACAAGTATCCATACACTTGTTTGTTCACAAAAACCACTTTTGTTTGTGTAAGACCCGGTTTAGAACATGTGATTTCTTTAAAGTGTGGTTCTTCAAAAATACCACTTGCAGATACGTAGATCTGCTAGTTTTAAACTCCATTGTACAAGTTAAATTACTTTTACACAAGTAAAATATTTCTACACAAGTTCATGTATCTTGTGTGGTAGAGTTTCGCCTTTTAACCCTTGTGGTTACCAAAAACGAGCTTATGTGAAGATCCATGATCTTACAAAGTCGGGTTAAACGGAGATCCGAGCTACCACAACATAGATCGGGTCCAAATAATCACATATTTCAAGTCCTACGACTTTTACACAAGTTATATGCTATTAACCACCACTTTAAGTGTTTTTAGTAGACTTTTAATCATCATCTTTCATTTTAACGAGATTCAACCGACAATATTCCTTTTAACCACTTTAGATGAGTGTAAAAACAAGTTTTAAATGATATACCTCTAGCTCAAGGCTAGGGAAGAATCTTGGCGAAAAGTGGGTGGATAAAAGCTAGAGAAGGAGGTCCTTCGCGTTCCGCTTGCTCCAAGCTTCCTAATACGAGACCCTTGAAGCTTGTAGATGATTGGAATTGCGAGATCAAACTCGAAAATGTGATGGATGAAATGGGGATGTTTGGCCGTAAGCTAGAAGAGAGGGAGAGGGAGTGTGGGGTGGTGTTGTGTGTGAAAGAATGAAATGGATGATCCTTTGTGTCCTATTAATAACCAACTTCACACATTAACCCTTGGGTATTATGTTTCTTGATTTAGAGACAAGATCTAATAAATTATGAAGTTAAAATCCCATGGGGGATCATGCCTCCCAACCGTCCAACATAAGGGGGGGGGGGGTCTTAGTTACATTTCAATTGGTAGTTACATGTTCTAGTTAAGTCTAGTTAGGACTTTATGTAGGTTATTAGTGTGTAGTGTAATATAAAGGGTGTTAGGGTATTCGGGGACCCTAACTAGCTTAGAAAAATAAAAACAATGCTTCTAGCATTATTTTGGTGTTCCGGGTAATGTCCAGTTGTTCGGTTACATACCGATTCGTTAAAGTGCTAAATTACACTTTTTAGTGTCGTTTAAGTATCTTTCTTGTACTCTTTCAATTCCCAATACTTAGGGAAATATTCTGGATAATAAAACGACATTTCTGCATAATTTTTATATGTCTAAATGCTGAATTATTGCTGATTTGTATAAATTCTGCACTTAAAGTGCGTTTCGGGTGCTTTTTAGTGCTTAATTTTGCTTTCGTATTGCATATATATTAACCCTTGTATGTATTCTTGGGTTTTAATGCATTATTGTTGTCGGACCTACACCTAGGCCTCAATTCTGATGTCTGACTGCTTTCTGCAGTTCTGTTGACACATTGTGTCTTACCGGTGAGTTTACTATTATTCTGACGCAACGCTCTTGTTTATGCATAACGCAATATTTTGTAGTATACAACATGCATGAATTCACTTGTTTAATCATGTGCTCAGACATTGCTGACAATTAAACTCATAATTGCAGTCATTAAACAATAATTATAGTGTACGGAAATTACCGGTTTGTGCCAGTTGTCACAGTCTCCCCCCGTTAAAAGAATTTCGTCCCGAAATTCAGACTGAACTAACTCTCGCCGGAGTCTTCTTGAATAGGTGGGGATACTTTTTCTTGAACTGGTCTTCACGTTCCCATGTGTACTCGGGTCCGTGCTTAGAGCTCCAACGTACTTTAACAAGTTTCACACTGCTCCTCCTGGTCTTGTTGACTTTCCAGTCGGTAACCTCAACGGGTTGTTCTGTAAATCGGAGGGCTTCATCAATATGCACTTCATCCAACGGGATGGTCACGTTTTCTTGCATTGGGCTCTTCTTCAAGTTGGATACATGAAACGTATCATGTACTCCATCAAGTTCTGCCGGTAACTCCAACTTGTATGCCACGGTACCAATTCTTCTCAATATTCTGAATGGTCCGATGTATCGTGGATTCAACTTTCCACGCTTTCCAAATCTGACTACGCCCTTCCATGGTGAGACTTTTAACAACACTTTGTCTCCCACCTCGAAATCTACCGATTTTCTATTTGGATCCGCGTAGCTCTTTTGTCGCTCTCGAGCCGCCGTAATGCGCTCTCGGATCTGCGCAATCTTGTCGGTTGTCTCTTGTACAAGTTCAGGACCAACCATACGTTTATCTCCGGCATCTGCCCAACATAAGGGCGATCGGCATTTGCGGCCATACAGAGCTTCGAACGGCGCGGCTTTTATGCTCGTATGATAACTGTTATTGTAGGAAAACTCAACTAAAGGTAGATGAGTATCCCAGCTGCCGCCTAGATCCATGACACATGCACGAAGCATATCTTCCAATGTTTGTATAGTCCGTTCGCTCTGGCCGTCTGTTTGTGGATGGAATGCCGTGCTTAGATCTAACTGAGATCCAAAGGCTTCCTGAAATGATTGCCAGATTCTTGAGACAAAGCGTCCATCTCTGTCTGAAATGATTGAGATTGGCACTCCATGACGTGCCACAATTTCTTTTAAGTATATCTCTGCTAGCTTTCCAGTGCTATCCTTCTCTCGGATTGGTAGGAAATGCGCAGACTTTGTTAATCGATCAACTATTACCCATATCATATCGTGCCCTCTCGGGGTCCTGGGTAATTTCGTTATGAAGTCCATCGAGATTTGTTCCCACTTCCATACGGGAATTTCTGGTTGTTGTAATAGGCCGGACGGTTTCTGATATTCGGCCTTAACCTTCGCACAGGTTAGGCATTTTCCAACATAGACAACAACGTCGCTTTTGAGTCTCGGCCACCAATAGTACTCTTTCAAGTCTTGGTACATCTTGTCCGATCCTGGATGGATCGAATATCTCGATTTGTGGGCTTCATTAAGGATGACTTCTCGTATGCCACCATAGAGTGGAACCCAAATACGCTTCTCAAAGTATAAGGCTCCCTCTTCGTTTGGCACCATGAAATTCAATGCACCCCGGAGGTATTCAGCTTTACGGTTCTCTTCTTTAAGAGCTTCTTGTTGCGCATCCCGAATGCGCGCAGTGAGGTTCGTTCGAATCGTCATTTCCAATGCTCGAACCCTTAGGGTCTTAACCCTTTCTTTTCGGCTCAACGCGTCTGCTACAACGTTCGCCTTTCCAGGATGGTACTTAATCTCACAGTCATAATCATTCAGCAGCTCGACCCAACGTCGTTGGCGCATATTTAATTCCTTCTGATCAAATATGTGTTGTAAGCTTTTGTGATCTGTGAAGATTGTGCATCGAGTACCATATAGATAATGTCGCCAAATCTTCAAGGCAAATACCACTGCGCCCAACTCTAGGTCGTGAGTGGTATAATTTCTTTCATGAACCTTCAGTTGTCTTGAAGCGTAAGCGATGACTTTTTGGCGTTGCATGAGCACGCAACCCAAGCCTTGTTGTGAGGCGTCGCAGTATACCACGAAGTCTTCAGTGCCTTCGGGTAATGATAGTATCGGTGCATCGCAGAGCTTGTTCTTAAGTAGCTGAAAGGCTTCTTCTTGTTTGTGACCCCAGTCGTACTTCTTGTCCTTCTGTGTCAGGGTCGTTAGCGGTTGAGCTATCTTCGAGAAATTCTCAATGAATCGCCGATAATAGCCCGCTAAGCCCAAAAATTGTCGAACTTCAGTTGGGGTCTTGGGAGCTTCCCAATTCTTTATTGCTTCTATCTTGGACGGGTCTACATGAATGCCTTTCTCATTCACCACGTGACCAAGAAATTGTACTTCGCGAATCCAGAATTCGCATTTCGAGAACTTTGCTTAAAGTTTTTCTTTCTTCAGTAGCTCCAAGATGGTTCTGAGATGTTGCTCGTGCTCTTCTTTCGTTCGCGAGTAAATCAGGATATCATCGATAAATACAATCACGAATTTATCGAGATATGGTTTGCACACGCGGTTCATTAGATCCATAAAGACCGCTGGCGCGTTCGTCAATCCAAACGGCATCACAAGAAATTCGTAGTGCCCATATCGCGTTCTGAATGCAGTCTTTGGCACGCTTTCATCTTGGATTCTCAGCTGATGGTATCCAGATCGAAGGTCGATCTTGGAATAGTAGCTTGATCCTTGCAATTGATCAAATAAATCATCAATCCTTGGTAGCGGATACCGATTCTTGATTGTGAGCTTGTTCAGTTCTCTGTAATCGATACACATCCGCAGTGTTCCATCCTACTTTTTTTACGAACAATACTGGAGCTCCCCAAGGTGAGAAGCTTGGCCTTATGAATCCTTTATCCAACAACTCCTGGAGCTGTGTAGATAATTCTTGCATTTCGGATGGTGCAAGTCGATAGGGTGCCTTGGCTACAGGAGCAGCTCCTGGAACCAAGTCTATACGGAATTCGACTTGTCGTTGCGGAGGTAGTCCTGGCAGATCTTCCGGGAACACATCAGGAAATTCCTTCACCACAGGAATGTCTTCGAGTTTTGGCTCCACAGCCTTCTTGTCTATAACGTGTGCTAGGAAAGCGACACATCCTTTCCTCAAGCACTTCTGTGCCTTCATGCAACTGATGATTCGTAGAGGCGCGTTTCGTCTTTCTCCATGTACTATGAGAGTTTCGTCATTCGCTAAAGGGATGCGAATGATTTTCTCGTGACAAATAACTTCAGCTTTGTTTTTGGACAACCAGTCCATCCCGATCACTACGTCGAAACTACCCAATTGAATAGGTAAGAGATCGATGCTAAATCTTCGTTTACCAAGTTCCAATGTGCAACCTCTAACAACTTCGCCCGACTCAACAAGTTTACCATTGGCTAGCTCTATAGAATAAGGTATTTCTAATCTACTAGATTCTATACCAAGTATGCGTTTAAATTCCACAGACATGAAGCTATAATCGGCGCCAGTGTCGAATAATATGGATGCAAAGTGATTGTTAATGAGAAACGTACCGGTGACCACGTTTGGGTCCTCGCGTGCGTTCTTTGCTCCAATCACAAATGCTCGAGCCTGAGCAGTGTTTCCTTTTGGACAATCTTTCATGAAATGTTCGTTGCTTCCACAACTGAAGCATCCTTGATTTCGCCCAGCTCCATTCCCAGTTCGGTTACCATTGCCATTCCCATTTCCACCATTGTTTCTATTACCAGTATCGTTGCGGTTTCCATTCCCATTCCTTCCTTTACTCCAACAATCCTCAGCATAGTGACCCAACTTTCCACACTTATCGCATTTTGGAACGCGACAAACCCCTTCGTGGTGACGCTTGCAATTGTTGCAAAGGGGCCGAGTGCCCAGGTACCTCTTGGCAGGAGCGTCATTCATGGCTGCAAGAGATTTCGCCCCCTGCGGCGGGTTAGTGTCACGCTTCTTGTTGGAACCCCTGTTGTTACGAGTTGCTTGACTCAGGTTTGCATGTTTTCTTTTCTTGTCACCGGACAACTCAGCATGTGTCTCGGTATTTTCTGTTGGGTTCAGTGAGAGCTTCTTCATACGAACACAATCTTCAGTCAGGCTGACAGCCAGAGTTACAGCCTCGGTGATTGTTTGTGGTTTGGCCGCCGTTACCATGCCACGAAATTCTGAGGCCAGTCCCCAAATGTAGCGTTCCACACGCTTAAATTCAGGAGTCACCATGTAGGGAAGCACTCTAGACAGATCGTGGAACCTTCGAGTATAACCATTTATGTCAGCACCTTCCATGGTCAGGTGCCAGAACTCTGTCTCCAGCCTTTGGAGTTCGGCACGAGAGCAGTACTTCTCTCTCATCCTTTCCTTCAGTTCCTCCCAAGTTAGGCCATAAGCGGCATCATCACCCAAGGTTTGGGCTTGTAGGTTCCACCAAGTCAGAGCTTCATCGACGAATAACCCAGTAGCAAAAGTGACTTGTTGATCCGCGGTGCACTTGCTCATGCGGAAAGTAGCTTCAGTCTTCTCCGTCCAGCGCACAAATGCTACTGCACCTCCTGTGCCGTCATAGTTTATCGACTTGCAGTCGAGGAACTGCTTGAAAGTGCAGCCTGGAATTGATTCAACCAATTCACATGTGAGCAATCGAAGAAATAATGAAACAAAGACCGTTCATAAATTTCCTCATGCTTAGTATAGTGTCTCAAGATTACCTTGAGCTGCATTGCCTCCAGACGAATCTCCATTCCCATTACGCCTAGCGTTGCTTGGTCCTCCACTGTCTTGAGTTCGGTTCGCCTCGTACTGGGCGATAGCAGCGGAGATCCTTTCCTCCAGTAGAGCGTCCAGCTCTTCAGCAGTTCTTGGCAGTGGGGGGGGTGGAGGTTGATCATCATTGCGAGCATTCACAGTTTTCCTGGGTGCCATGTTCTGACAGAACATAACACAGCAGGGTTAGACATTTGTCTGATATCGTCACACTAGACAGTAGTATCATATATATTCGCAGGTATATATACCACATAAGTGACATCAAACAATCATTACTCTAGCAGAGTACTTGGTAGGCTTGCACTGAGGGAATCTATACGTGACAAGACTTGCTGTGATTTCTGTGCACTGAATTCCATAATTATGTATGCATCCATAATTACGTAACTCCTTGCACAGTCCGCACAGTTCGTTTCATCCTCGTGTCTCTTCCTTCAGGTAGGCCATTGCTTTCAGGTAAAGTCACGTATACTCGTGACATTCTACTTCTAGTACATGCTAATTATCACCCATAATTGCAAGTAATTTCTTAGTCAACGACAAGTGCTACTCAAGTGCACTCTAAGTCTTGTAGTGTCTTTTCTAGACTCATGTAGACAGTTTCAGGTAGTGGATGTCGCGGGACGTTTTTATGCAATGAAAACTCTTTGAAAATTGTTTTCGTGAAAGGATCCTAGAGATTGTAGACTAGACTCGAGAAGGAATCCTGGTTCACTACAATCGCAGCTCTGATACCAATCTGTCACACCCCTTTCTGCGGCGGAAGCACGAGGTGTGATCATGAAAGGTTCTCATTGCATACGAAGAGTAAACATACTACATGCTCATAAATTAGTTCCAAAATGTCAAACATTGCATAACCGAAAACATGGTTTAAGTGTTTACATCACAAGACAGCATTTTGTCTGACGAGTTTACAACTTTATTCAAAGATAAACAAAGCGACATCCAAGAGCATGAGTAAAACCGCGCGCACATCCATCCTAGTTACCTGAAATACTTGTGAGTTTTTGGAAAAACGTCAACATAAAGTTGGTGTGAATTCATGCAGTTTTGTGTTGAACACGTTTGTATACTTTGTATGAAAACATAACGAGTATCTTGTGAAAATAAAGTATTCTTGTAGTGTAAACCGAATAAAGTATTCTTGTGGTATAAACCAAATAAGGTATTCTTGTGTAAATAAAGTATTCTTGTGGTATAAACCAAATAATGTATTCTTGTGTAAATAAAGTATTCTTGTGGTATAAACCAAATAATGTATTCTTGTGTAAATAAAGTATTCTTGTGGTGTAAACCAAATAAAGTATTCTTGTTTAGTTAATGGGTTGCAAGGCCATTAACGTGTGGCACTACATAGGAAGTCACCAAACCATAGGCATTTTTCTAGTTGTCGATTCACGACGGAGACACAAAAACACTCCTCGGTACTAGTGGTCACCAAGAGTGGGGCTGCCCGAGTACCCGTTAGATCTAACCTTTTGTTCTGCGGTCTAAGTATGTACACGATTAATGGTGCTTATGGTACCCTATTCGTGACACTATTTCTCGTTTATGATACCAAGTACCAATTCTCGTTTATTACACCAAGTATCAATTCTCGTTTATTATATCAAGTATCAATTCTCCTTTATTATACCCAGTATCAATTCTCGTTTATTATACCACGTAACATGTATTTCACCCCCGAAGTTATAAAACTGAAAACAGTTAAGAGAAAAGGGGGAGCATGAACTCACAACTTTGCGTTCCTAGCGTCGTAAACTCCACCGGATTTGCTTAATTAACGTCGTAACCTATACGCGTTTTCTTAACGTTAGTCACTAGACTTGTGTCGCACAAGTACAGTCACTCTCTTTTGTGTATATATTCTTGTGTTAAAAATATTCCATATTTTTAACTACGTATCTTACTTATATTATTTTCTTCAAAAATAAATATAAGTCTTTTGTGTTTTGCACTTTGCACCCGAATCATGTATCTTGTGTTTTGTATGTGTATTTCTATATTTCTACTCCTCATGAGTATTTAGTGTATTTTTAAGTCTTAATACACTAGCACATATAACACATACTATATACACTTAGCACAAAATTTGGTGATAAAATAATATATATTTTTCTCTCAAAAATATATACTTATTATCCATTTTTATTCTTGAAGAAATCCTCATTTCTTATCACCAAAAATTAGGGAAACCTTAGTAATACTCTTAAACACATTTTTAGGGAATAAGTTTCTCAAAAAAACTTATATTTTTCTAAGTGTCAAAATTTATAAAAAATTTTGACAGAGTTTCCCCTAAAAATGGAGGTTTCCCACGTTTTCAAAACGTGTGTTTATTTTCTTTTAAATCATCATCAATCATCAATAATCAGCAACAACAATTTTCATCAATAAACACTACTTTTCCCCACTTCATGAACTTGGATATTTACCAAGATTGTGTAGTAACTTACTAACACATTTAGTAAGTCTTGTTATCTTTAAAAATAAGTTTAATTCCTTAAAAACTTTATTTTTAAAGAATATGAAGTTTTACAACTTCTAGTCGGTTTTTACGAAAATTATTTCTTTGTTAAAATCTTTGTTTCACAAGTATCCATACACTTGTTTGTTCACAAAAACCACTTTTGTTTGTGTAAGACCCGGTTTAGAACATGTGATTTCTTTAAAGTGTGGTTCTTCAAAAATACCACTTGCAGATACGTAGATCTGCTAGTTTTAAACTCCATTGTACAAGTTAAATTACTTTTACACAAGTAAAATATTTCTACACAAGTTCATGTATCTTGTGTGGTAGAGTTTCGCCTTTTAACCCTTGTGGTTACCAAAAACGAGCTTATGTGAAGATCCATGATCTTACAAAGTCGGGTTAAACGGAGATCCGAGCTACCACAACATAGATCGGGTCCAAATAATCACATATTTCAAGTCCTACGACTTTTACACAAGTTATATGCTATTAACCACCACTTTAAGTGTTTTTAGTAGACTTTTAATCATCATCTTTCATTTTAACGAGATTCAACCGACAATATTCCTTTTAACCACTTTAGATGAGTGTAAAAACAAGTTTTAAATGATATACCTCTAGCTCAAGGATAGGGAAGAATCTTGGCGAAAAGTGGGTGGATAAAAGCTAGAGAAGGAGGTCCTTCGCGTTCCGCTTGCTCCAAGCTTCCTAATACGAGACCCTTGAAGCTTGTAGATGATTGGAATTGCGAGATCAAACTCGAAAATGTGATGGATGAAATGGGGATGTTTGGCCGTAAGCTAGAAGAGAGGGAGAGGGAGTGTGGGGTGGTGTTGTGTGTGAAAGAATGAAATGGATGATCCTTTGTGTCCTATTAATAACCAACTTCACACATTAACCCTTGGGTATTATGTTTCTTGATTTAGAGACAAGATCTAATAAATTATGAAGTTAAAATCCCATGGGGGATCATGCCTCCCAACCGTCCAACATAAGGGGGGGGGGGTCTTAGTTACATTTCAATTGGTAGTTACATGTTCTAGTTAAGTCTAGTTAGGACTTTATGTAGGTTATTAGTGTGTAGTGTAATATAAAGGGTGTTAGGGTATTCGGGGACCCTAACTAGCTTAGAAAAATAAAAACAATGCTTCTAGCATTATTTTGGTGTTCCGGGTAATGTCCGGTTGTTCGGTTACATACCGATTCGTTAAAGTGCTAAATTACACTTTTTAGTGTCGTTTAAGTATCTTTCTTGTACTCTTTCAATTCCCAATACTTAGGGAAATATTCTGGATAATAAAACGACATTTCTGCATAATTTTTATATGTCTAAATGCTGAATTATTGCTGATTTGTATAAATTCTGCACTTAAAGTGCGTTTCGGGTGCTTTTTAGTGCTTAATTTTGCTTTCGTATTGCATATATATTAACCCTTGTATGTATTCTTGGGTTTTAATGCATTCTTGTTGTCGGACCTACACCTAGGCCTCAATTCTGATGTCTGACTGCTTTCTGCAGTTCTGTTGACACATTGTGTCTTACCGGTGAGTTTACTATTATTCTGACGCAACGCTCTTGTTTATGCATAACGCAATATTTTGTAGTATACAACATGCATGAATTCACTTGTTTAATCATGTGCTCAGACATTGCTGACAATTAAACTCATAATTGCAGTCATTAAACAATAATTATAGTGTACGGAAATTACCGGTTTGTGCCAGTTGTCACAACCGAAACACACATGATGTAATCTAATCGTGATTCTATTAACAAATCTGATAACGTACAGCACCTGAATCACAAACAATAAACTTTCTCTCTCTAGCTTTCTCTCTCTAGCCTCTAGCTCTCCAAGATGTGAAAATGGCAAAAAGTTCTAAACTAGAAGCCCTAGAGATCTATTTATAGGCCAAGGGATTAATGAGGAATCTCATTAATTACAGTTATGCCACATTGCCTTTTTGACTAACTAAATCTAAAATAACAATGTAACTCTCGTTTTCTTCAACTTTCTACTACAGACTAGATTGACGGAGGCGATAGACAGATAAATGCACTAACACATATTATTCAATACATTTGGCAATTGGTTTAAACATAGACATCTTACATTGTTGGTTTGGTTTGAGTAAGTGATTAAGTAACGAGGCGTGTGTAATATGATACAAGCATGGTGGATACGCCGCTGACACTTCCTATATATAAGTGTTTGTATGGTATTACATATTGTAGCGTTATTTGAATCATTTCAATTTGAGACATATAACATTTTATACAAATAACATACTTTTCACAAGACATTGTTTTACAAAACAACTTCTCTTATACAAACACATTCTATTTCGTTATTCACTTAATCATACACTATTATTTTACTTATACGTATCATCTGATCTTATTGCTTTTCAAATGACTTACAAAACAAAGCAAACTACAAGGTTCATGACTAAACATTTTCTTAAACATAAGTCATGAATCTTATTTTCACAAAACCTATGTATCTCACAGGCATTTTTATGCTGACGTACCTATTTTTACACATGTTTCAGGTACTGCTTTGCAATGATTGTTGATACATGCTACATATAGTACGGACTCGTGCCTTAGCAAACTTTAAAACTTGGAAGATCATAGTTGTACTTATTTGATTGTATTAAAACAATGAGTTCTTTTATTCAATAAAACAGAATTTATTTATGCCATGGTTATGAAACAATAATTCTGTTACAACACTCCCCGACGTTTCCGCCACGTTTCGTTGTCTCACGTGGTCGGGGTGTGACAACAACGTGCGTGATTAGTTCTATAACATTCGTGATTAATGTTTTCAATATGCGTGATTATTGTGTTTCAACATGCGTGATTTTGGATTTTTGAGTTATAACATGCGTGATTTTAAAATGAACGTGCGTAATTACCTGTCGTACATGATGTACGTTAAGTCGTAATGTACGTTAACCTTCCTCTATATATATATATATATATATATATATATATATATACTAGCCTTTTACCCGCGCGATGCGGCGGGAAACATATCATTTAGGTTGATGAGTTTAGGGCTATGTACGGGTCGGTTCTCGTTTTTCAGTTAATTTATTAGTCGTCCCTTGATATATTGTATAGTACTTAAATTAGTTTTCTTAACCTCCAGCAAGTTTAACTGAACCGATTACTAAAAAATAACCCATTTGTACACCTCTCCTATAGGATCTGTATGCAAGAAATGAAGAATGTAATTGTAATCATTCAAAAGCATAGTCAACTTTTAACACACAAAAGTCAATCCTAAAGGTGTAGGGAGTGGTTAAACACTTTGAGTGGCAAACCAAAAAACCGACCAATCAGAGCGCGCCATGTCAATCAGTCAAAAGTGTTTAAACTTTGATGAAAAGTGTTGGCAATGGTTTAGACACTTGGTGAAGTGGTAAACTTTAAAAAAAAGGAAAAATGTGTGATTGGTTGAGAGATGGAATGAACCCCACCCACACATCCCCTCTCTCTCTCTCTCTCCTTCCTCCCCTCACCGATTCGGCATGCCACCACCGATTTGGCAAACTTTGGTGACTAAACATGAGTTGGCGGTGGTGTTTACCACTCGGTAAAGGGGTTTGCCACCCTTTACCGCATGCCACACCGTACACCCTAAGCACCGCCATCCCAGCTTTTAAGCCACGTTCCACGTGCCTTTGTCAATAATTTCAACAAACCCGCGCGATGCGGCGGCACCAACAATTTACAGTGTGATACTCTAAGGGGTGTTTGGTTTGCATGAATTCAATGGAATTTAAGGGAATTGGAATTTGAATTCCATCTCCTAAGATGTTTGGTACATAGAATTTGATGGAATTGGAATTCCAATTTCAGTCTTCATGCGTTTGGTTGACAATGGAATTAGAATTGGAATTAGGTATGAATTCCTTCAAATTCCATTAACTAAAGGAATTCAAATCATTCCTATATGTGAAGGAATTAAAGTAAATTCATTTGAATCTTCAACCGTTTGGACCCGCACCGTTTCAACCTGTACCGTTTCGATCCGAGCCGTTTCGACCCGTACCGTTTAGTCATCACTTTTTAATCTGACACGCACCTTAGCTCTTTGACAGATGTGTTGACCAGCTTAGACTGCTCGTTGACTGAAATCGTAATAACATTTTGGTTTGAAATACAAAATTATATGGACTGTTCATACTCTTAATTTTAACAATGTCTTTTGACTATAAAACAGACCTAGTCATATGGCCCACTAATATAAATTTTGCATGAGCTTAACTGTTATTTCTTTCATCTAATAATTGTACTATGTTTGGGAATTTTGACAATTGGGATTGTGTGGTTCTGCTTTGAACTATTGGCACTTTGGCAGGTCTAATGTAAATAAATACAAATTCAATTTCAAGACAGGAGAATAAGATTAAATTGGACTTAAATATCAATAATAATGTTTAAGACTTTTCATAAACTATATAATTATTATTTTATATTATACTAAAGAATATAATAGAACACACAGCTGCGGGTTACCATACAATTGTGGGTTAGATGTCTCAGTTACTGCTAGTCAGTTACGGCTAGTCACGGGCATCTGATACAACCAAACCCGCAAAAAATAGACCAAGACAAAGAATCATAAAGGATAATATCTATAACTTGGGTTATTTTTTTATCTCTATATCGTTCTGCAATTCAAAAACCAAAATAAAGCTCAATTTATAAAACTAAAGTTTTTTTTCTCTACATATTGGGTTCATATTTAGTTATCTGCAAGCTTGATTTATTACATACATAATAAGCAACCAGTACACCAAGAACTGATAGGGTACATACTTCCCATGGATCATTTCAATATCTTGATGGATGTTTTTAATTGTTGACTTCTTTCCATGAACCTGAAACAAAATAAATGTAAGATGTGGTAAGAAAATACTATACATGTGGCCACTTCAATCCACATTCCATATACTAATGAAAAGGTCTAGTTAGGTTGTGTTATGTCTCAAACGGGTCAAATCACAAAAACTAATTGATAAGGGAATTGGGGGCGGATGTGTTTTGGGTAAAATCACTAAAACTCATGCTCGCCGTATTAATTACTTTGAAAAAGTTTAAAAATGAACTAAAAAGTGCTTTGGTCAAACACAGGTTTGACAATACTCAGACTCATCCCGAATTTGTATGGTGATCGTACCTGAATAAGTAGGATTTCACTCGACTGTCTAGGTTTGACAGTACTCAGACTCATCCCCAAATCATGTTTTGATAACTTCGAACATATTTATCATTTCAATCAGTTTTTTATCATCGTTTTAAATTTCGAAACATCATCTCGTGTTAGTTCTGAGTTATAAGTGTTCGGATCTGAGTTTAATGTGTTCGAACAGTAAAAAATATAATAAAATAGGTTTTCTGGCTGCGTTCAAAAATCTATCCGAAACAAACCGAAAATCAACCGAAAATGATCTGATTACACCGAAACTCGTCCGATTTCGATCGTGATCACGGCTGCAAACGTAGCAACAAACGGCTGCGTTTTTACACCCGTTTTCTGCTGCGTTTGTAGCCGTAAACGCGCCGTTAAACGGCTGCAAACGCGACAGCAAACAGGTGCAAAAATGCAATCGTTTGCAGCCGTTTAATGGCGCGTTTACGACTGCAAATGCAGCAGCAAACGGGTGTAAAAACGCAGCCGTTCGCTGCTGCGTTTGCAGCCGTTTAATGGCGCGTTTACAGCTGCAAACGCGGCAGCAAACGGGTACAAAAAAACATCCGTTTGCAGTTGTTTAACGGCGCGTTTATGGCCGCAAAGGCAGCAGCAAACAGATGTAAAAATCGGCAGGTTTGTATATAATGGAAGTATAGAAAATGCAGCAAGTCGCCGCTATTAACAATAGCAGCGACATCAGGACCTTTACCGTCCAAGCTTTACCGGCGACCCTTTAAACCATGGGTGGAAGTGAGCCCATCATACCCATTTTCTCAATTAAAAGCTGCGCTAAGAACCCAGAAAAATAGACAGAATGCAGAAGGCCAGGTAATGAAGGTACAACTAAAATGCTGTAGACCTGTATAGACAAATTCATGTTAGACATCAAGGTCATAAAACACACATAACACCAGCATTAAATATTACTAAACTATAGAAAAGGAAAATATCATAATCAACAGTCCTTTAAGTTTATTCAAGTTGATAAAAGATGGTTGAATTAAAAAGAAAAAAGAAAAAGAACTTAAGGAGGCAAATTGGGTAGCGGGTCAAAACTGGTAAAATTTGGCACAAGCCCAGTTGGGTTTACCGGACATGCTTTTTCTCAAAAAAAACTTAACTTGGTGATAAATAACCCAGTGTGTCAAAAAAAATGATTCCGTTTATGACACCACAAATGGAAAATTGCAAAAAGTTCCTAAGAGATTTTTATGCTTTGAAGTTATAATCTTTTTGTCAAATATAAAATCGTTTAATGCTTTAAAATAGAACAATTGTCAAAAAAACCATATGTATTTATACTTGACTCACATATAAGTCGTTAAGTCTTTACTTTCGCATGATTACGTCCCTACTAACTCTTAAAACTTAATGATTAGGGTCCCGGAAAATTATTATTAGCATAAAAGTTCTTTTTGTATGGTTAACTCCTTACACGTATCAAAGTTCAAGAAAAAGGCTCCATTTTTGCATATGACCAAGTCATTAAACTTTATTAAAGGGGCCTTTTTGAGTTTTAAAGTCTATAGAATTAACCATACAAAAATAAGGTTCGTGGACTTATGTTAAAATTGTGAAACTTTTTTTTGACAATTGTCTTAAAAATACACTTTGGGTGACAGGTTTGACCCGTTCTTCTTTCAATAAAAGTTGTTTCCATTTTACCTGTTATACAGAAAGCATAACCCAAATTGAACCATGCGTAAGTAAATGCATCGAAATTGCAACCTTTGGAAAACAAGAACATAATTGCAACTCAAAGGCCACATGTATTACCTTAGTGATTCAATACCATTATACTTGACAGATAAACGATATAAAATCCATGCAGGAACCATAAAAGCAGCTAATGACAAGCTCAAGAAACATCCACTTAATCCAAAAGAGAAATAAGCCTGATTTCATAAGGCTGTATTAGCTTCATCAAGTTGAAAAGGACAATTATGCCATAGAACAAAAGGAACTGTAATAATACACACCATACTGATGCACGCATATAAGCCAAATGCACCCCAATATCGAGCTTCCTCGGAAAATTCCTGTGAAACAATATCAAATCAGTAAACCAGTGATAGGACATATATGTCAACAAATTGCCAAAAAAAAAAAAACTCTTTTGATGATTTGAGAATGTACCCACTTTGAGAGAGAGGACATATATGTAAACAAACCATTTGGCACCTTCAGTGTCACCTTTTCTGACAAAAACATCCCATACTCGTCTGTAAATTTCACCGGTAACCTCTGATAATTGAAAAAATATAAATCAAATATTTATATTGGGTAAGTTAATGTAATGTATAAAAAATTAAGCACAAAAAGAAAAAAAAACAAATGAAAATTCCGCATAAGAAATCGAAAATACGCAGCTGATTAAAATCCTTTTTACACTTTGTAAGTTAACGACCCTTTGTATTTAAACCTTTTACTGTAAGTATAGTCATCCAAAAGTATGGTAAAACAATAACATGAACTTACAAGGCCTGTAGAGCCAGTATCATCGCAGAGAATGATCTTGAGAAAGTTGACTGGATTCTCAGGCGAAATCAAACGTCTGTGTGATTTCATGGCGTCACTCTGCTGCTTTGTGAAGATAGGTGAATGGTTTAAAGTTTAAACTGATAAGGGTAAATATAATGAGATGAACAAAAACCTTTGGTAGCAGAACCCTATCAAAAGTAAGCAAATTATACGGATATTTGTCTTCTTCTTCTAGCCTGCACAAATACAGTTACCGGGTTTGATCGACTGCGAGAAATGTTATTCCATCAGCATTTATCCATTTTACCAAAATGAAAACCCGATTGGAGAACACGATGACGCCTTGAATCCCAAAATTCCGATTTCGTGTTCGATCGGCGTCTCTGCATTCCTGCTCAGTAAAACCAACAGCTGTACCAAGAGTAACGAATGGAATCCGTCTTTCAAAAATATATAAAAGAAAGTAAAAATTCTCAGCTCATTCTTGAAGCTAGTACGCTATTCATATTTACACCAAATGTGATTTTCAAAATTGGAACATTTCTTGTAATTCTAAGTTTTTTTTTTCAGACTTAAAAAAACTGTATGAACAAACTATGGCAACGTACGGCTAGCTATAGATGTAAAAGAGATCTTGGGGAACCCAAAACAGAATCCAGCCAAAGCTGCTGCAAGAAATTATGCACATATTGCAGCTAAAAATGAAACCATGGCTGGATGCCAGAATCAGACATAAAACCAATAAAAAAATAGAACCAAATCACAATTGAAGATTCAACCATGAATGAAACAAGTTTTCCTTAAATATTTTAAAACCAAAAAGCAAGATCTCCATAACTGATATAATAAGAATCTTTGGAAAGGGAAATATAATAAACGACAACGAAAAACCTACACAATGATACCAATAGATAATTGCTGAATATCATTGGGAAAAATGACGATGAAAATATATTTTCTCGAGTATTACATACCTCTGTATTTGAAGATTTATCAGAAGACCCTAGTTCACCACAGACAAAGTACTGGTGCAGACTATACTGGCAATTTTCACACTTATATTCATTTTGACTCTGCAAAGAATAAATATTTAAAAGAATAATTAAACGAAACAATATATATAATATCATCCAATCTCCTATACGATTAACTAACCTCCAGTTCTTCAAGAGATAAACAAAGAGATTCATAATTAGACTCTTGTGCCTCTTAAGAATCTGGGGTTGCGTGAAACGACCTAAAACATCTCTCTTCACAACTGCAATTGACGACAAAGTCAACAAAAAACCATCAGTTAAAAATCATTTAAATTTTTTCTTAAGAAAATGAAGACGTGAAGTAAAAAAGTTGTACCATGTAAGCTTGCCACCATTATCACATATCGCACAAACAGAATCGAAATGATCATCGTCATCATCTGACTCGCTATCTTCGTTGATGTTGTCATCATCTTGAGTTTCACAGTTTGTATCATCAACTATAAAGCTATGTTATGTAACATCCTACAATATATTTTCAAGAATGTCAAAAGATTGAAAGAAATCAGTGAGGAAAAACGGAGACAAACCAGAAGCCGTATTATACCTCATCAAAAGCGTTCGTTTTTCCAGCGGATCTTCACAAATGGCCCTGCACAAGCCTTCCACAGCTCCTTATACAGCGGATCTTCACAAATTGTCCACGGGTAAAACTGTAACAAACAGAAGCAACTATCAGTTTGATAAACAACACACATTGTTCGTGTCCATGGTGGAGTTCGTGTCTTTGACACGGTGTCTTTTTAGTGTTTAAACATGTTTGACCTATTAAAGATTAAAAAAACTACAAGGCCTCCTACACAAGTAAAGGTGTAAAATGGTAAGATGTCACCTTTTTTATATGTAAAATAGAAATCAAATAAGTCGTTGGAATGTTGTACCCATTCCCATAGCCTTCTGTGCAAATTTCTTGAGCTCCCTAATTGCCTTGGCTGCGTTCCTCTTAATGTGTTGTCACACAAAAAAGTTTCCTACAAATGGCAAAACAAAGCATCAAAATAAAGTTATTTCCATCACCAGCAAACAAAAATAATAGAAAAAAACAAAACATAGGAACCAAAACTAAACCATGGCAAGCCTAAATCACTACAAACCTCTTTCAGACATTGCAATTTCTAAATTCAGAAGATCAACCATGGCTAGCCTAAATCACTGCAAACCTCTTTCATACCTATAAAGATAAAATCCACACACATCAAAATTGTAACTTTTTACTTTAAAAACAGATACAGCAAATGAGTCCAACAGTTGACTTTTTAAGCGTCAAATGAGTTAAGCTTTGACTTCAAAATCGACACAAACTGTTATGTTTTACATGGACACAAATCAGACAAAAAAAAGTTCTAATCTCAACAGAGTAACATAATCAACATAATCATTTCATGAAGTCTATAAAAGTAAACATGCAAAAGATTTCAAGAATTTCATAATCTCAACAGAGTAACATAAACTTGAAACTGGATCGATTTTGTGTGTTTACCTTCATCTGAAACATGATTCCAGAGAGATTCATGGACAGACAGTCACCTGATTCCGCAAATCTGTGGATCCCTTGTTCAAATCTGTGGATCCCTTGGTGCCTTCCACATCTGAAAAGCATATAGAAACTACCGTCAAACATCATGAAACCCTAGATTAAACGGTATCAGTTCTTACCAAGTTGCCAGATAAAGCTTGTGATAGATCTCATGAAACCCTAGATCGCCGAGAGAGAGAGAGAGAGAAGAGAGAGAGAAGATCTGATGTTATTTTGTGAGATGTGTGAGGAATGAGAGAGAAAGCAATTGGTGATCCGTGTGAAGTCAAATGGACGGTCCAGATGATGATCCGTGTGAAAAGGTGAAAAACATGGACGGTTGTAGATGATCCGGGTAAAGGGTAATTTGTTTGTGTTTTCTTGTGCCTTAAGACTTGTACATTGTGCTTGAAGTGTTTTTTCAACACCTTGTTCAATTACCATCTTGTCCTTCTAATATGCTTATTAAAGTAGTATAGATATATATATATATATACAGAATATGTCCTTACTTATACGAATAACTAGACATGATAAAGAGTCACCAACAAAATCGTTCAAATTACGAAAATCTTAATGTATGTATGTATGTATGTATGTATGTATGTATGTATGTATATATATATATATATATATATATATATATATATATATATATATATATATATATATATATATATAGGGAAGGTTCAAATGAAAACCACTAGTTATTCTGAAAACTCGAAAACTAATTAAAAAAGCCAAAAAAAACATACCAAATATTTTTTTTTTGCATACCAATTTTCGCAGGTTTTTTATATAAAAAAATTAAAAAAATTGTAGTGCACATGTGTAATACTACACATCTGTATGTGTACTAAATTTTTTTTTGGGAAATTTTTTTTTATATATAAAAAATTGAAAAAAAAATTGGTGTGTTTTTTAGGCTTTTTTTAGTTAGTTTTCGAGTTTTTACAATAAAAGTGGTTTTCATTTGAACCATCCCCTATATATATGTGTGTGTGTGTGTACATGGAGGTACATATAAGTATATAAATGCCAACATAATTAAAAACAAAGACTTTTTGTAAAAACCTCAAAGATATGTGAAAATCCTAAGTAAGGGAGAAACTTGATTGTTTGTAGAAGAATTAGTTAATAAATTATTCCTATCTAAATTAGGATATTTGGATTTGATCCGAGGGATTGCGATATTTAAAAACGCACCCAAAGGGAGTGTCACAGAAACCCCTCTTTTTACTGTTTTAAATAATGTTTTCGGGGGGAAGAACACGTATTTAAAAGAATGAATATATGTTTTCGTATAAAACATACTTTCGAATAAATGTGCTTTAGTGAATATCACTAAGCACCATTTTTACTATGTTACATAATGTTTTCAGAGAAAAACATGTTGTTAAAAGAAAAGTATATGTTTTCGTATAAAATATGCTTTTAAATTACATAAAAATGTATTTTCATCGAGAATACGATTTTTAAAGTATCATAATATGTTTTAGGAAAAATTACAGTTTTCGTCCTTTATGTTTATAGGTAGTTGCAATGGGTTATTGTTTTAGTTAATAACCGGTTATTTTGTGCACCTCTATGTGGCCACATGTTATGAACCCAATGGACAATAAACCACGGTTGCAGTTAATTACCCGTTATTTTGTGCATCTCTACATGGAAACATGTTATGAACCTAATGTGTCACACCCTGGCTTTGCGGAAGCGTGGTTAATGTTGGTGTGACTTCTTAATACCATAGCTTAACCATAACAAGCTATATGAATTTAAAAACCATGCAAGTCATCCATTAAGTTTTGAAAATCAATCACATTACCATTGTTTTAGCATACAACCATAACCTTGTTCAGTAGACATTACAACTTATAACATAACATAAACGTGGTTTAAGGACTGTGTCTTGTCCAGGAAAGAGACACATCCCCTAAACCCTGATGACTTCATGACAAGTGCAGCGGAAAACGTTCCATACCGTGCCAGATCCGTTTAATTTCCTGAAATACATGTGAGTTGAAAAATCAACAATAATGTTGAGCGAGTTCATGTGTAAGTGAGTATGTAAAACACTTGTGAGTATAAAAATAGTTGTGGTATGTAGCAGTGTAAGAGGACTTGTGATCACCAATGGTTTGCAAGGCCACTGACATATGTGAAATGCAAATAGTGAGACTCAAACCTAGCAGATTTCGCCACGGCAAAGTATGTGGACAAAGTCACCCCACGGTCCGTTTCTAGTTTGGCCGGGGGCTGGGCTCGCTACACCCAGATAGATCTACCGCTCCTGTCCCTCGGTCCCTCCATGAGGACTAATGGCCCCATGTTGTTCCTATCCACTCACATGATCGTATAACACCTCCTTACGTTAAACATACCGTTGTAAAGTACTCGTAAATCATAGTAACATGTATTTCACCCTCGCGGTTAAGTAAACTGAAAACAGTTAGAAAAAAGGGGGACATGAACTCACAGTGAATGCGCGTCTCTACCAAGTGTCTCCAATACTGTAAGCTGTGCAACGACCTACAAGTGCTAATTCTATTAGACGGACGGCCGTGCTTTAGCTTTACAGTTTGTGTCTTTGGGAAATAGTTAGACAACTATTTCGTGTTTATGTTCCGTATACACTTGGTAGTTATTCTTCTTCCCAAGGATGGGGGATACAATACATGTGCGTAAGTTACGTTTTATCAATCTTGTGGTAATGTACTTACCGGTGTAACTTATATGTTTGTGGAAGCGTTCGTAAAGTTTTGGAATCATTAACGCTTGTAAATATTATTTTCACTCTAAAATAATATTTATGTATTTCACAAAATAATCATAAACAGTGTTGTGACAAATATATTTATCACGTTAATCTTTGTGAAAACCCCACCTCCGAATATTTAGTAAAATATAGTGCTGGCGAAATTTATGTTTCGAAAATATGTCCAAAAATAGTTCTAACACTTGTTGTGTAAATAATTCTAAGTGTCAGGTTTTTAGAAAATTTCGCCAGAGTTTCCTCTGTAACTGGAGGTGGCCACGCTTTCAAGCGTATCATTTTCTTTTAACAAATCAATTCAACAACTTCTTTATTCAATCAACAATTTCTGACACATCAAACTAGTCGACAAGTATGTAAATCGCATAATCGCATGAACTTGCAGTTTTTCCGAATCTTATAGTGTAAATCCCTTTTATATATGAAGATTTTTATATAAAGTAACTTTGTTCTCGTAAAAACCTTGTGACTAGAGAAATCCGTCTTTACAACTTCTAGTCATTTTTCCCAAAATATTTATTTGTCGGATCTTTTCATTTCACGAGTGTCTACACACTCGTGGTTTATAAAATCATGTTTGTTAGTGTAAGATCCTTTCTTTAAAATACATGGTTTCTTAAATGTGTGGTTCTTCAAAAATACCACTTGCAGATACGTAGATCTGCTAGTTTTAAACACCATTGTACCGGTTAAATCACTTTTACACAAGTAAAATATTTTTACACAAGTTCATGTATCTTGTGTGGTAGAGTTTCGCCATTTAACCCTTTCGGTAACCAAAAACGAGCCTATGTGAAGATACATGATCTTACGAAGTCGGGTTAAACGGAGATCCGAGCTACCACATCATAGATCGGGTCTAGTTAAACACAAATCTCAAATACTACAACTTTTACACAAGTTACAAGCTATTAACCACCACTTTTGGTATTTTTACTAGACTTTTATGCTTCAAAACGTAAGTTAACGATATTTAACCGACAATATCTTTTTAACCACTTTAGATAAGTGTAAAAACGAGTTTTAAATGTTATACCTCTAACTCAAGGCTAGGGAAGATTCTTGATGAAAAACGCGTGGATAAAAGCAAAGTAACGAGGTCCTTCGCGTTCCGTGAGCACTGGGCTTCTTCGTACGCGGTCCTTCACACTTGTAGATGTATAGAATGGCTTGTATGAAATTGTAAGGTGGGTGTGTGGGTGCCTTGGTTCTCGGCCGTGAGGCTCAAGAGGGGGAAAAGAAAGTTGCAACTTTTGTGCTGTTGGTGTGAAACAAGTTCTCATCCTTGGTGGTTTATTTATAACCATTTTTCTATTACCCATTAAACATAATGTCCCCTAGATCTCTAACATTGTGATTAAATTAATCAAATGGTACAAAGTGTGTCCCCATGGGACCGTTCGGTTTAAAAAAAAAGGGGTGGGTAATTAGGTTAGGTTTCAACTAAATAGCTAAGGTTTAGTTAAATAAGTTAGGTGTTAAAATTAGTTATTATGTGTGTAGAAAATTATAACGGGTGTTAGGGTATTAGGGGACCCTAACTGGCTCAGAAAAAGAAAAACAATATTAATGTCAATATTTTTATGTCCCGGGTCACGTCCGGTTGTTCGGTCGGATTTCACTCCGTTAAAGTGTTAAATAAGTATTTTAAGTGCCGTTAATATTATATTTAGTGACACAGTTTATTCCCGACACTTTGGAAAGTGTCTGGTGATTTTTTTTTCTCATGTCTTGGCATTTTACTAGCCAGCTAGAAGCTGGATTATTTATTAACGTGCTGTGTTTTGTACTTAAAGTACGTTTTTGGCACATCCGAATCAGTGTATCTTATCCCTAGAGACGCGGTACCACAACCCTTATATCCCTACACTCACTACCAGTGTAGCCAAAATATATGAGGCTCTTAACAGGCCTTAGAGGCAGTGTATGCCTGATGCTGGTCATATCAGCATGTTCGCCGTGTATCCGTTTAGTGCTACTGTGCTTTTTGTGCATCATGTTTGTCACTAGGGTCCAGTATGTAAATAATGTAGTGATAGCAAATAAAGTATGATGCAAGTAAGTGCATGTATCAGTATGCAGGTAGCAGTTTATCAGCTAGTTCAAACAAGCACAGTAATCAAGTAGTAATTAATCATTAATTAAGTTGTACGGATACCTGGTTTAGTGCGGGTTGTCACATTCTCCCCCCGTTAAATAAATTTCGTCCCGAAATTTAAGTTCTGCTTGTAGATGCAGAGTTCCTAGGAAATAAGTGGGGGTATTTCTCTTTCATCCGGTCCTCACGTTCCCAGGTGAATTCAGGACCATGTCTGGCATTCCAACGAACCTTGACGAGCTTGACACTGCTCCGGCGGGTCTTGTTAACTTTCCAATCCGTGACCTCAACAGGTTCTTCAACGAAGTGGAGCGTGTCGTCAATATGAATCTCGTCGATAGGAATGGCAACGTCAATTTGAGTTGGACTTTTCTTTAAATTGGATACATGAAATGTATCGTGAACACCATTCAGTTCAGCGGGTAGGTCCAACTTGTATGCTACCGTCCCAATTATTTCTAGAATTCTAAAGGGACCAATGTAGCGTGGATTTAACTTTCCACGCTTTCCAAAGCGCGCCACCCCTTTCCAGGGTGATACCTTCAGTAAAACCATTTCTCCAACTTGAAAATCCACATGTTTTCGGTTTGGATCCGCATAGGCCTTTTGTCTGTGGCGAGCGGCTTCGATGCGTTTAAGAATTTGCGCGATCTTGTCTGTCGTCTCTTGGACGATTTCGGGACCAGCAAGCTGCCTATCACCTGCGTCAGACCAACATAGTGGTGATCGGCACTTGCGTCCGTATAGGGCCTCAAATGGCGCGACACCAATACTGGTGTGGTAGCTGTTGTTGTATGAAAATTCGACCAAAGGTAAGTGTTTATCCCAGCTACCGCCTAAATCCATAACACATGCCCTCAGCATGTCTTCCAAAGTTTGTATCGTTCGCTCGCTCTGGCCGTCAGTTTGCGGATGGAACGCAGTGCTCAGATTCAATTGTGAGCCGAAAGATTCTTGGAAAGATTGCCATATTCTTGACACAAATCTTCCGTCTCTATCAGAGATGATCGAGAGTGGTACTCCATGACGTGCTACGATCTCTCTCATGTAAATTCCCGCAAGTTTACTAGTACTGTCTTTCTCCTTGATTGGCAGAAAGTGTGCGGATTTTGTTAGGCGGTCAACAATCACCCAAATCATATCATGGCCTCTTGGCGTTCTTGGTAATTTTGTAACAAAATCCATTGAGATTTGTTCCCATTTCCACTTGGGAATCTCAGGTTGTTGCAGAAGTCCCGAAGGCTTCTGGTATTCTGCCTTGACCTTAGCGCATGTTAAACATTTGCTCACGTAAACAGCAACGTCGCCTTTCATCCTAGGCCACCAATAATAATTTTTGAGATCTTGGTACATCTTATCCGATCCAGGGTGGATAGAGTACCGTGACTTGTGCGCTTCATCGAAAATAACTCCCCTTAATCCACCAAACAGAGGGACCCAAATCCTTTTCTCAAAACATAATGTTCCTTCCTCGTTTGGTACCAAAAGCTTCTCCATTCCACGGAGATATTCTTCCTCAAGGTTTCCCTCCTTGAGAGCTTCCTTTTGTGCAGCACGAATGCGCAGGGAAAGATCGGTTCGTATGATCATTTCCAAAGTCCTAACCCTTATGGGCTTGATTCTTTCTTTACGACTTAGGGCATCGGCGACTACATTCGCCTTCCCTGGGTGATACTTTATCTCGCAGTCGTAATCGTTCAATAACTCATCCCATCGTCTTGGCCTCATATTTAACTCCTTCTGGTTAAATATATGTTGTAGGCTCTTGTGATCTGTGAAGATTGTGCACTTTGTACCATACAGGTAGTGTCTCCAGATCTTTAAAGCGAAAACCACTGCGCCAAGCTCTAAATCGTGTGTGGTATAGTTCTTTTCGTGTACCTTCAGTTGGCGCGATGCGTAGGCAATAACCTTTTGGCGTTGCATCAACACGCACCCCAATCCTTGACGCGATGCGTCGCAGTATACCACAAAATTGCCGGTACCTTCTGGTAGAGCTAAGATTGGCGCGTTACAAAGCTTGTCCTTCAATATCTGAAACGCTTCGTCCTGTTT
Source organism: Helianthus tuberosus (assembly GCA_030545235.1). NCBI lineage: Eukaryota > Viridiplantae > Streptophyta > Magnoliopsida > Asterales > Asteraceae > Helianthus > Helianthus tuberosus. The sequence goes on along the minus strand of CM060433.1, from coordinate 41,013,497 downwards.
GATTCCCCAATCAAACATCTTATCCTTCTGGGTGAGGAGCGTCAAAGGTTGAGCGATTTTCGAGAAATCCTCGATGAACCTTCGATAGTAGCCAGCCAAACCCAAGAATTTGTCAAATCTCGGTTGGCGTTGTAGGCGTTTCCCAATTCTTGATTGCCTCGATCTTTGTGGGATCAACATGAATTCCATCCCCATTAACCACATGTCCGAGAAACTGGACTTCGCGTAGCCAAAACTCGCACTTGGAGAATTTGGCGTACAGCTGTTCCTTCCTTAGCAGCTCCAATATGGTTCTAAGATGTTGTTCGTGTTCAGCCTTCGTCTTTGAGTAAATCAGGATGTCGTCGATGAATACAATCTCGAACTTGTCTAAGTATGGCTTGCAAACCCTATTCATCAAGTCCATAAAGACTGCAGGTGCGTTTGTCAAACCAAATGGCATAACGAGGAACTCGTAGTGTCCATAACGAGTTCGGAAGGCTGTTTTCGGGATACTTTCCTCCTGTATCCTTAATTGATGGTATCCAGATCGAAGATCGATCTTAGAGTAAGAGCTTGAACCTTGAAGTTGATCGAACAGATCGTCGATTCTTGGCAGAGGATATCTATCCTTGATCGTCAGCTTGTTCAATTCTCTGTAGTCAATACACATGCGGAAACTTCCGTCCTTCTTCTTGACAAACAAGACCGGAGCTCCCCAAGGCGAGAAGCTTGGTCGGATAAAACCCTTGTCTAACAACTCTTGAAGTTGTGTCGACAATTCCTGCATCTCAGACGGAGCAAGTCTGTATGGTGCCTTAGCCACAGGCGCGGCGCCTGGAACTAAGTCAATGTGAAACTCCACTTGCCTCTGAGGTGGCAGTCCGGGTAAGTCTTCTGGGAAGACTTCGGGATACTCCCTTACGACAGGGATGTCTTCGATCCTTGGCTCGGCAACCTTCTTGTCCACGATGTGCGCCAGAAAAGCAGCACATCCCTTCTGCAAACACTTCCTTGCTTTCAAACAGCTGATAATCCGCAACGGCGTCTCACGCTTCTCTCCATGAACAACAATGGTCTCACCATCCTCGGTTGGAATACGAACCACCTTTTCGTGGCAAACTATCTCAGCTTTATTGCCCGATAACCAATCCATTCCTACTACCACGTCGAAACTCCCCAATTGGACTGGTAGTAGATCCAAAGCAAACTCACGTTCTCCTAATTCAATCACACAGCCTCTGATAACATCATTGGCTTCTACCAACTTTCCATTAGCCAATTCGATTGCGTAGGGAATGTCTAACTTATTAGCGGCTAGCCCAAGTATATTCTTAAATTCTAGTGATACGAAGCTATAGTCGGCACCAGTATCAAATAAAACAGATGCATAGCGTTGATTCACAGGGAACGTACCAGTGACAACGTCGGGATCCTGGCGTGCTTCCCGTGCACCGATTTGGAACACTCTTCCCCGGGCTTGGTTCAATCCCGGGCAGTCCCTCTTGAAGTGCCCAACGTCACCGCAATGAAAACATCCTAATCTTTTTCCACTTCCCGCACCATCCCCAACTGGCGGGTTGTTTTGATTGGCAGTTCCGGCTTGATTTGCATTGTAGCCTTGATTATTCCCTTGTGGGCGATTTCCCAAACCACCACGATTATCGTTTCTATTCATATATCCTCCCTGGCCTCCCCGGGCCGCACTAGCCCAACATGATTCCTTTGAGTGGCCCGGTTTTCCACAAGATTCACAAACTCTCACGTTACAATGGCCAGTATGGTGGCGTTGGCAGTTGTTGCATTTGGGCTGGGTGCCCTGGTACCCTTTTCCTTTCTTGGTACTGCCAGCTGATTTTCCTTTCTTTACTGCCGTACTGACGCCTTGCTTGAAGTTTGAAAACTTCCTTTTGTTATCTCCTGAGGACTCAATGTGAGTCTCTGTCTTCTTCGCCTTGACTTCATCAAACTTGTTTAAACGAATCGCCTCCTCGGTGAGAGCCACGCTCAAATCAATGGCTTCCGTGATAGTTGCGGGTTTGGAGGAGGTTACCATGCTAATGATTTGAGGAGCTAATCCCCAAATGAAGCGCTCAATTCGCTTGTATTCAGGCGTGACCATATAAGGAACCACTTGGGATAGGTCATGAAACCTCTGAACGTACTCTGCTACTTTCGGACCGTCCATTTTTAGGTGCCAGAACTCAGTCTCCAATCGCTGAATTTCTGCGCGGGAACAGTACTTCTTGTGCATAAGCTCTTTCAGCTCTGCCCAGGTCAGTGCGTAGGCGGCAGCTTCGCCTAAGGTCTGGACTTGTAAGTTCCACCAAGATAGGGCTCCGTCTAGAAACAGCCCTGAGATGTAAGTGACCTGCTGGTCGAGCGCACATTTGCTCATGCGGATGGTGGAATCAGTCTTCTCGGCCCAACGAGTAAAAGCGATAGCGCCTCCGGTGCCATCGAAGTTGGTGGGCTTGCAGTCTAAGAACTGCTTGTATGTGCACCCTGCACATTCATTGCAACATGTGATAGATATTAGCTTTCTTGCTAAGGAAATCCGTTTAGGTCATGGTATGTCTTAATGACTTAAATATTACCGTGCGGTGGATTATTGTTGCCCTGGTTAATACTTCCGCTCGTTCCGGGCTGAGATGCTGCATACTGTGCTATGGCAGCGGCAATGATTTGTTGTAGTTCTGCCTCGTTAGTGGGCATGCGCGTTTCGCGTCTTGGCGGCATCTTCTAAAAGACGTTTCACATAGGTTAGTGAAGTGTACGTATGCATTCAACAATACCAACACATAACATTTCATGTTATCAACAAGTCAATCACATAACCTCTTATGTTATAGGACATAAACAATTGATTGAACATCGCATGTGATGAGAATACTGCGATTGTATTGCCACAATTTGAGACCACAATGTAAAGCTCACAATTACACTACTATATCATACTACATCAATGACTTAGTAGGGGACGACCCTAGACAGTCGTGCGATCGCTGGTCATGTTCAGGAGTCTCTGGTTCGTCCTTTCTCAAATTTCAGGACTCCACGTCAAGTTTCTGAATTTCTGTCCTAAAACAACATTTCTTCTCAATCGATTTCCTTGAGCTCGTCCCAGCTCAGTGCATAAGCAGTGTCTGTGCCAAGGGTCTGAACCTGGAGGTTCCATTAAGAGAGTGTGCCATCTAGAAATATCCCTGAGATGTAGGTAACACTCTGTTGGGGCGAATAGTTACTCATTCTTAGAGTGAAGTCGGTCTTTTCGGACCAACGAATAAATGCAACGGTGCCTCCGGTTCCGACAAGGTTCAAAGGCTTGCAGTTCAGGAACTGTTTATAGGTGCAGCCAGTTGGAGGGTTATCTCCAGTAATGCCATCGTTGTACTTAGAGTGGAGGGCTTCATGTCGTGCATTTATCTGTGAGATGCGTTCTTGCAGCTCGTCTTCTGTCCTTGGCGACGTACTGGTGCTTGTGTCACGTCTGGGTGACATTCCCTTTTTGTCGAAATAGTGTGAAGCGGGTTGGACAATATTTCAATTGTCTATGGGGTGTATATATAGCAACATATGTCATCATGTAATCACCCAATTTCACACACAAATATACTCACTGTATGAGTGGGGAAGTAAATTTCTGAGCCTTCACATAGGCTTGCCTATTTGGCTTGTTGCTCGTAATAGAATGAACTCGAGGCTACATCGCCTTAGTTATTCGTGTTTAAGTTATTTCCTGCTGCATTGGTTATCATTAGCTTGACCCGCAGAGTCCACCAGGATTCCTGTGCACTACAAATTGTTATTACGTGGGCCCCCGTAATAATAAATTGTCTTGCACAGTCACCCCAAATTTTCTCTCGTCCAAGCAGATGATCAATCAAGGAGTAACAGCCGGTGCATTGGCATGAACAGGGTCATACTTAAATGCGGGGTCAGGAGCAATGCCTGGCTCAGGGGCCACGGCTAGCTTCGAATCGAAAGCTCCATCTCAAAATCAGCTGGATCAACAATCACAGGGGTTACAGGATCCCCCAAGGGCTGGTCTAAATGCATGAACTCAATGTCATGGTCTGGATCACACCAGGCGGAAAAACAGGATTGTCCTCAATATCGCGATCATACTCAAAATTGTGTGCGGGATCCGGTGCAGCTAATGATGCCCTATCAGGGTTGGCGTCGTGTAAGTAGTGCTGCATTCCCTGTATGTGCGAAGATGCGGATGTTAGAAACTCAAATGAGTCTGGGATAGGGGAATGGACATGAGTTTCCCCTACGGAGCGTCCGCATGCAGTAGTCTAATACCAGCAGCAATAGGGCCTCGCCCTCAAGTGGGTCCTCCTCTTAGTAGTTCGACATCGTCTTCAGAGACAACGTTGGGGGCATATCAACAACGAGATAAGCGGCAGGGGGCAAATTCCCAACAAGGTAGCCATTAGTAGGCTCTGCTACGACTTTAGGCAGTGCACAAAGGGCTGAAAGTCGTCATTGTCTGTGCCGGTAGTATCAGAAATGTACACCTCGTGCTTCGATGAAACTATGTCGTCTGATACTATGGTCATGGGATTTGTAGTGTCCGTCTTTCTAGTACTTGATGAAAGCATGACGTTTGTAACACAAACACATATACGTATAATAATCAATCATATAGTCATATAAACATGTAGTCACCACGTAACATTCAAATTATCCTTCTAGTCCCACTAGCCAACACTTCTAGTCCCACTAGCCAACACTTCTAGTCCCACTAGCCAACACTTCTAGTCCTACTAGCCAACACTTCTAGTCCCACTAGCCAACCCTTCTAGTCCCACTAGTCAACACTTCTAGTCCCACTAGTCAACACTTCTAGTCCCACTAGTCAACACTTCTAGTCCCACTAGCCAACACTTCTAGTCCCACTAGCCTCCTACCTCAGCCTCCCCAGACTGAGCCTAGAATAATAAATAAAATGTGCTCAACATTTGTTTGTAAAAAGTTGTGGATCTGGACTTAAGTGGTATGCAGTAAAATGTTTTCGTGAGAGCCCTAGTGATCATAGTCTAGACTCGAGACAGAATCCTAGTTCGCTATGATCAGAGCTCTGATACCAAGCTGTCACACCCTGGCTTTGCGGAAGCGTGGTTAATGTTGGTGTGACTTCTTAATACCATAGCTTAACCATAACAAGCTATATGAATTTAAAAACCATGCAAGTCATCCATTAAGTTTTGAAAATCAATCACATTACCATTGTTTTAGCATACAACCATAACCTTGTTCAGTAGACATTACAACTTATAACATAACATAAACGTGGTTTAAGGACTGTGTCTTGTCCAGGAAAGAGACACATCCCCTAAACCCTGATGACTTCATGACAAGTGCAGCGGAAAACGTTCCATACCGTGCCAGATCCGTTTAATTTCCTGAAATACATGTGAGTTGAAAAATCAACAATAATGTTGAGCGAGTTCATGTGTAAGTGAGTATGTAAAACACTTGTGAGTATAAAAATAGTTGTGGTATGTAGCAGTGTAAGAGGACTTGTGATCACCAATGGTTTGCAAGGCCACTGACATATGTGAAATGCAAATAGGGAGACTCAAACCTAGCAGATTTCGCCACGGCAAAGTATGTGGACAAAGTCACCCCACGGTCCGTTTCTAGTTTGGCCGGGGGCTGGGCTCGCTACACCGAGATAGATCTACCGCTCCTGTCCCTCGGTCCCTCCATGAGGACTAATGGCCCCATGTTGTTCCTATCCACTCACATGATCGTATAACACCTCCTTACGTTAAACATACCGTTGTAAAGTACTCGTAAATCATAGTAACATGTATTTCACCCCCGCGGTTAAGTAAACTGAAAACAGTTAGAAAAAAGGGGGACATGAACTCACAGTGAATGCGCGTCTCTACCAAGTGTCTCCAATACAGTAAGCTGTGCAACGACCTACAAGTGCTAATTCTATTAGACGGACGGCCGTGCTTTAGCTTTACAGTTTGTGTCTTTGGGAAATAGTTAGACAACTATTTCGTGTTTATGTTCCGTATACACTTGGTAGTTATTCTTCTTCCCAAGGATGGGGGATACAATACATGTGCGTAAGTTACGTTTTATCAATCTTGTGGTAATGTAATTACCGGTGTAACTTATTTGTTTGTGGAAGCGTTCGTAAAGTTTTGGAATCATTAACGCTTGTAAATATTATTTTCACTCTAAAATAATATTTATGTATTTCACAAAATAATCATAAACAGTGTTGTGACAAATATATTTATCACGTTAATCTTTGTGAAAACCCCACCTCCGAATATTTAGTAAAATATAGTGCTGGCGAAATTTATGTTTCGAAAATATGTCCAAAAATAGTTCTAACACTTGTTGTGTAAATAATTCTAAGTGTCAGGTTTTTAGAAAATTTCGCCAGAGTTTCCTCTGTAACTGGAGGTGGCCACGCTTTCAAGCGTATCATTTTCTTTTAACAAATCAATTCAACAACTTCTTTATTCAATCAACAATTTCTGACACATCAAACTAGTCGACAAGTATGTAAATCGCATAATCGCATGAACTTGCAGTTTTTCCGAATCTTATAGTGTAAATCCCTTTTATATATGAAGATTTTTATATAAAGTAACTTTGTTCTCGTAAAAACCTTGTGACTAGAGAAATCCGTCTTTACAACTTCTAGTCATTTTTCCCAAAATATTTATTTGTCGGATCTTTTCATTTCACGAGTGTCTACACACTCGTGGTTTATAAAATCATGTTTGTTAGTGTAAGATCCTTTCTTTAAAATACATGGTTTCTTAAATGTGTGGTTCTTCAAAAATACCACTTGCAGATACGTAGATCTGCTAGTTTTAAACACCATTGTACCGGTTAAATCACTTTTACACAAGTAAAATATTTTTACACAAGTTCATGTATCTTGTGTGGTAGAGTTTCGCCATTTAACCCTTTCGGTAACAAAAAACGAGCCTATGTGAAGATACATGATCTTACGAAGTCGGGTTAAACGGAGATCCGAGCTACCACATCATAGATCGGGTCTAGTTAAACACAAATCTCAAATACTACAACTTTTACACAAGTTACAAGCTATTAACCACCACTTTTGGTATTTTTACTAGACTTTTATGCTTCAAAACGTAAGTTAACGATATTTAACCGACAATATCTTTTTAACCACTTTAGATAAGTGTAAAAACGAGTTTTAAATGTTATACCTCTAACTCAAGGCTAGGGAAGATTCTTGATGAAAAACGCGTGGATAAAAGCAAAGTAACGAGGTCCTTCGCGTTCCGTGAGCACTGGGCTTCTTCGTACGCGGTCCTTCACACTTGTAGATGTATAGAATGGCTTGTATGAAATTGTAAGGTGGGTGTGTGGGTGCCTTGGTTCTCGGCCGTGAGGCTCAAGAGGGGGAAAAGAAAGTTGCAACTTTTGTGCTGTTGGTGTGAAACAAGTTCTCATCCTTGGTGGTTTATTTATAACCATTTTTTTATTACCCATTAAACATAATGTCCCCTAGATCTCTAACATTGTGATTAAATTAATCAAATGGTACAAAGTGTGTCCCCATGGGACCGTTCGGTTTAAAAAAAAAAGGGGTGGGTAATTAGGTTAGGTTTCAACTAAATAGCTAAGGTTTAGTTAAATAAGTTAGGTGTTAAAATTAGTTATTATGTGTGTAGAAAATTATAACGGGTGTTAGGGTATTAGGGGACCCTAACTGGCTCAGAAAAAGAAAAACAATATTAATGTCAATATTTTTATGTCCCGGGTCACGTCCGGTTGTTCGGTCGGATTTCACTCCGTTAAAGTGTTAAATAAGTATTTTAAGTGCCGTTAATATTATATTTAGTGACACAGTTTATTCCCGACACTTTGGAAAGTGTCTGGTGATTTTTTTTTCTCATGTCTTGGCATTTTACTAGCCAGCTAGAAGCTGGATTATTTATTAAAGTGCTGTGTTTTGTACTTAAAGTACGTTTTTGGCACATCCGAATCAGTGTATCTTATCCCTAGAGACGCGGTACCACAACCCTTATATCCCTACACTCACTACCAGTGTAGCCAAAATATATGAGGCTCTTAACAGGCCTTAGAGGCAGTGTCTGCCTGATGCTGGTCATATCAGCATGTTCGCCGTGTATCCGTTTAGTGCTACTGTGCTTTTTGTGCATCATGTTTGTCACTAGGGTCCAGTATGTAAATAATGTAGTGACAGCAAATAAAGTATGATGCAAGTAAGTGCATGTATCAGTATGCAGGTAGCAGTTTATCAGCTAGTTCAAACAAGCACAGTAATCAAGTAGTAATTAATCATTAATTAAGTTGTACGGATACCTGGTTTAGTGCGGGTTGTCACATAATAGACCTAAGCCAATGAACCCAATTTTTTTTGTTGATAACCGGGTTTTTTGTTTTTTGAATTTTTTGGTTAAAAGGTCTATCGGGTTTAAAAAACACGGTTAGTAACTGGTTACTATACTAAATATTTGTGACCAGGTACTATACTAAATATTTGTAACGGTTACTAACCTACGGTTAAAAATAACCCCTAACTGGTTATTCCTCAAGCGGTTATTAATCAGTTATTTTTTAGTTAATAACTGGTTATTTTATGCATCTCTATATGGCCACATGTTATGAACCCAATGGACCTAAGCAAATAAACCACGGTTACGGTTAATTAACCCGTTATTTTGTGCATCTCTACATGGCAACATGTTATGAACCTAATGGACCTAAGCTAATGAACCCAATTAGACAACTCGTCCAAGAGGTTGATCAAGTAGAACATTTCGATATATAAAAAAGGAACGAATGAGAGTAAAGGTGTGGATATTGTTAATTGGTGATTGTCTTCTCTTCCTATCTTTTCTGTAAACTGATTCCTATCTTGTTCTATCTCTTATTTGTATTTCTATTTCAATTATGTCGTTTCGTTCTATTGCAACAAAGATATGATACTAAGTAAGAAGGCGTTAATAAAGAAGGAGTTTGAAATTTTTACAAGTTTGAAGGTTGAACCACTTTATAGGATAACTGGGAGATTTTGTCATCTACTTGTTGAACTTGAAGAACATGTCATTACGATTCCAAATTCAGAGAAAAATAATAGCTTGCTGATGCTTTACCTTATAGCGAGTGGGGAACTTTTCTGATGATTTTAAAAGGTCAAATGACATGGAGAAACATGAGTTTTGAGAATTTCATTGGAAAGTTAGAAGCTCAAGAGTTGGAGCAATGCAAGAAAGCAAAAATGCAATCTCAAACGGTTCATCAAGATACAAGTTTATATTACAAATCTGGAAGCTCAGTTCAAGGTCCTAAGATCCAAACAACTTTTAGCACAAATGCCAAAAGTCTCAAGAAGTATACTTATACAACCATTCCAGACAGATCAGGAGGTTACAACTATTTTGCGATATCGATCAATCATGAAAAAAGTTCAAGTAATGTTTCAGGAGAAAATGCTTTCGTTGGAAGTAGTTCAAATGGTTCCAGTGAATATGTATCAAATTCACCGAAGTTTTAGATTCAACCATAATCGAGTCAACACTAATATCAGTAGAGTCAAAACTGTCACACCTCAAAAACGTCGCAGCGGAAATACAAACATGGCGGTGACGGAGGTTGGTACCCATATAATGTCTTAGTGGTCGATGCTATAATTATTTTGGACATTTTAATGTTTTTAAAACATTGTTTTTTTAAGATTACCACATCCATCATGATCAAGTCATAGTTGGTTTTACCCTTTGAGGTCTTATTACACACATGGTCCCATAGTTAAAAGTGTCCAACATTATTTGAATACATAAGCATCACACAACCACATAACAACGCAAGCAAAAATTCTCCGAAGCCGAACTCATGTACCTGAAGAACACGTAAAAATCAAGTGTCAACACAAAGGAAGGTGAGTTCACATATAATTTTCATAACGATTTGTTTAAGGAAAATTTCCTTATTTGACCCTTTAATGGTCTGAAAACATTTACATATGTTTAGGAAACACATTCATTTCTTAAAAAAAATTCATAGTAATATTGTTGGAATTGTACCGCATTCCGCATGGTAAGGAAAATCTTTCTTGATAAAAACATTTTTGTGTTTTAAAACGTTCACGTATGTTTAAAAAGATCATTTTATTTTCTTTGTAAAATATCATGGAAGAATTCATTTGAAACGGCCCCGCAGGCATGTCTCTGATGAAAACTTATACTCATGATATTATTGGAATCGACACTGTACCGCATTCCGCATGGAAATTATATTCCATGATTCAGATTTAATATTAATTTTTTTGTTATAACTTTGGTTTCGTAAGTTTGCAAGACTTCACAAGCTATATAAAACGATTGAGGTTTCAATCCATACTAGACTATTAAAGAATTCAAATTCGCCGCTATTCAGATCGGAGCGACCGATCACGACGGGGTAGTCAACCCGATAGATCTATCAATGATTCCACGCGTGCATTACTTAAGAGATTAAATTGGTTGTGTTATGCCCTATCCTCAATTCCGTATTACATATAACTTACTGAATAACAATTTAATATTTGGCGTTGTACCGCCATTGCCACGCAATGCAAGCCTATACCGCTACTTACACTCTTGAGATTTTGGCGAAATTGTTCCAACTTAGATTTAAAAAAATAATAATCTTTACGAGCGTTATACCCATAACATCGTCATTTACCCAGTTTCTCCCCGAAACCCATACATTACGTTAAAACTCGTTTTTCTTGAAAAAAAATTAAGTTATACATCTTTGTGAGTTCATAAAACATAGGATAAATTACACTTGTCGTCCTTTATGTTTGTGTGAGATTGCAATGGATGACCTTTAACTTTAATAATTACAGTCACAGTCCTTTATTTGTAAAACTCATTACACTTTACGTCATTTGCCTTAACCTTGTTAAAAAAAATTCAGTTAAGTTGGCATGTGCCTTGCACATGAGGGGCAGTTTAGTAATTTACCAATCAATTTAACAAAGAAAGAAAAAAAATCTGGTAAATCTCTCTCTTTCTACACCTCTGCACTCCCTCTCTCTTCCTTCTCACCTTCTTAATCAATCTTCATCTCAGATCTGAATCTTTGGTTTATTACACCAAAAATCGTTGCAAAAACACTATTACAGATCTGTATCTCTGGTTGTCTCAAACTAATTTAGGGTTTTGACCCTCCTGCAATGGTTGATGGTGGTGTTTTGAGTTTAGAGAAGATGCGACGGTGGTAGGTGGTACCTAATGATGGTGGTGTTTTGATTTAGAGAGAGTGAGTGAGAGAGAGAGAGAGAGAGAGAGAGAAAGGGTAAGAGTTTAAAGAGAGGGTGGTGGTAGATCTGACGGTGTGGCGGTAGATCTGACGGTAGTAGTGAGATCCAATGGTAGTGGTGGTGCAGGTAATTGTTGTGAGATCTGTTCAGATCATAGGGTATGTATGTATGGGAGGTGGAGTATTGTGAGATCTTTATAGTCCCAGGGAAGATCGATATACACCGGGGTTAACTATTGTGAGCAGCAATTTGTCACACAACACGATTTTCTCGGGCAACTTGCTATTAACTTCAGTAGCAAACTACCAGTAGTAAAGAGGGGAAGATTGATTACAACCGAACAAAATGACCAGCTAGTTACCAATGTTCTTGGAGAAGACCAGGTCACATCAGTTGAACAATTGCAAGAACCTATGCAAGCCCGCGTATTATCTATTTCTACAGGTTTTTGTTTTGCTCCCATGATTTTGATACTGAGAAATGTTCAGTATCGTTTTATCTTTAAATAAGGGGTGTTATTGATAGGCTGATACTGAGAAATGTTCAATCCAGTGGTTGTAACAACTCTCATCAAAAAGTCATATTTATTATTTTAATTGACCAATAGGAAACCCTAATTAAGACACCCAAGTGATTCTGCGCAAACCCTAAAATTTTCAGAACAATCAGGATCAGGGCCCCTAAAACTCAAGGGGGGGGGGTATTTCCTAGTTATGTTTATCCACATAAACAGCTGTCCAATTCGAATTTTCAGAAAGTGTCGACTCAGCAGGCCTAGTCCCACACGTGGCCACCCTATGCTAATTTCAAGACCCTTACGGACCGTAAGGGTTAATGCTTACAGTCCGTAAGCTAGTTAAAATTCTTGTATAAATAGCCGACTTTGGGACTTGATTCTGGACGCTTGAACGACGTAAAACTTCGAATTATACACGGAGTTATGCTCTGTTTATCACAATTAACACACACGATTCACTAATTGATGCCGCAATCAGGGTAATAACTCGATCGCTATTACGATTCAACGTCCGATCGATTATAACTATTCAACGATTGTTTAAGTGCCGCTCAAATTGAGTTTATACTTTGTTATTCATCGTGATTTCGACTTGAATGTTTGAGTGCTGTTCGAACTCGGACTATGCTCTGTCATTCGTTGTGAATCCGCTGAATTGTTAAGTATTGCACTTGTAAACCGTTGTGAGGGTTTAATCTCGTGAATTGTCGTAACTGCTGTATTAGTTACTAACCTGTTTGTGCGTGCATTATTATTTAAATTAGGTTAATCAAGGCTAATCAGTAGGCTTATACTCTGCTCGTTAAATCTGTAATGTGAGTCATTCTCTTTTTATCAAATTACTTTCCAAAAGCATGTTTATTTTCAAGGTTATAATTACAGGGACTAAGTCGTGGATATCTTGAATTACTGGTTAGTGGGGTATTGTGCACATTACTAATTTCTCCCAGTTAGGTTCATTGACCTACTCGGGATAATCACTGTTAGGTTCATTGACCTACTCGGGATAATCACTGTTAGGTTCATTGACCTACAGGGATAATCCTCACTATTTAGGTTCATTGACCTACAAGGATAATCCTCACTATTTAGGTTCATTGATCTAATAGTGGTATGACCATTGTCACCATTGTGACAGAGAGCCAGATAAAAATAAGATAGAAGCCATTGTAATCGCTCTTATGCTGTAATTAATAACTATGCAACATTATGCAAAATAGAATGATTCACTCAGTATTTCCCTGCTGACAAAATCTTTTTCAAACATGTTTCAGGTGATTTGTTGTGAGCACAGGAAAAGTGCCGGGGAGCACTACAAGCTTAGAAAAGTGGCTCAATGTAAATAAATAAAGAAACATGTTTTGAGAAATAAAGATTTCCCAGTGAAATCACTTTATTGTAAATTATGGGATTTATCCCTATATTATATATATAAACGAGCAGTTTTAATATTAATCGATCCAGTTTAAAAAGACTTCCGCTGTCATTTAATTAGATACCATCGGATTTCCTGCCTCGCGGCTCTGGACCAGGTCGAACCAGGGCCAAGGGCCGTGACAGGAAAAGGTGGTATCAGAGCCACTGATTTAAGCTTACTATTGATTTTAGCCTATTAAAATAATTGAGAGATACTTAGGAAATTTAATTTCTATTCTGTGAAAACATGTTTTATTAACTGATTATATGTTTTATTATCTAGTTAACTGTATACAGTATGGGCAGATCTTTATATGCTAACCACTGTAGCAGTAAATACAAATCTTTAAATATTTTGATTCAAGTTTTAGCATCCTTATTAAATATAAGCCAGAAACCTGATTCAGTAAGTAAATAAATAAATTTACAAATAAAACTTAGTGTGTTTTTATTTTCAGTTGTTTTGATAGTTACCCAGTATGAAATAATATTTAAAAGTTTTTCTATAAAATTTTGTTATGATTTCAACTTGGTAATTGTGTGTATTTTGCATAACAGCATGAGTGACTTGTCTGACGCCCTTCAGAATTTAAATCTCTATCCGGTAAGAATAGAGGTTTCCAGAGATTTCAATAGGTATATACCAGACATAGAAGAACCTATAGAATTCAATGCTTTACCTCTTGAGAAACCCAAGCCTAAGAAAATGGAAATTGGGGAAAGCTCTAGGCAAATTGAGAGGTTACCATCTCAGGAAGAGTTAGATTTTATAATGGCAAACGATAATACTATTGAGCCTATTAATGAAAATGATTTTATTCATTCTCTTGAAACACAACTACCAATGAATTTAGAACCAGCTATTCCAAACCCTTCAATCCACTCACAAATAGACGAATGGTTGAATAATGAAATACGGTTATAAAACCATCCCTATAAGCTTTTTCCTAAGTTCAATCCAGAACCTTTACCAAATCCACCAATGAGTAACGAGAATATGGCTGAACTCCGTTATTTTAACAAAGAACTAATAGATGCTAGGAATAGGATCCAAGAGATTTTGGGACAGATCTCCTGGAAATACGATGAGAAGGAACGCCGTTACTAGAATATCACCTGACAAAGGATAGGGAATCATGAAACTGTGGTTGTGTAATAGTAATAGTAAAATCAGTATGTGTAAAATAAATAATAAAACGGTTGTATATAGAAGCATGATATAATCTATAAAACAAGTGAAATATTAGAAAATTTACAATTTTGTTGTATATTCATTTACGTGATTATGTGCAATTAATTGTGACCTTGGATTATTACTTTTATACTAATTCTTTATCTATAAATTAGTTATCAGATGGAAAACACTAATAATGAACCAGTTAATGAGGTTAATCAATCTGAGCAACAACCGGGGGATCAATTTATGACTAGGCAGGATATAGAAAATATCGTTGCTCAAGGGATAGCCAACGCTATTCCAGAAATAGTTGCTCAAGGGATAGCCAATGCTATTCCAGCAATCGTTGCTGCTGTTAAAAATCCAATCGAACCGCAACAAATCATTCCTAGTAAACGTATTTCTGAAGATAACTTCAGTAATAGCATAAACGGAGGCAATGATCATGTTAATCATGATAATGAACCACGGCAAGCTTCGCTCCCTAAGAAAAGGAAAACTGCAACGCCTGGTTGCACTTACAAAGAATTTCTTGCTTGTAAACCCACTGAGTTTGCAGGCAATGAAGGAGCGACTGCAGCATTGCGTTGGTTAGAGAAAACCGAGGCAGTAATTGCCATAAGTAAATGTGCTCAGGATGATCAGGTCATGTATGCGTCAAATCTTTTCAAAGAAGTGGGGCTAGAATGGTGGAATACGGTGTTACAAGCAAAAGGAAGAAGGATGGCATATGCTATGAACTGGGAAGAATTTAAGAGCTTTGTAGAAAGAAAATTTTGTCCCGAGTATGAAAAGGAACAAATGACAAATAAGTTTCTAAACCACCGGATGGTGGATGTAGATTGTCGAGGGTATACTACGACATTCTTCGAGTATGCTCGAGTGGTACCAACCCTGGCTTCGCCAGAACCGGTACTTATTTCTCGTTATATTTGGGGATTAATTTCCGAAATCCGTAATATCGTCAAAGCTGTGAAACCTCGCACGATTGATGATGCGGTGGAATTAGCCAATACTCTGACTGACGAACTAGTACGGACAAGAGAAGAAAATAGAAGAAAGGAAGTAGCCCAAAAGATTACCCAAGAATTCCATCCGGGTAACCATAACAATTTCAAGAGAAAAGGAAATGGGCAATCTATCACTAGTCCATTTTGCAATTTTTGCAAAAGGAAGCATTTTGGAAGATGCAAAGGATATTGCAATTTTTGCAAAATTCCGGGACATCAAGAAGAAGACTGCAGGAGGAAGAAATTTTCAGTCTGCTACAACTGTGGAGAAGCTGGACATCTTAGGCCAGATTGTCCAAAACTGAACAAACCATCTGACAATAAAGCTAAATCTGTAGAAGGAGCAAAAAGGAATGTAAGAACCTTCCAACTAACTGCTAAGGAAGCAGAACTCATTCCAGATGTGATAGCCGGTACGTTCTTAGTTCACAACGTTTACATAAAAGTATTATTTGACTCTGGTGCAAACCAAAGTTTTATAAATACTTCATTCTGCCAAACTTTTAACTTACCTTTAACCAGCATTAGGCAAATTTCTACAATAGAAACGGCAGATGGGAATTCAGTTAAAATAAATAAGGTTCTGCAAAACGTAGAAATAGAACTTTTAAGTCATAAATTTTCTGCAACCCTATTATCTATGAAATTAGTTGAAATCAAGGTTGTGCTAAGAATGGATTGATTAGTAAAACAATTATGCTCGAATTATCTATGATAAGAATTCCATAGAAATTTGTGCACCACTGGAGAAGTAATAATGATTACAGGAGATAAGCTATGTAAAACCCTAAAGTTCATATCAGTAATGAAAGTTGCTAATTATGAACAAAAGCAAGGAATAGTATACATGATTTCAGTAATCATCAATACTAAAGATAAAGAATTTAAGGAAATTTCTGTAGTTTCAGAGTACCCAGATGTATTCCCAGAAGATTTACTTGGATTAATACCAGATAGGGAAATAGAATTTAGGATTCATCTAATTCCAGAAACTATATCGATAGCCAAGGCACCTTATCGGTTAGCACTCACAGAAATATTAAAACTGAAAAAGCAATTAGATGAATTATTAAGTAAAGGTTTCATACAACCTAATTTATCCCCGTGTGGGGGGCACTAGTGTTGTTTATTAAGAAAAAGATGGTTTAATGAGAATGTGTATTGATTGATTATAGGGAATTGAATAAGGTTACAATTAAGAATCGATACCCATTACCTAGAATTGATGATCTATTCGATCAATTCCAGGGAGATAGATATTTTTCTAAGATAGACTTACGTTTCGGATATCATCAATTGAAAGTACAAGAGGAAGACATACCTAAAACTGCTTTCAGAACTAGGTATGGTCATTACGAGTTTACAATCATTGCCCTTCGGATTAACGAATGCACCTCCAGCATTCATGGACATGATGAATAGGATCTGTAAACCGTATTTGAATAAATTTGTAATTATTTTCATAGATGATATATTTATTTATTCCAAAAGTCAGGAAGAACATTGTCAGCACTTGCATGCACTCTTAACTTTGTTAAGAAAAAAGAAACTTTACACCAAATTCTCAAAGTGTGAATTTTGGCTGCAAGAAGTGCAATTTTTAGGACATATGTGAATCATGAAAGTATTCACGTAGATTACCAAATGGAAGATTCCCCAATCCGCAATGGGAAATTAGTAGTTTTGTAGGTTTAGCCAGATACTATAGACGGTTTATTTTTTTTTATTTTTTTTTCTTTCAAGATAGCTATACCGCTAACTAAGCTAACCTATAAAACAGTTAAAGGATCTAAACAAGAAGAAGCCTTTAGGATATTAAAACATAAATTAACAAAATCCTAGCTTTACCAGAAGGAACTGGAGATTTTGAAGTGTATTGTAATGCTTCAAAGCTAAGATTTGGATATGTGTTAATGCAACGCAAAAAGGTAATTGCATATGTATCAAGGCAATTGAAAAAGCATGAAGAAAACTATACCACTCATGACTTAGAATTAGAAAATATAAATTTTGCCCTTAAGATTTAAGACATTATCTGTATGGAAGTAAGTTTACTGTCTATACGGATTATAAGAATTTAAGACATATATTTGGGCAAAAAGAATTAAATATGAGGCAAAGGAGATGTATGAAAATCCTAAGTGACTACGACTGTGATATTCAGTATCACAAAGGAAAGATTGAAGACGGCTAGAGATCGTCAGAAAAGTTATACAGATAATAGACGAAAGCCGTTGGAGTTCGAGTTGAAGACAAAATGCTATTGAAAGTATCTCCTTGGAAAGGAGTAAGAAAGGAAAGCTAAGTCCAATGTATGTAGGATCATTTCCAGTAATCCAACATATAGGACCAGTTGCTTATAGTTTACAACTACCAGGAGAGTTAGTTGGAGTACATGATGTATTTTATGTATCCAATCTCAAGAAATGTTTATCAGACAAATCTTTGATAGTACCTCTTCAAGATATAGAGGTAAATGAAAAGTTAAAATTTGTTAAGAAACCTCTTCAGATAGAAGATAGAAAAGTGAAAGTTTCTCAAAAGATTAGTTCAAGTAAAAAGGGATTTAAAGATAGGAACCTAATACACTTGGGAAATGGAATTAGAAGCGAAAGTATCCTCAATTATTCTAATAAATCTCGAGGACGAGATTTTTATTAAGGTGGGGAGAATGTATCAACTCTCATCAAAAAGTCATATTTATTATTTTAATTGACCAATAGGAAACCCTAATTAAGACACCCAAGTGATTCTGCGCAAACCCTAAAATTTTCAGAACAATCAGGATCAGGATCAGGGCCCCTAAAACTCAGGGGGGGGGGGTATTTCCTAGTTATGTTTATCCACATAAACAGCTGTCCAATTCGAATTTTCAGAAAGTGTCGACTCAGCAGGCCTAGTCCCACACGTGGCCACCCTATGCTAATTTCAAGACCCTTACGGACCGTAAGGGTTAATGCTTACGGTCCGTAAGCTAGTTAAAATTCTTGTATAAATAGCCGACTTTGGGACTTGATTCTGGACGCTTGAACGACGTAAAACTTCGAATTATACACGGAGTTATGCTCTGTTTATCACAATTAACACACACGATTCACTAATTGATGCCGCAATCAGGGTAATAACTCGATCGCTATTACGATTCAACGTCCGATCGATTATAACTATTCAACGATTGTTTAAGTGCCGCTCAAATTGAGTTTATACTTTGTTATTCATCGTGATTTCGACTTGAATGTTTGAGTGCTGTTCGAACTCGGACTATACTCTGTCATTCGTTGTGAATCCGCTGAATTGTTAAGTATTGCACTTGTAAACCGTTGTGAGGGTTTAATCTCGTGAATTGTCGTAACTGCTGTATTAGTTACTAACCTGTTTGTGCGTGCATTATTATTTAAATTAGGTTAATCAAGGCTAATCAGTAGGCTTATACTCTGCTCGTTAAATCTGCAATGTGAGTCATTATCTTTTTATCAAATTACTTTCCAAAAGCATGTTTATTTTCAAGGTTATAATTACAGGGACTAAGTCGTGGATATCTTGAATTACTGGTTAGTGGGGTATTGTGCACATTACTAATTTCTCCCAGTTAGGTTCATTGACCTACTCGGGATAATCACTGTTAGGTTCATTGACCTACTCGGGATAATCACTGTTAGGTTCATTGACCTACAGGGATAATCCTCACTATTTAGGTTCATTGACCTACAGGGATAATCCTCACTATTTAGGTTCATTGATCTAATAGTGGTATGACCATTGTCACCATTGTGACTTGTCACCATTGTGACAGAGAGCTAGATAAAAATAAGATAGAAGCCATTGTAATCGCTCTTATGCTGTAATTAATAACTATGCAACATTATGCAAAATAGAATGATTCACTCAGTATTTCCCTGCTGACAAAATCTTTTTCAAACATGTTTCAGGTGATTTGTTGTGAGCACAGGAAAAGTGCCGTGGAGCACTACAAGCTTAGAAAAGTGGCTCAATGTAAATAAATAAAGAAACATGTTTTGAGAAATAAAGATTTCCCAGTGAAATCACTTTATTGTAAATTATGGGATTTATCCCTATATTATATATATAAACGAGCAGTTTTAATATTAATCGATCCAGTTTAAAAAGACTTCCGCTGTCATTTAATTAGATACCATCGGATTTCCTGCCTCGCGGCTCTGGACCAGGTCAAACCAGGGCCAAGGGCCGTGACAGTGGTGGTGGCTGTTAGTTCGATCCAGTGGTGGTGGCTGGGATACGGTGATGGTGGTGAGGCTCGATAGCGGTGGTTGTGGTGGCAACAGATTTGGTGGTGTTGATGGTTATGGTGGTGGCGGTGATGGTGAAAGAAGAAAAGGGTAGGGAAATGATGTAAAAGAAGAGTTTGAGATAATTAGGTTTTTTATTATTTGTTAATTTTGTTGGTAAAATGACTAATTTACCCTTGATTGATCAGACTTAACTCAAAATTTTAACCAAGTTAGTGTTAAAGGACCTAAGGTGTAGTGAGTTTTCCAAACAAAGGACTGTGGCTGTAATTATTAAAGGTAAAGGTCATCCCGGTTAATAACCGCTCGAGAAATAACCAGTTAGGAGTTATTTTTAACCGTAGGTTAGTAACCGTTATAAATATTTCGTATAGTAACTGGTTACAAATATTTAGTATAGTAACCGGTTATTAACCGTGTTTTTTTAAACCGATAGACCTGTTAACCAAAAAAAAAACAAAAAACTCGGTTATCAACCGAAAATAACTGGTTAATTAACCGAACCAATTAAATTAAATAACCAGACTAGTTAAAGCATTAATCGGTTAAAGTAAAAAAGTCAAATTACCCGGTTAACCGAACCGGTTATTGAAATTAACCGGTTTATGCACCTCTGTTGCCATGTCTTGGACTCATCTTCCCTCTTGGATAATTGAAAACTTTATTAATCCTCTTGCTAATCTACCTCTAAACCATAACCGGTTAATAACTGCTCGAGGAATAACCGGTTAGGGATTATTTTTATCCATAGGTTAGTAACCGTTATAAATATTTAGTATAGTAAATGGTTACAAATATTTAGTATAGTAACCGGTTATTAACCGTTTTTTTTAAATCGATAGACCGGTTAACCCCAAAAAAAAAACCTGGTTATCACTCGAAAATAACTGGTTAATTAACCGAACTGGTTAAATTAATTAACCAGACCAGTTAAAGTAATTAATTGGACCAATTAAAGCATTAACCGGTAAAAGTCAAAAAGTCAAATTAACCAGTATAACCGATTAATCAAATCGGTTATTGAAATTAACCGGTTTATGCACCTCTATTGCCACGTCTAGGACTCATATTCCTTCTTGGATAAATGAAAATTTTATTAATCGTCTTGCTAATCTGCCTCTAAGGGTAAGAGAGGTGGTCACCTCTTGAGGAGAGGTAAACTCTTCACCCATCAAATCACATCTTGCCATGTCATCCCCCCCCCCCCCCCGGTCCCATTGTGATTGGTTTCATGTGCAGCCAACGATCAAAAAATTGACTCCCTCACGCGGTGACTATACACCGAATATAAACAACCACACGCGTCAAAGGTGACCGACGGTAGTATTCCCCACGCGGTAAAGGGGTTCACTACTGCTTTTACCGCACCCACCCCGTTCACCCTAAACACAAGAATATCAGTTCGTTGCTATTAGAGGCAGTGACAACCAAACCGTCACTAAATCCTATTTTCCAAGTATTGTGAAACGAAAAGATTGCAGGAAAGATATTAAAGAAATTCTATTAAAAATATAATAAAGAAATTAAAGTGACTGCCAGTTTCATTCTACCAAGGAAAACAAATGTTTAACTAGTTTTTTTATATCGTGCGTTGCGACAAAATCGAGCAAATGATAATGTAAAACAATCATGATTTGAAAATAAAGCATGTTGTTTAGAAAGTCAAACCATTAGAACGATTTAGTTTATCATTGTACCGTTTTATGATACCAAATAAATACTTTATTTTGAGTATAACCTCGTTTTAACAAAACTTATAACTTAATGTCAAGGAAAGAAATCAAACACAACTACGTACTTAAGTTTTTAGAAAAAAAGTTATAAACGTAACTTATTAAAGAAGTATCAAATTAATCGATAAATTAATATATATTAAAAAAAGAAAAAATAAATAAAAAAAGCAAAGGAAATAATGTTTAAAAAATAAAGAAAAATATGTTATTAAAAGTAAAAATAATAATAAACTATAATAATATATTAAATAATAAAATAATAAAAAACTATATATTTTTTTTAAAATAAAGTTACTATTTATCGTCCCTCGAAATCAATATATATATATATATATATATAATATAATAGTTTAATATTTTATAACTACGTTGTTAACTAAGAAAAAAACAAATATAGATTTAGATAATGAATCATGAATGTAACATTATTAAAATAAAATACTTTTTAACTTTTTGTTACTCGATCCTTATGTAACTATTTCTTACTTATTCTTCAACCTGTTTATAAAATCGTATCAAAATAAATATAAAAATATAATAAAACTAATATAAAATATAAAAATATAATAAAACTAATGAAGAGGTATGGTCCCAATTCCTTGCCAACATGGCAAGGACCATACCACTTTCTCCATCCTACATGGCGTTGACATCAGCCGCACCATCCAGAAGCTTCCAGAAGCTTCTGGAAAATATCCAGGTGACACCAAAGATACTCCACGCGACATAAAGGACAACACGTGTCACCAATCATCAAGCGCCAAGTAAGACCTGCAACAGGTCAGGGAGCAGCCAGACATATTCAGTACGATGTTTCCACATTCGACAAGTAAAGACGCGCCACGTGTACCACTACACTGACCGCAGCAGAGGAGACCAAGGGGATATTCCCCTTGGTCAGACAGCTGGCGCACGTCTACAGCTGGCATCGTTGCTCCTCCCTCTTTCACCATCCGGCTATAAATAGGACCCTTCACCATCCAGGTTGATCTTCTTGCTCTCACCATTCTCACACTTAACACACACTGATTATTCTTCCTCGGAACAGTACTTATTCTCACGCCGGAGCCTGGTTAAGAGGGAAACCCCCATATTCCCCTCTTAACGAGACTGACGGTTTGCTGTTTTGCAGGAGACGGTCATCTTACGAGTAGGAAGAGAGATTGAACCCACAGAAGAAGTAACCCCGCTGATTAACCAGTGTTAACCAGTGTTTCATCATTGGCGCCATCCGCTTTTAGCAAAACCACTCTCATCTCTTTTTCTTTTCGAAAAACTCGTCAAAATGGCTGAAAACAACCCTTCCCACCAAGTCGACGGAGACGTTTCTTCCTTCGAACTCGTTTCGGACAACATACACGTCCAACGAGGTCCAAGGAACGAAGCTATCCAAGAAGGGCCACCAAACATGGAGTTTCCCAGCATTTTTGGGAGTACATCCAGGGCTGCCGCTCAAAACGCACCTGGTGCTGCTTTCCAAACTCCATCCAGAATCATCACTCAGACCACAAACGGAGCAGCGTTCCAGCTGTGACAACCCGCACTAAACCAGGTATCCGTACGACTTAATTAATGATTAATTACTGCTAAATTACTGTGCTTAACTGAAATTTGCTGATAAACTGCTACCTGCATACTGATACATGCACTTACTTGCATCATACTTTATTTGCTGTCACTACATTATTTACATGCTGAACCCTAGTGACAAACTTGATGCACAAAAAGCACAGTAGCACTAAACGGATACACATTGAACATGCTGATATAACCAGCATCAGGCAAACACTGCCTCTAAGGCCTGTTAAGAGCCTCAAATATTTGGCTACACTGGTAGTGAGTGTAGGGTTATAAGGGTTGTGGAACTGCGTCTCTAGGAATAAGATACACTGATTGGATGTGCCAAAAACGTACTTTAAATACAAAATTCTGCGCTTTATTATAGAACTCAGCATTTTAAATTGCTAATACAGTGCAAAAACACTTCAGAACGGTCTCGTATATTTTCCTAAGTACCGGGAATAATTTATGTTACAAAATATACATAAAGGACCTTTATCGACATAATTAAACATTTTAATGGAACGGTATTTAATCGTATAACCGGACATTACCCGGGACACTAAATTTTTGGCAGACACTTTGTTTTACTATTTATGGCTACTAATGATCCCCGTATGCCATAACACCCGCTAAAAATAAACAAACTATCTTTATATCATCACCTCTCTTACATCTAACTATACTTACATTCTAGTTACAATTTTTCACTAAGCTACCCCCCCCCCCCAACGATTTTGGTTCTTGATGGACCCACCATATCACTACTCCCATGCTCCATATCTTTCATAAGATTATATTTGATTGTTTATTTGATTTTTGCTTGTTGAACTAAACATAATATATGGAGTTGATTATAAGAAGCATGGCACATAAGATTTGTCATCATAACTCAAGAGATCACACTCCATCCTTACCCTCACTTCTTTCTCTCTCTCTCTAATAGGTTCATCACAACCGAATCCACCACTATCACCTCTACACATTCATCTTCTTCCTTTCATTGTCCATTCAAAGCCTAGAAGTCATCCATGGAAGGTGCAACTTGAAGGAATTGCAAGGGAGCATTGTTCTTGCTTGATTCTACATCTTTTCTCATCATTTTGACACAAGATTCTTCCCTAGCTAGAGGCTAGTAGTAAGTTTCTTCATGCTTGATCTCATCTTGTTCGAAAATTATGGCATTTAACATGTAGTATTGTTGTTTAAATCACTAAATCACAAGAATATTAGAAAAATATGAAACATAAGTTATGAACATAAAATCTACATAAAAGTTTACTTGTGTATGATTTATGAAGTGGAATCTTGTCGGTTTAAGGGTTGGATAACACATACTTGATATTTAAAGGTCGTTTTCTTGTTTAACCCGCTAATCGGACACTTATAACGCGATTTAATAACATCTAAATCACAAAACAGCATGCTGAGTCACTGTTTCCGCCGCCTTCAACAGGCTGTAAACGGACCTTAAAAACTCGAAAAACAGAATTTCAAAAGCCTAAATCGTGTCATTTCGAAAAACGAAGAAAATGGCGCTGGAATCGTATTTTTCTGATGTCGGTTACTATTTTAAAAATCTGTTTCCGTGACAGCAGCTAGGGCTGTTTGTTACTGCAGAAAATTGGGCTGTGTGTTTTCGATCACAACCTAAAACCTGAACCGAACCAGCCCCTGAAACTTTTATCAAAGATGAACACAGATGTATTTGTGACCCTCAAACTGGATTTTCGATAAACGGACTTACGGGGAATTTTTGACGAATTTTTCCGTAAACTGTGATCAGAATGTGACAAATCTGATCACAGTTCGGTAAACGATTTTCTATAAATTTTTGGTAATGAACTGGACCCCGAAATTTTTACACAATAATTTGTGGGTCGTTTATGACGTTCCACAAAAATTTGGGAATTTTTGGAAAGGGTTAAGTATTTTATTTAATCGCCCGAAAACAGTCTAGTTTTCACATATTTAAACTGAAAATAACAATGGTAGTATTTTGCGTGTTAAAACGTAAGGGTTGATTGTTGATGATCATGAGTTGATTTCAAAAAGAAAATGATGTGCGTATTAGCACGGACACTCCCGTTTTTAGGGGAAGTTCTGGCGGATTTTTCTAAAAATATCTAGACTTAGAAAAATTATTTTTCTATCGTGTATGTGAAACTTTAGATCTCATAATTAAACCTCGCCATGAGTTTTGACATAAATCTTTAAAGTGTTGGTTATGAGACTTGAAAATGTATCTTGGCAATACTTAAGTCATCACATACATAATACTTGTACGAATACCCCATCCTTGGGAAGGAATCTATTTATATGTTAACCAAGAAATATAAACACGAAATAGTTGTCTAACTATTTCCCCAAGAACATTAAAACTCTAAAGCTAAGGCACGGCCGTTCGTCTAATAGATATTAGCACGTTGTAGGTTGTCGTGCTGCAGACTGAGTTTGAATTGCTGTTATTCGAGGACGCATTACAGTGAGTTCATGTCCCCCTTTTCTCTAACTGTTTTCAGTTTTCTTAACTGCGGGGGTGAAATACATGTTACTTTGTTTACAAGTACTATTATACACGGTATGATTAACGTAAGGAGGTTTTAGATCATGTGAATGGGTAGTTAGAACACCGAGGGACTCGAGCGGTAGATCTATCTGGGTGTAGCGAGCCCAGCTCTAGGCCCAACAGAACGGACCTCTCTGAGGACCAACAGAACGGACCTGGAGTGACTTGGTTGCCCAACGCAAAAATCGGCTAGGGTTGTGTCTTCCTACTTGCATTTCACAACATGCTAATGGCCTTGCAAACCATTGGTGATCACAAGTCCTCTTACACTGCTACATACCAGGAAACTTTTATACTTACAAGTGTTTTACTTACTCACTTGCACATGAACTCGCTCAACATTATTGTTGATTTTTCAACTTACATGTATTTCAGGAAATTAACGAGATCTGGCACGGTATGGCATGTTTTCCGCTGCACTAGTTTCCAAGGTCATCCGGGGTTTAGGGGATGTGTCTCTTTCCTGGACAAGACACAATCCTTAAACCATATCTATGTTATTTTTTTTCAGTTTGTAAAGTTTGTTGAACAAGATTATGTTTGTCAGGGTATGTTAAAACAATGGTATTGTGTTTGGTTTTCAAAACTTAATGGATGATCTTGCATGTTCTTAACTCATATAGCTTTGGTATGATTAAGCTATGGTATTAAGAAGTCACACCAAAATTAACCACGCTTCCGGAAAGCCAGGGTGTGACAGCTTGGTATCAGAGCTCTGATCATAGCGAACTAGGATTCTTTCTCGAGTCTAGACTATGATCACTAAGGCTCTCACGAAAACATTTTTTTCTGCATACCACTTAAGTCCAGATCCACAACTTTTTACAAACAAATGTTGAGCACATTTTATTAATTATAGGCTCAGCTTGGAGGGCTGAGGATCGATCTGGAGGATCGAGGTGGTCAAGGTAGTTAAGCACGTTGGTTTATTATAGGATCGATCTGGAGGATCGAGACTCGGTCTAGGTGACCAAGGTAGTGGGCTAGCAAGGCTAGGAAGAGTAGGCTCAGTCATGACGACTAAGGAGCAATCTAAGTGGACAAGGTGGAGGATAGAGCAGTCTTATAGACTGGATGAAATTGGCTAGTAAGACTAAGAGAATGATTTGAATGTTTACGTGGTGACTACATGTTTATATGACTATATGACTGATTATTATACGTATATGTGTTTGTGTTACAAACGTCATGCTTTCATCAAGTACTAGAAAGATGAACACTACGAATCCCATGGCCCTAGTGTCAGATGACATAGTTCCATCGAAGCACGAGGTGTACATTTCCGATACTACCGGCACAGACAATGACGACTTTCAGCCCTTTTGCGTCTACTGATGGCCATCTTGTTGGGAAATTGCCCCATGCCGCTTATCCTGTTGATGATATGCCCTCCCGACGTGGCCTCTGACAACGATAACGATCTACTGGAGGAGGACCCATTCGAGGGCAGGGCCTTATTACTGCTGGTATTAGACTACTGCATGCGGACGCTCCTGTAGGGGAAACTCATGACCATTCCCCTATCCCAGACGCATTTGAGTTTCTAACATCCGCATCTTCGCACATACAGGGAATGCAGCACCACTCACACGACGCCGACCCTGATATGGCATCATCAGCTGCACCGGATCCCGCCCACAGCTTTGAATTTGATCACGATATTGAGGTTGATCCTGCTTTTCCACCTGGTTTTGATCCAGACCATGACATTGAGTTCATGCACCTAGACCAGCCCTCGGAGGATCCTGTAACCCCTGTAATTGTTGGTCCAGCTGATTTTGAGATGGAGTTTTTGATTCGGAGCTAGCCGTGGCCCCTGAGCCAGGCGTTGCTCCTGACCCCGCATTGGAGCATGACCCTGTTCATGCCGATGCACCTACTGTTGCTCCTTGATTGATCATCTGCTTGGATGAGAGAAAATTTGGGGTAACTGTGCAAGACAATTTATTATTATGGGGGCCCACGTAATAACGATTTGTAGTGCACAGGAATCCTGGTGGACTCTGCGGGTCAAGCTAATGATAACCAATGCAGCAGGAAATAACTTAAACACGAACGACCAAGGCGATGTAGCCTCAAGTTCATTCTATTACGAGCAACAAGCCAAATTGGCAAGCCTATGTGAAGGCTCAGAAATTTACTTCCCCACTCCTACAGTGAGTATATTTTTGCGTGTGAAATTGGGTGATTACATGATGGCTTATGTTGCTAAATACACCTCATAGACAATTGAAACGTTGTCTAACCCGCTTCACACCACTTCGACAAAAAGGGAATGCCACCTAGACATGAGACAAACACCAGTACGTTGCCAAGGACAGAAGCCGAGCTGCAAGAACGCATCTCACCGATAAATACACGACATGAAGCCCTCCGCTCTAAGTACAACGATGGCATTACTGGAAATAACCATCCAACAGGCTGCACCTATAAACAGTTCCTGAACTGCGAGCCTTTGAACTTTGATAAAACAGGAGGCACCGTTGCATTTGTTCGTTGGTCCGAAAAGACCGACTCCATTCTAAGAATGAGTAACTGATCGCCCCAACCGAGTGTTACCTACATCTCGGGGATATTTCTAGATGGCACCCTCTCTTAATGGAACCTCCAGGTTCAGACCCTTGGCACAGACGCTGCTTATACACTGAGCTGGGACGAGCTCAAGGAAACGATTGAGAAGGAACGTTGTTTTAAGACTGGAATTCAGAAGCTTGACGTGGAGTCCTGGAATTTGATAATGGACGAACCAGAGACTCCTGAACATGTCCAGCGATCGCACGACTTGTCTAGGGTCGTCCCCTACTAAGTCATCGATGTTGTGTGATATAGTGGTGTACTTGTAAGCTTTACTTTGTGGTCTCGAATTGTGACAATACAATCGCAGTATTCTCATCACTTGTGATGATTCAATCTATTGTTTATGTCCTATAACATAAGATGTTATGTGATTGATTTGTTGATAGCATGAGATGTTATGTGTTGGTATTGTTGAATGCATACGTACGCTTCACTTACTATAACCTAACCTACGTGAAACATCTGTTAGGAGATGCCGCCAAGACACGAAATGCGCATGCCCACCTCTGAGGCAGAACTTCAAGAGATAATTGCTGCAGCTATAGCACAGCACGAGGCCCTACGCTCCGAACCCAGCAGAGGCACCTCAGAAAATAACGGTTGTTCCTACTGGCACTTCCTCAATTACAAGCCTCCGAAGTTTGACGGCACTGGGGGTGCCATAACTTTTGTAAAATGGATTGAAAGTATGGAATCCATCTTTCGAATGAGTGGCTGTACGCCAGAACAACAAGTCCCATACGTTTCTGAGTTGTTTCAAGATGGAGCTCGATTATGGTGGAATCTTCAGGTTCGAATAATGGGCCTAACTACAGCATACGCGTTAACTTGGGATGAGTTGAAAGGAATGATGCATAAGAAGTATTGCCCCCAAACGGAAACCCAGAAGTGGGAAGATGAATTTCGGAGCCTAATGATGGAAGGTCCGAAGGTGTTGGAGTACGTGCAACGACTTCATGATCTGTCACGAATTGTTCCGTACCTGGTAAAACCAGAACTGAAGAAATTGGAACAATTCATTTGGGAACTGGCGCCTCAAGTCTTGAGCTTGATGACAGCATCTACGCCACCAACAACCAATGTTGCAAGTAAGATGGGTTTGGCACTCGTTACGGAAGCAATTAGACTAGAAAAACTTGCAAACCCTGACAAGGAAACTCAGGTAGAGTCGTCTGGAAAGAACAAAAGGAAGCTTACCGAAGATACCCGAACGAATAATGATGAACAAAGATCTATTCGAGGTTGCTTTGACTGCGGGGACAAAGGGCATTTCAAGAAAGATTGCCCTAACAACAAACAGGCCAATGATAAGATTTACTTAGAAACCAAACCAAGATGTGCTGAGTGCAAGTATCACCGTGATTGTGGATGTCAGAAGCCTTGGTACGGGAGAAAAGGACACAACAAGGAAGGTTGTGGGATGAAGAGTCCCATACAAGGAGAAAACAGTAACAACACTCTAGGTGGAAATGGGAAAGGAAACGGCCGAATGCTAGGATGCTTCCATTGTAGGGAAGTTGGACATTTTAAGAGGGAATGCCTGAAGTTGAAACAAGACCGTGAGAGAAGATCCAACATCAGAGCTTGTGAGGCATGCCAGGATCCAGGTGTGATTTCTGGTACGTTCTCTAACAACCAAAACTGTTGCGTCTAATTTATTTGATGCTGGTGACCGGTTCTAGCTTCGTGTCACTAGAATTTAAGAATATGCTTGGGTTAGCCGCTAATAAGTTAGATATTCCCTACTCGATCGAATTAGCTAATGGAAAGTTAGTTGAAGCCAACGAAGTAATCAGAGGCTGTGTGATAGAATTGGGAGAACGTGAGTTTACTTTGGATCTACTACCAGTCCAATCGGGAAGCTTCGACGTGGTGGTAGGAATGGATTGGTTGTCAGGCAACAAGGCTGAGATAGTATGTCACGAGAAAGTTGTTCGTATCCCAACCGATGATGGTGAGACAATTGTGGTTCACGGAGAGAAGCGTGACACACCGCTAAGATTTATCAGCTGCTTGAAAGCAAGGAGGTGTTTACAGAAAGGATGTGTTGCTTTCCTGGCACACATCGTGGATAAGAAGGCTGCTGAGCCAAGAATCGAAGACATCCCTGTCGTGAGGGAGTATCCAGAAGTCTTTCCAGAAGACTTACCTGGACTGCCGCCTCTGAGGCAAGTAGAGTTCCACATTGACTTAGTTCCAGGCGCCGCGCCTGTAGCTAAGGCACCTTACAGACTTGCGCCGTCTGAGATGCAGGAATTGTCGACACAACTTCAAGAGTTGTTAGATAAGGGTTTTATCCGACCAAGCTTCTCGCCTTGGGGAGCTCCGGTCCTGTTTGTCAAGAAGAAGGACGGTAGCTTTCGTATGTGCATTGACTACCGGGAGCTGAACAAGCTGACGATCAAGAATAGGTACCCTCTGCCAAGAATCGACGATCTGTTTGATCAACTGCAAGGCTCTAGCTTTTACTCTAAGATCGATCTTCGATCGGGATACCATCAGTTAAGGATTCAAGAGGAAAGTATCCCGAAAACAGCCTTCCGAACTCGTTATGGACACTACGAGTTCCTTGTTATGCCGTTTGGCCTAACAAACGCACCTGCGGTCTTTATGGACTTGATGAATAGGGTTTGCAAGCCATACTTGGACAAGTTCGTGATTGTATTCATCGACGACATTTTGATTTATTCGAAAACGAAGGCTGAACACGAACAGCATCTTAGAGCCATTCTAGAACTGCTGAAGAAGGAACAACTGTACGCCAAATTCTCCAAGTGCGAGTTTTGGCTACGAGAAGTCCAATTCCTTGGGCACGTGGTGAATGGAGATGGAATCCACGTGGACCCAACAAAGATCGAGGCGATCAAGGATTGGGAAACGCCAAAGACGCCAACCGAGATTCGGCAATTCTTGGGTTTGGCTGGCTACTATCGGAGGTTCATCGAGGATTTTTTCAAAGATCGCTCAACCATTGACACTCCTCACGTAGAAGGAAAGGACGTTTAATTGGGGAATCAAACAGGATGAAGCATTCCAGATACTGAAGGATAAGCTCTGCAATGCGCCAATTTTAGCTCTACCAAAAGGTACAGATGATTTGTGGTATACTGCGACGCATCGCGCCAAGGATTGGGTTGCATGTTGATGCAACGCCAAAAGGTTATTGCTTACGCATCGCGTCAACTGAAAGTGCACGAAAAGAACTATACCACACATGATTTGGAGCACGGCGCAGGGTTTTTGCATTAAAGATCGGGAGACACTACCTTTATGGTACGAAGTGCACAATCTTCACAGATCACAAGAGCCTACAGCATATATTTAACCAGAAGGAGTTGAATATGAGGCAAATACGATGGGTCGAATTGTTGAACGATTACGACTGCGAGATAAAGTATCACCCAGGGAAGGCGAATGTGGTCGCCGATGCCCTAAGTCGTAAAGAGAGAATCAAACCCATAAGGGTTAGAGCTTTGGAAATGATTATACGAACCGATCTTTCCTTGCGCATTCGTGCCGCACAAGAGGAAGCTCTCAAGGAAGGGAATCTTGAAGAGGAATATCTCCGTGGGATGGAGAAGCTTTTGGTACCAAACGAGGAAGGAACGTTATGTTTTGAGGAAAGGATTTGGGTTCCTCTGTTTGGTGATTTAAGGAAGGTTATCTTTGATGAAGCTCACAAGTCACGGTACTCTATCTACCCTGGATCGGATAAGATGTACCAGGATCTCAAAGATTATTACTGGTGGCCTAGGATGAAGGGCGATGTTGCTGTCTACGTGAGCAAATGTTTAACGTGCGCTAAGGTTAAAGCGGAATACCAGAAGCCTTCAGGGCTACTGCAACAACCTGTGATTCCCAAGTGGAAGTGGGAACAAATCTCAATGGATTTTATTACGAAATTGCCAAGAACGCCAAGAGGCCATGATATGATTTGGGTGATTGTTGACCGCCTAACAAAGTCCGCACACTTTCTGCCAATCAAGGAGAAAGACAGTACTAGTAAACTTGCGGAAATATACATGAGGGAGATCGTCGCACGTCATGGAGTGCCTCTCTCAATCATCTCTGATAGAGACGGAAGGTTTGTGTCAAGGATATGGCAATCCTTCCAAGAAGCCTTTGGCTCACAGTTGAATCTGAGCACTGCGTTCCATCCGCAAACTAACGGCCAGAGCGAGCGAACGATACAAACTTTGGAAGACATGCTAAGGGCATGTGTTATGGATTTGGGCGGTAGCTGGGATAAACATTTACCTTTGGTAGAATTTTCATACAACAACAGCTACCACACCAGTATTGGTGTCGCGCCATTTGAAGCCCTATACGGACGCAAGTGCCGATCACCCCTATGTTGGTCTGACGCAGGTGATAGGCAGCTTGCTGGTCCCGAGATCGTCCAAGAGACGACAGACAAGATTGCGCAAATACTTAAACGCATCGAAGCAGCTCGCCACAGACAAAAGGCCTATGCGGATCCAAACCGGAAGCATGTGGATTTCCAAGTTGGAGAAATGGTGTTATTGAAAGTTTCACCCTGGAAGGGGGTGGCACGCTTTGGAAAGCGTGGAAAGTTAAATCCGCGATACATTGGTCCCTTCAGAATTCTAGAAAGAATTGGAACAGTAGCATACAAGTTGGACCTACTTGCTGAACTAAATGGCGTTCACGATACATTCCATGTATCCAATCTAAAGAAAAGTCCAACTAAAATTGACGTTGCCATTCCCATCGACGAGATTCATATTGACGACACGCTCCACTTCGTTGAAGAACCTGTTGAGGTCACGGATTGGAAAGTTAACAAGACCCGCCGGAGCAGTGTCAAACTCGTCAAAGTCCGTTGGAATGCCAGACATGGTCCTGAATTCACCTGGGAACGTGAGGACCGGATGAAAGAGAAATACCCCCACTTATTTCCTAAGAATTCTGCATCTACAAGCAGAACTTAAATTTCGGGACGAAATTTATTTAACGGGGGGAGAATGTGACAACCCGCACTAAACCAGGTATCCGTACGACTTAATTAATGATTAATTACTGCTAAATTACTGTGCTTAACTGAAATTTGCTGATAAACTGCTACCTGCATACTGATACATGCACTTACTTGCATCATACTTTATTTGCTGTCACTACATTATTTACATGCTGAACCCTAGTGACAAACTTGATGCACAAAAAGCACAGTAGCACTAAACGGATACACATTGAACATGCTGATATAACCAGCATCAGGCAAACACTGCCTCTAAGGCCTGTTAAGAGCCTCAAATATTTGGCTACACTGGTAGTGAGTGTAGGGTTATAAGGGTTGTGGAACTGCGTCTCTAGGAATAAGATACACTGATTGGATGTGCCAAAAACGTACTTTAAATACAAAATTCTGCGCTTTATTATAGAACTCAGCATTTTAAATTGCTAATACAGTGCAAAAACACTTCAGAACGGTCCCGTATATTTTCCTAAGTACCGGGAATAATTTATGTTACAAAATATACATAAAGGACCTTTATCGACATAATTAAACATTTTAACGGAACGGTATTTAATCGTATAACCGGACATTACCCGGGACACTAAATTTTTGGCAGACACTTTGTTTTACTATTTATGGCTACTAATGATCCCATGCTCCATATCTTTCATAAGATTATATTTGATTGTTTATTTGATTTTTGCTTGTTGAACTAAACATAATATATGGAGTTGATTATAAGAAGCATGGCACATAAGATTTGTCATCATAACTCAAGAGATCACACTCCATCCTTACCCTCACTTCTTTCTCTCTCTCTCTCTATTCGGTTCATCACAACCGAATCCACCACTATCACCTCTACACATTCATCTTCTTCCTTTCATTGTCCATTCAAAGCCTAGAAGTCATCCATGGAAGGTGCAACTTGAAGGAATTGCAAGGGAGCATTGTTCTTGCTTGATTCTACATCTTTTCTCATCATTTTGACACAAGATTCCTTTCATTGTCCATTCAAAGCTAGAGGCTAGTAGTAAGTTTCTTCATGCTTGATCTCATCTTGTTCGAAAATTATGGCATTTAACATGTAGTATTGTTGTTTAAATCACTAAATCACAAGAATATTAGAAAAATATGAAACATAAGTTATGAACATAAAATCTACATAAAAGTTTACTTGTGTATGATTTATGAAGTGGAATCTTGTCGGTTTAAGGGTTGGATAACACATACTTGATATTTAAAGGTCGTTTTCTTGTTTAACCCGCTAATCGGACACTTATAACGCGATTTAATAACATCTAAATCACAAAACAGCATGCTGAGTCACTGTTTCCGCCGCCTTCAACAGGCTGTAAACGGACCTTAAAAACTCGAAAAACAGAATTTCAAAAGCCTAAATCGTGTCATTTCGAAAAACGAAGAAAATGGCGCTGGAATCGTATTTTTCTGATGTCGGTTACTATTTTAAAAATCTGTTTCCGTGACAGCAGCTAGGGCTGTTTGTTACTGCAGAAAATTGGGCTGTGTGTTTTCGATCACAACCTAAAACCTGAACCGAACCAGCCCCTGAAACTTTTATCAAAGATGAACACAGATGTATTTGTGACCCTCAAACTGGATTTTCGATAAACGGACTTACGGGGAATTTTTGACGAATTTTTCCGTAAACTGTGATCAGAATGTGACAAATCTGATCACAGTTCGGTAAACGATTTTCTATAAATTTTTGGAAATGAACTGGACCCCGAAATTTTTACACAATAATTTGTGGGTCGTTTATGACGTTCCACAAAAATTTGGGAATTTTTGGAAAGGGTTAAGTATTTTATTTAATCGCCCGAAAACAGTCTAGTTTTCACAT
This sequence comes from Helianthus tuberosus, assembly GCA_030545235.1. Taxonomy (NCBI): domain Eukaryota; kingdom Viridiplantae; phylum Streptophyta; class Magnoliopsida; order Asterales; family Asteraceae; genus Helianthus; species Helianthus tuberosus. The sequence continues at coordinate 40,978,562 of CM060433.1, read as the reverse complement.
ATTTAAACTGAAAATAACAATGGTAGTATTTTGCGTGTTAAAACGTAAGGGTTGATTGTTGATGATCATGAGTTGATTTCAAAAAGAAAATGATGTGCGTATTAGCACGGACACTCCCGTTTTTAGGGGAAGTTCTGGCGGATTTTTCTAAAAATATCTAGACTTAGAAAAATTATTTTTCTATCGTGTATGTGAAACTTTAGATCTCATAATTAAACCTCGCCATGAGTTTTGACATAAATCTTTAAAGTGTTGGTTATGAGACTTGAAAATGTATCTTGGCAATACTTAAGTCATCACATACATAATACTTGTACGAATACCCCATCCTTGGGAAGGAATCTATTTATATGTTAACCAAGAAATATAAACACGAAATAGTTGTCTAACTATTTCCCCAAGAACATTAAAACTCTAAAGCTAAGGCACGGCCGTTCGTCTAATAGATATTAGCACGTTGTAGGTTGTCGTGCTGCAGACTGAGTTTGAATTGCTGTTATTCGAGGACGCATTACAGTGAGTTCATGTCCCCCTTTTCTCTAACTGTTTTCAGTTTTCTTAACTGCGGGGGTGAAATACATGTTACTTTGTTTACAAGTACTATTATACACGGTATGATTAACGTAAGGAGGTTTTAGATCATGTGAATGGGTAGTTAGAACACCGAGGGACTCGAGCGGTAGATCTATCTGGGTGTAGCGAGCCCAGCTCTAGGCCCAACAGAACGGACCTCTCTGAGGACCAACAGAACGGACCTGGAGTGACTTGGTTGCCCAACGCAAAAATCGGCTAGGGTTGTGTCTTCCTACTTGCATTTCACAACATGCTAATGGCCTTGCAAACCATTGGTGATCACAAGTCCTCTTACACTGCTACATACCAGGAAACTTTTATACTTACAAGTGTTTTACTTACTCACTTGCACATGAACTCGCTCAACATTATTGTTGATTTTTCAACTTACATGTATTTCAGGAAATTAACGAGATCTGGCACGGTATGGCATGTTTTCCGCTGCACTAGTTTCCAAGGTCATCCGGGGTTTAGGGGATGTGTCTCTTTCCTGGACAAGACACAATCCTTAAACCATATCTATGTTATTTTTTTTTCAGTTTGTAAAGTTTGTTGAACAAGATTATGTTTGTCAGGGTATGTTAAAACAATGGTATTGTGTTTGGTTTTCAAAACTTAATGGATGATCTTGCATGTTCTTAACTCATATAGCTTTGGTATGATTAAGCTATGGTATTAAGAAGTCACACCAAAATTAACCACGCTTCCGCAAAGCCAGGGTGTGACACCAGCCTCCGTCAGAGGTAGTCCAACAGAAACCACCAGTCTAACCTCAGAACCATGGAGCTGGCCCATCAGCTCCATCGGAACAAGCACAAATGAACTTCTCCGCACTACTAGGGCTACCCTAAGGAAAAACTCTGGCTTCCTGGTATGCCGAACAAGTGGCGTCCATAAACCTTGTCTACCAGCAACTCAGTGCGCAGCAAGCTTTGCTACAAGCACAAGCTCACCAGTCAGCATTCGTCACCCCACCGCAAAGGCCTTTGAGCGCCCCTGTGCCTCAACAGACCAATGCATACAACCTGCGTCTTGAGTCACTACCTCCACAGCATGTTAGAAGGCCAAGCGCGCACGACACGCGCGATACTTACAGTGAAACAGAGAGCAACTATGTGCAGTATTCTAACCAACCAAAGAAGCCAATACAAAGTCGTTTAGGCCCGCGCAACATAAACGACGAATTTGAAAATGACGAAGAGACGCACACAGTGTTCAGCAGGCTCCCACCAGAGCATGAAGCATACAAACCTTGCAAACGCACAGGTTATGACCCAAAAGCAGAGCATGATTTCACTCTAAGCTATCGTCCAGACGACATGGCCGAGAATTCAAAGTTCATCCGAGAGATCGCCACGGCTGCCATAGACAAAACCAAATTGCCGCACAACGTGGGCAAATACAACGGGTTGACAGACCCCGACGATCATCTCCAAGTATTTAACGGTGCGGGAGCAACGGGCGGATGGAACCTGCCAACCTGGTGCCACCTTTTTGCTCAAACCTTCGTAGGCGCGGCGCGCATCTGGTTCGACAGCCTACCAGCAGGCAAAATCAAATCCTGGATCGATTTCAGAGAGAAGTTCCTGGCACACTTCTCACAACAACGACGACATACCAGGGATCCAGCCGACTGTTTGAACATATGGCGCAGAGACCACGAAAGTGTAGAAGATTTCATTACTCGGTACAACAAAGAATGTTTAGAGATTGGCGACTGCGGCGAGAAGATGATGCGCGCACACTTTATGCGGGCAGTCAAGTGTGATGATTTAATCAAGCGTGTAAAGGGTAGAGACGGAGGACCCAAAGATTGGGAAACCTTCATCGAGGCGGCCAAAACCATCGCGCAGTCAGACAGGCAGTTGACCGGTGACGACCACCGTCAGCGTAGTTACAATCATACCGACCGGCACAGCAGGAAAGGCAGAAACCAATCCTGGAGAGCACCCGGTCATAGGGAAAGGAGCCTGGTAAGAGACGACGCGCGTCACACGATCAACCAAATCGCACATCGAAAAGAGGTGAAAAAGGAGAACCGAGAGAAGCAGTGGACACTCCTAACGAAAACCCCTTCGGAAGTCTTGGCAACCGAGAATCACCAGTTCAAGCCACCACTGCAGATGCGCAACAAAAGGGGTCAAGACCCGAATCTTTTCTGTGACTTCCACAAGGACACCGGCCACTTAACCGACGATTGTTTCAGCCTCAAACAAGAGATCGAAAGGGCCTTAAGAGACGGAAAATTAACTCACCTGGTCAAAGGTGGCAGGCGTGATTACCGTCAAATTCAACGAAGAGAAGAGGGGCCGGACAACAAAAAACTCCGGAAGTTAGAAACCCACATGGTTCAAGGGGGTCCACGAAGGCCAAGGAGAAATTACAACAAGCGCGCGCAGGATGACTCATGGCGCGAGAAACAAGTCGTTTTCCCAGTTGTAAGAGGAGGACCACGAGAAAGAAGGCCCATAGTCATTTCGGGCGTCATAGGGCATTATCAGACGGATTACATCTTCATCGATCCGGGGAGCACCGCGGATATCATATATGAACAGTGTTTTAATCAGTTCGATCAGGAGGACAAAGCGCGCTTAGAACCAGTCGACTACCCGCTCACTGGATTCTGCAACGAAGCCCTTTTCCCCCTAGGACAAATATCGTTCCCAGTGTTGCTCTCGGATGGAAGAAACTCGAGAACAGAGGAAGTCACATTCATGGTGCTGCCAGCACACTCAAGACACGATATCCTGCTGGGAAGGGAATCCCAAGGCGATTTCAGCATGATTTGCTCTGGTCCACACTCCGCAGTGGGATTTCCAACAGAGACAGGAGTAGCCATCATCTATGCAAGCAAAGAAGTATTGGCGACAGATGAACTAAGACCTGCAAAGACAAGGAAACCAGAAGCACGCCAAGAAGCAGAAAAGTGGGTACTAAACAGCGCATATCCGGAGCAGACAGTAACCCTGGGACCTGCAATGTCCGATCTAACGCGCGCGGCGCTGAAAAAACTGTTGTTCCAAAACATGGATGTCTTTGCCTGGACGCCAGCAGACATGGCGGGCGTTCCACGGCACATAGCTGAACACCGCTTAAACGTATCGGAAGAAGCCAAACCGGTGGTACATGCTAAGCGCCACTTGGGAGACATAAAGCATGATGCTATGAAAGAACAAGTGATAGAGCTGTTAAACGCAGGGATCATCAGAGAGGTCAGGTATCAAACATGGGTGGCAAGCCCAGTAATGGTCCAGAAGAACAATGGCAGCTGGAGGATGTGCGTTGATTACAAAGATCTGAATAAGGCATGTCCGCGCGACTGTTACGCCTTACCAGACATCGACGAAAAGATCGATTCACTTGCCACATTCCGATGGAAATGTTTCCTTGATTGCTACAAAGGGTACCACCAGGTACAAATGGCCGTGCAAGATGAAGACAAGACCGCGTTCCGCACGCCAACAGGGCTATATTGCTATACCAAAATGCCTTTTGGTTTAAAAAATGCGGGCGCGACTTATCAAAGGCTCATGAACGAAACCTTCCACGACGCCATCGGCAAATATATAGAAGTATATATGGACGATCTGGTTATTATGAGCAAAGAGGAGAGTACAATGTTGCTGAACATCCAAAAGACGTTTGACACTCTGCGCGGTGTCAGCATCAAGTTAAACCCAGCAAAATGCTCTTTCGGCATGGAAGAGGGGAAGTTCCTGGGTTTCATTGTCACGAAGGATGGTTTCAAGGTAAACCCCGACAAGATACAAGCAATTGAACGCATGCCGTCACCATCAACGATCAAGGAGATGCAAAAATTGGCGGGACGGTTGGCAGCACTCAACCGCTTCCTAGCCAATCACGCGGCGAAATCATTTCCGTTTATCAAAACTCTCCGAAACTGCATGAAGAAGAGTCAATTTCAGTGGACTCCGGAAGCTGAAAGCGCTTTCCGCGAGATGAAAGACTGCCTCATCAAGCTACCAACCTTAACTGCACCAGTCAAGGGTGAACCTCTGGTACTATACTTGTCCGCCTCCGACAGGGCTGTGGGGGCAGTGTTGCTTGTCGATCGACAGGGCGTCCAGACGCCGGTCTATTATGTGTCACGAACTCTAACCGATCCAGAAACCCGGTACGCTATCATGGAGAAACTAGTGCTCGCACTAATTCATGCATCAAGACGGCTGCGTAGGTACTTCGCCAATCACGTCATTCACGTATTAACTAACTACAACATTGGCAACATACTCGCACGACCGGAGATTTCAGGAAGACTGGCAAAGTGGGCAATAGAGCTCGGAGGTCATAACGTAGTATTCAGACCAAGACCGGCGATCAAAGGCCAAGTGCTCGCAGATTTCATGACCGAGGTACCAGACGATAAAGATCGAGAATGCAAGGCAATGGAAAAGGCCGAGAAACAACAAGTGGAAGAACCATGGCTACTGTACACAGATGGTGCGTCCAACGAGGATGGCGCAGGTGCTGGTCTCCGGCTGGTAAGCCCCGACAAACACGAGTTCACCTATGCCATACGCCTAGATTTTAAAAGCACAAACAACGAAGCCGAATACGAAGCCTTCCTTGCTGGGCTAAGATTGGCAATCAAAATGGGCGTACGACACATCGAAGCACACGTAGACTCCATGTTGGTGGCAGGCCAAATCAACGGAGAATACGAAGCCAGGGGTGATACAATGGCACTCTACCTAAGCCAAGCAAAGACACTGCTGCAAACCTTCTATTCCTACAAAGTGCATCACATAAATAGAAGCGAGAACAAGCCAGCAGACGCGCTGAGTAAACTCACCTCTACAAGCTTCCAACACTTAGCAAAGGATGTACGAATAGAAGTTTTGAGCAACCCCTCCGTACCACTCCGAGAAGTAAGCGTCGTTCAACTAGGGACGACGTCTTGGATGACTCTGATAATCACATACTGTTAGGACCGGTTTGACTCCGAAACGATTGCTAAACGAACGTGAAACGTGCGGAATCCGTACACGAACGCGACCGTAACACACAAGATGTAATATAATTGTGATTCTATTGATATATCTGAAACATACAAAGAACCTTGAATCACTTGGAGACTTTCTCTCTCTAGTTTCTCTCTCTAGAACTAGAGCTCTCCAAATCTCAAATGTGCAAATGTGTTTCCCACTTTTTCTTGATTTAGCTTGAACCCTATATATAGTGTTGAGGTTTAGCTTGAAACTGTTCAAGCTAAATCATGATTTCCCTTGAAATGACATGTGACACCTTCAAGCTAAATCATCACTTTCAAGCTAAATAACCTAATGCACTGATAAACCTATTACATGATACAAAGACGAAGTCAATAGACATAGTGCACTAACAGACTCCCCCTTGGATATTGACGCAGTCTTCAGTGACTAATCTCTGTTATGACACCTTCTTCAGTCTTGATCATTCTGCATTTTCTTTCAAGTTGTAACATTGTACGCATCCATCACTTTCTTCTTCTATCAGCTTCAGGCTCCCCCTTTCATCAAGCTTCCGAGCTTTGGGATCGACACCTAGCTTTCCATCTACAAGCTTTTCTTTGTTTCAAACTTGTCTTCAGACTCCCCCTTAAACTTTGCTTTCGGGATCGTAATCTGGACTATCTGCAATTTCTCAAACATTTATAAGTAACAACATTTTGAACTATCCAGGAATCGTAACCTGGCAATTCCAAACAACTTCTCTAATCCACTCCCCCTATCAACCAACTGTATAGATTTAGCAGTATTAAAGAATCCAACTCCCTCACAGTTTATCATCCAAGTCCAACTTAATGACCTTGGAGATATCACAAACTGTTTTTTTTTTTTAATTTTTGATTTTAATTCAAGTTTCAAATTAATGAACTTGTTTCATTTTCAGAAACACAATCAGCTTACTTAAATTTTGAAACTCAGCACTCAGACATCGGTCGTCGAAAATAAAACAGAAATCAAAATCTTTTTGTATTTTCTGAAAACATAAAGTAATAACGAAATATGTATAAACATATTTACAGACAATATTTTTGTTTTGAGAATGCGTTAGAGGATCATATCAGTTTTCGACAAGCCACAAGTACCGTTGAGCTTAATTTCACAGTAAGAATTAAACAATTCACTTAGATTGTCGATATACTTGTCCACTTAAATTTTCATACAAACTTCAACTGATTCAGGATACGAATTAGATGTCTTAAGTACTTAAACCTATTCATGTGTCCCACCTCTTGAATATACTCCCGTATCCAGAATCCCAATAATCAGTCTTACAGGTGAGAATACTACAATGATATCTGTATATAAATTAGGTATGCGAGGGCCGAGGGATCTCAGATCGATACTTCCGTATACGCAGAGAGATATCAGCTTCGACTTTACGGAATGTCCCCTTTAGAGGATCTTTTTGCTTACAACAGCAGCGACTATCAATTTTTATTGTTTCATCAGCATACTGAGGGTTTAATGCTATGTTTCAAGCATTGCATCAAGTATTAGCCAGGGACTAGGTCAGAACTACCGTTCAGCAGAAGTCCCGGAATAATACCCCAGACATCATAGAGTATAAAGACCTAGTATATCAGATTAAGAGACCTTTCAAACGAGATTTCAGGGGTTACCTATATATCCAAGTAGTGTTCTGTTGGACCGTTCTATGACCCTTAAACATCAGTCAAAGTAGTTCATCTCAGTTTACAGAGGCGGAATCAAAGTAAACTAAGTCATAACAGCTCTAATCCTTTTAATCTTTCTTTTCTGATTGATTTGAGTGCTAGTACAAAGTTTTCTGATACAGATCCGTCAGCACTTCGTCACACATACAAAGTCAACTTTTTTTTGCTTCAAATGACCACACACCTATTTATAGAGACCTTGATTTCGCTTGAGGAAGTCTGAAGCGAAATCTCTCTTGTTAATTTCGCTTCAAGCCTAAACATACCCTTTCAAGCGAAATCCCATGATTATATCATAAAAACCCTAATTTAAACTCTAATGTATAATCATTCAAACAATCCTAGACACAAGACTTGATAATGATGTAATCAACAGACATTTTGTGCACCAACAGACTCCCCCTTGAATGTTGATGAAGTCTTTGGCTTCAAGTCTTTGTCTTTCACAATCTTCAAACATTGTAAAAAAACTCTCATCAATCTTTATCTTCAATCTTTAAACTTTAAACTTCAATCTTCCCTTTGACTGTTGATCCAGACTCCCCCTTTCACAGACTCCCCCTCTCAATATGCTAGAATCTGAGAAATCTGGTTCAAGCTTTGTCAATAAGCTTCCGTGGGAAATAATGAAGATCAAACCTGTTACTCAACCAACAAACATAACTATTCTATTTTCTTCAATCAATAAAACACAAACTCAAACAGCTATAGCAAACCACTCAAGTATTCAGGTTCAAGTTAATGACCCTGATTACTCAATTAATCTACCAAGTCCAAATTAATGACCTTGGTTGATCTTTTGACGAACCAATACTGATTTTAAAACAACATTTCAAACATTTTCTGAAAATAACAAGTATCAAGCTAATGAACTTGTTTTTGATTTTTCAAACAGTTCAAACTTCTTCAAAATAAGCTCTCCTCATTCTTCAGTCCAGAATCTCCTGCATCTGCTTCAAACATCTGAGAATCCAACAATCAACTCTCCACTTTGGTTTGTCTAAAATAAAGCAGAAATAAAATCTTTTTGGATTTTATCAAAGTGTTCTAAACTAAGAAATGAAATACAGAAAACTTAAATTGCTGAAATTAAACAAAGTAAACTATCTACAAACATATTTTTGGTGAGCGTGACAGGGAATCATATCAGCTTTTTAGACAAATCACAAGTACCGTTAAGCTACATTTCATACTCAGATTTAAACAATTCACCTCGATTGTCGATATACTGATCCATCTTAAATTCTCACACAAATTTCAATCCATTCAGGATACAATTTAGATGAATTAGGAACTTAGCTCATTCATGTGTCCCACCTCTTGAATATACTCCCGTATCCAGAATCCCAATAATCAGTCTTACAGGTGAGAATACTACAATGATATCTGTATATAATTTAGGTATGCGAGGGCCGAGGGATCTCAGATCGATACTTCCGTATACGCAGAGAGATATCAGCTTCGACTTATCGGTATGTCCCCTTTAGAGGATCTTTTTGCTTACAACAGCAGCATATATCAATTTTATTGTTTCAGCATGCTGAGGGTTTAATGCTGTGTTTCAAGCATTGCAGCAAGTATTAGCCAGGGACTAGGTCAGAACTACCGTTCAGTAAAAGTCCCGGAATAATACCCCAGACATCATAGAGTATAAAGACCTAGTATATCAGATTAAGAGACCTTTCAAACGAGATTTCAGGGGTTACCTATATATCCAAGTAGTGTTCCCCACGAATTCACAAGTTTGAATTTAGGTTTATATCCCGAATAAATCTACTAAATGTATGAAAACCTATCGACACATCATCAGTAAGATTGTTTAACTCTTTTTAAACTTTTCAAATCTTTAGCATACTGTAATCGTCTAGCTGATGTACTATCATTTTCCCTATATACACAAGCTCTTTTTCATTTTATCATGTTTTTGTATTTTTGCATTTTTTACTGTTTTTTGTATTTTCTGAAAAAAAAACTATGTACAAACATCTACTCCCCCTAAATACCAAAACAAGTAAAAATTCGACAAACCATTGCAGATTGTTTCTCGTCTTCATCCGCAACAGTACTCTCATCAACGCCAATTATGCCATCCGACACCGACAGAAGCTTCATACCATTCAGTTTTAACAAATATTTAAACCGATTTTTATCAAAAGCTTTGGTATGTAAATCAGCTTTCTGTTCGTCTGTGTGGATTTTCTCAATTCGTATCAACTTTTTCTCAAAACAATCACGAATAAAGTGATGACGAATTTCTATGTGTTTAGTTTTAGCGTGATGTACTGGATTTTTAGTTATATTTATTGCGGCCTCATTATCAACAAAAAGAGGTGTGTTAAGAAACTGCAAACCGTAGTCACGCATCTGTTGCTGTATCCACAAGATCTGAGAGCAGCAACTGCTAGCAGAAATATACTCCGCTTCACATGTAGATAACGCCACAGACGTTTGTTTCTTACACTGCCAGGTAACCAATCTAGGACCAAAGAACTGGCATCCTGCAGTTGTTGATTTTGAATTGACTTTGCAGCATCCGAAATCCGAATCGGAATACCCTTCGAGCGTAAAATCACCTTTCCTAGGATACCACAACCCCAATGAAGGAGTTCCTTTCAGGTAGCGCAATATCCTCTTCACAATGATCATATGCGATGCTCTTGGGTTAGACTGAAATCTTGCTGCGAGGCACGTTGGGTACATAATATCAGGACGTGAAGCAGTTAGGTACATTAAAGAACCTATCATGGATCGGTAAAAAGTTTCATCAGCCCTGTCTCCGGTGAGATCTGGGTGAATCCCATGATTTGTTGTAAGTGGGGTAGCAGCTGGAGTAGAACTTGACATCCCAAATTTCTCTAGAATATCATGAACATACTTTGACTGATGAATGAAAATTCCCTCAGGAAGTTGTTCAACTTGTAATCCCAGAAAGAATTTCATCTCCCCCATTGATGACATTTCAAACTTCTGCTTCATCACTGATTCAAAATCTTTGCATAGATTTTCATTTGTCGACCCAAAGATTATATCGTCCACATAAATTTGAACTATCAGAAGATGACCATCAACGACTTTAGTGAAGAGAGTGGCATCCACTTTTCCACGAATGAACTTGTTAGCGAGTAGGTGTTGAGACAAAGTCTCGTACCAAGCTCTCGGCGCCTGATGTAGACCATACAACGCTTTGTCCAATAAGTAGACCTTGTTTTTGTGGATTGGGTCAGCAAAGCCCGGCGGCTGACCAACATAAACCTCCTCTTTAACCTTCCCGTAAAGAAACGCCGATTTAACATCCAACTGATAAACTTTGAAGTTCTTCCAAGACGCAAATGCAAGAAAAATTCTGATTGCCTCTAGTCGTGCTACAGGAGCATAGACTTCGGTAAAATCAATTCCCTCCTGCTGACTAAAGCCCTGAACAACGAGTCGAGCTTTGTTCCTTACAACAACTCCTCTATCGTCCCTCTTACACTTGAACACCCACTTAGTGTTAATTTTCCTATGACCATCCGGCAAATCAACTAACTTCCACACTCCCAATTTCTCAAATTGACTAAGTTCCTCCTGCATAGCATTGACCCAAGAGTCTTCAGTAAGCGCCTCTTTGTAAGTTCTTGGTTCAATCTGCGAGATAAAACAACTTAATGAAAATTCAGTTTGCAAAGGAGCAACTTTTGTATAAAAACAAGTAAGCCCTTTATCAATCTGATTTCGAGTGCGAACACCAGCTTGCAATTCTCCTATAATCAACTCCTCTGGATGATACGAAAAAGTTCTCGGCATCACTTCACTCGAAACATCTACATTTCCCTCCAGATTAGTAACATTCTGCTCTGCATCTTGTTCACCAACTTGGTTTGTTTGACCTGAAATCTGAATCTGCTCCCCCTCAGAATGTGAATCTGAATCATCGAGATCAAAAACTGGCATGTTTTCAGCTTCTAAATTTTCATTCTGAGCCGACTGATTCTCTTGAGCAACTTCATTCTGTTGAACATCATCATGTTCACCAGCATTACTTGGACCTGCTTCATCATCATTTGAAGTTTCCCGTGGTCTCCTCGAATACTCAGCTGGGAACCTTAACTGCGACTCATATTCACGCAAAATATCCAACTCCTCAAAGAAATCTTCATCATCCTCTAATTCTTCTCTCATGTCAAACGAATCCCAAAGTTTGTCATAATGATAACGCCATGAATCACCAGGATTCTGCGGCGGCATAGTATAACCTTGACATTCAACATTTGCAGCTTCAATAATCCGCTTCTCACTTGGAACGAAGACACGTCGCAATGGATTTGAATAACCAACAAATATACCCTCAATGCACTTCGGACCAAACTTTCCAAAAGGTTCTATAACCGTACAAGGTGACCCGAACGGTTCTAGATACTTCAAATTTGGTTTGCGGTTATTGATTAGCTCAAAGCATGTTTTGTTGAACTTCTTGACAGTAAGAACCCTGTTGAGCGTATAACATGCGGCAGAAACAGCTTCAGCCCAAAAATTAATTGGTAACTTTGAATCTGCGAGCATCGTTCTAGCCGTCTCGATTAGCGTCCGGTTTTTGCGTTCTGCGACTCCATTCTGCTGCGGAGTGTACGGAGCACTAAACTCATGCAAAATACCTCTTTCATCACAAAATTCTTCCATCTTGCTATTCTTGAATTCAGTACCATTATCACTTCGAATTCTCTTTATACACCTTTGGTACAAATTTTCTATCTTCCTGAACAGCGCCATCAAACTGTCAAATGTTTCATCTTTCGTCTTCAAGAAAGAAACCCATGAAAATCTGGAATAATCATCAGTAACGACCAGACAATAGTAATCTCCTGTAATGCTCTTGACATTCACCGGACCAAACAAATCCATGTGAAGTCTTTCCAGAGGTCTCGAAACTGAATTGACTTTCTTTGTAGGGTGTGACTTTTTCTTCTGCTTGCCTTTGATACAGCTAATGCACTCCCCTTCCAGATGAAAACCTTTGATATTAACTCCCAATACCAAATCATTGTGTACCAAATGATTCATTTTTCTAAGATGAATATGCCCCATCTTGCGATGCCACAACCTCGATTCTTTTTCAGTTGCTCTAGACACGAAACAATGTGCTTGACCAGTAGTTGTAGTTGCTACAGACATGTCTAACACATATAAATCATTCACTCTAGGTGCCCTCATAATAATCCATTCTTCAGGGATAACAAAACCAGGTATCAAAATCAAACACTCTTTATCAGTGAAGTGAGTAGTATACTGATTGTCACAAATCTGCGAGATACTAAGCAGATTGTTCTCCAGCTCAGTGATGTAGTTAACTCTCTCAAACGTTACAATCCCATTGGATAACGTTCCTTCACCAACAATTCGACCACCTTCATGACCAGCAAATCCCACATAACCACCATTGATATTCTTCACATCATACAATAATGCAGTTTTTCCTGTCATATGTCGAGACGCGCCACTATCCATGATCCATCTGGATATCAGTTGTGGAAGATCCTGCACAAAACAAACTTCAATTTAACCAACTACAATAAAGATGCCGATTCATGCTTCGCGAACCAGGAAGCTCCGGCAATTCAAATTGCTTATTCAAACATGGTGTCCACCCAGGCCTCATCAGCCTTAGGTGTAGCCTTGACTCTCGCAATTTGTATTTTGAAATTTTCAGCCTTCAAAGGTGGAAAACTTGCATCATAATCAACCGAAATTGATTCTTCAGCCTTTTTCACTTCTGAAGTTGAACTTTTCATTTCACCTTTTGGTTTCCAAATTTGTTCAGTTAATGCAACCCGTTTATAAAACTTGTCATTTTGAGTTACCAATTTCTTTACAGGTTCATTTTTTGCTTTTACATTGTTGATTTTAACGTTTTGCTTCTAAACCACTTTCTTCTCAACATACATTTGTGTTTTACCCTTCACATCATCCTTCTTTTCTTGAACCTTCACAGCTTCAGTCCTAGGCTTCACATATGTACACTTTCGTGCAATATGACCAACTTGTTCACATCTAAAACAAGTACGAGTATCAACTACTCGACTCGTGCCTTCAGACTGATACTGTGAAGCTCTTTTCTCAAAGAACTCTTCATTCGATTTTGAAAAGATTTCATTTTTCTCATCAGAAAGTAACCGTGAACCATTCACAAACACCTTCTTTTCAGTAAACCTCTTGTTTTGAAAACTGTTCTTCCGATAACCATTACCACCCCGATAATCACCCGACCAATTGTTTCTATTGTTATTGTAAAAACGTGGTGAATAAACAGTTTTCTTGTTATAAACCCTGTCTTTCTTTCGACTCAGATTATTCACTGCTGACAACTCGACTTCAACAAGTTTGAAAACATTTGTCAATTTGTTCATGTTAACATTCTCTATTGGAAACTCTGAATCCGAAAACAACTTATCCGAACCCATCATCTTGTACATGACAAGGTTTGATTCTTCATCTAAGTTGTTCTTGGACTTTTGTTTCGGAATGTATCTGTCAAAAAAACACCCATCCTCCTCAGAAGTGTCACAATCCGGTTTAAGCACTTTGTCTACCACACTTTTCACCACATCACTTTGGACACCCTCTTCATTGGAAGATGTAAACGTGACATCAATGTTTTCAGGAAGTTTAACTTCACTTTCTTCCTCAATTTCCACCAAACTAGACTGCTTTTTCGTGTAGTTGTCTAAAATTGGCGGTGGAACTTTGTGAAAACCTACACCCGTTCCATCAGAAAACACATCCTCGCCATCTTTGTTTTTCCCTATAGGTTTAGGAACAATATGCTGCAAAACAAAGCTTGCCGATTTATAGCTGTTAAGCTTCAACTGGATTCGTTCATTCTCAATTTCAGCTTCTTGAACTTTAAGTTTCAATTTAGCAATTTGATCCAGTTGTTCATTAATCGATTCTTCTTTTAATCTCAAAACAGCTCTTAGATGTTCATTTTCTTTAAATGTTTTGCCATTACGATCATCACTATCTTTGACAATGTTTTTCAATTTCTCAAACTTTTCGGAAATCTGACGGTTTTCAAGAATTAACTTTTCATTTTCAGATTTTAATTTCTCATTTTCAGTTTTATCATTTTCAATTTGAGCCGTTAATTCTTTGTTCCGTTCAGTTGAAGCTCTTACACTTTTGTCACGATCAAGAATCTGATTTTCAACATTTCTAACCTTTGATGTCAGATTCTGAATTTTCTCATTGTTAAGATACGTGACAGTGCTACAAAAATTGCATTGTTTGGTGCAATTTTTGCAGTCAGCATTTCCTTCAAACTTGTTACCTGACGCATTTGTTGACACACTTTGACTGACTGATCCCTTTGACTCAGTGACAGAATTAGGATCTACCTCAAGTGCTTTTGCAGCTAGCACTTTGTCAGCCATCACTCCCAGGTTCTCAGCTGTCAACTCTTGCGTAGTATCAATTATGCCTGTATCAACCTGCTTTTCTTTCTTCTCTTTCTCCTCTTTCTCCTTCGCTTCTTTCTCTTTCGCTTCTTCAATCATTTTCGAAGTTGGAGTTCCCCACCACTTATGTTGCCAATATTCATCTTCTTCTTTGTACTCCTTAATAATGGCTTCGATATCTAACGTTTTGTCATCAATCGCAATGTTACCATACCTATCAAGATAGCACTCTCTATCTGGATCCCATCTGTTTGCTCTTCTAGCTTCCAGAAAGATACCAGAAAGTCTGATAATCTTGGTTTCAGCAGTCATTTTCCGGTAGTGATACTTCTCTTCTTCAGTACGATCATCTTTCCATGGCTTAGGTTCATCATTGCTTGCCATGAATGCGTAACCAACCGCATCTTCTTCCGGTAAAACTTCCTTACTCCAATCATACCCCTCATCATCATAAATCACAGCAAGAGCCCTTGATTTGTCTCTGTTATCTTCAGACTGCTTCAATCTAGGCGGCTCAGATTTATTCTGATGGTAGATTGCCTTTTTGTAATAATCATCTCGAAACGGATTCTCCGACTCATCAGCATAAGCGTTTCGGCATTCTCTCTTAAAATGACCCTTCTGCTTACACTTAAAGCAAGTCACCTTCGATTTATCGAACCCCAACTTAGTAGACGGACCACCGATCGTTTTCCTCCCTGTAATCTCCATGAAGCGTTGTGCACGTCGAACTGCACTTGCCATTGCCCAACGAATGTCGATCAGCTCCATTTCTTCAGGATCTATCTGATCGTAGTCTTCTTTCGTCAGATTTGTATTACCAATCTTCCCAGCCACCAACCCTTCGTAGGATTCCAAAACAGACGCTAGAAAGACCATTTGTTGCTTGGCTGACTCCTCATCAAAATTCTGTGCATTCTTCAAATCTATCGCAATATTGCAAGAAAACTTTGCATCAGAATGATTTGCAGAAGACGTAGATCCACTGTGATAACCACTATGGCTTCCACTACTTGAATTGCTTTGACTTTCTTTGTTTGCTGAAGAAACGTTCTCAGCAGAAAATGCAGTCTTTGGAGAAGTAGCTTTCTGCATCATACTCTTTGGATAGTATAAATCCAAATTCTGCTGATAAGATGAATTATTGACTTTAAACGTTTTCTTCAGTTCTAGCTCATGACTTTCCAGTCTTTCAATCAACACATCTGGAGTCAACAATTCAGAAGGAATAGTATTTTTAAGCATGAGAGCATAATATCTCCACTCCATCTCGTCTGGCAATGAATCGAACAACTTGTCTACTTGCTCATCATCTGAATATCTGATATCATGTCTTGCTAATTCCAGCTTCAGATGACCGAATCTTTCAATCATTTTACACACCGATTCATTTTTCATACAACTAAACATATCAAACTCTTTCCTAAGAAGTTTCTTTTTATTTTTTACAATCTCTTTGCTTCCAAGACACTTCTTTTCGAGTTTTTCCCATAAGTCTTTAGAATTTGAGTAATCTATCAGTGAAATGATGTCTTCACGCACCGATTGAAACAATAATGCCACACATTTTTGCTCAGCCACAAAATTATCAATCTCTTCAACTGATCTTAATGCTTCACCATTTTTCTTTCCTTGAGCAAAACCATTCTTCATACTCTTCCAACTAGGAAAAGCAAATGCCATCAACCAGTCTTCGAATTTTGTTGCCCACCTGCTATAATCTTCTATAGCCATCAGCTTAGGAGGTTTGTTAAATGTTCCAAATGCGCTTTCGGACTCCCAAGCTTCCTTCTTTCTTTCTTTCGGTGGACTTTTGTTTGCATCACTTGAAGAAGTATCGTTGTTTCCTGAACTACCCGTGAAAGCGTACATATCGCTGAAGGGATTCATGAAAATATCATCCATCTTGATCGTACCTGAAAAATCAGTCAAACACTTAGAAAATTTTTAGGTTTTGAAAAATCAGCAAGTTCAAGCGAAATACTATGAAATGTAATGATCTTAAGCGAAAACAGCACTATGATACTGTTCAAGCGAACTCTGCTATAAACTTATTTCGCTTCAACTTCAAGCGAAACTCAACAACAATTCTGATTCAAGCGATACCCACTATTTCGCTTCAACCGAATCAGAACCTTCAAGCGAAATCTACTATTTCGCTTCAGGAAGTCTTCAAGCGAAAAACAGCACAATCTATTTCGCTTCAGCAGATTTCAAGCGAAACAGTCCAAACAGTCAGATCTGAAGCGAAATCAACCTATAATTTCGAACACCTTTCAAGCGAAATCTAGTTTTAGGTCAATTTTAACATGTTTTAAGCTGAATTTTAGTCCGAATCTTTGTAGGCTTTGTTAACACACTGTTTTACACGATATACTCGAAAATTAGACCATTTCGACCGTTGGAACTAGTTCAGATCTGAAAAATGTAAAAAGAAATGAGTAGAAAGAAGATAATCCGCTGCTATGGTATGAACTCCTCGTCCTGTGCTCTGATACCACTTGTTGGACCGTTCTATGACCCTTAAACATCAGTCAAAGTAGTTCATCTCAGTTTACAGAGGCGGAATCAAAGTAAACTAAGTCATAACAGCTCTAATCCTTTTAATCTTTCTTTTCTGATTGATTTGAGTGCTAGTACAAAGTTTTCTGATACAGATCCGTCAGCACTTCGTCACACATACAAAGTCAACTTTTTTTTTCTTCAAATGACCACACACCTATTTATAGAGACCTTGATTTCGCTTGAGGAAGTCTGAAGCGAAATCTCTCTTGTTAATTTCGCTTCAAGCCTAAACATACCCTTTCAAGCGAAATCCCATGATTATATCATAAAAACCCTAATTTAAACTCTAATGTATAATCATTCAAACAATCCTAGACACAAGACTTGATAATGATGTAATCAACAGACATTTTGTGCACCAACATGTTCCCCACGAAATAAGCAAGTTTGAATTTAGGTTTATATCCCGAAAAAGTTTACTAAATGTATAAAAACCTACCGACACATCCACGGTGAGATCGTTTAACACATTTAAACTTTCCAATTCTTTAGCGTACTGTAACTGTCTACTGATGTACTATCATTTCCTCTTTCTACGCAAAAACTCAATTTTTGAATTTTATCATGTTTTTGACTTTTTCAAATTTTCAAATGTTTTTGTATTTTCTAACAACATTACTCCCCCTAAAATGCAAAATCATATAAAGAAAATTTGACAACCAACACTGATAGCTTTGTCTCGCCATCCATTTTCTGCTTCTCATGCTCTGTTTTGCAGAAAATATACATACCCCCATGATTTACAACCCATTGATCTTAACAGTTTGAAAACCGTTTTTCAATCTGATGAAAGTAATCATGTTTGTTCAGCCGTGAGGGTTTCGGCATATTCAATCAACATATATTTTTGTATTTTTTTTTAATATTTGACAAAAATTAAAAACAAACATATTTTTGGTTTTTTCAAAATTTTTCAATTTTTAGGGTTTTTGAAATATTGTTTATTTATTTACAGAAAACATATAAACTTCCTGTTTCAACCAACACAGGATCCAGCAGCCTCCTCTCCTCGTTGTTGTGCCAGGCTGCTCCAACCTCCATTCTCACAATCTTTGAATTCCATGAGCACCTGCACATTCAACTAACTAAATTACTTGAACAATTTAGCCCAGGTCTGTTGAACCTTAGGCATTTCAACACAATAATTTTCATTCAATGCTGGAAATTCTTTGTCATTTTTCACAAAAACTTTCTCAATTTTAACTTCAACTTTTTCATCTTTTACCAAATCAACATATTTCTTAACACTCCATGTTTGACCTTTTGGTGTTCCTCGTTTGTAAAAATGTGAATCTTTTTGAACACTTTGATTTTGAACAACAATTTTTGGTTTCCAAAACTCTTGAGGTTTTGTCATATCAACTGTTGTTTTCCAACTTTGTGTTGTTCTAAATCTGGGTGTATGAGAATTCCAGGTCTGTCTTGAATCGAACCTGATCTGGTTTGATTTCCAATTTTGATTTGAAGCAAACTTGTTTGTATTGAACCTCCAAGTTTGTTTCGAATCAAATTTGGTTGACCTTTGTCTCACATTCTCAGATTTTTGTTTCTCAGCATCAATCTTCTTTTTGTCAACATCCACAGGTTTTAAATTAGGACACTTGCGTGCAAGATGTCCTTTTTGATCACATTTGAAACATGTTCTCATGGACACATCTTTGACCTGTGGTTGTTGCTTTTGCTTTTTAGCAAAGAACTCATCATTAGACTGTCTCATTTTGAGTTCTTTTTCTTTTTCTAAACTTCCTCCTTGAACAAAACTCATTTTTGTCTGAAAATTCGGCATTTCATTTTTGTTTCGATGTTGTTTCTTCTTATAACCCAACCCAGCCTTCATGTTCTTCTTTTTGAAACCAGGTTTGTTATACGAACCTCTATGACTCTTACCGATAAACTTTGAAATTTCAGACTTCTCAATCTCAACCATTTTGAAAACTTTGTCAACCTTTTCTGAAATCACATTCTGAATCGGGAATACAACATCTAAGAATAATATGTCCGATCCAATCATGGTATAAACCAATCCTTTTGAATCATCATTCAAATTTTCCTCGGATTTTGTGTTTTTCAGATAACCATCATGAATATTTCCTTCATCTTCATCCTGTGATTCAGATTTACCTGTATCAACCGACTCTTCTTTCAACACACTTTCAACAACTTTACCTACCACCTCTGAATCATGAGAATCATCAGATTTGGAATAGGTTATGTCAATGTTGTCAGGCAATTGATCTACCATGTTGAAAGCTTTTTCGACCTTTTCCTCATCATAAAATGCAAATTTTCCCGGTGGTGGAACTTGATGAAACTCTGAACCAATACCTTTCTTGTTCTGCTCAGACTCACCATCACCCGGTTTTATATTGAAAATTCGTTCAAGCACATATGATGACACGTGGTAACTCTTTAACTTGTTGTTATCCTGTTCTAAATCAGCAATCTGTCTCTTCAACTTAGCAACATCCTCAATATAGGAATTAACAACATCTTGTTTTATAGAATACATTCGTTTAAGTTCTTTGGTTGTTTCAGACATATAATTCATTCTTGATTGAGCATATTTCATTTCGTCTTTCACTTTATCGTATGACTCTTTCATAATATCATATGCTAATTTCATTGAGTCATAATCTTTCTTCATTTCTTGACAAGCAATTTCCTTTTGTTCACATTCATTTGTCATTTTCAAAACATTTTCTTTCAAAACTTCATTTTCTTTCTCTAATTTGTTACATTTTTCTGAAAGTTTTTCATCATTTTCTTTAAAAACTTTTTCTTTTTCTAGCATTTCTTTGCATTTTTCTTTGAAAATGTTTTCAATTTTTGTGAACTCAAGATCTCTTTTTCTGAATTGCTCATCCTTTTCAGTACAAGCTCTGCACGGTTCCATGCATTTCTTGCACTGATCAACCTGTTTTAAGTTTTTAGAATCAGAATTTACCTCAGTGATTGGCACTTCGGTGTTTTCAGCAATCTCTGTCTGCTCAGCAACATTCTGCTTTTCTTCAACACCAACTTCATCACCAACATTACCAGCTTCCTCATTCTCATTCTTTTCTTCTTTCTTCACCTCTTCTTCAATCTGCTGTTCTTCAGTAACAGCTTTTTCAACCCCTTCATTCACAACAATTTCTTCACTTTTGATTTCCTTCACAACTTCAACTTCAACAGTTTCTGCTTTAACCTCTTCAGCAACTTTCTTCAGATTGTTCACCATTTCTTCAACATTCTTCTTCATTCTCTCTTCATCCCTTTTTCTCAGACACGATAACATGGCATATCTGATATCCTTTTCATATTGCTTAGCATATTTATCATCTTTCAATACTCTTCTATAGTATTCAGCTCTTAACGGGACAGCAAGAAGAACATCATCGAAGATTATGTCTTTCTTGGGAACAACCGGTTCTCCTTCTCTGTTATAGTAACATTCTCTCTTTTTATCCCATCTTTTGCTACCGACAGCCATCTCATACTCCTCCTGCATATCATCCATTCTGTTTAAAACTACGTTTCTTTCTCTGTAAGTCTTCTCACTTAAGATCTCTTCCCGAGTTTTCTCTTTGATCTCAACTTTTTCTTCATGGACTTCTGCAATGTCTTTGTCTTTGTTTTCCTCTTGAATCTCAGCAACAAAAACAAACTTTCTTTCTTCTGTCATAGCTCTCCCGTGAGCTGTTTTACGAACATTCTCTAAACGATCTTCTTCTGGACAAACTGTGCTCCAGTCAAATCCTTCATCATCGTGAATTACAAAACAAGCTCTTGATCTAGGTTTATCTTCAATCAACTTTGGTTCTTCTCTGCTTCGATGGTAAATCGCCTTTCGATAATAATCATCGTTGAAAGGACGTTCACTTCCTTCACCAACTTCAGAATTTCTGCATTCTCTTTTGAAATGACCCTTTTGCTTGCATTTGAAACAGGTCACTTTGGATTTGTCGAATCCAAGCTTTGTTGAAGCACCTCCAAGCGATTGTTTCCCGGTAATCTCCATATACCTCTGAGCTCTTCGGATACAACTAGCTAAACACCAACGGATGTCAATGAGTTCCATCTCTTCCGGATCAATCTGGTCATAGTCTTCTTTGGTCAATTCAGAATTTCCAATTTTTCCAGCTACTAGACCTTCATATGACTCCAAAACAGATGCAAGGAAACTCATTTGCTGCTTCGCTGCATTGATGCTCATTGCAGGAGAATTCTTCAGTTTAAGAGCAATGTTACACAAAATTTCTTCAGAATCATCAGAATTTTTCTTTGAAGATGAAGATGAATGATATCCAGAATGATGACTTGTTGATGTTGTTTGTGGTTCTTTCATCTTTTCACCACTGAATGCTGTTTTAGGTGAACCAACGCCTTTGTCAGAAAGCACACTGCTTTTGTAGTACAAGCCAACGTTCTGTTGATGTGAAGAATCAGTCATCTTGTTTTGCTTTTGTAGCTCCAGATCATGACTTTCAATCTTTTCAAACAATGCATCAAGAGTAATTGTATCATACAAAGCATCATTTTTCAAAATAAAAACAAACGTTTGCCACTGATCAGCTCGTGGTAACGCTTCAATCACTTTGTCTATCAATTCCTCTCTTGTTTTGTTTATCTCTAATCTTTCCAATTCAATTTTTAAATGACAGAATCTCTCAATCATTTGCCTCACCGACTCTCCTTTTATGTTATCAAACAGATCAAATTCTTTCTTTAATAAAGAGATTTTGTTCTTTTTAATCTGTTTACCCCCTTCAGCTTTAACACGTAAAGCTTCCCAGACAGACTTAGATGACCCGTCATGAGTTAGTAAAGCAAAGATATCGTTTCTGATTGCAGACTGGATCAATGCTATCATTCTCTGTTCAGCTCCAAATTCAGCTTTATCTTCTCTAGTAAACTTTTTGAATACAAGATCTTCGCCTTTATCGTCTTTTGGTTTTTCATACCTATACTCCAAGCAAAACCAACTTTCATGAGCATACGCCTTTGCCCAGTTGAGAAAGCGTTCTTTCCACCAGGTATAATCCTCAATACTATCAAGAGCTGGTGGCTTTGAATGTGTTCCGTAAAAGTTATCATGCTTGATATTTTCGTTGAGCACCTTAGTGATGGTTTTTGGTGTAACATTTGCTACTTCAGACGATTCAGTTGCGAACGCGTTGTAAAATGTATTGAAGAATTCCTCAGGCATGATGTAAACCTGAATCACACAAATAAACACAATCAGTACAATCAATATCAAATAAATTGTAACAGACTGACACTCGGTATCCGTGAAATGTTCTCGACACGAAATTTCACTTTTCAAGCAAAATAGCGAACTCAAACGAAATCCCAAGTTGAATTGAAATCAGACTTCAAGCGAAATATTTTAACCAACAACTTCAAGCGAAATCAATTAGTCAACAGTTTTCAAGCGAAATCAGCTAGTCAACAGCTTTCAAGCGAAATCAGCTAGTCAACAGCTTTCAAGCGAAATCAATTGTTAAGGCTTGAAGCGAAATCAAAGACTGATGTCTTGAAGCGAAATCAAGTAGTTGTTCATTCAAGCGAAATCCAACAGTTGTTCATTCAAGCGAAATCCAGTAGTTATTTGTTCAAGCGAAATCTCAGACTAATGTTTCAAGCGAAATCCATCATAATTCTCAAGCGAAATCTTGCTGAAAGATTCGGACACACAAGCTCGAAAATCTCCTAAACTACAAGGAATTTGAGTCTGAAACTTGGTAGGATTGTAGATCAATAGTTTTCGCACGATATACTAAAAAATCATCCAATTCGGACCGTGAAATCCCGTTCAATTTGTCGAAAATCCATAGAAAACGTGAAAGAAATAGTAGATGAAGAAGAAAAGATGCAATTCAGATCTGAAAACGTTGTAATCTGGTACGAATCTTGTTGTTTGATCAACGCAATCGAGCTCCTGCTCTGATACCACTTGTTAGGACCGGTTTGACTCCGAAACGATTGCTAAACGAACGTGAAACGTGCGGAATCCGTACACGAACGCGACCGTAACACACAAGATGTAATATAATTGTGATTCTATTGATATATCTGAAACATACAAAGAACCTTGAATCACTTGGAGACTTTCTCTCTCTAGTTTCTCTCTCTAGAACTAGAGCTCTCCAAATCTCAAATGTGCAAATGTGTTTCCCACTTTTTCTTGATTTAGCTTGAACCCTATATATAGTGTTGAGGTTTAGCTTGAAACTGTTCAAGCTAAATCATGATTTCCCTTGAACCAGTTCAAGCTAAATCATGATTTCCCTTGAAATGACATGTGACACCTTCAAGCTAAATCATCACTTTCAAGCTAAATAACCTAATGCACTGATAAACCTATTACATGATACAAAGACGAAGTCAATAGACATAGTGCACTAACACATACCTCCAATCCGGAGTACTCCCGGAGAACAAGGCAGAAGCAAGGAAAGTCCAGTACAAATCCGAACATTACCAGATGGCTGATGGGATCCTGTATAGAAAATCCTACCTTGGGCCTTTGTTAAGATGTGTTGACCCCGAAGACGCACGCTATCTGATCAGGGAAGTGCACGAAGGAATCTGTGGTATACATGCCGGCCCAAGGATGGTGGTAGCAAAAGTCATGAATGCGGGATATTATTGGCCCGGAATGCATTTGGACGCGGTCAAGGAGTTGAGGAAGTGCAGCGGATGCCAAAGGCATGCACCAAAAACGATGCGCCCAAAGAATGAGTTGGTACCGGTCACTACCGCATGGCCCTTTCAACAATGGGGAATAGACATGGTCGGCCCTTTTCCCGAAGCCCCAGGAGCTGTCAAGTTTATAATAGTCGCAGTTGACTATTTCACCAAATGGGTAGAGGCAAAGGCCCTCGCGTCAACCACAGCTACCGTTGTCAAAAAGTTCATTTGGGAACAAATAATATGTCGTTTTGGGTTACCTCTCAAGATAATCACCGATAATGGAACCAACTTTGCCGAAGACAACCTTCAACAATGGCTCAAGGAATAACACATCGAACATACCTTCTCCTCGGTCGCGCACCCGCAGGGGAACGGTCAAGTTGAAGCCGTCAACAAGAGCATAGTCGACGGAATTAAGGCAAGGCTGGGAGAAAAGAGAAGAGGTTGGGTAGACGAACTGCCAAGCATCTTATGGGCCCACAGGACGATGCCCAAAACTAGCAACGGAGAAACACCGTTCAGCTTGGTTTATGGGTCGGAGGCTGTAATACCAGCAGAGATAGGATTGCCGTCACCCAGAATGCTCTCCATGAATATGATCAACAATGAAGAAGAAAGGAGACTTGACCTCGACCTCCTAGAAGAACGGAGAGAAATGGCGGCAATCAACGAAGCAAAGTACAAAACAAAGCTGGAAAAATATTACAACTCCAAAGTCCGAGTATGCACCTTCAACCCGGGAGAATATGTCCTCAGAGACAACGAGGCTTCAAATGCAGAAAAGCCCGGGAAGTTGGCCCCCAAGTGGGAAGGCCCATACGTCATTGACACCGTGCTCGGCAAAGGAGCTTATAAGCTGCGCACCATCGACAACAAGGACGTTCCTCGCACATGGAACGCCCAACAGCTGAGAAAGTGCTACCTGTGAAATGTAATAGCAATGGCCAAGTCGCCAACACATTTATGATAATACAAGAAGTGTTTAGCTATATCCCTATCATATTTCCTTGTCATAACTGCATATATTACTTCGGGCATACACGAAAACATCAATGGCTCGACCATTAGGAAACGTTGTAGACCTCCAAGGCCTGTCACAAACGAGTGCATGGCCGGGTCAGAAACACAACTAAAGCCTAACAAACGCCAAACAAGTACTTCGTGCCCACACAAACACGAACACATCGAAAACAGGAAACATTGTAAGCACCCCCAAGGCTGAGCGCAGCTGGGTCCACACAAATAACCTGTAAACTCGATCACTTCGTATTCACGATACAACCTGCGCACAAATACGACAGAATAAAACGTTGTAATAAACACAACACAACCTGTCAGCGCCATTATTCATTCGTGATCCCTGAATCAAAGTAATTACACATGCACATATTATGACGATAACAAACTTCGCATAAAAACAGACAACTGTTAGCATAACATATAGCCAAAATTCCACAAACATAACAAAGAAGTTAGAATTGTTTATCAAATTGTCAAAAACAAGACCAAAGCAGGTCATACGTGGCACGCAGGCCGGAAACTTTCATTCTGGATGACTAGAGCCAGCACCTCCGGACGTACCACCGTCATCGCGAAGCGCCTTCTTTAACATCGCGACACCGTCCGGTCTTCTAGCCAGTTTGTTCGCGGCCTTAACCACAGCAAACTCCAACGACGAAAACTCCTGTCTTTTTTCAGCATAAGCCGCACCACAATCCTCTTTCCACAGCTCAAAGCGATGCTCTTTCTCCTTATTAGCAGCTGCAGCTCTGCCCTCGATATAACCATCCTTACGCCCGCTATTATAGCCCGCTTGCCCCAACCCAAACATGTAGTTAGCCAGTTCATGTGACTTGACAATACGATCAGCAAGCTACAATAAACACACAAGTAAGGAACGATTCATGAAAGCAACAAAAAGCACAATATAAGGAATTACCAGGGGCACTGCGCGTGAAAGTAACCATTTACAATCAGCAGACATCTCCTCAGCAAGGAGTTCAGCGGCTTGGCACTCAGCAGTCTTCTCCTGAAGAAGACGATCAGAAGTCTCACATTGCCTCGCCAGAACTTCCAGCTTAGCGATGCGTTCAACATACTCTGTCTCTTTCTTCTCAAACGCCATGCGCGCCTGATTAGCCTCATCAGCAATATTCTTCTTTTCGCCAGACAAACGTGTAATCGTCTCACGTTGCAACCTAAGTTCCACATTGGTGCGCTCACACGCAGCCTCCCAGTTTTTCTGCTTATCAGCATTTGCTTGTTTTTCCTGGGCAAGCTTCTCCTCCGCATCGGCAACCCTCCATTCTAACCCTTTTTTCTCAGCATTAAATTTCTCCTTCTCTTCCGCAAACAGTCTCTTATCATTTTCAAACCCCATTGTATCCTCCCCCATCTGTTTCCACTCACGGACAATCTCCTGAGTGGTGGAGAAAAAATTAACCCCGGCCTGAACATGATCATCCAACAGTGCAAACCGGCGGCGTTTCCTCTGAAACATCCTTTCAGCCGGGGGGAGAGACAACGAGTAGAACTCATGACAATTTTCAAGGTTGTCCATCCTAGAACCTTGGGTCAAGTTCCAATTGGGGATGTAGGGAAGTTCGTCACAAGCTGGATTTGTGGTCTCAAAGGAGTCAGCATGAAATTTTCCAAACTGAGGGCTGCGGACAGCACCCGAAGTTGCACCACCATCACCTGGGGGACGTTTGGTATACACAGTTTGATGGGGAGTAGTTTCACTCACCTCTACCTCAATGTTCTTACCACGATCACCACCAGCACCTCCACCTGCACCACCACCAGCACCTCCACCTGCACCACCACCTGCGTCACCACCACCTTCCACAACCTGCTCAACAGCCGCAGTTCTTTCCTGCCCGTCAGGAGTGTCACGAGGGGGAGACAACCCAAATGTCCTCGACGGAGGAGACGCAGGAGGTGTAATCTTAGAAATATCAATCTTGTGCCCACTTTGGGCTGTTTTGGTACCTGCTCCAAAACGAGCAGAGCATATTCAAAGGAAAAGACTAACAAAAGAAAACGTATGAGACACTGAGAAACATTAAAGCGAATACCAGAAGCCTCATAGATTTTCTGCAACAAGTCACTAGGCTTCTCAGCAAAAATGCCCATATCAATGTCCGATTCCGAGGGGGCAGGCGGATTCTGTTTCTGAAGTTTAATCTTCTTCGCGGCAAGAGCAGCAGCAGCTTGCTCGTCAAGCTTCCGTTTCCTATCATCGAACATCTTCTTCTGCATAATCTCGGTCAGAGTGGCACGGTCCTCAGGGTCCGATTCAGGGTGTTTCTCTCCAACTCCTAAACCAGGAAACGTGTCAGAGACGACAACATAATCAAGGATACGAGCAGTGTGAAGTCGCTTACGAGGAGTCTTAGAGGAGGTTCCTTCAGCCTTCTTACCTTTCTCCTCAGCCTTGTCAGCTTTCGACTTCCTTCTCGTCTCCAACGGATTAACAACCTCGACTGGAATCTCCACATCTTCCTCCAGGGGCTCATTCACCGGCTCCTGCACAGCCCCTTGCACCGGACCTGCACGCGCGGAAGGAGACGTTAGGTCTCCCAACGACCTGCCAGAACCATCGCTCGAGAGAACGATAACTTCTTCTAGAGCAGAATCAAATGAATCACCCTCATTTTCAACATCCTCACCTAACACAGTGTTCACATAAGCAGTGAAACTCCCATCACTTGGGTGCAGAAACCGGTGGCGGATCTGATCCAACCAAGGTCCTTTATCAGTCTTTGGTATTGCTTCAACCATCGCACCCGGAGCATCGGGATCCAAAACATTCATCAATGAGAACCCTACTGCAAAAAGGAAGAAATGAAGCAATACAAAAATAATACAACCAAAGGAAAAACAAAAGGGAGAGATAGAACAAACGTACACTTGCCACTATGACCATAAACTGGGACACCGAGGGGATTTTTAGGAACCCACTTCAAACTCATCCCGGCACCAACCAACGCCATCTCCTCAAGCTGAATAATCGGAGTAGCCTTCCGGGTCAACCTCTTATACCACTCCTGATTAGCAAAGTCTGCAACCACATCAACCTTCGGGATACCCTCACCCACAGATCTGTAATGCATATCCACGGGAACAACCCCCCGGCGAATAAAGAAAAACTTCTGCTTCCAGTCATGTATACCCTTCAATGGCACAGAACAAACTGGCGTCACACCGGTACGGGCACTGAAGGAGTAAAACCCATTTGTATATGTAACAGTGTAGAAAACGTTGAACATCTCGAACGTCGGATCTAACCGGTTGGCCATACAAACGAACTCAAAATGGGTGATACGGGGAAGCCCGATGGCATTTATTTGAGAAATGTGGAGACCATAGCCCCTCAAAACGTCAGCAGTAAACCGAGTCATCGGGAGTCTAAAGCTACCTTCCCGGAAGAAAGCAGCGTACAGGGTCATGTACCCAGGAGGGGCATCCATGGCAGTGGAACCTGCAATAGGATATTGAGCACCCCAACCAGGGAGAAAGCCCATCTCCCTCACTAGATTCTGAAATTCCTCCTCTTTCCAACCAATAACCGCCTGATCTGGGCCAGGAGGAGTTCTACCCTTGTTTCTCTTTTTCTTCAAAGAAGGATTTGACGTAGACATCGTGAAAAAAGGAACAAGAACACAGATGAACTCCGGGGAATAAAAAGAAAACGAAGGAAGTTGAGAGAAATCCGGGATTCAAATTTTGAAAAGTGGAGTTTGGAGGAGATCGCCTTGGAATTTATACCCATCGCATTTAATGCGATGGACAGCGAACCGCCAGGGGTACAGGAAAAGACCCAATCAAGGCGAGACACGTCAGAGGAGAGAGAAAACGCCATCATCTTTTTTCGGAAAAGTATGCAACAACCGCCTGCTACTATGACGTAAAGTAACTGACGTGACTGAAAAGGCGCCTGTTCAACTGACACCAGGCTGTCACGTCAGTCACTCCTCCCGAAGACAATAAAGCTTCTTCCTGAAGACAACAGTCATAAAGCGCCAAACCCATGCGGCATGCGTCATGCGTCCATTCGGCTCACTTCCGCAAGAACGCAAAACCCATGCGTCATGCATCATGCATCCATTTGGCTCACTTCCACAAGGAGCCAAAACCCATGCGCCATGCGTCATGCGTCCATTTGGCTAGCTTCCGCAAAGAGTCAAAACCCATGCGTCATGCGTCCATTTGGCTCACTTCTGCAAGGAGCCAAAACCCATGCGCCATGCGTCATGCGTCCATTTGGCCCACTCCCGCAAGGAGTCAAAAACCAAGCACTACCTTCATAAGTCCAGAATCCCTCCTAGACGATCAACTCACCTAGAAGGCACACTGGACTGGGGGGACTTGAAGAGGTATGGTCCCAATTCCTTGCCAACATGGCAAGGACCATACCACTTTCTCCATCCTACATGGCGTTGACATCAGCCGCACCATCCAGAAGCTTCCAGAAGCTTCTGGAAAATATCCAGGTGACACCAAAGATACTCCACGCGACATAAAGGACAACACGTGTCACCAATCATCAAGCGCCAAGTAAGACCTGCAACAGGTCAGGGAGCAGCCAGACATATTCAGTACGATGTTTCCACATTCGACAAGTAAAGACGCGCCACGTGTACCACTACACTGACCGCAGCAGAGGAGACCAAGGGGATATTCCCCTTGGTCAGACAGCTGGCGCACGTCTACAGCTGGCATCGTTGCTCCTCCCTCTTTCACCATCCGGCTATAAATAGGACCCTTCACCATCCAGGTTGATCTTCTTGCTCTCACCATTCTCACACTTAACACACACTGATTATTCTTCCTCGGAACAGTACTTATTCTCACGCCGGAGCCTGGTTAAGAGGGAAACCCCCATATTCCCCTCTTAACGAGACTGACGGTTTGCTGTTTTGCAGGAGACGGTCATCTTACGAGTAGGAAGAGAGATTGAACCCACAGAAGAAGTAACCCCGCTGATTAACCAGTGTTAACCAGTGTTTCATCAACTAATATAAAATATAAAAAAGTGATGATGAGAGTAATAAATACTAATAAACAAAGGAACCCTTTACCAAAAAAATAATAATAATAATAATAATAAACAAAGGAAAAGACCGGTGGGAGTAATGTGTTATACGGGCAAAGACTTTGAATAGGAAGGAAAGCGACGGTCAACTCAACAGGCCAACCATCCATTTAAATTCTTCCGATATTCTCTTTGAAAAATGCCCCTTCTGTTTCCTCAAATTACCAAGATGCCAATATCTAAGTATTTCTGCCAAAAATCATTCACATTAATGTTGTCTTATAGATGTATCATTTTAAATGAATCGGGCAAAATTTATTTTTTTAAACATCATGATGTTTTTATCAAAGCTAATTTAGATATAAACAAATACCGGTGGAATTTACCCGCGTGATGCGACAGAAATTCAGATTTAGTTGGTATAGATTTGGTTCGGTTCATTACATCTGGTATAACAATCAAATCAGAAAAAAAAAGTCGTGGAATTCAGTTTCTGTATTGGACTTCAGGTTTTGTTATTGTAAAACTTGCATCTTTGCTCTATTTTTAATTAAAAAAATAAAATCTGTTTTTGAAAACTTGATCATTATTCTTTAAATGTTTCAAATCCTCAACTCTCCTCCCAGTGGACAGGGTGTGACATTGTATTTGCTTTCTTTTGCCTGGTTTTTTTTTTCTTTTGAAAGGTTCTTTTGCCTGGTTTGTGAGTTTTCTTTTATTATAATGATTTTGTAGTTTGTGAAGAGAAAAAAAATACTCTCTCCGTCCCATTAAATGTGTCTTATTTTGAATTTTCAAAGTCTTTATTTATAAACTTTGACTTTAATTTTATATTTTTTGTGTTACGTAAAATTTGATGAAATTAACCCGATAAAAACACTTGTAAAACACACTCAAATCATATAACTTTCATCAAGTATTATCTAACACAAACAAAATTATTTAAGGTCAATGTTTATAAATAAAGACTTTGAAAATTCAAAATATGACACTCTTATTGGAACGGAGGTAGTAATTAATAGTTTTTTCTTTAAACGGCTAATACACACCTTCACCTATACTCAAAATCCATACCTCGTCTAGGTTTAAAAGCAGGTCTTCTTCAAAGAGGTTCCGCGTCTTACCACTAGGCTACAACTAAAGGTGCTAAACAGGTCGTGTTTGCGGGTTGTCGGGTTCAACCCGATGCGAACCTGACCCTGACCCGAACCCGAAAATCGTATCATACATATGAAGCCGAACACGACCGAAAATTTCGTATGTTGACCCGAACACGACCCTTTCAACCCGAATTTATGTATTTATTTATTTGTTTTTCTGAAATAAATAAATAACAACTTTAAGTGACTACAAAAAGCCTATCTTACTTTTTATTTTTTTCTCATAAATGGTATCAAACTAAAAACATATAAAAAATCAAGAGTTTAATTGATTTTCAAATATAATAACATTATATTCGTCGTCCTACATATTTGGATGGATGTTTGGGTAGCTTAAAAATAGTTTTAATATTTACATTTGTTAAAACAAATTAACTGAATTAATTATATTTATGTCTTTCTACAACTAAGCAACACTAGTTGTAAGGCCTTGGGGTGTTAAATGTGACATGTTAACGAGTCTTGCATATCATTCTCTTGTATTAAAGGATTCCTTATTAACATGTTAATTGAATTAATTTTCTTTCCCTTTTTAAACTAAAAGCCACTAAAAAAAATCAAGTTAGGTGGGGTTAATGGGAGTAGACCATTTCGTTAAGGTGAAGTGAAATGAGGAAAAACGGATGATGTGGCAGTTAGATGGAGTTAAATAGTGTTAAAGTATACCCTAATGCCTAATACAGTATTCAGTACTGATCTCTTTAACTTACGATATTTTAGCAAAATATTCTATGGTTAATTGTAAGTAAAACTAAAAACTTTCTTTCTATCATATGATTGTTTTAAGGCCATCCGTAATGGTTAATGTCATCTAATGGACATTTTTCGCCACATCAACAACATAATGCCTCTTAAAAAATGTGTAATGGTTAACATTCCTTAATGCCCTCATTTTATCATTACTTTCCAATTATTTTTTTCTGATTATACATTATACTAGAAATGTTCCTAAATTTTTATGCCCCTATAAAGCCTATAGAATGATATTGATAGCATTATAAAGTCATTTCACGCCCCTATATAATGCCCATTAGTTATGTTGTAATACAAAAAAGATTTAATTTTATATAATGCAATAAGAATGGAAGTGGAAGGCCCCACAGGATGCAAAACAAAACAATGTGATTGGCTGGTGCGACGTGTATTTTTTTTTTTTTTTTTTTGAACGGCCAAAAAATGACAAAACGGTGCGACGTGTATTAATTGACTGTCTCAGGTTAACGCGAACCAAAAGTCAATTCTAAGTCAATTTTCCTTCCATCTTCCTTAAAATTTCCATTAACCTTTTGAACAATTGTTTCTGGATTAGACTATGGGGTATGGGGTTTGGGTTGGGGCGTGGGTTGGGGCATGGCTCAAGGGGCGAGAGTTTGAAGCCGGGTGTGGGTCGAGTCTAGCAAGATGACATGGCGGGCTCTCAGTGGCCAAACCAAACTAGTCGTTGGCCAACGGCTATGTTAAAAAATATATATATATTTTTTCACTATAAATATCACACTTTAATTCCTATTTTTACCACATTCAACCACAATAATCATCTTCAATTTCTATAATCATCTCTATTCTCATTCTAAAAAACGAAAAATGCATCCTCATAATCGTGGTTATGACCCGAACAACCCGTTTGCATTCCAAGAAAATAATCCTAACCCACCACCCAATCGTCCAATGTCTCGTCCATTTTTAATACACTCCCTTATGCCCGGTATGGCTAGTTATGCATCGTATATCGGGGGTCGTGTGTTTACTAACTTCTCACACACCGACGATTCGATACCTAGCCCGTTTACACAAACGGCCATCAACCTTTCACCAACCTCCATCAACCTTTCCCAAATCGAAACCGTCCCCAAAACTCAACCACCCAACGATGGTCCTTCCGCCTCCAAACCATCAAAAAGAGAAGTCATAAGAAAAAAACCGAGGCGGAGAAAACACTTGAAACCGCCAAACGAAAACAACAAAAATGGGTCGTCAATGAAGAACTTGCATTGGCGAGGGCTTGGCTTCAACAATCTCAACATCCAACTTTAGGTATTTTTAAATATTTTGTAGCCCCTATTTTAATATTTATGGTTATTTTTTATATAACTTTGTAATATATTAAATTTTGTTTTTATTAAAATAGGAAATTCTCAACATCGAAGCCATTTGTGGGAAGCGGTTAGTAAAGCATTCCATGAAGAACTGGGGAGGGAGACTTATCGTGAAAACGATAGCTTATCCTCGAAGTGGAGCGAGATAAGCGGCAAACTTACAAAATTTAGTGGTTATTTAAATAAAGCAAAGCAAAACCCAAAAAGTGGTAAAACGGAAGCCGACTGTGTGACAAATGCATTGGTTGCATTCAAAACAAATGTGGGGAGCGACTTCCTTTTCATGCATTGTTGGGAGATTTGTAAGTACCATCCAAAGTGGGCGAATATCCCTAGTGGTAGCGAAACGAACACGTCTTCCAAAAGGTCAAGGGCCTCGTCCCAAGCCCAATCTGATGCACGAGATCAAGAGTTTGAGAACCTTTTGGATGATTGTAGGTCCCCTAATCGTATGGATCTTTCACAGAATTGTCTTTCCAATCAAGAGTGCGGAATCCTCTTGATCAGAATATCACAGAAACAAGTAGAAGATAGACTTTCACAATCAAACGGGTCTTCTATTGATTATCCAACTTGCAGTTTACAATCAATCCAAGACCTCACAACCTCACAGCCTCTCTCTGTGATCTTGTCTACAAACCCTAAATTCGTTTTCCTCTCTCTCTCTAGACTTTCTCTCTCTAAAATTCTCTAACCTCTTTTAACCCTAATCACAAAACATGTTTATATACCACATGTCTGTGAACTGGGCTTCCTACTGGGCTAGGCCATTTTCCAAGCCCATTACAATAATAAACTCACTAACCAATAAGCTAAGCCCAATACAAAATATCCAAAGACTAAATAATCAAACTATTAAGCTGTTGTCACCGAATATGCACCAACAGACTCCCCCTTGACAATAGCTTCATAGTGTAACTTTGTCTTCAAACATCTTGTGTTCTTTTGGTCTTTGGATAGCGTCAGCTACACAGCTTCTGACATCAACAGACTCCCCCTTAGCTGATGCTTCCAATCTCCAAAACTTTCATTCATTGTAGATCAGTTAGCTAGCAATCCTTGGTTAAGCAAGTAAGCTTCAACTCTTCCATATATCTCTTTCTCTTTCTGCAATGTAGTAGAAGGATCCTACCATGCAACTTCACAAATCTTTACTTCACTCTCAATCTGCACTTTACTTGTATTCTGCACTTCATTTTGATAACTGCATCAATCTGTTTAGCAACACAAGCTAGTATCTCGAAAAACCATTAGTCTTTTCACAATTAAAGATAAACCAATATTTTATCTTATCATGCAAAAACAACAACTTGTCAATTCAAAATGGAAGTCTTTTTAAAAAAGAAATCTTTTTGGTATTTTTGATATTTTAAGAAAAGCAGTAAACTATTTACAAAAGCAATAAACACTCTATTTTTGTGAGAATCACCGGTAAGAAGATCATATCAACAAAATCAAACTATTTCACACTATTAGATAATTCTTTATTTAATTTTTCGTGAAAAGCAGTCCAAGACGATTACCAGTATGTTTGTCCTCTTTCACAAAATGCATGAACATTTCAAGTACCATTACCATATGATATGTTAAGGTAATTTTATTACTGATATACTAGTGTGTCCCACTTCAGGATATACCCCCACGATCAAGGTATGCACAAAGATTCATCGTAGTAGGTGAGTATACTGAATTCATCCGTTTTATTTTTCAACGATAGATAAATGGTGAACAGGTCAGTACTTCCGTACAGCAGAGAGACCAAAATATCTTATCGAGGGCTAAGACAGATACCATTTTTGGTATGATTTGTGCTTTTTGCACTTTTTGAATGACTCTCTTTGAGAGCTTCTTCATTTTCAAGGTTTTGGCATTTTTAGCTCTTTTAAGATATCCTGGGTGTGTCTAGGTCAGCATATATCTGGATGCAGCAGAAGGACACCCCTGATATCCCCAGATGAAATAACAGTATAAAGACCCAAAACTTCAGATTTTGGCAATCTATCAACGCAAGATTTAAGGTCATTAAACCATACACCACTGATGTGTTCCCCACTCATACACAGTTCATTTAAGTTTATATCACATTGGTAAGTTGATTATTTCATGCTTTTTGCCTACTGGTACATCATATAATGAAGCTGCTATCACACTTAATCAATTAATTTCATTTTCAGTGTGACAGTCTAACTTGCCAATGTACTATCATTTCTTCTTTTTCACACAGTGATAACTCATTTTTGTTTTTCTATTTTTTTTATGTTTTTGATTTTTCAAATTTTTTTTTTATTTTTGATTTTTAAGAATAACTTACTCCCCCTAAACACACGCACTAACTAAACTCTTTTTGGCTTAGGGAAATTTCTCCCCCTAAATTTATGTTTTTATGGAGCAAGTTTCAAAAACAGAAATTTAAACACAAACAGACTCCCACTTCAATCTGACAATAAGTTTTTCACTTTTGAAGTTTTTAGAAAAATCATAACCATCACCAAAGTAAATAGTTCGTTACCCATGTTAACCTACTATTCACCTCAGACACTTTACAGGAACAACCACTGTCGAACACATCAACAGTCCTTCTTGGTCATCCTGCACACACTCAACAACTTAGTTAGACTTAACAACCCAAACCTGACCGGTTTTGGGTCGACCATGTAAATCCACATAAGATGCTTCTAACCAATATCCATCACACCTTACTGGTGTCTTGGATGTTGTACTCGTTGTTGAACAAGATTTATAACTTCCACTAGGTCTTTGATCACGAGAGTTCCAATAAACTCTCGAATTTTCTGACCTTTGAAAATTATTATCTTGATACCTTCTTCTGCCATAATTATACCACGAATTTTGAAAAAACTTTGGATGTTGTTGAACATCTGAGTTATTAAAACCCCTATGTTCGTTTTTTCTTTGAAAATTTCGATTACCAAAAGTATGGTGTCGATTTTGATATCCAAAATTTCTATTTTGTCTTTGAAACTGATTTGATTTACCATTAAAATGACTAAAATGTGTAGAATTGCTTCTTGGTCTATCAAATCGTCTTGATGTTGAAGTCTTAGATTGAAAACTTGGTTGATTACGTTGACAATGTGGTTGCACATTATTATTTAAACCAACCCTATTCCCATTCTTAACTTCATCAACTTTTTGCTTATTTTTCTTCAAAGGACAACAACTCGCCACGTGCCCTTTGTTGTGGCATCTAAAACAAGATTTTGTCTTGTAATTTCTCTTTTTCTTAAATCTCTTTTTAAATGTTTTCTTCTTTTCTTCTTCAGTATCCTCATCCGATTTATAAGGTGTACTGTCAGACCCAACAGATTCTTTCAAAGAAACTGGACTACTTGGCAAGTCCACAGCTATCGGATCCACTACAGCTGGTGTAGTAGGCACAAAATCAATTAATTCATTTTCATCGGGTAAAAAAGAGTAGTCTTGATTTTTAGAAGATGAGGCTTTACTAAACCCCAAACCCTTTTTATCATTACTCTTTTTCATACTTGCTTGAATTTGAGTCCTAACTAATGAAGAATTTCCAAATTTGTCAAACTTTCCTTTAAGTTCAACAATTTGGTCTTGTGCAATTGCCAATTCCTTGCACTTTTCAGAAAATTCATTAGTTTTATCCTTTACAGTCTCACGAGCCAAATCAATGATCTGTAACAGTTCATTGACTTTGCTTGTTAAACTGCTGATTTCTTGTTCATTTGATTTGAGTTTTGTTAAACAATCTGACTCTCGTTTAATCAAAAGAACATTTGACTCTTTCAACTTTTCTAACTCAGCTAACTGAATTTTGTTTTGTTCCGATAATCTGTTAACTTTACCCTGTAGTTCAGTGCAATTAAGACATGTATGACTTACAGGTTCTGATGTTACCTTCACCTCTGTTGTAAGTTCATTCACACCATTCATGCACTTTGAAACTTCTGCATCTACCTTTTCAGCAGTTTCCTTATCAGCTTCCTTTTTCAAATCATTCTCTTCATCTGCTTTCTTTTTCTCTTCAACCCCAGCAGCTACTTCTCTTATCTTTACAGCTGCAAACTCAGCCACCAATACTTGATCACAAGTATTCACTTTTGATTGAATCTGATAACGTTTTTCCAGGGCTTCCCACAGCTCTTGAGAAGTTCCATACTTCTTAAGGGTATGTTTAACGCCCTCAGGCAAGGACTTCTTTATTGCTGCTAAAGCTTTCTTCTCAGCATCAACCACTCGTTTCTCAGATTCATTCATTTTATCATAAGACATCACTATAACTCTTCCATCAACCCGACGTGTGGGAGCAAAGTACCCATCGATCATACAGCTCCACATTTTAGTATCTTCACTCTTCATAAACGACTCAAACTTTTCTTTCCAGTCAGCATATTCTTTGATGTTTGTAAGCTTTGGCCAATGTTTAACAGTCTCACTAACATTGTCCATTTTAACCATCTTTAAACACGTTTTACCGTAACCGTACAGATAAAATCGTACAATATTTTTCCGAAAACTGTTTTTACCAAAGTATACCGTTAGAATCGTCTCGAAAAAACGAATCCAATGATATATAATGTCGAAAACCAAATTCGGAATTTTCCAGAGTCTTTTTTTTTTTTTTTACCCTAAAAATCCAAAGAATTCAACGGTCCAATCGGTTCTGTCTAACGAGCTACGGATCAATTTCTATTCGCAAAACAGTCAAATTTTATCGACGCTTGCCAACTGAAATTCCACCACTTTAAGTATGCTAGTTTTAAGTCCTCAGTTAAATTCGCTGGTTACTGATTAAATTCGCTGGGTCAATAGTTAAATTCGCTGGGTCTGTTTGCTGAACAAATTCGCTGGTTACTTGTTCAATTTCGCTGGTTATCAGTTCGCTGGTCAATTTCACGATTACGACGACCTGTAAAGTTGCCGAAAACCGTAATAATTTCGCTGTGGATAATTACACGGTTACCAAAGTCGTCTTTGGATTTAAGATCGCCGGGTCAAACAATTTCGCTGGTCACCGAGATATCAACCCTCAAATTCGCTGAACAATCTGCAAATTTGTTAAAATCGCCCAGTAACTTTGGAAACTCAATCTGTTCAAATTCTTGATGATTTTCTAGATTCTGCTAACACAAATCTGCAAAATCAGAAAACCTAATCAGCACAGTAATTTCGAAAATTATGAAGAACAGATGGAAAACCACGAAGAACACGAAGAACAGTCTTCGAATCTTCAAGTCTTTCAGCCAGAATTCTTCAAAATTATCAACCAGAACTTTCTCCAACACCTGCAAAACAGCAAACAAACAAAGCAGAAGATCAAAACAGCCAACAAAAATCGAAAATCAGTATCAAACACACAAAAATTTCGAAAATTTCAAAACCCTAATTTTTCAGGTTTTCAAATATTTCGAAAATTCTTCCTGTTTCTCCAAGAACAATTCTGAACCGAGCCTTCAAGAGCCTAATGCTCTGATACCAATTGTAGGTCCCCTAATCATATGGATCTTTCACAGAATTGTCTTTCCAATCAAGAGTGCGGAATCCTCTTGATCAGAATATCATAGAAACAAGTAGAAGATAGACTTTCACAATCAAACGGGTCTTCTATTGATTATCCAACTTGCAGTTTACAATCAATTCAAGACCTCACAACCTCACAGCCTCTCTCTGTGATCTTGTCTACAAACCCTAATGTCGTTTTCCTCTCTCTCTCTAGACTTTCTCTCTCTAAAATTCTCTAACCTCTTAAAACCCTAATCACAAAACATGTTTATATACCACATGTCTGTGAACTGGGCTTCCTACTGGGCTAGGCCATTTTCCAAGCCCATTACAATAATAAACTCACTAACCAATAAGCTAAGCCCAATACAAAATATCCAAAGACTAAATAATCAAACTATTAAGGTGTTGTCACCGAATATGCACCAACAATGATTCGCCAAACCGGCCTGAATATGGAAGAGATGCCGCAAAAAGGCGCGCTCAAAAATCAAGATCGGATACGGCATCGCCTTCAGTTGGGAGTTCGGGCTCGCGTAGGGGAATATACAGCGATCAGTTAGATGACATTGCATGCAAGCTAGATACATTCAATGTAGTCTAACAACAAAGGGCCGAAGTTCGAAAAAGCAAAGAAGCTAGAGATGCCCTGAAACAAAAACGAGATGATTTGAAATTTCTATCCCGGCCCATTGATCACCTAGAGGGTGAAGAGTTGGAACTCATCTTTTTATGTAATTTTCTTTATTTAAAAATATTAAAAAAATTAAATTTGTTGTTTTAAAAAATATTCAAATAGCGGTTTGGGCTGGCCACGCCCCAAACCACCGCCCCACCATACCAACCCCAATGTGGGTCAGCCCAGCGAAGCCCCCCAAAGCCACGTGTCAACCCATGCCCCAAACCCCCGCCCCACCATACCCCACAGTCTTAGAAGTGTGTGTCCGATTAGTTAAATCGGAATTCTACGGTGTCGTCGACTAAGATACGAACTAGCGAAACATTGAAACGGGCAACAATAAATCATCTTATATTGAGTATCATGACTCATGAGAAAAGATGTTACAGAGTTTTACGTCCCTGTGGTTTGCCTATCTTTGTCATTTCATGTCAAATTTTAAAATTGTATCATTTTCCTCCTTGAAATTCTTGAAACGTGTAATTTCAGTTAAAAAAACTAACACAGTTAAAAAACTTAGTTAACTAAGTTAGCTCATGAATGACGCTTAAACCCTAGGGACGTATATGACATACAACTCCTATATTTTTTATAATTTATTTTTTAAACTTATTATTATTATTATTATTATTATTATTATTATTATTATTATACACACATAGTTAAGAATGATCATTTGGTACTGGGTATCGGTATCGAATTTTCTGTACCGAATAATTTCCAGTACTGATTCGGTACCCGCTTTTTGGCGTTTTCAATACCAGTACTTTTGGTTCAGTACCATAACTGTATTTTATCAAATTTTACTTTCAAATACCGGTACCATACTGTAACACCCCAAAAATATAAAACTTTATATTTTATTATAAAGTATTAATCAAACAAGAACCGACTAACTAGGAGCTCATAACCTCGTTAGCTACAAGTCTAGAAGTAACTTATAATAAGGTTAAACACTTAAAATTTATAGTTAAATGATAAGTGAGGGACCAAACTAGTCAAAAACTGAAAGTTAAATGCTGAAATAGTAAACAAAACACACCAACCACACACTTGTGGGTGTGTATCGATCGAACAGGAGGAGGGACGGCCAGGAGCTTTCTCCAAACCCTAGTTTCACACAAAAATTCACAAATTGAAGCCCCTAATCTGTTTTAAATCAAGTCTCGAACATAAATTAGTGATCACCTCCTAGTAGGGATCAAAAGGTATGTAAAATTATGGTATTTTGTTTCATCTTGAATTCTAGGTTAAATGTGAAAAACGAAAATTTAGCTTGATTACTTGATGCATGGATGAAATTAGAAGTGATATGAGGTTTAGCAACAAACCCTAGATGATTTCTTGACAAATCTTGCATGACACTTGTAAGGTTTTGTAATCACCATTGTAGGTGATTGAGGAGCTTGAAGAAACTTGATAAATACTAGAATTATAGCTCTTGTTCTAGCACCATTTGAATTTAAGAAGTAATTTCAGAAAAATATTGATGTTAAGACATGAGTAGAATTGGCTAATTGAAGTGAAATTAGATGATAATTACGAGTCATGAACTTGGTAATGTTTATGTGAAAATCAGACCCGCTGGGTGTTTGTTGAAATGCCTAAGTGGGGATTTAAATGTTAAAAATAGAATAAAAACGCAGATTTGATTATTGTTTATAATGATGCGTTAATAAACATGAAAAGAGTTCTAAACCAATTTTTGTTGGACTCTGTATGCCCAAGACACATATTAAATTGATGTGGCTAGTACGTTATGATCCAAGTCGAGTCATACCCAAATACAAGCTAGACAAACACTTATATTATTTATTTGTGATATGATCAAACAAATGAATATTAACACTTAAAGTATTTAGAAATTGGTTTTCTAAATAATTGCACTTGACAAACTAATAAATTATATGAATAATTTATTTTGAGAGAATATTTTATTTTGTTATTTAATGTGTTAAATAACTTAATGAAAGTTGTATAAAGTCTTGTGAACATATGATGTTATATTTTATAAAAGTTATAAAATACAAGACTTATATTATTTAAAAGATTTTTTTTTAAATAAAGCAAGGCCGCCACCCCCCCCCATGGTGTTCTTCCCTAAAATTTTAGTCCAATAGAAATGCATGCAAATGCATGTGCTAGAGAAGATTTGATTGGGTGGTCTAACCAAGACCATTTTGGTCCAATCACACTACATGCATGTCTTACAAGTTAGATGGGTTGTGATTGGGTGATCTTCCCAAGCAATTTTGTCCAATAACATTTCATGCACTTGCATGTGTAAGTTGGCACATGATTGGTCAAGGTGGGTGGCAATTCTCTCTCATGGTTCTATAAATACCAAGATGTCAAATGCAAGAACTTGCAAGACTTATGAACTTGAAAGAAAACTAGAGAATTTCTTCCCTAAATTTCGGCCAACAAGTGTTGGGTTCAAGAGTTTTTCAAGTTTGTAATTCAAGTGCCAAGAACTCTCATATTCCCTAGTGGAATTTTCGGCCAAGGGTTGGCTTCAAGAAGGAAGTTTTAGTGAGTTCACAAGTGTTCAAATCCTAGCTAAAACATAAGGTGTTTGTTGAAAGGCTTGGGGTATACAAGCTTGAGGTCTTCTACACTTGAAGGCAACCGTTCAAGAATCATCATCTTCTTCATATCCATTACTCCTTGGAAGGTAGTATTCTAAACACTCTATGGTTGTGTTTTATTTTGATAGCATGCATGTTCGTATATGGATCCGAGATTGGGTTTTACATACAAAATGGTTTTATATCTTGTAAGTAACATGTTTTAAATAATAAATTTCCGCTACGTTTTTTATTTTATATGGATAAAATACTTTGATAAACATGTGAAAAACCCAACAGTGGTATCAGAGCCGCTTATATGAATGCATGCTTCATAGGATATGAAATTTTCGGGTTTCGGGTTTGGTTAAAACCCTATGGTCGAAATTTTATATATGGTTATCCTTTTGTTTTTCAAGATTATTTTAATACATGCATAAAAGTATCTTGAAAAATTATGCCATTTGGATGATTTGTTTGTTTGGACAAAAACCCACTTTTTCGTTTTTTTCATTCTTGACCGAAAAGTAGGTTGTAAAAAGGAAACCATTTTTGCTTCTTGAATTTTATATATATGGATATAGGGCGGGGTTCCTCTACAAAGTGTGTTTTTCCTACAAAGTGTAGGAAGTGATCTTGATCATTGGATGAGTGTGTTTGATGGTTGAGATCATTTTGGTGGCATTTTAGTAATATATGGTTCTTGAAAATAGGCTAATTTAATTGATTGGGGGTAAGTGTGTCATTTAAGTTGTTTTAAATAAGGAAATAACTGTCAATCATAAACCACCTCCATAATTGTCACGATTTTCTTTCTCTCCTTCCCTCTCTCTAATCCCTCACATCCGAAAACACCAAATCATACCAAAAATAACGATAAATAAGATCTAGATGTGTTTATAGTACTGTGTTTTATTGATAAAACACAAAGTGACGAACTAGTAATTGACTGCTAAAACACAACGTCGAGAATTTGTTTACGATAAAACACAATGTGATAAACCAGTAACAATTACTGACTTCTAAAACACAACGTGACGAATCAGTTACTGGCTGCTAAAACACAACGTTACGAATCAGTTACCGGATGCTAAAACACAACGTAGATGTTTTCATAGAAGTGTGTTTTAGTGATAAAACACAATGTGACGAACTAGATGAAATACGAATTGAATGTGAATATGTTGTAGCGATTGTATTATAATCATTGATTCGCATTTGATATCAAAGAGATATATAGTTTCCTTAAAACTCTCATTAGTTAGTTTAGGATATAATAAATTCCATAATTAGAATAATTATCAAATTACTATCATGCCCTTTTGATAAAAATATCTAATTGCCACATGTCACAAGGATATAGCTTCCTACACTTTGTAGTAAAAGTTGGCTTTGTAGCCAACTCCTACCCTATGGATATATATATATATATATATATTTTGGTATTCATAACCTAGCCATGACCTTGTGTGAATATGTTGAATATTTGTGTTTGTGATTTATATTTGATTATTTCAATGGGTTGTAATAATTAATTATCTTTGTTCTTCCATTTGTGAAATATGTAATTTATTTATTTTCATTTGGTATGTAAGTAAATAGATTAGGTGCATTTTATTTTTACTAGAAAAATGTATTAGGATATTTTTTGTAAAAGAAGATGCACACAAAACGCGATTTTGGTTTTGGCTAATTTCGGGCCAAAAGGACTTCATAGTTCTTAACGGGATTTTAGCCCGATAACCAAAACACATTTTGAAGTCCAAAGGAATTTGGACCTGAATATAAAAGACATTTGGAAGCCCAAAGAATGTGAAGAAAACACAACACAAGATGGAGACTTGAAGCATTCGGATGCGGGATCAAGTGGGAGTTCAACGACACATTATTTGTGTCAATATTCACCCTTTAGGAAGGACCTTTTGGCACACTTGTTTCGGCTAACAAGTGTGGTCAAAATAGTTGGCTATGGTTATGCACCTATTGATATGTGTGTTGTGCTTGTGTGGTTGTTTATTTATGTTGTTTGGATGATATGTTGATATGCATGCTTAACAAACTAATAATCAAC
Organism: Helianthus tuberosus; assembly: GCA_030545235.1. Classification (NCBI taxonomy): domain Eukaryota; kingdom Viridiplantae; phylum Streptophyta; class Magnoliopsida; order Asterales; family Asteraceae; genus Helianthus; species Helianthus tuberosus. Next base: position 40,934,540 of record CM060433.1, on the reverse strand, counting down.
AACAAGCTTAAAATTGGTTCTTTAAAAGATCATTAAAAATCGTTAATAAAAGGTTTTATTAAAAATTAATGATTTTACAAAATGGGTTTTATTAAAAGAACCTTGAAAATTTGTTTTACAAAAGTACCAAGGATTTGAATGCATGCAAATGTATGGTATATAAAGTTTTCTAAACTAGAATTTTGAAAACTCAAAATCCCTTTTATAAAACAAGTCAAACACCATCCTTTTATACAACACTCGAATCACTTGGGAACTCTTTTGTGGGATAAAGGTCACCTAACCATATTTGAGGGAACTTGAATATTCGAGGTGGGTTTACCATGTTTGTGGGATAAAGGTCACCTAACCACTTATGTGTATAAACTCACACGTGTGTGTAAGTTGGACGACTTGATTTGGAAACCATGAACTTAGGGTCACCGAAGCATGGGGAACAAAGGTGTTGATGGGATTAAACATGCCAACTAAACATAAAGATGTTTAACCGATCCCATATGGCTAGAAGTTGCAAAGAGTTGCAATTGTCAAACGTTGACTACCTTGTTAATTTAAATAGAGGGATAAAGGTCACCTAACCAATATTTAAATGTAACGTTGGATTCTATATTTTAATTATTAATTGTCTATGAGACATAAAAGGGTATTAATAATTAAAATATAATAATACTGAAAATACTAAAATTTGAACCTTGTTAAATTTTGTAGATGGCCGCTAACAATATTACCCAAACCGTCCGTAACCTATCATTGAAAACGATCCTAATCCCGATGTACCTCTTATAGAAGATAAGGATGCCTATAACGATTGGATTAAGTATATTGAGGATACTACGCAAGCCTCATGCCTCATGTTAGGAATTATGATTCCCGATATTCAAAAGGATTTTGAACATCATGAGCATGCGACATGATTAACCAATTGTAGGAAATGTTCCTAAGGGTTGAACGCTTCGAAACGGTTCGAGCACTTCATGCATGTTGAATGGAGGAAAACCAATCGGTCTCATCTTATGTCTTTAAGATGAAAAGCCACATTGATCACCTAGAAATGCTCAATATGGATAAAAGGGTTTTATCCATTCTAACGATCAATGACGGTGGCAACTAGAAAGGGAATCACCCCATCACCAAAGCAAATGTTGAAAATGAAACGGGTAATTCAAAGGGAAATGATTAGAAAGACTAAAGCGAAACCAAACCAAAAGAGAAGAAGGCAAAGGTTGCCATGAACAATCCATGCTTTGAGTATGGTGAGATAGGGCATTTAATTAGGAATTGTCCAACCTATCTCATAGAGTTGAAAACTAAGAGGAATGTAGGGCAAACCTCAGGTACAATCTTAATGACACATATTGACCTTAATGTTACACATGGGTATTAGATACTGGATGTGGAACTCAAGTTTGCAATTCGTTGCAAAAGGTTCAAAAGAAATAAACATTACAAGAAAGGAGACTATGTTTTGAAACTTCCAACTGATTTGGAAATTGTTTTAAAATGTCTTGAATGCTCCTAGTTTGACTAGGGACATTATTCAAGTTTCCCTTATAAAACAATATGGTTTTGACTTAAAGTTTGCAAACATTGACATTTATATCGATGAATGACATGTTTTACTTTAAACCTATGCCTTCAAATGGTATTTATGAATTGGTTCATAATAATAATACATCATTTGATAGTTCAATGTACCAAGCAATCACCAAGAAACTCAAAATGGTTTTGAGTGAGACTAATCTTTGGCACTGTCGCCTTAGTCATATGAACAGAAGTCACATGTAAACACTTCAAAAAGAATGGTCTTTTGGACACAAATGAAGTTGGTTCATTTGATACATGTGAGTCTAGTTTACAATGTAAAATGACTAAGAAACCCTTTAATAGGAAAGAGCAAAAGATTTATTAGGTATCATACATTCGGATGTATGTGGTCCTTTCAAAGCCAATGACTAGGAATGGTGAAATATACTTCATTACCTTTAACCAACGACTATAGTAGTTATGGTTATGTGTACTAGACACAAAAAGGGAAGTTTTGAAACGTTCAGAATCTTCAAAAGTGAAGTACAAAATCAACTCTTTTAAGGTTCTTCGTTTCGATAGAGGAGGAGTCGAACTCTATTAGATATGGTTCGATCTATGATGGCTAGGAGCGCATTATCTCTATCACTTTGGGGTTACGCTTTGCTCTCCGCGGCCCGTATGGTCCAACCAAGAAAGTGGATAAGACACCTTTTGAAATATGGCATGGAAGGGTTCCATCATTATCATATTTAAAGGTAAGGGGTTGTAAAAGCTTATGTTAAGCCATACACCTCAAATATATTGAAAGTCCGATCCACTAAGTGTATCTTTGTAGGATATCCTAAAAATGATATAGGATATTACTTCTATGATCCAACGGAGCAAAAGTATTTGTTGCTCGAAAGGTTGAGTCCTTGGAAGCTAAGTTCCTTGTAGAAGGAATTAGTAGAACAGTGGAACTTGATAAGGATCGAGAACCACAAGCCGATACACGTTTGGTTGACACTAGCTTTCAACAAGAGGTTGTTGAAAACGATCAAATAGTTGATCAACACACACAAAAACGTTCACAGACCTGGTAGAATTAGTAGTTCACCTGAAAGATATGGATTTTTCATGGATGGATGCTACATGGTAGATTCGGGTGAACCTACCACACACCATGATGCAATGTCAAAATTCGATTGCAACAAATGGCTTGACGCTATGAACGTAGAGATGCAATCCATGTATGACAACCAAGTTTGGGAATTGGTTGTGCCACCTCTTAACTCCAAAGTAGTTGGAAGTAAGTGGGTTTTTAAGAAGAAAACATATATGCATGGTAACTTGGATACTTACAAAGCAAGACTTGTAGCAAAAGGTTTCATTAAAACTCAAAGGGTTGATTATGATGAGACCTTCTCGCCTGTGGCGATGCTAAAGTCAATTAGGATATTATTTGCCATACCTACATAATATGATTATGAGATTTGGAAAATGGATGTCAAAACGGCTTTCCTTAATGGATATCTTGAGGAAGATGTCTATATAGTTAAGCCTGAAGGTTTTGTAGATCCAGAACTTCCTAATAAAGTACGCAAGTTAAGGAAATCAATCTATGGATTGAAACAAGCATCTAGGAGTTGGAATCATTGTTTTGATGAAGAAATTAGGGAATATGGATTCATCAAGAACGACGATGAAGCTTGTGTGTATAAAGGCTAGTGGGAGCATCATCACTTTCTTAGTACTGTATGTCGATGACATTCTACTATTTGGAAATGACATTCCAAACAAGGAAGGTGTAAAAACCTAGCTTGGAAGTTTTTTTTCCATTAAGGATCATGGTGAAGACGCCTATATTTTGGGAATAAAGATCTACAGGGATAGATCAAGGCGCTTGATAGGTTTAAACAAAAGTGCATACATTGACAAAGTCTTGAAAAGGTTCAAGATGAAGAACTCTATGAAAGGTTTGGTACCCTATTCAAAGAGGGGACAATATTGAGTGCGTCTCAATGTCCAAGCTCAAAGGATGAGCAAGAAAGAATGAAAGGAATCCCATATGCGTCAGCTATAGGATTCATTATGTACGTAATGATATGCAGTAGACCAGGCAAGTTATGCACTTTAAGCATGACAAGAAGATACCAGTAAAATCCAAATAACGGTCATTGGATGTCTGTTAGAAAGTATATTGAAATACCTTAGAAGGACTAAGGATATATTTCTAATATATGGATCTGGTGAAAGGAACTCGTTGTAAAGGGTTACAAGGATGCGAGTTTCGGAATTCGTTGTAAATGGTTACATGGATACGAGTTTCCAAACTAATCGAGATGGTTCTCGATCACAATCAGGGTAGCATTGTCCACTACATAATCAGAATACATCGCTGCTTCATTGATTCAGATAATTCATATGAATTTGCCACTTAAATTATTGATCTAGGGATAGTCCATACCATTCAGGTTCCCTAGAGATCTTTGTGATAACGAAGGTGCGATTGCTTAAATCAAGGAACCTCGTGTACATCAAAAGACTAGGCACATTGAGCAGAATTTCAACTACATAAGGAATGAAGTTGAAAAAGGAAAAGATATGTATTCACAAAGTTCACACTGATCAAAATATTGCGGATCCACTCACGAAGCTCCTTGAATGGACAAAGCATGAAAGGGTCATACTTGTGCCTTAGGACTTCGATATTCTAGTGATTGGATTTGATCTATTTTGTATTTGGATATTGGAACAATTGTTAATGTAACTCTTTATGGTATTTTGAGTTATGTTCCATTTTAGCATGTTTAAATCCGTGAATAAGTTAATTATTCTAAATGTCCGTAGTCGATCATAATTGTGGGAAAAAATATGAATGTAAGACTATTATGAACTTGGATTGGTGGATATTCATTTAGAATGAATATAGAGCAAAGTGTTGCTGCCAAAGTTCATAGATATTTGTGGGATACAAATATTGGACTGACTCGCTCTCAAATATTACTGCATGGAATTATTTGTGATTGATCATAAGTAAATTTTGAGTAAAGGAGAATATCATAGTATCCTCTGACCTGAGATACATATTGGGTCTTGATATTCACTAAATATTATACCTTGACTTTTTCTTTGCTGTTAGTAATATGACAGTACATAAGGCTAAGCTCAGGTGTGGTACAAGGTGATTGTGAGAGACGTATGTAGTCAAGATGGGATTTGTTCCTCTTATTCGTTGAGAGTAAGATGTCTAAGGCCTGCTAAAGTTAAATAACAGAGAGTGATCACTCCGTGTCTCTGGATTTGACATGACATCTGTAACGAAAGGATAAATGATAGATTCACCTAAATCATGTTCAAGTAAGGGACTTGAAAGGGATGGTGTTATTGAATGGCAAATATAGTCATACGTATTGGGGGTAGTAAACCGTAGTTAGGCGTCATTTACTACTTGCATCAATCTTCTATGTATCTTGTGCAAGTGGGAGATTGTTGGACTCTGTATGCCCAAGACACATATTAAATTGATGTGGCTAGTACGTTATGATTCAAGTCGAGTCATACCCAAATACAAGCTAGACAAACACTTATATTATTTATTTGTGATATGATCAAACAAATGAATATTAACACTTAAAGTATTTAGAAATTGGTTTTCTAAATAATTGCACTTGACAAACTAATAAATTATATGGATAATTTATTTTGATAGAATATTTTATTTTGTTATTTAATGGGTTAAATAACTTAATGAAAGTTGTATAAAGTCTTGTGAACATATGATGTTATATTTTATAAAAGTTATAAAATACAAGACTTATATTATTTAAAAGATTTTTTTTAAATAAAGCAAGGCCGCCACCCCCCATGGTGTTCTTCCCTAAAATTTTAGTCTAATAGAAATGCATGCAAATGCATGTGCTAGAGAAGATTTGATTGGGTGGTCTAACCAAGACCATTTTGGTCCAATCACACTACATGCATGTCTTACAAGTTAGATGGGTTGTGATTGGGTGATCTTCCCAAGCAATTTTGTCCAATAGCATTTCATGCACTTGCATGTGTAAGTTGGCACATGATTGGTCAAGGTGGGTGGCAATTCTCTCTCATGGTTCGATAAATACCAAGATGTCAAATGCAAGAACTTGCAAGACTTATGAAATTGAAAGAAAACTAGAGAATTTCTTCCCTAAATTTCGGCCAACAAGTGTTGGTTCAAGAGTTTTTCAAGTTTGTAATTCAAGTGCCAAGAACTCTCATATTCCCTAGTGGAATTTTCGGCCAAGGGTTGGCTTCAAGAAGGAAGTTTTAGTGAGTTCACAAGTGTTCAAATCCTAGCTAAAACATAAGGTGTTTGTTGAAAGGCTTGGGGTATACAAGCTTGAGGTCTTCTACACTTGAAGGCAACCGTTCAAGAATCATCATCTTCTTCATATCCATTACTCCTTGGAAGGTAGTATTCTAAACACTCTATGGTTGTGTTTTATTTTGATAGCATGCATTTTCGTATATGGATCCGAGAGTGGATTTTACATACAAAATGGTTTTATATCTTGTAAGTAACATGTTTTAAATAATAAATTTCCGCCGCGTTTTTATTTTATATGGATAAAATACTTTGATAAACATGTGAAAAACCCAACAATTGTAAATTGAACTCTTTAGGCAAAGAGTCCGGATCGTCAAACGGACAAGTCGGAGGGAATACGCGTGGGAAAGGTGTGCTCTAAAGGTACGGAATTTACCGTTTCGTTACATTAAGTTTATTTGTTAGTCTTATGTCGCCACATTGAAACATGGTAAACAAGATAAACCAATATATCACGGAAGTGACTATGTGTCTTAAACAAGTAAAACAGCTCAAAACAAGTTGAGTAGTAAACTTTGAAGTTAGTTACCATCACTTGATGAATGGTTATAAACAAAGCATAAGCCGTGTAGCGGACACGTTAAACTAGTTGAGAAATTTAACCCCTAATACAGGAGTTAAAGTTCGGAATCTTAAGCATGCCAAGTAGTATAAAAAGGCAAGTTCGAAACCTTGGCAACAAGCATGTAGATTATTGCGTAAGCAATCCCTCGAGAGGGTAGCGAAACGTCATAGTTGGTAAAATCTAGATATGAGTAATTAGCCTTAGTCATGTGATAAACGGGTTCGAAATTAAATTACAGTGGCGTAGGAAAAGAATCGGCAAAACTGCAAAAACAAGAAAGAATGTACAGCAGCTACCGTAAGTTACGGTGGCTACCGTAACTTACGGTAGCAAGTAAAAATGTTACGGTGGTTTCCTACTGCCTTACGGCAGACCATTGTTACCTAGTGGCCACCGTAACTTACGGTGGCTACCGTAAGTTACAGTAGCGCCCAGTCATGAATGCTGGATTTTTATATTCTTGGTTACTAGAATTTGTTTTTGAACATAGTTTCGATTATGTTAATTTCCAAGGACTTTAATACTAATGTTTATCCAAATTTTCAGTTTCTAGGTAATACAAGTAAGAGGATGATGATCAAGCAAATGCATCCGAACCGAACACACAAATCAACGCTTCTGCACTTGACCTATTTTGTTTTAAGAATATGTAAACACTAGTAGTTCTGTCTTGAATATTTGATTAGTATGGTTATATCGTGAATATTATGATTAGGTATGGTCTTAAAATCACGAAAGTTTTTGTAATCTCTAAATTTTTGTATTAAGTGCAAGTTTATATCTTTAAACTAGTTATATTAAGCCGGGTCTTACAAGTTGGTATCAGAGCTCAAGGTTGTCAATAAAGTGTTCGGTTCAATCTTGATTAAGCATCCGGTAAGAGTTAATCGTTTAAGTAGATTTAGAAAATATAGAAATAAATCATGAACAAATTATGCATGTAAAGAGTGTGTGAGTTCACTCAAACACAAAAAATGCATGAAACAAGAACGGTTAAATCAAGTTATGAACTTGATTAAATCAAAACAAGTAAATCATGTGTTATAAATGAAATGTTTAACAATTAATGTAAACATTTCATTAAAAAAAAAGATGGCGGATGGAGGTAATGATGATGCGGTGCCAAGAGTCACCGAACAAATGAGAGAAGTGATTGCCGAAGGGGTTGGAAAGGCGATCGAAAATAGTTTGTCTGGCTTTATTGATAAAATTTAAAACACGGTTCTATCGATATTAGACGAGAGAATCAAGAAGTTGGAAGATAGTGATAATCTAGCAAAGGAAAAGCCCGGAGGACGAAAACCTTGTTCATACAAGGAATTCATGGCGTGTAAACCACCAATATATAATGGGGAGGTTGACCCAATAGTGTGTCAACGATGGCTGAGCGATATTGAAGGGGTATTCGAGAGGACCCATTGCGATGAAGATGACTACGTAGCTTATGGTACGGGTCAATTAAGGGGTCAAGCGAAAGATTGGTGGGATAACAAAAAGAGAGAGATTGGTAGTGAAGCGGATAAGGTCATGACATGGGAGGAGTTTAAGACGCCATTTCTTAAACACCATAGCCCCAAGGCGGTCGTTAATAGAATCAAAGAAGAGTTTATGCAACTTAGACACAAGGGCGAGACCATAGACAAGATCACGGCAACGTTTATGGATAAGATGAAGTTTTGAAATGAATTGGTGACTAACGAAGAACAAAAGATATACTACTACTATAACATGTTGAGCGCCGAGTATAGGGAGTTTATGACTCCTTCGAAATACGAGACCCTTACCGAAATCATAAATGTTGCTCGGGAACGGGAGATTGAACTGAAAAAGCAGGTTGAACGGGGTGAACGAAGGGCACATGATGTTAATCCAAGCCCCACCAAGAAAGCACGAACAAATGAAATGGTGAAGAAATCGGATGCAAAAGGCGGGTCGCCAAGTTGCAAAATTTGCGGGAAAGGCCATAAGGGCGAATGTCGCTTCAAGGATAAACCTTGTCCCATATGTCGGAAGACGGGACACATGGCTATATTATGCCCGGAGAAAGGGACGGTTTGCTACAATTGTTATCGACCGGGTCACAAGAAGTCAGAATGCCCAGAACTGGTTGGAAAGAAAGATGGGCAAGACACGAAAGGTGAAGCCCCAAAAGCAAAGGCAAGATCTTTCCAATTCACTGCTGCTGAAGCAAAAGTTGAACCTGAAGTGGTCTCAGGTATATTTGCTGTAAACTTGATTCCTGCACGTGTATTATTCGATACGGGTGCGAATATGTGACAACCGGTAATTTACGCCCTTAATTACGTGATTAACAAGCGATTTACGCGACATTAAATAGTGTTTACGACGCAAATTAACTTAATTAGGGCCTCAGTAAGCTTAGGAACGCTTATGCGGTTCTACAGTGCGCGTGTGACGATCTGCGGAGATATTGTTGGAAATTAAACGACAACAAACTGAAACCGCACGAAATACTGACAACGTCGACAAATATGGTTGTTACACGAATATTTTATGCTTATGAGTTTGGGTTACGATATCGGGTCTCGTAGGTATTACGGGTCACCTAAACACGGGGATTAAGCTTGTGGGCCCTGGGCTCAAGCCCAAAACCCACAAGCCTAAACCTGCACATAATATATTAGATCTTTCCCTAGATATCTTACCAAGATCTTATTAAGATCTCTACAAGATATATACTAGATTTAGAAATATATATGAGATTCACAAAATCTGTACTAAATCCATACTAAATCTTCCTAAAATCTAAACAAAATCCCTAGAAGGATTGTTGTCTCAAATATTGGAGCACACAGGATCCCTATAAATCTCAATATCTCTATATAAAGGGGGTTGCACCCATGTTTCCTTCATTCTCAACCATTTATACACAACACAAACAAATACAGACTTAAAGTTGTCTTCCTCTCTCACTCGATCTGTACATATTCATAACACAGACAAAGACACCCACATATGAAAATCAGAACCCCCATGAATCTCCTGCCAACACAGCCACTCAACACCCTCCGTCTCTTCTCCGGCGCCGAGAAACCGGACGGCAAACACCTACACCCCCCTGTCTTCTCTTATACCGCCGGCCACCACCATTGTTTTGGTGGCGGCAGATATCAGCAGCAGCAACATCACCACCACCACAGGCGGCGGCGCTGTGGTGGGTGGTGCCGGTGATGGTACAACGAAGAGAGAGAGAAGCTCAGAGAAAGAGAGATCGAAGGAGATCGGGAGAGAGAGGAGCTGACGCCGCCACTCACGGCGGCGGAAGTGGAGGTGTCTGCGGTGGAGCCGCGACGATGGTGGTGGTTGTCGCCTGATCTTCGGCGGGTCTACTCCGGTGAGCCGATTTCGTTGTTTGTTCCTCCTTTTTTATTTTCTTCCGGGTAAATTCGTCGGATTTACAGAGTTTTAACACAGTTTTCTTGCATTTTTGGTTGTGGTTTTGTTTGGTGTTGTCTCGAGTGGGTTCCGACGAAGACTGGCGAGCGATGATGATGATTTCTAACTCAGAACCGATATATGTTTGGTCAGATTCTTGGTTCGGGTTCTGTTTCGACATATTCGGTGTTTGGGTTAGTGTTTGGTTCAACTCGGTTTGACTCGAGTCAACTCAGTCAACGACTGGGTTCGGGTCAGCGGAGGTTTGGGTTCGTGAAACGGGTCGACTCGATGCAACTCGGCTCGACCCAGTTAACTCATTAATCAACTCGGTCAACTCAGTCAAGCGGCTCGACATTTTGACGGAAGACTTGGTAAAAACTAACGATACGTTTATTTCGTTATATTTGTAGTTTTATTAAATACGTGAGAAACGAGCTTGAACCGATTGATTTACGTTTCAATATATTTGACAAATTACATACATTATGATTGAATATTGTTGAATTTTTATGAGATAACGACAACTTGCGTTGTCGGGGGCGTCCAAAAACAGAGGAAACTCTGCCCGTTTTTCGAGAAAACCCGAAAACAAAAAGTGTTTTTATCATAAAACGAACATTCGATTTCAATTGATCTTTTAGAAAAACAAATACAAATATAAAACTTCTTTCGACGACACTTTACAACTCATAGAAACAACGAAACGGAAATTACTTCGACAACAAATAAATATAGTATTTATATTTATTTATTTCAAATATTGTACAACACGAGTTCTTTTATAAGAATAAATATAGTTATTTTCAAATACAAGTCGACGATTCTTTTACAAAATAAATATAACTTTTATATTTATTTCAAACGCCTAAACGGCTTACGATATATAATACGAGTTTATTATATATTCTTTTCATGAAACATTCGTTACACACACGTATGACTTCACGAGACGGCTAACACGATTACAACAAAATATTTATATATTTTTATAAATATTTATATACTCTAAAATCTTTCGAAAACTAAGTGTGTATAGACTTAGTAAATTGTCGTGACAATAAAACGAAACTGAACAAGTATAACTTAATCATTTTTATTGAGTTAACAATTTACCATCAAATTGTTCGGTCAACGATTCGGTAGAGCTCGGTAACACGTAGAATAGTTACCGCATTATTTAGAAACTTATTAGATATTCCGTGTTAGGAATATTGTAGAATGCACGCTAGCGAGTCTCGTCTTGGAAACGACATCACGAAGTCGTATATAGCTAACTTTGCACAGGAATATTCAAGTGAGTTCATAACCCCACCTTTTTACAGTTTTACATTTTTCTAAATGTTTTCGGGGTGGAAAGACATGCACTTTTTGCAAAGTATACAAGAATTACATATTTCTAAACCATGTTACAAACAAGCGTTAACTGACACAAATGGTTTACGAGAAGCTTATGTTTTATACCGGTTTTTCAAACAAGCGTATTTTTCGAAATATGCATACACACGAATTCTAGTTTTCTAGACTACGGGAAAATACAAATACATGAGTTATGGTATGATGGATACAAGACTACGGAAAAACATTCTAGATCATGTCTCGAATAGGGTACCATAAGCACCATTAATCAACGTATACATTCAGACCGCGGAACAAAAGGTTAGATCTAATGGGTTTCAGGCAACCCCACTCTTGGCCTACTTCTACCAATGAGTGCTTCTATGTCTCAGTCAAAGTCGACAAAAATGCCTAGGTTTGGTGGCTTCCTATGTCGTGGCACATGTTAGTGGCCTTGCAAACCACTAGCGATCTCAAACATTCATAGTACTCAGTTACAGATACATTCTACAAGATACATACAAACATTCATAGTACTCAGTTACAGATACATTCTACAAGATACATACAAACAATCATAGTACTCAGTTACAGATACATTCTACATGACACATACAAACATTCATAGTACTCAGTTACAGATACGTTTTACAAGTTACATACCATGTTTTCATACAAAGTTTCCATATAACTTGACAAGAAAATGATTTTAAAATCGTTTTCTCAACAATACTTCAAAAACCGGTTATTCAAAAAGATTTATTTCAAATCTTTTACAAACAAACTATGAACTCGCTCAACTTTATGTTGATTTTTCGCATGTTTCTTTCCCAGGTTACTTTTCAAAGCTATGGCACGGTTGGAATAGGAGAACCATTGGAGATACGAGTACTTAGTGGCGATCAATTTCTAGAAAGTCTTTGCTTATTTGCTTCCGCTGTGCAATGAAGATACCAGTCCAGTCACGCCATGCTATGATATTTCGGGGTGTGACAGATTGGTATCAGAGCTATAGGTTACATCGAATAAGGTTTTCTATAGGAATACCTAGGCTCTAACCTCACCTTCCTCTGGGACTGAGATTATTAAGACTTTGAATACATACGGAACACCTAAGACTCGAATATGGTCTCCAACCATTGCCGAAAAACAAACAGTCAAGATTTTATTTTCAAACATACGCTATTGTGGTGTTATACACATGGTACAAAAAACAATTACATACAGTGCATAAAACCCTGAGAGTTTAGGAAACATGCATTTAAGTCCTTCGGAAACTCATGTTGAACTTCAGTAAAGGTCATCACGTAGGAACCACGTTTATTAACTCGGACAAACGCCATTATTATGTCGTCATTGCTATTTTAGTTAACCGAGCAGGTAACCTACGCAAAACAAAGCACGGGCGTGCAAACTTCATGAAACGCAACTATACATCAATGGAGGTTGAAGTATGTTACATACGACTTACGAGGCACGGTCTTTGAGAAGACAAGATGGAGCATTTCAGCGCCGATACAAATTCTGTCAGTACGAAAACTATCAATCAGGAAGCGGCAGTTTGGCACGCGGTCCTGCAATGACACGAATCACTCCAAGGAGAAGACGTATGTCTCCGCATTCCCCCTATCGCATTAACGACGAATACGCCATGTTCGACATTCCATGGTAATGTCACCTAACAACCGGTTATCACATGCAACCCCAGGTAAAGTCCTTAAATTTCTTTTATTGAAATTTCGGCTTTCACATTTACTGAGTAGATTTTCGTATCTCTACTCCTCTTAATGGTCATTGTGTCACGATCATTTCTTTCATTATAGCGAATATTCATTTGCTTCATTTCTTGAAAATTCATATGTTACGCATGCATCGACTGTTACGCGTGTGGTTTCGTTTCGAATAAAGCGTTTCATTAATGTTCAAATATTATTTCGCTAAATCTAATTATTGATTTGTGATTCGAATGACCCGCATTATTGTAATTGTTGGCTTCTTTGTTATCAAGTCAACACACTTTCTTGAAATTTCTTTTCTTTTCAAGTTACATACATGGTTTTTCGTTGTGACCATGCCAAAAGTTTCTTGTCGATACATGTATTTATTGTCGGCTTGCGCCAAAATCAAATTCAATTGTTTGAACTTGTTCATTACACATATTCAATTCAAGACACCATATGATGTATTGAAAACATCATATTCGAATTCGTTTTAACAAGCGTTTCATTGTTCTGAGCCGTAGTAGATTTGTTTGGTCTACGACTCCATTAAGTCGTGTGTTGATTTCGACACCTTGTGGTGTCAATATAAACTTGTAGCTTGGGCTAATTACGATTGAGCATTTGATGCAAAACACAGGTGATACCTGTTTAATCACCGCTATTATTGAAGTGTTTCATTCACTACGACACCTTGTGGCGTCGGTAGAACTTGCAGCTTGGGTTGATCATGATCGAGCGTTTCATGCAAAACTATTTCATTGAACTTGTTGATTCTAAGTTCCATTTAGTGGATGTTATCGTTTCTAGAATTCATTTGCATATTGTAAACGCCTACTTGGAATTCTATTGGTTGAAATTCCTCTTTTATTGGACCCCTGTTAACTTGGTCACACTGGTGACTGTATCAGTATGTCTCGTTTCCTTTGACATTATTCGTATTTACTTACATATAACGTAAATCTAAGGAGTTAACGTAGTCTAAATTTCGAGGACGAAATTTTTTTAACAGGGGGAGAATGTGACAACCGGTAATTTACGCCCTTAATTACGTGATTAACAGGCGATTTACGTGACATTAAATAGTGTTTAGGACGCAAATTAACTTAATTAGGGCCTCAGTAAGCTTAGGAAAGCTTATGCGGTTCTACAGTGCGCGTGTGACGATCTGCAGAGATACTGTTGGAAATTAAACGACAAAAAACTGAAACCGCACGAAATACTGACAACGCCGACAAATATGGTTGTTACACGAATATTTTATGCTTATGAGTTTGGGTTACGATATCGGGTCTCGTAGGAATTACGGGTCACCTAAACACGGGGATTGAGCTTGTGGGCCCTGGGCTCAAGCCCAAAACCCACAAGCCTAAACCTGCACATAATATATTAGATCTTTCCCTAGAAATCTTACCAAGATCTTATTAAGATCTCTACAAGATATATACTAGATTTAGAAATCTATATGAGATTCACAAAATCTGTACTAAATCCATACTAAATCTTCCTAAAATCTAAACAAAATCCCTAGAAGGATTGTTGTCTCAAAAATTGGAGCACACAGGATCCCTATAAATCTCAACATCTCTATATAAAGGGGGTTGCACCCATGTTTCCTTCATTCTCAACCATTTATACACAACACAAACAAATACAGACTTAAAGTTGTCTTCCTCTCTCACTCGATCTATACACATACATAACACAGACAAAGAGACCCACATGTGAAAATCAGAACCCCCATGAATTTCCTGCTAACACAGCCACTCAACACCCTCTGTCTCTTTTTCGGAGCCGAGAAACCGGACGGCAAACACCTACACCCCCGTGTCTTCTCTTATACCGCCTGCCACCACCATTGTTTTGGTGGCGGCGGATATCAGCAGTAGCAACATCACCACCACCACAGGCGGCGACGCTGTGGTGGGTGGTGCCGGCGATGGTACAACGAAGAGAGAGAGAAGCTCAGAGAAAGAGAGATAAATGGAGATCGGGAGAGAGAGGAGCCGACGCCGCCACTCACGGCGGCGGAAGTGGAGGTGTCTGCGGTGGAGCCGCGGCGGCAGCGGTGGTTGTCGTCTGATCTTCGGCGGGTCTACTCCGGTGAGCCGATTTCGTAGTTTGTTCCTCCTTTTTTATTTTCTTCCGGGTAAATTCGTCGGATTTACAGAGTTTTAACATAGTTTTCTTGCATTTTGGTTGTGGTTTTGTTTGGTGTTGTCTCGAGTGGGTTCCGACGAAGACTGGCGAGCGATGATGATGATGTCTAACTCAGAACCGATATATGTTTGGTCAGATTCTTGGTTCGGGTTCTGTTTCGACATATTCAGTGTTCGGGTTAGTGTTTGGTTAAACTCGGTTTGACTCAGTCAAACGAGTCAACTCAGTCAACGGCTCGGGTCAGCGGAGGTTCGGGTTCGCGAAACGGGTCGACTCGGTGCAACTCGGCTCGACCCGGTTAACTAATTAATCAACTCGGTCAACTCAGGTCAACACGGCGAGTCAACCCAGTTGACTCGGTCAACTCGGTCAAGCGGCTCGACATTTTGACGGAAGACTTGGTAAAAACTAACGATACGTTTATTTCGTTGTATTTGTAGTTTTATTAAATACGTGAGAAACGAGCTCGAACCGATTGATTTACGTTTCAATATATTTGACAAATTACATACATTATGATTAAATATTGTTGAATTTTGATGAGATAACGACAACTTGCGTTGTCGGGGGCGTCCAAAAACAGAGGAAACTCTGCCCGTTTTTCGAGAAAACCCGAAAACAAAAAGTGTTTTTATTATAAAACGAACATTCGATTTCAATTGATCTTTTAGAAAAACAAATACAAATATAAAACTTCTTTCGATGACACTTTACAATTCACAGAAACAACGAAACGGAAATTACTTCGACAACAAATAAATATAGTATTTATATTTATTTATTTCAAATATCGTACAACACGAGTTCTTTTATAAGAATAAATATAGTTATTTTCTAATACAAGTCGACGATTCTTTTACAAAATAAATATAACTTTTATATTTACTTCAAACGCCTAAACGGCTTACGATATATAATACGAGTTTATTATATATTCTTTTCATGAAACATTCGTTACACACACGTACGACTTCACGAGACGGCTAACACGATTACAACAAAATATTTATATACTCTAAAAACTTTCGAAAACTAAGTGTGTATAGACTTAGTAAATTGTCGTGACAATAAAACGAAACTTAACAAGTATAACTTAATCATTTTTATTGAGTTAACAATTTACCGTCAAATCGTTCGGTCAACGATTCGGTAGAGCTCGGTAACACGTAGAATAGTTACCGCATTATTTAGAAACTTATTAGATATTCCATGTTAGGAATATTGTAGAATGCACGCTAGCGAGTCTCGTCTTGGAAACGACATCACGAAGTCGTATATAGCTAGCTTTGCATAGGAATATTCAGGTGAGTTCATAACCCCACCTTTTTACAGTTTTACATTTTTCTAAATGTTTTCGGGGTGGAAAGACATGCACTTTTTGCAAAGTATACAAGAATTACATATTTCTAAACCATGTTACAAACAAGCGTTAACTGACACAAATGGTTTACGAGAAGCTTTTGTTTTATACCGGTTTTTCAAACAAGCGTATTTTTCGAAATATGCATACACACGAATTCTAGTTTTCTGGACTACGGGAAAATACAAATACATGAGTTATGGTATGATGGATACAAGACTACGGAAAAACATTCTAGATCATATCTCGAATAGGGTACCATAAGCACCATTAATCAACGTATACATTCAGACCGCGGAACAAAAGGTTAGATCTAATGGGTTTCAGGCAACCTTACTCTTGGTCTACTTCTACCAATGAGTGCTTCTGTGTCTCAGTCAAAGTCGACAAAAATGCCTAGGTTTGGTGGCTTCCTATGTCATGACACATGTTAGTGGCCTTGCAAACCACTAGCGATCTCAAACATTCATAGTACTCAGTTACAGATACATTCTACAAGATACATACAAACATTCATAGTACTCAGTTACAGATACATTCTACATGACACATACAAACATTCATAGTACTCAGTTACAGATACGTTTTACAAGTTACATACCATGTTTTCATACAAAGTTTCCATATAACTTGACAAGAAAATGATTTTAAATTCGTTTTCTCAACAATACTTCAAAAACCGGTTATTCAAAAAGATTTATTTCAAATCTTTTACAAACAAACTATGAACTCGCTCAACTTTATGTTGATTTTTCGCATGTTTCTTTCTCAGGTTACTTTTAAAAGCTATGGCACGGTTGGAATAGGAGAACCATTGGAGATACTAGTACTTAGTGGCGATCAATTTCTAGAAAGTCTTTGCTTATTTGCTTCCACTGTGCAATGAAGATACCAGTCCAGTCACGCCATGCTCTGATATTTCGGGGTGTGACAGAATAAATCCTTTATTTCATATGGGTTTATTCGACATCCTTCATTTGTTCTAACAAAATTACCTATGCCCTTAGAAGTAGAGATAGGTAATAACAAGAGTTTTATTGTTTATGATGTATGTGAAAAATGTAAATTGAGCATTGATGATGAAGAATACACAATAGATTTGATCCCGATGTCGATGGGAGAATTCCAAGTGATTGTGGTGATGGATTGGTTGTCCCGATTCCACGCGAAGGTGGTTTGTTTCCGAAAGGAAATAAAACTGACGTCTCCTAGCGGAAAGCACGTCACGATATATGGTGAAAAAGGGGGTAACCCGGTTGTATGCTCAATGCTAGAAGTCCACAAACTTATGAAACATGGATGCAAAGCCTACATGGATGCAAAGCGAGTCGGAGAAAAAAACCCTCAAAATTGGAGATGTGCCGGTGTTACGCGATTATGAAGACGTGTTCCTGGAAGAACTACCGGGAATACCACCAGAACGGGAGGTAGAGTTCGGAATCGAATTGATTCCGGGCGTAAAACATGTGGCCAAGGCACCGTATCGGCTCGCCCCATCGGAGCTACAAGAATTGATGTCTCAAATACAAGAATTGCTCGACAAAGGGTTTATCCGACCGAGTGTGTCCCCGTGGGGCGCACCAGTTCTATTCGTGGAAAAGGATGGCAGTATGCGCATGTGTATCGATTACCGAGAGTTAAACAAACTCACGGTAAAGAATCGATACCCACTTCCAAGAATTGATGACTTGTTCGACCAACTACAAGGAGCAAGTTGTTTCTCAAAGATTGATCTCAGATCGGGTTATCACCAACTGAAAGTCAAGGAGGAGGATGTACCGAAGACGGCCTTTCGTACGCGGTACGGGCATTATGAGTTCCTTGTAATGCCCTTTGGGTTGACTAATGCACCCTCAGCTTTCATGGACCTCATGAATCGGGTTTGCAAACCTATGTTGGATAAGTCGGTAATTGTATTTATCGATGACATTTTAGTATATTCGAAGAATGAAGCTGAGCACGTGTATCATTTGCAAGAAGTGTTAGAGACGCTCAGACGAGAAAAGCTATATGCAAAATTCTCAAAGTGTGCCTTCTGGCTACGAGAGGTTCAGTTTCTTGGACATATCATTAGTGCCGACGGGGTACTAGTGGATCCGTCAAAAGTAGAAGCCGTGTCAAAATGGAACACCCCAAGGAATCCCTCAGAAATCCGAAGCTTTTTAGGGCTCGCGGGATATTATCGGAGATTCATACAAGATTTCTCCAAAATTGCTTTACCATTGACCAAATTGACTCGCAATGAGGAAAAGTTTGTATGGGGCATCGAGCAGGAGAAAACCTTCCAAACGCTCAAGGAAAAGTTAACTCACGCTCCGGTGTTAACATTACCGGAAGGAGTTGACGACATGGTGGTTTACTCGGATGCGTCGCATTCGGGGCTCAGATGTGTTTTAATGCAACGAGGCAAGGTTATCGCCTATGCCTCGAGGTAATTGAAGATCCATGAAAAGAAATACCCGACTCACGACTTGGAACAGGCGGCAGTGGTGTTTGCCTTAAAAATATGGAGACATTACTTGTATGGGGTAAAATGTACGATCTTTACCGACCATAAAAGTTTGAAATATTTCTTCGATCAGAAAGAATTAAATATGAGACAAAGGCGGTGGTTGGAAACGGTCAAGGATTATGATTGTGAAATACGCTACCACCCCGGGAAAGCCAATGTAGTGGCCGATGCGTTGAGTCGAAAGGCAGATTATGCCCCGATACGAGTACAAACATTGCAACTTATTGTGACCTCGGGCCTACTTGAACGAATCCGAGGAGCACAAGATGAAGCAGTAAAGAAGGAAAACTGGAGAAAGGAAAGAATTGTTGGCCAAGTTAAGGATCTCGAAGAAGGCAACCACGGTTTGAAAACGCGTTTCAATAGAATTTGGGTTCCTAACACATGTGGAGTTAAAAAGCTTCTACTTGATGAAGCTCACAAATCCTGTTATTCCATTCATCCGGGAGCGACCAAGATGTATAACGACTTAAAACAAAACTATTGGTGGCCCAGAATGAAAAAAGGATGTTGTGAAATACGTGGAGAAATGCTTGACATGTCTACAAGTCAAGGCGGAGCACCAAAAACCATACGGTAAACTCCAACCGTTAGAAATCCTGGTTTGGAAATGGGAACATATTACCATGGACCTATTAACCAAACTACCAAAGACGAACCGCGGTTTCGATGCTATATGGGTAGTTGTTGACAGATTAACCAATAGTGCTTATTTTATCCCGGTACAAGAAACGTATACGTCCGAAAAGATGTCTGAAGTCTACACTAATGAGGCAGTAGCACGCCACGGAGTACCGGTATCCATCGTGTCCGATAGGGATACCCGGTTCACTTCAAATTTCTGGCGAGATTTCCAAGAGCAAATGGGAACCAAATTGTTCATCAGCACTGCATACCATCCCCAGACGGATGGACAGAGTGAAAGAATAATACAAACATTGGAAGACATGCTACGGGCATGTATAATCGACTTTGGAGGCAGTTGAGATGTCTATCTACCATTAGTCAAGTTTTCATACAATAACAGCTACCATGCTAGTATTGGGATGGCACCGTACGAAATGCTCTATGGTAGGAAATGCCGAACCCCGGTATGTTGGGGTGAAGTGGGTCCACGTGAACTCGCCCACCAAGATATAGTTCGAGCCACTAATGAAAAGATTGATGTGGTTCAGGCACATTTGAAGGCGGCTCAAGATAGACAAAAGTCGTATGCGGACAAAAGAAGGAGACCGATCGAGTTTCAGGTTGGCGACAAAGTCATGCTTAAGGTGTCCCCATGGAAGGGGGTTATCCGGTTTAGAAATAGAGGAAAATTAAGCCCAAGATTTATTGGGCCGTTTACAATTATCGAACGAGTAGGGAAGGTAGCATACCGCCTTGAACTACCGGAAGAATTAAACAAAATTCATAACACATTCCATGTGTCTCATCTTCGGAAATGTTTAGCCGACGAAACAACCTATATCCACTATGATGACATCGAGGTGGATGATAGACTAAACTATGTGGTGAAGCTCATTGTAGGTCCCTCTCGAGGATGAGATTAAAACCTTTTCCTTGTTATATCAAACACACTAGCGAGTGCGGAATCCAAGCTAGCATGCAACCGAGACTTTATACGAGAACAAGCACAAACACGACACGCAAGATTCACCGATTAACACCACTTGTATTAATACGAATGAAGGGTCCGGTTACAAGCTCAATGTTTACAGAAGTGTTCTATAAACTCTCAAAGTTCTCTCGTGTGTGTGCTATCTCTCCAAGTGTTCTCTGTCTGAACACAACACACTACATGGGTATTTATACCCGACACAGCTAACATGCTCGAAGGATAAGGAAATCTGGTCGAAGGATCATCTATCGACCAGAAATCTACCGAAAGATCCATACATACCTCGAAGGATGATATCCTTCGAGGTCCATCTGAATCTATCGAATGTTTATCTTTCGAGGTCATCGAAGGATACAAACCATCCTTCGATGACATCCTTCGACACAAGCATGTTACCCACAATGTGCTAACTGTTTGGCCAAGTCTAACCAGGAGGATGGTTGACTTGGTCAAACTTACATCAACCTTACATTAAAGACATCGTTTTGTATCATGACTAAATACAGACTAAGTACAGACACAAGTGCACCAACAAACTCCCCCTTGGCTGTAGCTTTGTCTCGATCTTCGTGTCTTCAAGTCTTCAAGGCCGAGTCGAACCGAGCCGAGTCGCGTCCACACAAAGTGCATCAACAAACTCCCCCTTGGACGCTACTCGTGATGGTTCGTCTTCTATGTCTTTCATGTCGGAGGATCTTCAAAGTCTTCACGCGTCGAAAGTAGAAAGTGTATCAACAAACTCCCCGTTTCATGTAGAAAGTGTGTTGACAAACTCCCCCTTAGATTGAACTCTCCATTGAGTCATGCTCGTGAATCTTTTGACTTGTCAATTCTTCAGATCCTTGTGGTGTTGGTGAAGGGACAGCGGCAACTCGATCATTTTATCCTTTGAGTGCCTCCACTTCGTGTCTTCATTCCAAAGCTTTTTCATCGAACATGTTCTCCTCGCCTTTAGCATCTGCACATGCAAGAAAGCTAAACACATAATGAGAACAACCGCTTGGAATATAGTTAACATTTAAACTAACGACACATATGAGATCAAATCTCAATCAAACACCAACCGACAGCAGTTTGAAAGTTTAGAAAAATATTCATTTTAATCCTTTAACTTTCAAAACTCGTTAACTTCGACTGTTTATGAAGATACAATTGTTTTCCAGCTTACGATCAGGATTTTGGGTAGGATAGACTCGAGTTCCAACATCAGTCAATCAAAAATAAACTAGAAGAAAAATCTTTTTGGATTTTATAAAGTTTAAATTAAAACACACCTAAAATCTTTTTGGAATTTTCATTTTTCAAATGTAAAGATGGAAAGCAATAAATAAATATATACCAAGATACATAAACAGGAAACATTAAATAAATATTTACAGACATTCTTTTTGCGAGTTTCGAGGGTAAGAGAATCATATCAGTGTACGGTCATGCCAAAACGCTCTTGTTGTTCTTTTAGTTAACATTAAGATAAGCATCCTATAACAATTATCGGTATTGTTGTCCACTTAAGCTCAGCTTATCATTTGTAATCATGGCGAGGGGATACGTTAAGGTATAATTTATACTTACCGACCGGTGTTCATCCACTCACGACACATTCCCGTATCAAGGTATGCACGAGAGTTCATCTTACCGGTGAGTATACCGATTATCATCTGTTTGACCGTATATGATGTGAGATTCTCACTTATTTTGATTGAAAACAAGCCCTATGTGATAGAATCACTTATTGATGAGGAACTTGATTTTCAGATGCATGAGGGCACAGGAGCAAGTCCGTGAACAGGTCAGTACTTTCGTACAGCAGAGAGACGAACTTGACTCCCGGAAAGAATGTGATATATTATCACTTATTTGTTTGGACATGTGATTGTTGATAACTTATTGAGGTCGTATGCAGTATGTACACGTATGTATAGTATCATGGAAGATCTAGACTTGCGTCCCCGTTATTTTTCGGTAAAAGATACAACCATGATACCCAGATGATAAGCAGCATAAAGACCGAATATCTCAGAACCTCGGCAATCTCTCAAACGAAATTTCGGTACTAAGACCATATGCCAATGAATGGTTCCCACCCAGTCTTCAGTCGGATTTAAGTTTATATCAACCTGCACACTTTGAAATGATTGTGAGCCTACCGATACATCTTATATAGAGCTGCTTATCGTTTTTCATTTAAGGTTTAAAGAGGTTTAGACAGACCACTGATGTACTATCATATTCTCTTTTGCTCGCCAGGAAACTCATTTTTGCTTTTCTATTGTTTTTGTGGTTTTGAAATTTTTCGATGTTTTTGGATTTTCAGATTTTGAAAATTTACTCCCCCTAAAACCAATAAACTAAGACAAATTTAAAAGACACAAAGATATTTACAAAAATGATTTTCCGATGTCGGATAACTCATGTTTTACCTCAATGCCGTTTACCAAAATTAAGTTTTAATCAGAAATGATTTAGCGAATTTTGGAAACATCAGTTGACATGTCGGTAAGCGGTGCGGACCATGACAACATTGTCTGGCCAAAGAGTGCTGTACTAGATAAAAATTCACAAAGCAGCTTAAATATCGACAAGTATAGGAGAGTTTAGAAATTTAAAACCATATCCTGCAACTTCATCGTGCATTGCAAGGAATCTGAGAGCTCTCCCAAACTGGATATCCACCCGGTGTGGATTTCAAAGTCGATTCTTTGTAGCTACTTAGAAATCTCTTGACAGCAACAAGATCAGGAACCTTTGGGTCCGGCTGGTCGTCCACATTGCACCAGCGAAGGTCTTTGTCTTTCTCTTTCAGAAGTAGTGTGCGGTTGTTCAATCCATGCCAAGGCGTCCGCACACCTGGTTGGTTTGTTCAACAAACACATTTTCTTCAATCACACCACGAAGAAATGTACACTGCACGTTCATCTTGTAGATTGTAGAACTTCAGACGTGCTGCAGGTGCGTACATTTTGATTTGAATCTATCCCGGGGACCCGATCAAAGCCTTGAACATTCACATTTTGAAATGATTTTCATTTTGTCGAAGCTTTTCAATCTCTTTCAACAGACATTTCTGTTTCCCTTTCCTTTTTCTCTCCATCAAAGGCAGCAATTTCTTCTGTTGCCTATTTTGTGCAAGGATGCTCCACTATCAACAATCTTACGACTATCGAAAGTTCCTCCTGGAATATCCTACACGCTTACTCAAAAATTAGTTGGAGAGAGGGACCCAAGCCTTTGTGGACTTGGGTCGTCCTTGATCATCAAGGTAAGTGATTTCAATCACTCGATGATTAGGAAAAAGAACCTGTGGTGCTCCCCCTGATTGAATTACCTGCTTTTGCTTCCAAGCTGTTTGTTCTTTACCAGTATTTGCATTAATTGTTTTAGCATTTACTGGTTTTACAGTTTTAGGTTTTGCTTGAACAGGTTTTTCTTCTTTGACCTCTGATTTTAAGGCCTTCTCAATTACCTTTTGATTCTTTTGTTTTAACTTCTTTTCCCTTTCTTTCAAGACCCGTGGATCCTATTTCGGGGAAAATGATCGTTTTTGGTAATTGGTTTCTTGGGGAGCACTAGTTTTTGCCTTCAACTTTTGCAGGTATGGGCAATATCTTACAATATGCCCAATTGTGCCACACTCAAAGCACATTCTCCGCTCTACAAACCTCGGAGAAACATGTTGATGAACAGGCGAAGAACCAGACCATGAACTTTGTGATCCAGACGTGCTTGGACCTAAATCACATCCGTTGGTGTGTTGGGTGTAATTATTCTGTTCATTTCGTTTTAAAATTCTAACTTGTTTTATAAAATCAAGGTTAGATTTATCCTGAAATGTTTCAAGTTTGTCTGAACCCGTGGATCCAACAAAGTTCATTTTCGGTTCTCGTTTCTTAACAGGAGCTCTTTTGTTTTGCACCCATTGTTGTTGAACCTTAGGTGCTTGAACATTCTTGTTCTGAGCCTTCTTTCCCTGTCCCTTGCCCTTTCCGGAGTTGACTTGTTGTTTTCGCTCAACTGGTGGTTTTTGTTTTCCGTATTGTTTTCTAATTTGGTCACACGGAATTGGATCACATTGAGTGACGGTAAATTTGCCACTTTTGTTTCCCAAAAACTTGTCAGTACATCCTTCAAAAATTTGCTCAATTAAATCTTGATTTACATTTTTAATTGGAAAATCTTTGTTAGAATAAATTTTGTCATCTCCTTTGAGCGTGTACAACAAGTTATTCTCTTCACTTGTAGAAACAAGCGACTCCATTGCTTTTGACATTTCAGTCTTACTCGGTTTCACTGGTGGATCACACAGGATGTGATTCTCGATTGGAATATCTGGTGTAACCGAGTTAGACTGTTGTTTCACAATTTCTTCAGATTCATCATCCGAAGAATCAGCATCCTCAACGATGGGAGGACTCTGTTCCTTAACACATGATGAATCTGTCACAGTTTCAGATTCAGATTCTGATTGACCCGAGGATGATGTACCAGTTGTGAACCCGAGGCCTGCTGCAAAGTCATCTAGACCGAGTGGCACAGTAGGTTCAAAACGGGGCATATCCTCGTCATCAGGCGATTTGGAGTAATTGTGATTCATTGGGGGAGGACATGATTTGAATCCAATACACGGTTTATCCCCCTTTTTCTTTCTCTCTTGAACATCAATGATGTGATCCAATACAAAGCGGGAATTGGAATAGCTTTCCAGTTTCTGCTTAATTGTCTCACATTCACATCGAGCTGTTGCTAACTCTACCATTTGCTTTTCAATTGTGTCAATAAGATTATTGTTAGCATGTTGTTTTCGCAAAACAGCCTTTTGCAATTCTGAAACATCATGTTTTAGTGACGCAATTGTTGCTTTAAATTCCTTTTCATTTCTGGTTAAAAATACGTTAGCTTCAGCTGCTTTAGACAGATCTACAACCAATTCTTGATGGTGTTTGCATGTGATATCATATTTCTCTTGCAAAGCCTCGTGTTTGCTTTGCAATTCACAACACTCATCATTCCTTGAAACATGTTTGTCTTGCAAGTCAAACAAACTAGCTTGTAAGGCATCATGTTTGCCTTGCAACTCAGACATGTTTGCCTCTAAATCAGCATTTTTAACACGCAAACTATCACAGTTATCACAACTAACTACAGTGGGTTCATCGACACATACCTGACCTGATGAACTGTCGACATTAGCCATAAAGGCTGAATGGAGAGAAAACGAAGAATAAGCAGCTTGATCCACCAAATTAGATCTTCTTTCAGTTCCTGCTGCAGCTTCTTCCAAAAGTTCATCAATATCTGCATCGATTGACGCACTAGATGTCTCATCCACATGATCATTTCCTGAAGTGGAGGATTCTTCATCTGAGCTTCCACTATAACCAGAACTGTCTTCATCTTCAGAAGATGCAACACCATTGGTGGAAGATTCTCCACCACTGGCGTGCTTTAAATCCTTTACAACTTCAGCAAAACATGCTGTTCCACCATTTCCTCCTTCTCCAAGCTGAAGCGACCAATCACAACCCTCATCTATTTGAACCACCAGCCCCCGGTTGGCATTTGATGGTCCTGCTTGACTTTGGTTGTTGACAGGAATCATCGTACGAACATTGTTCCTGTTCTGGTTCTGCTGGTTGCCTTGATTTCTGAAGGGATTTTGGTTTCCATGCTGAGCTGGTCTTGTGCATTCCCTTTTGAAATGACCCCGTTCACCACAGTTAAAGCACGTTACAGCTTGCTTGTCGAACCCATACTTGGTATCTTTCTTGCTTTCCAAGTTGGTTCTCCCCGTCCTTTCCATAAACTCCTTTGCTCTTCGAATTGCACTAGCAAGAGCCCATTTGATATCCATCATTTCAAACTCTTCTTTATCCACTTGCTGATAATCTTCATTGGTTAGATTGACATTCCCAATCTGACCTGCAATCAATCCACTATAAGCACTAACCAAGGTATTCAACATCTCCATATGCTCCTTGGCTACTTCGACAGTGACTTTGGAAAAGTTGGAAGTGTCTAATCTGACTGTGTTAGGATTGGAAGTGGCTTGAAAGTTTGAAGAGCTTCCATAAAACCCTTGCTGTTGCGGTTGTTGCTGTTGAGCTGTCGGTTGTGCATTCGGTCTTGAAAACATCGTGTAAGCTGAAGGATCAAACTGATCTGTTGTTGAAGGTCCGGTGTTTGAGATGAAGGCTGTTTGAAGCTTCGCATGTTGAGAGGCTGGTCTTTCTCCACTGATACCTCCTGCAATCCCAAAGTACATCTCTGGATTTTGAGGAGTTAGTGTTCTTTTTGCCTTAAGTTTTTCTTCTACATCCTTGTTCTCCAGTTTTTGAATCAACTCATAAACGTTGATTGTGTCTAGAACACCATTCTCTTTGAGAATTTCAAGATAACTGCTCCACTTTGCTGGTAAGCTATCAGCGAATCTCTTCACCATTTCTTGTGGAGTGGCAGTGACTCTAAAACCAAACATCTCGCTCAACAAGTGATGAAACCTTGTAGATAACTCTGCCAAAGTCTCATTCTCCATACACGTGAAACCTTCAAATTCTTTCTTCAGTAATTCTTGCTTGATCTTTCTAGATTGAGCATTTCCTTCACACCGTAACGTGAGCATATCCCACAAGCTTTTAGTAGTCGTGCAGTAAACAAACTGGTGGTAAATGTCTTTGTGAAGAGCTTGTGTGAGAATCATGAATGCCTTCTTTTCTAACTCAAATTTCTTCTTATCATCATCAGACATAGTGCTGTAAGTTTCTGGATTAGATCCTGCAACTTCCAACTCATTTTCAAAAGCTGTGAAGAAGCACATCCATAGATCTTGACCTTGTCCCTGAACATAAGTTCTCAGCCTTTCTTTCCACCATCCCCAATCATTGATGTGATTTAACTTTGGCGGTTTTGTACTTGTACCAGTTTCACTGTCGTTCTGCATCATAGATTGAATGCTGTTGCTTTGATTTGTGACCAAAGCCCATTGATTTGCAGTTATCATTGCAGCTTGAGGTGGGGCAATAGCCTGCATCCATGCTTTGTTGAAATCTGACGCAGATTGCGTAGCTGATGATTGAGTAGCTGATGTTTGTGGAGTCATAGATGTTAGAGTCCACGCGGTTGGATCCCACTGACCATTTGTTCCCATTTTATAAAAATTAATATATTAAGTGAAAATTGATTTAAAAATGAAAACAAGTTTTCTCTTTAAAAAATTTAATTTTCACAAACTATGTTAATTTATCGAGAGATAACAAACAGCCGAAAGATCCTTGATCGAAAGACCTGAAACACAAACTTGTTAGACACAAACAGATTAATGATCGAAAGATCAATACCTGTTCGAAGGATCAACAGGGTTCGAAGGATCTCTGTTGAATTTCGAACAATGTTTTTCGAAAGATTCTCCAATCGAAGGATCCTTATCTTTCGAAAAAGTACTGTACACCGAAAGATGATTTCGAAAGATGACTTCGAAAGACTCCCCAGTCGAAGGATCCTTGTCTTTCGAAAATGAACAGTAGACCGAAAGATGAATGTTTCGAAATGATTCCTTGGTTCGAAGGATGATGATGATTTATCGAACCTCCACTGATCGAAAGATGGTCTTTCGAGTTCGAAGGATATCTTTCGAACGGTTCTGACACAGTTGACAATCGGGTGACAGGTTGGTGAAAAGTTGATGGGTTGGTGAGAACTTTCGGCAGAAAGTATGTTCAGACCATATCTTTCAGGTCTGAACATGCAGGTTTTCACCAAAACAGGTAAGGTCCGAATATTTTAATCAGTTTACAACTCCCAACACACAAACACTTTGAAATTTAAACTTTTTAAGATCAAAAGTGTAAAATACCAAGAACACTTAAGATATCGGTTGAAGATAAGAAGAACAAACCCAGAAATATGAATATTTCTGCAAACCGACAACAATCCGAAACCCGATTTTAACAAGTTTTTCAGAAAATATAAACTTTAAAAACCCGAAAAACAGCAAGAACACCTCGGTTTTAACAAGGAGAAGAGCCAAAGCTCTGATACCACTTGTAGGTCCCTCTCGAGGATGAGATTAAAACCTTTTCCTTGTTATATCAAACACACTAGCGAGTGCGGAATCCAAGCTAGCATGCAACCGAGACTTTATACGAGAACAAGCACAAACACGACACGCAAGATTCACCGATTAACACCACTTGTATTAATACGAATGAAGGGTCCGGTTACAAGCTCAATGTTTACAGAAGTGTTCTATAAACTCTCAAAGTTCTCTCGTGTGTGTGCTATCTCTCCAAGTGTTCTCTGTCTGAACACAACACACTACATGGGTATTTATACCCGACACAGCTAACATGCTCGAAGGATAAGGAAATCTGGTCGAAGGATCATCTATCGACCAGAAATCTACCGAAAGATCCATACATACCTCGAAGGATGATATCCTTCGAGGTCCATCTGAATCTATCGAATGTTTATCTTTCGAGGTCATCGAAGGATACAAACCATCCTTCGATGACATCCTTCGACACAAGCATGTTACCCACAATGTGCTAACTGTTTGGCCAAGTCTAACCAGGAGGATGGTTGACTTGGTCAAACTTACATCAACCTTACATTAAAGACATCGTTTTGTATCATGACTAAATACAGACAAAGTACAGACACAAGTGCACCAACACTCATTGCAATTTTGGATTGTAAGGTGAAAACCTTAAGGAATAAAGAGATAAATCAAGTAAAGGTTAAATGGGAACACAAGAGGGGATCGGATACCTCATGGGAATCCGAAGAGGAAATGCAACGGCTCTACCCTACATTATTTGGTACGTTAATGGGTTTCGGGGACGAAACCTTTTTAAGGGGGGGGGGTGGACTTGTAACACCCCAAAAATATAAAACTTTATATTTTATTATAAAGTATTAATCAAACAAGAACCGACTAACTAGGAGCTCATAACCTCGTTAGCTACAAGTCTAGAAGTAACTTATAATAAGGTTAAACACTTAAAATTTATAGTTAAATGATAAGTGAGGGACCAAACTAGTCAAAAACTGAAAGTAAAATGCTGAAATAGTAAACAAAACACACCAACCACACACTTGTGGGTGTGTATCGATCGAACAGGAGGAGGGACGACCAGGAGCTTTCTCCAAACCCTAGTTTCACACAAAAATTCACAAATTGAAGCCCCTAATCTGCTTTAAATCAAGTCTCGAACATAAATTAGTGATCACCTCCTAGTAGGGATCAAAAGGTATGTAAAATTAAGGTATTTTGTTTCATCTTGAATTCTAGGTTAAATGTGACAAACGAAAATTTAGCTTGATTACTTGATGCATGGATGAAATTAGAAGTGATATGAGGTTTAGGAACAAACCCTAGATGATTTCTTGACAAATCTTGCATGACACTTGTAAGGTTTTGTAATCACCATTGTAGGTGATTGAGGAGCTTGAAGAAACTTGATAAATACTAGAATTATAGCTCTGGTTCTAGCACCATTTGAATTTAAGAAGTAATTTCAGAAAAATATTGATGTTAAGACATGAGTAGAATTGACTAATTGAAGTGAATTTAGATGATAATTACGAGTCATGAACTTGGTAATGTTTATGTGAAAATCAGACCCGCTAGGTGTTTGTTGAAATGCCTAAGTGGGGATTTAAATGTTAAAAATAGAATAAAAACGCAGATTTGATTATTGTTTATAATGATGCGTTAATAAACATGAAAAGAGTTCTAAACCAATTGTAAATTGAACTCTTTAGGCAAAGAGTTCGGATCGTCAAGCGGACAAGTCAGAGGGAATACGCGTGGGAAAGGTGTGCTCTAAAGGTACGAAATTTACCGTTTCGTTACATTAAGTTTATTTGTTAGTCTTATGTCGTCACATTGAAACATGGTAAACAAGATAAACCAATATGTCACGGAAGTGACTATGTGTCTTAACCAAGTAAAACGGGTCAAAACAAGTTGAGTAGTAAACTTTGAAGTTAGTTACCATCACTTGATGAATGGTTATAAACAAAGCATAAGCCGTGTAGCGGACACGCTAAACTAGTTGAGAAATTTAACCCCTAATACAGGAGTTAAAGTTCGGAATCTTAAGCATGCCAAGTAGTATAAAAAGGCAAGTTCGAAACCTTGGAAACAAGCATGTAGATTATTGCGTAAGCAATCCCTCGAGAGGGTAGCGAAACGTCATAGTTGGTAAAATCTAGATATGAGTAATTAGCCTTAGTCATGTGATAAACGGGTTCGAAATTAAATTACAGTGACGTAGGAAAAGAATCGGCAAAACTGCAAAAACAAGAAAGAATGTACAGCAGCTACCGTAAGTTACGGTGGCTACCGTAACTTACGGTAGCAAGTAAAAATGTTACGGTAGTTTCCTACTGCCTTACGGTAGACCACTGTTACCTAGTGGCCACCGTAACTTACGGTGGCTACCGTAAGTTACGGTAGCGCCCAGTCATGAATGCTGAATTTTTATATTCTTGGTTACTTGAATTTGTTTTTGAACATAGTTTCGATTATGTTAATTTCCAAGGACTTTAATACTAATGTTTATCCAAATTTTCAGTTTCTAGGTAATACAAGTAAGAGGATGATGATCAAGCAAATGCATCCGAACCGAACACACAAATCAAGGCTTCCGCACTTGATCTATTTTGTTTTAAGAATATGTAAACACTAGTAGTTCTGTCTTGAATATTTGATTAGTAGGGTTATAACGTGAATATTATGATCAGGTATGGTCTTAAAATCACGAAAGTTTTTGTAGACTCTAAATTTTTGTATTAATTGCAAGTTTATATCTTTAAACTAGTTATATTAAGCCGGGTCTTACACATACCGTATCGAAAATTTACGGTACGTATATCGGTATCCATATTTGGCGATTGGCACTGGTATTTTTGGTACCGATACCGACCGGATTTTATGGATTTTTTTGTTGCTTGTACAAGCTGCTTGTATACAACTTAAGAAAAGCCAGTTATTCCCTAAACTCCTATAAACTGTTTTAAAACACGAGAATCGTATGAACGATGGAATATTTTGTGGGAGTGCTCAAGCATTTAAAACACGAGAATCGAGAAAAGTCGGTTATTCCCTAAAATCCTTTTACATCTCGAACCTTGGTGTTGATGGAAAATACAACTATTTTACATTTTGTAGTACTTGAAATCATTCGATCATTAGGTATAAGAGCTGCCAAAAAGCCGAACAAACCAAAAAACTCTTCTTTAGTTTTGATGAACTTCTAGCAGAATCAGCTAATACTTCTTGAGATTCCGATGATTATTAAGCTCGGTACCGGTACCAAAAATGCGGGTGCCGAAAATCGCCAAATATGTGTACCAGTATCGGTACCAAAAATGTTCAGTATAGTACTTTACGGTACCATATTTGAAGGTAAAATTCTGTAAATACTGTTACTGGTACCAAAACGCCAAAAAGTGGGAACTCAATCTTACAAGAAATAATTCAATACAGAAAATTCGATATCGGTACCATGTACCAAATGCTTATTCTTAACTGTGTGTGTATACATAATAATTAATAAGAGTTAAACGACAAAATGGTCCTTGTGATTTAGGCTGTTTTGCCGAGTATAGTCCAAAGGTTTCATTTTTCGCATCTGGATCCAAAAAGGTTTCATCGTTGCCATTTTAGTCCAACTGACTTAACTCCATCCATGCTCCTCATTTGTGCAAGAAATGGGTCTTTATAAAATGTATTCTTTAGTTCAGTTCATCACTTACACCCCAAAACAGATGAACAATACGGAAATCAAGTTTGGGCTTTTCATTTACACATGTTCTAAGCTCACATTATATACAAAGTGTGGAACAACTTACTTAATTATCTTTCAATAATCCGACCTAGTGGGATTGTATCCTTGCTCACTCAAACCACTAGGTTGAGGGTAATGTCGCCTCCAAAAGAGGGGCCTACTACTATAACTAAGATAATCTCTTAAAATACCCAAAGTGCGGAAATCATCAAAAGGGTACATGAAATATAAGCTGGATCCAAGTGATTCTTTCTTGTCTATCATTTTTATTTTATTTTTATTCTCTGCTATTATCTTTTTATTAGCTTAAAAATATTTTCTCAAAAAATGGTTCGATTAGATGTTGACGATAAGCAGGTACTAAAAGCTCTTGTGTACTTGGACGACCTCGGTATCTTGCCATCACTGTACTACGTCCGCAATGGGTGCACTTGCCCTAGCGTGTGTGTAGAGCGATAGTAGAATATCGTGTTTTATAAATTTAAAACTTGAAATCGACGAGTAAAAAAAGAGCTAAAAATATAACTAAAAATGCATGCTCACCCAAGCACGTCACATAACAAATACAATAACGTTCAAGATGAGCAACGTGTACATGAATTAACATAAACCCAAGTATCTAATGAGTTAGAGCACTTGTATGTTAATATGCGCTCTTGGAATACTCGATTTGCTAGCATTCTTACGGACGCAAACTTGTGAGTTCATGTCCCCATTTTCTTTTAAACGTTTTCGGTTTTATAACTCTCGAGGGGGGGGGGGATACATGTTAACTATGGTATGGTTAAGCTATGGAATGAAACATCAGATCATGTGCAAATATGTGCAAAACTTAGGCACCATTAATCCCATTAAGGACCAAGGAACAAAAGGGGTCGATCTATCGGGTACGGGCGAGCCCCACTCACGGGTCCTTGTGAGACCACTTAGAGTGCTTTTGTGTCCCAGTCGAGGGTAACTGACACATAAAATCATCTACCGGGTTGAGTATCTCCTATGTCGGCACACATATTAACGTCCTAGCTACACATTAAGGATAATCAAATTCATTGACGCTTTACATACCAGCTTTCGATACTCGAACTTTCAAATACTTTTAAGATTCATTTGATGCAATGCGGAATTAAAACACATGAACTCGCTCAACTTTTGTTGACGTTTTTAAACTTACATGTATTTCAGGAAACTAAATGGATCTTGGTGCGGTGGGTTACGAAGTTTCAAGTTTATTATGAAGACGATGTCATCCATATTTTGGAGGGTTTGATCCATATATCCCGTCTTTGAACGAGACACAGGAAGCAAAACCTTGTTATTTTAAAAACTTTATTTTGAACAAGTCTCGTTTGTAAAACTTATTAACTTATGTCGTCTTTTGCTACTAAACAACTTATGACTTGTATCTTTATAGTATTCGTTACCCTGCTCGATTGATCTAGAACTCCGTAATGCATGTCAAGGTTCTGCCTGACTCAGTCGTTGGAGTTCTGTCTCGTGTTACACCTGATTGATCTAGGACTCCATAATGCATGTCCAGACTCTGGCTGACTCAGTCATTGTAGTTTTGTCTCGTGTTGTACGACTAGCGTGATTTGGGTTTTCCTTCTAACATGTTTGCATTATATATTTTTCATAGAAACTCAAGGAAATAATCCAGAAATATTACCAGGTAGGCCGTAGAGATACCTAAGTTTACAATGTGAGTACATCTTACTTTTTGTAAACCTTTTTGTGAGTCATTACCTGTCACACCCCCAAAATCCACATGCAGAGTACCACCGCTTGGAGGCGTGACTGACCAGGATCCAGCCACCAATTATACTGAGCATTAGTTAATAGTAAGAATGATCACCAACCATAATAGTTAGTAAACATCATAGTTTAAAGTTCAAAAGTTCAAGTTTAAATAACAGTTTAAATAAGTAGTTATAAAATCCAACCAATACAATTGGTGTTCAAACAAAACATAGTTAAGTTGCAAGCGGAAGCATAAGTCTTAAAGCCAAAACATAAGTTTAATAGTTTCAAAGTTTAACATGGCACACAGCCGTCCATGTCCCACAACGATCCTCCTCCATGCAAGCTCCAGCTAAGAACCTAAGGACCTGCAAAGCATGTAGTAACGAGTCAACAACAAGTTGAGTGAGTTCACGGTTGGGTGTTCGTTTTAAGTTGTTTCGAAAACAGTTTCCTTTAGCTGGCATCCTGCCGTGGGGGTTACCCCATAGTTAAAAACGTGTCTTGTTTGTTCCCGGTTACTCTGGCAATCCAGCCGTGGGGGCTACCCCGTGTAGTTATCTGGCATTTCGGCCGTGGGGGCTACCCCATGTATCTACTAGACTCGTTACCATATCGACTGCTGACTGTAGTCATGTTTATGTGCCCTGAACTGTCAATGTCTATCATCATTGACGTGCCAGTAGTCCATTAGTTCACGCCCATCCTCTGCGGCACGGTGTGAGGTTTGTCAAACCTAAATAGCGCTATCTAACTAATGACCCGCTCGCCATTGGCCTCGGCGATTAAGTCGATACAAAGATGAGGGACTTCGTGATAGAGTTTTGGTCTAGTACGAGTTATCTGTCTGTGAGGACGAGGAATTACATTCCTGAACCTTTGCTGTCCTACCCAAGGAGGACGAGGAACCCATGTTCCTTAACCCCAATTCCCGACCCCTGGGAATCCCATGCTTTGTAGAGGGTGTGAACTCACCTTGGTTTGCTCGGTAGATACACAGAAAGGTCAACCAAGTAATATTGTGGCTACTCGCGTCCTATCATAGTTGTATCATACCAATCAGGTTCGTATTCAAACAGTACACGTATGTTCCTAGCATAATGCATTCAAGTATCGTTCATGGCATACACGTTTGATCATGGCAGTTCAACAATATACACATTCAATCATCACGTATAAGATCTGTGCATCAGGCCCAAGAGTCCGACCCAAGTACTTAAGTCCGAAATGGGGTGCAAGCCCAAACAGCGTGTATCTGCGTATAGTCTCGAGTCGCAACTAGGCGTTTGCGACTCGCAACCTGAGTCGCAATCATGGTCTCGGTTCGTGCTGTTTTGGTCTCGAGTCGCAACCGGACTCGTAACTGTGGTTTCGAGTCATACGGTTTATGTGCTGATCTCGTGTGGTTTCGAGTCGCAACCAGGTGTTTGCGACTCGCAACCGATGTCGCAACCGGGAGATTTCGACTCATCATGCACTGGTTTCGAGTCGCAACTGGAGGTTTCGGTTGGACAACTGCTGATTCGGTACAGTGTACTATCCAATGGGAATTTGTTATCATGCAACAATTTGTACTATCCACTTAAACATGTTTATTTGTCTAACCTTAACCAAAAACGGATCAAACACATACATTTCAAATATTCACATCATGTTCATATGACATTCATCAAGTTCTTCACATATTCAAGTCATGTTCATGTTGATTAATCAAATTTGTTCATCCTATTCCTGGTTTCTAGCATCAATCACAAACGAAACAAGGCAACACACTTGAGTATACTCATCTAATGGTTTTAAATCATCACATAACATATCAAAATCAACTCTACACTATCTAATTAGCATGGTATTACACATATGCAAGCCGGTTTTATGAACATCCACATTTTATGATTTGAATCACATTTTGATACAAGATATCATGAGCTCTTTAGCAATATACCCGAGATTAAACATGTTAACCGACTATCAACATCACACACATCCGATACATGAGAACATCATCATTTGTACAATTATTCTAGCTACACCATATCATTCACAACATTTAACAATAACAACAACATAAACACTAACCGGTTGTGAGATGGTGCCGAGTTGGTAAGGAAGATGAGTGTTCGAGTGATGATGATGAGCTTAACCGGGTCTCCTTGTGGTCACCGGTTTGATCCGAGAAGAAGGAGAATAAAATGTTGCGGTTTAGGGTTTTAGTGAGGGAGAAGGAGAGTGTGTGTGTGGATTGTCCAAAGAATGGCAAAGTTTGCTAGGAGCATGATATATATACTAATCCTAGTAGGTTTCGGGTGGGTTAAATGAGGTGCGGCCCAACCGGCCCACATGTTGCATTGTTCACTCGAGACCACATGGTCTCGAGTCGGGTTCTTGTGTCTCGGTTCATATACATACTCGCATACATACACACAAGCATACATATAACATAACACATAATCATATAAAAGGTTCACTTATCATTCATTAAATCATCAAATTAGTTAGTCATTTAGTGTTCAAGCGTACAACGAAAGGTTCTAAATTTCGAGTTGTCACATTACCCTTTTTGTAAATCTTTTTGTGAGCCAATTTCTACCAAACTGTTTTACCAAAACCTCGAATGTTTTAAATTAGACTTAACAGTAATTGAGTATTTGTGATTCTACAATTACTGTCGGTATGTTGGGGTTTTGTATACATTACTTGAAACTCGTTACTATTGCGAATAGTAGCATGACCACAAGTCAGGATTGACAGTACCAAAGGGGTAATTGGATAGATATAAACAATGTAAATGCAGATGCTCTCAACTACTGTAAAGATTATAAAACCTGTTTTGATTAAACTGGGATGCACTCGCCAGTATTTCTTGCTGATAAAACCTTTTTAAAAACGTGTTTCAGATAACTTAGTGTGAAGCCAATAGAAGCCAACTGGAGAGCACTGAAGGCTTAGAAAAGTGGCTATAAAAGTTATCTAAATAAAATGGAGATTATATTTACAATAATTAGGGTTTATCCCTATTACTTGTAATATAAATAAAACATATTTTTATCCCACTTATTTATTATAAACTATGGTGTTTTAAACTCTGATAAATATTTCCTAACTACGGTCCTGATGAAAGTTTTCTGCTGCATAATTAATAAACACCGATACCATCTGACTGGCTCACGGCTCCCCCTCTCAGGGTGGGGTCGGGGGTTGTGACATTGGTCGGTCCAATGGCCTATCCAACCCACAAGATTTGGTTGTCATTCCCTAAAATCGTATTTATCGGTTCAACATTTTCGTCAAAACCTACCGAATACTACTCTAAAATTAGAGGAAATTACAAAAATCGTCCTTAATGTTGACACTTGATTGCAAAGTGTGTCCTTTGTCTTCAGAAAGTACAAAATATGTACTCGACATTTGCAAACCCTTGCACGTTATGCCCTTTAGCCCTAACTTAGTTTTCATGGTTAAATCTGATTAAGTGGACCCCCATATATGGGTATTTTGGTCATTCTACCCTATATATATATATATATATATGTGTGTGTGTGTGTGTGTGTATGCATGTATCAGACACACATAAATCCTATCTTTATCTCATTTCTCTCCCTCTAAAGCTACCCTACCACCACGCACATATCGCCGCCACTGCCACCACCACCACCACCACCACCTCTGTCACACCCCAACCGATGGAGGAAACATCAGAGAGAGACGAAATAGATTGCAAGAGACTTCATAACACTATTTGTGACAAGTATTTAAATGATAAATTTTCATTTCATTTCTAAAGAGTCAATTACAAGGATTTGAAACAAATACAACATGAATAATGAAATACAATACAAATAAAATACAAAATTTAAAGTGTGTATCTAAGCATCCTACTAGATTCCATGCATCATCAACATCATTGCTAAACCTGCAACATGTTTTAAAAGCATAGTTCAATACAAAGGTATTGGCGAGTACGCTAGTTTTAGACTCGTGGCATATGTATAAAAGGTATTTTCAATCCAACATAACAATTGGTATACAAGGTCAATCTATCATGCATAACAATATGTCAACTCTAGTGTCCACTAGTATTTAGCATCCATCGAAACAAAAGTAACGAGACCGTTATAGAATAAAGACTCAACAAAACCCCGTCGGGTGGTGTGCTACTCCTATAGCGCTATAATTGTTAAGCCGAGTTAACAAGTAGTATGTATTCTAGTATGAACCTAAGCATAGCAAAGCATGTATAAGGATTGAACGAATAAAAGCATGTTTGTGAATCGTGCATTTTAACAAGTAAAACATGTTGCACCCAAAGTGTATTAAAAGGAAAATGGGTCAAGTGTACTCACAAAGTTGCATATGCTTTCCGATTATCCTAATGTGACGAAGTTGTTGAGACTAGGAAGTTGAATGTGTTCTATTTGGAGTTTAAGAGGTGTTTACATATGGTTCTACGGATTTGGAGTTTAAATAACATGAAAAATAAACATATGAAAATAATCATCTAACACCTATGACACTTGTTCTTGACACTATGAAACTCTAAAAGAGTTTAAATGTTTTCATGGAACAAAGTTCCATTAGAATCGTGACAAGTTGTCAAGGCCTAAGATGATACAATCTACTAGCTTGACGAATGTCCATTAGCTCATCACCAAGAGTTCGATTATTTGGTTGTTACATAAGTATTACATAGAATATATTACATCATATAAGTCAAGCATGAGTTAGAAGATTAAAGTCTTCATTTAGGCACCTCTAAGTATCATGGAATTAATACATGAGGTAGGAAGAACAAAGCTTCCATTTAGGTACCTCTATTGTTCACCACTACACTTGTTGTTATGAACAACAAGGAGGGTCATGAACTTACAAGAAACAATAGAATATGAACAACTAATCTATGATAAAATATCAAGCAATGTGTGGATTTTCTAGTAGGTTAGCCCAAGCTAATCCCAAATCACACAATCATCAAGTCTTGAACTTGAGCATCACTTGTGGGTTAAAACCCTTGAACAAAACAGAAAATTTGTGAGGTTTATACCTCTGATTTTGAATGTCTCAACCTTTTTTTTAAGCCTAACTAACCATAGAAGTGGTTATAAGCATAAGGACATAGGTTTGAAATGAGTTTCCTCAAGTTTAAACAAGTTTATCAAAGTTTGAAACAAGAACAAAATAATCAGTCCACTTTGGAGCCCTTTTGGCAACATTTCAGGCCCTGGTTTTCCAGGGAAAACCCATGGAAACGTAGCTAAGGTTAATACAAAGTAGTAGGAAAAAGAATCGAGTGAATCGGATAAGAATTGAGTGAGTTATGCTCACTTTAGTGAAGTGGTATAAATCTGCTCGAACTTCTGCAATCAGCTACGGTTTGGAATGTTTAAGAGTGAATGGAGAGTGTTTAGAAAGTGAAAAATGCTTGGAGGAGGCTCGGGTTATATAGGGGGTGGATTAGGGTTTCATTGGGTTGGGCTTTGGAAGTGTTTAGTGGGCTAAATAA
Organism: Helianthus tuberosus; assembly: GCA_030545235.1. Lineage (NCBI taxonomy): Eukaryota > Viridiplantae > Streptophyta > Magnoliopsida > Asterales > Asteraceae > Helianthus > Helianthus tuberosus. The sequence goes on along the minus strand of CM060433.1, from coordinate 40,894,975 downwards.
CTCAAAACAAGGAAATTAAATGGGCTGATGCAAGGCTATTAACAGCCCTATAATTTTTATTTTATTTTATTGACATTAGAAGGTATATATTTGATGTTTAATAAAGTGTTACATGGTGTCTAGTATGTATGTAACTTGTAACAAGATCCAAAATGCATAAATGACATGTTTTAATTTAGCAAAAAGTGTGATAACATAAGTGTGTATAACACATGAAATGTAACAAGTATGTATGGTTTATAGTTTGGTATGATCAACTGAAAAAAAATACAACTTAATCTTATAATCGAATAACTAAGTGTTTAAATGTATGGAGATTTAAGGATCACGAATACAGGATCATTGTTTACGAGTTAAGCTTAGTTTATACGAATTACGAACTATGTATCAAACGAGTGCACGTATCAATGTATAAACATGTTTAAACGATGTATAAAAGATTCGTTTTATTACGATCAAAGTCTCGGATTTTACAACGATACAATGAAATACAATTACAAGGAATACAAGATTTCCAAAAAATAGAATTTCAAGCAATGGTTTCTAAATATGGAAAGACCAAATGGTGGGGGTGGCTGGTGAGTGACAGGTGGGTGGTGGTGGTAGGGTAGTTAGAGAGAGAGAGAGATGGGTGTATACATGTGTGTTGTGTATATATTTATAAATACACATATATCATTTTTTTTAACATAATTATTTTATTTAGGAGAAAAAGACAAAAATACCTTCATGTTGGGTCCACTTAGTCAGATTTAACCATGAAAACTAACTGAGTTAGGGCTAAAGAAAATAATGTGCAACGGTTTACAAACATTGAATACGTTTTTTTATTTTTTAAAAACAAATGACACAATTTGCAATCTAGTATAAAATAAAAACAACGATTTTTATAATTTAGTCCTAATATTATTGTTCAGAATATAATAAGGGTTAACCTTTTAAATTTAACGGTTAAGATAGAAATTACCTCACACACACACTTCGTTTAAACTATTTTTTTTTCCGAAAGTGTTTGAATGCGACGTCATGAAATATTTATGGCACAGCTGCCTTCCTAGATGTTGCGAAAAATAGAATGGCATAACCGTAAATAACAGAAAGTCATGGGCATTTTCAAACAAGATTCCTATAAAGAAGCAAACCAGAGTAAACGAATTATGCCATTATCGTCTTCCTGAAAGAAGATGAGCAAGCATCGTCTTCAAAGCTCTGCTGTTCACTCGCCTCAGCTAAAATTTGCAGCACTTTTGCTCGTGTTGCTTTCTATCTGCACTCCATCCTTCTCAGAGATCATCTTCGAGGAGCGATTTGACGGTATTTTTTTTACCAATTTCTGCTCGTTTACTTGTGTTTTTGCTGTATTGTTCGTTAATTTAAGTAATTAGGTGAGTAAATGGTGACGGAAGCATAGTGGTTTGTTAAGTTAACTAGTAGTATTGCTTGATCTGCCATTGTTGTGTAATTTAAGCTTTTTTTTGTTCAAAAAACGGTTATGTTTAGGGTTTATTGTTACTTGTTAGTGAGAAGTGTGTGTTAAGTAAGAAATTTTAGGATTTCTGAGGCAAGTAGGTTTGTTATTTTTTTTTAGGATTTTTGAAGGTATTTTGAGATATTTCTGCTCATTTGCTTGTTTTTGGCTGTATTTACTGATTCTGTTTGTAAATTTAAGCAATCAGATGAATTCATCGGATGAAAACATAGTAGTTTGTGAATTAATCTATTAGTATTGTTTGATCTGCCATTGTTATGTCTTTACAAACGATTATGTTAAGGGTTTATTGTTATGACTGGTGGTGGGGAAGGTAACAGCGAAGGTAATTCGTAGTAGGTTTGATACTTGCCAGCGCCAAGTGTGTGTTAAGTGCAAAATTTTACAATTTTTAGGCCAGTAGGTAAGTTTAAAGACGCATCTCTTGTTAAACAAAACAATGGAATTTGATATTCAATAAGGTGTGCTATAACCTTTTTCAATATTGGTACAAGTTAAGCTCAGTGCAGTTTTTATATCTCTACCCTGCATAAGATAATTATTTACTGTATAGAGAGGGGGATCAAGAATTGAGAAGTTGTATCTTGTTTCCCGAATTGCAGATAATGTTATCTTTTGATTTTTCTGGAAATAATGTAATGCACCTTTCCTTGATTAGCAATTTGGTGTACTTATCTGAAATCATTCTGGTTTTGTAATTTGGGACACATAGATGGGTGGCAGAGCCGGTGGGTGAAATCTGATTGGAAAAAAAGTGAAGGAAAGGCCGGTTCCTTCAAGCACACAGCGGGTTCGTGGTCTGCTGATCCAGATGATAAAGGTAACATTTCCAGTGTCATGTCCATTGCAAACTTCAGAAACTTTGTAAAATATGGATTGTTTAGGTATGATGCAGATGATTAGTTTGTTCATAAAATTTTGCAATCTTTCAGGTATTCAGACGAGTACTGATGCCAGACATTATGCCATCTCTGCAAAGATCCCAGAATTCAGCAACAAAAATAGAACACTAGTCTTACAGTACTCGATCAAGTTTGAGCAGGATATCGAGTGTGGTGGTGGTTATATCAAGCTTATGTCGGGATATGTCAACCAAAAAAAGTTCGGTGGCGACACTCCTTACAGGTTTAACAAACAATATGACATCTCCATGATTTTATATTATTATCAGTTTTTGACCTATTGGTTTTTACGTTTGTTTGTTTCTTTTTTGGAAGTGTGATGTTTGGACCAGATTTATGTGGAACACAAACAAAGAAGCTTCATGTGATCCTTTCCTACCAAGGACAAAATTATCCTATTAAGAAGGATTTGCAGTGCGAAACTGACAAATTAACGCATTTCTACACATTCATACTTCGGCCTGATGCAAGCTATAGTGTGTTAATAGATGGTAGGGAACGGGATTCCGGGAGCATGTATACTGATTGGGATATCCTTCCACCCCGAAAAATCAAAGATGTAAATGCTAAAAAGGTTGGTTCGAGATTAAATTCACTTATTATTGCTATTGCGTGTTGACTACCCTTCTACTAACCGGTTTTCTATATTTTTTAATTTTCAGCCTGCAGATTGGGAGGAGAGAGAATATATTGACGACCCGAATCAAGTCAAGCCAGAGGTAGTCAGCTGAGATTAAGCTCTTACCTGATTATAGTTTATAACATGCTTATTGTTTAAGGTAGTTCTAACTTATATTATTTTGTTATTGTTCAGGGCTATGATTCAATTCCAAGAGAAATTCCTGACCCGAAAGCTAAACAGGTAGCTAATTGGCAAATTATAGCTCATTTTCATTTGATGATAGATAAAAAAAATTGTGATATTTTATTATGCAAGATATTAAAGATAAGCTCCCTTTACAGTTCCCTTATGTGAGCTTCTTAGATGAAATAGAATTGTCGATAAAATATTTTTATTTTAGTTATTTTTTTAACTCCTAATAGCCTGACAACCAGCACGTCTTTATCCCATTTGCTTTTGATACTTTTGGTTTTCTGGCGCCAGAGGCTATGGACCTACTTAGCCGAGTTCAAAGGGTCATGCATAATAATGTTATGACCCCGAGATCTATGAACGTAGTTTTTAAAAGACTTAGTTTTGCTATTCAAAAAGGGGTAGCGGCGCAACTTGTTGCCCGTTTACCAATTATCTCGATGTAAATTCTTCGATTACATTGTATAAAAAAATTATGAGCTTTATTTCATATCGAATAGCCTGATACCTGGGATGAAGATGAGGATGGGGTATGGAGACCACCAAAGATACCAAATCCAGCATACAAAGGGCCATGGAAACCAAAGGTATGGATGAGTTTCTTCCACCTTTGACTCCTTTGAGCGTTTTGGGTAGGATTAAAGTAAAGTTTTAATCTAAGATATATCTTTTGTGTTGCTACAGAAAATAAAAAATCCAAATTACAAGGGTAAATGGAAGATCCCGTGGATTGATAACCCAGGTACCCTACATACCACACCCTATTTACCAATGGGTCGATTTGATTTATCATTATTTTCTTTATCTCCAACGAGTCAAATGAGTCAAAAAAAGGTCGCATGAAGGGAGCCAGACTAATGAGTCAGTGGTCTCCCAAAGTGTCAATAGCATAAAACCTCATAAAACATTTCATTCAAAAATTTAGATTTTTATCGATATTAATACAATCTTCGGCAATCATATTTTACACACTTAACTGTTAATAGAATACTTAAAAAAATTGGGTAATGGTATTTTGGGCCTACATAATATGTACAAAAATTATCATTTTGACCTGCTCGTTATTTTCCACCAATAGTAATATTACTGTATTCTTAAAATTTAACTTATTGATTTGTTGCTTAATTGCTCAGAATTTGAAGATGATCCTGACCTATATGTGCTCAAGCCTATTAAATATGTGGGAATTGAGGTTTGGCAGGTATGGTCCCTTAGCATGTGTCAGCTTAAAAAGTGTATCCATAATTTTTTTAAGAAATTGTTGAACGATAATTTGACTAAAATGCAGGTAAAAGCTGGATCTGTTTTTGACAACGTCCTGATATGTGATGACCCAGAGTATGCAAAAGAAGTGGTGCAAGAAGTTTTCACCCATAGAGAGGTGTGTTTCTTCTTCTGTATTACAACTCGAGGCGACTTTTAGCAAGTAATTAATGTGTTAATTATGATTACAAATACAATACAATTACAATAGTAATGTAAATACAATACAATTACAATAGCAATGTAAATATTTGAATAAAAGCAAATTTAGGAAGTTGTAGTATATGCTAAACCTAGAGTTTGGGCGACTTTTAACCCATTTGACATGTTCATCTTATGATTAACATTAGACCCGTTTGAGATAAAAAAAATAAAAAAACTGACCGTAAGCAGCCCATTCATAAGTAAAATGGGTGGAAAAACGACCCATCTGGTTACAGAATACACACATTAACGCATGCACTTAAATGCATTTTCTGGTTGAAAATCAGATTGAAAAGGAAGCCTTGGAGGAAGCAGAGAAGATAAAGAAAGCGCGGGAGGAAGAGGTGGCTTACTTGACTGATTGCCAAAGCAAATTTGTCTTTTATACTATAGATTTGTTGTAAATTAATATATAATAAATAAATGTTACATTATAAAATTTGTCAGGAAGCACAAAGGGCAAGAGAGGAAGGTGAAAGGAGGAAGAGAGAACGAGGTTACGACAGAAGGCACAGAGATAAAGACTATTACAGGGACAGATACCGAAAGGTTAGTATATAAATGTTACTTGTTTAAATTTTTAACATGTTTAACGACCTATGTCTGCTTGCACGGTTAAGTAGGCACCGGGGCAGGCTTACCTTTAAAGAAAGGTTATGCATTTCATACACCTTGAAACCTTGGTCTAGTGTTAAAAAAATTAGTGTCATGCTTTTCTGTTGTTGCTTTATTTATACTGCATATCCCGAAACAATTATGTTTTAAATTGATATGGGAGTGAAAAATAAGGGGTATTATGATAATTTATATTTTACCCTTTGTTTGAATATCACTTTTGTTGCAACTAGTTGCAAATGAGTCGAGCCAAGTTCGAGCTCGGCTCCATAGCTCAACGAGCCATGATGCATGCTCCAGCTCAGCATGAAAAGCTCCAATATTTTTATAAAATTTAAAACAAAACTTGAGCAAAAGTCAAAGCGCCTTTTAAACAAGTCTACCAATGATAAAAAACAACAATAAAAACCAACAATAACATTATTTATAAATTTCAATAAACACGTGTGTGTGTGTTTATCTTACATTAGGCTCAAGTAGCTCAATAAGAGCTTTAGCCGAGCTCTTTTAGTGCTTGTACAAGACTCGACTTGAACAAGCTTGACGGGAGCTATTTGCAACAGATATTAAATTGATTATTTGACATCCACAGGAAACGTTTGTTTATCCATATGTTACAAATTGGTTATTGCAAATACCCTCTTAAGATGTCAAGTCTATAATTTTTTCTTGGTATTGTTTGGATTTCATTTTCTTGTAATCTAATTGTGCTTTTGGCTTTCCTTAACTGCAGCGCCATTATGACGATTATCATGTAAGTCTTTTTATTCATATATCTAGTTATTTTTCGAATGTCGTCGTACATATTCATGTGCGTCTTGTTCTCTGAATGGGTTTCGCACGAGTGGGATTGACCACAACTTTTAGTACTAATTAACATTTTAACATATTAAGTGGCATGTTTCTAGTCTAAGATAAAAAACAAAACTTTAAGTAAAGTTGAAATAATTTTGGACAACTAAGGATAAAACATTACTTCATTAAGTGTATGGTTTAGTCCGGATGATTTTTAACTCAACTGTTCAATCTGGTTTGGAGAACCAGAACTCCAGTTTAGAATGGTTAAAAAAGGAAATCCCGATTGGAAACCGAAAGGATGATTTCAACTGGACCATGAACACCCATACTAAATTAAATTTGTGGTTGTTTTGAACAATATTTGGTTGGTTTTGCAGGATGAGCTGTGAGATGTTGTAGCGGTTATCACTCGGCCTGTTTTGGCAATATAGTCTTGTCCTCTGTTTCATTTTCGTCATTTCATTTACATGTAACACACAGGTTGTTGTACTACTTCTCGATTGTCAGATAAGTTGCATTTTTATGTGAATCTTCAACTCTTTTTTTACTTGTTTTCGCTTATAATGACCAAATTTAAGATGTGGTGGGGTTGTGTTCCCACCCTTCTGCGTCAACCATTTTCTTCTTTGCTCATAATGACCAAATCAAAATGTACTTCCCGCTGTCGCCCCCATCTCCCATAACTCTCACCCCCAATTACCACCAAAAAACTCAAAATCAGTAAACTATGAATGTGTATAATTCTATGAAATCCAAAAACCAGTAACAAATGAATATGCAAGAACAAAAGCTAGAAGATAAATTACACCATATCACATCCCAATTTCGTGGTGCGCGACTTTGTTGAACCCAAATGTGTCTAATATGTTAAAAAAAACGAAACACATTAAAATACATGCCTTCTAATGCATATCTGATATGTTCAAGAGTTAATAAGAAGTAGAGGGACTAGTTGTAATATTGTCATAGTTGTATAAGGATTGTTTTGTAATAGGTCAATAATGTAGGGGCATAATTGTAATAGTTGTAATACTGTTACATTTCTGTTATATAGTTAAGCGGGATCATAACAGATGATCAGCTTTGATTTGGTAAAATTCTCTTCTTCTTTGTTTCTATTCTAAATTGAAGCTATCATTGGTATCAGAGCTCTGTCCGATCTGAGCTCCGGTGACCTGCAAATTCCATTGTTTCCGTCATTGCTCGTCCGCTTCGTTCAATTTCTGTGGATTAATCATTGATTCGATTAATTCACCTTCAAATTCGTTCGTTCATTTCTAATTCATTGAAATCGATTGTTCCGATTTCAATATTTTGATTCAGCATCAATGACGAACACTCGTCAACAAGAAATGGAGAGATTTGAGAAAACCCTAAGGGAGCATGGGCAGTGGATTCAAAATTCACAGTCAATTCATGAAGATAATCAGTCTGCAATAGCTCAATTGAATCTACAATTGCAATCAATGTTTGAAAATTTGAAGAATCAATTGGATGAAATTCAAGGTAGAGCCAATTTGGGGGTTCAAGAACCTCGATTAGCAAGATTGGGCCGTTTGGATTTTCCAAAGTTTAATGGTGAAGATGTTGATGGATGGATATACAAATGTAATCACTTCTTCCTGGTAGATAAGACCCCGGAACAATTGAAGGTACAATTTGCAATAGTAAATTTGGAAGGATTGGCTTTAAGATGGCATCAGGGGTTTGTTGCAAGTCAAAATAGTCCAATAGAAGCGATTCCTTGGGCTGATTATGTTAGATCTATCACAGCAAGATTTTCTGATATTTTGTGGGAAGATGCAATGGGAGAGATCAAAAACTTGCAGCAAACTGGTTCATTAAGTGATTACTGTAATGCTTTTGACAATTTGATGACAAAAGTGGTATTATCCGAAGAATATGCAGCAAGCTTGTTTGTGGGAGGTTTAAAGCCAGAGATAAGGTGTTTAGTCAAGGTTTTTAAACCAAGAACCTTAAGAGAGGCATATGCTATGGCAAAACAGCAGGATAATGTTCATACCACCTTGTTTGGGACCAAGAGGGTATACACTAACAGTAGCTACAGTTCTGGGTCTTCTTCAAGTTTTCATTCTGGTAATAAGAGCAGTTTTACACCAAGAAATTCCACTGTAAGTGCTACCAATTTACCCTTGCTGCCTACTCCTCCAAATAAGTCATTAAAATCTGTTAGAAGATTATCCACTAAAGAAGCAGATGAAAAAAGGGCTAGGGGAGAGTGTTTCTTTTGCCCTGAAAAATACTCTGCTACTCACAAGTGTAAAAATAGGCAGTTATTTGTTATTGAAATTTTAGATGATGATAACTGTGAAGGGGATGAGGAACAATTGGAAATAGTGGATGTTGAAAGACAGCAGTTAGAAGATAATATACAACCTCATATTTCAATTCATGCTATGAGTGGAATTCCTTCTTACTCCACTATGAGGGTTATAGGTTACATTGGCACTAGGAAACTGCACATCTTGATAGACTCTGGGTCAACACATAACTTCATTAATGAGAAATTAGCCATAAAGTTGCAGTGTAGCACCTGTGCAGTGCCTTCTATGAGGGTAACAGTAGCTAATGGTAACCCCATTTGTTGTGGGCAAATCTGTAAGAAATTTAAGTGGATGATGCAGGGTAATTGGTTTGAAGCTGACATGTATTTGATTCCTTTGGAAAGCTATGACATGGTCTTGGGCATACAATGGTTATCAACCTTGGGAGATATTGTGTGGAATTTTAAAAACTTAATCATGGAATTCCAGTTTGATGGTATTAAACAGGTTTTGAAAGGGGTAACCAATAGTGGGGTGAGTCTATGTTCTGTAGAGAAAATGGATCAAATGTTGGGCCATCCTGATCAATTGATTGAATCTCAAATGTTCAGCCTTCAGTTGTTAGCTGTTGAGGGCCAATCTGTGCATTGTTCTCAGGTGTCTAATGTAATTGTTGACTCCAGGATTGCTGAGTTGCTAAAGCAATTTGAGGATGTCTTTCAAGAGCCTAAATCATTACCTCCAACTAGGGATTGTGACCATACAATCCTTTTGAAAGATGAGAATAAGGTCATTAATTTGAAGTCTTACAGATACCAAACTCTTCAAAAAGATGTCATTGAAAAAATGACAAATGAAATGTTGGAAACTGGTGTGATAAGGAATAGTCATAGTTCTTTTGCTGCACCGGTAGTGTTGGTCAAGAAAAAGGATGGCAGTTGGAGGATGTGTGTAGATTACAGACAACTAATTGAAGCCACAATCAAGAATAGTTTCCCAATTCCTTTAATTGATGAGTTGCTTGAAGAGTTACAAGGGGCAACTATATTTTCCAAGTTGGACTTGAGGTCTGGCTATCATCAGGTAAGGATGCATCCAAATGACATTCATAAAACTGCTTTTAGGACCCATCAGGGCCTATTTGAGTTTTTGGTGATGCCCTTTGGGCTAACCAATGCACCTGCTACCTTTCAATCCCTGATGAATCAGACTTTTAAGAAGTTTTTGAGGAAGTTTGTGTTAGTATTTTTTGATGATATTCTGATCTACAGTTCAGATTTGAATCAGCATATCAGTTATCTTCAGGCAGTATTGGAGGTTTTCAGGAAAAAGAAATTATTTGCTAAGAAGTCAAAGTGTTATTTTGCTGGTCAACAGGTTGAGTATTTGGGTCATATCATCACTAAAGATGGGGTAGGTACTGATCCTTCAAAATTGAAGCTGTGGTTAACTGGCCTGTTCCTATCACAGTTAAACAGTTGAGAGGATTTCTTGGGCTAGCAGGGTATTATAGAAAATTTATCAGGTCTTTTGGTGTGATTGCAAAACCTTTAACTGAGTTGTTAAAAAAGGAGTCTTTCAAATGGAATGAGTTGTCTCAACAGGCCTTTGAACAGCTTAAGTTGGCTTTATGTGAAGCCCTAGTACTGGCTTTGCCTGATCTGAATAAAACCTTCATTGTAGAGACAGATGCATCATCAAAGGGCATTGGGGCAGTCTTATTACAAGAGGGTCATCCTTTGGCTTTCTTAAGTAAGGCTCTATATCCTAGACAATTGACTTTGTCAGTCTATGAGAAAGAATTGTTAGCTATCTTATTGGCTATCAAACAATGGCACTATTACCTTATCTCAAAACCTTTTATCATAAAAACTGACCAAAAGAGTTTGAAGCATTTGTTGACACAAAAAATCACCACACCATTACAACATTCATGGTTATCCAAGTTAATGGGTTATACCTATGAAATTCAGTATAAAAAAGGGGTGGATAATGTCACTGCTGATGCTTTATCAAGAGTGGAAAGTTCTACATTTTTTCAATTAGCAGTATCATCTTTTGATCCTTTGTTGTTAAACAAAATCAAGCAAAGTTGGGAGAAAGATCCTGTAATTCAGAAAGTCATTCAACAGTTACAACAAGGGCAATTGGTGCATCATTTTGTTTGGGAGCAAGGGTTGCTTAAGAGGAAAAGTAAATTGGTTGTTGGGCTGGATTTGGAATTAAGGAAAGAAATTATTCACTTCTGCCATACTTCAGCTTTAGGGGGTCATTCTGGGGTCCATGCTACTCATCAAAGATTGAAAGGGCTGTTTTATTGGAAAGGCCAGGTCAAACAAATTAAGCAGTTTATTAGAGCATGTTCAATTTGTTAGCAGGCCAAGTATGAAACTGTGGCAAGCCCAGGGTTATTACAACCATTATCAATTCCTTCTGCAGTTTGGTCTGATATCAGCATGGATTTTATTACAGGGCTGCCTAAATCACAAGGTAAAGAAGTTATTTTTGTAGTGGTTGATAGGCTTACAAAGTACTCTCATTTTATGGCCTTAAGTCATCCTTTTTCTGCTGCAAATGTGGCCCAAGCTTTCTTAGATAATGTCTACAAACTGCATGGATGGCCTTCCACTATTGTGTCAGATAGGGACACTATTTTCTTAAGCAACTTTTGGAAGGAGTTTTTAAAATTGTAGGGAATTGATTCAGCCTTATCCACTGCATACCATCCTCAAAGTGATGGTCAAACTGAAGTGGTCAATAGATGCTTGGAAATTTATTTGAGGTGTATGACCATGCATAGGCCTAATTCTTGGGCTAAATGGTCGTCTCTTGCTGAGTTCTGGTACAATACGAATTACCATACTGCAATTAAAACTACACCATTTCAAGCTTTGTATGGCTATCCTCCACCCATTCATGTCCCTTATGTGCATAGAGAATCAATGGTGGAAGCAGTGGATGATTTAATGATGAGTAGAGAAGAGACAATCAAGTTACTCAGAGACACTTTATTCAAAGCTCAAAATAGAATGGTTCAAATGGCAAACAAACATAGAAGTGAAAGATCTTTTGAAGTGGGAAATTGGGTCTATCTCAAATTACAGAATTATGTACAGAGTTCTTTAAGGGGTAATGCTTACAACAAATTATCCCCTAAATATTTTGGGCCCTATCTAATTTTGGAGAAAATTGGATCTGTAGCATACAAGTTGGATCTTCCATCTGAAGCTAATATTCATCCTACTTTTCATGTATCATTGTTGAAATTAGCTTCTGGTCCACCAGATAGACTCATTCCTCTTCCAACTGCTCCTCGCTTTTCATTGTATTGTAACACCCGTTCTTATAAATCAAGTTTTAACGTATATCTTGGGAAAATAATCATGTAATTAATGATTAGATATACATCGGAAATACGGGTTTCTTAAAACTTTTACAATTTATAATTTATTCTACAAAACGTGATTGAAATGCATTGTTTAAAATTTACAACGTGGCAAAGTGCGGAAGCGTGTATATTTATCGTGTTCGGTTCTTCGCTGAGCTTGATCGTCTTCCGGCATCCAAGGTGTACCTACATTTCATAAACATGAAATGCTTTAGTCATACGGGTTTAATCACGTCCGAACGATGTCCGGGAAACAATAGACTTTCAAATGAAAAACAAAATATAATAAAAAATTTCTCCACCGTAATTTACGGTGGGACCGTAAATTACGGTGGCCCCTGGGTCTCAATTCTTTTGCCGTAAATCAGACCTTTAGCACCGTAACATAATCAACTCCACCGTAATTTACGGTGGGACCGTAAATTACGGTGGGACCGTAAATTACGGTGGGCTCTGCATCCAGATTCTCTATTTTGTCGTAATTTGACACGAAATCTTCCGTATCTTTCAAACCGCTTATCCGTTTGACCTACCGTTTCTTCCTACATGTTTGTAATTTGATTCTCCATCATTTGGAGTTAAAATCCGACATCCGACTTAACAAGATTTAAGACTTTTAAGTCTTCGGCTTATTTCCCTTTTTACCAATTTTTGACCCATTCGCGGTTTTATCAAACAAACGTATTTGTTTGATTCCTATATCACATACAACTCTTTAATTTAATATTACTTACCATTTTAGGTTCTATTCATAGGTTTATTACACAATTTAAACCCGTTTTCACTCGTATGCTTATTTTGACCCGTTAAGGGTTCTTAAGTACTTTCGAGCCTAAAATCACTTTCAATTGCTTCTATAATTAATCTAAGTATTCATTTAATCATAAAACTTATTTCCGAACAACTTTTAAAGGTTGTTTGGTCAATTTAGCCACCAAGGGCGTTTTGGTCCATTTTAGTCCTTTATTAGCAATGAAGGACTTTTGAAAGTATATTGGACCCATAATCCCTCTTTTAACCTATAATTATGTTTGAAAAGTCATTAAGCTTTCCAAACGCCATGTTCATTACATAAAACATTTGGTTTACCTAACAAGTAACCAAATGTCCGTTTTGACCCCTTTTTAACGCTCTTGAACCATATGTTCTAAATGAGTGTTACCTTATTTCACATACCTGGCGCAGATCAATATATTGACCCGTTTTTAATACCTTGCTTTTATAACCGCTAATTCATAGCGTTGCTAACACCAATTTGACATTTACACCTGAAATAATATAGCTCGACAATAATCATTAGTCGCTATTGTCAAAGGGTGATATCTTCACCTTTTGACCCATTTGGTCTAAGTGACCGATTATGTTGGCGAGATGATATTTATTACCATCTCATCTATACGACTCGCTTCGATTTACACCGTGTGGCCATTTCACTTATTAATTGATTTTCTTAACGCTTTTTAGCCTGTTATGGCTTACGCCTTACAGTGTCTTTCAAAACCAATAGTTATGGTCAACGCATGACCAATTTACCTTTTTACCCTTATTGTTTGTTTTGGGTTTACCCTATAAGGTAACCATTCAAAAGCTCATTTTCCATTTGTCATAAATTGATCGAATTACCGATTTAATTCCTTTTTAACCATCAACATGGTTTCTTGTCGTGCTAGACTACCTTGTTCCGTACGTTTACACGTCGGAACATCATACCTCAATTATGTAATTGTCTTTTTAGTAACTATTACGGTAAGGGAGTATTCTAACATATAAGACTAGTGTAAGCTATACTTACCTTACTTCCACCTATGCTTTTCCGTCATTCTTTCTTCGTTTGACCCGCTTTGTTCCCAAGCTTTCATCTAGCTTGTTAATCGTCAAACTATCATTGCAAATTGTAAGATGGATAGATTAGTCATAATTATTCACGACTATTCCATCTCACTTATTTCATACGTCGGAACTACTACTCGACTTCATGATTAGTTAACTTAGCTTATTAAAGTTAACCACTTTAAATCACAAGGTTCTCAACATTGAGTCTAAATCAACATTATATTTAGAACCCTTCTCACTTCATATTACACGTAATCACCATAACATTCAAATGCGCGTTTTCACTCTAATTTCAACACTTTAGTTTTCACTTAGGCATTTTAACAAACACCTAATGTGCATACATTTTACACATTTACAACTAGTTCATAACTAGTTATTTTTTTACCAAGATTAACATCACAATTCACCATTATCACTTATGATTAAATACTCAAACTTGCAAATTGTTTAAGTATTTCCTAATTACTAACATGCATGATGATCCTAATGACAATCATATCATCAAATTCATCATATGATTAAAACCCACTTAACCTAGTGTGGTAAATCATTCAATCATTCAATCCATAGCATGTTATGTATGATTTTCACTTAGGGTTTTGTTCCTAAGCAAATATACATCACTAATCTAGTCATAGCTTCTCTAATTCATGCCTAATTCGTGATTAGGATGATTATCAATTTTTTTACAACTTCATGAATGTTAGAAATTTGACATACCTTAGGATCCCCTTGACTTGGTGATCACGAATATGTGCTTGAATTTCGATTTGGGACTTGATTCGGGCTTCAATCTGACCAATTTGTGGAACTAGGGTTTTGAGCTCCCTGCTCTTTCTCCTGGTCGTACGCACACACACACATTAAGTGTGTGTGTTGTGTTTTTAGTTTTTGTTTTTATAAATCAAGTCTCCTTTTGTGCAACTTAAGCCCCTCTAGTTTGATTAGTTATTAAGTAAGCCACAACCTACTTATTTTCAACAATATTCCCACTTATTAACTAGGTTTAATATTTCTAGTTAACTTAGCGGGTTCGGGAATATTTATGACTAAGTTTATTTTAGGTCCCGTTAACTCGGGCCTTCTAAGCTTTTATTTCTTAAAAGCTTTTATTCACTTTTTATTTATTATTAGGATTAATTATTTAAATCCTAATATTTACCGGGTAAATTTTTACCACTAAAGGTATTTTACCCGTCTTTACTATTAACGTGGTTTGATTACCAAAGCCGTTTTCGGGGTGTTACATGTATGCTGCTGCAGTTTTGGAAAAAAAAAGGGTAGTTAAAAGGGGAAACAAGGCTGCTGTTCAATTTCTAATTCAGTGGAAAAATAAACCTTTGTCTGAAGCTACGTGGGAGTTTAAAGATGATTTCAAGTTGAGATTTCCTGATTTTCAATTACTTGATCCTTGAGGTCAAGGATGAATGTCAACAGGGGAGTATTGATATGTTCAAGAGTTAATAAGAAGTAGAGGGACTAGTTGTTATTTTGTCATAGCTGTATAAGGATTGTTTTGTAATAGGTCAATAATGTAGGGGCATAATTGTAATAGTTGTAATACCGTTACATTTCTGTTATATAGTTAAGCGGGATCATAACAGATGATCAGCTTTGATTTGGTAAAATTCTCTTCTTCTTTGTTTCTATTCTAAATTGAAGCTATCAATATCGTTTCAAATCAAGTACCAATCCATAAACACACAATTTAGGAATAACTCTCAAATATTATAATTGATAGATATAACTCAAAAACTAAATTATAATCTCTCACACCATAACGTGGTTTTATTGGCGTATATTATTATTACGTTTATGGCGGGGAACCCGCGCGTTGCAGCGGAGTCGACAATATGGGCCGAGAACATAATTCAAACCTAAAAACGTTAAAAAATTATATATACGTTGTGTGTCTATATATATAAAAGCACTCGCGCTTCAAGGTTGCAACGCATGGGAAACTCTTATGATAAACAAGGAAACCCTTATGATAAACAAGGAAACCCTTATGATAAACATTATATAGTATACTGCAACATTTTTTATCTACTGGAAAACCCCCATGTTGTCACACCCCGACCGCGTAAAACAACAAACTGCGATGGAAAAGTCGGGGAGTTGAGTAACAAAATTATTGTTTCATAACACATGGTATTTAAAGTTTGGTTTTATTAGAAGTAATGTTTACATTGTCTTGGAAATAACGGAAACATAACATGAATTAAATTGTCTTTCATAGTTTTAAGTCACTAAGGCCCAAGTCCGCCTAAGTGTAGCATGATCAACCTCAAACATTAGCTCCTGAAACACATGTGAAAATAGGTACGTCAGCATAAAAATGCATGTGAGATACATAGGTTTTGTTGATGAGGATTCATGACTTGAAAGTTAAAATAAGTGTTTAACGAAAAAGTAGTCATGAACATTATAAAATGTTTTCTTTTATAAAATCATATGAAAATCAGATGATATAAAAGAAGGATGTATGGTTAAATAAATAACCAAATGAAATGATTTGTATAAAATATGTCATTGTCTTGTAATAAAAATCATGTCTTGTATAAAAATGTCATGTTTTGTATAAAAGATGTCATGTCTTGTTCTTGTCGAAGTGGTTTAGATAACGCCACGATATGTAATATAATAAAAGCACTTATATATAGGAAGTACCAGCGGCGTATCCACCATGCTTTTATCCTATTACACACGTCTCGTTATTTAAATCACTTACCAATAAACCATCAAATAATTGTCTTGTCAAAACCAATGTCAAATGTCATGTATAAACAATGTCTTATGTAACAATGTCATGTATAAACCATGTCTTGTATAACAATTGTCATGTAATAACCAATGTCTTGTATGGCAAGTAAAAAGTCTTTACTTAAACCATATGTATAATGTCATGTATAACCAAATGTCTTGTGTAACCAAATGTCATGTTCAAAACAAGTTCTTTGAATAAACACACGTTTAAATCAAAAGTTATGTTTTGAAAACCAACGCTTTATTACTATGAACATTTATAGGGTTTTGTTTATCGTATACATTCAAGCCTTGAGACTGTTGGATAAACCCTTATCAAGTCAAAGGTTTATAAAAAATGTAATCGTATTCTGTCATTCCATACTTCCAAACAAACCTAGGAAGAGGGAACGGGATTTGTCAAGTCCTATGGTACCATTACATACTACCGAGGAGCGTGATCATTGTTAATGAATGTATCATGTCCCATTAAACATACCAAATGTCATGATCAATGTAAGCATGTCATGTAAAATGTCTTTAAAATCATGTACTAAGTATGCTAAGTCAACATACGAAGCAGAAATGTCCATGAAAATCAATGTGCTCATATGCTAAGTCAACATATGCCGCAAAATGTAATGTAAATCAATGTGCTCATATGCTAAGTTAACATATGCCGCAAAATGTAATGTAAATCAATGTGCTCATATGCTAAGTCAACATATGCCGCAAAATGTATTCTTGAAATCAATGTGCTAGCATGCTAAGTCAACATACATAGCAAAACATAATTGAAATCATGTACTATATGTGTACTAGATGAACATAGCATGTATATGTCATGAAAGCATGAAAGTAACAAATAGGCACAAGTGTTTCACCCTAAAATATTTGAAAAAAATTAAAAGAGGGGTCTATGTACTCACTTGAGATTGCTTAATAGTCTTGGAATAAAGACCAAGTAAAGCTCGAGGAATCAATGGATCAAACGGCACCTAATATGGATAACTATGTTAATAAATTGGGACACTAAAGGGTGGATCGGATAGAATGAAGTTCTATAAATCAAATGAGTACTAGAACTCATATGGCATGATTTAGTGAACCTAACATTCTGATTAGAAAGAGATCCTAAGTGCTTTTGACCCGTTACGACTCGTTAAGGTAGTTTACGCTACTTTAACGTGTCGTTTGCGTAAATATAAGGTCGGATGGTTATATATGTCATATGTTAAGTCCTATATGCCCAAACATGTTTAAAAATGTTATTATATAAGTTTAGATGTCAAAAGTTTGATTACATATGCTTAAAATAAATTTATGCGCAAAAAGGGCATTTTGGTCATTTTTAAAGGGCATATAAACGAATGAACAAATAACTAACCAAACTAAGTGACCATAAGGTATAACCTCAGTAGGTTATTCCCTATACAACTATGGTCACAAATATGTGTTTGACCGGATCCTAAGATCGACCAAATGGGTCGGGTTCGAAAGTCAAAGCGGTGGTCGAGACCGCTCAACTTACGATTCTAAATAAGCACTAAACTAGAAGTGACGAGTTAAACATGTTTAACTAAGTTGGAAAACTGATTTGGTATCAAAACACTTTGTTTTGATACCCGAAAATAGTTCCATCGTAAAATGCACATAAACGCGCATTTTGACCAAAACTTTGACTCGTCACTATGACTAGTAAATGTGGTAATCAGTAGGTATAATCGCTAGGGATTATAACCATCGTGATTACGATCATGTTGCAAAGTTCAATTGAACTTTGTCTTGACCAATATATGGTCAAAGCCGAAAGTCAAACACTGTTTGACTTTTAGGTTGAAATAGCTAAAAATAAATAAACAAGACTAGTTAGAACACTCACTTGTGTTCTAGGAAGAAGGAAACTTAGTTAGGAAGCCTCCAACAATGTGATAGCCTCTAATTAGAGCAGATGTGAGAAGAAGAAAGGAATGAGCAAGTTGGAAGAATGAAATGGATGGGCTATTTATAGTGTTCATGGATTTATGAGATCATGCCAAGTGTTTATGTGTTGCCCAAGGAAGAATCTTAGCCCTACAAGTGTTGGACCACATTCAAAGCCTTGGAGGACACTTATCTTGCCCACAAGAATCCAAAACCATGTTAGAAATCAGTTTGCAACAGCTGGGAAGCTGTTTAGAAACTTCTGAAAATAGGGGACTGTCGCGTGTCGCACCAGGACATCAGGGGAGTGTCGCGTGGCGTGAGGGTGAGCCTTTTTGTCAATAGTTTCAGTTTTTGGCAGTTTCAGTCCCTGCAGCCTTATAAACTTGTTTTCGACGTATTTAACCCCCGTTAACCCAATTTTAAGGATTTACAAGGATGTTAAAGCATAGGGGACTTGAAATATGCTTGGAAGTATCATGGATGTTGGTTCGTTAGGCTGTACGGTTGTAGTGTTCGGTTAATTACGACGAAAGTTGTAACGAACGCGAAAACGATCCAAATTGCGAAACGAAAGGTATTTTTGCATTCCCATCACTAAAATACAATATTTTAATGATTACAAAAATTTTTGTATGTACGGATATGGTCAGAATGCAGAATATGTGTGAATTTGCATACTTTCACAGTTCTGACGCTTTTAGTCCTTGTGATCAAATACACATATTTTCACATACCGAACCCCTCAAAACTTATTTCTAAGTTTTGTAAAGGGTATTTAGGGTATTGATGTACTGAAAAGTACATATGTTTATAGTGTATATTTTGGTCAGTTTTCAGTCGTTTCGAGTCTGTTTTAGGTTAGAACTGTGATACTGCTGACGTTAAGCTTTGATTTCAGGTCCCGTAGCTTAAAGTGTTGAAAAACGAGTAAAAACGAGCAGTTCGGAAGAAAAACGGGATTTGTACGCGCGTCGGAGAAGCTGGAAATCGAAATATAATAAAAAAATCAGAAAAATCAAGATTGAAGGCGCCGCGCGACGCGACGCCCCCTAGCGTCGCGCGAGGGCCTGTTTATTCGAATTAACGTGTTGCAATTAGGGTTTTGATAAAAGAATCCAAAGAAACATCATTAGAACCCTAATTACGAATTGGGTGACTTGGAGAGCAATCTGGGAGCATACTTTGAAGGCAATTGGAGATTTCAAGGCACGGGAATCATTGGTACGAGTCGAGAGCGAAGAATCGAAGAATCAATCGGGTTTTCTAATCCCTTGTTTTGTCGATTACTTTCTTGGAACTTTGTTACAATGAATTCTGTTTTAGACATCTTTGTTTTGTGTTTAATTACTGAGATGCTTGGCTAAACCTTTAAACCACCTAGACTATGATGAATGGATTAATATAAAGATTTTATCGGTTTTTGTTATTTGCATGATGTTTATGGATTGATTGTGTTTAGTAAAAGGTTTGATTTAATGATTTGATGTGTATGAGTACTTTGATTTGGTTTGTTATTGTTACTTGCTTCATATGATTCTTAGTGACGGTCTATATCACAACGTAGAGTCATATTAGGGTTTAGGGTTTCGGTGAGTGTCTATATCACGTTAGAAAACCTTCACTCTTTAGGGAGAATCGGCCGATAACCTCTAGAAGTAACTGATAATAATTTGCTAAGTCTTAGTGTTCTACTAGTCCTAATAACTGGGAAGTGAGGGGCTATTGGTAGGTCTTACCCGGCGAATTGCTTTAGATAGGCCTTGGGAAAGGTTATGTCTTGGTTTACCTGTCGGTCTTATTAGTCTATCAAGTCAAATCTATTACTTCAAACTACCCTAGATCTAGGATTGGGAAAGAATAGGTCAATATTAGGGTACTTACACAATAATTAGATAACTGGGAAGAAGTCTAATAACCGGTAGGATTAACGGCCTAGGTAGTGCCACAGGTTTCTCCTTGAGAAGGGTCGAGGGGCCTCGATGGTTCTTAATAGGTTTAGTATTTTAAGATCCCGGTTCCATAACTCGTGAAATTAACTTAATTGGTAATCTCTTAAAAACAATCCAGGATTCTTGTCTAGGTGGTCCTGTTCTCACATAAGAAAAGTTCACAGTCGTCATTCGTTTTAGTATAGTTTTAGTTATTTTAGTAGTCTAATATAGGTTTCCTTAGTTTTCAGTAACCCCCCCCCCCCCCCCAAAAAAAAAAACAATTAAACAAGTCTTAGTCGTGTCTGTCAGCGTCTAGTCAGAGTCTAGTATACGTGATACATAGAGTCTCGTGGTTCGATATCCGGACTTCCTAGGTTATACTACATTGATCGGTACACTTGCCGATTGTGTGGTTTTAGGTCGAGTCTAGAATTAAAGCTTTTTAGTGTCTAGCTTAGAGAGTCTAATATAGTTAATTTTTATAGTCTGTTGAGCACACATGAAGTTTTTGGCGCCGTTGCTGGGGACTCTTGGTAATTGCGTTCATTAGCTTTGATAGATTTACTTGACAAATACGTGCTACATGTTTACTTTGTTTTGTGTCTTTTCTTTTCATCTTGAGTCATAGTAACTATTGTTTGCTTTTCTTGTGTTCAGGTTTTTTGCTCGTAGTGGATGCCACATCTGCGATCGCATGGACCACCACCACTAGTCAAGCAGTCATCATCTCAATTGGGCGAAGGCCCACAGGTTACTTCTACATCTTCATCTCGTTTCCCCAAGTTTGATTCCACCCCGTTACCCACCCCACCTCCTACACCACCACCTTCGCCAAACCATTCACCTAAAACCTCACCTAAGGTTTCTCCACCCAATAGCCCTACTTTTAGTACCTCTAGCAACCCAGAAAACTTAGAACCCATGGCCAACCCTAGGCAAACCGTCCATCAGCAAGCCACTCAGGATTTCACCGGCCTAGCTTCACCCATCACCGTCCCACCCATAGTTAATGACAATTCATGGCAGATTCCATCGTATGCCATGCAGGCTATCACCAATACCATCCAATTCCATGGCCGAGATGATGAGGACGCCCTGGCCCACATCAACCGTTTCTCCCGCATGCTAGCTACCTTTAACCTTCACGGTGCACCCAACGATGCCACCTACCTACAGCTTTTCCCATTCTCCTTAGCCGGCCGTGCGGCTACTTGGTTGGACTCTCAACCAACCGGTACTTTTACCACTTGGGCGGGGCTTCGTCAAGCCTTTTTGAATAAGTACTTCCCGCCCGCTAAAGCTTCACGGCTTAGAGACCAAATCCACTCTTTTCGCATGGAGCCCGACGAGCCTTATTACCTTGCTTGGGAGCATTTCCAAAACCTAACTGCTCGTTGCTCCCAGCACGGTCTCTCTGATTGGGCTTTGTGTGAGAAATTCTATAACGGTCTTACCCAAGAGACTAGAGATAGGTTCGATACTAATGCAGGGGGGGGGCATATGATGGGTATCCTTACAGTTGCAGAGTGTCTAGAGCGTTTTGAGGCATTTGCTCAGTCTCAATCCCAATCACGTTCCGATCAGAGGTATCAAAGTGGTAATTCTAATACCACTACTAGTACACCCGCCCGTGGGGTGAACCATGTCACCATGGACCCTAGTTTAGCCTATGTTTTGGAAAACATGAATAGGGAACTTAACGAAATTAAGGCTAAGGTAGACAAATGTGAGTATTGCCGAGGGGGTCACGATACGAATGCTTGCCCATTGCTTGTAGGAGAGGAGCAGGTTGACTACTTAGGAGGAGGTTTTGGTAGAGGTCAGTCTAGTGGTTTTGGGGGTAATAATAATTTTGGGTCGGGTTGGCGTAATAACAACAATAACTTGAATAATAACACTTTTCGCCCAAGTGGACCCCCTGGCTTTCAAATGGCTCAAAACCCAAATAGGGGCCAAAATTCACTCTTTGGTGGGGGTTCAAGTGGGCAGTTCAACAAGGGTTCAATGGGCAGGTCAAGGATGGGGGGTCAAATAACCATGGTCAACCAGGTCAAGGTCCAAGTTTCGATTTAGGGGGTAGCATGGAAAGGATGGAGTCCATGATGAGTCAACTACTTGTTAGGGACCAAACCACTCAAAAGACCCTTAGTGAACATGACCTAATGCTTAAGAACCATCAAGCCTCATTCCAAGACCTTCAAAGAGTCGTAGGGGATATGTCTAGAAAGTTAGAAGAGAGGTTACCCGGTCAGTTTGCGGGTAACACCCAACAGAACCCTAATGCCCATGCTAAAGCCATTACCACCCGTAGTGGCAAGACCGTAGGAAACCCTAGAGTCGCGGAGAGGGTAGTTGATGAAGATGGAGATATCATAGATGAGGAGATCCAAATGGAGGCTCCCGGCAAAGTGCAATCTAGGTTAACCCCAGCAAGTACCGCACAGCCCGGTGAGTCTCAAAAGGAAAAGAAAGTTGAGAAAACCCCGATAGATGTTAGACCTTCACCCTACGTGAACCATGCGTATGTCCCGTTTCCCTCTCGCCTTAAGAACCAAAAATACTCTAGGGAATACGGGCAGTTTTTGGACATCTTCAAGCAATTGAAGATTAACCTTCCATTCATAGAGGCACTCCAATCAATGCCCAAATACGCTAAGTTCTTGAAAGACCTCCTTAGGAACAAAGAAAAATTAGGAGAGTTGTCTAACGTCCCGTTGAATGGGGGATGTTCCGCCGTGGTGTTAAATAAGCTTCCCGAAAAGCTTACCGATCCGGGTATTTTCACCATTCCATGTCTATTCGGTAGTAATACCAACACTCGAGCCTTAGCCGACTTAGGAGCTAGTATCAACTTGATGCCATTTTCTCTTTATGAGAAGCTAGACCTAGGAGAGCTTGCACCTACCCGAATGACACTATCTTTAGCCGATCGGTCCGTTAAATACCCTAGGGGTATAGTTGAGAACTTGCTAGTCAAGGTAGACAAATTCGTGTTTCCCGCCGATTTCGTAATTCTAGATATGGAAGCGGATGAGAGAGTTCCGATTATCTTAGGTCGTCCTTTCTTACGTACCGCCAAAGCACTCATAGACGTCTACGATGGTAAGATCACCCTTAGGGTAGGTGAGGAGAGAGTTACTTTTGAGATAGATCGTTCCATGAACCACCCGAGTGGTTCGGATGACTATAGTGGTCCTTGCCATTCCGTCTACTTTTTGAACTCGTTTATCTCTTGTGTTGACCATTGCTTAGAGTACATTAGTGGAGCGGACCTAGTGGTAGGAGAGAAGATAGAAGAAGAGTTGGAGAGTGTAGGTGAAGTTGAAGAGGAAGGGATTCCTTTAATCCCTGATGTGTTAGCGGTTAGTGATGACACCACCCAACCCCCACCCTTAGAGCTTAAGGTACTTCCATCTCATTTAGAGTATGCTTTCTTAGGGGAGGGTTCCGAACTACCCGTTATTATTTCGTCCGAGTTAGAGGAGAGTGAGAAAGTGAGGTTGTTAGAAGTGTTGAGGGCCAACAAAGAGGCCATTGCATGGAGATTGTCCGACATTAAGGGCATAAGTCCTTCCTATTGCACCCACTGGATACTCATGGAGGATGATTATAAACCGGTGGTGCAGCCGCAAAGGAGGCTTAATCCCAACATGCAAGACGTAGTGAAAAAGGAGGTTCTTAAACTTTTAGATGCCGGGATGATCTATCCCATTTCCGATTCACCTTGGGTTAGTCCCACACAGGTTGTCCCCAAGAAGGGGGGGATGACCGTTGTCATGAACGAAAAGAACGAGCTTATCCCTTCACGCACGGTCACGGGTTGGCGCGTGTGCATCGACTATCGAAAGTTGAATGATGCCACCCGTAAAGACCACTTCCCACTGCCTTTCATAGATCAAATGTTGGAGCGTCTCGCCGGTCAACAATTCTATTGTTTCTTAGACGGCTTTTCCGGTTACTTCCAGATCCCCATTGCACCGGAGGATCAGGATAAAACCACCTTCACATGCCCTTACGACACCTATGCATACCGACGCATGCCATTCGGGTTATGTAACGCTCCGGCTACCTTTCAGCGTTGTATGGTCGCCATATTTCTGGATATGATAGAGACTTCCATGGAGGTTTTCATGGATGATTTTTCAGTTTTTGGTGATTCTTTTGAGGTGTGTTTGAAGAATTTGGAGAGAATGTTAAAGCGGTGTGTAGAGACGAAGCTTATGCTCAATTGGGAGAAGTGTCACTTCATGGTGACGGAAGGTATAGTGTTAGGGCATAAGATTTCTAGAGAGGGTATAGAGGTAGATCGTGCAAAAATAGATACCATTAGTAGGTTACCCCCACCCACGAGTGTTAAGTCGATTAGGAGTTTTCTAGGGCATGCGGGCTTTTATAGACGCTTCATTAGGGATTTTTCGAAAATCACCCGCCCCATGACCCGCTTGCTAGAGAAAGATGTTCCATTTGTCTTCGACGAGGAGTGTCTTAAGGCCTTCAACTTTTTGAAGGAACAGTTGGTTAGTGCACCTATTCTTATCTCGCCCGACTGGAGCTTGCCCTTTGAGCTCATGTGCGATGCGAGTGACTATGCCGTTGGAGCGGTTTTAGGACAAAGAAAGGATAAGCACTTCCACCCCATCTACTATGCAAGCAAAACACTCAATGATGCTCAAGAAAACTACACTACCACGGAGAAAGAGCTTTTAGCCGTAGTTTTCGCTTTTGATAAATTCCGCTCGTACCTCGTTTTGTCCAAGACCATAGTTTTCACCGATCATTCCGCGTTGCGTTTTCTCTTTCAAAAGAAAGACGCTAAACCCCGACTCATTCGGTGGATTCTTTTGCTTAGTGAGTTCGATATTGAGATTAGGGACAAGAGAGGGGCCGAAAATGTGGCGGCCGATCACTTATCGAGGTTAGAGGATCCCAAGAGGGAAGAGATACGTGAGGAGGAGATTGGAGACATGTTCCCTCACGAGTCTATAGAGTTTGTTGAAGCTGAGAAAGAGGGATTGCCATGGTTTTGCGATTTAGCAAATTATCTCTCGAGTGGTGATGTGGTGAAAGGGATGTCTACACAACAAAGGAAGCGATTGTTTAGTGAGGCGAGGAAGTATATTTGGGATGATCCTTTTCTCTTTAGGATAGGAGGAGATAGAGTTCTTAGACGTTGTGTGTCGAGAGAGGAGGGTTGGAACATTATTAAGCATGTGCATGAAGGCCTCACGGGATGACATCATGGGGCACACGCCACCGCCCAAAAGGTATTCGACTGTGGTTTCTATTGGCCTACCGTTCTTAGAGATGCCGAAGAGTTCGTGAAGATGTGTGATGCATGTCAAAGATCCGGCAATATTTCCGCCAAAGATGAGATGCCTCAAAATCCGATACAAGTAGTGGAGGTTTTTGACGTTTGGGGTATCGACTTCATGGGACCCTTCCCAAACTCCAAAGGAAATCGTTACATACTCGTGGCGATCGATTACGTTTCTAAATGGGTTGAGGCTCAAGCTCTTCCCACAAACGAAGCCCGAGTAGTTTTGAATTTCCTTAAAAAGCTCTTTTCACGATTCGGTACTCCTAAAGCCCTAATTAGTGACCGTGGCACTCACTTTTGCAATGCATTGATGGAGAAGTTGCTTGCACGCTACGGTGTCACTCATCGTTTATCTACCGCATATCATCCACAAACGAGTGGATAAGTGGAGAATGCGAATCGCGGTATTAAACGAATCTTAGAGAAAACCGTTGGTAAGAATAGGAAAGATTGGTCCGACAAGCTAGACGATGCATTGTGGGCATTTAGAACCGCCTACAAGACCCCTTTAGGAACTACACCTTTCATGATCTTCTACGGGAAAGCTTGTTATCTCCCCGTCGAGTTAGAACATAGAGCACTTTGGGCCTTGAAAACCGTCAATTTAGATATGACCGAAGCCGCTAGGAAGCGTTTCTTTCAAATCCATGAGCTTGAGGATCTTAGAGATACGACATATGCTCGATCGTTGGGAATAAAGGAGAAAACGAAGTTGTTGCATGATAGGAGGTTGAGGAAAGTGAAGGAGTTTAGCAAAGGCGATAAAGTGCTTCTTTACAACTCGAGATTGAAGATTTTTGCGGGTAAGTTGAAGTCCAAGTGGTCGGGACCTTTTATGGTTCATTACGTGTTTCCGTACGGAGCGGTGGAGATCATGGATGAGAAGGATGGCCGTAGTTGGAAGGTGAATGGCCATCGTTTGAAGCACTACCTTGGAGGAGCGATAAACAAGGATGAGAGGGAGGTAACTCCTCTCGAAATCCCACCTAAAGCCGCCAATTAGTGTTTTGGGTGAAAGCCCAAGTGTACATTTTGTATCGTTTGTATAAGAGTCTTCGTTTGAGTATTTTCGTGTTCTAACGCGTTTTTCCATAGTTTTTCGGTTTGTGTTTTGTGTCGTTGAGAATTTTGCAGGATTCGTCACCGTTATGGAAGAGGAAAAAGCATGAGAAAAGAGGTTTCAGGTAAGTTTTCTTAATACTTAGAAAAATTTCTAAGTGTTTTTGATGGTTGAAAAAATTTTGAAAAAAAAAACTAAGGCATGAAACAAACTTTTCATCGAAACCTACTGTGAAAAACGACCCCTGGCGTGACGCCAAGGGCCTTAGCGTCGCGCTAGGGGTAAAGGTTCAGAATTAATTAAAATCAACCCCGCCGCGCGACGCGAGACCCCCCTGACCCCCCACCGCGTCACGCGAGGCCCCTCTGAACCGGCTTAAAACGTTTTTTCGTGAACCTGTCGCTGAATACAAACCTTTTCACATTTAAAACCCTAAATTGCGACAAACACCTAAATCATCATATCTCCCTCATCCGACCACCATTTTCAACCCCACGACCACCATTGTGCTCGGATTTCCATCCCAAACAAAACCCCTAACCTTATTTCGACCATCCGCCGGTTACATTGTCCGATTCGGGATTTCGCTTTGTGAACAAATTTCAAGCTTTTCAGCGATTCAGGTACGAGTTCTGTTTAAATTCTTGCATTATTATTCGAGTCATTGTGTTGATTTGTAGCTTGTCGAGTCGATTAAGGTCAAATCTAGTCGAGTCAGAGGTGGTGTGTTTGTTCATTGTTAAATCCGCGGTTAATGTCCGTAGGGTTACTTGTGATTATTATCAAGTGTTATGTGAGTTGAGTCAGTTCAGGGTTGTGTCTTAACTGTTGGGTTTGTGTTTGTTTCGAGTCCGTATGTCTTTGGTCAGGTCTTTAAGTATAAATCCGGTGCTGCTGTGTCCGTAGTGTTTCGAGTCATAGTAGAGTTTGTTTCGTGTCGTTTGTGAGATTTTAACTGTTAGTAGAGTCAAATTGGTTGAGTATTATATCTGGTTGGCTTGTTCTGCAGGTCTGAGTCAGTTTGGTCGGGTCGTAGTTGGCCAATAGTCGAGTTTGCTAGGTTGCTGTGTTGAATTGCATAATAGGTTGCTTGAGTAGGATTGGTTTTGGGTAGTTCGGGTTGCCTATTTTGTGCGGATTATTGAATTGATTTGAGAGATTTGAGACGGGTTAGTGGTAAATATAGGAAATAGTGGGGGGTGGTTTTGCTCGTTTACTAAATTTTATACACGTTCCACTTTTGAACGGGCGACGAAGTTGGTATTCGTTTGTTTTGAAATAAATGAATTTTGCGAAATGTTTTAGGCGTGTGAAAGAAATAAGTGTGGGGATACGGTTTGCGCTATTTTGACATACAGCCATAATTTTCATTAAAAACGCGCGCCGTTGTCCGTTGCTTCCACGCTTTGGTTTTGGATAGTTTTTTCGGCACTTCGGATTGCTCGAGGGCGAGCAAGGTGCCGGAAGGGGGTAAAAGTGTAATTTTTTGTATTTTTGCGTCAAAGTGTCGTGTGTGTCGTTTAGCGTCATTTTGGGTCGTTTAGTGTGTTTCGAGTCATAGTAGAATCTTGTGAGTGCCGTTTTGCGCGTACTATTGCATCGCTTGATTTTAAGCCACTTCGCTCGTACTCAATCTCCATTCGGGCGAGGTTTGGCTTATTTTCGAGTTGTTTATGCAATATGCACTTGTATCGAACAACGGCCGCGAATGAAATGCTATACGGCCGTCGTTCGACTGTACATTATTATATTATTAATTTTTATAAAAAAAAAATAAAAAAAAATAAAAAAAAATAAAAAAAAATTAATAAAAAAAAATTTAAAAATTAAAAACACCAAAAATAGTTTGTGATTACTAACGTTCTGCAATGTTTTCTTGTCAAATCTTTCTTGTTTTGCAGAAACATGTCGGGAGAAGGATCATCATCGAACCTAAGGAAAAGAAAGATTCAGTATCGGGGGAATGATAGGAGGGTGTATTCCCGGTTTGAGCGGATTATTGATCATCCGGTTTTAGATTTTGAAGAAGGTAGTGAGGAGAGGAAGAAACTGAAGAAGTATGCGGACACTATTATGTTGGAGCATCGCACGATAAACTGGGATTGGTTGCAAACTATGGGAGCAAGTGATCGGGTGGCGGAGTTGTTAGGGCCACGATTGAGAGCGGCAGTGGATTGTCGTTGGCCGCAGTATAATGAACTTACACTTGAGTTCCATTGTACCTTCCGTCATAAAGAGGGTACTTTTGCGGAACATAATGCGGTGTCGTTTTCTTTGGCCCGAATTTTGTATGAAATGAGTATTCCTCAATTTGGAGTGTCCTTGGGTTTCTATACGGATGAGGAGGTGAGGACTGATGAGTTTGTGAATGGGTTAAGGGGTGTATATAATCACCCTCGGCCGAAGTGTTTGGATTCGGCAGACATGGAGAAATTTTGGGACGAGATTGCGACCCAACCGTTCGCCTAGACGAACCTTATTACAGCGGTTCGTGACCCTATACATAGGTACATTTTGAAAATATTGGCGACGACGGTTGTGGCGAGGAAGTCAGGTGAGAATAAAGCAAACTGGTTGGATCTTTTTGCTTTAATGTGCATGGTGGAGAAGAGAAACTGGAATTTGGCGAGTTTCTTTGCATGATCGTGTAATAGGCCGTGTCGGGGAGGAAAAAGGGCTGCTATGGATCTTGGGCCATATATAGCTAGGTTGGCAGGAAATATAGGGGCCTTAAGAAAATATCATTTGGGGCAGATGCACTTGAGTTTCCCCACGGTTTATTGGGGTATTGCTGAGCTGCAGATGGCGGGGGTTTTGACAAATACGGACCCGCCACAATGGAATTATGAAGTAGGTGCTCCTCCAGCACGACAGCCGGCACCTCGACGTAGGCGTGAGCCTCCTCCACAGCAGCCAGCTAGACAGCAGAGACCTGACCCGTTCACTCCCGAGGCTGCTTTTGACTGTACACAGCAGCGGTTTACTCAGATGGAAGATATGATGCGAGTTAACCACCAGTGGACGATGCAGAGCCACCACCGCCAGGATGACATGCTCAGGTACATGATGTCGGGTATGTCACTTAATGCTCCGATACCACCGCCTTTTGCCGGGTTGCTACCTCCACCAGTTTATGGAGGCGAGCAGCAGGCCCCGTATGTTTATGGTCAGTACCCGGGGTAGGATCAGTGGGGAGGGCAGAGTGGTTATGATTACAGTGGTCAGTTCGGGTGGCAGCAAGCTGGAGGTTCAGGTACCCAGCAGATGGATGAGGATTCTGAGGATGAGGAGTGATGGAGTGGACTAAAGCAGCATATATCCTTTGATGTTTTATTTTATTTATGCTGTTTTGGTAGATTCGATATGGTTGTATTAGCAGACATATTTTTATTTTTCGTTTGAACTTGGATTTGTGGAACGATGAACGCTTGGTAGTAGTTGGTTTGGTATGTTATGTTTGTTCTAGGTTGATGATTTGGAGCCGCTTTCCGTTCGTGTGTGAGGGAGTTTGGTATTGTTTGCTGAGCACGTTCGGTATTGGAGGGCTATGTGGAAACAACTGGCACTTTGACAGTCTCACATATACAGCTAAGTCGTTTCCCTTTTTGTTGTTGTTGTATATTTTTATTTTTTCGTTTGTAGTTTTTATTTTTAGGTAGTATTGAGTCGTATTTTCGTTCTTGCATTAGGGACAATGCAATCTCTAAGTGTGGGGATGGGGTACTTGTAAATATTTGAGTTATAAAAATTTGAAAAACAAAAAAAAAAATTAAAAAATTGAAAAATACAAAAAAAAAATTGAAAAATCAGAAAATGTCTTTCGAAAAAAAAAGAAGTTTGCAATTAAAACGGAAAATGATAGAAAAAATGAATTTTTGCTCGGGTTCGAATAATAATAATATGAGATTATAATAAACCGAGTTTGCGTCTAGTTTGGGATATGTGGATAGGCCCGGGTTTGGTTTTAAGTCCCTTTGATCTAATATACCTTAATTGTCGGTCTGCTAGTGGGTTTTCGCCTGGGAAATATGGGAAACTAAAACTGCAGATAATAGTATAAGGGGCACCGTTATAAGTTAAAACCGTTAGAGTTTGTGGTCATGCTAAAAAAATATAAATAGAATAAAAAGTGAGCTAGAAACTAAATGAAAGTAACACAGGCGTATGTAATCCGAGTTAGGGATAGCGACTCTACAGCCGGAATGCCTCTGGGATGTGTGAAATCGATTTGCCGAATAAAAGTACCGAAACCTAAGTAATCTGTGGTTGGGGATCGCGACTCTACAGCCGGAATACCTCTTGGTTAGGGAAAGCATCGTCTAGCCTCACGAAAGAAAAAAAATGAAAAAAGAAAAAAATTTTGATTGTAAACTCTCTTGGTTTTGATATAAGACGGTTAGGAATTGGTCCAGTGATCGTTCTTTTAGTCCTATAAGCTTGAGGTGGGAGTAGGTGGACCGTAGATTCTAGTGTGAGACCCTAGGTGGACTGGCCGCACTTAAATTAAATTCACATGATAAGGGTTTAGGATTGAATTCGGGTTTAAAGTGGACAAGTATATTCGCAATCGCGGCTAACGTAAATCTTGGTTTTAATTAATTATACCTATACTTTTGACCCGAGTAATTATTTGTTTCTGATTCCGTTGCATAATTCTTTTTCGAGGACGAAAAAAGAGTAAGTGTGGGGATGTTTGATGTACTGAAAAGTACATATGTTTATAGTGTATATTTTGGTTAGTTTTCAGTCGTTTCGAGTTTGTTTTAGGTTAGAACTGTGATACTGCTGACGTTAAGCTTTGATTTCAGGTCCCGTAGCTTAAAGTGTTGAAAAACGAGTAAAAACGAGCAGTTCGGAAGAAAAACGGGATTTGTACGCGCGTCGGAGAAGCTGGAAATTGAAATATAATAAAAAATCAGAAAAATCAAGATTGGAGGCGCCGCGCGACGCGACGCCCCCTAGCGTCGCCCGAGGGCCTGTTAATTCGAATTAACGTGTTGCAATTAGGGTTTGATAAAAGAATCCCAAGAAACATCATTAGAACCCTAATTACGAATTGGGTGACTTGGAGAGCAATCTGGGAGCATACTTTGAAGGCAATTGGAGATTTCAAGGCACGGGAATCATTGGTACGAGTCGAGAGCGAAGAATCAAAGAATCAATCGGGTTTTCTAATCCCTTGTTTTGTCGATTACTTTCTTGGAACTTTGTTACAATGAATTCTGTTTTAGACATCTTTGTTTTGTGTTTAATTACTGAGATGCTTGGCTAAACCTTTAAACCACCTAGACTATGATGAATGGATTAATATAAAGATTTTATCGGTTTTTGTTATTTGCATGATGTTTATGGATTGATTGTGTTTAGTAAAAGGTTTGATTTAATGATTTGATGTGTATGCGTACTTTGATTTGGTTTGTTATTGTTACTTGCTTCATATGATTCTTAGTGACGGTCTATATCACAACGTAGAGTCATATTAGGGTTTAGGGTTTCGGTGAGTGTCTATATCACGTTAGAAAACCTTCACTCTTTAGGGAGAATCGGCCGATAACCTCTAGAAGTAACTGATAATAATTTGCTAAGTCTTAGTGTTCTACTAGTCCTAATAACTGGGAAGTGAGGGGCTATTGGTAGGTCTTACCCGGCGAATTGCTTTAGATAGGCCTTGGGAAAGGTTATGTCTTGGTTTACCTGTTGGTCTTATTAGTCTATCAAGTCAAATCTATTACTTCAAACTACCCTAGATCTAGGATTGGGAAAGAATAGGTCAATATTAGGGTACTTACACAATAATTAGATAACTAGGAAGAAGTCTAATAACCGGTAGGATTAACGACCTAGGTAGTGCCACAGGTTTCTCCTTGAGAAGGGTCGAGGGGCCTCGATGGTTCTTAATAGGTTTAGTATTTTAAGATCCCGGTTCCATAACTCGTGAAATTAACTTAATTGGTAATCTCTTAAAAACAATCCAGGATTCTTGTCTAGGTGGTCCTGTTCTCACATAAGAAAAGTTCACAGTCGTCATTCGTTTTAGTATAGTTTTAGTTATTTTAGTAGTCTAATATAGGTTTCCTTAGTTTTCAGTAACCCCCCCCCCCAAAAAAAAAAAAACAATTAAACAAGTCTTTGTCGTGTCTGTCAGCGTCTAGTCAGAGTCTAGTATACGTGATACATAGAGTCTCGTGGTTCGATATCCGGACTTCCTAGGTTATACTACATTGATCGATACACTTGCCGATTGTGTGGTTTTAGGTCGAGTCTAGAATTAAAGCTTTTTAGTGTCTAGCTTAGAGAGTCTAATATAGTTAATTTTTATAGTCTGTTGAGCACACATCAGGTATGTTTAGCTTATGTCACTGTTTCGAGTGTACGTCGCTACGAGAATTGGCAAACTTTGTCAGTTTGTCGCAAATAGTCCCTGTGATCAAATAAGCTTGTTTTTGCCATACCAAATCCTTCAAAACTTATTTCTAAGTTATGTAAAGGGTATTTAGGGTATGTTTAGCTTTTGGCACTATTCCGGAGTGTACGTTGCGTTAAACTATTACTTTTATGTAACAATTTGCGTATAACTTTCAAGAATTTGTTTAAGAGTTTAAAATCGAACAAGAATCAAAACGTGCAAATGTCAAACATAAATAAACAAATCTTGAGATAAAAACATAATGTTTCATTGATAATAAAGTTGTTTGAAGTTGTACAATGATTACACAAGCACATATGTCACACATGTTGCGACGGAGTCGACAATTTACATCTAAATTTTTAACTAACTTCTCTAAGATTACAAAACACATTTTAATTTTGGTTAATTGATTAGTCCTTTAGTCCAAATACACAAATACAATATAATGTATTTTTTAATATATGTTCTTGATAAATGTGATGAGTTTATTAATCATAGATAAAGTTATTTTTTATTATTTATAAATAATCTAATATATAGTATAGACAAGTTTAAGTACCCGTGTGTTACACGGATGGCCTCAAAGTAAATTATATTTTTTAACAGTGTTGACATAAACTTTAAAATAAAAGAAACATTATATTACTTATGTAAATATTAATATCATTGAACTAAAATAAATGAATACGAAACGTACTGCCATAGGTAAATGTCAATGTTACAGCAGGCGATTCCGCGATTGTTCTAGGCTACTTGTCCATGTAATTGTCATCTGAAACGAACACCAGGAGATATAGGGGTGCTAAACGGGTCGGGTTCGCGGGATCAACCCGACCCAAAAATTTTAGATGAACCCAAACTCGAAAATCTTGTCATATATATGAACCCGAACACGACCCCAATATTAGCGGGTTGACCCGAACACGACCCGTACAACCCGAATTTTCAAATTTTTACTTTTGTTTTCGCAAATTAATATATTAAAATTATTTTTTTTTCAATTTTTTTCATTTCCTGTTTTAACTCAGCCATCACATCAAGATATTTATCAATAGCATTTTGTTTATTTGAAACAGTGGCTTTCAACATGGATATGGTTTTCTGATCTTTACTAATTATTTCTTTAAATTATTTTTTCAACCTTTTGAAGTTTGTTATATGCCTCTTGAAGTTTACTAAGACCAGCCAACAAATTATCTGTATGTTTCTTAAGCTTCTTGTAATCATCATCCTTATCTATACATTGATTACACGAAATCGAGCATTTTAAGCGCTTAAAGGTTGTTGGTGGTACATTTTTCATTCTAACTTCAAATTTAGCTTCTAAAGGCTTAGTTTTAATCGATTCTTTTACTAAAGTATTTTTAATATCTTTGTTAGAATCAATCTTCAAATCAGATAATGACTCTGCTTTTACCTCTTTTAATTAAGCCATTAAACCCTTATGAGCCATCATGTCCAAAGATTCAGCATTGATTTCTTCACTCTTATATCTCAACAACTTCTTTCTTCTTCATCAAAGTTGATTTTTCCGAATGGAACTTCCCCTCCAGAGAAAAATCCTGAAAAAACTATCAATAATGTCAGGAAGAAATATAAATTTTAAAATATCAGGATGAACAATAAAACTCTTCTCCTTTTCGACATCATTTGTTGGTTCAGATTTATTTTCTGTGGTTGATTGAGTTGATTCAGCTTCAACTTCAATTTTTGATTCATCATTGATTTCAACTTTATCAGTGTTTGATTCCTCACTCTGTTCACTTTCAACTACAACCTCTTTGAACTTCTTGATTTCTGCCATCAATGTTAACCCCTCTGTTTTTTATATAACCGAATTCCAATTAAAACCTTCATCATTTTGAATAACAACCAAAGATTTCTCTATAGAATTTGATGAAGATCTTCCCTCGATCGGTACATTTCGGGAATTAGCTAATCAGGACTATTATGTTGGTTATGCTATTGAATAGCTTTCTGATAATAGTCTCTTCCAACAGGATTAACATTTCCTTCTGATGGCTTGTTCGTGCACTCTCTTTTAAAATAACCCCTCTTCGTATCTGGTCCTTCTAAACAATTCCTCCTGGTAATTTCCCTGAATCTCTGTGCTCTTCGAATCACACTAGCCATGTACCATCTAATATCAATCAATTCCTTTTCTTCTGAATCAATCTGGTCGTAATCTTCTTTTGTAAGATTATAGTTTCCAATACGACCCGCAATTAATCCTTCATATGATTTCAGGACTGATGTAAGCAATGAATGTGTTCTTTAGAAATTGACACACTTAAGCCCTGAAGATTTGTCATATTCACCACGATATTTCATTGAAGACATTTAGTAGACTGATTGGAGTTTTGATTGTTTGTTGTGACTGATACTATTGCTGAGGTGTTTGATTTGACGTCTAAGAAGATTGTAGAGTGACATTCGAGCTAATGCTGCTATAAACAGACTGTGGACCTTGAGTGTATGCTGAATTGTTGATAGTGAAAGCATTTGCTCCAGAAGATTCAACACTAAAAGCCGTTTGAATTTTCTGATTTGCTGCAATTGTATTGGATGATGAACCCTTGTAATAGAATTCGATGTCTTGAGGAATTACCATTGCTTCCTTCTTGCGTAGTTCTAACTCACGTGCCTCGAGTTTTTTGATAAATGTGTTAAGATTTAATCTATTGTAATCAGGTGGCTTTGATCTCAAAATCATTAAAAATATGCATTGAAACGTTTCTGCAGCTAAGTGCCAAAACCTTTCTACAAGTTGTTGAAACGTTTCTCCCTTTATCACAGTAAAAATGTCAAAGTTCTTTTGGATTAAACTTCTCTTACTTTTTTTCATCTCATCATTACCCCGATATTTTTTTTTTGAAAAAATCAATCCACGGTGACTGAGATGATCTGGTATATCTGTTCAGTTGTAAGATTTCTTCTCTAATAGACTGTTGAAGCAAATTCATCATTTTCTTTTCCTTATATAAGCATCTCTCTCGTTCTCTGGGATTTGTGTAATCTTGAGATTAATCCTTCGCTCATTTTTCTGAATAACATATTCTTCTTCAATTAATATCCACGCATCAAGATGATTAGCTTGAACATAGTTTTCAAAACGTTCTACCCATTTGGGATAATCTTCCATTTTAACAACCTTAGTGGTTTCTTTGTGGTTCATATTAAGTTCTCAAGATTTATATTCTGAATTACAGTTGATACGGTAGTAGCAAATGTGTTCATCGATTCGAAATCCATCTTAAAAAACTTCAACACTTAGACAATCCAAGCGTAAGACACTTCTGAGCGTATGAATACTTAAGAGTATGACCTATTAAACGTAGAACAACCAAGAGTATGATCATTTCAAGCGTATGAATACATTTCAAACGTATGACCTTTGAGCGTATGAGCTCATGCACACGGATGACTCAAACAGATGAGCTCATGCGCATGTATGTGCTCCTGCGCTACACTCCTACGTATGAACACAACTTCCTGCACTAGACAATGGTTCATGCGCTTGATTCATTTTTGATGAAATTTTGCAATTTGATGGTCAAAATGGATGAATTTAACCCTGATCTTTTAACATGTTTAGAAATGAAGAAGGTAGATATTTAGTGTCGCAACCCTC
The DNA here is from genome assembly GCA_030545235.1 of Helianthus tuberosus. Lineage (NCBI taxonomy): Eukaryota > Viridiplantae > Streptophyta > Magnoliopsida > Asterales > Asteraceae > Helianthus > Helianthus tuberosus. The sequence continues at coordinate 40,858,362 of CM060433.1, read as the reverse complement.
GTCCCCTAACTACCCGGGAACGGTCGGCCACGGCCATTTTCGGTGGTATCGGTGTTTATCATTTTGGCAGCGGAAATTTCATTAGGGCCGTAGTTAGGAAATATTTTATCAGAGTAAAATACCACGTTTTTATAATATTAAACACATGGGAAAATCTCAAGTTTCAAGTACACACATTTTTATAGGGATAAAACCTATTTTATTTAAATAAAACATCTCTTTATTTTAGGTAACTTTATAGCCACTTTTCCAAGCCTTCAGTACTGTCTAGCTGGCTTCTATTTGGCTTTCACATTTTGGTACCTGAAACGCGTTTAAAAACATTTTCTCAGTGGGAAATACTGGTGAGTGAATCCCAGTTTAATCAAGTTAAGTAAAACCATTGTACAGTATTGAGGGCGGTCGGGCAATTACATTTGTTTCCATCTACTTTAATTACCACCCACAGTACTGTCAACCCGACTTATGGTCATGTTACTACTCACAATGTAGTAACAAATTTTGTATACAAAACCCCAACATACCGACGATAATCGTATAATACAAATACTCAATCACTGTTTAATATATCATTAATTAAGTGAGGTTTTGTGAAAACAGTTTGCAAAAAGGAGATTACTCACATTGCTGTCTTAGGGTTTTCCTTAAGGATTTCCTAGTGATTATCTATTAATTACACAAATGCACACGCGTTAGTATAATAACCTAATATTTACATTAGTAATACCTTCCCCGAGACGGCATTCCAACGACTACATCGGGCAGCGTATCTAATACGTAACCGGGGTTGTGATACTTACAACGGGGCATAACTTCGTTATTTAGGGGGTATAATACCCGATTATAGCTTCTCCACTTATATATTTCGAGAGAGAAAGAAAGATTTTGAACGATTTATGAACTGTGCTTGTCGACTCTATTTATAGGGCTGATCAGACCTTTCCTAGCTCCCCGCGTAGACCACACAGGGGTCCTTCGATGCCCGCGACCTAGGGGTAGGGCCTAGCTGTGCTGATTCATCGAGTATAGGCTTAACACATGTTTGACACGTGGCGGCACCGGGTGAGGCCTGGTATCCAGGTGCTCGCGGCTCGCGTAGGAACACAAGGGGGTCTTCGCGCCCCGCGAGCGTGCCCAAAGTTTTGTTTTTATTTTATTTTTAATTATATATGGTATTTCAGGCTCGGTTTTCGCAAATGGGATGTATTTTAAGACGTATAGGGACACTTTAAATATATTAGGGTGTTAGAAAATTTTTGGAGGGTTGTTATATCCTCCCCACCTTGTTTTAGAACTCGTCCTCGAGGTCTACTGGAATAAGTGTTGGTATTTCCTTTGCATTTCTGATTCAAGCTCCCATGTATATTCTGGTCCTCTCTTGGAGTCCCATTTTACTTTAACCAGAACTAGTCTCTTGTGTTTGAGATTCTTGACTTTCCTGTCTTCAATTTATAGAGGTTTTTCTATAAATTTTAAATGCTCATTTACCTCTATATCCTTAAGAGGCACTATCAGTGATTCATCAGCTAAGCACTTTTTGAGATTACATACATAAAATACAACATGTATTCCTGCCATTTTCTCTGGCAGTTGTAGCTGATAGGCTACAGGTCCTATTCTTTTAATAATCTCAAAAGGTCCAACATACCTGGGGTTTAGCTTTCCTCTTTTGATGAATCTTACCATTCCTTTCCAAGGAGAGACTTTCAATAACACCTTGTCTCCTACCTGAAATTCCAAGGGTTTTCATCTGTTATTAGCATAGCTCTTTTGTCTGTCACATGCTGCTTTCAGTCGTTCCTTGACTTGAATGATTTTGTCGGCTGTTTCTTGTACTATCTCAGGTCCAGATAGTTGCTTTTCTCCTATTTCTGCCCAACTGAATGGGGTTCGGCACTTTCGTCCATAAAGTGCTTCAAATGGTGCAGCATTGATACTTGTGTGAAACTGTTATTGTAAGAAAATTCTATTAATGGTAAATGATCGTCCCAATTACCTCCGAAATCAATTACACAAGCTCTAAGCATATCTTCCATTGTCTGAATTGTCCTTTCGCTTTGTCTGTCCGTTTGAGGATGATAAGCTGTGCTTAGATTGAGCTTGGTTCCCATGGCTTTTTGGAAACTTGTCCAAAAATGAGAGGTAAAACGGCTATCCCTATCAGAAACAATTGATAAAGGAATTCCATGTAATGAAACTATTTCATTTACATATAACTTAGCTAATTGTTCCATACTGAAAGTCTCCTTCATTGGTAAGAAATGAGCTGACTTAGTTAGCCTGTCTACAATCACCCAGATTGTATCATTACCTTTCCTTGTTTTGGGTAGTTTGGTAACAAAATCCATTGTTATCAATTCCCACTTCCACACTGGCATCTCTAACTGTTGCAGTAAACCTGAGGGTTTCTGATGTTCAGCTTTAACTTGGAAACAGGTTAAAGACTTAGAAACATAAGTTGCTATATCTTTCTTCATTCCTATCCACCAAAAATTCTTCCTTAAATCCTGATACATCTTATCACTTCCAGGATGCATCGTATACTTAGATTTATGGGCTTCTTCTAATATACGGTGGCGTAGGTTTCCTAATTTAGGTATCCACATCCTTTTCTTATGGAATCTCCAAATTCCATCTGTCCCTTGTTCTAATTCCTTAATCATTCCTTTCAGATTCTCAGTATCGTCCTTGATTACTGATTCTTGTGCCTTTCTAATCTGTTCATTTAAATCTACTTGTAGATTTAATTTGAGAGAACGTACTCTTTTTGACTTTTCGTGATACTTTCGACTTAAAGCATCAGCTACTACAATTGCTTTTCCTGCATGATACTGGATATTGCAATCATAATCGCTAAGAAATTCCATCCAGCGTCTTTGTCTCATATTCAACTCCTTTTGCCCGAAAACATACCTTAAACTCTTATGATCCGTGAAAATGGTAAACTTACTACCATAAAGGTAATGTCTCCAAATCTTAAGGGAAAAAATTATAGCTCCTAATTCTAAATAATGGGTTGAATAATTCTCTTCATGATTCTTAAGTTGTCTGGATGTGTAAGCTATAACCTTTTGGCGTTGCATTAACACACATCCTTACCCTAACTTAGAAGCGTCACAATAGACTACAAAATCTTTAGTTCCTTCTGGTAACGCTAGTATGGGTGCGTTGGTTAATCTTTGCTTAAGAATTCTAAAGGCTTCTTCCTGTTTTGTTCCCCATTCAAACTTAACAGATTTACAGGTTAACTTAGTTAAGGGAATGGCTATTCTAGAAAAATATTGAATGAATCTTCTATAATACCCGACCAATCCTAAGTAACTTCTAACCTCGGTTGGTGACTCAGGGGTTTTCCATTTAGTAATTGCCTTGATCTTGGTGGGATCCACATGAATTCCTTCATGATTAACTAGATGTCTGAGAAACTGTACATGTTCTAACCAAAATTCACATTTTGAAAACTTTGCGTAAAGCTTTTCTTTCCTTAATAAACATAGAAGTGCATGCAAATGCGCTGCATGTTCCTCTTTATTCTTAGAGTAAATGAGAATATCATCTATAAAGACAATTATGAATTTATCCAAATATGGCTTACATATTCGGTTCATCATGTCCATAAATGCGGCTGGGGCATTGGTTAAACCAAATGGCATGACAGTAAATTCATAATGGCCATACCATGTTTTAAATGCGGTCTTAGGAATGTCCTCTTCCTGTACCTTTAATTGATGATATCCTGAGCGTAAATCGATCTTTGAGAAAAATCGAGCTCCTTGCAATTGATCGAACAAATCAACGATTCTCGGTAATGGATACCGATTTTTAATCGTGACCTTGTTCAATTCACGGTAATCAATGTACATTCGCATCGATCCGTCTTTCTTCTTGACGAATAAAATTGGCGCTCCTTATGGCGATGAACTTGGCTGTATGAATCCTTTCTCCAATAATTCGTCTAACTATTTCTTCAGTTCCTGCATTTCTGCGGGTGCCAAATGATAAGGTGCTTTGGCAATTGGTGCTGTCCCTGGTAGTAGTTGGATTCTGAATTCAACTTTTCTGTCTGGCGGTAGTCCTGGTAGTTCTTCTGGAAACACATCTGGAAACTGAGATACTACTGGAATATCTTTTAATTCATTTCCTATAGTGTTAATGATTATGGAAATCAAATACACTAATGATCCTTTTCTTACATAACTTGCTGTTTTCATCACAGAGATGAATTTCGTGGATCTAGAGGGCTTATCTCCTTTAATTGTGATCTTTTCACCCCTTGGTGAATTTATTTGAATTGACTTTTGATCACATAAAATACTGGCTTTATTGGTTATTAACCAATCCATTCCTAATACAACATCAAATCCTGCCAGATTCATTGGATAAAGGTTTGCAATAAACTTTTGATTTAAAAATTCTATTCTAGCTCCCTGCAAGATTTCAGAAATCTTAATGGTTTCTCCATTTGCTGTATCTACTAAGAATTCTTGTGGGAGTTTAGTTAATGATTGATTAAGAAGTTTGCAAAATGAAGTATTAATAAATCTTTGGTTCGCACCAGAGTCAAATAATACTTTAGCAAAAACATCATTAACTAAAAATGTACCGGCTATCACGTCCGGAATCATCTTCGCTTCTTCTGCAGTCAGAATAAATGCTCTAGCATTTTTGGTAGTCTTGTTGTTTATGGCTGGAGCTAGTTTTGGACAGTTTGGTTTGATGTGACCCTTTTCTCCACAATTGAAGCACATTCTATTATTAGGTTTCTTCCTGCAATCTTCTTCCTTGTGTCCTGGTATCTTGCAGAAATTGCAGTAAGTGGAGCATTTACCTGAATGCTTCTTCTTGCAAGCCTTACAATAAGGTGCAGAGGTAGAACCTACATTTTTCCCATGGTTGGAATTTCCATAACGGAATTCTTGGGTAAGCCTTTGAGCTAGGTTCCTCCTCTGGTCCTCTTCTCGTGTACGTATTAATTCATCAGTCAAGGTGTTTGCTAGTTCTACAGCTTCTTCTATAGTATGAGGTCTAGCTGCCTTAACTACATGCCTAATCTCACTGATTAATCCCCAGATGTAACGGGAGATTAAGACTGGTTCAGGTGATGCAAGGGTTGGCACTATTCTAGCATATTCAAAGAATAATGTAGTGTAACCTTTACTATCCACTCCAATCATTCTAAGGTTTAAGAACTTATTTGCTATCTGTTCTTTTTCATTGGGAGGGTAAAATTTCCTTTCTACCATGTTTTTAAATTCTTCCCATTCTATAAACCCTGTCACTTCCCCTAGACTGGAGGATAGTGTTCCACCATTCTAATGCTGAGTTTTTAAACATATTGGAGGTAAACATTATCTTATCCTCTTCTGCGCACTTGCTTATTTTTAAGACTGCCTCAGTCTTTTCTATCCAGCGTAAAGCTGCAATGGCCCCTTCATTGCCCGAGAATTCCATTGGTTTACAAGACTAGAATTCTTTATAAGAACAACCATAAGAAATGGTTCTTCTTCTTTTGGGAATGGGCACTTGAAGTACGGGTTCATTGTTTATGCTGTGATCTGGTTCAGTAGGTCGTTTACTGCCATGGTTACTTTTATTATCAGCTTCCCTAACTGTTTGGATAATATATGGCATCGCGTCTATAATTCCTTGTGCCACTATGTATTGGATAGCACTATTATCCACTTGGTTTCCATTATTATTGTTGTTCGGGTTATCATTATTTGGGTTATTGTTACTCTGGTTTTCCTAGTTCACTTCGTTGTCTATCTGAATTTTAAACATTTAGCACATATTAATATCATAAGATAATATTTAATGTAACGATCACATAACACACATATTGATCAAAATCGTCGAACATTGCGACTTACTCTTTCTTATATATTATGCATCTAATACAAACTGGAACTGGAATTCAAAATTACACTACTATTAGGCATCAGTAGATATTGTCTAGTTTTTTTTCTAACATACACACATATTATATATTATTATTATTACTACCATCACTATCACTGATATGGGTTCATCCAAAACTTCATATTACGCTCCTCATACTTCCAGACGAGTCATTCTCCTATTTGTCTCATTATTTCGCTACCTTCTAAAATCTCCTCACCAAAGGTTCGGAGTTCTTGCACATTCTCTGCACTCATTGGGGGTGCAGGAGCTGGTACTGGGTTTGGGAACTGGGGCATGGTTTCTTGGTAAGGATAAGGATTCTCTAGAATTTCCCTGATGTATGGGTCATTATCGTAGTAGGGATCTAGAGGGTCCAAGTTTGGGTAGGCTGCTAGGTTTGGCATGGGTTCGTCTTCTGGTATTGGGTAACGCTGCTGGTAATCTCTATGGTCTTCAAGCCAAAGGTCGTACTATGGGTCTAAGGGATTGGGTGTTGGTATCCTAGGTATCTCAGCTGGGTTGAAATCAGGCATTGGGATTCGATTTTCTGGGTTGTTTTCAATTTCCATTGGCTGTGCAGGAAATAGTGGTAAGGGCTGGGGTGCTATGAGTTGCTCAAGGTTAGGGTTGGCAGCTGTAGTTGCTAAGATATGGAAATTTCCTAGACTCCTATTGAGCATATCCTGAGTGTGGGCATCTGTTTCTCTCTTAACGGTTGCTAAAGCACGCTGTTGTTGCAACTTTTCATTCTTTTCCTACGTTTATGCACTCCTCTACTGAACCATCCTCTCTTCTTAAGAGGGAATGACTCTTCAGACTGAGCCTTAAACTCGAATATCCCATCTTCATTGTCAGCTGAATACCCTAAGAGGGTAGGCTGTGAAGAGGTGCCTTCGCTCCTAGGTGAGCTGGACAATTGACGGTGGGCGTCAGAAGGTCCTTGGTCGCTCATACTGTAAACTAACAAATAGTCAAATAACACATAACAATAAAATACAGATATGCACGTATTTCCGTAATTTATTTCCTAACATTTTGAATAATATCTTGGTGTCAGCAGAACACTTTTGTGGCTGAATCAGTGGCTTAGCTCTAATACCACCTTCTGTCGCAACCCTCGTCCCCTAACTACCCGGGAACGGGCGGCCGCGGCCATTTTCGGTGGTATCGGTGTTTATCATTTTGGCAGCGGAAATTTCATCAGGACCGTAGTTAGGAAATATTTTATCAGAGTAAAATACCACGCTTTTATAATATTAAACACATGGGAAAATCCCAAGTTTCAAGTACACACATTTTTATAGGGATAAACCCTATTTTTATTTAAATAAAACATCTCTTTATTTTAGGTAACTTTATAGCCACTTTTCCAAGCCTTGCTGTCCAGCTGGCTTCTATTTGGCTTTCACATTTTGGTACCTGAAACGCGTTTAAAAACATTTTGTCAGTGGGAAATACTGGTGAGTGAATCCCAGTTTAATCAAGTTAAGTAAAACCATTGTACAGTATTGAGGGCGGTCGCGCAATTACATTTGTTTCCATCTACTTTAATTACCACCCACGGTACTGTCAACCCGACTTGTGGTCATGTTACTACTCACAATGTAGTAACAAATTTTGTATACAAAACCCCAACATACCGAAGATAATTGTAGAATACAAATACTCAATCACTGTTTAATATATCATTAATTAAGTGAGGTTTTGTAAAAACAGTTTGCAAAAAGGAGATTACTCACATTGCTGTCTTAGGGTTTTCCTTAAGGATTTCCTGGTGATTATCTATTAATTACACAAATGCACACGCGTTAGTATAATAACCCAATATTTACATTAGTAATACCCTCCCCGAGACGGCATTCCAACGACTACGTCGGGCAGAACCACGACAACCGTTACGGAACCCTGGATCAATCGGGCAGCGTATCTAATACGTATCCGGGGTTATGATACTTACAACGGGGCAGAACTTCGTTATTTAGGAGGGTATAATACCCGATTATAGCTTCTCCACTTATATATTTCGAGAGAGAAAGAAAGATTTTGAACGATTTGTGAATTGTGCTCGTCGACTCTATTTATAGGGCTGATCAGACCTTTCCTCGCGCCCCGTGTAGACCACACAGGGGTCCTTCGCGGCCCGCGACCTAGGGGGTTGGGCCTAGTTGTGCTGGTTCGTCGAGTATAGGCTTAACACACGTTTGACACGTGGTGTCACCGGGTGAGGCCTGGTGTCCAGGTGCTCGCAGCCCGCGTAGGAACACAAGGGGGTCTTCGCGCCCCGCGAGCTTCCCCAAACTTTTGTTTTTGTTTTATTTTTAATTATATATGGTATTTCGGGCTCGGTTTTCGCATATGAGATGCATTTTAAGACGTATAGGGACACTCTAAATATATTAGGGTGTTAGAAAATTTTTGGAGGGTTGTTATATTCAGAGTAATTGGAAGCTTTTCAACCTGTGAAAATGAGAGAAAACTTGAAAAATGTGGTAGAAAGATGATTTTGTGCCAAATTTCTTCAAATCTAAGTGATTCACCGGTAGATATTTAATCTCTAGCTCTGATACCACTTGAAGAACCATGCTGAGTGTAGATATAACTTGTACAACACCAACTAGATATCTATGAGGCAATCGAAAGTGCGGAATTCAATCTACTAGCTGGTAAACACTTAAGTTTCATAGTCATTCATTCCATAACAATTTTGGCAGCATAACATTATGTTAACAATGATTTTTAATAAGCTCTCCAAAATCTCCGAAGTTCAAGTTATGAGATCATGCGCATAACATCTCCTATATATAGACATTATACTCTGAGCGCATGACTCCTACGCTGGTGCTCCTACGTGCATATGACTCATACGCACGTATGTGTCCATTTGATTTCAAAATAAACTTTAAATTCAAACAAAACAAACTCTGACTAAGACGTACGCATTAGACATTATGTACTAACACACATATAGGAAATATAATCTATAAACCCTATGTATTTGAGTCAATTATTAAAGAAAAGATACATAAGAAGACAAAAGTTCTATCTCTAAGTTGTAGTTCATAGCTTTTGAATTTACTTCGAGACTTATAAAGAATACTTTGGAAATATATTCATCCCTAACCATAAAGTGATGGGTAAGTTTCCAAACTTTCCAAGACTTAATATTCTCTTGTAGGAGGACAAGGAACTTGAGCTTTACTGGCCTACACAATGCCATTAACTGGTGTGGCTTAATAAGGTGTCAGAACATTCTAGAAGTCTGTTACAAAATCTATGCTACCGGGTTGATTAGAACAAAGAATATCAACAAAATATCCAATTGTTAGATTATCCATTGGACCAGTAAGATTGAACATCTTCACGATACCAACCATTTAAATGTACCACCTATTTAAGAGAGAGACATTCGACTCTACATAACTCATGTGTGTGGACTACTCGTCCAATAATTCATTTTTGTTCTCATGAGTACTCTAGTTATATATTGAATTATTTTAAATGTAACATCATTTGATGAATTTATTTTATTGTTAGTACCTTTGGTTTAAGTATTTTGCTATCTTCATACCTATTTTTTTTGGAAATTACATTATTGGTACCAACTTTTACAAAATGATTTCACCACTAATACATGTGGTTGTAGAATTAATTACATGCTTAATACCTAAAATGTACTAATGGTGGAATCATTTTGTAAAAGTTGGTACCAATGATATAATTTCCAAAAAATATGTCTGAAAATGGCAAAACAGGTGAACCATAAGTACTAATCATGTAATTAATTCATATTCTATATTCAATATAAACTTAACATAATATCTACACCTATTCTTCGTATGGGTGAGAGTATTAGTCTTGATCTCTCCTTCCCACAAACTATTTATCATTTGTTGAGATAGTTACACAAAACTCAAGTGTGTGGACTGATCATCCAATATTTCATTTCTGTTCCTTTGAGTACTCCAGTTATATGGACTTTTCTTAGGGTTAGGATCCACTAAAAAGTGGATTTTGGCTAAATAGCCTAAGAAGGATTGTGATGATGACATGTGACACTCCTAATAAGTAGGAATGAAGGGCATTTTGGACCTTATAAATAGGAGTGAAAATGACATGTGGCACCCCTTTTGTTTTTAAAAATACAACAAAAAAATATAGCACAAAAAATGTAGTACAAAAAAAATCTATACTACTATATTAAGAGAACTAGGATTTCTATCCTTTTGGTAATTTTTCCTTGTGTACACATCTTCAAGCAATATGTACAAGAGAGCCAAGCTATTTTAGAGGGGGTAAACTTGCCTATTCTTCAAAAATTTAAGACACTTTAGGGGCATTTTAGGGATTTTAACACATGTGTAACTATAATATTAAGATAATATTAATAGGACATATCAAGAGTCTAGGTGAATTGATTAAATTTATTAAGAGTTAACATCATGCATTTTTTCAATTAATAACAGGAACTCCAAACATTGGCTTTTTCTCCAATCGAACCGTCCAAATCAGGGGAGTTTCTTTCAAAGCATAATTTTCCGTTCAGTGTAACTGAAACACATGCTACTCAACCGACAACCTATCAGGACATCTTGCAAAGATATCAGGTAACCGTCTGAATAATAATTATCAGTATTATTTATTTCAGTTCTTCCCAATGTTCTTTCCTGTGGACACACCATTTGTTTTTGCAGGTACCAATAGCAGCACCCGCCGTTACCATGGTAATATTACTTGCCTGAACCCTAACCGCTCTATAACTAACTCACTCTTATCATTCCTACTTTCTAATTGATATTTATGCTTCGTGATCCAGGGTATAGATCTCGTTGCAGGTGGAAAGAGCAAGCGGACCAAAAAAACTGCCCCTAGATCCGATGATATCTACCTCAAGCTTCTCGTCAAGGTGTGAACATACATCGAGCACATTTTTGTTTACTGTTTGTGGTAGGTTTTGTAGAATGAACATACTGATTGTTTTTGTTTTCAGCTTTATCGGTTTTTAGTTAGGAGAACTGGAAGCAATTTCAATGCTGTGATTTTGAAGAGGCTCTTCATGAGCAAAATCAACAAGCCTCCGACTTCGCTTTCTCGTTTGATTCGTTACATGTCTGGCCAGAGCCGGCCCTTAAGGAAGGCGGGGAGGACAACCGCACAGGGCCCGTGATTTCGTAGGGCTCGTAATTTTTAAAAAAATCCGATATTATATATGTAAAAAAAAATTTAATAGAGTATAACCAAAAAAATATTAACATAGGCCCACTTAAAAAAATCCTATTGTTTAAACTATTTAGCTCATTAGGTTAGTGAGCCCAATACCCAAATATTATCTAAAAACTAATTAAAAAAATAAAGTTTGGCAGTGGGCGGCAATCAGGATTCAGGAAAAGAAACGTCAGAACTGAGGATTGAGGAAGAACAGAAACGTCGGAACTGGCCCAGTTGCACAACCGATCGGCGATCATCATTCACCATCAGCAGGCCTTCGATTTCAGTCACAGCAAGCAGGTCAGCAGTAGTGCAGTACGCACAGCCTTCGTTTTATCGTTTATGTTGTTGTCGATTGTCGAACATATGGAATTCATTTATTCAGTTATATGTCGAATTCATTTATTCACAGCAGGATTGATTTTCATCTTTTCGATTTCAATTATATATGTCGAATTCATTTAACATTTATTTAGGTAACTTATGTCGATTTCGGATTTCAGTTCATTTATGTAGTTGTCGAACATTATTTAGGCGTTTATCGAATGCTATATTTTTGTCAACCGTTCAAAGTTGTATGAAAAAACTAGTTTCAATTTTTTATTTAGTTAAAACCTAAGGGCACGTTTTTCGAGCTCGAACATGGTACATGAATTCTCAGGACCGGCCCTGTGTCTGGCAAGGTATTTTTATAATTTGACTTGATTTTAATAGTTAATACATGATAGATAGATTCTTTTATTGATAGGAGTCGATTCGATTGTAGAATCACTATTTATATATCAGTATTATTTTCACTCATCTGATTACAAACCCTGACACGCACACACGACACAACAGGAATTAAATAACGCTTTGAAGGAAGACAACGTTGACTACTCAGTCTATACAGCAAATATCAAAAGGAAGCGTCCTCCCCTTCGCCCCTCCAGGCCATATAAATACATAAAACAAGTTACCTAAATGCAGGTTCTAAATTTGAATGCAAAATTTAAGAAAAAAGGTCCAGGATATCAAAAAGAAAAAACTGTTAGGTCATGCGTTGTAACAACTGTGCTTGTAATCGCTATGAACAGTTCTATTATCAATAAAACAATGTTATTTGATCCCAATGTTTGTTTTGTTATGTTATACATTTTTCATGTTTTGACTTTTGTTCAATTCCAAACTCTATATCACTTTCTGGAGAGTTATACGCAAACTAGTGCGTAAACGTACTCAGTTTAATGCGAGAAATACTCCGGAACATCAACATATACTCAACATACCTTAAATAACCTTTACATAACTTAGAAATAAGTTTTGAAGGCTTTGGTATGGCAAAAACAAGTTAATTAGCTTACAGGGACTAAATATGACAAACTGCGAAAGTATGTCAATTTGAACTGTAACGAACATTCCGGAACATAACCATAAGTTAAACACACCTTAAATATCCTTTACATAGCTTAGAAATAGGCTTTGAGGGGTTCGGTGTGCTAAAATAAACTTTTGGGTCATTCAGGGACTAAAAGTGTCAAAAAGTGCACAAGTTTGCATTTTCGCGCATAACTTACGTTCTGAATACATCTGGACATCCAAAAATTTATGTAAGCATGACTACATTATATTTTAGTGTTCGCCTTAAGAAAAATCCATTCGTTTCGTCATTTGGATCGTTTTTCGCGCTTGTGCGCATTCCGTCGTAATTAAGCGAACATCGCGTTCGTACGACCAAACGAACCATCATCCGGCATATTTTTGAGTATGTTTTGAGTTCCCTATACTTTAACTTCATTTTAGAGCCTTGAAATGAGGTTAACGGGGTTCAAACGCATCGAAAAAGGCCTTAAACACGTGCAGGGACCATTGCTGCCAAGTTTGAAACTTTCTGATTCAGATGGAGTGCTAGCGTAGCGCGAGCCCATAGGGCTTAGCCGTCGCGCTACGCGACTGACATTCTGGACAGATTCAATGTTTTCAAATGCAAGTTGCAACTAATTAATTCTTAACCACATGTTTTAAGTTGATGTGTCACTAAGTTAAGGAGCATATGTGGTTCCATAACATTCCGACAAGTGTACGCACGAGATTCGATCACGTTATTCAAGAAACGATCCTAACGGTTACCCGAAAACTATAAATACCCCACCCCCCATTGTTCATAATCACTAGAAATTTGATTTGAGAAACTCTAAGTTGAAACATTAGTTTCATACCTGAGATTTTCGAATCGAGTTTAGCATTCGGGGACCCTTCGTAAGTATTCTTTCGTTCTTTTCCTTATTTTTACTGCTTTTCGAGTCAGAAAGTCAAACTTTGTTTGACTTTCAGCGTTGACCAGTAATGGTCAATGCGAAGTTCGTTTGAACTTCGCAACGTGATTGTAATCACGATGGTCATAGTCCCTTGGGACTATGCCTACTGATTACCACGTTGTCTAGGGTCGTAGGGTAGGCGATCTAATAAATCGCCTATACCTTTGAACCCGACCCAGTTTGGTCGATCATTAGGATCCGACCAAATACTTTAGGTGACCATAGTGTAGGGAATAACCTTCCGAGGTTATACCCTATGGTCACATCGTTTAAGTAGTTGTATGATAGGTAGTTTATATGCCTTAGGTAAATTACCAGAATACCCTTTTCTTGCATAATTGGTAATTTAGCATATGTAACCTAAACTTTTGTCACGTAACTGATTATGTAACATGTTTAGGCATATAATACCTGTCATAGGACTAGTTAGGCGGTCCGAACGCGTTTCACGCGCACGACACGTTAAAGTAGCATAAGCTTCCTAAACGGGTCGTAATGGGTCGATAAGACTTAGGTTAAGTTTCATTTAGCATGTAGGCTTTGTTAAACCATATCACATGAGTTCCTACACTCATTTGGTTTACAAACCCTAATGCTACCAAGTCTTCCGATATAGGTCCGGTTTATTAACATAGTTACCTATATTAGGTGCCGTTTGATTCCGAGATCTCTAGCATTACTTGGTGATTATCTTTAGACATCTGAGCAATCACAAGTGAGTACATAGACCCCTCTTTTACTGTTTTCCAAACTGTTTTGGGGTGGAACACATGTGCCTACTTGTTACTTTCATGCTTTCCTGTTTTCACATCATATACATGCTATGTTCGTTAGTACATTATAGTACATGATTTCATATCATCTTATGCTAGGTGTGCCCATTGTGTGCATTACTTAGTACATTGTTTTACACGACATTTCCTGCTAGGTGTGCCCATTGTGTGCATTACTTAGTACATTGTTTTACATGACATTTCCTGCTAGGTGTGCCCATTGTGTGCATTACTTAGTACATCATTTTACATGACATTTCACGCTATGTATGTTCATTTGATTACATACTTAGTGCATTGTTTTCACATGTTTACATTTTGGTATGACATTTGGTTTGTTTACATGGGACAATACATTCATTAACATTAGCTACGCCGTTCGTTAGTAGGTAGTGGTACCATAGGAATTGACAACTCCCGTTCCGGACATCCCAGGGAAAGGGGACAGAAAGGAATGACCGAATTCGATGTTATAAAGACAGATAGACCTTTAATTTGTTTAAAGGGTTTATCACCACAGTCACAAGGCTTGGATGTATGCATTTTCACAATACCGCATAAATGTTCATATTAAATAGTTGCATGCATTTACACAAAACATAGCTTTGATTTAAACCAAGTTTTACTTCAATACTTTGTTTTTGTGCATATGGTTTAGTTTGAGACATTTCACTTGCCATACATGACATTTTGACATAGACATTTGACATGGATATTTGACATAGACATTTGACATGGATATTTGACATAGACATTTGACATGGATATTTGACATAGACATTTGACATGGATATTTGACATAGACATTTGACATGGACATTCGACATAGACATTTTGACATGATTTACATTTGACACAAACACTTTTGACATTGGTTTTACATACTACATGATTTACATCTTGACATGAACACTTTGACATATTATTCAATACATTCTGACAATTGGTTTAAACATAGACTTCTTACATTGGTTGGTTTGGTTTGATTAAGTGATTGAGTAACGATGCGTGTGTAATATGATACAAGCATGGTGGATATGCCGCTGGTACTTCCTATATATAAGTGTTTGTATGGTATTATATGTCGTAACGTTATTTGAATCATTTCAGTTTGAGACATAGAACATTTTATACAAATAACATACTTTTCACAAGACATTGATTTACAAACAACTTATCTTATACAAACACATTTTTACATGGTTATTTATTTAAACCTGACATTTACTTATACATATCATCTGATCTTATTGTTATTCAAATGATTTACAAGACAAAGCAAATTACAAGGTTCATGACTAAACATTTTCTCAAATACAAGTCATGAATCCTATTTTCACAAACCTATGTATCTCACAGGCATTTTTATGTTGACGTACCTATTTTCACATGTGTTTTCAGGTGCTTTTCCATAGGATGTTGATCATGATACTAGGGCGGACCTGTGCCTTAGAGACTTTAAAATAAGATAGACTATGTTTAATTATGTTCTGAACTCTTTAATTTCCTGTTTAAAACAATGTAACACCTTTGTTTATAAATAAAAGACAACTTTGTATGCCATGGTTATGAAACAATTAATTCTGTTGCAACACGCCCCGATGTTTCCGCCGCGATTTGTTGTTTTACGCGGTCGGGGTGTGACAGAAGAGTTGGTATCAGAGCCAATGGTTATAGGGAATTAGGTTATTAGTAATACTTTGACCTAGACTATAACTTTTCTAGGAACCTAACACAAGTTATCTTGTGTTTAGATCTTAAAACATGTACATCACCTATCCTTAGGTGATTAACAAAACAAGGAAACAAAAATTTTTCCGAAACGATTTTTGAAAAACAATCATCTGTTTTTGAATAAATTTTTACAAGGTTTTGAACCCTCAATTGTAAGGTTTTGAACCCTCTGTCATATGGTTTTGAACCCTTTTCAGTATTGGTTTTTGGCCTTGTGCCTTCAAATTTTCAAAATCCCGTCAAACGTTTTGGGTTTTAAATAATGTGAACATGTGCAAACTGGAAGGGTGAATGCCTGTATTCTGGGTTTTCTGTCTAGGCAAGCACTTCGTATACATCTCAACCAGACGCGAGACCAGTTGTGCTTACCTGGGAATTCTTGGAGTGAGTGTTCACTTATAGGCGAGCATGTCTTCGCTAATACATTATTTTTGACCCATTTACTTTGATTAGTCACTGTGTGTCGTTTGTTTGCTTTGTGATACGAACGAATGACCACCATCCATGCTGTTTGCAATTCTTGTTTTTATCATCTCATTCTTTTCATCCAAGCATCTCATTCGTTTCTTTTCATGTCTTCCTCTTTTAGAATGCCTCCTCGACGCGAGAACCAGATAGCTACTGCTGAACTGGCAGAAATTATTGCGCAGCAGATGGCTGCTCAATTCCCAAATCTCTTTGCTCAATGGCAACAAGCCAACAACAACAACAATGGTCCGTGCAAATACAAGGATTTTAATCAGGCTAAACCACTCAAGTTTAGTGGTTCTGAAGGAGCGACTGGGCTTCTTCAGTGGTTTGAGAGCATAGAGAATACTTTTCGCCACGTGCAGTGTCTCGAAAATCGCAAAGTCGAGTTTGCTTCGAGCGTATTTCAGAAGAGGGCTTTGACATGGTGGAACGGGGTTATGAGGGACCAAGGTGCAGAAGTTGCTCTCGCACAGACATGGGCTGAACTTAGAGCCCTTATGATGAGGGAATTCTGTCCTCGTCATGAGCAGCGAGCGTTGGAGAAGGAGTTTGATGTTTTGAAGCAAGATAGTGGTGAGCACAGGGCTTATACTGATCGGTTTGAAGAATTGAGTCTGCTTTGCCCAACAATGGTCACCCCACTCGACAAGGCTATCGAGAGATACATCGATGGTCTACCTGACTCGGTACAAGACATTCTTACTGGTAGTGAACCTGCCACACTCCGTCAAGCGATTGAGTTATCAGCGACGCTGACTGAGTCGCAGATTAGAAAGGGAAAGCTACACAGGAATGGTGACAAGGGCAAGAAGCAGTCGGCTGACAAGGAAGATAGCAAGAAAGGTCAAAACGGGAATGGAAAGAACTCTGGTTCTTCGAAGAGGGCAAAGAAGCGTAAGGCTTCCCAAAACTATGCTGTTACTGCCCAAGCTAACCAGGCAGCTCTCAACCAACCCGCACAGCCACCAGCAAAGAAACCCTATACAGGGAATGCACCTTTGTGCAATAGATGCAACAGTCACCACCAGCCACAACTTCCATGCCGTTTCTGTACTAACTGTGGGAAGTCAGGCCATCTTGCCAATTTTTGTCGGTCTGCTCAGAATCCCGCGGTTCAGAACCCGGCTCAACAAGTTGCTCAGCAACAGGGTCAAGCTGCAAGACCACAATACCCACCGGGTGCTTGTTATAATTGTGGGGACCTGACCCACTATAGAAACCGGTGCCCAAGGCTAGCCAACCAGAACCAGAACCAGAACAAGAATCCGGCTCCGGCTCGAGGCCGAGTCTTTAACATGAATGCCCAAGAGGCACAGGCTGACGATAATGTGGTGAACGGTACGTTCTTTATTAATAATCAGCCTGCATCTGTTCTTTTCGATTCCGGTGCCAATAAGAGTTTCGTGTCTTTGTCTTTTGAGCCAATGCTTCGCGTGTCTAGAACGAGACTAGGCAAATCTTTGACAGTAGAGGTTGCTAGTGGTGAACCCATTATTCTTGATTCTGTTCTTCGCAACTGCCAGTTGAATCTTAACGACCATCTTTTTCCTATTGACCTCGCGCCTATGCAACTTGGAAGCTTCGACGTTATTGTGGGAATGGATTGGTTATCCAAGCATCACGCAGAGATAGTTTGTTCTAAGAAGATTGTTCGTGTGCCGCTTTCGACAGGCGAGATCCTGCAGGTTCAAGGTGAGAAGCCTACCGGTGGTCTCAAACTCATGTCTTGTTTTAAAGCTCGGAAGTATCTGCAGAAGAACTATGTGGCTTTCTTAGCACATGTTACAGAAGATAAAGGCAAGGGTAAGTCTATTTCAGATATTCCTGTCGTTCGGGATTATTCTGAAGTGTTCCCTGAAGATTTACCTGGTCTACCTCCAGCACGCCAAGTCGAGTTCCGCATTGATCTCGTACCTGGTGCAAATCCCATTGCTAGAGCTCCATATCGTCTTGCACCATCCGAGATGCAAGAGTTGTCTTAACAGCTTCAGGAGCTCTCTGACAAAGGTTTTATACGTCCTAGTTTTTCACCTTGGGGTGCTCCCGTTCTTTTTGTAAAGAAGAAGGATGGATCCTTTAGGATGTGTATCGATTATCGTGAGCATAACAAACTTACCATCAAGAATCGATATCCCTTACCTCGCATAGACGACCTCTTTGATCAGTTACAAGGCGCTTCTTATTTTTCGAAGATTGATCTACGTTCCGGGTATCATCAACTTCGCGTGCAAGAAGAAGATATTCCGAAGACAGCGTTCCGCACTCGATATGGGCATTATGAATTCACAGTCATGCCATTCGGTTTGACGAATGCTCCTGCTGTTTTCATGGACTTAATGAATAGGGTCTGCAAACCTTATTTGGATCAGTTCGTCATTGTTTTTATTGACGACATCTTGATTTACTCTAAGACGCGAGCTGATCACGAGCAGCATCTTCGTCTTACTCTGGAACTCCTGAAGAAAGAGCAACTTTTCGCCAAATTCTCCAAGTGCGAATTTTGGCTTAAAGAAGTTCAATTTTTGGGGCACATTATCAACGAACGGGGTATTCATGTAGATCCCTCCAAGATCAGTGCGATTAAGGATTGGGATACACCTACTACTCCTACTGAAGTTCGTTCTTTTCTTGGTCTAGCGGGTTATTATCGCCGCTTCATAGAAAACTTCTCGAAGATTGCAGTTCCTCTAACTGCTCTAACTCAGAAGAAAATGCCCTTTTACTGGGGATTCAAACAAGAGGAAGCTTTTCAACACCTGAAGCAAAAGCTTTGCGATGCGCCTGTTCTATCATTACCTGAGGGTGATGATGATTTTGTCGTATATTGTGATGCATCGAAATTGGGTCTTGGCTGTGTTCTTATGCAAAGGAACAAAGTCATAGCCTATGCATCAAGACAATTGAAGATACATGAGAAGAACTACACCACTCATGATCTTGAGTTGGGTGCAGTTGTTTTCGCTCTCAAGATCTGGAGACACTATTTGTACGGTACAAAATGTGTGGTTTTCACTGACCACAAAAGTCTTCAGCATATCTTCAATCAGAAAGAACTCAACATGAGGCAACGACGTTGGGTTGAGCTTTTAAACGACTATGATTGCGAAATTCGCTACCATCCTGGTAAGGCGAATGTCGTAGCCGATGCATTGAGTCGTAAGGAACGTACTAAGCTTCATTTTGTACATGTTCAATCTGTTATTCAAGCTCGATCCGATATTCAAGCACGCATTTCTCAGGCTCAACAATCTTATGTTTCACAAGGTTTAATGGATAAGGAATTTCCCTATCACATAACGCCTGCTCTGGAACTAAAGGACAATGGATCATATTACTTCATGGACCGTTTGTGGGTCCCAAGCCAGGATGATCTTCGTACCTTGCTTATGGATGAAGCCCATAAGTCTCGTTATTCTATTCATCCGGGCTCAGATAAAATGTATAAGGATCTTCGTATTCACTATTGGTGGCCTGGTATGAAGAAAGACATTGCCTTATACGTGTCAAAATGCCTTACTTGTCTTAAGGTAAAGGCTGAACATCAGCGTCCATCTGGTTTATTGGAGCAGCCAGAGATCCCAGTTTGGAAATGGGAAAACATTACTATGGATCTTGTTACCAAACTCCCGCGCACAAAGAAAGGTCATGATGTCATCTGGGTAGTCGTTGATCGTCTTACAAAGTCAGCACATTTCTTGCCAATCCGCGAGGATTTTCCTACTGACAGACTTGCTCAAATCTATGTAGATGAAATTGTAGCTCGACATGGTGTTCCGTTGAACATCATTTCTGACAGAGATGCTCGTTTCACTTCTCATTTTTGGAGAACCATGCAATCTGCTATGGGGACCCAACTTAATCTGAGCACAGCTTATCATCCGCAAACGGATGGTCAATCTGAGAGAACAATCCAGACTCTGGAGGATATGCTAAGAGCTTGTGTGATCGATTTTGGTGGTAGCTGGGATTCACATCTTAAATTGATTGAATTCTCCTACAACAACAGTTATCACACTAGCATCAAAATGGCTCCTTTCGAAGCTCTCTATGGTCGAAAATGTCGTTCACCAGTCTGCTGGAACGAGATTGGCGAGGCTCAACTTACTGGACCTGCCCTCATTTTAGAGACAACTGACAAGGTCAAGAAAGTTCGTGATAACCTTCATGCAGCTAGAAGCCGTCAGAAGATTTACGCGGACCCAAAACGCAAAGCCTTGGAATTCCAAGTCGGTGATCGAGTATTACTTAAGGTCTCACCTTGGAAAGGTGTGATCAGATTTGGAAAGAAAGGAAAACTTGCACCTAGATATGTTGGACCATTCAAGATTGTCGAGAAAATCGGAAAGGTAGCCTACAGACTTGAGTTACCTCCTGAACTGGGAAATGTTCATCCAACTTTTCACATATCAAATCTCAAGAAGTGTACAGCTGATGAGAACTACTCCATACCGCTTGACGAAATTCGTGTTGGCAAAACACTGAAATTTGTTGAGAAACCAGTGGAAATCATGGAACGTGAAGTCAAGTGGCTTAAACGCAAGCGCATTCCTTTGGTCAAAGTTCGCTGGGAAGCTAAGCGTGGACCTGAGTTTACTTGGGAACGCGAAGATCAAATGAAGGCGAAATATCCACATCTTTTCTCACGAGTTTCCTCTAAATAAATTTCGGGACGAAATTTCCACAAGTAGGGGAGACTGTAACAACTGTGCTTGTAATCGCTATGAACAGTTCTATTATCAATAAAACAATGTTATTTGATCCCAATGTTTGTTTTGTTATGTTATACATTTTTCATGTCTGGACTTTTGTTCAATTCCAAACTCTATATCACTTTCTGGAGAGTTATACGCAAACTAGTGCGTAAACGTACTCAGTTTAATGCGAGAAATACTCCGGAACATCAACATATACTCAACATACCTTAAATAACCTTTACATAACTTAGAAATAAGTTTTGAAGGCTTTGGTATGGCAAAAACAAGTTAATTAGCTTACAGGGACTAAATATGACAAACTGCGAAAGTATGTCAATTTGAACTGTAACGAACATTCTGGAACATAACCATAAGTTAAACACACCTTAAATATCCTTTACATAGCTTAGAAATAGGCTTTGAGGGGTTCGGTGTGCTAAAATAAACTTTTGGGTCATTCAGGGACTAAAAGTGTCAAAAAGTGCACAAGTTTGCATTTTCGCGCATAACTTACGTTCTGAATACATCTGGACATCCAAATATTTATGTAAGCATGACTACATTATATTTTAGTGTTCGCCTTAAGAAAAATCCATTCGTTTCGTCATTTGGATCGTTTTTCGCGCTTGTGCGCATTCCGTCGTAATTAAGCGAACATCGCGTTCGTACGACCAAACGAACCATCATCCGGCATATTTTTGAGTATGTTTTGAGTTCCCTATACTTTAACTTCATTTTAGAGCCTTGAAATGAGGTTAACGGGGTTCAAACGCATCGAAAAAGGCCTTAAACACGTGCAGGGACCATTGCTGCCAAGTTTGAAACTTTCTGATTCAGATGGAGTGCTAGCGTAGCGCGAGCCCATAGGGCTTAGCCGTCGCGCTACACGACTGACATTCTGGACAGATTCAATGTTTTCAAATGCAAGTTGCAACTAATTAATTCTTAACCACATGTTTTAAGTTGATGTGTCACTAAGTTAAGGAGCATATGTGGTTCCATAACATTCCGACAAGTGTACGCACGAGATTCGATCACGTTATTCAAGAAACGATCCAAACGGTTGCCCGAAAACTATAAATACCCCACCCCCCATTGTTCATAATCACTAGAAATTTGATTTGAGAAACTCTAAGTTGAAACATTAGTTTCATACCTGAGATTTTCGAATCGAGTTTAGCATTCGGGGACCCTTCGTAAGTATTCTTTCGTTCTTTTCCTTATTTTTACTGCTTTTCGAGTCAGAAAGTCAAACTTTGTTTGACTTTCAGCGTTGACCAGTAATGGTCAATGCGAAGTTCGTTTGAACTTCGCAACGTGATTGTAATCACGATGGTCATAGTCCCTTGGGACTATGCCTACTGATTACCACGTTGTCTAGGGTCGTAGGGTAGGCGATCTAATAAATCGCCTATACCTTCGAACCCGACCCAGTTTGGTCGATCATTAGGATCCGACCAAATACTTTAGGTGACCATAGTGTAGGGAATAACCTTCCGAGGTTATACCCTATGGTCACATCGTTTAAGTAGTTGTATGATAGGTAGTTTATATGCCTTAGGTAAATTACCAGAATACCCTTTTCATGTATAATTGGTAATTTAGCATATGTAACCTAAACTTTTGTCACGTAACTGATTATGTAACATGTTTAGGCATATAATACCTGTCATAGGACTAGTTAGGCGGTCCGAACGCGTTTCACGCGCACGACACGTTAAAGTAGCATAAGCTTCCTAAACGGGTCGTAATGGGTCGATAAGACTTAGGTTAAGTTTCATTTAGCATGTAGGCTTTGTTAAACCATATCACATGAGTTCCTACACTCATTTGGTTTACAAACCCTAATGCTACCCAGTCTTCCGATATAGGTCCGGTTTATTAACATAGTTACCTATATTAGGTGCCGTTTGATTCCGAGATCTCTAGCATTACTTGGTGATTATCTTTAGACATCTGAGCAATCACAAGTGAGTACATAGACCCCTCTTTTACTGTTTTCCAAACTGTTTTGGGGTGGAACACATGTGCCTACTTGTTACTTTCATGCTTTCCTGTTTTCACATCATATACATGCTATGTTCGTTAGTACATTATAGTACATGATTTCATATCATCTTATGCTAGGTGTGCCCATTGTGTGCATTACTTAGTACATTGTTTTACATGACATTTCCTGCTAGGTGTGCCCATTGTGTGCATTACTTAGTACATTGTTTTACATGACATTTCCTGCTAGGTGTGCCCATTGTGTGCATTACTTAGTACATCATTTTACATGACATTTCACGCTATGTATGTTCATTTGATTACATACTTAGTGCATTGTTTTCACATGTTTACATTTTGGTATGACATTTGGTTTGTTTACATGGGACAATACATTCATTAACATTAGCTACGCCGTTCGTTAGTAGGTAGTGGTACCATAGGAATTGACAACTCCCGTTCCGGACATCCCAGGGAAAGGGGACAGAAAGGAATGACCGAATTCGATGTTATAAAGACAGATAGACCTTTAATTTGTTTAAAGGGTTTATCACCACAGTCACAAGGCTTGGATGTATGCATTTTCACAATACCGCATAAATGTTCATATTAAATAGTTGCATGCATTTACACAAAACATAGCTTTGATTTAAACCAAGTTTTACTTCAATACTTTGTTTTTGTGCATATGGTTTAGTTTGAGACATTTCACTTGCCATACATGACATTTTGACATAGACATTTGACATGGATATTTGACATAGACATTTGACATGGATATTTGACATAGACATTTGACATGGATATTTGACATAGACATTTGACATGGACATTCGACATAGACATTTTGACATGATTTACATTTGACACAAACACTTTTGACATTGGTTTTACATACTACATGATTTACATCTTGACATGAACACTTTGACATATTATTCAATACATTCTGACAATTGGTTTAAACATAGACTTCTTACATTGGTTGGTTTGGTTTGATTAAGTGATTGAGTAACGATGCGTGTGTAATATGATACAAGCATGGTGGATACGCCGCTGGTACTTCCTATATATAAGTGTTTGTATGGTATTATATGTCGTAACGTTATTTGAATCATTTCAGTTTGAGACATAGAACATTTTATACAAATAACATACTTTTCACAAGACATTGATTTACAAACAACTTATCTTATACAAACACATTTTTACATGGTTATTTATTTAAACCTGACATTTACTTATACATATCATCTGATCTTATTGTTATTCAAATGATTTACAAGACAAAGCAAATTACAAGGTTCATGACTAAACATTTTCTCAAATACAAGTCATGAATCCTATTTTCACAAACCTATGTATCTCACAGGCATTTTTATGCTGACGTACCTATTTTCACATGTGTTTTCAGGTGCTTTTCCATAGGATGTTGATCATGATACTAGGGCGGACTTGTGCCTTAGAGACTTTAAAATAAGATAGACTATGTTTAATTATGTTCTGAACTCTTTAATTTCCTGTTTAAAACAATGTAACACCTTTGTTTATAAATAAAAGACAACTTTGTATGCCATGGTTATGAAACAATTAATTCTGTTGCAACACGCCCCGATGTTTCCGCCGTGATTTTTTGTTTTACGCGGTCGGGGTGTGACAGAAGAGTTGGTATCAGAGCCAATGGTTATAGGGAATTAGGTTATTAGTAATACTTTGACTGTAACAACTGTGCTTGTAATCACTATGACCAGTTCTGTTATCAATAAAACAATGTTATTTGATCCCAATGTTTGTTTGATTGTGTTTTACATTTTTCATGTTTTGACTTTTATGTAATTTCAAACTCTACATCGCTTTCTGGAGAGTTATACGCAAACTAGTGCGTAAACGTACTCAGTTTAATGCGAGAAATACTCCGGAACATCAACATATACTCAACATACCTTAAATAACCTTTACATAACTTAGAAATAAGTTTTGAAGGCTTTGGTATGGCAAAAACAAGTTAATTCGCTTACAGGGACTAAATATGACAAACTGCGAAAGTATGTCAATTTGAACTGTAACGAACATTCCGGAACATAACCATAAGTTAAACACACCTTAAATATCCTTTACATAGCTTAGAAATAGGCTTTGAGGGGTTTAGTGTGCTAAAATAAACTTTTGGGACATTCAGGGACTAAAAGTATCAAAAAGTGCACAAGTTTGCATTTTCGCGCATAACTTACGTTCTGAATACATCTGGACATCCAAAAATTTATGTAAGCATGACTACATTATATTTAAGTGTTCGCCTTAAGAAAAATCCATTCGTTTCGTCATTTGGATCGTTTTTCGCGCTTATGCGCATTCCGTCGTAATTAAGCGAACATCGCGTTCGTACGACCAAACGAACCGACATCTGAGATATTTTTGAACATGTTTTGAGTTCCCTATACTTTAACTTCATTTTAGAGCCTTGAAATGAGGTTAACGGGGTTCAAACGCATCGAAAATCGCTTAAAAGGGCTGCAGGGACTAAACCTGTCACTTTTGAAACAATTCTGAATCAGATAGGCACTAGCGTAGCGCGAGCCCTAAGGCTCTATCCGTAGCGCTACGCGAGTGACTGATCTGACCAGATTCAATGTCTTTTTAGCAAGTTGCAGCTGATCGATTCGTGTCCACACATTTTAAACGGGTCTAGTCAGTAGATAAGAACAAGTTTCTAGCCACCACAACTTTGTGACAAGTGTTCGGCTCGGATCGTGGCACGATATTCAAGAAACGATCCTAACGGCTCTACCTTTTCTATAAATACCCATCCACCCACAACCCCAAAACCCACAAATCTGATTAAGAAAGCTCTAAGTTGGAACCTTCGTTTCATACCTGAGCTATTTTGATCTGGGTTAGCATTCGGGGACCCTTCGTAAGTATTCTTTCGTTCTTTTCCTTAATTTTTTTACTGCTTTTCGAGTCAGAAAGTCAAACTTTGTTTGACTTTCAGCATTGACCAGTAATGGTCAATGCGAAGTTCGTTTGAACTTCGCAACGTGATTGTAATCACGATGGTTATAGTCCCTTGGGACTATGCCTACTGATTACCACGTTGTCTAGGGTCGTAGGGTAAGCGATCTAATAAATCGCTTATACCTCGAACCCGACCCAGTTTGATCGATCATTAGGATCCGACCAAACACAGTAGGTGACCATAGTAGGTAGGGAATAACCTTCCGAGGTTATACCTTATGGTCACGACGTTTAAGTAGTTGTATGATAGGTAGTTTATATGCCTTAGGTAAGTTACCAGAGTACCCTTTTCATACATAATTGGTAATTTAGCATATGTAACCTAAACTTTTGTCACGTAACTGATTATGTAACATGTTTAGGCATATAATACTTGTCATAGGACTAGTTAGGCGGTCCAAACGCGTTTCACGCGCACGACGCGTTAAAGTAGCATAAGCTTCCTAAACGGGTCGTAATGGGTCGTAAACAATTATGTTAAGTTTCATTTAGCATGTAGGCTTTGTTAAACCATATCACGTGAGTTCCTACACTCATTTGGTTTACAAACCCTAATGCTACCCAATCTTCCGAGATAGGTCCGGTTTATTAACATAGTTACCTATATTAGGTGTCGTTTGATTCCGAGATCTCTAGCTTTACTTGGTGATTATCTTTTGACAACTGAGCAATCTCAAGTGAGTACATAGACCCCTCTTTTACTGTTTTCCAAACTATTTTGGGGTGGAACACATGTGCCTACTTGTTACTTTCATGCTTTCCTGTTTTAACATCATATACTGCTATGTTCGTTAGTACATTATAGTACATGATTTTATGACATCTTATGCTAGGTGTGCCCATTGTGTGCATTACTTGGTACATTGTTTTACATTACATTTCATGCTTGGTGTGCCCATTGTGTGCATTACTTAGTACATTGTTTTACATGACATTTCATGCTAGGTGTGCCCATTGTGTGCATTACTTAGTACATTGTTTTACATGACATTTCATGCTAGGTGTGCCCATTGTGTGCATTACTTAGTACATTGTTTTACATAACATTTCATGCTAGGTGTGCCCATTGTGTGCATTACTTAGTACATTGTTTTACATGACATTTCATGCTAGGTGTGCCCATTGTGTGCATTACTTAGTACATTGTTTTACATAACATTTCATGCTAGGTGTGCCCATTGTGTGCATTACTTAGTACATTGTTTTACATGACATTTCACGCTATGTATGTTCATTTGATTACATACTTAGTGCATTGTTTTCACATGTTTACAATTTTGGTATGACATTTGGTTTGTTTACATGGGACAATACATTCATTAACATTATCTACGCCGTTCGTTAGTAGGTAGTGGTACCATAGGAATTGACAACTCCCGTTCCGGACATCCTAGGGAAAGGGGACAGAAAGGAATGACCGAATTCGATGATATAAGACAGATAGACCTTTAATTTGTTTAAAGGGTTTATCACCACAGTCACAAGGCTTGGATGTATGCATTTTCACAATACCGCATAAATGTTCATATTAAATAGTTGCATGCATTTACACAAAACATAACTTTGATTTAAACCAAGTTTTACTTCAATACTTTGTTTTTGTGCATATGGTTTAGTTTGAGACATTTCACTTGCCATACATGACATTTTGACATAGACATTTGACATGGATATTTGACATAGACATTTGACATGGATATTTGACATAGACATTTGACATGGATATTTGACATAGACATTTGACATGAATATTTGACATAGACATTTTGATATGATTTACATCTTAACATGAACACTTTGACATATTATTCAATACATTCTGACAATTGGTTTAAACATAGACTTCTTACATTGGTTGGTTTGGTTTGATTAAGTGATTGAGTAACGATGCGTGTGTAATATGATACAAGCATGGTGGATACGCCGCTGGTACTTCCTATATATAAGTGTTTGTATGGTATTATATGTCGTAACGTTATTTGAATCATTTCAATATTGAGACATAGAACATTTTATACAAATAACATACTTTTCACAAGACATTGATTTATAAACAACTTATCTTATACAAACACATTTTTACATGGTCATTTATTTAACCTGACATTTACTTATACATATCATCTGATCTTATTGTTATTCAAATGATTTACAAGACAAAGCAAATTACAAGGTTCATGACTAAACATTTTCTCAAATACAAGTCATGAATCCTATTTTCACAAACCTATGTATCTCACAGGCATTTTTATGCTGACGTACCTATTTTCACATGTGTTTTCAGGTGCTTTTCCATAGGATGTTGATCATGATACTAGGGCGGACCTGTGCCTTAGAGACTTTAAAATAAGATAGACTATGTTTAATTATGTTCTGAACTCTTTAATTTCCTGTTTAAAACAATGTAACACCTTTGTTTATAAATAAAAGACAACTTTGTTTGCCATGGTTATGAAACAATTAATTCTGTCGCAACACGCCCCGATGTTTCCGCCGCGATTTGTTGTTTTACGCGGTCGGGGTGTGACAGAAGAGTTGGTATCAGAGCCAATGGTTATAGGGAATTAGGTTATTAGTAATGCTTTGACCTAGACTATAACTTTTCTAGGAACCTAACACAAGTTATCTTGTGTTTAGATCTTAAAACATGTACATCACCTATCCTTAGGTGATTAACAAAACAAGGAACCAAAATTTTTCCGAAACGATTTTTGAAAAACAATCATCTGTTTTTGAATAAATTTTTACAAGGTTTTGAACCCTCAATTGTAAGGTTTTGAACCCTCTGTTATATGGTTTTGAACCCTTTTTAAGTTTGGTTTTTGGCCTTGTGCCTTCTAATTTTCAAAAATCCCGTCAAACGTTTTGGGTTTTAAATAATGTGAACATGTGCAAACTGGAAGGGTGAATGCCTGTATTCTGGGTTTTCTGTCTAGGCAAGCACTTCGTATACATCTTAACCAGACGCGAGACCAGTTGTGCTTACCTGGGAATTCTTGGAGTGAGTGTTCACTTATAGGCGAGCATGTCTTCGATAATACATTATTTTTGACCCATTTACTTTGATTAGTCACTGTGTGTTGTTTGTTTGCTCTGTGATACGGACGAATGACCACCATCCTTGCTTTTGTTGATTTTGTTTCATCTCATTCTCTTCATCCAATCATCTCACTCGTTTCTTTTCATGTTTTCCTCTTTTAGAATGCCTCCTCGACGCGAGAACCAGATAGCTACTGCCGAACTGGCAGAAATTATTGCGCAGCAGATGGCTGCTCAATTCCCAAATCTCTTTGCTCAATGGCAACAAGCCAACAACAACAACAATGTTCCATGCAAATACAAGGATTTTAACCAGGCTAAACCACTCAAGTTTAGTGGTTCTGAGGGAGCGACTGGGCTTCTTCAGTGGTTCGAAAGCATAGAGAATACTTTTCGCCATGTGCAGTGTCCGGATAATCGCAAGGTCGAGTTCTCCTCGAGCGTATTTCAGAAGAGGGCTTTGACATGGTGGAACGGGGTTATGAGAGACCGGGGTGCAGAAGTTGCTCTCGCACAGACATGGGCTGAACTTAGAGCCCTTATGATGAGGGAATTCTGTCCTCGCCATGAACAGCGAGCGTTGGAGAAAGAGTTTGATGTATTGAAGCAAGATAGTGGTGAGCACAGGGCTTATACTGATTGGTTTGAAGAATTGAGTCTGCTTTGCCCAACAATGGTCACCCCACTCGACAAAGCTATCGAGAGATACATCGATGGTCTACCTGACTCGGTACAAGACATTCTTACTGGTAGTAACCCTGCCACACTTCGTCAGGCGATCGAGTTATCTGCGACATTGACTGAGTCGCAGATCAGGAAGAACAAGCTACACAGGAAGGGTGACAAGGGCAAGAAGCAGTCGGCTGACAAGGAAGATAGCAAGAAAGGTCAAAACTTGAATGGAAAGAACTCTGGTTCTTCGAAGAGGTCAAAGAAGCGTAAGGCTTCTCAAAATTTTGCTATCACTGCCCAAGCTAATCAGGCAGCTCTCAACCAACCTGCACAGCCTCCAGCAAAGAGACCCTATTCAGGGAATGCACCTTTGTGCAATAGATGCAACAGTCACCACCAGCCGCAACTTCCATGCCGTTTCTGTACTAACTGTGGGAAATCAGGCCATCTTGCCAATGTTTGTCGATCTGCTCAGAATCCCGCGGTTCAGAACCCGGCTCAACAAGTTGCTCAGCCTCCTGCTCCGCAACAGGGTCAAGCTGCACGACCACAATACCCACCAGGTGCTTGTTACAATTGTGGGGATCTGACCCACTATAGAAACCGGTGCCTAAGGCTAGCCAACCAGAACCAGAACCAGAATCCGGCTCCGGCTCGAGGCCGAGTTTTTAACATGAATGCCCAAGAGGCACAGGCTGACGATAATGTGGTAAACGGTACGTTCTTTATTAATAATCAGCCCGCGTCTGTTCTTTTCGATTCCGGTGCCGATAAGAGTTTCGTGTCTTTGTCTTTTGAGCAAATGCTTCGCGTGTCTAGAACGAAACTAGGCAAATCTTTGACAGTAGAGGTTGCTAGTGGTGAACCCATTATTCTTGATTCTGTTCTTCGCAACTGCCAGTTGAATCTTAACGACCATCTTTTTCCTATTGACCTCGCGCCTATGCAACTTGGAAGCTTCGACGTTATTGTGGGGATGGATTGGTTATCCAAGCATCACGCAGAGATAGTTTGTTCTGAGAAGATTGTTCGGGTGCCGCTTTCGTCAGGCGAAATCCTGCAGGTTCAAGGTGAGAAGCCTATCGGTGGTCTCAGACTCATGTCTTGTTTTAAAGCTCGGAAGTATCTGCAGATGAACTATGTGGCTTTCTTAGCACATGTTACAGAAGATAAAGGCAAGGGTAAGTCTATTTCAGATATTCCTGTCATTCGGGATTATTCTGAAGTATTCCCTGAAGATTTACCTGGTCTACCTCCAGCACGCCAAGTCGAGTTCCGCATTGATCTCGTACCTGGTGCGAATCCCATTGCCAGAGCTCCATATCGTCTTGCACCGTCTGAGATGCAAGAGTTGTCTAAACAGCTTCAGGAGCTCTCCGACAAAGGTTTTATACGTCCTAGTTTTTCACCTTGGGGTGCTCCCGTTCTTTTTGTCAAGAAGAAGGATGGATCCTTTAGGATGTGTATCGATTATCGTGAGCTTAACAAGCTTACCATCAAGAATCGATATCCTCTACCTCGCATCGACGACCTCTTTGATCAGTTACAAGGTGCTTCTTATTTTTCGAAGATTGATCTGCGATCTGGATATCATCAACTTCGGGTGCAAGAAGAAGACATTCCGAAGACAGCGTTCCGTACTCGTTATGGACATTACGAGTTCACAGTCATGCCATTCGGGTTGACTAATGCTCCTGCTGTTTTCATGGACTTAATGAATAGGGTCTGCAAACCTTATTTGGATCAGTTCGTCATTGTTTTTATCGATGACATTTTGATTTACTCTAAGACACGAGCTGATCACGAGCAGCATCTTCGTCTTACTTTGGAACTCCTAAAGAAAGAACAACTTTTCGCCAAATTCTCCAAGTGCGAATTTTGGCTTAAAGAAGTTCAATTTTTGGGACACATTATCAACGAACGAGGTGTTCATGTAGATCCCTCCAAGATCAGCGCGATTAAGGATTGGGATACACCTACTACTCCTACTGAAGTTCGTTCTTTTCTTGGTCTAGCGGGTTATTATCGCCGCTTCATAGAAAACTTCTCGAAGATTGCAGTTCCTCTAACTGCTCTAACTCAGAAGAAAATGCCCTTTTATTGGGGAAACAAACAAGAGGAAGCTTTTCAACACCTGAAGCAGAAGCTTTGCGATGCGCCTGTTCTATCATTGCCTGAGGGTGATGATGATTTTGTTGTGTATTGTGATGCATCAAAATTGGGTCTTGGCTGTGTTCTTATGCAAAGGAACAAAGTCATAGCTTATGCATCGAGGCAGTTGAAGATACATGAGAAGAACTACACCACTCATGATCTTGAGTTGGGTGCAGTTGTCTTTGCTCTCAAGATCTGGAGACACTATTTGTACGGTACAAAATGTGTGGTTTTCACTGACCACAAAAGTCTTCAGCATATCTTCAACCAAAAAGAACTCAACATGAGACAACGACGTTGGGTTGAGCTTTTAAACGACTATGATTGCGAAATTCGCTACCATCCTGGTAAGGCGAATGTCGTGGCCGATGCATTGAGTCGTAAGGAACGTACTAAGCTTCATTGTGTACGTGTTCAATCTGTTATTCAAGCTCGATCAGATATTCAAGCCCGCATTTCTCTAGCTCAACAATATTGTGTTTCACAAGGTTTGATGGATAAGGAATTTCCTTATCACATAACACCTGCTCTGGAACTGAAGGACAATGGATCATATTACTTCATGGACCGTTTGTGGGTCCCAAGCCAGGATGATCTTCGTACCTTGCTTATGGATGAATCCCATAAGTCTCGTTATTCTATTCATCCGGGCTCAGATAAAATGTATAAGGACCTTCGTACTCACTATTGGTGGCCTGGTATGAAGAAAGACATTGCCTTATACGTATCAAAATGCCTTACTTGTCTTAAGGTTAAGGCTGAACATCAACGTCCTTCGGGTTTATTGGAGCAACCAGAGATCCCAGTTTGGAAATGGGAAAACATTACTATGGATCTTGTTACCAAACTCCCGCGCACAAAGAAAGGTCATGATGCCATCTGGGTAGTCGTTGATCGTCTTACAAAGTCAGCACATTTCTTGCCAATCCGCGAGGATTTTCCTACTGACAGACTTGCTCAAATCTATGTAGATGAAATTGTGGCTCGACATGGTGTTCCTTTGAACATCATTTCTGACAGAGATGCTCGTTTCACTTCTCACTTTTGGAGAACCATGCAATCTGCTATGGGGACCCAACTTAATCTGAGCACAGCTTATCATCCGCAAACGGATGGTCAATCTGAGAGAACAATCCAGACACTGGAGGATATGCTAAGAGCTTGTGTGATCGATTTTGGTGGTAGCTGGGATTCACATCTTAAATTGATTGAATTCTCCTACAACAACAGTTATCACACTAGCATCAAAATGGATCCTTTCGAAGCTCTCTATGGTCGAAAATGTCGTTCACCAGTCTGCTGGAATGAGATTGGCGAGGCTCAACTTACTGGACCTGCCCTCATTTTAGAGACAACTGACAAGGTCAAGAAAGTTCGTGATAACCTTCAGGCAGCTAGAAGCCGTCAGAAGATTTACGCGGACCCAAAACGCAAAGCCTTGGAATTTCAAGTCGGTGATCGAGTATTACTTAAGGTCTCACCTTGGAAAGGTGTGATCAGATTTGGAAAGAAAGGAAAACTTGCACCTAGATACGTTGGACCATTCAAGATCGTCGAAAGAATCGGAAAGGTAGCCTACAGACTTGAGTTACCTCCTGAACTGGGAAATGTTCATCCAACTTTTCACGTGTCCAATCTCAAGAAGTGTACAGCTGATGAGAACTTCTCCATACCGCTTGACGAAATTCGTGTTGGCAAAACACTAAAATTTGTTGAGAGACCAGTGGAAATCATGGAACGTGAAGTCAAGTGGCTTAAACGCAAGCGCATTCCTTTGGTCAAAGTTCGCTGGGAAGCTAAACGTGGACCTGAGTTTACTTGGGAACACGAAGATTAAATGAAGGCGAAATATCCACATCTTTTTCCACAAGTTTCCTCTAAATAAATTTCGGGACGAAATTTCCACAAGTAGGGGAGACTGTAACAACTGTGCTTGTAATCACTATGACCAGTTCTGTTATCAATAAAACAATGTTATTTGATCCCAATGTTTGTTTGATTGTGTTTTACATTTTTCATGTTTTGACTTTTATGTAATTTCAAACTCTACATCGCTTTCTGGAGAGTTATACGCAAACTAGTGCGTAAACGTACTCAGTTTAATGCGAGAAATACTCCGGAACATCAACATATACTCAACATACCTTAAATAACCTTTACATAACTTAGAAATAAGTTTTGAAGGCTTTGGTATGGCAAAAATAAGTTAATTCGCATACAGGGACTAAATATGACAAACTGCGAAAGTATGTCAATTTGAACTGTAACGAACATTCCGGAACATAACCATAAGTTAAACACACCTTAAATATCCTTTACATAGCTTAGAAATAGGCTTTGAGGGGTTTAGTGTGCTAAAATAAACTTTTGGGACATTCAGGGACTAAAAGTATCAAAAAGTGCACAAGTTTACATTTTCGCGCATAACTTACGTTCTGAATACATCTGGACATCCAAAAATTTACGTAAGCATGACTACATTATATTTAAGTGTTCGCCTTAAGAAAAATCCATTCGTTTCGTCATTTGGATCGTTTTTCGCGCTTATGCGCATTCCGTCGTAATTAAGCGAACATCGCGTTCGTACGACCAAACGAACCGACATCTGAGATATTTTTGAACATGTTTTGAGTTCCCTATACTTTAACTTCATTTTAGATCCTTGAAATGAGGTTAACGGGGTTCAAACGCATCGAAAATCGCTTAAAAGGGCTGCAGGGACTAAACCTGTCACTTTTGAAACAATTCTGAATCAGATAGGCACTAGCGTAGCGCGAGCCCTAAGGCTCTATCCGTAGCGCTACGCGAGTGATTGATCTGACCAGATTCAATGTCTTTTTAGCAAGTTGCAGCTGATCGATTCGTGTCCACACATTTTAAACGGGTCTAGTCAGCAGATAAGAACAAGTTTCTAGCCACCACAACTTTGTGACAAGTGTTCGGCTCGGATCGTGGCACGATATTCAAGAAACGATCCTAACGGCTCTACCTTTTCTATAAATACCCATCCACCCACAACCCCAAAACCCACAAATCTGATTAAGAAAGCTCTAAGTTGGAACCTTCGTTTCATACCTGAGCTATTTTGATCTGGGTTAGCATTCGGGGACCCTTCGTAAGTATTCTTTCGTTCTTTTCCTTATTTTTTTTACTGCTTTTCAAGTCAGAAAGTCAAACTTTGTTTGACTTTCAGCATTGACCAGTAATGGTCAATGCGAAGTTCGTTTGAACTTCGCAACGTGATTGTAATCACGATGGTTATAGTCCCTTGGGACTATGCCTACTGATTACCACGTTGTCTAGGGTCGTAGGGTAAGCGATCTAATAAATCGCTTATACCTCGAACGCGACCCAGTTTGGTCGATCATTAGGATCCGACCAAACACAGTAGGTGACCATAGTAGGTAGGGAATAACCTTCCGAGGTTATACCTTATGGTCACGACGTTTAAGTAGTTGTATGATAGGTAGTTTATATGCCTTAGGTAAGTTACCAGAGTACCCTTTTCATACATAATTGGTAATTTAGCATATGTAACCTAAACTTTTGTCACGTAACTGATTATGTAACATGTTTAGGCATATAATACTTGTCATAGGACTAGTTAGGCGGTCCAAACGCGTTTCACGCGCACGACGCGTTAAAGTAGCATAAGCTTCCTAAACGGGTCGTAATGGGTCGTAAACAATTATGTTAAGTTTCATTTAGCATGTAGGCTTTGTTAAACCATATCACGTGAGTTCCTACACTCATTTGGTTTACAAACCCTAATGCTACCCAATCTTCCGAGATAGGTCCGGTTTATTAACATAGTTACCTATATTAGGTGCCGTTTGATTCCGAGATCTCTAGCTTTACTTGGTGATTATCTTTTGACAACTGAGCAATCTCAAGTGAGTACATAGACCCCTCTTTTACTGTTTTCCAAACTGTTTTGGGGTGGAACACATGTGCCTACTTGTTACTTTCATGCTTTCCTGTTTTAACATCATATACTGCTATGTTCGTTAGTACATTATAGTACATGATTTTATGACATCTTATGCTAGGTGTGCCCATTGTGTGCATTACTTGGTACATTGTTTTACATTACATTTCATGCTAGGTGTGCCCATTGTGTGCATTACTTAGTACATTGTTTTACATGACATTTCATGCTAGGTGTGCCCATTGTGTGCATTACTTAGTACATTGTTTTACATGACATTTCATGCTAGGTGTGCCCATTGTGTGCATTACTTAGTACATTGTTTTACATAACATTTCATGCTAGGTGTGCCCATTGTGTGCATTACTTAGTACATTGTTTTACATGACATTTCATGCTAGGTGTGCCCATTGTGTGCATTACTTAGTACATTGTTTTACATAACATTTCATGCTAGGTGTGCCCATTGTGTGCATTACTTAGTACATTGTTTTACATGACATTTCACGCTATGTATGTTCATTTGATTACATACTTAGTGCATTGTTTTCACATGTTTACAATTTTGGTATGACATTTGGTTTGTTTACATGGGACAATACATTCATTAACATTAGCTACGCCGTTCGTTAGTAGGTAGTGGTACCATAGGAATTGACAACTCCCGTTCCGGACATCCCAGGGAAAGGGGACAGAAAGGAATGACCGAATTCGATGATATAAGACAGATAGACCTTTAATTTGTTTAAAGGGTTTATCACCACAGTCACAAGGCTTGGATGTATGCATTTTCACAATACCGCATAAATGTTCATATTAAATAGTTGCATGCATTTACACAAAACATAACTTTGATTTAAACCAAGTTTTACTTCAATACTTTGTTTTTGTGCATATGGTTTAGTTTGAGACATTTCACTTGCCATACATGACATTTTGACATAGACATTTGACATGGATATTTGACATAGACATTTGACATGGATATTTGACATAGACATTTGACATGGACATTCGACATAGACATTTTGACATGAATATTTGACATAGACATTTTGATATGATTTACATCTTGACATGAACACTTTGACATATTATTCAATACATTCTGACAATTGGTTTAAACATAGACTTCTTACATTGGTTGGTTTGGTTTGATTAAGTGATTGAGTAACGATGCGTGTGTAATATGATACAAGCATGGTGGATACGCCGCTGGTACTTCCTATATATAAGTGTTTGTATGGTATTATATGTCGTAACGTTATTTAAATCATTTCAATATTGAGACATAGAACATTTTATACAAATAACATACTTTTCACAAGACATTGATTTATAAACAACTTATCTTATACAAACACATTTTTACATGGTCATTTATTTAACCTGACATTTACTTATACATATCATCTGATCTTATTGTTATTCAAATGATTTACAAGACAAAGCAAATTACAAGGTTCATGACTAAACATTTTCTCAAATACAAGTCATGAATCCTATTTTCACAAACCTATGTATCTCACAGGCATTTTTATGCTGACGTACCTATTTTCACATGTGTTTTCAGGTGCTTTTCCATAGGATGTTGATCATGATACTAGGGCGGACCTGTGCCTTAGAGACTTTAAAATAAGATAGACTATGTTTAATTATGTTCTGAACTCTTTAATTTCCTGTTTAAAACAATGTAACACCTTTGTTTATAAATAAAAGACAACTTTGTATGCCATGGTTATGAAACAATTAATTCTGTCGCAACACGCCCCGATGTTTCCGCCGCGATTTGTTGTTTTACGCGGTCGGGGTGTGACATTGACCTAGACTATAACTTTTCTAGGAACCTAACACAAGTTATCTTGTGTTTAGATCTTAAAACATGTACATCACCTATCCTTAGGTGATTAACAAAAAAAGGAAACAAAAATTTTTCCGAAACGATTTTTGAAAAACAATCATCTGTTTTTGAATAAATTTTTACAAGGTTTTGAACCCTCAATTGTAAGGTTTTGAACCCTCTGTCATATGGTTTTGAACCCTTTTCAGTATTGGTTTTTGGCCTTGTGCCTTCAAATTTTCAAAATCCCGTCAAACGTTTTGGGTTTTAAATAATGTGAACATGTGCAAACTGGAAGGGTGAATGCCTGTATTCTGGGTTTTCTGTCTAGGCAAGCACTTCGTATACATCTCAACCAGACGCGAGACCAGTTGTGCTTACCTGGGAATTCTTGGAGTGAGTGTTCACTTATAGGCGAGCATGTCTTCGCTAATACATTATTTTTGACCCATTTACTTTGATTAGTCACTGTGTGTCGTTTGTTTGCTTTGTGATACGAACGAATGACCACCATCCATGCTGTTTGCAATTCTTGTTTTTATCATCTCATTCTTTTCATCCAAGCATCTCATTCGTTTCTTTTCATGTCTTCCTCTTTTAGAATGCCTCCTCGACGCGAGAACCAGATAGCTACTGCTGAACTGGCAGAAATTATTGCGCAGCAGATGGCTGCTCAATTCCCAAATCTCTTTGCTCAATGGCAACAAGCCAACAACAACAACAATGGTCCGTGCAAATACAAGGATTTTAATCAGGCTAAACCAC
The DNA here is from genome assembly GCA_030545235.1 of Helianthus tuberosus. Lineage (NCBI taxonomy): Eukaryota > Viridiplantae > Streptophyta > Magnoliopsida > Asterales > Asteraceae > Helianthus > Helianthus tuberosus. The sequence goes on along the minus strand of CM060433.1, from coordinate 40,819,885 downwards.
TCAAGTTTAGTGGTTCTGAAGGAGCGACTGGGCTTCTTCAGTGGTTTGAGAGCATAGAGAATACTTTTCGCCACGTGCAGTGTCTCGAAAATCGCAAAGTCGAGTTTGCTTCGAGCGTATTTCAGAAGAGGGCTTTGACATGGTGGAACGGGGTTATGAGGGATCAAGGTGCAGAAGTTGCTCTCGCACAGACATGGGCTGAACTTAGAGCCCTTATGATGAGGGAATTCTGTCCTCGTCATGAGCAGCGAGCGTTGGAGAAGGAGTTTGATGTTTTGAAGCAAGATAGTGGTGAGCACAGGGCTTATACTGATCGGTTTGAAGAATTGAGTCTGCTTTGCCCAACAATGGTCACCCCACTCGACAAGGCTATCGAGAGATACATCGATGGTCTACCTGACTCGGTACAAGACATTCTTACTGGTAGTGAACCTGCCACACTCCGTCAGGCGATCGAGTTATCAGCGACGCTGACTGAGTCGCAGATTAGAAAGGGAAAGCTACACAGGAATGGTGACAAGGGCAAGAAGCAGTCGGCTGACAAGGAAGATAGCAAGAAAGGTCAAAATGGGAATGGAAAGAACTCTGGTTCTTCGAAGAGGGCAAAGAAGCGTAAGGCTTCCCAAAACTATGCTGTTACTGCCCAAGCTAACCAGGCAGCTCTCAACCAACCCGCACAGCCACCAGCAAAGAAACCCTATACAGGGAATGCACCTTTGTGCAATAGATGCAACAGTCACCACCAGCCGCAACTTCCATGCCGTTTCTGTACTAACTGTGGGAAGTCAGGCCATCTTGCCAATTTTTGTCGGTCTGCTCAGAATCCCGCGGTTCAGAACCCGGCTCAACAAGTTGCTCAGCAACAGGGTCAAGCTGCAAGACCACAATACCCACCGGGTGCTTGTTATAATTGTGGGGACCTGACCCACTATAGAAACCGGTGCCCAAGGCTAGCCAACCAGAACCAGAACCAGAACCAGAATCCGGCTCCGGCTCGAGGCCGAGTCTTTAACATGAATGCCCAAGAGGCACAGGCTGACGATAATGTGGTGAACGGTACATTCTTTATTAATAATCAGCCTGCATCTGTTCTTTTCGATTCCGGTGCCGATAAGAGTTTCGTGTCTTTGTCTTTTGAGCCAATGCTTCGCGTGTCTAGAACGAAACTAGGCAAATCTTTGACAGTAGAGGTTGCTAGTGGTGAACCCATTATTCTTGATTCTGTTCTTCGCAACTGCTAGTTGAATCTTAACGACCATCTTTTTCCTATTGACCTCGCGCCTATGCAACTTGGAAGCTTCGACGTTATTGTGGGAATGGATTGGTTATCCAAGCATCACGCAGAGATAGTTTGTTCTAAGAAGATTGTTCGTGTGCCGCTTTCGACAGGCGAGATCCTGCAGGTTCAAGGTGAGAAGCCTACCGGTGGTCTCAAACTCATGTCTTGTTTTAAAGCTCGGAAGTATCTGCAGAAGAACTATGTGGCTTTCTTAGCACATGTTACAGAAGATAAAGGCAAGGGTAAGTCTATTTCAGATATTCCTGTCGTTCGGGATTATTCTGAAGTGTTCCCTGAAGATTTACCTGGTCTACCTCCAGCACGCCAAGTCGAGTTCCGCATTGATCTCGTACCTGGTGCAAATCCCATTGCTAGAGCTCCATATCGTCTTGCACCATCCGAGATGCAAGAGTTGTCTAAACAGCTTTAGGAGCTCTCTGACAAAGGTTTTATACGTCCTAGTTTTTCACCTTGGGGTGCTCCCGTTCTTTTTGTAAAGAAGAAGGATGGATCCTTTAGGATGTGTATCGATTATCGTGAGCTTAACAAACTTACCATCAAGAATCGATATCCCTTACCTCGCATAGACGACCTCTTTGATCAGTTACAAGGCGCTTCTTATTTTTCGAAGATTGATCTACGTTCCGGGTATCATCAACTTCGCGTGCAAGAAGAAGATATTCCGAAGACAGCGTTCCGCACTCGATATGGGCATTATGAATTCACAGTCATGCCATTCGGTTTGACTAATGCTCCTGCTGTTTTCATGGACTTAATGAATAGGGTCTGCAAACCTTATTTGGATCAGTTCGTCATTGTTTTTATTGACGACATCTTGATTTACTCTAAGACGCGAGCTGATCACGAGCAGCATCTTCGTCTTACTCTGGAACTCCTGAAGAAAGAGCAACTTTTCGCCAAATTCTCCAAGTGCGAATTTTGGCTTAAAAAAGTTCAATTTTTGGGGCACATTATCAACGAACGGGGTATTCATGTAGATCCCTCCAAGATCAGTGCGATTAAGGATTGGGATACACCTACTACTCCTACTGAAGTTCGTTCTTTTCTTGGTCTAGCGGGTTATTATCGCCGCTTCATAGAAAACTTCTCGAAGATTGCAGTTCCTCTAACTGCTCTAACTCAGAAGAAAATGCCCTTTTACTGGGGATTCAAACAAGAGGAAGCTTTTCAACACCTGAAGCAAAAGCTTTGCGATGCGCCTGTTCTATCATTACCTGAGGGTGATGATGATTTTGTCGTATATTGTGATGCATCGAAATTGGGTCTTGGCTGTGTTCTTATGCAAAGGAACAAAGTCATAGCCTATGCATCAAGACAATTGAAGATACATGAGAAGAACTACACCACTCATGATCTTGAGTTGGGTGCAGTTGTTTTCGCTCTCAAGATCTGGAGACACTATTTGTACGGTACAAAATGTGTGGTTTTCACTGACCACAAAAGTCTTCAGCATATCTTCAATCAGAAAGAACTCAACATGAGGCAACGACGTTGGGTTGAGCTTTTAAACGACTATGATTGCGAAATTCGCTACCATCCTGGTAAGGCGAATGTCGTAGCCGATGCATTGAGTCGTAAGGAACGTACTAAGCTTCATTTTGTACGTGTTCAATCTGTTATTCAAGCTCGATCCGATATTCAAGCACGCATTTCTCAGGCTCAACAATCTTGTGTTTCACAAGGTTTAATGGATAAGGAATTTCCCTATCACATAACGCCTGCTCTGGAACTAAAGGACAATGGATCATATTACTTCATGGACCGTTTGTGGGTCCCAAGCCAGGATGATCTTCGTACCTTGCTTATGGATGAAGCCCATAAGTCTCGTTATTCTATTCATCCGGGCTCAGATAAAATGTATAAGGATCTTCGTATTCACTATTGGTGGCCTGGTATGAAGAAAGACATTGCCTTATACGTGTCAAAATGCCTTACTTGTCTTAAGGTAAAGGCTGAACATCAGCGTCCATCTGGTTTATTGGAGCAGCCAGAGATCCCAGTTTGGAAATGGGAAAACATTACTATGGATCTTGTTACCAAACTCCCGCGCACAAAGAAAGGTCATGATGTCATCTGGGTAGTCGTTGATCGTCTTACAAAGTCAGCACATTTCTTGCCAATCCGCGAGGATTTTCCTACTGACAGACTTGCTCAAATCTATGTAGATGAAATTGTAGCTCGACATGGTGTTCCGTTGAACATCATTTCTGACAGAGATGCTCGTTTCACTTCTCATTTTTGGAGAACCATGCAATCTGCTATGGGGACCCAACTTAATCTGAGCACAGCTTATCATCCGCAAACGGATGGTCAATCTGAGAGAACAATCCAGACTCTGGAGGATATGCTAAGAGCTTGTGTGATCGATTTTGGTGGTAGCTGGGATTCACATCTTAAATTGATTGAATTCTCCTACAACAACAGTTATCACACTAGCATCAAAATGGCTCCTTTCGAAGCTCTCTATGGTCGAAAATGTCGTTCACCAGTCTGCTGGAATGAGATTGGCGAGGCTCAACTTACTGGACCTGCCCTCATTTTAGAGACAACTGACAAGGTCAAGAAAGTTCGTGATAACCTTCATGCAGCTAGAAGCCGTCAGAAGATTTACGCGGACCCAAAACGCAAAGCCTTGGAATTCCAAGTCGGTGATCGAGTATTACTTAAGGTCTCACCTTGGAAAGGTGTGATCAGATTTGGAAAGAAAGGAAAACTTGCACCTAGATATGTTGGACCATTCAAGATTGTCGAGAAAATCGGAAAGGTAGCCTACAGACTTGAGTTACCTCCTGAACTGGGAAATGTTCATCCAACTTTTCACATATCAAATCTCAAGAAGTGTACAGCTGATGAGAACTACTCCATACCGCTTGACGAAATTCGTGTTGGCAAAACACTGAAATTTGTTGAGAAACCAGTGGAAATCATGGAACGTGAAGTCAAGTGGCTTAAACGCAAGCGCATTCCTTTGGTCAAAGTTCGCTGGGAAGCTAAGCGTGGACCTGAGTTTACTTGGGAACGCGAAGATCAAATGAAGGCGAAATATCCACATCTTTTCTCACGAGTTTCCTCTAAATAAAATTCGGGACGAAATTTCCACAAGTAGGGGAGACTGTAACAACTGTGCTTGTAATCGCTATGAACAGTTCTATTATCAATAAAACAATGTTATTTGATCCCAATGTTTGTTTTGTTATGTTATACATTTTTCATGTTTTGACTTTTGTTCAATTCCAAACTCTATATCACTTTCTGGAGAGTTATACGCAAACTAGTGCGTAAACGTACTCAGTTTAATGCGAGAAATACTCCGGAACATCAACATATACTCAACATACCTTAAATAACCTTTACATAACTTAGAAATAAGTTTTGAAGGCTTTGGTATGGCAAAAACAAGTTAATTAGCTTACAGGGACTAAATATGACAAACTGCGAAAGTATGTCAATTTGAACTGTAACGAACATTCTGGAACATAACCATAAGTTAAACACACCTTAAATATCCTTTACATAGCTTAGAAATAGGCTTTGAGGGGTTCGGTGTGCTAAAATAAACTTTTGGGTCATTCAGGGACTAAAAGTGTCAAAAAGTGCACAAGTTTGCATTTTCGCGCATAACTTACGTTCTGAATACATCTGGACATCCAAAAATTTATGTAAGCATGACTACATTATATTTTAGTGTTCGCCTTAAGAAAAATCCATTCGTTTCGTCATTTGGATCGTTTTTCGCGCTTGTGCGCATTCCGTCGTAATTAAGCGAACATCGCGTTCGTACGACCAAACGAACCATCATCCGGCATATTTTTGAGTATGTTTTGAGTTCCCTATACTTTAACTTCATTTTAGAGCCTTGAAATGAGGTTAACGGGGTTCAAACGCATCGAAAAAGGCCTTAAACACGTGCAGGGACCATTGCTGCCAAGTTTGAAACTTTCTGATTCAGATGGAGTGCTAGCGTAGCGCGAGCCCATAGGGCTTAGCCGTCGCGCTACGCGACTGACATTCTGGACAGATTCAATGTTTTCAAATGCAAGTTGCAACTAATTAATTCTTAACCACATGTTTTAAGTTGATGTGTCACTAAGTTAAGGAGCATATGTGGTTCCATAACATTCCGACAAGTGTACGCACGAGATTCGATCACGTTATTCAAGAAACGATCCTAACGGTTGCCCGAAAACTATAAATACCCCACCCCCCATTGTTCATAATCACTAGAAATTTGATTTGAGAAACTCTAAGTTGAAACATTAGTTTCATACCTGAGATTTTCGAATCGAGTTTAGCATTCGGTGACCCTTCGTAAGTATTCTTTCGTTCTTTTCCTTATTTTTACTGCTTTTCGAGTCAGAAAGTCAAACTTTGTTTGACTTTCAGCGTTGACCAGTAATGGTCAATGCGAAGTTCGTTTGAACTTCGCAACGTGATTGTAATCACGATGGTCATAGTCCCTTGGGACTATGCCTACTGATTACCACGTTGTCTAGGGTCGTAGGGTAGGCGATCTAATAAATCGCCTATACCTTCGAACCCGACCCAGTTTGGTCGATCATTAGGATCCGACCAAATACTTTAGGTGACCATAGTGTAGGGAATAACCTTCCGAGGTTATACCCTATGGTCACATCGTTTAAGTAGTTGTATGATAGGTAGTTTATATGCCTTAGGTAAATTACCAGAATACCCTTTTCTTGCATAATTGGTAATTTAGCATATGTAACCTAAACTTTTGTCACGTAACTGATTATGTAACATGTTTAGGCATATAATACCTGTCATAGGACTAGTTAGGCGGTCCGAACGCGTTTCACGCGCACGACACGTTAAAGTAGCATAAGCTTCCTAAACGGGTCGTAATGGGTCGATAAGACTTAGGTTAAGTTTCATTTAGCATGTAGGCTTTGTTAAACCATATCACATGAGTTCCTACACTCATTTGGTTTACAAACCCTAATGCTACCCAGTCTTCCGATATAGGTCCGGTTTATTAACATAGTTACCTATATTAGGTGACGTTTGATTCCGAGATCTCTAGCATTACTTGGTGATTATCTTTAGACATCTGAGCAATCACAAGTGAGTACATAGACCCCTCTTTTACTGTTTTCCAAACTGTTTTGGGGTGGAACACATGTGCCTACTTGTTACTTTCATGCTTTCCTGTTTTCACATCATATACATGCTATGTTCGTTAGTACATTATAGTACATGATTTCATATCATCTTATGCTAGGTGTGCCCATTGTGTGCATTACTTAGTACATTGTTTTACATGACATTTCCTGCTAGGTGTGCCCATTGTGTGCATTACTTAGTACATTGTTTTACATGACATTTCCTGCTAGGTGTGCCCATTGTGTGCATTACTTAGTACATCATTTTACATGACATTTCACGCTATGTATGTTCATTTGATTACATACTTAGTGCATTGTTTTCACATGTTTACATTTTGGTATGACATTTGGTTTGTTTACATGGGACAATACATTCATTAACATTAGCTACGCCGTTCGTTAGTAGGTAGTGGTACCATAGGAATTGACAACTCCCGTTCCGGACATCCCAGGGAAAGGGGACAGAAAGGAATGACCGAATTCGATGTTATAAAGACAGATAGACCTTTAATTTGTTTAAAGGGTTTATCACCACAGTCACAAGGCTTGGATGTATGCATTTTCACAATACCGCATAAATGTTCATATTAAATAGTTGCATGCATTTACACAAAACATAGCTTTGATTTAAACCAAGTTTTACTTCAATACTTTGTTTTTGTGCATATGGTTTAGTTTGAGACATTTCACTTGCCATACATGACATTTTGATATAGACATTTGACATGGATATTTGACATAGACATTTGACATGGATATTTGACATAGACATTTGACATGGATATTTGACATAGACATTTGACATGGATATTTGACATAGACATTTGACATGGACATTCGACATAGACATTTTGACATGATTTACATTTGACACAAACACTTTTGACATTGGTTTTACATACTACATGATTTACATCTTGACATGAACACTTTGACATATTATTCAATACATTCTGACAATTGGTTTAAACATAGACTTCTTACATTGGTTGGTTTGGTTTGATTAAGTGATTGAGTAACGATGCGTGTGTAATATGATACAAGCATGGTGGATACGCCGCTGGTACTTCCTATATATAAGTGTTTGTATGGTATTATATGTCGTAACGTTATTTGAATCATTTCAGTTTGAGACATAGAACATTTTATACAAATAACATACTTTTCACAAGACATTGATTTACAAACAACTTATCTTATACAAACACATTTTTACATGGTTATTTATTTAAACCTGACATTTACTTATACATATCATCTGATCTTATTGTTATTCAAATGATTTACAAGACAAAGCAAATTACAAGGTTCATGACTAAACATTTTCTCAAATACAAGTCATGAATCCTATTTTCACAAACCTATGTATCTCACAGGCATTTTTATGCTGACGTACCTATTTTCACATGTGTTTTCAGGTGCTTTTCCATAGGATGTTGATCATGATACTAGGGCGGACCTGTGCCTTAGAGACTTTAAAATAAGATAGACTATGTTTAATTATGTTCTGAACTCTTTAATTTCCTGTTTAAAACAATGTAACACCTTTGTTTATAAATAAAAGACAACTTTGTATGCCATGGTTATGAAACAATTAATTCTGTTGCAACACGCCCCGATGTTTCCGCCGTGATTTGTTGTTTTACGCGGTCGGGGTGTGACAGAAGAGTTGGTATCAGAGCCAATGGTTATAGGGAATTAGGTTATTAGTAATACTTTGACCTAAACTATAACTTTTCTAGGAACCTAACACAAGTTATCTTGTGTTTAGATCTTAAAACATGTACATCACCTATCCTTAGGTGATTAACAAAAAAAGGAAACAAAAATTTTTCCGAAACGATTTTTGAAAAACAATCATCTGTTTTTGAATAAATTTTTACAAGGTTTTGAACCCTCAATTGTAAGGTTTTGAACCCTCTATCATATGGTTTTGAACCCTTTTCAGTATTGGTTTTTGGCCTTGTGCCTTCAAATTTTCAAAATCCCGTCAAACGTTTTGGGTTTTAAATAATGTGAACATGTGCAAACTGGAAGGGTGAATGCCTGTATTCTGGGTTTTCTGTCTAGGCAAGCACTTCGTATACATCTCAACCAGACGCGAGACCAGTTGTGCTTACCTGGGAATTCTTGGAGTGAGTGTTCACTTATAGGCGAGCATGTCTTCGCTAATACATTATTTTTGACCCATTTACTTTGATTAGTCACTGTGTGTCGTTTGTTTGCTTTGTGATACGAACGAATGACCACCATCCATGCTGTTTGCAATTCTTGTTTTTATCATCTCATTCTTTTCATCCAAGCATCTCATTCGTTTCTTTTCATGTCTTCCTCTTTTAGAATGCCTCCTCGACGCGAGAACCAGATAGCTACTGCTGAACTGGCAGAAATTATTGCGCAGCAGATGGCTGCTCAATTCCCAAATCTCTTTGCTCAATGGCAACAAGCCAACAACAACAACAATGGTCCGTGCAAATACAAGGATTTTAATCAGGCTAAACCACTCAAGTTTAGTGGTTCTGAAGGAGCGACTGGGCTTCTTCAGTGGTTTGAGAGCATAGAGAATACTTTTCGCCACGTGCAGTGTCTCGAAAATCGCAAAGTCGAGTTTGCTTCGAGCGTATTTCAGAAGAGGGCTTTGACATGGTGGAACGGGGTTATGAGGGACCAAGGTGCAGAAGTTGCTCTCGCACAGACATGGGCTGAACTTAGAGCCCTTATGATGAGGGAATTCTGTCCTCGTCATGAGCAGCGAGCGTTGGAGAAGGAGTTTGATGTTTTGAAGCAAGATAGTGGTGAGCACAGGGCTTATACTGATCGGTTTGAAGAATTGAGTCTGCTTTGCCCAACAATGGTCACCCCACTCGACAAGGCTATCGAGAGATACATCGATGGTCTACCTGACTCGGTACAAGACATTCTTACTGGTAGTGAACCTGCCACACTCCGTCAGGCGATCGAGTTATCAGCGACGCTGACTGAGTCGCAGATTAGAAAGGGAAAGCTACACAGGAATGGTGACAAGGGCAAGAAGCAGTCGGCTGACAAGGAAGATAGCAAGAAAGGTCAAAACAGGAATGGAAAGAACTCTGGTTCTTCGAAGAGGGCAAAGAAGCGTAAGGCTTCCCAAAACTATGCTGTTACTGCCCAAGCTAACCAGGCAGCTCTCAACCAACCCGCACAGCCACCAGCAAAGAAACCCTATACAGGGAATGCACCTTTGTGCAATAGATGCAACAGTCACCACCAGCCGCAACTTCCATGCCGTTTCTGTACTAACTGTGGGAAGTCAGGCCATCTTGCCAATTTTTGTCGGTCTGCTCAGAATCCCGCGGTTCAGAACCCGGCTCAACAAGTTGCTCAGCAACAGGGTCAAGCTGCAAGACCACAATACCCACCGGGTGCTTGTTATAATTGTGGGGACCTGACCCACTATAGAAACCGGTGCCCAAGGCTAGCCAACCAGAACCAGAACCATAACCAGAACCAGAACCAGAACCAGAATCCGGCTCCGGCTCGAGGCCATAAGCCTTATCCCACCCCCAAGATACCACTAGGTTATAATGCCATGGGTCCTACACTTTCATCTTAATCATTGATTTGAAAAATGAATAGTTAAGATTTCTTCTCATCCTACTTAGGCAAAATAAACTTTTTATTTGATGTTACCTCTTTTCTTGAATTGTTTTTATTGCAAAATCATTAGATATTCAACAGAAACTCAATATTATATCTACACCTATTGTCTTGAGCTCTCCTTCGCACAAACGGTTTATTATTTTTGAGATCATTAGCTGTTAAGTCCACTGCCTGGGACAAACAATTGGTAACATATCTAGTTTGATTAGTCAATATCCGGATCTACACAATTTCTCTGTTTTATAGAAAAAACTTTTTTTAATATTATTTATTAATTAATTCTTTTGTAAATCGTGTCTTCCCTTGATTTTGCTAGCTTGTCCACTCCCTAGCCAAAGACTATTTAGAATTGGCGAGATATCAACCCTGGAACACGACCCTAATCATTTGCAAAATCGTTACGAAAATAGTATACTAAAGTTTCAACAATTATATAAACCAAAGTTAGAGACTAAAAAGTTACAAATTTTGAAAGATTCTATTTTTTATATGAACCACTAACTTGGTAGATTATTGATTCTTTATTGGCCAGTCAGGCAGTCATATAACCACTGTTGTAGAAATCGGCCTAGGCGGCCGATTAATCGCCGCCTAGGCGCTAGGCGCTAGTCTACTGATTAATTTTAGCCTAGTCGGTCCATTAATCGGTAATCGGTCCTAGGCGGCCCTAGGCGGTCCTAGTCGGTCAAAGTCGGTCCTAGTCGGTCAAAAATCGGTCCTAGGCGGTCTACATTAATCGGCCAAAATCGGAAAAAATCGGTCCTAGGCGGTCCTAGGCGGTCCCAGTCGGTCAGAATTGGTCAAAATCGGTCAAAATCGAACCATACTATCTGAAACTTGAAGTATTTATGTGAATTTTGAAGTATTATTTTTATATTATTGGGTATATATATATAATTTTGAAAAAATACATATAAAAATCCCATTCCGATTAATCCCGATTAATCCCAGTTAATCCCGATTAATCCCTAGGCTGTACCTCACCGCCCGACTAGCGCCTAGCGCCTTCTACAACATTGCATATAACTATATGCATTACACCAATAAGAACAGACAACGTTCTAAACTTTCACATAAGATTCTGTTCATCTTATCAGACTTCGGTGAGACCATCCAGGTGTTATCAGAATATTATGAATCAAACATAAGGATAATTAAAGAAGGTTTTTTATTATTTTAATAAGAACAATAATGTTAAGTTATTGTGAACTATTTCTTAATAGTTATATAAAGTAAATGATGTTGTGAAACAACAAGCCTAATAGCTAAACAATATGAAACAGAGATTTTTCAATATGAAATAGTTATATAAAGTACAGACTGCTTCGGCTGTTGTACCCTGGGAGACAGACGCGTCGTCTTTAGTAGAGGCGTGAAATCTATTTTAAGGGAAGCGTGTTGAACACGTGCCTCAACCAAAATTGTCAACGTTTTGGTGTGCTCTTTGTTGCAGTCAAGGAGTATTTTTCAAGACTCAAGATGTGAATACTCGAGTCTATGATGCTATCAAGTACGCGTGAAGGACCCACCAGAGATGCGGCTTGAATCAAGATTGGTATATATAATTATATTTTATATTCTTTTTATTTAGTTATTGCAACCGATATTGTACTATGATATTTCCTACGAATAACGAGAGTCTCGTTATTATATATTTTGTAATTATATTTTATAAAAGGTGAACCTAGTTCCTACAAACTTAAAACAGATTCCGTGAGATTGTTGCTACAATCTTAAAACCTTATTTATAAGGATTTTGGGTTCACAAAAGGATTTATAATAAAAAAATATTAAGATTATGATGTTATAAATACTTTCTTTTGAGAAATATGTATGTAGTACAACTTGTTGTGTTTGGATTTCTTCAGATTGAGATACAATCTTAAATCTTATATCGTGGTACAAAACGAATAGTTTTGGTTCAACCGTTTGGTTTTGAAACGATTTTGGGAATCGTTAATTTTTTTAACTTTTGTGTTAGATCGGGTTTAATAGTGTAAATCATACGTTTTTTGTAAACGTTAAATTCTCTAACATGTGTGTTAGACCGGAATTGTTGGTGTAAACCATACGCTTTTTGTAAATGTTAAATTCTCTTAAGTAGAGCTTTTTATGTCTTTAAATAAGAGTTTTATATTACTTGATTAGAGTTTTATGTCTCTAATTAAGTCTCTATTTAAAGTAGACTTTTAACCCACCCATGGATTGATATGAACAAATAAGTCTTATAATGATTTTTGTAATCATGTGTCTTCTAACATGTGTGTTAGAAATGTTCATGAAACGCGTTAGTTTGGAAGCAGTTTTTTTAACTGTTTAGTTTCTAACGTGTGTATTAGAAATGAATTATTTATTTGAACCTTATATGTGTTTATAGCAAGTCGAATTAAGATTTTGTGGAAATGTTAATATTTCTAACGTGCGCGTTAGAATTTCTTTCATCTTAACCTGATTGTTAAAAATAGTTAAAATACAAATGCTTTGAAATGTTTTATGTAAACATTTTATATAAGTAATTTGTTGTAGCATTAATTTAAATGCTTTGTATGGTTTAGAAATAAAAGGTCATACATTGAAGTTGATGTTTGATTGACTTCAAGAATTAAATCACCATAAAGTGATGGTGTGGTATTTATATGAATTTAATGAAATTAAAATCATTTACTAGCCTCTTCATATGGAAGATAAACTCTTAAGTAGAGTTTTATGTCAATTTATGAGTTTTTATTAGAGTTTATGTCTCTAATAAAATCTCTAATTAAGTGAGACTTTTCTCCACCCCATATCTCTTATATTAAAAGTAGGCTATGTGTCTAGCTTGATGAGATTAAAAAACTAAAAGAGTAAGAATACAAGAATTAAATCACCATAAAGTGATGGTGTAGTTGTGTGGGATTTATCACCAACTTTAATTTTTGATTTCTAAATCTAAATGGTCATGTTTTATATAAAAAGGACTTAAATTTTCTAACACGTGTGTTAGAAAATGTGTATCACAAATACAAGGTTAGAGATTGTACATTGTATAAGCCATAAGGAATGGAAATGTTTTATGTAAACATTTAATTGCCTATTTTCCATAGTTTTTAGAATTCAAATGGTTTGCTACTCTTGCTAAAAGTAGCATTTGTTGAACAAAGTAACAATCTCGTGAATATGATTTGGTGGAAAACAACTTGGTGTTGTTGTGAACAAATTTAATTGTTCAAGTTTGCTACTTAAATGTAGCCTTTGTAACAACTTGGTGTTGTTTTGATCATAATTGTCCAAGTTTAAAGTTTCAAGATGAAATGGGGAACTTGTACTTACAAGTGCCTGGAGTCTTATTGAGGGAGTACCTCAAGACATGCCATGGGACAATATTGTTGAGAAGATTTCGGTCAGATTATAAAGTATTGAAGATAAAAGCACTTTGCTATTTGATGTCTACATATTGTCTATGCTTCCGTTTAAATTTCAAAAGTGATTGGCACTTATGATTTAGTTTCCAATGTATTTTATTGTTTTGTGTTCAATACCTTCGGATAACACATGCAATTTTTTACAAAGAAATAGATCACTAATGGTTGTGACGTAGAAATTATTTTTGTGGAAAATAATTATAACGTCGGTTATACATTGTTTAAAAAAATATGGTTTTAAACTGATAGTACATGAAAATACTTGGACATAAACAACTTGAGAGTTGTTACATTGACTAAAAGTCAAAGACGAAACATCAAATGTATAATCACATAATGAGTGAGTAATGAAAGAACATAGTGAGTGTATTGAGATGAAATACACTAACGACGTTCATGTCGACATACTTCATTAGAAGTCATTGGAAAATTCACAAGTGTGAATTCTAACATATGAAAGTAAAAGTAGTATATGTTATTGTATACCTTTAATAAATCTTGCGAGATTTATAAGTAGATGCATCTACCACTTGATTATTGTTAGATCTATATGGAGATTTTACCTTCATTTGGGAGAGCATCCTAAATATACGTATATCCTAATGAATAACAATATATGTGTGCAAATCATTTATGGCAATATTATGAATGCCATGTTGTTGAGTGTCGATCTAGTTGACTCTATCTCACACATAATAGTGATTGTAGGCGAGAAACATTCATCTTGTTGGTGATGAATGTGTTCACCAAGTGACTTGGATTAAGACTTATGTTTAAGTACTTATGAGTCAATGGTAGATTGTTGGAGATCAAAGGTAAATAAGTTATGTTCCTTAAATGAATGATGAAATTTAGCTATGTGCTATATACAATAATTTGTGAGACCTTCCTAATTATTAATGTTTTAGGATTATGAATTAGTCTCATTATTTTGTCTTAACAAGGGATGAATGTTGCAAAGTGATGTTATGATATCCTTAGGGCTGTGAAGAATCAGAATGATGCATCTTCTGTTCACATGCTAAAGTATTGTAGTCTAAAACATGCTAGACTAGTACTTGGTTAATTATAGGTCTTGACGGAGACTAATTAACTCTAAACATTCAAAAGTGTATGAACACAAAAAGAATTTGTGTTCGGACAAAGTTGAGGGAGAATTTTCATTCATTATAAGGAAAAGACATGTAACTTTTGAAGAGTTTGTTCGAAAAGCTAATGAGGAGAACTCATTGTCTAGGCTTATTCTAAGTGTTAAATTAGAATTATTCTAAGTTGATGATAAACTTATGACAATGGCATGTGTTGCTTTGGTTAGCTCAGAAGCTTATGTAAGCTAATGCAATATGAGTTGAATTCACGGATACAATGAGGTTGATCTTGTTCAATCATATGTGTATAAATATTGTCATAAGTGAAGTTACGAAATGTTGATCAAATGGCAAGCAATGTGGAGGAGGATCCATTTAGAAACAGCCCTATAAGGGTATGTAGAAATGGTTTTCATTACCCCATCTGGATGATATCCTATAACACTTAAATGTGGGGGTGTCTTGCATTTGTATCATAAAAGTTTGGCAATAAGGATTTTGTAATCCAATCTAACATTGCAAACAGACGACTATGTGGAGGACACAAAGGTCGTAGTACATAATGGAGATGTGTTTTCCTTAATGATAAGCGTATCTTACAAAGACATATATTATAACCAGATTCAGATGGCCACTGAGGTTATAGTCTTAGAAGTTGACAATAGGCAAAATTAACTTACGAGTTAAGAATAAATCATGACAAATGATCTAAAATACGCAAAGTTATTTGTTAATGTTATGGATCCAACAACCTGAGGGTTTATTAGAGATCAAGTTGTGGAATGAGACTGAAGCCCATGGAAAAAAGGGTATGTGAAGGACACCTAACTTAGTTGACTGGAGATCCCAAGATCTAAGTTCAATAGGACAACTAACTCATATGCCTAAAGGTGGTCACTGTGGGGGCATAAATGATATCCATAAGCTAGTATATATGGTTACATATACCCCTAAAGTATAAAAGGGTGTTTAAATACGTCCTAGTCTATTCCTATGATATTCAGTGACAAAGAGTGATGCTAAGCATAATATGTGGTAAATGATTTGGATAAATCATGATAACCACAATGATTTTAATGATCTAAGGAGAATCACATATGTTAGAAAGAAGTGAGGTCGCTTCGAATGGAATTGAGGGCACAATTCCTAGAGCTCTCGCAGAACCAGGAAAACGTTCCACGACCATTATTGGACACGACTATGAGGAGATGACCCGGCTAAGGAGAGTCTTGTGTGAAGTGTATTGTCGTCTACACAAACGGTAGACGAGTTCAAAGACATCAAGATCTACTTAGAGCTAGTGGGCTAAGTGCATTTCATGAGCGAAGGTTCAAAGGGTAACACCTACCTATCGTATGCAAAACTCAACTATCGAGGTTCCATTGGATTTTTGTGTGTTTTGATCAATCTCCATTCATGTGGGGGATTGTTGGAAAATTAGAATAATGTGAATGGAAATTAATTTAGTGATAATTAATGGGACTCTTCATGGTGACAAACTCTTGAGTAGAGTTTTTATGTCACTTGATTAGCTTTTATTAGAGTTTTTATTTCTCTAATTAAATAACTAATTAAGTGAAACTTTTATTAGAGTTTTATGTCTCTAATAAATCACCATTTAAGAGAAACTCTTCACTACCCACATCCCTTGTAAAAATAGTAGGCTATGTGCCTCATTTTGAGATAGAGAAAAAATGCTAGAAATATACATGAATATATGGAGAGTTCTTGGAAATAAGAAATACTTGAAGACCCATGTGATGGGTACTTAGAGAAATATGTTTTCTCTATACGATTTCATCACCCTCGTATAATAATTTTCCACAAGTTCTAACACTATAATTCTATTCAGTGTAACCTCGGGCGCGTGACCATTTCCGGCAGTACAGACTACTTCGGCTGTTGTACCCTGGGAGACAGACGCGTCGTCTTTAGTAGAGGCGTGAAATCTATTTTAAGGGAAGGGGAAGCGTGTTGAACACGTGGCTCAACCAAAATTGTCAACATTTTAGTGTGCTCTTTGTTGCAGTCAAGGAGTATTTTTCCAGACTCAAGATGATGAATACTCGAGTCTAGGATGCTATCAAGTACGCGTGAAGGACCCACCAAAGATGCGGCTTGAATCAAGATTGGTATATATAATTATATTTTATATTCTTTTTATTTAGTTATTGCAACCGATATTGTACTATGATATTTCCTAGGAATAACGAGAGTCTCGTTATTATATATTTTGTAATTATATTTTATAAAAGGTGAACCTAGTTCTTACAGTTATCAACCAAATACACGTGGAGATGTTGCCTCGTTAAAAACCTTGCCAGAAAAACCCACTGGGACAAAACCATAGCTAAGGGAAAAAGAGTGTAGCACGTATTGTCTCCCCCTGATAATGTTGTCGTATTAAAACCTTACTCCAAATGGAGTAAACTTAGTTAGTGAAAGTAAAAATGAACTTGTATGATACTCCCCCTCATTTGAATAAGTAGCCTTTAAGTAACGTGTGCCGATCTTCCCTGAAAGTTGCTCAAAGCTTTTGTATCCAGTAGAATGTCGTTTGATCCATTGAAGTACAATACCTTATGTTGAGCAATGTTGTATGATATTATTGGTGCTTCCTCTCGAAGACAAATATCATATGATCCACGACTGTGCTATGTTACATTCTCAAATCTACAAGACTAACCAAACTTGTTTTCATAGGTTAGTAAAGTATAATCAAATATAGTTCATACCTGAAATATTTGTGTTAACTCATTCCATTGTCTCTTCACTTTACACATGTTATATCATGATAATAAGTTCAAGTGGATATTATAACCATACATAGCTAGCAAAACATATTAATGCACATATGCATTTAACGATGGCAATTCTAGAATGAGAATCTCTACTTTGGTACGAGATGATAATGGTCATTCTTATAGCAAGTGACTGAACAATCTTTAACATACTCTAAGGTTGAGCTTTGTCCATACTAAAATGTCCCAGCATCTTCTAGATGTAGTTTGATCGATGGATAAAAATACGATCACAAATATACTCGAACTGCAGGTTGAGTAGTAACTAGACTGTGCCAGGGTCATTCAAAATTTCCCCCTCTAAAGCTTGACAGTTTCTCTCGATGGTGCCTAAACATCATCACTATAAACTGCTATTATAGTGAACTTTAGGAGAGGACTATTGATAAAGATGGATAATATTATCAAACTCGTATTGCTCTTTATCATAATATCTCATGAATTGTACAACACCCAACCCGACTATTTTATCCATATTATCTTTTTAAGTTTATAAAGATACATTCATGAGGTTTTGAAACCAATGCTTCAGGCATTTACCATCATTCACATACTTCTTTTCACTTTGAACAACGTATGTGCATATACTTTTTTAGGAGTTCTGTTACATAAACCTCCTTATTGATTTCTATCTTATATGCAAGGATGTGTTGAACACTTGCTTCATTTGTAAAATCGATATTGTACCATGCTTATACCTTGTACATTGAAATGCTATAATCACAAGGTACAAGTTTTCTATGTATGTTTATTGGTGCACAAGAATTACATCCATAAGATGTTTCAGTTAACCTTCTAAGCACTTAATTGCTTTAGGATACTCATGCAGAGTTCCAGTTATATTGAATTCGATAAGAAATACAACATATATAATGTATTCGGATCCGAATATGCATACAATACTCATGCTATTCTCGAGAATTTACTTTACATGATTTTGATAATTTAAATTCTTTAGGGACTTTCATGTAAATTTTCAGTATTAGGTGATACATGACATTCATAAGACGCACGTTAATTCTCTTCTTATATATTACCAGACTAAATATTGGAAAGTCAATGTAACCACCATCGGAGAACACGTCTCCTTATAATCAATCATAGGTCTTTGCGAAAATTCTTGTGCCACCAATTTTGCCTTATATCGCTTAATTTGATTTCAATTCATGATTCACATAAAAGACCCATTTGTATCCAATATGTTTTACAACTTTAGTTGTATGGACTGTTGGTCCGAAAACTTTCCATTTTTAATAGAGAATTCAACTCTGCCTCATTTGCGTCTTTCCATTTTGGCCAATCATTTCTCATAGGCAGATCTTAAATTTTGATCCCCGTCATTTCAAGCGCTATATTATATACAAAAGTATAACGACGTCGATTTTGTTTCGATTCCATATATTTCATAGACATGATACAATATAATGAGATCTCTTTATTTTCAGGTACCTGAGGTTCTTCTTGAACCATCATATCTACTGTCTCTTTAGGAGATCTTATTACTGTAACCTCGACTTGACCATCTTAATTACTTGCTCTAATTTTCGAGAAATTTTATTATTGGAATCAACTAGTCTACCATGCTTTAGGCGTGCAATAGACTCATTACAAAATATGTTGTTGTCCTCTTGGGACACAAATATGACTGGAGCATAAGAAGTTGATTATGTGACTTACTTAATCACTCTATTTAGGTCAGTACACTTGTCTGGTAATTTGTTCTTTAATATTGGTAAATGAATTATCCTTTGAACTTCTGGTTCACTGTTTATAGTATAAGGATCAAGATGGCATGGTAATTCATTCCAATTTTCACTTTCCAACTGCTTGTTATCTCCCCCTAATCTTGGGAACATTCATTCACTAAAGTGAAAACCAATGAGCCGTAAGCAAATCGCTCACCAATAACTTTAAGTATTTAATCATAGACAATTATTTTTTTACCCAACATATATTCTCAATCCTTTTAGAGGTCCCAACATTGTGCTAGTGGTGGATCAGTATTATATATACCGCACAACCAAAACCTTAGAAAGGACGTATTTGGTTCCTGACCAAAAACCAACTATAACGGGGGAAGTATGATGACATATTGGCTTGATGTGAATTAATGTTGTACATCTAAAATCACATGTATCCAAATACAAATATGAGCTCTTGCTCTTATGATCATTGGCTTTGCAATCA
Organism: Helianthus tuberosus; assembly: GCA_030545235.1. Taxonomy (NCBI): domain Eukaryota; kingdom Viridiplantae; phylum Streptophyta; class Magnoliopsida; order Asterales; family Asteraceae; genus Helianthus; species Helianthus tuberosus. Next base: position 40,800,346 of record CM060433.1, on the reverse strand, counting down.
GTTGTGAACGTTTAGTGATCGTCTCAACAAAGCAATTCTTGTATAAACATAAGCCATACGAAGTTCAACATTTATTCCAATAACTTGGGAATTCAATTCACCGTTATTACCAAAATAAATATACCAATCTGGATTAATATGCTTGCTATCACATTAGCCAAGCAACAATCACACGAACTTCAGGTTGTGGATTTGATAACCATTTAGACGATGGATCGATTTAAAACACTACATAGTATTGTGTTAGGATATTCATATCCTCTAACCATTTCCAGAATATTTAGGGAAACACACCCTACTTTATTTGGCAAATATATAACTTCCTTTGAGAGCAAACATCAATGTATAATTATCAAGAAGAATCTTCTAGTTCTTTAATAATTTTACATCATCATCGACTCAGTGTGATAACCAGTCATGCCAATTAATTAAATAATCATGATCTACAAACTTCTGATTTATGATCGTATACGTATTACTTGCTCGCATGTAATACAAAACGTAAGATACAAGAGAATAGTTGATCTCATCTTGCTCGTATGAACTTCCTTTGAGTTCAAACCATCATGTTAATTATTATAACTCATTATTAATTCCATAGTTTGTCACTTTTGGTGGTCTATCTCATTATAAACGTGACCATCATTACAATTCTAAATGATCGATCTCATCATTACAACTTTCTCAATTATATCCACGATCACTACTTTTACAATGTTCAATATGTAATCACACTTCAGGAAATGTGATAGAATCTGAAAATGTTAGATTTTCATTCTTTGCTCAATCACACGAGTATAAAATCACTTCAAACTTTTCATACCTCTCATAATGATTTTGTTATTTCAGGAGCATATGTCTCAAGTGTGACAAATGAAAAAAAAATCACTGATTTTTCCGTGTAAATGATATTCGTGCTTAACACCAATTGAGAAGTAATTAAATCGCAGAGTCGCATAAGATATATCGGCCTAACATCTTACGACCTTTTATAACTTGATAATGAGAATCGGGGAATATAACACCTTGGGTGTCAAATAGAAGCATATTTTCTACTTTTTTATGGGAGTGACAATAAACCACAACTTTGGTTTAATCATTCTATCCGATATGATGTAGAAAAAAAATGATAGCATATAGAATACAAGGTATCCATAGCGTCAAATCGTACACTACATGAGGTTATAATATGTCACCACATAAATACAAGTTAGAATAAGCATTTAGGCCTTTATGAATTAAGAAACCTTTTCATCACTAATAAGCAAACGCATATATAATATGTGTAGTAACTTATCACTATATAACCAATCACAAAAATAACTACTCAAGGGTCTATAACCCTCTTTTTAACTTGAACATCACCCTTAACTTATTTAATATAACAAAGTCATAGAAAGCAAACTAAATGAATAATTTTTCATGTGTTAAACAAATATAGTTGATTTATATATGCAATTATTATCACAATCCTGACCACCCATTTAAATGCATAGAAGCATATATCATATCAATACAATAGATATTAAAACAACACAAATTATAACGGATTGTAATGATCAGTTAAACATAATTCATATCAATACAATAAATATCAAAACAACACAAACTATAACTGATTGTAACAGTAAAACATAATTCTCTTGGTTTAATTTAATAAACTATAACATTTGTTTGATATTACGTGAGAGAATAATATTTAGCTATTAGTGAAAGTTTATCCTTATCTCTCTGAAATAGTTCGTTTATATGCCAATTAATTAAATAATATTTGAATTCAAAATAAATCACGAAGGATGTTCAAAATAAATAGTCTTTCCTATATATTAAAATATATTAGTGATTACTCAATACAAATTAAATCCTACCCTATAAATAAATTATTTTCATACCAGAACTTACGCCTCAAATATCTAAATATCTCATTGTTAGTTTATTTAATGTATTGTTTTAATAAAGAAATACAAACAATAATTCATTGTAGAAAAATAAAACCAAAAATTTTTCCTCATTAACAAGTTGTAACAATTTAAAAATCAAAATTGACATACAATATATCGATTTAATAGTTTATATTGGTAAAAAGAAAATCTAGTAAATAACATGGATAAAAATAATTTTCTGACGAATAACATTCTTAAACCAATTCCATTAAATTTGATTCATAAAAATCTTTAACCAAAACCACAGAGAGGTGACACTATAAATATTATCAAAATATTATTAAGTGATAATAATTTATCGATCCTAATAAAATAGTTTAATGTGTATAGGTATAAGAAAAATACTGACAATAATCCAGATCATCTTTTGATTTATAATATTTATTGAAATTGGTTTAATTGTGTTCCAGTAACAAGTCACATAATACAACTAAATGAGTTTGTTTTTAAAATTAATGATAGGAATAATATAGTTGTTTACACCTAGTGGAACACTTTTTTTTATCTTATTCAAATCTGTCCATTCGAAATCATACGATGATTTTAACAATTATCTCCCAAATATTTACTCCAATAATTAAGTTTCAAAAATTAACCGACTATGATTTATTTACCTTTTGTAGAAACGAAGCATATCAGTCGGCCACATATTCCCAATGATTACTGGATTTTGTGAAGCTGCTATTTGCCATGGATCGATCAACTTGTTGAATTCAAACTCATTGAAATAAAAGTATAAAGGTTTTTGAACAGAGCACTTTCGATTTGATAACGTGTTGTGAAACAACAAGCCTAATAGCTAAACAATATGAAACAAAGATGTAGGGAGAAAGATCTTTATATTATTCATGGTGTGTGTTTACAATAAAATACAAGGAATATATATAGGAGATGAAAACTTGGTAAACAAGATACATCTATATATGGAGTTGATAACCATAATAATATTTATTTATAACAAATGATACTTTCTTTTGCTTTTTTAAGTAAACTAGGTTTATCAGCTTCTTTTGTTATTTAGTCAGTGTTTACATGTGTTTTGAAATCACTAAGAGCATGTTGGTACAGAACCGCTGACAAGAATAAAAAGAGAATGTAGAAAAAAACACTAAAAGATAACCGAAAAAAAATAAACCAAAAAAGTAGTATGTTAAAGATGTTGGTCGTATGAAACCCGTGCTGGGCACCGGTACCCGAATCGAAAGATCTTAGTACCAATTCGGTACCAAATTTTGGCGTTCCTGTTACCGGTTCACTACCGGTTTTTACCTTCATATATCGGTACCATAACCGGTATTTTCAGTATCGGTTGGCACGAGCTCATCCCTACTTTTGAAACTAAAAAAAGAAATCATTAAAAGTTGAAGAAAATCAACAAAAAAAGTTGTACGATACCGTTATTGTTCTTACGGTACCCGTGATCAGGGATGAACAAATGGTACCGGGTAGCAGTACTGAATTTACCGAACTAAAAGATTTTCAATATCAATTCGGTACCGACTTTTGGTGTTTTCTGTACTAGGCTGGTACCCGTGATCAAGGATGAGCAAATGGCACCGGGTAGAAGTACCGAATTTTTCGAACTAAAAGATTTTCAATATCAATTTAGTATCGACTTTTGGAGTTTTTTGTACCAGGCTGGTGTCGGTTTTTACCTTCATATACTATACCGATACCGAACAGGACCGTACCGGTATTTTATTATAATATTAAAATAATAAAAGTGTAAAAATAACTATATATATTATTATATTATTAAAAGTACTATTCATTACCTTCTATTATTAATATATTTCGTTTTTTTTACGTCGCACGTTGCGGCGAAACCTAGCAAGGGATAATGTAAAACAAACGTGATTTGAAAATAAAGTATGTCGTTTAGAAAGTCAAACCATTATAAAGGTTTAGTTTATCATCGTACCATTTTATGATACCAAATAAATACTTTATTTTGAGTGTAACTTCGTTTTTAACAAGAATTATAACGGAATGTCAGGGAAAAAATCAAGCATAAGTACGTACTTAAGTTTTTAGAAAAAAAAGTTATAAACGTAAATTGTTAAAGAAGTATCAAATTAATCGATAAACTAATATATGTTCTAAAAAAGAATTATTAAAAAATGTAAAGGAAATATATGGTTTTAAAAAAGGGAAAAATAAAAAATATGTTATTAAAAATAAATATAATAATAGATTGAGGATCCTGTAAAAAAGGGCATGAGTATGAGAAGTGTGAGAAATATTGTGGGGCTAACATGTGTCCTTGAGTTATATTAATTCAAAAGGGTAAAAAAATAATTTACTCAATAATTCAATTAAATGATAAATATTCCCATAACCGCCTGGGGGTTATTTTAGGATTCGGATTTGTTTATTTAAAGATCCTTCAAGAATCTGTGATTTATTTGTCATTTCGTATAAATCTTGAAGATCGCAAGAAGTTATCACCTTCATTGTAATACGGTTTCTTTTCTGTTCTGTGCGAAAATCTATTTTGTGGTGTTTTAAACCTGCGTTCATGGTGTTTTAAACCGGTAGTACAGCATGTGTTCTTTGTATGGTGTTTTAAACCTGCATTCATGGTGTTTTAAACCTGCAGTCCAGTATGTGTTCTTTGTATGGTGTTTTAAACCGGCATTCATAGTGTTTTAAACCTGCAGTCCAGTATGTGTTCTTCGTATATTTTTCGCATGGTGTTTTAAACCTGCATTCATGGTGTTTTAAACCTGCAGTCCAATATGTGTTCTTCGTATGTTCTTCGCATGGTGTTTTAAACCTGCATTTACACATGCATTCATGGTGTTTACACCTGCATTCTAGTATATGTTCTTCGTTTGGTGTTTTAAATTTGCATTCCAGTAAGCTTCATATCATGTTATACGTAAAAAAAATTATCTATATAAATATGACATTGTGGTACTCATATTAGAGATAAAAAAGCTCGTTATCATGGTGTGATTTTTTTTTAAAAAAAAATGTTACATATAAAAAGTTATTGACGTTCAAAAAAGAGGGTGAAACTTGCATGTGCATTAAATGTTTTTTTATTTAAAAATACAATATAAAAAGACACTATTACCCCTAATCTAGCCAAATTAGTCAAAAGAATAAAACATAATTTATATTTTAAGCTCTTCTTGATCTCAACCATTACCTACAAGATCTAAGGGCTTAAAACACTTCTTATACTTCTCACAAAATCACCCATTTTTATACTAACCCCATCCATAATAATAACTATTATAATATATTAAATAAAAAATAATAAAAAAACTATATATTATTATAAAAATAAAGTTACTATTCATCGTTATTTATTAACAATATATATATAGAAACGGGATCAGGAGAAAACACCCTAAAGTGTGAGAACGGTGAGAAGGCATCCTGGCCCAACACGTGGCGCGGGATATGATTAGGGCATGAGGGTTTTTTTTTGTCTTTTCAATCTTCTTTTATTTCCCAATTTTGCATAACATGCTGCTTCATTTTTGGCGTCTATGATTATTTTGGCGTTAATTATATTCATTAACTAATTGGCGTTTTATTGTTTCTTAGATCTGTCATGTTGAATTAATTGTTTTTGTGTCACATAGATAGTTTTTTTGGCGTTATAGCATTTCCTTGGTCAATTTTTTGGCGTTCGTGGCGTTGTTAATAATTTATTACGATTCATTAATATTTTCATAAGATTACAATAAGACCAAATATTTTTTTATGGCGTTTAGTCAATTTTTTTGGCGTTTAATACATTAACAAGGTGCTTTACCAGCATCCGTTCTCACAGTTTTCATACTATTAGCGTTTTGGTGTTTGTAGTTTTTGGCGTTTTATATAATAATGTATTTTATTAGTAGAGAATTAGATAACAAACAACAGATAATTAGATAACAAAACAATAGAAAATGAAAAAAAATTAAAAATGGTAATCTAATTTTTGATCCAAATCTTCACTTTCATCAGCCTCTTCTTCTTGAATTTGTTTTGCCGATTTGAACCTTTGAATACCTTAGCTAGATGCCAGCTTTCCTACAGAACGCCTGTCTTTCTTGATGAAGCTTTTGTTAGTGGCATATGTTTTTTGGTGTGATATTTTTGTTTGGTGACATGTCATTGAAGATCAACTCCTGCTTGAATGCTATTTATAATAATGGAGTCCAAAATAACATTTTACACTGGTATTGATCCCTTCATGCCATGCATATAGTCATCAAGAACAAAGCTCACATGATGACATATCATTGTCATCAGTCTCTTTTTCTTGAATACTTGTCCATCTCATTCGGCAAAAGCTTATAGAGATACCCACCTCAGAGAAGAATCCATTCAGTGAAATTTTTGCTATCTGTGGTTTTTTTAACTATTTTTTTGGCGTTTAAAGTGAGTGGTTTCTAGGAAACATGGCGTTTGTTTTCTGGGTGTGATCAATTCATTGTGTAGAGACCTCTCTCTTATAGGAGTTTTTTGGCGCGTAGTTAAGGCGAGATTTTTATTATAATAAATGATAGTAATAAAGTAACCGTCTTTTCAATTACTGTGTGTATTTACTGTTTTGTTCAGCTTTATTAGTTTTAGGGTGATAGACGTCCTATCTTCCAAGTTTGGCGTCTTTTTTAATGGCGTTTTATAGACCAAGATGACAAAATACAATAACAGAGAACATATTAAACAGGAAAAATATTGTTTTATTATTTTTGGCATTTTGTAAGCAATAACTTTTTGTAGTATTTTTTTGGCGTTTTGAAACTAAATGGAGAAATATAGCATTTAATTATCTTAAAAAAAATTTACACAGAAGAAAACCAAAAAATAAAATAAAAATTAAAACTCCTCGTCAGAAGGTGCTTTATCCGAGAAGTATCCATCACTTCCGTCGTCTTCTTCCTCAGAGTGTTCATCTAAACTTTCATCCATGTCATCACCTTCACTTTCATCGGCTTCTTGTTGTTGAAGATTCTGAAGCCTCCATTTGAACATATCCTGCATCAACGCTATTTTTGAGTCCATGTCTGTGTTTAAACAAGTGGCGTTGTGCAATTCTTCCATGAACCCAATCCCCTGCTTTGTCATGATGTTTTCAAGCAGGTAGTCGTCCTGCTCTCCGCTGTCATATATAACGTTCACCATGTCTGTTTCCTCATCATAACGCCATGATGTCATGACTGGGTCCGATTTTCCATCTGCTTTGATTGGTCCAAATTTCCTTGTTAATGTTTTCATATGCTTATGTGTTTCATGAAATTCGTTATCCAGAGCGATGCCAAGCGATATTACACCCCTCTGTACCTCTTCTTCCATCTTCAAAATTGCATTGATTGTCCTAACATACACCCTCCTTCTGTTGTCAAAACGTAGGACGAATTTTCTGATTGCCAAAGTGTATCTCCACCAAACGATGGTTGCCATTTTTCGCATTTTGGTTAGACTTGGCGTTTTTGGTAAAAGATGTTTTTACAGAGTGATAGATTGAAGTGATTATGGAAGCGATGTTTAACGTCGTTTATATAATGATGTTTTTGGCGCGTAATTTAGGAGAGAATTTCTGCTAATAAATGTTAATAATTGAATTTCAGTTACCGTGTTGTTTCCTCTTCCTGTAATCTCCAACGCGTTTTATCACTAATTTTTAGCGTTTTGTATTTAATGGCGTTTTATGTGTTTTGAATGGCGTGTTATCATTTTAGTTGGCGTTTTGAATTTGAGTAGTAAAAGACCCTTTTACCCTTAATGAAGCGCGCCCAATTAATAGAATTGGTGTTATTTACGATAACGCCACCGCGCCAATCTAGTCCATAGATTGTTTTGATTTGACGATCCATAATCGTTCTCACTGTTCTCAAACTTTCCCCCGTTTCCTATAAATCCTGACCCTATATATATATAGGATTCAGTTCAAATGAAAACCACTACGAGTTGCGAGAACCATGAGAACATTTTGATTTGGCGCGAGTTGGTCAATTTTTTTTTGCACAACCGTATATGAAAACATTATAAACACACCTGTAAAAAAGAATTGTCCAGGCGTTAGTTTTGACTGATGCAAGATTTTTTTACGCGCTGGCATAAAATTGTACAGTTGATATCTATTTTTTTATATGGGGGTAAAAAAAAAAACTTGAATCACTCAAAACTAACGACTCGACAATTTTTTTTATAGATGTGTTTATAATGTTTTCATCTACGTTTGTGCAAAAGTTTTTTGGCCCAACTCGCATCGGATCAAAAGGTTCTCACGATTCTCACAACCTTTAGTGGTTCTCATTTTAACTCATCCATATATATATATATATATATAATATATATTACATCTGGTTTATATTTTTAAATAAAACTTATGCCATTAATTGTTTATAACATTCTACTAAGTCAGTGTAAAGTTTTATTAGAGAGGAAGGGACACTCAAGGATAAGTACTGATGTATTGTAAAATACATCTTTTATTCGTGTTTGTTTTAGTCGTTTTTAGTTAGTTTCATCGTTGTTTTAGTTAGATTGTATATACTTTTGATATATTTGTGTTTTCCAGGTCTTTGTAGATAAAAAGTGCAAAAACGAGTTAAAATTTGACAAGAAGAAGTGTCGGATCGGAAAACGGAAGCTCGAGAGCTGAAACGGAACGAAAATCATCAACTGGAGCTTTCTGGCGGGCCGCGAAGACCTTTAACCTTATCTTTCGCGCCCCTCCAAGGAGTTTAAATGTGTTTTTGAAGTTATGCGAGTCGCGAGCCGCGTAGGGTTGCTATTAAGTGTTTCGCGGGCCGTGAGAACGTGAAACAGTATGCCGACTTTGTTATTTCCAACGGCTAGAGGGTTAGAAAACTATAAAAACATATTATTCGATCACAGCCGTCTCATTCACAAATTTTGGAGTACTTGGAGGCTGTTTAGAGGTTGATTGAAGATTATTGAAGCTTTTGAGGCCTAGGAATCATCGGGTAAAGCTCGGGAGCAGATTTTGGGTTTATTCTTCCCATCTCTTTCTTGTTTCGATTGTTTTTGATTTATTCTAGATGAATTCTGCTATGATTAAGTTTGTTACTATGTTTTTCGGTATGATATCCGGCTAGAAACTTCAAACTACCTAGGCTATGATGAATGTTTAACAAAGATTGGATTTTTATTCGTATTTAATGTTGGTTATGGGTTTTCTTGGAAAGTAAAGAACTTTGGAACCTTTGATTTGGTGTATATGCGTATCTTGTATTGATTTTCAATTAATTACTCGTTTCATATGAATCTTGATGAATGTCTTTCATAGAATAGGTTCATGTTAATTATCTAATCTTCATGGGTTTGGGTAATTTTTGGGTGAATTGGCCAATAACCTTAGAAACGGTAATTGAAAGATTATTGAAACTTGATATTCTACTAATCTTCTCGCTGAGAGGCTCGAGGTTATTAATAGGTCTCGGTTTGGTATACAGCTAGGATTATGTTTTGAGAGAAATCGGTCTTAGTTTCCTAATCATACTCGTGTCTATTAAACCAAGTCAAAATCCATAGTTGCCCTAGACTTTCGCGCTAAGAGGTAGATTGTCAGATTATGGCACTTTTCAAGAAGTTAGAGGACTGAGAGGAAGTCTAACAACCGGTAGTCGTCACAACCTTGTAGAGTCTCACAAGTTTCTTCCTGAGAAGGGTCGGGAGGTCTTAGTAGGGATTTCTTAGGGTTTAGCATTAAAAGATCCTGGTTCCATACCACGTTAATTTCGAATAGAAATCCAGTTCTAGTTGAGCAGGAGTCTAGCCTAGGTAGCCTTCATCATCACTGAGCTAAGTCTTCGTCCAAATTCGCGTCTAGTTAATTTAGTTTAATTTTTTAATTAGTTAAGTTGTGTCAGTCTTAGTCTAGATAGAGTCTTAGCGTAATTTAATTGAGTCTCGTGGGTTCGATATCCGGACTTACTTAGCTTTACTAGAGTCGATCGGTTCACTTGCCGGTTAGTAGTTTAGTCGAGTTTAGAGAGTCTAGAGTATTACATTGAGTCTATATTTAGGTTAATTTTAGTTGTTTTTATTAAACTACTTTTAGCACATCAAGTTTTTGGCGTCGTTGCCGGGGACTCTTTGGCGATTGCGTTAATTACTTTGTTTGGACTTGTTTGACATCATACGTGATATTTGTTCGTTTTGTGTGAGTCGTAGGAGTCTAATTAAAAAATCCAAAATCAAAAAGATATTTCCATCCTACATCATGACGGCCATCACTAACTCGTGCCAATTCCATGGCCGTGATGATGAGGATGCTCCCGCTCACATTAATCGAATCACCCGCCTTTATAGCACCTTCTCTACTGAGGGTGTTAATCTAGATGCCAGGTACCTTCAGGTTTTCCCATTTACTCTCGCTGGCCGCGCAGCTGTCTGGTTCGATTCGTAGCCAGCGGGAACTTTCACCACCTAGGCAGGTTTACGAGATGCTTTCTTAGCTAAATATTTCCCACCTGACAAAGCATCTCGTCTACGCGATCAGATCCATTTGTTCCGAATGGAGCCTGATGAGCCTTATCACCTGGCCTGGGAGAGATTCCAGACTCTGATTTCTCATTTTTCTCAGCATGGTTTGTCGGACTGGGCACTAGTGGAAAAGTTCTACAATGGTCTCACCCCTGAGATAAAAGCCCGTTTCGATACTTCTGCTGGAAGGCAACTTATGGGTAAAAAGACAGTTAATGAGTGCAATGATTTATTTGAGAGTTTCGCCCATCCCGATATGGACTATAGCACTACCAGCAGGACTTCCATTCCTATGACTACTTCCTTGGCCACTCGAGGGGTGAACCAAGTTGGCTTGGATTCATCGGTAGCTGCTGCTCTAGAGAGGATGGAGAAATCTTTCAAACAAAAGCTGAATGAGATTAAGAAAAAGGTTGATAGGTGTGAGGTTTGTAGGGGAGGACACGATACGATAGATTGTCCTACACTTACACTTGAGCAGGTAGAGTTTATAGCCGGTCAGTCTAGGGGTCCCACAAATCATTTCAATAATTCTAATTATAACTCCAACTGGCGTGGTAGTGGCAATAATAGTAGTTTCCGCTCTTCCGGTAACCCTCCTGGTTTTCCATCTGGTCAGTATCAAAATAGGGGGCCCAGTCTATACACTAGTAGTGGTTCAGGTCAGGGAGGTCAGTTTAGTGGTTCAGGTTCAGGGGGTCAATTTGCTAGTGGGGGGTCAAATCAAGAGGGTCAAGGTAGTGGTAAGGGGTCAGAGGGTAGTCTAAGTAGGACTGAGAAGATGTTTGCTCAGTTGATGGTGAGAGATCAGGCTATACAGAAAACTTTAACTGAATTTGGTAATTTCGCTAAAAATCAAGAGCAAATAAACAAAAATCAAGAGCTCTAGCTTAAAAATCAACAATCCGCACTCTTAGACCTTCAGAGGACAGTAGGGGGTATAGCTAAATAGTTACAAGTGCACCCACCTGGTCAGTTTTCATGAAATACCTACCCGAACCCAGCTAACCATTCAGCTATGGCTATTACTACCCGTAGTGGAAAGAGTTTAGGAGAGGTAGTTAGAGAGAGTGTTGAGGTAGAGGATGAGGAAGAGGTAGACGAGGAGATCGAGATGGAGGCTCCCGGTAAGGTGCACATGAGGCTAGACCCAGCAAGTACCACACACACCGAGGAGCCTTAAGTAGAGAAGTGTGTAGAGAAACAACCGGTAAGGGTTAGACCGTCACCTTTAGTTAATCATTCTCGTGTCCCATACTCCGCCCGCCTTAAGCATCAGAAATATGCCAAGGAGTATGGGCAATTTCTTGAGATGCTTAAGCAGTTGAAAATCAATCTTCTGTTCATAGAGGCCCTTCAGTCCATGCCCAAGTATGCTAAATTCCTTAAGGACCTTTTGAAGCGTAAGGATAGGCTAGGTGAGCTGTCAAACATTCCCTTGACCGGAGGTTGTTCCACGATGGTCTTGAATAAGCTACCAGAGAAATTAACCGACCCGGGCACATTCACCATTCCATGCCTTTTTAGGGGAGCCATTACCCCTGCTCATGCTCTAGCTGATTTAGGCACTAGCATTAATCTGATGCCATTTTCTTTGTATGAGAGGCTAGGATTAGGAGAGCTTACACCCACGCGAATTTCATTGTCCTTGGTCGACTGTTTGGTCAAGTATCCTCGTGGGATCGTAGAGAATCTATTGGTTAAAGTTGATAAGTTCGTATTTCCCGTAGACTTCTTCGTTCTTGACATGGAGGCCGATGAGAGAGTTCCTATTATTTTGGGCCGTCCATTCATTCAACCCGCAAAGGTGATTATCGACGTCTTTGATGGTAAGACTTCCCTTCGTACGGGTGACGAGATTGTTACATTCAAGATCGATAGAGCCATGCAGCACCCTGGGGGTAGAGGCGAGGATAGCGGGCCGTGTCATTCCGTTTACTTTCTAAATTCTTTTATATCTTGTGTCGACACGTGTCTCGAGTACATTAGCGGGGCCAATCTAGTAGGTGAGGGAGTTGTTGACGAGATTGATGAAGAAGAGGTTAAGGAGGAGCCGTTATATGAGAGCGATGAGTTATGGGTTCTAAAGACGTTGGAACTGAATGAGGTTAGTGTTGAGAGTACTCCTTTAGATATTCCACCGCCCATAAAGCTTAAGGTTCTTCCATCACATCATGAGTACGCATTCCTAGGAGAGAAGCTGAACATGCCCGTCATCATCTCTTCGAAGTTGACGGAGGAGGAGAAAGTGAGATTGATTGAGGTGTTGAGAAAACACAAAGAGGCGATTGCATGGAGGTATTATGATATTAAGGGGATTAGTCCCACTTTTTGCACGCACTGTATTCTGATGGAGGATGTTTACAAGCCGGTGGTGCAACCGCAGCGACGTCTCAACCCGAATATGCAGGAGGTAGTTAAGAAGGAAGTTATGAAGTTGCTAGAGTCCGGGTTGATATACCTGATTTCCGATTCAGCTTGGGTGAGCCCTACTCAGGTCGTCCCGAAGAAAAGGGGGATGACAGTCGTTCTGAATGCGAAAAATGAGCTCATACCTTCACGTACGGTCACAGGTTGGCGGGTGTGCATTGACTATCAAAAGTTAAATGATGCCACTCGTAAAGACCACTTTCCACTCCCATTCATTGATTAGATGGTTGAGTGGCTCGTGGGTCAGCAGTTCTATTGCTTTCTCGACGGGTTTTCGGGTTACTTTCAGATCCCCATCGCACCGGAGGATCAAGAAAAGACAACCTTTACATGTCGATACGGCACGTACACGTGCCGACGCATTCCGTTTGGATTATGTAACGCTCCAGCTACATTCCAGCGATGCATGATTTTGATCTTTCAGGATATGGTAGAGAATTCGATGGAGGTGTTTGTGGATGATTTCTCGGTGTACGGTAATTCTTTCGATCATTGCTTAGTTAATCTTGAGAAGATGTTGAGGAGGTGTGTCGAGACGAAGCTGATGTTGAACTGGGAAAAGTGTTACTTCATGGTGACTGATGGGATTGTCTTAGGTCATAATATTTCGAGAGCTGGTATAGAAGTTGATAGAGCGAAGATAGATACGATCAGTCTGCTTCCTCCGCCGACTAGTGTTAAGTCGATTCGTAGTTTTCTCGGTCATGCAAGCTTTTATAGGCGCTTCATTAGGGACTTTTCAAAAATCACTCGCCCCATGACCCAACTCTTAGAGAAGGATGTTCCTTTTGTCTTTGACAAGGAATGCCTTCAAGTGTTTGAATTCCTTAAAGAGAAACACGTGAGTTCACCTATTCTTGTATCACCTGACTGGAGGTTTCCATTCGAGCTCATGTGCGACGCTAGTGATTACGCAGTCGGTGCGGTATTAGGGCAGAGATGGGAGAACCACTTTCACCCGATCTATTACGCGAGTAAAACACTGAATGACGCCCAAGAAAATTACACCACTACTGAGAAAGAACTGTTAGCCGTCGTGTTTGCATTTGACAAATTCTGTTCTTATCATGATCTTTCGAAGACCATAGTGTTCACTGACCACTCGGCTCTGCGTTACCTTTTTCAGAAGAAGGACGCTAAGCCACGTCTTATACGATGGATTCTAGTCCTTTCCGAGTTTGATATAGAAATTAAGAATAAGAAAGGAGCGGAGAACATCACGGCGGACCATCTTTCGCGTTTGGAGGATCCAAGCAGGGAGGAGATTCTTGAGGAGGTGATAGGAGACAGATTCCCTCACGAGTCTATTGATTTTATTGCAGCAGAGAATGAGGGTTTGTCGTGGTTCAGTGATCTAGCTAACTACCTTGCAGACGGGTTTGTGATGGACGGGATGAGTCGCCAGCAGAAGAAGAAGCTCTTAAGCGATGCACGAAGATATATATGGGATGATCCCTACCTCTTTAAGATAGGAGGTGATCGGATTTTAAGGAGATGTGTGAGTAGAGAAGAGGGTTTAGATAGTATTCGGCATGTTTTTGAGGGCTTGACAGGGGTTATCACGGTCCACATGTGACCGCTCAGAAAGTCTTCGATTGTGGGTTTTATTGGCCGTCTGTAGTTAAAGACGCGATAGAGTTTGTGAGGACTTGTGATCGTTGCCAACGAACCGGCAACATCTCATCCAAGGACGAGATGCCCCAAAACCCTATTCAAGTATTGGAAATCTTCGATGTGTGGGGCATCGACTTCATGGGGCCTTTCCCATCTTCGAGTGGGAATAGGTACATCCTTGTGGTGATAGATTAGGTTTCGAAGTGGGTGGAAGCTCAAGATTTGCCTACAAACGATGCACGAGTGGTGGTGAGATTCTTGAAGAAGTTATTTACGCGTTTCGGTACCCCTAAGGAGATTATTAGTGACCGAGGGACGCGCTTTTGTAATGCAATGATGGAAAAAGCATTGGAGGGATATGGAGTGTGTGGAACGACTTCTTCAAGACGCCGTTAGGAACGACTCCTTTTATGATAGTGTATGGAAAAACGTGCCATTTACCGGTGGACTTAGAGCATCGAGCTCTTTGGGCACTTAAAATCGTGAATTTAGATCTCACCGAGGCCGCTAGGAAAAGATTCTTTCAAATTCACGAATTGTAAGCTCTTCGTGATGCCGCATACGACCATTCATGGATTATTAAAGAAAAGTCAAAGGCTTTGCACGATAGGAAGTTGCGTAAGTTGAAGGAGTTTCGTGTGGGCGATAAAGTGCTTTTGTTCAATTCGAGGTTGAAATTGATTGCCGGAAAGTTGAAGTCAAGATGGTCCGGGCCGTATGTCGTGAAGGAGATGTTCCCATACGGTACCGTGGAGTTGCTCGACGAAGTGGGGGAGGATCATGTAAAGTAAACGGCCATCGCTTGAAACACTACTTAGGGGGTCCCATCGATACCACCGAAGAGGAAGAAATTCCTCTTGCGGACCCGCCTAACACCACCGCTTAAATTCTTTAGTGAAAACTCAAGTGTAGAGTTTTGTACTTTTGGTCTTTTCCGTGTCGTGTCATTAGCGTAGTTAGTTTTTATATTTATTTCGTAGTTTTGTGTTTTGTCATTTTTGTGTCCGTGTTTTGTGTCGTGAGTTTTTATAGGTAAATATCGCCTTTACGAGGGCTTGATTGATGGGAAGATGGCATCTCAGGTACGTTTTCAGTCTAAATCAGAAAATGGGGTGTTGGGGGTAGAATGGTAATATTAAAATTAATTTTGAGCCACAACTGCACCTGCAAGTCTGCACTCTCTATTTTTAGTCTGTCCTCGCGGGGCGCGACGTTCTTTGTCTTAATCTTCACGGCCCGTGAGGGAATCAGAGGAAATGCTGAACCACAGCGAGTCGCTGGGCGCGATAACATTACCTGCAAGTGTTCGCGGGTCGCGAGAACGCTACGAGTCGGTTAAACAGAGTAAAATCCCCAAATGTCACAAAATTCAAACCTAATCCCTTTTTCTCCTACCGCCGGTGACCAAGCAAACTACTTTTACCATTGTTACGCCTCTGATAATCATCAATAAACCACATCATTCATATAAACCATTTCCAAATCATCATCTATCACCACAATAATCATAAATTGATCCAAATCCTTCACTGTTCTTCACGATTTCATACGAAAAAGAAAGGGGTTTTCTTTGAGCTTTAGCCGATTTCATTAGAGTTCTCTGCATAAATCATCTCCAGGTATGTTTTCCTGCAAGTATTTTGTATAATGAGTCTTGTAAGTTGAGTTTTTAGTAGTTTGTTTTCAAGTCAGTTTCGAGTCTGGTAAGTCTCGTATTGTTATTGTTGAGTCAGTTATGGTGTGTTAGTGTTTTTAGGATGTTCACAGATTGCGGGAGGCTCGGGTTGGGTTGGATTGTTCGTGTTCTTTGTTTATTAATGCTTTTGGCTGGTATGGCTTGGTCAGTAGAGGTGCTACAGGTTAAAAAAGGTTTTTGTTGAGTTGGTTTGCTCATAGGCTCTGTTGGTTGTGTTGGATCAGGGGCTGGAATGTTGTTCGGACTAAGTTCTATTTTAGGTTTTACACATAGGTGGTAATATGTTGCTCGGTGGTCAATAATTAGGATTTTGCGGATGGGAGTTAGTGGGTTGTTTGTTGTTTCGGACAGAAAGTAGTGTGGGGATCGGTTAGTTTAAAAAGTACTTGAGTTTAATGTTCGCTAGAGTGAATAAAGGAACAAACTTTTTGCGCTAAATTACACTTTTGACACTTACGGTTTTTAAAATCAAATTCGGACACTATAACTTGGTTTGGTGTGGTTTTAGACAAGTTAAATAGGCTTTTTGGGTGTGATTAATTCGGTCTTGCGGATGGTTCAATTTGGGAATAGTTAAAGCCTAGTGTGGGGATAACGGGTCGTTACTTTTTGCAAATGAAAAAAAAAAGATTTTTTAACACCTTTCGATCCGTTTTCCATTGCTTCCACACTTATGCTTTGAAATTGTGTTTTGTATCGGCACGTGGGTTTAATTGAGGGCAATTAAAGTGCCGGGAGGAGGTAGGATTGTAAGTCGTGTGTATATTGCGTCTACTTTAGATCAAGTCTAGTTAGTGTCTAGTTTGGCATCCGTTGTGTCGTTTGTGTCGTTATTGGGTCATTTTAGTGTCTTTTTGCTTCGTATTGCTTACTTGAATATAAAAACCACTCTCCCGTACTCAATCTCCATTCAGGCGAGGTTCGGTTCATGCTTAACATTGATTTGCAAAACGTCACTTAAAGTCACTTTGTATTCAAAACTTC
The DNA here is from genome assembly GCA_030545235.1 of Helianthus tuberosus. Lineage (NCBI taxonomy): Eukaryota > Viridiplantae > Streptophyta > Magnoliopsida > Asterales > Asteraceae > Helianthus > Helianthus tuberosus. Next base: position 40,783,222 of record CM060433.1, on the reverse strand, counting down.
GGTCGTGAATGAAATGCTATACGACCGGTATTTTTGTATATATTTTTTATTTAAATAAATAAATAAATAAATAAAATTCATAAAAAATCAGAATAATTCTTAAAAATTCCAAAAAAAATTAAAAAACCAAAAAACGACAAAAATAGTTTGTGATTACTAACGTTTCACTTGTTTTGCGCTTTATTGAAATATGTTTACAGGATGTCAGGTGAAGCCTCATCTTCTGGAACACGTCGGAAGAGGCGTGCGAGTTCTAGATCACATGGCCCTGCTGAGGCACAACAGCAGCTGGTTGAGGTTGTTTTTAGGGAGATTATATATCGTGGACCGGGGATTCCACATGGACAGAGCACGATTTTACAGGATAGTCCGTTGCTACAGTTTGCGGAGGGATCGTCTGAGTGGGGGAAACTACGGGTTTTGATTGGGGTGCGTTTATTGGAGTATCGTAGGATAGACTAGGCGTTAGTAGGTTAGTTGGGTCAAAAAGAGAACTTAGAACAGCTGCTGGGAGAAAAGTTTCGACTGGTATTAGATTGTGACGCTCCACAGTATCATGAGCTGGTTTTAGAGTTCCATTCCACGTTTGAGTATAGACATGTAGGGGGATTTGAGGAACAGGATGTGGTGTCGTTCTCACTGGGTAAGAAGGTGTACAATATGACTTTGCCTCAGTTTGAAGTGGCGACGAGGTTTTATACACAAGAGGAGGTTCATGAGCCTGGTTTTGTGATGTTACTGAGGGGTGTAGTGAACAAGAGTCGAGATCATTATGTGATGAGGGAGGAGTTGGTCAGGTTTTGGGGTACTATTGCCACGGCACCATTCTCAAATAATATGGTGGCCTCTGATACTAAGGATCCAGTTCACCGGTTCATACACAAGATTCTGGCAGCGACGTTGATAGGTCGACATGAGGGGGATAATAAAGTGAACCAGCATAGTTTATTTTGCTTGATATGCATGGTAGAGGGCCGACAGGCTAACTTAGCGGGCATTTTTGCATGGTCGATGACGAGTCCTTCGAGAGGAGGGCATCAGGCCCGGATATATTGTGGACCGTATATTAACTGGTTGGACGAGAGTTTAGGGGTTTCTACTGACTACCCATTGGAGAAGATGCACACGGGTCTAGCTCCTACGTTGATGGAGCTGAAGAGCTTTCAGACGGCGGGCATCGTTACTTACGATGAGCCACTAGCTTGGGCAGAGATGGTTCAGGGGCCTCAGGTACAGCTTCCGATAGGTTCTGCTGCAGCTGCTGCGATGCAGGCTGCGATTCTTCCTTGATAACAGGTGCCTCTCGCTAGGCGTGAGTTACCTGTGTGCCAGTATCCGCTTAGGGAGCCTCGCCTAGATCCATTGACGTTGGAGTCGGTATATGATAGGATGGAGAGTCTGCACGATTATGTTGATGACCAGTTTGGTCAGATTAGGCAGGGGATGGAGGCAGGTCAGAGGAGGTTAGAGGATGGTATACGGGTTCTGATGGGGCACTTTCATTTGCAGCCACCGCCATCTTGGCAGAGAAGTGATGAAGAGCAGTGGAATGAAGCGGAGTCGGATGACGAGTACTAGTGCGAGGATGCAACAGTGCTGATAGATCATATCTTATTTTTATATATTTTATGCTGTTTTGATCCTCATCTATTAGTCTGTACTTATATACTTAAACAGGTTGGTCGGGTTTTTGGGGTTGGTTGATACTCTGTTTGATGGATGTTTGAACTAATGCTTCTTATGATACATATTATGTTTTGGTTTGTTTTGGTATATTATGATTGAGTGATAGGTCGATGTTTGATGCCGCGTCCGTTCGTGTGTCCAAGTTTAGGAACTGTTTGCTGAGCGCGTTTGGAGAGGAGGGCATATGTGGAATCGACTGGCACATTGACAGTCTCACATATATTCAGCTAAGTCGTTCCACTTGTATATTTTGTATAGTTTTTATTTTCCGTCTTTATTTCTTTTGGTTTTTAGGTAGTTAGGAGTTGTGTTTTCATCCTTGCATTAGGGACAATGCAAAATTTTAAGTGTGGGGATGATACACTTGGGTTTTAGTAGTTAGTATAGTTAGTCGAGTCATAAAAAGTCGAAAAATACAAAAAAATTAAAAAATTTTCAAAAATCCAAAAAAATAAAAAAATTAGAAAATGTCTTTTGAAATAAGAAGTTTGCAAACTAAAAAGCGGAAAATGATAGAAAAGTCCGGTTTTTGTTCGGGTTCAAATAATGATAATATGAGATAATATAATTGAGCTTGTGTCTAGTTTGGGATGTGCGGGTAGGCTAGATTCGGTTCTAGGTTCCTTTGATCTTAATACACCTTAAATTGTCGGTCTATGTGACATCTGTGCCCTTGCGACCATCATACAAATACAAATCCAATAAAATACTGTGTTTCATTCTTGGGATTTGTACAATTTCATGTGACATTCACACATATCAATTCTCGTTCGATTTCAAGCTTTTAGTCGCTTTCTAGAAAGTTATACGCAAACTATTACGTAAGCGTAATCAGTTTAACGCGACAAAAATTCCGGAATAGTGAAATGTGCTTAACATACCTTAAATAACCTTTACATAACTTAGAAATAAGTTTTGAAGGGTTTGGTGTGTCAAAAAGAAGTTTATTCGATCGCAGGGACTATTTGCGACAAACTGCGAAAGTCTGCCGATTTGTATAACAACGTACACTCTGGTACATGATCATAAGCTAAACATACCCTAAATACCCTTTACATAGCTTAGAAATAAGTTTTGAGGGGTTCGGTATGCGAAAATATGCTTATTTGATCACAGGGGCTAAAAGCGTCAAAACTGCGAAAGTATGCATTTACATGCATATCTTATGTTCTGACCATATCCGAACATCAAAATTTTTTTGTAATCACTAGAATAATGTATTTTAGTGATAGGAATGCAAAAATACCGTTCGTCGTGCAATTTGGGTCGTTTACGCGTTCGTTACGATTCCATCGTAATTAACCGGAAACCGTAACCGTATCGTCAAACCAACCGAAATCCGTGACATTTTTGAGCATAATTCAAGTTAAATATACTTTAACTTCATCATGGTGCTTGAAAATGGGCTTGACGGGTGTTAGAAGTGCCGAAACGCGACAAAACAAGTTCAGGGGCCAAAACTGTCAACTTTTGAAAGTTACCTGCCAGCAACAAGGTCCATACAGACTGTATGGAGTCTCTTACGGTCCGTAAAGGAGTCCCAGGTCAGCAAAAACTTCCTGATTAAAACCCAGCTGCTTGCACCTTGTTTCCTTTGCTTGTTTTCAATCTTGTGGGCTGGTTTGTGTGTTTATCAAGCTCCCAAATCAGTCTCCAACATGTGTAAGGTCAAGATCTTGTTTAGAAACATGTGGAATGATCTTGTTGGTTCAATAAATCTATAAATAGCAAGGCCCTTTCACCATTTTTCCTTGCTCATTTCAAAATATGCTCTAAGTTGAAACTCTCACTTGTTGAATGCTTCATACCTGAGTTTTCTTTGTTCTCTTCCAAGCTCGGACCCTTTGTAAGTGTTCCTTCATGCTTGGTTATGTATTTCAAGCAAGAAAGTCAAACAGTTTTTGACTTTCAGCTTTGACCATGAATTGGTCAAGTCAAAGTTCGTTTGAACTTTGCAACGTGAGCGTAATCACGATGGCTATAGTCCCTTGTGACTATACCTACTGATTACCACGTTGATTAGTCAAAGTGACGAGTCAAAGTTTCGGTCAAAATGCACAATTATGTGCATTTTGTGACGAAACTATTTTCGGCTATCAAAACACTTTGTTTTGATATCAAATCAGTTTTCTAACTTAGTTAAACATGTTTTAACATGTTTAACTCGTCACTTTTAGTTTAGTGCTTGTATAGGGTCGTAAGTCAAGCGGTCTAAACATTCGCTTAGACTTTCAAACCCGACCCATTTGGTTGATCATTAAGACCCGACCAAACATATTTTGTGGCCATAATTGTATAGGGAATAACCTTCCGAGGCTATACCTTATGGTCACTTAGTTTGATTAGTTGTATGACGCGTTAACGTAGCTTAGACTACCTTAACGGGTCATAAGCACTTAGGATAGGTTCCGATTTAGAATGTAGGCTTTGTTAAACCATATCATATGAGTTCCAATACACATTTGGTTTACGATACCTCATTCTACCGGATCTCCCGATTTAGGTGTCGTTTTTTTAACATAGTGATCCGATTACTAGGTGCCACTTGATTTCCTTGGTTGCCCGAGCTTTGTTAAGTTCATTTAATCGAGGATATCTTGCAATCTCAAGTGAGTACATAGTTCCCCTCTTTTACAGCTTTCAATTGTTTTGGGGTGATTCATATGTGCTAAACGATTTCAAGTTTCCAAAACAAATGCTATGGTTTATATTAAACACAATGATTTCTATAATGTGAACGAACTTGTTGGGGCGTTGGTCGAAAGACAACTGAATGACAATCATTAACTATGATTAAGCCGACCAATAGTATGTTATGTTACCATAGGCTGTTATGGTACCATAGGATTTGATAAATCCCGTTGTCGGACTATCACCATGGTTATGGGGGTAATGTGGGTAACAACAGAACCTGATAAATTGTTAACTTACCCTTTGGTGGTTTGTTAATACGAGTTGAATGATTAGGACGAGTCACACAGGTTTGAATGTATTCAACGAGACGACTAAAAGTTAGTTTTCACAATTAATATTTGAACCATTGGAACTATTTGAACTATGTGAACGATTTGAACTATTTGAACTATGTGATCAATTTGAACTATTTGAACCATTGGAACTATTTGAACTATGTGAACGATTTGAACTATTTGAGCCATTGGAACTATTTGAACTATGTGAACGATTTGGATTATTTGAACCATTGGAACTACTTGAACTATGTGAATGATTTGAACTATTTGAACCATTAGAACTATTTGAACTATGTGAACGATTTGATCTATTTGAATGATTGGAACTATTAGAACACTGTGAACGATTTGAACGAATTGAACGATTGGTTTATGATAAGTGCTTTTAACATATTACATGTCGTTGCGTTATCTAGATCACTTGGATGAATGTTTTCAAAATGAAGTTACACTAAAAAGGTTTACTTAAAGATATAAACCATACGAGTTTTCATACAAGATGATTTACTAATTGGTTTGCAAAGACAAATGTTTTTCAGTCAAGATTCATGGCTACAATGGTTTTGGTTTACACATATATCAACTGTTAAGTTGATAAAACATACTGCAATATCAAACACTTTTGATTTCAAGGTACACACTCGACAACTCTCGTAGTTGGACGAGGTATTGCAATATGAACTCAAAGCCATGAATCTGACACACTCACAAAACCTATGTACTCGCCGGCATTTTTATGCTGACTTATTTTCACATGTGTTCATGTTTTGCTTTTAAATTTCGAGACAATGTAATAACTTAATTCAATAAAACGAAACTTCAATCCATGTGTTGTGAAACAATGATTCTGACGCTCCACTCCCCAACATTTCCGCCGCGGTTTGTTGCTTTAACGCGGTCGGGGTGTTACAGAAAAGTTGGTATCAGAGCTCATGATTATAGGGAATTAGGTTATTAGTAATGCTTTGACCTAGACTATAACCTTCCTAGGACCCTAACACAAGTTACCTTGTGTTTAGTCTTAAAACAATACCGTTGCCTATCTTTAGGTGACAACCACTACAAGAACACAAATTACAAATCCGTTTTGAAAACCAATCATCTATTCCTAGATGATTTATTATAAGGTTTTGGACCTTCAAAGTTTTCAAAATCTCGTCAATGTTTGGGTCTTATTAATGTGAACACGTGCAATCTGGAAGGGTGGGTGCCTGTATCCCGAGTTTTCTGTCTAAGGCTAGAGTGTTCTTACAAATCCACATAATCAGACCAGTCACTCTTACCTGGGAACCCTTGGGGTGAGTGTCCACGTATAGGCTAAAGCATGTCTTCGCGATACATTATAAAGATCTATTTACTTTGATTAGCCACTGGGTATCGTTTGTTTGTTTGAGGTAACGAACAAATGTTCGCCTTCCTATGCTTTGTCGACATCTTCAATACGTCTTTTGTTTATCCAAATGTCAGTCTCAATCGTTTCTCATGCTTCCTTATTCTTTTCAGAAAATGCCTCCTAGAAGCAATCAAGCTGAGGATGCTGCCCTCGCAGCCCTAGTCGCTCAGCAGATTGCTGCTATGATTTCGAACATCATTACCTAGATAAACCAAGCGAATAACAACAACAATAACAATGCTCAGTGTAACTTTAAAACGTTCAATTCAGCTAAACCACTGAAATTTTCTGGGTCTCAAGGAGCAACTGCGCTCCTACAATGGTTCGAGAGTCTAGAAAGCACATTCAGACATGTGCAGTGTCCAAATGAGCGAAAGGTTGAATTCACATCTAGTGTTTTTGAGAAACGAGCCTTAACATGGTGGAACGGTGTGACGAGAGATAGGGGTGTCGATGTGGCATTGGCTCAAACCTGGGAAGAGCTATGACAACTGCCACTTTTCGGTAACTTTCTTACACTTAAAGTACTCATTTTTAGCTACATTTTTATGCGTTTTAAACACCCGAACTGCATATTTCATGACATACACTTAGAATACTCTTGGAATACTTACTTATGATGCATATGATCAATTTTTATTAAGTACATTTGAAACAGTTCAAACAAAGCATCGAAACTACTAGAAAAGTACCTAGTAACTAGTATTCTGACGAAAACGCAGGATCCGTAGAAACCATCTAAATGACATCTTTAGGACTCTGACGAAAGTCCAACATCTAATATACATTAAACCCTAACTAGGAATGAAAGGGTTTGATTTAAAACCTTTCCGAAGTCCGATAACACTAAAAACTGCCCGAAAAGCACTAAAAGCGAAAATTTCAACACTTTTCCGCAGGAATTCTACAGAAATCAGCCATTTGATCTTTTTACAACATGTAAAAGTGCATTTTAACAAAGAATTCATATGAGGATACCTTCGGGTATCATCCGAACCAATAACTACATCAATTCACACAAGTTACACAACTTTGCGTTCAAATAATGACTAACGGAAACAAAGCGAAACGAATATCCGAACGATATCAGATCTTTTTTTTAGTGACCATCTAATGTTAGTTGGATCAAGTTTGACTAGTAATGGTCACTTAACACATTTAAAACACTTAAACACTTAAGCGTATGAAGTTTCCTAACATTTCACCTAATAAAAACTAACCCTTGTAGGATCCACTTTTTTTTTTTTTTACCATTATTACCATAAATATCTTAGATATTTACTAAGATGTTGCAACTTGCACAAGTTGGTGAACTTGGTGGAAGACTTATAACACTAGTTACCATAATTAACAAAGCACTTCATCTCATTTTTCACCTTTATTTACACATAGTTAAGAAATCCTCTCAAACTTCATATCTTAGCCAAGAACACTATCAAAAACCCTCATCTTTTTAACACTTCCTTGATGAACAACATGGAGCTTGAAGATACATAGGATGATCTAAGGATACTACAAGAAGAAGCAAGTCATTCCATCCATTCCATAGCTTCCAAACACCAAGATCAACATCTTTTCTTTTCTTTAATCATCATCAAGATCATCCCTAGCCATTAGTACTAGAAATAAGCTTCTAAAATCTCTTTTTCGTACTTATTTATGTATTATTTGTTTAAAGAACATGTGATAAACTAAATAATCATATAAAATAATATCAAAATACAAAGAAGCAAAATAATAATCATGATATAAAAGTTTGTTTATGTTGTGATTTAAGGATGATTACTTGCATATTTGATCTAGTTTTGATGATTAGCATATGCATAACTTGTTATAGGAAAAATTACAAGTTTTGTCCTTTATCTTTAGGGTACTTTACAGGCGGTGTCCTTTTTTTCAAAAGTTGACAGGCGGTGTCCTTTGTAGGGAATTTTGTTGCAAGTTTTGTCCTTTGAGCCTAACCTAGTTAGATTTTTTTGTTAAATCTGATTACCCAAGGGTATTTTAGTCTTTTTACCTCTTTATTATTATTATTATTATTATTGTTATTAATATTATATATACCACTGTCTCTCTCTCTCTCTCTTTACTTGCAACCTCCGACTAAAGCCCCAATCGCCCCATTCAGATCCCACCACCACCACCTCCCGCCTCTCACCACCATCAACCAATCGCCACCACCATTTCACCATCCGACTGAAGCCCCAACCCAGAAACAATGGTGGCGACGCCACCATCCACCACTGTGCAACAACCACCAACTGCAACCCACCCCCACAGAATCAACATTTGTTCATTCATCAATCAATCAACGGTAGAGGCGGGGGAGGTGTGGATTGTGGTGGTCGGCAGGTTAGGGTTGGGGTTACAGAAGAAAGGGTTGTGGAGGTGGTCCGATTGGGTTGGTTGTGGTGGGTTGTGGTGGCGGGTGGAGGTGGTCCGATTGTTGTCCAGAGAGACGAAGTGGATTGTGGGTGGAATCGGAATCTTGCCGCTGACGAAGTTGATTCATGTGTGTTACCACCAACACCCAACCACCACCTCTTATCGCCATTCTCATGGCCCTGTTCTTCTTGTCGGCACTACTCCAATCAGGTATGTGTTTGTAATCTTAAACCCAACATAAAGCTGCAATTTTTAGGAAATATCTTTCAAAATTATAATCTGTTTGTTCCACTGGTTCTTGAAATTTGATTGGTTTAGACCAGATGTTTGCAGCCAAAACAAACGATCGGATTTTAATTATTTTTGGGTGTTTTATGTGTTTGAACTTGAATTGTTGCCGTGACGTGATAAAGAGGTGAGTGAGTTCTAGTTGTTTGAGCTATGGGGCTCTTTGATGGATTGCCTGTTCCGAAAGATAAAGAGGTGAGTGAGTTCTATTTAAGCATTGTATAAATTATTATCTGTTATTGTTATTTCGGTAGTTTAACGAGATTTAGGTTTTTAGATTTGGTTATCAGCGAACAGATTTGGTGATGGCGGTGATGGCAGCGGTTGAACAGCAATAAATCCAGCCGGTTGAACAGATTTGGTTATCAGCGAACAGATTTGGTTGGGGGTGGGGAGGCGATGGAGGTGGAGAACATTTGAATGGGTGTTTAATTGGGGGTGGGGAGGCGATGGAGGTCTGTGGTACACAGGGGCGGCGGCAGATGACTGTGGTGGGAGGTGGTGGTGGATGACAGTTGAGAAGGGTGGCGGATGGTGGGAGGTGGGAGATGGTGGTGGTAGATAAAGGTGAGAGAGAGAGAACTGTGTGTTTTTGTAGAGATAGATATTATAATATTTATAAATTAAAGAATAAATTACAAGTTTTGCCCTTTAAATAAGTAAAAAGACTAAAATACCCTTGGGTAATCAGATTTAACAAAAAAATCTAACTGGGTTAGGCTCAAAGGACAAAACTTGCAACAAAATTCCCTATAAAGGACACCGCCTGTCAACTTTTGAAAAAAAGGACACCGCCTGTAAAGTACCCTAAAGATAAAGGACAAAACTTGTAATTTACCCCTTGTTATATGATGTTTAAAAACATAATCTAACAAGTATACATGTTAATGTTTAAGGGTTTTTGTTAAACATAAATGTTTAGATGGATGATCATAATCTATGATTTTGTTAAAGTATATAAGGTTTTTCATTAAAAACAATACTTTTACAAAATTATAAAAAGAAACATACAAGATGGGTTTTTATAAAAAGTTTGTTAAAACTAGAAGTAACGCATGGATTTTGAAATAGTTAACTTATGTTATGATCATACCAAAACCCTACATGTTATTAATTTCATCTTGTTAAAATTTTGATATAAATCTCATATGTTTTTATTAAAAATGATATGAGAACTTGTTGGTGATTTTTATACAGAAAAAGATATGTTTTCTATAAACATGGCAAAGTATATATTTCAAAGGAAATATAGCCATTTTTCTTAAAAATCATAAGTTATAAAAACTATTATTTTTGACAAAATCTTTATTAGCATAAAAAGATTTAAAAGAATAGTTTTTATAAAAGCAAAAACTACATATAAATATATATTTTTGAGAAAATATATATTTAGTTATCTTAACAACTTATGTGCTAAGTGTTATTTGTTTGTATTAGTTATATACTTGAAAACTAGTAACTTGAATACAATGGTACAAATAAACACAAGACACATTACAACTAAAGTCTTACAAGACTACATATAAAGACACCTTAAAAACAACTTACGGACGATCCGAGCCTTCGGACACAACTTATGGACAAATCAGACTTACAGAAAACTATGCGGACTATATAAGTATTACGGACTATAATACATAATATATTGACGACTTGGTAAACTACATTTTCTAAACCGAATAAGTAACCATATATTTTCTACAATATACAAAATATATTACATATGGTTTATATTAAAAAGGTATTGCTTTTGAAATATATAAACATACATATATATTTCTTACCATCTAAAATATATTGTTTTAGTGAAAGACTAAAAATATATTTTTAGAACTAATCTTAAAAATAGATTATTTTTAAGATATTTCCTATACCTTTAACCAAGTATACCATATATATTTTTATGAAACATATCTTAGAATATATAAGTATATATATTCTTAGAATACAAGATCATATATAACAAACACGCGGACATACATACTCCTATACGTGCTACAATATGCACTTTCACATCACCTAACACTTGGTGAAAACACATTTATACAACTACGATACAACTCACGAGATACAAGAATATATATTTGGCGAAATATATACACTAAACAGTTATCAGTTAATACATCTAAGACACAGTTCAATGAATATCAAAGACATACAAGTCTTAACACATATTCAATATAAAAGACTTGTAATCAAGTCATTACAAGACCGAAGTGTCTAACAAATATAGAACGTTTGTAGGTCGTGACTGTGACAACTGTGTTCTGTAATCGGTGAACAATGCGAAATAATGTTATTTATCAATAAAACAATGTGTTTTGGTGTTACTATATGTTTATTTGTGTTTGATGATTTTACGATTCGATTCGAATCCGATTTCAAGCTTTAAATCGCTTTCTGGAAAGTTATACGCAAACTGGTGCGTAAACGCAGTTACTTTAACGCGACAAACACTCTGAAATAGTGACATAGGCTTAACATACCTAAAATAACCTTCACATAACTTAGAAATAAGTTTTGAATGGTTAGGTGTGTTGAAAACAAGTCTATTCGATCGCAGGGACTATTTGTGTTAAACTGCGAAACTATACCGATTCGTATGGTATCGAAGAGTCTGGAACTTGATCATAAGCTAAACATACCATAAATAACCTAAACATAGCTTAGAAATAAGCTTTGATGGGTTCGGTGTGCGAAAACATGCTTATTTGATCTTACAGGGACTAAAAGTGTCAAAAACGACGTAAGTTTGCATTTTCGCGCATATCTTACGTTCTGACCACATCTGGACATCCAAAATTTTTGTACACACTAAAATATTTTTATTTTAGTGATCGGCATGCAAAAATACCACTCGTCGCTTAATTTGGTTCGTTTTCGCGTCCGTTTGAGTTTCGTCGTAATTTAACGAATAACGCGACCGTACGACTAAACGAGCCGACATCCGAGAGTGTTCCAAGCATATTTTGAGTCCTCTAAAACTTTATTGACCTTGTAGAGCCTTGAAAATGGCTTAACGGGGGTCAAAAGGGGCTGAAATGGGCTCAAAACACATGCAGGGACCTGAATTGTAATTTTTTAAACTTGTGCTGAACTGGGGAGCCCAGGCGGGCCGTGTGACCCCCTCCCCATTGTTTACGCGGGCCGTGTCAGTGTGCCCAGCAACATAAACTCAATTTCAGCATTTTGTTTGATCTTCAGGGGCTGTTATGGTAATTTCTTTGTGTGGTAGCCAAGTTACCACCTCTCCAAGGCTTCTAACCTGCTTGCAACAATTGTATGGATGAGATTTAATCCTTGGTGACCACAAAAACATGTGTAATGATCTCATGAAGTTGCAACAACTATAAATAGCCAAGCAATTTCACTTGTTCATTGCTCATTCCTCCTTCTCTTCTCTACAATCTGAATTGAGAGCTCTCCCAAGTGTTTGGAGCTTTCTAATCTGATTATTCTTGTAGAAAAGATAGCTAGGACCTATTGTAAGTATTCTTTCATGCTTATTCTTTATGTTTAAGCAGAAAGTCAAACAGTTTGGCCAACAGTATGACTTTCGGTTTTGACCATCAATTGGTCAAGTGAAAGTTCAATTGAACTTTGCAACGTGATTGTAATCATAATGGTTATAATCCTTAGCGATTATACCTACTGATTACCACGTTAACTAGGCGTAGTGACGAGTCAAAGTTTCGGTCAAAATGCGTTTTAGCACGCATTTTGCAACGGAACTATTTTCGGGTATCAAAACTCATTATTTTGATACCAAATCAGTTTTCTAAGTAGGTTAAACATGTTTAACTCACCACTATTAGTTTAGTGCTTGTTTAAGGTCGTAAGTTAAGCGGTCTAAACAACCGCTTAGACTTTCGAACCCGACCCGTTTGGTCAATCTTTAGGATCCGATCAAGCTCGATTAGTGATCATAGTTGCATAGGGAATAACCACTGAGGTTATACCTTATGATCACATACGATTGGTTAGTTATTTGTTAAGTAGCTTGTATGCCCATAGGAAATGACCAAAATGCCCTTTTAAAGCTTAATTCTGTATTTTACATATGTGAACATGTTTTTGACATATAAACTTATTTAGTAACATGTTTAGGTATTATTGGGCATATAAGACTTGACATAGCACATAGTTAACCATCCGAACATAGTTTTGCGCGAACGACGCATTAAAGTAGCATAAGCTACCTTAATGGGTCGTAACGGGTCGAAAGCACCTAGGTTTGGTTCCGATTTAGTATGTAGGCTTTGTTAAACCATATCAAATGAGTTCCAACACTCATTTGGTTTACAAGACCTCATTCTATCCGATCCTCCAATTTAGGTGTTGATTTATTTACTAGTGATCCAATTACTAGGTACCACTTGAATTTCCTTGGTTTTCCCGAGCTTCACTAAGTTCTTTAGATCAAGGATACCCTATCATTCAATGTGAGTACATAGTTCCCCTATTTTACTATTTTCAATTGTTTTGGGGTGATTCATATGTATCAAAACGATTTTTGATATTTTAACAATGGTTTCAAAACGATTAAGATGGTTTATACTAAACTAATAACGATTTACGATAATGTGAACGAACTTGTTGGTTGTAGTTACATAACGAATGACATTCATTAATTTTGGCCGAACCGGCCAGTATTAGGTTATGGTACCATAGGATCTGACAAATCCCGTTATCAGACTACACCCATGGTTATGTGTGGGGGTTATGTACGTAACGACCGAATCTGTGATTGTTAACTTACCCTTTGGTGGTTGTTAATACGTGGAATGAGGTAGTCGAGTCACGAAGGTTTGAATGTTATTAGCGAGGCGACCAAAAGTAGTTTCACAATTAAAACGATAACGAATTTGGGACGGATTAAACGATTTGGAACGACCTAAACGATATAAACGATTTGAACGAACGATTGGTTTGGGTTGTGATTAGGTAATGGGATGGGTGTAACATGATAGAATCATGGTAGATACGCTGCTGGTACATCTTATATATAAGTGCTTCTATCATATTACATTTCATGTCATTATTAATTCACTTGGGAAATGATTTGAAACGATGTCACACGACGAGGTTTTCGAAATGATATAAACCGTACGAGTTTTATTAAACAAGTTTTTAACGAGATGTTTTACGAATTGGTTTACTAAATCAAATGTTTTTGAGTTAAGAATTATGGCTACAAGATTTTATAAATTATAACCATCTTGATTTGAGTTGGTTAATCATGTTGCAATACTATATACTTTTCAAAACAAGGTTTTCGAGGTATTGCAATATATACATAAACGAGCCATAATTCCGATACTCTTACAAAACCTATGTGCTCGCCAGCAATTCTTTGCTGACTTTTTTTTTACATATGTTTCAGGTGATGTTGCGTGATGACTGCTAGGGAGCATGTTCACTTAGGATCTGGACGTGGCCTTAGTGACATAAAAACAATAGTAGACGATGTTTAATTTGTTTATTTGATTTTAAGACAATGTACAATATTTGATAATTCAATAAAACGAAACTTTTAAATACCATGGTTGTTGAAACGATGATTCTGTTACAACACTCCCCGACGTTTCTGCCACGGTTTTGTTGTTTTTAACGTGGTCAGGGTGTGACAGAAGAGTTGGTACCAGAGCCAATGGTTATAGGGAATTAGGTTATTCGTAATCCTTAGGTGATAACCACAACGAGAACACAATAACAAATCCGCTTTGAAAATTAATCATCTATCCTTGGATGATTGATTACAAGGTTTTGATCCCTCTTAGTTTTCAAAATCTCGTCAAAGTTTGGGTCCAAATAATGTGAACACGTGCAAACTGGAAGAGTGAATGCCTGTACCCTGAGTTTTCTGTCTAAGGCTAGAGTGTTCGTACAAATCCGCAGTATCGGACCAGTCATTCTTACCTGGGAACTCTTGGGGTGAGTGTTCACTTATAGGCGAGCATGTCTTCAGCGATACATTATTATGACCCATTTACTTTGATTAGTCACTGCGTGTCGTTTGTTTGTTCGAGGTAATGAACAAATGATCGCACCCCTTGTGTTTTGTCGATGTTTTCAATACCTCTTTTGTTTCTCCAATTGTCGACCTCACTCGTTTCTCATGTTTCCTTGTTAGACAATGCCTCCTCGACGCGATGCTCAAACTTTTACTGCTGAGGAAATCGCAGCCCTTGTCTCTCAGCAAATGACTGCTGTACTTCCAGGCGTTGTGACCCAAATCCACGAGCTATATAACAACAACAATAATAACAACAATAACGCACAGTGTAATTTCAAGAATTTCAATTCTGCGAAGCCGCTTAAGTTTTCTGGGTCACAAGGAGCAACTGTGCTCCTGCAGTGGTTCAAGAGTATCGAGAGCATATTCAGACATGTGCAGTGTCCGAATGCACGTAAGGTTGAGTTTGCTTCAAGCATGTTTGAGAAGCGAGCTCTTACATGGTGGAACGGAGTGATGCGTGATAAGGGTGCTGAAGTGGCATTAGCACAAACTTGGGAAGAGCTCCGAGCTCTCATGATGAGAGAGTTCTGTCCCCGTCACGAGATTCGAGCTTTGGAACTAGAATTCGATGATTTGAAACAAGACGGGGGAGAACACCGTGCTTATACGGATCGATTTGATGAGCTCAGTTTGTTGTGTCCTATGATGGTTACCCCGTTGGAGAAGGCAATCGAGAGGTATATTGATGGTTTACCTTATTCCATTCAGGATATTGTGACCGGTGTTAATCCTACTACCGCTCGTCACGCGATCGAGTTGTCGGCTACCCTGACTGAGTCTCAAGTCAGGAAGGGTAAACTTACCCGCAAGGGTGATAAAAAGAAGTCGACCGATTCTGACAAGGAAAAGGGTAAGGGTAAGAAGCAGGGTGAGTCTTCTAAAAGGTCAAGGAAGCGCAAGGCTTCCCAGAACTTTGCTGTCACCAATCAGAACCCTCAGAAGTCACCAACTCAACCTCCTGCAAAGAAAGCATATGCTGGTACCGCACCTCACTGTACCCGATGCAACGGTCACCATGTTGCCCAACAGGCCTGTAAACAGTGTGCTACGTGTGGTAGACTTGGGCATTTGGCCAGCATTTGTCGTTTTGGTCAAAATCAAGCTGCTCAGGTTCCAGCACAAGCTCAAGGGAATGCTGAGAGATTCCCACCTGGTTCGTGTTTTAATTGCGGAGAAATGGGTCATTTCCGCAACAATTGCCCGAGATTGGTAAACGCGAATGCGAATGAAAATCCGAATGGTAACGAATTGGCGAATGTGAATCCCGCCTGTGGACGAGCATTCAATCTGAACGCGAATGAGGCGAGGGCAGACAACAAGGTTGTTAACGGTACGTTTCTTGTTAACAATTAACTTGAATCTGTTCTTTTTGATTCTGGTGCCGATAAGAGTTTTGTTTCGTTATCCTTTGAGCCTTTACTTGCGATACCTAGAACTAAACTGAGGAAACCCTTATATGTTGAGGTTGCGACTGGTAAGCCTCTCGTACTCAATTCTGTTATTCATGGTTGTCAATTGAACCTCGATAACCATCTTTTCCCCATTGACCTCGTACCGATGCAACTTGGGAGTTTCGACATTATCGTGGGAATGGATTGGTTAACCAAACACCATACTGAGGTGGTGTGTTTCGATAAGATCATTCATATTCCTCTTTCGTCTGGTGATGTTCTGGAAGTTCGTGGCGAGAAGCCATCTGGTGGATTGAAACTCATGTCGTGTACGAAAGCCCAAAGTTATTTAAGAAAAGGATATGTTGCCTTCCTGGCACATGTCACCGAGGAGAAAGGCAAGAACAAAAGTATTCAGGATATTTCGATTGTTCGGGATTATCCAGAGGTGTTTCCTGATGAATTGCCTGGTTTGCCTCCAGTTCGTCAAGTCGAATTCCATATTGACCTTGTACCCAATGCCAACCCGATTGCGAAAGCACCTTATCGTCTTGCACTGTCTGAGATGCAAGAGTTATCGAAACAACTTCAAGAGTTATCTAATAAAGGATTCATCCGACCGAGTTATTCACCTTGGGGCGCTCCTGTCCTCTTTGTGAAAAAGAAAGATGGATCTTTTCGAATGTGTATCGATTATCGTGAGCTTAATAAGCTTACCATCAAGAATCGATATCCCCTACCCCGAATCGATGATCTCTTTGATCAGCTGCAAGGTGCTACCTATTTTTCCAAGATCGATCTGCATTCTGGGTATCATCAGCTTCGTGTATTCGAAGAAGATATTCCCAAAACTGCATTCCGCACGAGATATGGACACTACGAGTTTACTGTCATGCCTTTTGGTTTGACGAATGCTCCAGCTATCTTCATGGACTTAATGAATAGGGTTTGTAAACCTTATTTAGACAAGTTCATCATTGTGTTCATCGACGATATTCTTATTTATTTGAAGTCTCGAGCCGAGCATGAGCAACACCTTCGTTTGACTTTAGAACTCCTGAAGAAGGAACAACTATTTGCTAAATTCTCCAAGTGCGGATTTTGGCTTAAAGAAGTTCACTTTTTGGGACATATTGTCAACGAGCAGGGTATTCATGTGGATCTATCCAAGATTGCTGCAATCAAGGATTGGAATACACCAACGACATCTACAAAAATTCGTTCATTTCTTGGTCTCCCTGGTTATTATCGTCGTTTTATTTCGAATTTCTCGAAGATTGTGGTTCCACTCACTGCTTTGACTCAAAAGAATAAGCCTTTTGAGTGGGGACCCAAACAAGAGGAAGCATTCCAAACGCTGAAACAGAAGCTATGTAATGCTCCTGTTCTTTCACTACCCGAGGGAAACGATGATTTCATTGTCTACTATGATGCATCCAACTTAGGCCTTGGTTGTGTTCTTATGCAACGAGGTAAAGTTATAGCATACGCGTCTAGACAATTGAAAGTTCACTAGAAAAACTACACGACTCATGATCTTGAGTTGGGTGCTGTGGTTTTCGCTCTCAAAATCTGGAGACACTACCTCTATGGTACGAAGTGTGTGGTTTTCACAGACCACAAAAGTCTCCAGCATATTCTTAATCAGAAAGAGCTAAACATGAGGCAACGACGTTGGGTTGAACTCTTAAACGACTATGATTGCGAGATTCGCTACCATCCTGGTAAGGAGAATGTCGTAGCCGATGCACTTAGTCGAAAGGAGCGAGCCAAGCTTCATTCTGTTCGAACTCTATCTGATCTCCAAACTCGAGTTCTTCAAGCTTAGCAATTTTGTGTTTCACAAAATTTGATGGGTAAGGAATTACCACGTCAGCTTGAGCTTAAACTCGAAGCAAAGGACGATGGTTTGCTCTATTTCATGGATCGTTTGTGGATTCCGAAACAAGACGATCTTCGCACTTTAGTGATGGACGAATCTCATAAGTCTCGATATTCTATCCATCCTGGTGCTGATAAAATGTACAAGGATCTTTGTACTAAGTTATGGTGGCCTGGTATGAAGAAAGATGTTGCCTTGTATGTGTCGAAATGCCTAACTTGTCTCAAAGTCAAGGCTGAACATCAACGACCCTCTGGTTTGCTCGTACAACCAGAGATACCGGTTTGGAAGTGGGAGAACATTGTGATGGATCTCATCACTAAATTACCGCGTACATATAGGGGTCATGATGCGATTTGGGTTGTCATCGATCGATTAACGAAGTCAGCTCATTTTATTCCGATTCGCGAGGATCTATCTGCTGATAAACTTGCAAAGATTTATGTTGATGAGATTGTATCCCGATATGGTGTTCCTTTGGACATCATATCCGATCGTGATGCTCGATTTTCATCTCATTTCTAGAAGACCATACAATCTGCTATGGGAACCCAACTAAATCTAAGCACTGCTTATCATCCCCAAACAGATGGACAATCTGAGAGAACAATTCAAACTTTGGAGGATATGCTTAGAGCATGCGTGATTGACTTTGGTGGTAATTGGGATTCTCATCTGCCATTGATCGAGTTCTCTTACAACAATAGTTATCATGCTAGTATCAATATGGCACCATTCGAAGCTCTCTACGGTCGAAAATGTCATTCACCTGTTTGTTGGAACGAGACCGGTGAAGCTCAGCTTACTGGACCGGAGCGTGTTGTGGAAACAACAGACAAAATCAAGAAAATTCGCGATAATCTTGTGACAGCTAGATGTCGTCAAAAGAGTTATGCGGATTTAGGACGCAAGCCCTTAGAATTTCAAGTCGAAGACCATGTCCTACTCAAGGTGTCACCTTGGAAGGGAGTGGTGAGATTTGTAAAGAAAGGAAAACTTGCACCACGATATGTTGGACCATTTAAGATTGTGGAAAGAATTGGGAAGGTTGCCTATCGACTAGAGCTACCTCCAGAGGTTGGAAATATTCATCCGACTTTTCACGTGTCCAATTTGCGAAAGTGTTTAGCTTACGCTGATCTTCACATTCCACTCGACGAAATCCAAATCGATGAAACGATGCACTTTGTCGAGAAACCTGTGGAGATAGTGGACCGTACATACAAACAGTTGAAGAACAAACAAATTCATTTGGTCAAGGTTCGCTGGGAATCCAAACGTGGCCCAGAGTTTACTTGGGAACGTCAGGACCAAATGAAGGCGAAATATCCGCAATTGTTCTCACAAGTTTCCTCTAGTTAAAATTTCGGGATGAAATTTCCTAAAGTAGGGGAGACTGTGACAACTGTGTTCTGTAATCGATGAACAATGCGAAACAATGTTATTTATCATTAAAACATTGTGTTTTGGTGTTACTATATGTGTATTTGTGTTTGATGATTTTACGATTCGATTCCGATTTCAAGCTTTAAATCGCTTTCTGGAAAGTTATACGCAAACTGGTGCGTAAACGCAGTCAGTTTAACGCGACAAACACTCCGGAATAGTGACATAGGCTTAACATACCTAAAATAACCTTCACATAACTTAGAAATAAGTTTTGAATGATTAGGTGTGTTGAAAATAAGTCTATTCGATCGCAGGGACTATTTGTGTCAAACTGCGACACTATACCGATTCGTATGGTATTGAAGAGTCCAGAACTTGATCATAAGCTAAACATACCATAAATAACCAAAACATAGCTTAGAAATAAGCTTTGATGGGTTCGGTGTGCGAAAACATGCTTATTTGATCTTACAGGGACTAAAAGTGTCAAAAACGACGTAAGCTTGCATTTTCGCGCATATCTTACGTTCTGACCACATCTGGACACCAAAATTTTTGTACACACTAAAATATTTTTATTTTAGTGATCGGCATGCAAAAATACCACTCGTCGCTTAATTTGGTTCATTTTCACGTCCGTTTGAGTTTCGTCGTAATTTAACGAATAACGCGACCGTACGACCAAACGAGCCGACATCCGAGAGTGTTCCAAGCATATTTTGAGTCCTCTAAAACTTTATTGACCTTGTAGAGCCTTGAAAATGGCTTAACGGGGGTCAAAAGGGGCTGAAATGGGCTCAAAACACATGCAGGGACCTGAACTGTAATTTTTCAAACTTGTGCTGAACTGGGGAGCCCAGGCGGGCAGCGTGACCCCCTCCCCATTGTTTACACGGGCCGTGTCAGTGTGTCTAGTGACAAAAACTCAATTTCAGCATTATGTTTGATCTTCAGGGGCTGTTATGGTAATTTCTTTGTGTGGTAGCCAAGTTACCACCTCTCCAAGGCTTCTAACCTGCTTGCAACAATTGTATGGATGAGATTTAATTCTTGGTGGCCAAACAAACATGTGTAATGATCTCATGAAGTTGCAACAACTATAAATAGCCAAGCAATTTCACTTGTTCATTGCTCATTCCTCCTTCTCTTCTCTACAATCTGAATTGAGAGCTCTCCCAAGTGTTTGGAGCTTTCTAATCTGATTATTCTTGTAGAAAAGATAGCTTGGACCTATTGTAAGTATTCTTTCATGCTTATTCTTTATGTTTAAGCAAAAAGTCAAACAGTTTGGCCAACAGTTTGTCTTTCGGTTTTGACCATCAATTGGTCAAGTCAAAGTTCAATTGAACTTTGCAACGTGATTGTAATCATAATGGTTATAATCCTTAGCGATTATACCTACTGATTATCACGTTAACTAGGCGTAGTGACGAGTCAAAGTTTCGGTCAAAATGCGTTTTAGCACGCATTTTGCAACGGAACTAATCTCAGGTATCAAAACCCATTGTTTTGATACCAAATCAGTTTTCTAAGTAGGTTAAACATGTTTTGAGATGTTTAACTCGTGACTATTAGTTTAGTGCTTGTTTAAGGCCGTAAGTTAAGCGGTCTAAACAACCGCTTAGAGTTTCGAACCCGACCCGTTTGGTCGATCTTTAGGATCCGATCAAGCTCGATTAGTGATCATAGTTGCATAGGGAATAACCACTGAGGTTATACCTTATGATCACATGCGATTGGTTAGTTATTTGTTAAGTAGCTTGTATGCCTATAGGAAATGAACAAAACGCCCTTTTAAAGCTTAAATCCGTATTTTACATATGTGAACATGTTTTTGATATATAAACTGATATAGTAACATGTTTAGGTATTATTGGGCATATAAGACTTGACATAGCACATAGTTAACCATCCGAACAAAGTTTTGCGCGAACGACGCGTTAAAGTAGCATAAGCTACCTTAATGGGTCGTAACGGGTCGAAAGCACTTAGGTTAGGTTCCGATTTAGGATGTAGGCTTTGTTAAACCATATCACATGAGTTCCAACACTCATTTGGTTTACAAGACCTCATTCTATCCGATCCTCCGATTTAGGTGTTGATTTATTTACTAGTGATCCGATTACTAGGTACCACTTGAATTTCCTTGGTTTGCCCGAGCTTCGCTAAGTTCTTTAGATCAAGGATACCCTATCATTCAATGTGAGTACATAGTTCCCCTATTTTACTATTTTCAATTGTTTTGGGGTGATTCATATGTATCAAAACGATTTTCGATATTTTAACAATGGTTTTAAAACGATTAAGATGGTTTATACTAAACTAATTACGATTTTCGATATTGTGAACGAACTTGTTGGTTGTAGTTACATAAAGAATGACATTCATTAATTTTGGCCGAACCGACCAGTATTAGGTTATGGTACCATAGGATCTGACAAATCCCGTTATCAGACTACACCCATGGTTATGTGTGGGGGTTATGTAGGTAATGACCGAATCTGTGATTGTTAACTTACCCTTTGGTGGTTGTTAATATGAGGAACGAGGTAGTCGAGTCACGAAGGTTTGGATGTTATTAGCGAGGCGACCAAAAGTAGTTTCATAATTAAAACGAAAACGAATTTGGGTCGAATTAAACGATTTGGAACGACCTAAACGATATAAATGATTTGAACGAACGATTGGTTTGGGTTGTGATTAGGTAATGGGATGGGAGTAACATGATAGAATCATGGTAGATACGCCGCTGGTACATCTTATTTATAAGTGCTTCTATCATATTACATTTCATGTCATTATTTAGTTCACTTGGGAAACGATTTGAAACGATGTCACACAACGAGGTTTTCAAAATGATATAAACCATATGAGTTTTATTAAACAAGTTTTTAACGAGATGTTTTACGAATTGGTTTACTAAATCAAATGTTTTTGAGTTAAGAATTATGGCTACGAGATTTTATAAATTATAACCATCTTGATTTGAGTTGGTTAATCATGTTTCAATACTATATACTTTTCAAAACGAGCCATAGGTATTGCAATATGTACATAAACGAGCCATAATTCCGATACTCTTACAAAACCTATGTGCTCGCCAGCAATTCTTTGCTGACTTTGTTTTTACATATGTTTCAGGTGATGTTGCGTGATGACTGCTAGGGAGCATGTTCCCTTAGGATCTAGACGTGGCCTTAGTGACATAAAAACAATAGTAGACGATGTTTAATTTGTTTATTTGATTTTAAGACAATGTACAATATTTGATAATTCAATAAAACGAAACTTTTAAATACCATGGTTGTTGAAACGATGATTCTGTTACAACACTCCCCGACGTTTCCGCCACGGTTTTGTTGTTTTAACATGGTCGGGGTGTGACAGTGACAATATTCAGGATGACCGTACATCAGATCACAGTTACTTACCATTCACGGACGCAATTATGTGAGTTCATGTCCCCTATTCATTTTAATGCTTTAGAACTTTACAACTATCAGGGAAAATACATGTTCAATTGTATGTTAAGTCATGGAATGAAGCACCTTAGATCATGTGCGATTAGGGTCATACATCTAAGCACCATTAATCCAATTTGGACCTAGGTACAGAGGGTTAGATTTAATGGGTTTTGGCGAGCCCTACTCTTGGTCGTGGACCAATACAGAAGAGTGCGTTTGTGTCACAATCGATGGTAGTCGACACGAAATCGTCTAGGTTTGGATTGCTTACTAATTCATCACACATATTAATGTCCTTGCTAAACAATAATGATCAATGATTTCATTGACGCTTTATATACTACATCTTTACATACCGGTTTTCATCTTATACAACTCACATTTTACAGATACATTTTATACAACTCATATCTTACGGATACGTTTTATACAACTCACATCTTACATATACATTTTATACAACTCACATTTTACAGATACATCTTATACAACTAAACTTCATTAACTCGCCAACTTTTGTTGATGTTTTCAACTTAACATGTATTTCAGGTAATTAGTGGACCATGCAGATATTTCATTTCAAGAAAGCAAGTATCAAGACTCCATGCCAACTTTTGAAGGGTTTGCCCGTTATATACCGCCTCCTTGCGGTGATATAGTGGTCAAATCCTTGACATTTTAAGACTTACATTTTGATGTATGAAACAATGACAACTTATTTTCATTTCATGGTTTGTAACCAATACATTTAACTTATGTTGCGTTCTTTTGAAACAATTATGGCAATGTCATTGGAGTATTTTTTATTCATTTAGTATGTTCACTTATATTGTTATGCAATGAGAACCGATTAGATCACACCTCGCGCTTCCGCTCTGAGCGGGTGTGACAGATTGGTATCAGAGGATCGATTGTATTGAACCAGGATTCTTTCTCGAGTCTAAGTCTACAATCACTAGGGATCTCTCACGAAAACCTCTTGTTCATGTTGAACAGATTATAAATAATTGGATAGGTTAAAAGGTTTTCATTGCATAAACATTTTTCAAGGTCCACTACAACAAAAATTCACTTCATTTAAATCAAGCGAGGACATTTCCATGGGTGAATTCTATGAGAAATAGACACATTACACTAACAGATATGTGCCTACAACACATTACATTATCATTTTATGCATTATAAACAGTTTACAAGTTCAGCTTATACAAGATAGAAATCCTTGTTAAATAGGATTTTACATGATTATATATATAAATTATTTATGTATGTGTTGTACGAATATTTGTCAAGAACAAAATGCCTTCGACTTCGAATTCCATTGTCATCCTTGACACACATAACATTGTTAAGACAAGACATCTTTTACACGAGAAATAATACTCTATTTCAAAACGTAACATCTTTTATACAATACATCTTCCATTAGAATATCGACCTCACGTCTATTGCGGAGCTTATGACAAACGTGGTTCCTAAGTGAGACCATAAACCATTGATCCCATGGAAGAATGGTTGCTTTCTCGCGGATGCTGAGATGGCTGACTTCAATAGTGACGATGAGGCGGAGGTGG
Organism: Helianthus tuberosus; assembly: GCA_030545235.1. NCBI lineage: Eukaryota > Viridiplantae > Streptophyta > Magnoliopsida > Asterales > Asteraceae > Helianthus > Helianthus tuberosus. The sequence continues at coordinate 40,758,779 of CM060433.1, read as the reverse complement.
CAGCCTTGGATAACAACTCCATTAGTGGAACGAGGTCCCTGTGGCTCATACAAATCATGAACGACGACACTCTTGTCCAGACAACGAAGATGAAGTACTCTTCTTAAAGGTGCCCCTCCAGTTGTTGTTTTTACAAATTCCCTCAATTTTTAGTTCACCTAACACCGTGCCATTCCGTGAGTAATGACAATGGACGTTGACACATGAACTATCATGAAGTTCCCTCCTGTATTAAACATAGACAATAGTGTCCTCTCTCTGATTGATCATCTGCTCTAAACGAGAGAATGCTAGAGTGACCATGCAAGACAATTTATTATTACAAGGGCCTATGTAATAACAACTTGTAGTGCATGAGAATTCTGGTGGACTCTTCGGGCAAAGTAAGTGATCACTATCCATTCAAAATTCTTAAATTGTTCAAGTTTTTATCCATATGAACACTAACCGAGATGGTTACTACAACACCCTATAATACAGGAAGACGATACGTATTGTTCGCACCTAATATTCGATCTACAACACGAGTTGTTCGAAACTAGTCATCTAAACAAACAAACCTTGTTAGCCACTCATGGAGGATTTTTCCTCAACATTCTAGAATTCTTGTACATGAGTTGGTTCCTTGGTGTCTATGGCACCTTATCTTCTTTATTGGAAATGAATACAATAGATTCCGTCATTTTGACTTTTGTCTTATCCTAAGGGATAGTGTGGCATGAGCCATGCTACAACTCCCTCATTACATTCTATTCGACATCTATGAAGATCTTAATGATCTTGTTGGAGCTCGTGAAGCTCACGCACTATTACCATATTCGTCACATGGACAAATACGACAAAGGAATCTCTCTACTTCGGATGATCAAAGCCTATGTAGTATGGACTGCATACTATAGGGACAGAGGCCACTGGTTGGTTTCCCCACCTCAACAAATTATTTCATTTTCCACTTAGACATATGACCAATACACGCAAGAGGCACTACGCATTTAGTTACAGTTATCCACATTATCATCTATTCGAACATGTACGAACAATACGATCTTGAGGTTTACATGACCGATTGCATCCTTCATTCTTGGGCGCATGATAGACTATATTATCTAAATATATGTCTAGATTCTTTTAATAGTGTATATTAAAAAGATCATGGCGCCAGGAGGAAGGTCTACACCGAAGAATGGGTTAACTAATCAACATCTCACTGATTAAAGCTGAACTAAAGTTTTTATGGAACGACATGAGGGTGCAGAAATTGCACAACATGAGTTTAATCGAGACGACACTAGTGACGGTACTGGTAGTTCAAGTGGTTCAACCTGATGGATTGGGAACGAGTAGCAATGCCACACCGGAAGATGCGATCACACAAGGCCTTAATTTTAACACTTTTCTGGACTGTAAGCCGCAAGACCTCGTTAATACGAGAGGTGTGGTAGGTTCTGTCCGCCAAATAAAGACAATGAAGTCAGTTAGTCATACTAGGAAACGTATTCCCGAGTAGACAATTAGATACAAAGAGAGTCTCCTACTGAATGCAGCCTTAAGTTGGTGGAAACTCCAAGTGCAAACGTTAGGAAGTAATACTGTGAAGAGGTTGTCGGAGGAAGAACTCAAGGATCTTATGCAAGTGAAGTATTGCTCGCAGATTTAAATTCAAAGGTTGGAAACAAAATTCTACAACTCGATCATGACTAGAGCCAATGTTATTGGTTATACTCGACGCTTTCGCGATCTCTCAAGGGTTATTCTGTGACAACTACCAAATTCGCATGCATCCGTACAATTAATTAGACAATAATTAATGATTAATGACTATGCTAAATTACAATTTATTTACTTGAATTTCTTTTGATTATTACCATATACGTACATGTGCATCATATATTGCTCAAAGTAATGTCATTATTGCATGAGAACTTTATTGACTCAAAAGATGCATGAAACACAGTTAGCACAGTTATCAGACAAATCAGAAAAATGCTGACAGAGTTCAGCAGATAGACAGACTTTGTATTGAGACACAGAATGAGCCAGAAACCAAGTCTTACACTAGTATAGTGTGTAGAAAAGTAAGGATGATATAACTGCATTTCTAAGTGATAGTTTAAGTGCCGGAAAGTGCCTAAAACTCACCCAAAGTGCTGAATTTAGCAAAATTCAGCATAAATCAGCATTTAAACACATTAATATTATGCATAAACATGGTTAAATGGTCCTGAATGCTTTCCTAAGTGTCGGGAATCAAAAGTGTCACTAAAGGTCACATAAAGCACACTAAACTGCAAGTTTAGCACTTTAACAAAGCAGTATCCAACCGAACAACCGGACACTACTCGAAACATCAAATTTACACTAGAAGCACTGTTTCAATGTTTCCAAGCTAGTTATGATCCCCAAACATCATAACACCTCCTAAAAATATCTAATAACTGAAACACGTAACCGATACTTGAAAATGAACTAGAAGGTAACTAAAGGGTTAAAACCTACACCTAGACCCCCCACCTAGTTCACGGCCATACTTGGCCCCCACCATCTTGATTTGTTTTAATTTTTTTAATGGATCTTGTTCATACTTTTTGTAACACATTACACAAGGGTTAAGATGTTAGAATGGTTTATAAGAAAGCCTAAAGAGTTCTTGAATTCATTTCTTCATAACATACACACCATTCTCTCTTCCTCCCTTGCTCTTGAGTTCGGCCGAAACCACAACCATACACCCACACCATTTTCAATCAAGATTCATCCATTTCAAGCATATACAAGAGTGCTAGAGGTTGCGTAAGGAAGCTTGGTGGCTTTGGAAGCTAAAAGACCTTCTCTATTTGCTTTTAACCACTTGATTTCTACTCTTGATCATCCCTAGCCTTGTGCTAGTGGTAAGAACCTTGATCTATCTAAATTACATCTATTTTAAGTGGTTAATAATGAATCTTGATCAAAAACTAGAAGAACACTAAAGATCATAAGCATGAATCATGAACATAAGCTTGTTAAATGAAGTAATCTTGATGAATATAACTTGTTAAGCTTGTTGATAATTGAATGTTTGTAGAAATTATGTTGATCATCATATGATCTTGCTAGATCATGATTAAAAACATAGTCTAGCAAGAGGAGAGGATGAACTTGATGAAAGTGAATGGATCATCCTTATGAAAATCATGAACTTGAAAGAATAAAGTTGTTTTCTTGAAAAACCATGATCAAAGTAAGTTGTTAAACATATAGATCAAAAGATTTACAAATGGTATTTCAAAGAAACAAAGTTACAAACATAAGTTTCATAAAATCTTGGTTCTTACATAAACAAGACTTGTTTTTAGTGATTAACCAAGTGTAGAAGTACTTGTGTAACAAAAATAATTCATAAAGAAATATTTTTAGAAAATATGTTTTGAAGTTGTAAACGTCCAACTTCCTTAAAAACAAAGTTTTAAAGGAAGTAATCACATTTTAAAGGGTAACAAGACTTACTAAGAATACTAGTAAGTTACTACAATTTTTTACAAATATTTAAGTTCATGAAGTAGTAGAAAATGCATGATTTTGGCAAACATTAGTAAGTAAAGGTTGTATGTTGATAATTGTGAATTGACGGTGATGATTTTTACAAAAGAAAATGATATGCTTAAAAGCATGAAAACCTCCATTTTTTGGGGAAACTATGGCAAAATTTTCTAAAAATATTAACACTTAGAAAAATATTTTAAACAAATATTTACAAGTGTATTTTAACCATGAGTTTTCCATATAAACTTTGCCATAAATTTTGTTACAAAAATACAAATATTGGAGGTTGGTTTTTATAAATAAAAGTGGCTAGATATATATTTAGAATATATATACATTGAAGACACACATGTGTGATTATTTGTATACTTTGTGTAATAGTTATATTATTTTAGGACTTGAAATAATATAACACATTAAAATACCAAGGATTACAATCCAAAATATTACAAAAATCTCAAGGAATAAATATACAAGTTACACACAAGGTATTGATGAAAACCGAACAAGAAATGTAACTTACAAAATATTCCGGAAAATATGTTCACAAAGTATATTTTGGTAAATAATATTTTGGACACAAGGAAATGAAAATATGATTTTTACAATTATTACAAAGTCATATTACATTTTTGACAAGGAGAAAATATATTATTTTTGCGAAGTAAAAATATATTTTCTTAGAATTTTTAGAAGATATATAATTTTTGGGAAAGATATATATTTTCAGGAGTACACTTGAAATACATTATTTTTGGATAAAAATAAGTTTATATATATATTTTCTAAGTGAGACTTGAAAATATATTATTTTTTGAACTTATATGACAATACGAATATTTTTGCCAAAGGAAAAATTATAAATAATTTTTCTAAGTAATATTCCTTAGAATATATATTTTGGAAATATATATTTGTGGACATTTACTAGACATAATATTCCGGAAAGTTTAATATAAATTTAAGTATATGAATACTTAATGAATACAATAAAATACGTATTCTCACACGTATAAATACACACCGGAATACGAACCCAAAACCTGGCAAAAATATACATGTATAAGATATCCCATCCTTAGGAAGTATTAAGTTACAATGATATGGTTTAACAATTATTTCAAAATTTAATAAAAATTAATTATTTTAACAAATAATTATATAACCTGGAATAATGATGAAGACACTTGGAAACGTAACTCAAAGGCACTAATTAATACTAAGTCAAGGCACGGCCCGCTCTTCTAAAAAGACCATAGTACATTGTAGGTAGTCGTGTACACCAGAGGAAACTTTGAGTTACAGGCGGATTCGAAGAACGCAAAACTGTGAGTTCATGTCCCCCCTTTTCTTTTAACTGTTTTCAGTTTTATAACTTCGGGGGTGAAATACATGTTACAAACTATTTACATACACTTTGATTTGGTATGGTTATCTAAGGAAGGGTACTGTTTGATCATGTGTGTGGTGGCCATAATACTTAAGGCCATTAATCCTCGTTGTAGGACCGAGGGACATGAGTGATAGATCTATTCGGGTGTAGCGAGCCCCACCCATGCGCCCGCCAAATGAGCCATGTGGTGACTATTTCTTATTGACAAAGTTTGCTAGGTTTGAGTTACCTGCATCACGTCACAAATATTAATGTATTAGCTACACATTAATTGATCTGTTTCCTTGTTGCTTTCATACTTGGATTTCAAGTACATACAAACATACTTACAAACGTTTAAAAGGTTTATTCACAAACATACACATGAACTCGCTCAACTTTTGTTGATGTTTTCAAACTACATGTATTTCAGGAACTAAGTATGGATCTGGCGGGCGTTAAAGTTTCAAGTGTTGTCTGGAATAAAAGATGTCATCCGGTGTCGAATGGTTTAGAGTGTGTATCCTATCCTGGATAGGATACATGTTTCGAAGCTTGGTTATCATTAGCGTCTTTTGAAAAGTACATATGGAACTTAAACCTGTTGGTGTTGTATTCTGAATACGAAGTTTGTGTTTTTGGGGTTAAATCAATGTTGTTGTAATGTTTCAAAACTTACTCAATGGATGAACATCTTGGATTTATCATATAGATTTTTGTTATGGTTGAATGCAATGATATTAAGCAAGTCACACCAAATCACGCTTCCGCAAAAGTCAGGGTGTGACATGTTCCACACTAGGTAACACCCGAATTCAAACACATTGAGTGCTACCTTTAGGGTTTAGCCTCTGAGATCCGAAGCATGACCGCATCATCCCACCCTACCTCGATCTCCCAAACAGTAGTTACCCGACACGTTTCCAATCAACCAACATTTCACGTCCATATTATTTGATACCGGTGCCAATTTTAGCTTCATCTCAACATTTCACATGCATGACTTTCATGGCTAGTGACGGGATTGTCCTAGCTACAATTAGGGACTGAATTATCCTACAACAAAACATAGGGATTGGGTTATCCTACATCTAAAGACATGGATTGGGTTATCCTACATCTAAACATATGGATTGGGTTATCCTACATCTAAACATATGGATTGGGTTATCCTACATCTAAACATATGGATTGGGTTATCCTACATTTAAAACATAGGGTTCCTAAAACTATACAGTGAAGTCCTCACCACATAGAATTCAAAATGTACTTAGCCTAGAGTCAAGTAAACTAGACACCCCCTCATTATATAGAATTGGCAAACAGTAAACTACTCAAGTCAAGGGAAGTTGTTAGAGAATGTTCCTTGGAACTTGGCGAGTGGAAATTCAATATCGATCTATTACCCGTTCAGTTGGGTAGGTTCGACGTAGTGGTTGGCATGGATTGGCTATCCGATAACCGAGCCGAAGTCGTTTATCACGAGAAGATAATTCGCCTACCATTACCGAATAAAGAGACACTTATTATATGTGGAGAAAAGCGTGACACCCCATTGCAGATCATCAATTACAAGAAGGCACATAAGTGTTTACGAAAAGGTTGTATTGCCTTTCTAGCACATATTGTCGACAAGAAGGCCATTGAGCCACAGCTGATAGATATTCTTGTGGTAAAAAGAATTTCTTGAAGTCTTTCCTGAAGACTTGCCGGGACTACCGCCACTTCGACAAGTAGAATTTCACATCGACTCGGTGCCGGGAGCTGCACCCGTAGCAAAATCTCCATATCGATTAGCACCTTCTGAAATGCAAGAGTTATCCACACAACTTCAAGAGTTGTTGGATAAAGTATTCACTAGACCAAGCTACTCACCTTGGGGAGCTCCAGTCCTATTTATGAAGAAGAAAGGCGGAACACTCAGAATGTGCATCGACTATAGAGAGTCGAATAAACTTACCATCAAGAATCAGTATCCACTACCGAGGATTGATGACTTATTAGATCAACTACAAGGTTCAAGCTTCTACTCCAAGATAGACTTACGATAGGGGTATCACAAGTTACGAATTCAAGAGGAAGTTATGGTCATTACGAGTTTCTCGTTATACCTTTTAGTTTAACGAACGCACCTGCAGTCTTCATGGATTTAATGAACTGCGTGTGCAAGCCGTATCTTGAAAAATTTGTCATAGTGTTCATTGACGACATATTGATATACTCACGATCAGTAGACGAGCACAAACAACATTTGAGAACCATCTTAGAACTACTCAAGAAGGAGAAACTATACGCGAAATTTTCCAAATGCAAGTTTTGGATTCGTGAAGTATAATTTCTCTGACATATAGTGAACGAGAAAGGCATTCAAGTAGGCCCCTCAAAAATTGAAGCAATTAAAAATTGGGAAGCGCCCAAGACTCCAACTGAAGTCCGACAATTCTTGGGATTAGTGGGGTATTATCGGAGATTTATCGAGAATTTTTAAAAAATTGCTCAACCGCTAACCTCCCTCACCCAAAAAGGCAAGAAATTCGATTGGGGCGAGAAACAAGAAGAGTCATTTCAACTACTCAAGGATAAGTTATGCGAGGCACCAATCTTGTCACTACCCGATAGTACCGATGACTTTGTAGTTTACTATGATGCTTCGCATCAAGGATTGGGTTGCATAATTATGCAACGGGATAAGGTTATCGCGTACACATCACGAAAGCTAAAAGTTCATGAAAAGAACTATACCACTCACGACCTCGAGTTAGGCGCGGTGATATTCGCTTTGAAAATATGGCGACATTATCTATATTGTACTAAGCGTACGATTTTCACGGATCATAAGAGTCTTCAACACATATTCAATCAAAAGGAACTAAATATGCGTCAGCGACGCTGGATTGAATTGCTGAACGACTATGATTTTGAAATTAAGTACCATCCGGGCAAGGTGAACGTTATAGTAGACACCTTGAGCCGCAAGGAACGAGTTAGAACTTTGAGAGTTCGAGCTTTAGAGATGACGATTCACATGGATCTTACCAAACGAATCCGTGATGCACAACAAGAAGCACTTAAGGAAGAACATCTTAAAGCAGAGTCACTTCGAGGCATGGAAAAAAGTTAGTACCGAAAGAGGATGGAACTTTGTACTTTGTAGGAAGACTTTGGGTTCCACTCTATAGAGGCCTTCGAGATCTTATTTTTGAGGAAGCACATAGGTCAAAGTACTCGATCCATCCTGGATCAGATAAGATGTACCAAGACTTGAAGGAGTACTATTGGTGGCTTAACCTCAAAAAGGATATCGCTACCTATGTCAGAAAATGCTTGACCTGCGCGAAGGTTAAGGTAGAATACCAGAAATTGTCGGGTTTGCTACAACAACCCGAGTTTCCCGTTTGGAAATGGGAACGAATATCGATGGACTTCATTATGAAGTTACCCAGGACCTCAAGAGGCCACGACATGATATAGGTAATCCTCGATAGGTTGACAAAGTCCACACACTTTTTTCCGATTCGGGAGAAGGATAGTACAGAGAAACAAGCGGAGCTCTATCTCAAAGAAATAGTGTCTCGTCATGGAGTGCCTATTTCAATCATTTCAGACCGAGATGGTCACTTCATTTCAAGAATATGGAAGTTATTCAAGAGGCCTTTGGATCTCATTTAAATCTAAGCACGGCCTTTCATCCACAAATTGACGGCCAAAGCGAACGGACAATCCAAACACTCTAAGATATGCTTCGTGCATGTGTTATGGATTTGGAAGGAAACTGGGAAACTCATTTACCTTTGGTTGAGTTTTCCTACAACAACAACTACCATATATTCATACAAGCTACACCATTCGAAGCTCTTTATGGTCGAAAGTGTCGCTCTCTGCTATGTTGGGTGGAAGCGGGCAATAAACAACTATTTGGGCCAGAATTAATCCAAGAGACTACGGATAAAATCTTTCAGATCGGAGACCGTATCAAGGTGGCTCACGATCAATAAAAGAGCTACGCAGACAAGAGATGGAAGCCATTATCTTTCAAGGTCGGAGACAAAGTCTCGTTGAAAGTCTCGCCTTGGAAGGGCGTAGCAAGATTCGGTAAGCATCAAAAGCTTAACCCTTGATATGTGTGACATCTGTGTCACCTCAACCGTCAAATGAATACCAAATCAATGAAATATTATGTTTCATACTTGGGATTTGAATAAATATGTGTATCATTTGCACATATCAATTCTTGTTCGATTTCGAGCTTTAAATCGCTTTCTGGAAGGTTATACACGAACTGATGTGTAAACATAATCAGTTTAACACAACAAACACTCTAGAATAGTGAAATAGGCTTAACATACCTTAAATAACCTTTACATAACTTAGAAATAAGTTTTGGAAGGTTTGGTGTGTCGAAATCAAGTTTATTCGTTTACAGGGACTAATTTTGATAAACTGCGAAAGTATGCCAATTCGTACTGTAACGAACATTCTAGAACTTGACCATAAGTTAAAAATGCCATAAATATCCTTTACATAGCTTATAAATATGCTTTGATGGGTTCGGTGTGCAAGAAATAAACTTTTTGGTCAAACAGGGACTAAAAATGTCAAAAAGTGCATAAGTTTGCATTTTCGCGCATATCTTACGTTCTGAAAAAATCCGGACATCCAAAAATTTATGTAATCATTAAAATATTTTATTTTAGTTATTGGCATGGTAAAATTCCATTCGTCACTTAATTTGGATCGTTTTTGCGTTCGTTACGACTTCCGTCGTAATTAACCGAATAACGCAACTGTATGACCAAACGAACCGACATCCGAGATGTTTTTGAGCATATTTTAAGTTACCTATACTTTAACATCATTTTAGAGCTTTGAAATGGGGTTAACGGGGCTTAAACGTGTCAAATATGCATCAAAATACAAGTTTTTCAAGTGCAGGGACCAATTTTGACAATCTGCGAATCTTAGCTCTCGCGCGCCACGTAAGATAGGGACTCATCTTACATGGGGTGTGATATCCTGCCAGACAGAAACATTGAATCTGGCCTTTGAGCTGGTTTTGATGGTTTTCAACACTTGTTTTAGGATACCATCTGTTGGATTTTGATGGTTTATCATGTCCCATGGTTTCTAAAACCATTTGCCCACATGGATGGCCAAGATTGATCCCTCTTTAGCAAGAAATGATCTTAACGGTTTACCGAAAACTACAAATACCCATGCCCTCATTCCATTTTCGGCACCCTTGATCTGATTAATGCTCTAAGTTGAAGCCTTTGCTTCATACCTGAGTGTTATAGATCAAGTTATCCCTAGCTTGGACTCTTTGTAAGCTTCTTTCGTTCTTTTATTGCTTTTCAAGCGTAAAAGTCAAAAAATGTTTGATTTTCTGCTTTGACCTGTCTTTGGTCAACACAAAGTTCATTTGAACTTTGCAACGTGAGCGTAATCACGATGGTTATAGTCCCGTGTGACTATACCTACTGATTACCACATTGATTAGGCGTAGTGACGAGTCGTAGTTTCGGTCAAGATGCGTATTTATGCGTATTTTGCAACCAAACTACTCGTGGGTATCAAAACCCTTTGTTTTGATATCAAAACCTGTTTTCTAACTTAGTTAAACATGTTTTAACATGTTTAGCTCGTCACTTTTAGTGTAGTGCTTGTATAGAGTCGTAAGTCAAGCGGTCTAAACTACCGCTTAGACTTTCTAACTCGACCCGTTTGGTCAATCATTAGGATCCGACCAAGCATGTTTAGTGACCATAGTTGTATAGGGAATAACCCTCCGAGGTTATACCTTAAGGTCACTTAGTTTAAGTAGTTGTATGATAGGTAGTTTGTATGCCTTAGGTAAATGACCAAAATGCCCTTTACATGCATAATTGGATTTTAAGCATATGTAACTTAAACTTTTGTCACTTAACTGATTATGCAACATATTTAAACTTGTTTAGGCATATAATACTTGTCATAGGACTAGTTAGCCGTCTCGAACGTGCTTTTGCGCGAACGACGCGTTAAAGTAGCGTAAGCTACCTTAATGGGTAGTAACAGGTCGAAAGCACTTAGGATAGGTTTCTATTTAGTATGTAGGCTTTGTTAAACCATATCATATGAGTTCCAACACTCATTTGGTTTACGAAACCTCATCCTATCCGATCTTCCAATTTAGGTCCGGTTTATTAACATAGTTACCTATATTAGGTGCCGTTTGATTCCGTGATCCCTCTAGCTTTGCTTGGTCGTTATTAAAGACTTCTAAGCATCCTCAAGTGAGTACATAGTCCCCTCTTTTACCGTTTTAAACTGTTTTGGGGTGAAACATATGTGCCTACTTGTTACTTTCGTGCTTATCATGTTTTTATATCATATACTTGCTATGTTCATTAGTACGCATATAGTACATGATTTCATTATGTTTTGCTAGGTATGTTCACTTAGCATGCTAGCACATTGATTTTCACATATTACATTTTGTTACATATGCTCATGCAGCATATGAACACATTGTTTTACATTTTGAACTGTTTGGAACTGTTTTATCCATGTGAACCGTTTGGAACTGTTTGATCTATTTGAACCGTCTGGAACTGTTTGATTTATGTGAACCATTTGGAACTGTTTGAACCGTTAGATTAGGGAAGTGATTAGGTAACGGACGGGTGTAATGTGATAAAAGCATGGTGGATACGCCGCTGGTACTTCCTATATATAAGTGCTTTTAACACATTATATATCGTTGCGTTATCTAGATCACTTGGGCAAAGGTTATCAAAACGAGGTTATATTACAAGGTTTTTCTAACAATATAAATCATTCGAGTTTTATTACAAAAGTGATTTACGATTTGGGTTTAGTTAAACAAATGTTTTAAGTTAAGATCCATAGCTGCGAGATTTTATAAACTATAACCAATTTGATTTGAGCTGGTTAATTATGTTGCAACACTACACAGTTTTCAAAACAAGGTTTTTAATAAGGTAATGCAACATGTAAACGAGCCATGAATCTGACACTCACATAAAACCTATGTACTCACCGTCATTTTTATGCTGACGTATTTTCACATATGTTTCAAGTACCATAGTTGATGACGTTTGTTGATGATATTGGTGCATGCTCATATAGGAATGGACGAGGCCTTAGTGACTTAATAACAATGGAAGTTAATTTGTTCATGATTTGTTTCTAGTTTCAATACAATGTAATAAACTTAATTCAATAAAACAGAACTTTAATCCATGTGTTGTGAAACAATGATTCTGTTACGACACTCCCCGACGTTTCCACCGCGGTTTGTTGTTTTAACGTGGTCAGGGTGTGACAATATGTAGGACCATTTGAAATCTTAGAGAAGATTGTCACCGTTGCCTACAAAGCTGAAGTTACCAGAAGAACTTAGTAGTGTGCACGACACGTTTCATGTGTCAAATCTTAAGAAGAGTCCAACACAAGAAACAGTTATCATCCCGGCGGATGAAGTTCACATCAACGACAAACTACAATACATTGAATAACCTGTTGAGGTCATGGATCGGAAGATCCAGTAAACAAGGAGAAGTCATATCAAATTGGTAAAAGTTCGTTGGAACTCTGGACACGGACCCGAGTATACTTGGGAACGTGAAGATCAAATTAAGGCAAAATATCCTCACCTGTTTCGAAGACTCCTGCAAAGGATGACTCAGCTTGAATTTCGGGACGAAATTCTCAATAACAGGGGGAGAATGTGACAACTGCCACTTTTCGGTAACTTTCTTACACTTAAAGTACTCATTTTTAGCTACATTTTTATGCATTTTAAGCACCCGAACTGCATATTTCATGACATACACTTAGAATACTAATGAGATACTTACTTATGATGCATATGATCAATTTTTATTAAGTACATTTGAAACAGTTCAAACAATGCATCGAAACTACTAGAAAAGCACCTAGTAAACTAGTATTCTGACGAAAATGCAGGATCCGCGAAATCAATCTAAACGACATCTTTAGGACTCAGACGAAAGTCCAACATCTAATATACATTAAACCCTAACTAGGAATGCAAGGTTTTGATTTAAAACCTTTCTGAAGTCTGATAACACTAAAAACTGCCCGAAAAGCACTAAAAGCGACAATTTCAACACTTTTCCGCAGAAATTCTGCAGAAATCAGCTATTTGATCTTTTTACAACATGTAAAAGTGCAGTTTAACATAGAAGTCGTATGAGGATACCTTCGGGTATCATCCGAACCAATAACTACATCAATTCACACAAGTTACACAACTTAGCATTCAAATAATGACTAACGGAAACAAAGCGAAACGAATATCCGAACGATATCGGATCTTTTTTTAGTGACCATCTAATGTTATTTGGATCAAGTTAGACTAGTGATGGTCACTTAACACATTTAAAACACTTAAACACTTAAGCTTATGAAGTTTCCTAACATTTCACCTAATAAAAACTAACACTTTTACACTAAGAAAACAAGTTTCCTAATATTTCACCTAATAAAAACTAACCCTTGTGGGACCCACTTTTTTACCATTGTTCCCATAAATATCTTAGATATTTACTAAGATGTTGCAACTTGCACAAGTTGGTGAACTTGGTGGAAGACTTATAACACTAGTTACCATAATCAACAAAGCACTTCATCTCATTTTTCACCTTCATTTACACATAGTTAAGAAATCCTCTCAAACTTCAAATCTTGGCCAAGAACACTATCAAAAACCCTCATCTTTTTAACACTTCCTTGATGAACAACATGGAGCTTGAAGATACATAGGATGATCTAAGGATACTACAAGAAGAAGCAAGTCATTCCATCCATTCCATAGCTTCCAAACACCAAGATCAACACCTTTTTCTTTTCTTTAATCATCATCAAGATCATCCCTAGCCATTAGTGCTAGAAGTAAGCTTCTAAAATCTCTTTTTTCATACTTATTTATGTATTATTTGTTTAAAGAACATGTAATAAACTAAATAATCATACAAAATAATATGAAAATACAAAGAAGCAAAATAATAATCATGATATAAAAGTTTGTTTATGTTGTGATTTAAGGATGATTACTTGCATATTTGATCTAGTTTTGATGATTAGCATATGAATAACTTGTTAGATGATGTTTAAAAACATAATCTAACAAGTATACATGTTAATGTTTAAGGGTTTTTGTTAAACATAAATGTGTAGATGGATGATCATAATCTATGATTTTGTTAAAGTATATAAGGTTTTCATTAAAAACAATACTTTTACAAAATTATAAAAAGAAACATACAAGATGGGTTTTTATAAAAAAGTTTGTTAAAACTAGAAGTAAAGCATGGATTTTGAAATAGTTAACTTATGTTATGATCATACCAAAACCCTACAAGTTATTGATTTCATCTTGTTAAGATTTTGATGTAAATCTCATATGTTTTTATTAAAAATGATATGAGAACTTGTTGGTGATTTTTATAAAGAAAAAGATATGTTTTATATAAACATGGCAAAGTATATATTTCAAAGGAAATATGACCATTTTTCTTTTTTTTTTTTTGGGTAAAGGGTTACCCCGGTAAATTTTATAAATCAGACCAATAAACAACCAAGTGAGGAACATAAACGATCCTCAGTTCTCTAGCATGGCATTCCACACTAGAGTAAACTAAAAAACAAGCACATCAGGCTAAACAAGTCAACAATACAACTAGACGCTAAAGACTATCAACCCTAGCATTAGCCGCAATCATCATCCACTAGAACCAAGCCACGAGGTAAACTCCATTCCTGCAGAATCCCATGGATCTAGGTCGTCCTCTTGAATCTCATGGTATGAAGTTTCAAACGAACCGTGGATAAAATAATTTCTATAAGCTGATCAGCTTCCCTTTTCCTGCTCGAGAATAGTCTATGATTCCTTTCCTGCCACACGAAATACGCCGCTGCTCCTACAACCAGTTTCCCAATGACTCTTGTAGCACTCGAAGATGTTGCATGTAACACCAAATGATCGAGAATCTGCACCCAGCTATTAGCAACCATCTCCATACCAGCTCTATGTTTAATGCCATTCCACACCTGAGTCGCATAAGAGCACTCGAAAAACAAATGCTCATGTGAATCTGGCCCACGAGTACATAACGAACAACATAGTAAGTTAAAATTTGCATTGCCCGAGGAATACCATTTACTCATCACATCCTGCGTTTTCAATCTCTTTTGAATAAGAAGCCACATAAAGAAGGAATGGCGAGGAATAGACTGAGCAAACCAAACTACATTCGCCCAAGGAATATCCGGTTGAACTTGGCGAATATCATCCCACACTTCAGACGTAATATAATTTCCCACTTTACCCGAACGTGACCTCCAAACAATCCTGTCTTCACACTCTGGGTTGAGCACAATATTGTTCAAAAGCTGGAGCACCGGAAATCTAGAATACCATGAAGCTGGCCATTTCCATTCCCCATTGACATACACTTGCACGACCGTCTTTCTTAAAAATCATAAGTTATAAAAACTATTATTTTTGACAAAATATTTATTAGCATAAAAAGATTTAAAAGAATAGTTTTTATAAAAGCAAAAACTATATATAAATATATATTTTTAAGAAAATATATATTTAGTTATCTTAACAACTTATGTGCTAAGTGTTATTTGTTTGTATTAGTTATATACTTGAAAACTAGTAACTTGAATACAATGGTACAAATAAACACAAGACACATTACAACTAAAGTCTTACAAGACTACATATAAAGACACCTTAAAAACAACTTACGGATGATCCGAGCCTTCGGACACAACTTATGGACAAATCGGACTTACGGACAACTATGCAGACTATATAAGTATTACGGACTATAATACACAATATATCGACGACTTGGTAAACTACATTTTCTAAACCGAATAAGTAGCCATATGTTTTCTACAATATACATAATATATTACTTATGGTTTATATTAAAAAGGTATTGCTTTTGAAATAGGCAAATTGGCCTGTAACAATCCCACCTACACCTTTTTGGCCAATACTAATCCCACCTCAGAATATTCCCCACACCAGTCCCACCTTTCAGATATTTTGCCCACACTGGTCCTCCTTTAAAAATCCCTAACTCAGTTAGCAAAATGGCTGATGTGGCAGCTGACTTATGGATGATGTGTCAAAAAAGATTATGTGGCAGCTGATTAGTATTCCCCTGGTCTTTTACAACTTAGGGGTTGGTAAAGTGGCTGATGATTACGTAACCCAATCAAAGCATTTAGGTTTTTCTTTCAAAATTGGGGCCGAATAAAAAACCAAACACAAAACTACACAAAAACCTCTGAAACAAGGGCTTAAAACACCTGACCAAACTGCAATTACACACCTACATTTCCACCAATAAAGGGCTGCGCTAGGCGGAAGACCACCGCCTCTGATCGTCCACCACAACCACAACCTCCTTGGTCACGCAACGATGTTGTTCCCACCTGAAATGATGAACCAGAGTACTACAACCAGAACGCTGAACAAGAACTGCAGCTGTTGGTTGTTAATGACGGTGAACAAGAACGGTGTTAAGATGTTGATGAAGAGGATGAGTATGATGAAGATTATGAAGATCAGTCAGGTGATTTGGAAAATGAAAATGGTGTTGAAGGTGAAGGTGACGATGTTGATGAGCGTCCGAAATTGGCTGAGGGGTTTTATGAGATTGAATCTGTACGGAAGAAAAGAAGCAGAAAGGTTTGATTTTTATGATTTTTTTTGTGATTTTTGTTTGTGGGTTTATTGTTCTGACTATGTGTTTTTGGTGTTCTCTGCTTGTGGAATGAAGGGTAAAATTCAGTATCTAATCAAGTGGTAAGTGAACTGATTGTTTGAGTTTTGATTTACATATACTTGTGTTATGTTTTGGAATTGTTGTAAATTAGGAGTGAACTGATTGTTGTAAACTCAATCAAGAAGCTGAAAATGTCAACCATTTAATTGTGAAGATCAGGGGAATACTAATCAGCTGCCACATAATCTTTTTTGACACATCATCCATAAGTCAGCTGCCACATCAGCCATTTTGCTAACTGAGTTAGGGATTTTTAACGGAGGACCAGTGTGGGCAAAATATCTGAAAGGTGGGACTGGTGTGGGGAATATTCTGAGGTGGGATTATTATTGGCCAAAAAGGTGTAGGTGGGATTATTACAGGCCAATTTGCCTTTGAAATATATAAACATACATATATATTTCTTACCATCTAAAATATATTGTTTTAGTGAAAGACTAAAAATACATTTTTAGAACTAATCTTAAAAATAGATTATTTTTAAGATATTTCCTATACCTTTTACCAAGTATAACATATATATTTTTATGAAACATATCTTAGAATATATAAGTATATATATATTCTAAGAATACAAGATCACATATAACAAACACGCGGACATACGTACTCCTATACGTGCAACGATATGCACTTTCACATCACCTAACACTTGGTGAAAACACATTTATACAACTACGATACAACTCACGAGATACAAGAATATATATTTGGCGAAATATATACACTAAACAGTTATTAGTTAATACATCTAAGACATAGTTCAATGAATATCAAAGACATACAAGTCTTAACACATATTCAAGATAAAAGACTTGTACTCAAGTCATTACAAGTGTAGGATCGGTGAATTGATCAAACGAGAAGTTCAGAAGAGTTCTCGATCAATACGAAAGGCGGAAACAGACGTATTGATGTTGTAGCAGCTTGATTTACACCTAGAAGTAGATTAAATGTCATTTAGATTGATTTCACAACGTTATGCAAGCTTGGCGACACTTCAGCAGAGCTTCGCTACCGGAATCAGAAGTTACAAATGAAGAACCAAGACCTCCTATATATAGGGACATCCAGGTCGCACGAACCAGCATTGTCCAGTTCGCACGAACTGGTCACTTCGTGTGAACCTGCTGGTTCTGCCCTGTTTCCCGTTTCTTTCGTACTACCTGTCTTAGTCTATCAATTCTTTTACATGACTCGATACAAGACGAAGTCAACAGACATATGCACTAACAAACTCCCCCTTGGATGTTGACGAGTCTTCAGTGAATTGAGTCTTCAGTCTTGATCGGTTTTCTTACTCTCTCCAAAGTATCTTTCTCTGGAAGCATCTTTATCAATCTCTCTCTTAACCTTCTAGAATCTCAACCTTATTCTTCAAATTCTCTTGATCAAGTCTCTTGATTCTTTAAGCTATTCAGCAATCTGAAATCTGGCTCTTATGTCTTTAGACTCCCCCTTTCGATAAGCTGGGATCGCAGTCTGGAATCTTCTATCCACAGGCTTTCACATGTTCAGGAACGTCTCCTGGCTCTTCGTAGTAACAGGATCAAGAACCTGGTAACCTGCACAATTCTCTACCCAAAACATAAGGTTTTTCATTATTTATAACAATTTTAATTTCTGCTTAACCAATTGTATTTGTAACACTCAAATTTGGTTTCAAATTAATGAACCATTTAATCATTTCAAAATCATTTCTCATTTCAAACAATCTCTTCCAACCCTATTGTCCATCATGTTCAGCACTTGGAATTTTGAAAATCAGCTTTCCAACATCAGTTGTCGAAAATAAGATGAAATAAAATCTTTTTGATTTTTTTAAATTTTATGCTAAAACACACTGAAAATCTTTTTGGATTTTGGGAAATAAACTATATACAAACATCTTTTTGTGAGTTTGTGTAAGAGGATCATATCAGTTTATGACAAATCACTAGTACCGTTGAGCTTTAAACACTTTTAGTTCTAAACGATTCACTTAGATTGTCAGTATACTGATCCACTTAAATTTTCACACAAAGTTCAATTGATTCGAGATACGAGATTAGTGTTTTAATGAACTTAACTTATTCGCGTGTCCCACCTCAGAATATACTCCCGTATCCAGACTCCTATATTCAGCCTTACAGGTGAATGTACACTAATGATATCTGTAATGGGTAAATGCGAGGCCATAAGAGCTCAGGCTAGAACTTCCGTTCAATCAGAGAGATGATGGCTCGACTTTAGGTGTGTCCCCCTTAGGGATCTTCTTTTCAACAGCACATGATTAGCATTTTTCAATTTTTCATCATTTTTTATGCTGAGGGTGGGCTTTAAGATTAAAGCAGTGCAGAGTATTATACGAGGACTAGGCTATTGCTCCCGCAAAATCAGAAGTCCTGGTATAATACTCCAGATATCATCATGCACAAAGTAAAAATAAAATGACAAACTGATGTGAATTGATTCAATTCTCCATCCTCTTGGCGTAAAAAATCAAAACTCCCCCTGACAACAAACTATTTTCCCATAAAGATTTCAAAACACTTAAGTTTGTTTTAATCAAAATGGGTTTTCCAGAAAATTAGTTTTGTTGATTTCACACATCATGGGGATTCATCACATTGTTCTTTCAACCACTTGTAAAAACTATCACTTTTCCTTTTCTTTAATCACTTGTATGAAAGTTAAATCAAGTTCAATTTAATAACCTTGATTAACCACTTGTAAGATCTTATCAACAATACTGCTTGTAAGTCGAAATATCACAGTTGTGAATTTCTCAAGAAAGATGCGGATTCCTACTCCCCAATTACCAACCTGGGAGTTCCGGTAAGTCAGGATTTTTAAGCAAAGAATACAGACACCCAAGCCTGACCAGCTTTGGGTGCATCCGAGTTATTTTCACTCGGTGTGTAAGTTCTCCTCTTTGATTCATAAATTTCTTTTACCCCTTTGGCTCTTCCATCGACCATTTTTCCAAAAATATGTTTCACTTTACCATTAAACGCTTTTTCGACATCGAATTCTTTCTTTTCAGAATAGAATTGATTCGAAATTTCTACTTTTCCAACTTTTTGTTTAAAATTTTCAGTCTGTAATGGTGGAAAATTGACATCATCCATTGGTGGTACTGAATTTTCTCTTTTTAGCTCAATTTGTGGCTCCTCTGACTTTGACGAGTCAGATTCATCGCCAGAAAGTGGGTCCTTTGCTTCCGAAGAAACAAATTCATCGCCAGATTTAACATCTGATTTCTTAACAACCCACTTTTGATTGTTAAGATTCACATTTCTCTTGTAAAAACGTCTTGAACTCTCACCAACTTCAAATGTAGAATTTTTAAACACTTTGAATTTGTCCGTTGGTGGTTCAGTTTTATCAACAACTTTTTCTTTGGGTTTAGAAGACACTCCCTGTTGTGTGTTGGTTTCCTTTGGACAGTTCCAGGCGATGTGACCAACTTCATTGCATCGGTAACAGGTTCTTGTCTCTTTTTTGGTTCCAAACACACTCTTCTCAAACTTTTGTTTTTCAGCAAGAAACTCCTTGTCAGACTGTTTCTAGAAAGCTTTTTTCCTTTTCTTCTTCTCAAGAAGCACCTGAAACAAATACAGTTTTTGATTTAAACTCTTTAATATTTTGATTATTTTCAACATCAAAACCCAACCCCTTCTTTTCGAAATTGCTTTTATGATTCAGTTTCTTTTGATGACCTGTACCGAAACCTTTCTTCTTGTTTAAACGTTGTTGAACTCTAGAAGTATATTTAGATTTTGAAAATCCTATTTTATCTTTTTATTTCTGAAAACTTTATTTTTATCAATTTAAAAATTGTTTTAATATTTTCAGTTTTCACATTTTTAATTGGAAATTCCTCATCAGAATATAATTTGTTTGAATCATTCAAAGTATATGCCACTTTGATTGGTTCATCATTCAAATTATTTTTTGATATAAGAAAATCTTTATTGTAAACCCTTTTGATCGATGGTTTCGAACTATTGACTGATGAACTTGACCTCTCAGATTCAGACTTTGACTCCGACTCCTCATCCTTATCCAACACCTGATCAACCACTATCTTTATTAACTCAGACTCATGATCAGTGTCAGACGATGTGAATGTGACGTCAATGTTGTCTGGTAACTCATCAGTTGTTTCAGACTTTAACTTTATATTGACTGCCTTTTTGACTTGTTCTGAATTTGGTTTTCTGGGAGAATAACCTTCTCAGATTGGAGGCGGACACTTGTTATAATTTGCACTTTGTTTCTTACAAGTATCCATATCTTCCGACTTTTTATCTTGAAAGGCTTCAAAACCTGTAACTGTCGGATAAATTCTATCAATCAAGTAATTAGAACTTGAGTAACTCTGCAGCAATCGTCTGATTCTTTCATTCTCAATCTTTCTAGTCTCCAATTCCTGCTTCAACTTTGCACACTCATCAATATAGTGATTTATGGCCTTCCGCTTAGACATCATTGTTGCATTCATCATTGTCAAAGCATCTTCTCTTTTCGAGTTTGTCTTTTCCAACTGATTAACTGTTCTGTTCAACACATCATAAGATTCTTTCACGTACTTAACATTAAACAACAATTTTTCTTTCATCTTGTCTAGCTCACTAAACTTCTTATCTTTCTCTTCACAATGTTTGCATGGTTCCAAACATTCCAGACAAGGTTCTCTACAATCTTTTCAATCTCAACAATCTTCTCAACAACTTTAACTTCTTCACTCTGTTCATATTTCTCTTCCACCTGAACAACATTCTCACATTTTACCTTTTTCTTTTCTTTTGCTGCTCGTTTCTCCTTTAGTTTCTCCAATTTATCTGCAAAATAAAATTTAAAACTTTCAGGAGATAAATTAGTTTTACCAATGTTTATTTGTTTAATTTCTTCATCATCATCACTGCTATCAATTGATGATTGATCAAAGACTGGTGTCTTTTCTGAACTATCTTCTGAAGAAACAAACTCTCCATCTTGACTATTCTCATTATTTGCAAACACATCCATCCATTCTTTCATCAACTCTGGCTCTTGAATGATCTGTGCAATAAATGCTCTAAACTTTGAGTTACTTTCAGCCGGAATATATTTGTCCCAGCTAAATCCCTCTGGCAATCTTTCTTCTTCCTGATCTGGAGGCATAGTAATATAAGCTTTCTTCTTTCCATCTTCAATTGATGGTTGTTGAGCTACCTGATGATATATTGCTTTCCGATAATATTCATTGTTCCCGAAAGGATTCTGAGCTCCACCTGCTTCTCGGTTGGTACATTCCCTCTTGAAATGTCCTTTTTCCCTGCATCGAAAACAAGTAACTTTAGACTTATCAAAACCTAAAGTAGAAACATTAGCATCACGTAAGTCATCTCTTCCTGTAATCTGCTTAAATTTCTCAGCTCTCCTCAACACGCTCGCTAAACACTACTTAATATCCATTAGCTCCATTTCCTCAGCATCAATCTGATCGTAATCCTCTTTTGTTGACATAGGATTTCCGATTCTTCCCGCAACCAAACTCTCATATGATTCTAACACGGTAACTAGTAATGCCATATGACCTTTAGCGACTTCTTCAGAGAAATTCTGACCGTTCTGAAGATGCAACGCGATGTTGCATTGTAGCACATGACCATTACCATTGTTTGAGCTTTGAGACTGATAATTTAAAGTGGAAACATTAGGATTAACACTCGGATATGAAGAAAAACCATTGTTGTTGATTAAGCTTTGATTGAGTGATTCGGATGAGTTTTCTGTGCTGAAAGCGGTTTGGATCTTCGGACTTGCTTCAACTTTTTGAACATTACCTTTGAAATACATCTTGACATCTTGTTGACTACTTGAATTGTTCATTCTAGCGATCTTTTGTTGTTCAAGATCTTGTCCTTCAAGTTTTTCAATGAATTGAGCAATTGTCAATCTATCATACTCTCCGGTATTCTTCAAAATCATAAGATATGTACCCCATTCTTTTTGAGGTAAAGCATCGGCTCATTTTTCAACCCATTCCTCTCGATATTTAGTGATATCCAACCGTCTCATTGATCATACTAAATGACAATATCTTTCAATAAGAGTCTTTGTAGTTTCACCCGAAAAACTTGAAGACAATTCAAATTCTTTCTTTAGCAATGATTTTTTATTCTTGATCATCTCCGTACTTCCTTAGAATTTTGTACGAAGTGCTTCCCAAATCGAACGTGCACTATCATCATGTTGAAGTAATATGAAAATGTCTTCTTTCACAGCTTGTTGAAGTAAACTGATCATCATCTTTTCTGCCTTGTACATTTCTCTCTCTTTTTCCGTAAATTTAGAAATATTCTTTATAACTCCCACATTATTATGAGGTCGAACATACTTAGTTTCAATACACTCCCAAGACCTTAGATGATTTGCTTGAACCCAATTCTCGAACCGTTCTTGCCACCTATAATATTCTTCAATGCTCATCAACTTAGGAGGTTTCTGTAACGTTCCTGTTTCATTTTCCATAGTTACATTCTGAGCAACGATAATAGGAGTACCCGGGGCAGTAGCAAATGCATTATAAAATTCATTGTCCATGTTTCGGTATTGAGATTTCACAAAAACAGACTTTTCAAACGAGCTGGGATTTTCAAACGATTTGGAGATATTCAAACCGTGTGAGCTGGTTCAAACTTCTAAACGTCCTGATTCAAACTTCAAATCGTGCAACCTATTTTGAGTTCAAACTGTGCGACCTGATTCACTTTAAACGACCTGACTTAAATCCAAACGATCTGAACTACTATCACACGACCTGGATCACCTCATGCGAACTGGATCACCTCGTGCGAACTGGTTCACCTCGTGCGAACTGGTTCAAACGACTTGAGTGACTTTCAAGAAACCTGATTTAAAACCGTACAACCTGGTTCAAATTTTCAAACGGTCTGGACAATTCTCGAATTTTCACACGATCTGGACGATTCTAGAACGATATGACATGTTTTTCAACCTGGTTCAAACTTGAATTAGGTTCTGATTTGTTCAAGGATTGATTAAAACTCATTTTTACGTGATATATATGAAATTCAAGTCATTTTAACAGTGAAATTACGGTTAATTTTGCGCAAACGTGTAGAAAATGAGTAGAAATGAGTAGAAATCAGATGTTTTTCAAGAAATCAAGCTGAAATGGTAAGAACTCTTTCTCCTGAGCTCTGATACCACTTGTAGGATCGGTGAATTGATTAAACGAGACGTTTAGAAGAGTTCTCGATCAATACAAAAGGTGGAAACAGATGTATTGATGTTGTAGCAGCTTGATTTACACTTAGAAGTAGATTAAATGTCGTTTAGATTGATTTCACAACGTTACACAGGCTTGGCGACACTTCAGCAGAGCTTCGCTACCGGAATCAGAAGTTACAAATAAAGAACCAAGACCTCCTATATATAGGGACATCCAGGTCGCACGAACCAGCATTGTCCAGTTCGCACGAACTGGACAGTTCGCACGAACTGGTCACTTCATGTGAACCTGCTGGTTCTGCCCTGTTTCCCGTTTATTTCGTACTACGTGTCTTAGTCTATCAATTCTATTACATGACTCGATACAAGACGAAGTCAACAGACATATGCACTAACAACAAGACCGAAGTGTCTAACAAATATAGAACGTTTGTAGGTAGTAACACTATTCAGGACGACCGTACGTCAGATCAAAGTTACTTACCATTCACGGATGCAATTCTATGAGTTCATGTCCCCTATTCATTTTAATGCTTTACAACTTTACAACTATCGGGGAAAATACATGTTCAATTGTATGTTAAGTCATGGAATGAAACACCTTAGATCATGTGCGATTAGGGTCATATATCTAAGCACCATTAATCCAATTTGGACCTAGGTACATAGGGTTAGATCTAGTGGGTGTTGGTAAGCCCCACTCTTGGTCGTAGACCCATACAGAAGAGTGCGTTTGTGTCCCAGTCGATGGTAGTCGACACGAAATCATCTAGGTTTGGATTGCTTCCTAATTCGTCACACATATTAATGTCCTTGCTAAACAATAATGATCAACGATTTCATTGACGCTTTACATACTACATCTTTACATACCGGTTTTCATCTTATACAACTCACATTTTATAGATACATTTTATACAACTCACATCTTACAGATACATTTTATACAACTCACATTTTACAGATACATTTTATACAACTCACATTTTACAGATACATCTTATACAACTAAACTGCATGAACTCGCCAACTTTTGTTGATGTTTTCAACTTAACATGTATTTCAGGTAATTAGTGGACCATGCAGATATTTCTGTTCAAGAAAACAAGTATCAAGACTCCATGCCAACTTTTGAAGGGTTTGCCCGCTATATACCGCCTCCTTGTGGTGATATAGTGGTCAAAGCCTTGACATTTTAAGACATACACTTTGATGTATGAAACAATGACAACTTATTTTCATTTGATGGTTTGTAACCAATACATTTAACTTATGTTGCGTTCTTTTGAAACAATTATGGCAATGGCATTGGAGTATGTTTTATTCATTTAGTATGTTCACTTATATTGTTATGCAATGAGAACCAATCAGATAACACCTCGCGCTTCCTCTACAAGCGGGTGTGACAAGAGCTACGAGCTCTAATGATGAAGGAATTATGTCCTTGTCATGAAATTAGGGCACTGGAAAGGGTATTCGACGATCTTAAATAAGATAGTGGTGAACATCGAGCCTACACGGACTGATATGAGGAACTAAGTCTGTTATGTCCAACCATGGTTACGCCTTTGGATAAGGCGATTGAAAAGTACATCGATGGCCTCCCTGACTCAGTTCAGGACATTATTACTGGTAGCAACCCTACCACAGTTAGACAGGCCATTGAGCGATCCGCTACCCTGACTGAATCTCAGATCAGGAAGGGTAGACTTTTCTGAAAAGGCGACAAGAAACCAACCGATGAGACAAAACCAAAGGATAGGCAGACCGAATCTTCTAAGAAGTAAAAGAAGCATAAGGTTTCCCAGAACTTCGTCATAGTTGCTCAAAACAATCAAGTTGTCCCTAACCAACCAACTCAACCCCCTGTTAAGAAGCCATACAATGGAACTGCACCTTTGTGCAACCAATGTAACCTTCATCATCATGCTAATGTACAATGCCGCAAATGCCTGAATTGTGGACTCGCTGGTCATACAGCTAGGGTTTTCCGAGCTGCGGCTACACAAAATCAAGTTGATTACAACCCGGCACAAGCTCGTTTTCCACCAGGATCTTGCTACAACTGTGGCGAGATGGGCCATTTCAGAAACAATTGCCCAAAGCTTGTTAATGCAAATCCAGCCCGTGGATGAGCATTCGACTGACTGGAAGACGATGCTGCTTAGAAATATTTGAACTTTATGTTTTATTTCTTTTGTTATTCAAGACTATGAAACAACTATTTTGGTTTTTAAATAAATCTCAATTTACATTACGATGTACAAAAACAAATGTGTTTACATGTATAAATGACATACACCTACGATACCGACACCAAGGAACCCTATTCCTTGCAAGACAAACTACTTTCATAGTTCTTCCATTTTGAGATCGCTCACGATCTCCACGAAAAATCCTAAGTACTCGTTTATTCCAAGAAATGAAGTACAAGGTACTAGTTACAACTCTGGACAAATACCCCAAAGTACCACTTTAAATCCTTAATTGGATATCTAAGGGTACTTCCGTAAGTCCTTAATTGATCTTACGCAATATACATATTATATCTTCCTGGCTTCACGATATTTTGCACATCATATGATTTCAAAAGATTATACGTGTTTTCAAAAACCTTACAAATGATTTCAAAATCATCTCACATGGTTCTAAAACATTTAATAAACATGTTTACCTAATATACCTAGTACATAATTTCAAAAACATTAAACATATTTTCAAAAGATCCCATGCATAATTTTCGAAGACAATCTGCTCGTATGTTGTCTTAGCATACGTAGTACGCGATTTACAAGAACCCACTGCTTCGTATGTTGACTTAGCATGCTTAGCACAATAATTTCAAGGATCCATTTGCCTCATATGTTGACTTAGCATGTCTAGCACCTAGATTTCATAAACACTATACTTCGTATGTTGACTTGGCATACCTAGTACAAGGTTCCTAAACATTGGCTGCTACACGAATTCCAAATCCTTATAGGATCTTCCTATCTTTATAGATATATTCTTGTGGATGTTTAAAGCGCAAAATCAAAGTCCTTAATTAGATTCTTTGTGTGCTTTAATACGAATGTTACGATTCAATATGAACAAAACCGAATCCTTATAAGATCATCCTATCTTTATCAAATAGATTCTTGAGGATGTTTAAAGTACTAGTTGAAGTCCATTTATTGGATTCCTGGTATACTTTAAATGCATGTGTACAAATCGACGACAAGATTATAACAAATGATAACAAGATTGATAACAAGTTAATAACAAGCTGATAACAAGTTGATAACTAAGATTGACAATTATGTGACTATGTGATTGTATGTTTATGTGTTTATGTGGTTTAGACAAAATATTCACAAGAACTATTCGATAAATTCTATTCCCTACATATTATAAAATAAACTGTGTGGACTGTGCAAGGAATTATGTAATTATGGATGCATACATAATTATGAAATTCAGTGCATAGAAACCACAGCAAGTTGTCATGTGTCAACATTAAACCAGAAACAAAAGTTAACTATATTCATTTCCGTTTCTGATAAAGTACCCACTGAGGAAATATGAACTAGCTACTCATTTTTCGCTTCTGAAAGAGATATCCACTGGGAAATGAATAATCCATTCGTGAGCCGTGTTGATTTTCGTTTCTGAGAAAGTATCCAATGAGGAAAATGAATCATCCATTCATTTCTGCAGAAATACCCATTGAGGAAAACGAACAAAATTCATTTTCGTTTCCGACGAAGTAGCTACTGAGGAAAATAAACTACCCGTTCATTTTCGATTTTGAAGAAATATCCACTGAGGAAAATGAATAAATTCATTCCACTTCTGATGAAGTATCTACTGAGGAAATTGAATTATCCATTCATTTTCGCTTCTAAAGAAATATCCATTGGGGAATGAATAATCCTGTATCGATTCTTTCATTTCCACTTCTGACGAAGTATCTACTGAGGAAAAAATGAATTATCCATTCATTTTCGCTTCTGAAGAAAAGTCCATCGGGGAAATGAATACTCTTTCGACAATCCTTCATTTCCACTTCTAACGAAGTATCCACTGAGGAAAATGAATTATCTATTCATTTTCGCTTCTGAAGAAACATCCATCGGGGAAATGAATATTCTTTACGATAATTGTTTCATTTCCACTTCTGACGAAGTACCCACTCAGGAAAATGAAATATCCATTCATTTTCGCTTCCGAAGAAATATCCATCGTGGAAATGAATAACTTACTCAACAATTCATCATTTCTACTTCTGACGAAGTATCCCTTGAGGAAAATGAATTATCAATTCATTTTCACTTCTGAAGAAATAACCATTAAGAAATGAACAGCTTATACATTCCTTCATTTTCATTTCTGATAAAAGTATCCATTGGGAAAAATGAATTATCCATTCATTTCCGCTTTTGAAGAAATATCCATTGGAAATGAATAACCTATTCATTTTTCCTTTCCACTTCTGACGAAGAATCCATTGGAGAATTCTGAAGAATATCCACTGGAGAAATGAAATACAAATCCTTGTAGATTCTTCCTTAATAGTTAGATTCTTAAAGGGGCACTTAAAATACTTCTTTTGAATCTGTGATTGGATTTCTAAGAATGCTTTACAAGACGCTGAAACAAAGGGCCAAATCCTTACAAGATCTTTCTATTCTAATAGTTAGACTCTTAAAGGATATTCATAGAACTATTGGTTAATTTGGTTTTACCATTAATCAAATCCCTCATCTCCACTTCCTGCTTTAATCGAGGGAGTATCCATTAGGGGATGAGCATCATAGGTATAACAGCCCATTCCCACTTCCCGCATTACCTGAGGAAGAAACCACTAGGGAATGAAAAAGTTACGCCTTAGGTAGAGATCATTGATGGGTTGGTTTATACAAATAGATAACACCCTAGATTCCATGCAAGACAATTGTTTAACACAACTATACAGACAAAATCCTACGAATAAATTTCGGGACAAAATTTCCTAATGTAGGGGAGACTGTGACATCTATGCCCTTACGACCATCATACAAATACAAATGCAATAAAATCCTGTGTTTTATTCTCAGGATTTGTACAATTTCATGTGACATTCACACATATCAATTCTCGTTCGATTTCAAGCTTTTAGTCGCTTTCTAGAAAGTTATACGCAAACTATTACATAAACGTAATCATTTTAACAAGAAAAACACTCTGGAATAGTGACATGTGCTTAACATACGTTAAATAACCTTTACATAACTTAGAAATAAGTTTTGAAGGGTTTGGTGTGTCAAAAACAAGTTTATTCGATCGCAGGGACTATTTGCGACAAACTGCGAAAGTCTGCCGATTTGTATAGAAACCTACACTCTGTTACATGATCATAAGCTAAACATACCCTAAATACCCTTTACATAGCTTAGAAATAAGTTTTGAGGGGTTCGGTATGCGAAAATATACTTATTTGATCACAGGGGCTAAAAGCGTCAAAACTGTGAAAGTATGCATTTACGTGCATATCTTATGTTCTGACCATATCCGAACATCCAAAAATTTTTGTAATCACTAGAATATTGTATTTTAGTGATAGGAATGCAAAAATACCGTTCGTCGCGCAATTTGGGTCGTTTACGCGTTCGTTACGATTCAGCCGTAATTAACCAAAAACCATAACCGTACGATCAAACGAAGTGACATCTGTGATATTTTTTAGCATAATTCAAGTTAAATATACTTTAACTTCATCATGGAGCTTGAAAATGGGCTTGACGGGTGTTAGAAGTGCCGAAACGCGACAAAACAAGTTCACGGGCCAAAACTGTCAACTTTTGAAAGTTACCTACCAGCAACAAGGTCCATACGGACCATATTGAGTCTCTTACGGTCCATAAAGGAGTCCTAGGTCATCAGAAACTTCCTGATCAAAACCCAGCTGCTTGCACCTTGTTTCCTTTGCTTGTTTTCAATCTTGTGGGCTGGTTTGTGTGTTTATCAAGCTCCCAAATCAGTCTCCAACAAGTGTAAGGTCAAGATCTTGTTTAGAAACATGTGGAATGATCTTGTTGGTTCAAGAAATCTATAAATAGCAAGGCCTTTTCACCATTTTTCCTTGCTCATTTCAAAATCTTCTCTAAGTTGAAGCTCTCACTTCTTGAAGGCTTCATACCCGAGTTTTCTTTGTTCCCTTCCAAGCTTGGACCCTTTGTAAGTGTTCCTTCATGCTTGGTTATATATTTCAAGTAAGAAAGTCAAACAGTGTTTGACTTTTAGCTTTGACCATGAATTGGTCAAGTTAAAGTTCGTTTGAACTTTGCAACGTGAGCGTAATCACGATGGCTATAGTCCCTTGTGACTATACCTACTGATTACCACATTGATTAGTCAAAGTGACGAGTCAAAGTTTCGGTCAAAATAAACGATTATGTGCATTTTGTGACGAAACTATTTTTGGGTATTAAAACACTTTGTTTTGATATCAAATCAGTTTTCTAACTTAGTTAAACATGTTTTAACATGTTTAACTCGTCACTTTTAGTTTAGTGCTTGTATAGGGTCATAAGTCAAGCGGTCTAAACAATCGCTTAGACTTTCGAACCCGACCCGTTTAGTGGATCATTAGGACCCGACCAAACATATTTTGTGGCCATAATTGTATAGGGAATAACCTTCCGAGGTTATACCTTATGGTCACTTAGTTTGATTAGTTGTATGATAGGTAGTTTATATGCCTTAGGAAAATGACCAAAATGCCCTTTTCATGCATAATTTGAATTTAAGTCTATGCAACCTAAATTTTGACACTTAAACTGATTACGTAACATATTTAAAGATGATAGGGCATATAATACTTGTCATAGGACTAGTTAGGCTATTCGTTTGCGCTTTTGCGCAAATGACGCGTTAAAGTAGCTTAGACTACCTTAACGGGTCATAACGGGTCTTGAGCACTTAGGATAGGTTCCGATTTAGAATGTAGGCTTTGTTAAACCATATCATATGAGTTCCAATACTCATTTGGTTTACGAGACCTCATTCTACCCGATCGCCCGATTTAGGTGTCGTCTTTTTTTAACATAGTGATCCGATTACTAGGTGCCACTTGATTTCCTTGGTTTCCCGAGCTTTGTTAAGTTCGTTTAATCGAGGATATCTTGCAATCTCAAGTGAGTACATCGTTCCCCTCTTTTACAGCTTTCAATTTTTTTTGGGATGATTCATATGTGCTAAACGATTTCAAGTTACCAAAACAAATGCTATGGTTTATATTAAACACAACGATTTCTATAATGTGAACGAACTTGTTGGGGTGTTGGTTGAAAGACAATTGAATGACATTCATTAACTATGATTAAGCCGACCAGTAGTATGTTATGGTACCATAGGATCTGACAAATCCCGTTGTCAGACTATCACAATGGTTATGGGGGTAATGTGGGTAACGACAAAACATGATGAATTGTTAACTTACCCTTTGGTGGTTTGTTAATACGAGTTGAATGATTAGGACGAGTCACATAGGTTTGAATGTATTCAACGAGATGACCAAAAGTTAGTTTTCACAATTAAAACACGAACCATTAGAACTATTTGAACGATTTGAACTATTTGAACCATTGGAACTATTTGAACTATGTGAACGATTTGAACTATTTGAGCCAATGGAACTATTTGAACTATGTGAACGATTTGGATTATTTGAACCATTGGAACTACTTGAACTATGTGAACAATTTGAACTATTTGAACCGTTGGAACTATTTGAACTATGTGAACGATTTGATCTATTTGAACGATTGGAACTATTAGAACTCTGTGAACGATTTGAACGAATTGAACGATTAGTTTATGATAAGTGCTTTTAACACATTACATGTCATTGCATTATCTAGATCACTTGGACGAATGTTTTCAAAACGAAGTTACACTAACAAGGTTTACTTAAAGATATAAACCATACGAGTTTTTATACAAGACGATTTACTACTTGGTTTGCAAAGACAAATGTTTTTCAGTCAAGATTCATGGCTACAATGGTTTTGGTTTACACATATATCAACCGTTAAGTTGATAAAACATACTGCAATATCAAACACTTTTGATTTCAAGGTACACACTCAACAACTCTCGTAGTTGGACGAGGTATTGCAAGATGAACTCAAAGCCATGAATTTGACACACTCACAAAACCTATGTACTCGCCAACATTTTTATGCTGACTTATTTTCACATATGTTTCAGGTACTGTTATATGATGATGTTTGATGATGATATTGATGCATACTCACATAGGAATGGACGAGGTCTTAGTGACTTAATAACAATGAAGGACAATGTGTTCATGTTTTACTTTTAAATTTCGAGACAATGTAATAAACTGAATTTAATAAAACGAAACTTCAATCCATGTGATGTGAAACAATGATTGTGTTGCTCCACTCCCTGACGTTTCCGCCGTGGTTTGTTATTTTAACGCGGTCGGGGTGTGACAGTCTACTAATGGGTTCTCATCTAGGGAAAGTAGGGAAATTGAAACCGCCAATAATAGCATAAGGGATGCCGTTATAAGTTAAGATCGTTAGAATTTCTTTTCATATCATGGAAAAAGAAAAACAAATAGAATAAATGAGCTATAAAATAAGAAAAGTAGCGCAGGCCTATGTAATCTTGGTTGGGGATAGTGACTCTGACCCGGAATGGCTCTAGGATGTGTGAAATCAAAATTGCAAAAAAATTACCGACGCCTATTGTAATCTCTATCGGGGATGGTGACTCTGATTGGGAATGCCTCTGAGTTAGGTAAAGCAACGTCTAAGCTCAAAAGAAAGAAACTAAATGAGAAAAGATTTGATTTTAAATTTTCTTGATCTTGGTATAAAACGGTTTGGAAATAGCCCAGTGGTTGTTCCTTTTGTCCTATAAGCTTGAGGGGGGATTAGGTGGACCTGCGATTGTTAGCGTTAGACCCTAGGTAGATTGACCGCACTTGAACTTAAATTGCATGATAAGGGCTTGGAACCGGGGTTGGGTTTAAGAGGACACGTATACTTGCAATCGCGGATAACACAATTTTCGGTTTTTAATAAGTAATTTAAGCGTTTGTCCCGAATGATTATCCCGTCTATGATTCCGTTTTGCATAATTCTTTTTTGAGGATGAAAAACTGATAAGTGTGGGATATTTGATGTATTGTAAAATACATCTTTTATTCGTGTTCATTTTAGTCGTTTTTAATTAGTTTCATCGTCGTTTTAGTTAGATTGTATATACTTTTGATATATTTGTGTTTTCCAGGTCTTTGTAGATAAAAAGTGCATAAACGAATTAAAATTTGACAAGGCGAAGTGTCGGATCGAAAAACAGAAGCTCGAGAGCTGAAACGGAACGAAAATCATCAACTGGAGCTTTCTGGCGGGCCGCGAAGACCTTTAACCTTATCTTCCGCGCCCCGCCAAGGAGTTTAAATGTGTTTATGAAGTTATGCAAGTCGCGGGCCGCGTAGGGTTGCTATTAAGTGTTTCGCGGGACGCGAGAACGTGAAACATTATGCCGACTTTGTTATTTCCAACGGCTAGAGGGTTAGAAAACTATAAAAACATATTATTCGATCACAGCCGTCTCATTCACAAATTTTGGAGTACTTGGAGGCTATTTACAGGTTGATTGAAGATTATTGAAGCTTTTAAGGCCTAGGAATCATCGAGTAAAGCTCGGGAGCACTCGGGAGTGAAGATTTCGGGTTTATTCTTCCCGTCTCTTTCTTGTTTCGATTGTTTTTTATTTAATCTCGATGAATTCTGCAATGATTAAGTTTGTTACTATGTTTTTCGGTATGATATTCGGATAGAAACTTCAAACTATATAGGCTATGATGAATGTTTAACAAAGATTGGATTTTTATTCGTATTTAATGTTTGTTATGGGTTTTCTTGGAAAGTAAAGAACTTTGGAACCTTTGATCTGGTGTATATGCGTATCTTGTGTTGATTTTCAATTAATTACTCGTTTCACATGAATCTTGATGAATGTCTTTCATAGAATAGGTTCGTGTTAATTATCTAATCTTCATGGGTTTGGGTAATTTTTGGCTGAATTGTCCAATAACCTTAGAAACGGTAATTGAAAGATTATTGAAACTTGATGTTCTACTAATCTTGTCGATGAGAGGCTCGAGGTTATTAATAGGTCTCGGTTTGGTATATAGCTAGGATTAGGTTTTGAAAGAAATCAGTCTTAGTTCCCTAATCATACTCGTGTCTATTAAACCAAGTCAAAATCCATAGTTGCCCTAGACTTTCACGCTGAGAGGTAGATTGTCAGATTAGGGCACTTTTCAAGAAGTTAGAGGACTAAGAGGAAGTCTAACAA
This sequence comes from Helianthus tuberosus, assembly GCA_030545235.1. NCBI lineage: Eukaryota > Viridiplantae > Streptophyta > Magnoliopsida > Asterales > Asteraceae > Helianthus > Helianthus tuberosus. The sequence goes on along the minus strand of CM060433.1, from coordinate 40,724,468 downwards.
CCAGTAGTCGTAACAGCCTTGTAGAGTCTCACAAGTTTCTCCCTGAGAAGGGTCGGGAGGTCTTAGTAGGAATTTCTTAGGGTTTAGCATTAAAAGATCCCGGTTCCATACCACGTTAATTTTGAATAGAAATCCAGTTCTAGTTTAGTAGGAGTCTAGCCTAGGTAGCCTTCATCATCACTGAGCTAAGTCTTCGTCCAAATTCGCGTCTAGTTAATTAAGTTTAACTTTTTAATTGCAAATTTAGGATTTTTAGTAACCCCCCCCCCCCAATCAAATAAACAATTAGTTAAGTTGTGTTAGTCTTAGTCTAGATAGAGTCTTAGCGTAATTTAATTGAGTCTCGTGGGTTCGATATCCGGACTTACTTAGCTTTACTAGAGTCGATCGGTTCACTTGCCGGTTAGTAGTTTAGTCGAGTTTAGAGAGTCTAGAGTATTACATTGAGTCTAGATTTAGGTTAATTTTAGTTGTTTTATTAAACTACTTTTAGCACATCAAGTACCATAACCGCAACCATTCATCATTCGTCACGTTAAATTTGACTCAAAGTACCCATTAATTAGTAAGTACGCGACGCCTACCAATGCCATAAACTAATTTTTTTTATTTAAAAAAGGTCAAATGTTAATATAAAAAAATAATCTTCATTAGATCAAAATAAAAATACATAATTGAAGTTATATATATAGGAGAAGGATCCGTTAGGAACCACCCTTTATTGCGAGAACCGCGAGAACCAATGTGAACACAACTAAAAATACCTAAAAATAGCTAAAAAACACACAATTTTTTTAAATATTTTTTAATTAAAAATCGCTGTATTTCGTTGTTAAAAAAATTAAAAGAAAATTTATTTTTTGGCTACTAAAAGTAGCGATTTTTACATAAAAAATATTAAAAAAATTTGTGTGTTTTTTAGATTTTTTTGGGGGTTTAGTTTTTAGTTTTTTTTGGGGGGGGGGGGGGTGGTTTAATTTTTAGAATTTAGCTTGGGGGGTTAGGTTTTTTTTTTTTTTTTGGGAGGGGGGTGGGGAGGGTTAGGTTTTTTTAGGTTATTGTTGTGTTCACATTGGTTCTCGCGGTTCTCGCATTAAAGGTGGTTCTCGCATGAACCCTACCCATGTGTGTCTATATATATATATAGTGTGAGGTTCATTGGTGAACACTAAAAAAGTGGGGAACCGACTCAAACGAACTCCGATTGGACTCATTTCAGCGGCGTTGGAACCGGCTCGTCGAACCCTAACTAGGATCTCTTAACCCTAAACCCTAAATCATAACCCCTAAACCTTAAATATATTAGGGTTTGCCTTTAGGGTTTAGCTTTATGGTTTAGCCTTAGGGTTTAGCTTTTGGGTTTAGGGTTTAGCTTTAGGGTTTAGGGTTTAGATTTAGGGTTTAGATTTAGGTTTAGCCTTTAGGGTTTAGTTTTTAGGGTTTATAGTTTAGATTTTACGGTTTAGCTTAGGTTTTAGCCTTATTTTTTAGATTTAGGGTTTAGAGTTTAGGAGTGATGATTTAGGGTTTAGGGTTAAGAGATCTTAGTTAGGGTTCGACGAGCCGGTTCCAACGCCGCTGGAATGAGTCCAATCGGAGTTCTTTTGAGTCGGTTCCCCGCTGTTTCCCACTTTTTTAGTGTTCCCCAATGAACCTTCCCCTATATATAAAAACTAGCGATTTTTTTATAAAAAAATGTAAAAAAAATTGGTATGTTTTTTTAGCTTTTTTTAGGTTTTTTAATTAGTTTTCTAGTTTTCTCATTTATATGTAGTTTTCTCATGATCCTATATATATATATATATATATATATATATATATATATATATATATATATATATGGAGCCGCTAGAATGAGAACCATCACGAGTTATGAGAACCACGAGAACCGCGCCCCGCGGGTGGCCGTCGGCGACGAAATTTTTTTTACACCTAGATCCGTATATTTTAGTGGGGGGTTTAAATTTTCGGTTCAAACGGCGCGCCCGAGGGGGTAGTTTTTTACGCCCAAAGTTTGGTAAAAAAAAAAGAAAAATTAAAAAACTTAAAAAAACCCAAACTTTGGGCGTAAAAAACTACCCCCTCGGGCACGCCGTTTGAACCGAAAATTTAAACCCCCCACTAAAATATACGGATCTAGGTGTAAAAAAAATTTCGTCGCCGACGGCCACCCGCGGGGCGCGGTTCTCGTGGTTCTCATAACTCGTGGTGGTTATCATTCTAGCGATCCCCTATATATATATATATATATATGGAGAGGATCATGAGAAAACTAGATATAAATGAGAAAACCAAAAAATTAACCAAAAAAGCAATAAAAAGGAGGGGGGGGGGGGGGGGGTTTAATGAAGGAGGAGGGGGGGGGGGACTTTTAATGAAGGAGGGGTAAAATTGGAAAAAAAATATATAACTTTTCAAACATTTCCCATTTCTCCATACGTTATCATTTTAAAACAAAAATGGCTCCGTAAGATCACAATTTTTTATATCTTTCATTCAAGTATATTCGAGCATATTTTTATGACAAAAAAAGATTTATGGTGTCGTCTTGTTTTCAATACTATTATTATAGTAGCGCACATGTGCAATATTACATGTACTACAATTGCATTACATGCTTAAAATTAGTTTTTTGAGTTTAGTTTAGCTTTTAGGGTTAGATTTTTTGGAGGTTTAGGATTAGGATTAGGTTTTTGGGTGTGGGGGGAGGGGGGTTTAGGTTTTTGGGGGGTGGGGGGGTTTAGCTTTTTTTCGGGTTTACAATTGCATTACATGCTTAAAATTAGTTTTTTGAGTCTAGTTTAGCTTTTAGGGTTAGTTTTTTTGGAGGTTTAGGATTAGGATTAGGTTTTTGGGTGTGGGGGGGGAGGGGGGTTTAGGTTTTTGGGGGGTGGGGTGGGGGGGGGTTTAGGTTTTTTTCAGGTTTATGTTTAGGGTTTAGTTTTAGGTTTTCGGGAGGGTGGGGGGTGGGGGGGGTTTAGGTTTTTGGGGGGTGGGGGGGGGGGGTTAGGCTTTTGGTGGGAGAGGTGAATTTAGGTTTTTGGGGGGTGGGGGTGGGGGGTTTAGGTTTTTGGGGGGTGTCGGTGGGGGGTGGGTTAAGTGGTTTAAGCTTTATGTATTATTACCCGGGGAGGGATATCGGGTAACATTCCAGGGAGGAATGCCAGGTTAACGGGATGTTGGTTATTACTTAATTTCTATCATATAAGACCCCTTACATCTACCGATTGTTTCCGGGAAGGAAACGAGGTATTTAGTTGATAGAGCTATTAGGTTTGTGTCACACCCCGACCACGTAAAACAACAAAACGTGGAAGAAACGTCGGGGAGTGTTGTAACAGAATCATTGTTTCACAACCATGGATTAAACAATTTCGTTTTATTTAATTAAATGTATTACATTACATTGGAATTAGAAACAAAACATGAACAAATAGACTTTTGATTGTTATTAAGTCGCTAAGGCCACGTCCGTTCCTATGTGAGCATGCATCAATATCATCATCAAATATCATCAACTATGGTACCTGAAAACATGTGAAAATACGTCAGCATAAAAATGTCGGCGAGTACATAGGTTTTATGTGAGTGTCAGATTCATGGCTCATTTTACATGTTGCAATACTTATTTAAAAACCTTATTTTGAAAAGTATATTATTGCGACATAATTAACCAACTCAAATCAAGTTGGATATGATTTATAAAATCTCGTAGCCATGATTCTTAACTCCAAAACATTTTGTTTTATTAAATCAAATCGTAAAACATCTCGTAGAAACTCGTTAATAAGACTCGTATGGTTTATATTATTCAGAAAACATAATTGTGTGACATTGTTTCAAAATCGTTTACCCAAGTGATCTAGATAACGCAACAATATTTAATGTGTTAAAAGCACTTATATATAAGAAGTACCAGCGGCGTATCCACCATGCTTTTAACACATTATGTCACACCCCGACCACGTAGAACATACGAAACGTGGCGGAAACATCGGGGAGTGTTGTAACAGAATTAATTGTCTCAAATCCATGGCAATTGAAGTTTTGTTTTATTGATAAAAAGTGTTACAATGTCTAATCAATCAAGGAAATACAACAAAATTAACTAGTCTTGCATCTTTTATTGTTACTAAAGCCCAAGTCTGTCTATGTGTATCTTGAACATCTTATGCAACAGCTCCTGAAAAACACATGTGAAAATAGGTACGTCAGCATAAAAATGCCTGTGAGATACATAGGTTTTGTGAAAATAAGATTCATGACTTATGTTTGAGAAAATGTTTAGTCATGAACCTTGTTATTTGCTTTGTCCTTTAAATCATTTGAAAAACGATAAGATCAGATGATATGTATAAATAAATGAATAATGTATGGTTAAATGATTAACCATAGTAAAATGGATTTGTATAAGATAAGTTGTTTGTAAAACAATGTCTTGTGAAAAGTATGTTATTTGTATAAAACGTTATATGTCTCAAACTGAAATGATTCAAATAACGCTACGATATGTAATACCATACAAACACTTATATATAGGAAGTACCAGCGGCGTATCCACCATGCTTGTATCATATTACACACACATCGTTACTTAATCACTTAATCAAACCAAACCAAACAATGTAAAATGTCTATGTTTAAATCAATTGTCAAATGTATTGAATGATATGTCAAAGTATTTATGTCAAGATGTAAATCATGTCAAAATGTCTATGTCAAATATCCATGTCAAATGTCTATGTCAAATATCCATGTCAAATGTCTATGTCAAATATCCATGTATGGCAAGTGAAATGTCTCAACTAAACCATATGCACAACAACAAAGTATTGAAGTAAAACTTGGTTTAAATCAAAGTTATGTTTTGTGGGAAATACATGATCAATGTCAATCATGTTAAAATGTCTATATCGAAATGTCTATGTAAAACAATGTACTAAGTAATGCACACAATGGCAATACATAGTATGAAATGTAATGTAGAACGATGTACTAAGTACGCACACAATGGGCATACATAGCATAAAATGTAATGTAAAACAATGTACTAAGTACGCACACAATGGGCATACATAGCATGAAATGTAATGAAATCATGTACTATAATGTACTAACGAACATAGCAAGTATATGATGTCAAAACAGGAAAAAGCATGAAAGTAACAAGTAGGCACATGTGTTCCACCCCAAAACAGTTTGGAAAACAGTAAAAGAGGGGTCTATGTACTCACTTGAGATTGCTCAGTTGCCTAAAGATAACCACCAAGCAGTGCTAGAGATCTCGGAATCAAACGGCTCCTAATATAGGTAACTATGTTAAATAACCGGACCTAAATCGGAAGACTGGGTAGCATTAGGGTTTGTAAACCAAACGAGTGTGGAGACTCGTGTGATATGGTTTAACAAAGCCTACATACTAAATGAAACCTAACATAATTGTTTACGACCCATTACGACCCGTTTAGGTAGCTTATGCTACTTTAACGCGTCGTTCGCGTGAAACGCGTTTGGACCGCCTAACTAGTCCTATGACAAGTATTATATGCCTAAACATGTTACATAATCAGTTACGTGACAAAAGTTTAGGTTACATATGCTAAATTACCAATTATGTATGAAAAGGGTATTCTGGTAATTTACCTAAGGCATATAAACTACCCATCATACAACTACTTAAACGATGTGACCATAGGGTATAACCTCGGAAGGTTATTCCCTACCTACTATGGTCACCTACTATATTTGGTCGGATCCTAATGATCGACCAAACTGGGTCGGGTTCGAAGGTATAGGCGATTTATTAGATCGCCTACCCTACGACCCTAGACAACGTGGTAATCAGTAGGCATAGTCCCAAGGGACTATGACCATCGTGATTACAATCACGTTGCGAAGTTCTAACGAACTTCGCATTGACCATTACTGGTCAACGCTGAAAGTCAAACAAAGTTTGACTTTCTGACTCGAAAAGCAGTAGAATAAGGGAAAAGAACGAAAGAATACTTACTGAGGGTCCCCGAATGCTAACCCAGATCAAAATAGCTCAGGTATGAAACGAAGGTTCCAACTTAGAGCTTTCTTAATCAGATTTGTGGGTTTTGAACAAATGGGGGGTGGGTATTTATAGATAAAGTAGAGCCGCTAGGATCGTTTCTTGAATATCGTGCCACGATCCGAGCCGTACACTTGTCACAAAGGTTATGGAGCCACATATGCTCCTTATCTTAGTGATTAAGCAAGTTGCAAACATGTGGTTGTGGATTAATTGGTTGCAACTTGCATTTAAAACACTGAATCTGGTCCAGATGGGGGCTCGCGTGACGCTAAGGCCCGTCGCGTCACGCTAGGCCCCTGTTTTGGCAGATTTTGCAGAAATGGTCCCTGCACCTTGTTTAAGCGATTTTCGATGCGTTTGAACCCCGTTAACCTCATTTCAAGGCTCTAAGATGAAGTTAAAGTATAGGGAACTCAAAACCTACTCAAAAATATGCCGGATGATGGTTCGTTTGGTCGTACGAACGCGATGTTCGCTTAATTACGACGGAATGCGCATAAGCGCGAAAAACGATCCAAATGACGCGACGAATGGATTTTTCTTAAGGCGAACACTAAAATAAAATATAGTCATGCTTCCATAAATTTTTGGATGTCCGGATGTATTCAGAACGTAAGTTATGCGCGAAAATGCAAACTTGTGCACTTTTTGACACTTTTAGTCCCTGAATGTCCCAAAAGTTTATTTTTGCACACCGAACCCCTCAAAGCCTATTTCTAAGCTATGTAAAGGATATTTATGGTATGTTTAACTTATGGTCATGTTCCGGAATGTCTGTTACAGTTCAAATTGGCATACTTTCGCAGTTTGTCATATTTAGTCCCTATAAGCGATTAAACTTTGATTTCACCACACCAAACCTTCCAAAACTTATATCTAAGTTATGTAAAGGTTATTTAAGGTATGTTAAGCCTATCTCACTATTCCGGAGTGTTCGTTGCATTTAAACTGGTTATATTTACGCATTAGTGCGCGTATAACCTTCCAGAAAGCGATTTAGAACTTGAAATCGAACAAGAATTGATATGTGTAAACGATACACATATTTATACAAGTCCAAAGTATGAAATACAATATTTCATTGGTTTGGCATTTGTTTGATGGTTGAAATGACACAGGTGTTACAGTCTCCCCTACTTTAGGAAATTTCGTCCCGAAATTCATTCGTAGGAGTCTATCTGTGGCTTTGTGTCAAATAACCACCAAAGATATAAAAGGCATAATCCTCACATTTCCTTAACGGACATTCTTCAGAACCGAAAATGAACGAAAGGAGTCATTTTTCACCATTTCTTTAGAAACCAAAAATGAACGACAAGAGTCATTTTTCACCATTTCTTCAGAAACCAAAAATGAACGACAAGAGTCATTTTTCACCATTTCTTCAGAAACCAAAAATGAACGAAAAGAGTCAATTTTTCACTATTTCTTCAGAAACCAAAAATGAACGACAAGAGTCATTTTTCACCATTTCTTCAGAAACCAAAAATGAACGACAAGAGTCATTTTTCACCATTTCTTCAGAGACCAAAAATGAACGAAAAGAGTCATTTTTCACCATTTCTTCAGAAACCAAAAATGAACGACAAGAGTCATTTTTCACCATTTCTTCAGAAACCAAAAATGAACGAAAAGAGTCATTTTTCACCGTTTCTTCAGAAACCAAAAAATGAACGACAAGAGTCATTTTTCACCATTTCTTCAGAAACCAAAAATGAACGAAAAGAGTCATTTTTCACCGTTTCTTCAGAAACCAAAAATGAACGACAAGAGTCATTTTTCACCATTTCTTCAGAAACCAAAAATGAACGAAAAGAGTCATTTTTCACCGTTTCTTCAGAAACCAAAAATGAACGACAAGAGTCATTTTTCAGACACATGACCAAACTAGCTGTGGTTTCCGTGCACTGAATTCCATAATTATGTATGCATCCATAATTACGTAATTCCTTGCATAGTCCGCACAGTTTGTCTTGAAATGTTTTAAGGGAGGAAAATCAAACCCGTGATGAGTGTGACTAGACTACCATAGGGTCCTTTTAATTAGATCGACAAATGATCCTTTTAATTAGGCCGCCAAGGAGTCCTTTCAGCTATATCATCACATGATATTCCTAACCAGATTTTTGGATCAATCTGTTTACCTAGACCACTCAGGGGTCTAATTATGGAATAGTACAATATAATCCAAGGGTCTTTACTATCACGTAAAAGCCCATTGAGGATTTAATATAGTACCTTTGGATATCCTACTACGAATTCCTTATACAAAGATATGGAAGATTCTTCGAGGATTTGGATAACAAAAACTTGGATTACACAAAAACATAAAAGGAAACACATAAGCACATAATCACATAGTTGTTTAACTTGGTTATTAATTTGTTATCTTCGGACGCGGATACTTAAAGCACACCAAGAATCCAATTCTTGGATTTCATTTGGCACTTTAATCCTTTCAAGAATCCATCCATGAAGATAGGATGATCTACCAAAAATTTGATTTTCGTTTTCAGGAAAACGCAATATTCGAATTAAGGTACACAATAATTTAGGACATACGGAAATACCCTTAGGTACCCTATTAAGAATTTATAGTGGTACTTGGGGTATTCGTACGGAATTATAACTTGCACCTTGTACTTCGTTTCTTTGCAAGATACGTGTACTTAGGATCCTTGTGGGAAACGCAAGAGATTTTAAAATGGAAGAATTTTGGGAGTAGTTTGTTTTTTTTTTTTCAAGGAATACGATTCCTTGATTGTCGGTATTGTAAGGGATATGTTGTTTACACATACAATCACATAAATACATTGCAATGTAAATAAAAGATTTATTTATAAACAATGATAACAACTGTTTCATGGACCTTGACAACAAAAGAAAATAATACATAAGATGTGATTATTTCTAAAGAGTGTTGTCTTCTAGTTGATCAGATGCTCATCTCTGTGCTGGATTAGCATTAGCAAGCTTTGGGCAATTTCTTCGGAAATGTCCCATCTCGCCACACTTGTAGCAAGAACCTGGAGGAAAACGAGCTCGAGCAGGTTTGTTGTCAGCTTGATTTAGTGCAACTGCTGCTACGCAAACTTTTGCTGTATGACCTTTACGTCCACAAATTTGGCATTCGCGGCACTTCACATTAACATGATGATAAAGGTTACATCGGTTGCACAAAGGTGAAGTTCCATTGTATGGCTTCCTAGTACGAGGTTTAGCTGGTTGGTTGGGGGCGGCTTGATCATTGTGAGCGACCATAGCGAAGTTCTGAGAAGCCTTTTGCTTCTTTGACCCCTTAGGGGATCCAGTCTGTACATCCATGGTCTTTGATTCCTCGATTTGTTTCGATTCCTCGACCGGTTTCTTGTCACCCTTTCGGAAAAGCTTACGTTTCCTGATCTGAGATTCAGTCAACGTTGCAGATAGCTCAATGGCCTGCCTAACCGTAGTGGGGTTACTACCAGTAACAATGTCTTGAACTGTGTCAGGGAGACCATCAATGTATTTTTCGATTGCCTTATCCAAAGGCGTGACCATGGTAGGACACAACAAGCTCAGCTCCTCATATCGATCAGTGTATGCTCGATGTTCGCCGCTGTCTTGCTTAAGATCGTCGAATTCCCTTTCCAATGCCCTGATCTCGTGACGAGGACAGAATTCCTTCATCATCAGTGCTCGAAGTTCTTCCCAAGTTTGGGCCAGTGCCACTTCGGAACCCCTATCTCTCACCACACCGTTCCACCATGTCAAAGCTCGTTTCTCGAAGACACTAGATGCAAAATCTACCTTTCGCTCATTTGGACATTGAACATGCCTGAAGGAGCTCTCTAGACTCTCGAACCATTGCAGAAGTGCAGTCGCTCCTTGAGACCCAGAAAACTTTGATGGCTTAGCCGAGTTGAACGTCTTGAAGTTGCATGGGGCATTATTGTTGTTGATAGCTTGGTGACATTGGGCAACGATGATCGGGATTGCAGCAGTCATTTGCTGTGTAATGACAGCTGCCAGCTCGTCAACAGATACTGGATTTTCGCGTCGTGGAGGCATTCTAAAAGAGGAAACATGAAAGGAAACGAGTGAAAGAATTAGACGAAAAGAATGAGATGAAACAAATCTGATGAAAGCAAGGATAGTGGTCATTTGTTTGTTACTACAAAGCAACAAACGACACACAGTGATTAATCAAAGTAGATAGGTCAAAAATAATGTATCGCGAAGACATGCTCGCCTATAAGTGAACACTCATCCCAAGAATTCCCAGGTAAGCACAACTGGTCTCGCGTCTGATGAGATGTATACGAAGTGCTTGCCTAGACAGAAAACCCAGAATACAGGCATTCACCCTTCCAGTTTGCACGTGTTCACATTATTTAAAACCCAGAACCTTGACGAGATTTTGAAAACTCAAAAGGGTTCAAAACCTTATAACAAAGGGTTCAAAACCTAGTAATTAATCATCCTAGAACAGATGATTAGTTTTCAAAGCGGTTTTGAAATTTATGTTCTTGTTGTGGTCGTCGCCTAAGGATAGGTGACGGTATTGTTTTATGACTAAACGCAAGTAAACTCGCGTTAGGGTCCTAAGAAAGTTATAGACTAGGTCAAAGCATTACTAATAACCTAATTCCCTATAACCATTGGCTCTGATACCATCTTTTCTGTCACACCCCGACCACGTAGAACATACGAAACGTGGCGGAAACATCGGGGAGTGTTGTAACAGAATTAATTGTCTCAAATCCATGGCAATTGAAGTTTTGTTTTATTGATAAAAAGTGTTACAATGTCTAATCAATCAAGGAAATACAACAAAATTAACTAGTCTTGCATCTTTTATTGTTACTAAAGCCCAAGTCTGTCTATGTGTATCTTGAACATCTTATGCAACAGCTCCTGAAAAACACATGTGAAAATAGGTACGTCAGCATAAAAATGCCTGTGAGATACATAGGTTTTGTGAAAATAAGATTCATGACTTATGTTTGAGAAAATGTTTAGTCATGAACCTTGTTATTTGCTTTGTCCTTTAAATCATTTGAAAAACGATAAGATCAGATGATATGTATAAATAAATGAATAATGTATGGTTAAATGATTAACCATAGTAAAATGGATTTGTATAAGATAAGTTGTTTGTAAAACAATGTCTTGTGAAAAGTATGTTATTTGTATAAAATGTTATATGTCTCAAACTGAAATGATTCAAATAACGCTACGATATGTAATACCATACAAACACTTATATATAGGAAGTACCAGCGGCGTATCCACCATGCTTGTATCATATTACACACACATCGTTACTTAATCACTTAATCAAACCAAACCAAACAATGTAAAATGTCTATGTTTAAATCAATTGTCAAATGTATTGAATGATATGTCAAAGTATTTATGTCAAGATGTAAATCATGTCAAAATGTCTATGTCAAATATCCATGTCAAATGTCTATGTCAAATATCCATGTCAAATGTCTATGTCAAATATCCATGTATGGCAAGTGAAATGTCTCAACTAAACCATATGCACAACAACAAAGTATTGAAGTAAAACTTGGTTTAAATCAAAGTTATGTTTTGTGGGAAATACATGATCAATGTCAATCATGTTAAAATGTCTATATCGAAATGTCTATGTAAAACAATGTACTAAGTAATGCACACAATGGCAATACATAGTATGAAATGTAATGTAGAACGATGTACTAAGTACGCACACAATGGGCATACATAGCATAAAATGTAATGTAAAACAATGTACTAAGTACGCACACAATGGGCATACATAGCATGAAATGTAATGAAATCATGTACTATAATGTACTAACGAACATAGCAAGTATATGATGTCAAAACAGGAAAAAGCATGAAAGTAACAAGTAGGCACATGTGTTCCACCCCAAAACAGTTTGGAAAACAGTAAAAGAGGGGTCTATGTACTCACTTGAGATTGCTCAGTTGCCTAAAGATAACCACCAAGCAGTGCTAGAGATCTCGGAATCAAACGGCTCCTAATATAGGTAACTATGTTAAATAACCGGACCTAAATCGGAAGACTGGGTAGCATTAGGGTTTGTAAACCAAACGAGTGTGGAGACTCGTGTGATATGGTTTAACAAAGCCTACATACTAAATGAAACCTAACATAATTGTTTACGACCCATTACGACCCGTTTAGGTAGCTTATGCTACTTTAACGCGTCGTTCGCGTGAAACGCGTTTGGACCGCCTAACTAGTCCTATGACAAGTATTATATGCCTAAACATGTTACATAATCAGTTACGTGACAAAAGTTTAGGTTACATATGCTAAATTACCAATTATGTATGAAAAGGGTATTCTGGTAATTTACCTAAGGCATATAAACTACCCATCATACAACTACTTAAACGATGTGACCATAGGGTATAACCTCGGAAGGTTATTCCCTACCTACTATGGTCACCTACTATATTTGGTCGGATCCTAATGATCGACCAAACTGGGTCGGGTTCGAAGGTATAGGCGATTTATTAGATCGCCTACCCTACGACCCTAGACAACGTGGTAATCAGTAGGCATAGTCCCAAGGGACTATGACCATCGTGATTACAATCACGTTGCGAAGTTCTAACGAACTTCGCATTGACCATTACTGGTCAACGCTGAAAGTCAAACAAAGTTTGACTTTCTGACTCGAAAAGCAGTAGAATAAGGGAAAAGAACGAAAGAATACTTACTGAGGGTCCCCGAATGCTAACCCAGATCAAAATAGCTCAGGTATGAAACGAAGGTTCCAACTTAGAGCTTTCTTAATCAGATTTGTGGGTTTTGAACAAATGGGGGGTGGGTATTTATAGATAAAGTAGAGCCGCTAGGATCGTTTCTTGAATATCGTGCCACGATCCGAGCCGTACACTTGTCACAAAGGTTATGGAGCCACATATGCTCCTTATCTTAGTGATTAAGCAAGTTGCAAACATGTGGTTGTGGATTAATTGGTTGCAACTTGCATTTAAAACACTGAATCTGGTCCAGATGGGGGCTCGCGTGACGCTAAGGCCCGTCGCGTCACGCTAGGCCCCTATTTTGGCAGATTTTGCAGAAATGGTCCCTGCACCTTGTTTAAGCGATTTTCGATGCGTTTGAACCCCGTTAACCTCATTTCAAGGCTCTAAGATGAAGTTAAAGTATAGGGAACTCAAAACCTACTCAAAAATATGCCGGATGATGGTTCGTTTGGTCGTACGAACGCGATGTTCGCTTAATTACGACGGAATGCGCATACGCGCGAAAAACGATCCAAATGACGCGACGAATGGATTTTTCTTAAGGCGAACACTAAAATAAAATATAGTCATGCTTCCATAAATTTTTGGATGTCCGGATGTATTCAGAACGTAAGTTATGCGCGAAAATGCAAACTTGTGCACTTTTTGACACTTTTAGTCCCTGAATGTCCCAAAAGTTTATTTTTGCACACCGAACCCCTCAAAGCCTATTTCTAAGCTATGTAAAGGATATTTATGGTATGTTTAACTTATGGTCATGTTCCGGAATGTCTGTTACAGTTCAAATTGGCATACTTTCGCAGTTTGTCATATTTAGTCCCTGTAAGCGATTAAACTTTGATTTCACCACACCAAACCTTCCAAAACTTATATCTAAGTTATGTAAAGGTTATTTAAGGTATGTTAAGCCTATCTCACTATTCCGGAGTGTTCGTTGCATTTAAACTGGTTATATTTACGCATTAGTGCGCGTATAACCTTCCAGAAAGCGATTTAGAACTTGAAATCGAACAAGAATTGATATGTGTAAACGATACACATATTTATACAAGTCCAAAGTATGAAATACAATATTTCATTGGTTTGGCATTTGTTTGATGGTTGAAATGACACAGGTGTTACACATTACACCTGCCCCGTTACCTAATCACTTCCCTAACCCAATGGTTCAAACAGTTACAAATGGTTCACATAAATCAAATGGTTACGAACGGTTCACATAAATCCAACGGTTACAAATGGTTCACAAACATCCAATGATTACAAATGGTTCACAAACATCCAACAATTACAAATGGTTCAAAACATAAGACAATTGTGCTAGCATGTTAAGTGAACATACATAGCAACACATAATGAAATCATGTACTAATAGTGTACTAATGAACATAGCAGGTGTTGATACAACAAATAAGAGACCAAGGGTGGTAGCTAGGCTGGTAAGGCAACAGGGTTGAAGGGTTCAACTTTTCCTAACGCAGGTCGTGGGGTCCCCCCACGTTTGCAAGACGTGGAAGGAGGTTCACTAGTTTATTTTTGTTATTTGCTATGGATCCTCCTCTGAACTATGTTCAGTTTCGGATGAAGGAGCAAATTGAATGTGTGTGTTGGATGTGAAAGGGAGTGACTTGTGTGAAGCAAGTACTCAATATGAATGACCAGAGATTAGAGAATCAGAGCTGGCCATGAGATGTTTTCTGAAGTAAATGAAGTGTCAATTTATAGGAGAAGACATCTCCCAAAGTAGAATTCATTTGACTAGTGATCATGCTTGCAGTGAGGGGCTTACCCGCTTTAACCCCTGGATAATAGCGTGTGTTCTGCAGACCTGCATTGCTTTTGCGGCTGTGGGTTGGTGAAGCAATCCCTGGATGTGACTGGCTACTGTTTCCGTATTGCTTTTCCCCTCCTCACAGCTTTTTAACCCTTGAACCATTTAACCCTTTGAGCATTTACACATTTAGTCATTTTATTTAATTTTGGGCTACCCCCGTCATCAGCCCCCCAAGTCAGAGGTTTTTGGGGAGTGAGCTCAAAGACTTCTGACTTTTACACGTGTATTTTATTGCCTAAAGGTTTCAAGAGTTCGATGCTTGAAGGCTTGAAGGGTTGTGAGCAGTTAATATTTGAATTTTAAATATCTGACAATTGATGTGATTGATGTATGGCGGTTCGTAGGGTGGCGGTTACTGTTTGCCATTATTACCCCTATTGTAGGTTATTTTATATTTACATATCTCGTTTATTTACACATTTTACTTTGGATAAACATCACTTTGCTCCTTTTTTCTCTCCGGTATCCCTCTTTTCACAAAATCAGGTCAGTTCCGATTTGCTTATCTTTTCTTTAATTGTTCATTGTGATGGGTGCTCGGAAGGATATGGCAAAATCCTTCTCTCGACTGACCCAAGTGGAAGTCGATTTATTATGTATGGAATGGGTATAGGGACAAAGTATAAACCGGTTGCACCGGCTTGCGATAAATCTGTCAATGCTTGTCCCTCTGGTATGATCGCCCTGTATTGTCGTCATTTTGAGTTTTCCAATCTTCGTTATCCGTTTTCAAACTTTGTGTTGAATATTTTGGAATATTACCGAGTGTCTTTTGGTCAGATTCACCCTTTAGGTATGGCTAGGGTTTTGCATTTTGAGATTCTGTGTCGGGCTTGTGGGTATGATCCTACTCTTTTAGCATTCCGTCGCTTTTTCCGGCTTGCTAAGAATGGTGATTGGTTCACCTTTGAAACCAGTCAAGTTGATACTTGTTTAATTTCGTCCATGGTTTCTACACTTGGGGTTTGGAAAGATCGGTTTTTCTGGGTGTTAGAGGAAATTGTTCCTTTTAAACTTGTTTGGAGACACCCGGATGCTGTTCTGAACGAACCGGAGCCCTCTGATTCCGAGATAAACACCCATTTTTTAGAAATTCTTAGGGAGTGCCCTTCGAGGCTTCGTCCCTTCCTTGAGCATCTGTTGGTGTTATTGGGTATAAGTAAAGTGTGGGAAAATGCTAACCGGGATCCGGTGCTTATTAGAGATGGGAAGGGTATGCCTTTATTCCTTTCTTGCTTTTTTATTCCTTTTTCTTTGTCTGTTTATATGTTTTTATATTTTGTATTGCAGTTATGTCTGCCTTGGATTTTATTAAGAGCGATGATACTTCTGACGTTGTTTTTGATGATGCTGTTGCTACCCCTGGTGAGAATGCGGTTGTTAAGGGTCCTGATTATAGGTTTGAGGGTTCTGGTTATGTCAATGTTCCGAATGTCAAAGGATTCACCAAGGTTACTGCGTCCAAAGGTTCTATTCGTCGTTCTCAACGCCATCTGAAGGGTGTTGATCAGCCCTCTGGCTCAGAGCCTATTGACGTTAGTGATGATATTGAGGCATCAGAGGATCAAGCTGTGGATGTTGGTAAAGGCAAGGAAAGGGAGTTGATTGTTTCGAGCAAGAAGAAGAAATTGGTTAAGAAGGGTACCATTTCTGCTATTCAAGGTTCGTCGGCCAAAAGTGTTGAAAGCTTCGAGGGTTCAGAGGACATTTACGTTCCTAATTGGGGGGTTAAGGTTGGTGACAATTTTAAGGATCCTACTGTGTGTGCTGAAGCCTTGGCTCATTTTGCTCCTCCCGGTGTTCGAGATGCCATATCTGAGATGGAGGGTGATCATCTTATCTCTAGGATGATGCTCAGTTCCTGCAACCTTTCTGCCCTTTTGGCTGAAGGTGTCACTCGCTTTGCTAAAGTGATGCGGGAATATGTGGAGGCCTCCAAGAAGAAGGAGAAAATGAAGGCTTCGATTGCTGCCATGAAGAAGGAAATCGAGAGCTTTTCTGAGAAGGAGTTGGCTTGGAACAAGAAGATTGAGGAGTTAACTAAGAGGCACGATATTGAGATGGGTGATCTTAGGAAGAGCTTTGAAGCTAACTTATTGAAACTGAAAGCTGACCGGGAGGCCTTGGCTGTGCAACAGAAGTCTTTTGCTAAAGAGAAGGATGGTTTGAAGACTTTGGTTGCACGGGGTACTGCAGATAACCAATGGCTCATTGAGCAGGGTTTTCACCAAGTGGTTACCTATCTGTTGCATTCCAAAGAGTTTAACTCTGCTCTTGGTGATGTTTATACTAAACTACTCAATCTGGGAAAACACCAAGGTCTTATTCCAGGTTATAAGCTTCACGAGTCTGGCAACCCTTTGGAGAAATCTCCCCTATACCATCCCGAGGCTTCTAACGTCTTTAAGAGTTCCGTGGAGCAAATGGAGAGGTTATCATACCCTTATGTAAGTCAAGTTGCTTCTTATTATGGTAAGCCTCTCTCTGCTTTACAGGAACTGAAGCCTGATGGTTTGAATGAAAAGTTATGCGCTGAACTGCTTGGCTCCCTTTCGAGGAAACGTTCCTATTCGGGAGATAGTGAAGATACTTTTCCTGGGGAAGCCGATGCTCCGAAGGATGCCAGTTTGGAAGTTTCAGCTGCTGATGATCAAGGTCCGAAGGCTAAGAAGGTTAAGAAGACTAAGAATGCCAAAGGTAGCAGTTCTGGGGCTACTAAGCCTTCTGTTGATGCCTAAACTTCGTAGCTTTCTTAGCACTCTGTTAAAACAATTCATGGTTTGTAACCCTTAAACAATATTAGGTTTTCAGGGACCCTTAAGGTTCCTGTTGGTTGTGTTGAAGGCCTGTATGGCCGTTTGAACAATGGTTAGACTTGCAAGTTACTAGGGCTTGCCTTAACTTATGTTTGGAAGTCTTTTAGGACTTTCTTTGACATGGTATGATGTTTTAACTTTCTTCTTTATGTTATGTTTTTAGACTTGTGCCTGTTTTTGTTAAGGCAGTCTGTTTGGCTTTAACCTTCCAAGCCTTTTGGCTGTCTGTTAGTAGGTTGAAGCCTTTAGGGTTTCGAGTTGTTACTCGGGTGGCTTGAAGCCTTGAAGGCTTCTGACTCGGTTTGTATCTTTGTGATTTTTGTCCAAGTGATTTTGTTCTTTTAGATTTTCTTTGTCATTTTGTAACTTTGTCTTTGTCGAGTTTGTGTTGCCCTTATGTTTTTTATACCTTAAAGGTTTCAGTGCTGCAGTCACTTAGCCTTGGTATTTTCATCAAAAAGGCATCACACCTATCCTTTTTTCATCCCTTTTTTTCTTTGATTTCATAAGCATGTTTTATTGATTATATTTTTAAGGCTTAAGGAATGCTTGGTGTAGGTTGTTCAGGCCCGTCTATGAGACAATTTTTGTTTTACTTTAACCAGTCTCATGGAGTTGTATTGATTTTGGAACTCACCCCTTATATAGGTTCATTTAACCTTTGAACCTATTGAGCGATGTGGCCTGGGAGCTCATCCCCTTACATGGCCCTTGCCATGGAGTTTTTTGCTAGGTTCTCAACCCGATCTTAGGATAGAAAGACAAGTTTGATAAACAACTTCATTCATTCAAGCAATACTTGCTTTTTACAAAAGGTATTCATAGCGTTGTTTTTCAGATACACTTTGATACAAACTAAACTTTTTTGTTTTTAAACGTGGAACCTTTTTAGGGTTTTGCCGTTCCAATGCCTCGGAAGCCTTTTGCCTTCTGAATCAGCCAACTTGTAGGATCCACCCTTGTGTGCTTCAAGGATGGTGTATGGACCCTCCCATTTTGGGCCAAGCTTCCCTTGATTTTCTTTCTTGCTGGCTTCGTTGTTTCTGAGGACCAGGTCCCCTGGCTTAAAACGTTCGTTCTTGACTTTTTTGTTGTAGTAAGCTTCCATCTGTTGCTTGTATTTGGCCTCTTGAATTGCGGCTTGATCTCTTGCTTCCTCTAGGAGTTGTAAATTCAACATGGTCTCTTTTTGGTTTGTTTCAGGATCCATGTTGACAATTATTTGGGTTACAACTCCTATCTCAGCGGGGATCACAACTTCGGATCCAAATACCAAGCTATAAGGTGTTTTCTTATGGCTTGTTTTTTCGGTTGTTCTAATTGCCCATAGGACACTAGGCAATTCTTCAAGCCAGTTGCTTTCGTATCTTCCCAATCTTGTCTTGATGCCTTCTACTATGCTTCTATTTGTTCTTTCAACCTGACCGTTTGATTGCGGATAAGCCACTGAGCTAAAAACCTGATCGATTTTGTATTCCTTGCACCAAACGCTGAAAGGCTTCTCAGCAAATTGCCTTCCGTTATCAGTGACAAGTACTCCCGGCAATCCATAACGGCAAATGATGTTTTCCCAAACAAAGTCAATGACCTGTTTTCCCGTGATCTTAGCAAGTGGTTTGACCTCGGGCCACTTGGTGAAATAATCTATTGCCACCAGTAAGAATTTTACTCCCCCTTTGCTTGGGGGAAATGGACCAACAATGTCCATCCCCCATTTATGGAATGGCCATGACGAGGTTATCAGGACAAAGTCATGCTTGGGACTTTTTGGAATTGGTGCATGAATTTGACAAGCATCACATTTCTTCAATTCTTCAGTTGTATCGCGGTGCATTGAGGGCCAGAAATATCCGAGGTTTATGAGCTTTGCAACCACCGACCTAGCTCCAAAGTGAGCTCCACATACACCTTCATGAATTTCTTTGATCAAATACTTACTTTGCTCGGGACCGACACATCTTAGCAAGGGAGCAAGGTAACCCTTTTTGTAAAGGGTTTCTCCTTGTAGTATGTATTGCCTTGCCTTGATTTCAACCCTTTTAGCTTCCACTTGATCATTGGGTAATTCACCATTTTAAGGAACTTTTTTATGGGAGTCATCCAGTTTGGTTCTTCTTCGGTAACTACATCTTGAACTTCCAATTCATTGATTGATGGAGCCTTCAACACTTCTACCAGTACTTTCTTGGTAAGGTGGGCAAAAGTGAGAGATGCGAGCTTACTTAAGGCATCAGCCTTTTTGTTTTGAGATCTGGGGATATGTTTGATGTTGCAAGCTTGGAAGGTACTCATCAGTTCCTTGGATTTTTCTCTGTATTTTTTCATGTTGGGCTCTTTAGCTATGTAGCTATCATTCACTTGGCTTGAGACCAGGAACGAATCTGTGAATACTTCAAGCTTTTCAACCTTCATCTCTTTAGTCAGCCTTAGGCCAACTATTAGTACCTCGTATTCAGCCTCGTTATTGGTGGTCTGAAAATCAAAACAGAGAGCATATGTGAATTCTAGCCCTTGTGGGTTGATCAAAATTAGCCCAGCCCCTGACCCTTCAACGCTTGAAGCCCCGTCGTTAAAAAGCTTCCAGGCTTCAGGGTTGGAAGGTTCAGTGGTGGTAGCGTTTACTTCAGTGGCCGTCTGGTTTGGGACTTCCACAATGAAGTCAGCCAAGACTTGGGCCTTGATAGCTTTTCTTGGGATATAGGTGATGTTATGTTCACCCAGTTCTATGGCCCATTTGGCTAGTCGCCCCGAGTTTTCAGGTTTTTCAAGCACACTCTTAATAGGTTGGTTAGTGACCACTTGTATGGGGTGTGCTTGGAAATACCTTCGAAGCCTTCTAGCTGTCTGAACTAGGGCTAGGGCAAGTTTTTCAAGGGGAGGATATTTTGTTTCAGCTAATTTTAAGGTCTTGCTGAAAAAATAAACAGGTACCTGGGCCTTGTCTCGCTCAATGGTGAGGACTGCACTGATGGCCTCGTCAGCAATTGAGAGGTACACCGAAATTAACTCCCCAGTTTTTGGTGCCGCAATATTTGGTAGGGAAGCTAGATGTTGGTTCATCTGGTTGAAAGCTTCTTCAGTCCATTTGAAATCCTTCTTGTCTGAGCAGTTCTTGAGCGTTTTGTAGAAGGGCAGAGATCTTTCGGCCAACTTTGAGGTAAAACGCTTCAAGGCTGCAAGCTTCCCGTTTAAGCTTTCAACCTCCTTCTTGGTTCTTGGTGGTTTGGTTTCGAGGACGGCTTTCACTTTGTTTGGATTGGCTTTGATGCTTTGTTTTCCAACAATGTGACCCAAGAATTTTCCCTCCTCGAATCCAAATGAGCATTTTTTCGGGTTAAGCTTCATGTTAACCTTACTGAGGTTCTTGAAAGTTTCTTGCATATCGTCGAGCATTTGATATTCCGTCTTGCTTTTAATCACCAAGTCGTCGACATATGCCTCCATGTTTTTGCCAATTTGGCTTTCGAAGGCTTTGTCAACGAGCCGTTGGTAGGTTGCTCCGGCATTTTTGAGGCCGAAAGGCATCTTTTGATAACTAAAGATCCCTTTGTCCGTGTGAAAGGCTGTTTTTTCCTCATCCTCTTCCTTCATGAGGATTTGGTGATAACCTTTGTATGCATCAAGAAAGCATTTGAACGAGTAACCTGTGAGGGAGTCAACCTTGAGATCAATTTCCGGTAGTGGATAGCAATCCTTAGGACAAGCCTTGTTAAGATCCTTGAAATCTATGCACATCCTCCAAGAGTTGTCGGGTTTTTTGACCATAATCGGGTTTGCAACCCATGATTGGTACTTGACTTCTCGGAGAATGCCAGCTAATATGAGCTTTTCAACTTCTTGGCAAGTTGCCAGACTCCTCTCGGGTGCCAGGCTTCTCTTCTTTTGGACCACAGGCTTGACATCCGGTGGTATCCTTAACTCGTGTTCGGCAATGTCCCGAGGGATTCCTGTCATATCTTCTGGACACCAATCGAAAACATCGCTGTAATGTGTTAGCAGTTTTTCGAGATACGAGAGGGTCTCTGGAGAAAGGTTTGGATTGACCCTTACTCTCTGTTCAGGGTACTTGGAGTTTTTGACCAACCTTTGCCTTTCTTCTTCACTGTTTGAGCTTTCACCCTCAACCATGTAAGCTTCTTGAGAAGGTTGAAGGGTTGCTATGCCCCTTTCGGTAGGAAATTTGACTGTGCCATGGCCAACAGACACGACCATGTAGAATGCACACTGCCCTGGTCTTCCAATGATCACGTCATAGCTTGAGGGGATGTTGATAACTACAAAGGTGAGCGGTTGGGTTCTTTCTTTCAAACCTTCGCTGAAACGAACATTAAGTGTTAGTTGCCCTAAAGGCTTGAGGGGTATATCGGCGATACCTTTTATGGAGGTTCCAGAGGGTTGAAGCATTGAACGTTCTTCATTGCTCAAACGGTTGAAGAATTTCTCGAACATGATTTCAGTGGCTGCCCCGGTGTCTACGTATGCCCTGCATGTTTGCATCGTTCCCACGGTAGCTTCCACCACAAGAGGTCTAGAGAGAGGGTCTTTTTCCGTTGGGGGGAAACAGACACACTGAAGCTCCTAAGCTTCCAACCGCTGTCTTTTATGAGGAACCCTTCCATCAAAATCCACCATATTGACTTCCTTTGCTTTTCCTTCAGCCATTTTATCCCGGACTCCCATTACCAAATGTGCGAGTTCTCCGGACTTAACAGCTTCTTCAATTCTTTTCTTGAGTTGGAAGCAATCATTGGTGTGGTGACCTTTTTCTTGATGAAACTCACAGTATTGTGTGGAGTTCTCATTTTTCCTGCTTTTGGGGAGAGGCCTAGGAGGCCGGAAGTTTTGTTTAACTTCTTCTGTTGCAGGGATTTCTTGAGGGGTCTTTGTGAGTGGTATGAAACTTATGCCGTTTTCCCTGCTTGAAGGGTTCCGGCCTTCAGACCTTCGAGGGTCTGAACCCTTTGACCGCCTGTCATAGGAGTTGAAGTTACCCCTTTTTCTAGCTGGACTATTACTCCGCCAGTCGGATCCTCTTTTTCTTTGTTTTTTAATGTCTATTGCCTCCTCTCCCCGGATATGGGCTTCAGCCATTTCGAGAGCTTCTTCCAAAGTCTTGGGCAGGGATTTGTTGAAATCTCTTGTGAGATATTTAGAGGTGATGGCATTCATGAAACCAGCCACTCTCATTTTCTCGTCTGCCCCTACATAAGTCAGACCTTCCTTCTTGTATCATTCAATGAACGCACGAAGACTTTCATCATCACGTTGTTTTATGTGGAAGATCACTGTTGCGTCCTTTACATATCGCCTTTGTTGGGAGAAATTGGCCAGAAAACCTTTGCTAAGGTCATCAAAGCTTCGAACGCTTTGAGCAGGTAAGTCGTTGAACCAGATTCTGGCGGATCCAACAAGAGTTTGCATGAACATTAGGCAACATTCAGCGTTTGACCATTTCTCTATCCTTGCTGCACCGGTGAAGATCTGAAGATGGTCTTCAGGATCTTTAGTCCCATCATACGTCCTGATGTGGGACGACATCTTAATCTTTGATTGGAAATCATAATCGGCTATCTGCTTTGAAAAGCATGAAAGGTTACTTGGCTTGTATGGTTTAGCCAAGTCTTCTTCAGCCCTTGCATCCACATTATTGCCATTGCCATTATTTCCCTGAGTGGCTAGCACCTGATTAATAGAGTGTTGCCAAGAGAAGTTTGCCATCATCTGGGTCATCATGTTGGGCATGAGGTTGAAGCCTTGGAGGCTTCCTGGGGCAACTGAGCAGTTTATTCCAAGGGGAGTGCTCATAACAACACTTCGTGCCAAAGGGAGCACGGATAGGGCTTGCTCCCACATGGTTGTTGTAGACTCTGGAAAGCTTGTTGCTGGGAACTGTAGGAGCTGGTCAAGGGTCAGCTCATGTCCCAGAGGAGCACCACTAGTAATTGGTTGGGAAGAGAAGATATGGTGCACTGTAGGGTGTGTCATTGTGGATAGATATGGGTGAGGGTTTAAAGGATTACTAGGACCAGCCTCACTTCTAGTTGCGAAAGGAAGGGGAGGTGGCCCAGGAGACAACGTTGGTTCTGGCTCGTCGTAATCTAGGCGGATTCTCACCCCCTTTTCTATTTCTCTATTCACATGTTGGTTGAGGAGATACCTCAATTCCAGGAAATTGTTGGCAACCCCCATGGGGGTAAGTACAACACGTGTCGGGGTGTCAGAGACACCGACATTGGGGGAAGGAACTCCGGATCTGGACGGAATTGGTGTGTTGAAAGTGAGGAACTCGGGTGTGCTCCCCAGAGTCGAGAAAGAAGTTGGTATAGCCACATGAGCTTGGCTACTACCCGGGGTAGAGGTGTTTGGAATCTGGTTTACTTCACCCGGGGATCCACTTTCAGACATGGTGATTTTAAGTGAAGAGAGCTAAACTACTAGGTCTTTTTTGAGGAGAAATAGCGGCGTAGCCCCACGGTGGGCGCCAACTTGTTGATGCAACAAATAAGAGACCAAGGGTGGTAGCTAGGCTGGTAAGGCAACAGGGTTGAAGGGTTCAACTTTGCCTAACGCAGGTCGTGGGGTCCCCCCACGTTTGCAAGACGTGGAAGGAGGTTCACTAGTTTATTTTTGTTATTTGCTATGGATCATCCTCTGAACTATGTTCAGTTTCGGATGAAGGAGCAAATAGAATGTGTGTGTTGGATGTGAAAGGGAGTGACTTGTGTGAAGCAAGTACTCAATATGAATGACCAGAGATTAGAGAATCAGAGCTGGCCAGGAGATGTTTTCTGAAGTAAATGAAGTGTCAATTTATAGGAGAAGACATCTCCCGAAGTAGAATTCATTTGACTAGTGATCCTGCTTGCAGTGAGGGGCTTACCCTTTCGGGGGTTAAAGCCTTTTGACCCCTGGATAATAGCGTGTGTTCTACAGACCTGCATTGCTTTTGCGGATGTGGGTTGGTGAAGCAATCCCTGGATGTGACTGGCTACTGTTTCCGTATTGCTTTTCCCCTCCTCACAGCTTTTTAACCCTTGAACCATTTAACCCTTTGAGCATTTACGCATTTAGTCATTTTATTTAATCTTGGGCTACCCCCGTCATCAGCAGGTATATGATATGAAAACATGGAAAACACGAAAGTAACAAGTAGGCACATGTGTTTCACCCCAAAATGTTTGAAAAACAGAAAAAGAGGGGACTATGTACTCACTTGAGATTGCTTAGAAGTCTTGAATAACAACCAAGCAAAGCTAGAGGGATCACGGAATCAAACGGCACCTAATATAGGTAATTATGTAAATAAATGGACCTAAATCGGAAGATCGGATAGAATGAGGTTTCATAAACCAAATGAGTATAGGAACTCATGTAATATGGTTTAACAAAGCCTACATACTTAAATGAAACCTAACCTAAGTGCTTACGACTCATTATGACCCGTTTAGGTAGCTTACGCCACTTTAACGCGTCGTTCGCGTAAAACAAGTTCGGAACGCCTAACTAGTCCTATGACAAGTATTATATGCCTTAATAAGTTTAATTTTGTTGTCTAATCAGTTTACATATCAAACATTATGTTACATATGCTTAAAAAAAATTTATGCGGCAAAAAGGGCATTTTGGTCATTTACCTAAGGCATATAAACTACCTATCATAGAACTACTTAAACGAAGTGACCATAAGGTATAACCTTAGAAGGTTATTCCCTATGCAACTCTGGCCACCTAATGTGTTTGGTTGGATCCTAATGATCGACCAAACGGGTCGGGTTTGAAAGTATAAGCGGTTGTTTAGACCGCTTACCTTACGACCCTACATAAGAACTAAACCTAAAGTGACGAGCTAAACATGTTAAAACATGTTTAACGAGGTTTGAAAACAGGTTTGGTATCAAAACAAACGGTTTTGATACCTAAAAGTAGTTTGGTTACAAAATACGCAAGAATACGTATTTTGGCCGAAACTACGACTCGCCACTATGCCAAGATAACGTGGTAATTAATAGGTATAGTCATAAGAGACTAAAACCATCGTGATTACGCTCACATTATGAATTTCAAACGAACTTCGTGTTGACCATAAACTGGTCAATGCAGAAAGTCAAACAAAGTTTGACTTTCATGCTAGAAACGCGTAAAAGAACGAAAGAGGACTTACAAAAGGTCCAAGAATGGTAATCTAGATCCAACTTGCTCAGGTATGAGGTGCTAAGCCCCAACTTAGAGCAAATAGATCAGATTGTGTGAGTTGCAACAATGAGGAGCATGGGTATTTATAGGATTTCTAGGACCGTTAGGATCTGTCACGGCCCCAGCCCCGGTTTGACCCGGTCAGGAGCCGCGAGACAGGAACCCGTGGTATTTATTAATTGATGCGACAACAGAAGATTTATCAGGATCTTTTAAAACTTGAAAATGCCCGATTATTTTATTAGATAATCTGGGACAAGCTCTGTAATTTACAATAGAGGAATTTCATAAGTAAATTCCCTGATTTATAAAACATGTTTATTTATTTTATTGAGCCACTTTTTCAAGCTGATTAGTGCTCCGTAGCACGTTTTCCTTGATTTACAGCAGCTCGCCTGAAACATGTTTTAAAAATATTTTATCAG
This sequence comes from Helianthus tuberosus, assembly GCA_030545235.1. Taxonomy (NCBI): domain Eukaryota; kingdom Viridiplantae; phylum Streptophyta; class Magnoliopsida; order Asterales; family Asteraceae; genus Helianthus; species Helianthus tuberosus. The sequence goes on along the minus strand of CM060433.1, from coordinate 40,698,368 downwards.
CAGGGAAATACTGGCGAGTCACTCATTTTGATAAAATGACACATAGTTATAAATTACAGCATAAGAGCGATTACAATGGCTTCTATCTTATTTTTATCTGGCGCTGTGTCACCTGGTGACGATGGTCATACCACTATTGGGTCTTTCCCCGAGTAGTGATGATTATCACAGTTAGGATTTATTAGCCTAACTATGAGAAATTAGTAATGTGTACAATACCCCACTAGCCAGTGATTCAAGATAACCATGACTTAATCCCTGTAATTATAACATTTGAAAATGGAGTATTGTAAATACTTTTGATAAAAGAGAATGACTCACATTGCAGATTTATACGGGCAGAGTTTAGCCTACTGATTAGCATTGTAACCTAATTTAAATAACAATGCACACGAACTAGGTCAGTAACTAATACAACATTTATGATAACTCACGAGATTAAAAACCTTCACAACGAATGACAAAGTGCTATACTTAAACATCCGTCGAATTCACGACTAATGACAAAGTATGGCCCTAATGTGGGCAGCAATTAAACATCCATCGGATAGTTTTAATCGATCGGACATTGAATCATAGCAGCGATTGAGTTAATACCCTGTATCGTAGCAGCGCCTCGCTAATTGAAACTGAAATTCGACTTTTGAGCAGTGAGAATTCGTTTTTAAGAATTGTTTTCGACACAGAATGAAAGCTCATGATCCGTTCTATTTATAGCTGAAATTTGGGTCTCACGCGGCCCGCGTGAACCTTGGCTCGACCCTTACACGACCTGCGTGGAGGTCTAGTAGTAGATTAGGGCTAGCGTGTCATCGGTAGGCATGCCACGTGTGTGACACGTGGACCGGGAACACTTACCCGGTCAACTTAAGGTTGACGCGGCCTGCGTAGACTATGCTTAACTCTTACACGGCCCGCCTGAAGACCAAGAATCTTGTTTTCTTATTTTTTTATATGGATTAGGGTTTCAGGGGTCTGGGTTTCCACTTACGGGTCGGTTTGGGACATTTTTGAGAGTCCTTACATCCTCCCCACCTTATTTAAAATCTCATCCTCGAGATTTATTGAAATAAGTGAGGATACTTTCGCTTCATCTCTGATTCCATTTCCCAAGTGTATTCGGGTCCTCTTTTAGAATCCCATTTGATTTTGACTAGCACTAGTCGCTTGTGCTTGAGAAACTTAATCTTTCTATCTTCTACTTGCAATGGCTTCTCAACAAATTTTAACTTTTCATTTACCTCTACATCTTGAAGAGGTACTACCAAGGATTCGTCAGATAGACATTTCTTGAGATTGGATACATGAAATACGTCATGTACTCCAGCTAGCTCCTCTGGTAGTTGTAAGTGATAAGCGACTGGTCCTATACGTTGGATTACTGGGAATGGTCCTACGTACCTTGGACTCAGCTTTCCTTTCTTACCGAACCGAACTACTCCTTTCCAAGGAGAAACTTTCAAAAGTACCTTGTCTCCAACTTGAAACTCTAACGGCTTACGTCGATTAACTGCATAACATTTCTGGCGATCTCGAGCCGTTTTTAGTCTTTCCTTGATTTGAGTGATCTTGTCGGTAGTTTCTTGTACTATTTCATGACCTGATAATTGACTTTCTCTTATTTCTACCCAACATACTGGAGTTCTACACTTACGTCCGTACAGTGCTTCGAATGGGGCAGCTTCAATGCTTGAATGATAACTATTATTATAGGAGAATTCAATTAAAGGTAGATGGTCATCCTAGTTTCCACCAAAATCTATTACACATGCCCTAAGCATGTCTTCCAGGGTTTGGATCGTCCTTTCACTTTGTCCGTCTGTCTGAGGATGATATGCAGTACTTAGATTTAACCGAGTTCCCATAGCTTCTTGGAAACTTGTCCAGAAGTGGGAAGTGAAACGACTATCCCTATCCGATACAATGGAGAGTGGGACTCCATGTAAGGATACTACTTCATCTACATATAACTTTGCCAACCTTTCAATGCTAAAGGTTTCTTTCATGGGTAGAAAATGAGCTGATTTGGTTAATCGATCCACAATTACCCAAATCGCATCATTACCTTTTCTGGTTTTGGGCAACTTAGTCACAAAGTCCATTGTTATAAGTTCCCATTTCCATATAGGCAATTCTAATTGTTGTAGTAGTCCTGAAGGTTTTTGGTGTTCTGCCTTAACTTGTGAACAAGTAAGACATTTAGAAACATATCTAGCTATGTCCTTTTTCATTACTATCCACCAGAAGTTATTCCTTAAATCTTGGTACATCTTATTGTTACCAGGATGCATAGTATACCTAGATTTATGGGCTTCTTCTAATATTTTATTCCTTAATTCTCCCTGTTTAGGTACCCAAATTTGGTTCTTATGGAATCTCCAAATTCCATCACTGCCTTGCTCTAATTCCTTTATTCGTCCTTTCATTCCTTCAGCATCATCCTTGATTGTTGTTTCTTGAATGCTTTTCAGTTGTTCCATTAAGTCTAATTGTAAACTTAATCTAAGAGCACGAACTCGTCGTGGTTTCTCGTGATACTTACGACTTAAAGCATCCGCAACTACATTGGCTTTTCCTTCGTGATATTGAATATCACAATCGTAGTCACTTAAGATTTCCATCCATCTTTTTTTTGCCTCATGTTTAATTCTTTTTGCCCAAATATGTATCTTAAGCTTTTATGGTCTGTGTAGACAGTAAACTTACTTCCATACAAATAGTGTCTCCAAATCTTAAGGGCAAAAATTATGGCTCCTAACTCTAAGTCATGAGTCGTATAATTTTCCTCATGTTTTTTCAATTGCCGTGAAGCATACGTAATTACCTTCTTGCGTTGCATTAGCACACATCCTAATCCTAGTTTTGAAGCATCACAGTAGACTTCAAAATCTTCTGTTCCTTCTGGTAAGGCAAGAATTGGAGCGTTTGTTAACTTCTGTTTTAAGATTCTAAAGGCCTCTTCTTGCATGGGTCCCCATTCAAACTTAACTGATTTACAGGTTAGCTAATGGTACAGTTATCTTGGAAAATCCTTAATAAACCGTCTATAATATCCGGCTAACCCTATAAAACTTCTAATTTCCATAGCTGATTGCGGAACTTTCCATTTGGTGATCGCTTCTATCTTAGCAGGATCTACGTGAATACCTTCATGATTTATCATGTGAACTAAAAATTGTACTTCTTGCAGCCAAAATTCACACTTCGAGAATTTGGCGTAAAGTTGTTCAATTCTTAACAAAGTTAAGAGTGCATGTAGGTGCTCACAATGCTCCTCCTGGCTTTTGGAATAAATAAGTATATCGTCGATGAAGACAATTACAAATTTATCCAAGTACGGTTTACAGATCATATTCATCATGTCCATAAATGCTGCAGGAGCATTTATTAGTCCGAAGGGCATGACTGTAAACTCGTAATGACCATACCTAGTTCTGAAAGCAGTTTTAGGTATGTCTTCTTCTTGTACCTTCAATTGATGATATCCAAAGCGTAAATCTATCTTAGAAAAATATTTAGCTCCCTGAAGTTGATCAAAAAGATCATCAATCCTAGGTAATGGGTATCGATTCTTAATTGTAACTTTATTCAATTCTCTGTAATCGATACACATTCGCATCGACCCATCTTTCTTCTTTACAAACAACACTGGAGCTCCCCACGGGGATGAACTAGGTTGTATGAATCCTTTGCTTAGTAATTCATCTAATTGCCTTTTCAATTCTAGCATTTCGGTGGGTGCTAACCGATAAGGTGCCTTTGCTATCGGTGTAGTTCCAGGAATTAGATGAATTCTAAATTCTACTTCCCTATCAGGTGGTAATCCAGGTAGTTCTTCTGGGAATATCTCTGGGTATTCTGATACTACTGGAATTTCTTTGAGTTCCTTACCCTTAGTGTTAATGATTACGGAAATCATATACACTACTTCTTGTTTTCTTGAATAACTGGCCAACTTCATTACCGAAATGAATTTCATTGGTCTTCGTGGCTTATCTCCTGTAACCACCACTAATTCTCCTGAGGGTGTATAAATTTCTACGGAATTCTTATCACAAAGAATTCGAGCATGGTTGGCTACTAACCAATCCATTCCTAATACAACATCGAATTCAGCTAACTTCATAGGTAATAGGTTTGCAGAGAATTTATGGCCTAAGAGTTCTATCTTTTCTTCTTGCAAAACCTTATCTATGTTAATAGAATTTCCATCTTCCATTTCTACCGTAAAAATTTGTCTAGGTTTGGTTAAAGGTAAGTTAAGAGCTTGGCAGAATAAAGTATTTATAAAACTTTGGTTTGCACCAGAGTCAAATAATACTTTTGCATAAACATTGTGAACTAGAAACGTACCAGCTATTACGTCAGGAATTAGTTCTGCTTCCTGAGTAGTTAACTCGAAGGCTCTTATGTTTTTCTTGGTAGCTCCTTCTGCAGGTTTGGTTTTGTTGTCAGCTGGTTTGGCCAATTTAGGGCAGTCTGGCCTAAAATGTCCAGCTTCACCGCAGTTGTAGCAAACTGTTGCTTTCTTCTTCCTGCAATCTTCTTCTTGGTGCCCTGAGACTTTGCAGAAATTGCAACATCCTTTGCAGCTTCCAAAATGCTTCCTTTTACAGGTATTGCAAAATGGAACAGTGGAAGATTGCCCAGTTCCCTTTCTCTTGAAAATACTACGCTTACCCATACGGAATCCCTGGGTAATATTTTGGGCCACTTCCTTTTTCTGGGTTTCTTCTCTTGTGCGTACCAGTCCGTCAGTGAGGGTGTTAGCTAATTCTACAACATCGTCAATAGTGCGTGGTCTCGCAGCTTTGACAATATCTCGAATTTCGCCAATCAATCCCCAAATATAGCGGGAAATAAGTACCGGTTCTGGCGAAGCCAGGGTTGGTACCACTCTCGCATACTCAAAGAATGTCAAAGTATACCCTCGACAGTCTACATCCACCATCCGGTGGTTCAGGAACTTATTTGTCATTTGTTCCTTTTCATACTCGGGACAAAATTTTCTTTCCGCTAGTTGTTTAAATTTTTCCCAACTCATGGCATAGGACATATTTCTTCCTTTGGCTTGAAGTACTGTATTCAACCATTCTAGCGCCCCTTCTTTAAACAGATGCGACGCGTACATGACCTTGTCTTCCTCAACACATTTACTTATCATAATTACTGGTTCCGTTTTCTCCGACCAACGCAGTGCCGCAGTAGCTCCTTCATTGCCTGCAAATTCAGCTGGTTTACAGGCAAGAAATTCTTTATTAGTGCAACCAGGCGTTGCAACTTTCATTTTCTTAAGGAGTGGGGCTTGCATTCCATCATTGTTGTTATTAGTATGGTTGCCGCCCCCGTTTACACTATTACTGAAATTGTCACCGTGTGTGCGTTTGCTAGGAATAATTTGTTGAGGTTCAACTGGATTTCAAGCAGCAGCAAGTATTGCTGGAATAACATTGGCTATTCCCTGAGCAACGATATTCTCGATATCTTGCCTATTCAGAAATTGATCTTCATTGTTATGCTCAGATTGATTAACTTCATTATTGGGTTCATTACCAGTGTGTGCCATCTGGTAATTAATTTATATAAGTAATTAGTATAAAATAATTAATAACCAAACATAACAAGTAATTACACATAATCACGTAAACAAATATAGCCAAAATTGTCAATCTTTTCGACTTTCGATATTTTATATATATTAGGCATTCGTACAAACTTGGTTATCTTATAAAGTTTTATTCTTAAGTTATTACACATAATTATATTTTTATGATTATATTATTTTTATTAAACACACATTCCTACCACCACACTCTATCCCATCAGCTGGCTTTTCAGAAACGACGTTCTCTTTCGTCGTACTTCCACGGGATTCTTTCTCCTACTTCCCTGATTCGATTCCCAGCATCAATCAGCTCTTCTCCATAATGACGGAGTTCCGCCAGATTTTCCATGCTCATTGGTGGGTGTAGTGGAGGTTCTGGGTCGAATTGAGGGAAAAAGGTATTAGGCTTGTTTAGGAGATTCTGGAACTGCCAGTCTGTGGTCCACCATTCTTCTAATTCTGTAGGTAGAGGTTGGGTGTGGATAATAGGATCTGGGATTTCAGGCTCTAGGTGAATTGGAAGTTGCGCTTCCGCTGGGTAATTAAAAAGGTTTTCACCGATAGGTCCGATGAGGTCATTAAGTGCTAATTTATGATCTAGTTCTTCCCATGGTGGCATTTCCTGGTTTTGCCTGGAACTTTCCCCAATTTCTATTTCCTTGCATTTACCTTTGGGATCCTCCTTCTTTTGTAAATTAAATTTTCACAGTATGGAAAGTAGAAAATTTAATTTTAATTACAAATATCTAACAAACCATTTTATTGAAACAAAATATTTATTTTTAGTACAACTAAAATATTAAAGTTTCTGGCTTGTAGGTGACATAGGTGCTAGTACTGGTTTAGCGATTTAAACTATAATTTAGCATTTACTGCTATAGTGGCTAACATATAGAGATTTTCCCATTGTTCATCTAACTCATCTTCCCATGGTGGGTTATTGCCTATTCCTTGAGTTTCCTTATCAATAATTCCTTCTTGTGGGTGTGACTTCTTGATTTTCTCTTGACTTTTTCTAATAATCAAACTTCTTTTATTAGGCGTAAGTGGTTTCTCATACTGTGCCTTACGAACAAATATTCCCTCCTCAGTATCTGCTGAGTATCTTGAGTAATTTGATTGGGATGAAGTTCCAATATCCTTCGGTGAACTATCTAATTTAAGATAGATATCCGACATTCTTTGCTTACCCAGACTGTAACAAACAAGTAGTCAGTTAAAAACACATAATTACAAGATGATAATCAGGAAAATTAAGTATTTTAAATACTTAATAGGCTTAAATCAGTAGCTCTGATACCACCTTTTCCTGTCACGGCCCCAGCCCCAGTTTGACCCGGTCAGGAGCCGCGGGACAGGAACCCGTGGTATTTATTAATTGAAGTGACAGCGGAAGATTTATCAGGATCTTTTAAATCTTGAAAATACCCGATTATTTTATTAGATAATCTGGGACAAGCCCCGTAATTTACAATAGAGGAATTTCATAAGTAAATTCCCTGATTTATAAAACATGTTTATTTATTTTATTGAGCCACCTCTTCAAGCTGATTAGTTCTCCGTAGCACGTTTTCCTTGATTTACAGCAGCTCGCCTGAAACATGTTTTAAAAATATTTTATCAGCGGGGAAATACTTGCGAGTCACTCATTTTGATAAAATGACACATAGTTATAAATTACAGCATAAGAGCGATTACAATGACTTCTATCTTATTTTTATCTGGCGCCGTGTCACCTGGTGACGATGGTCATACCACTATTGGGTCTTTCCCCAAGTAGTGATGATTATCACGGTTAGGATTTATTAGCCTAACTATGAGAAATTAGTAATGTGCACAATTCCCCACTAGCCAGTGATTCAAGATAACCATGACTTAATCCCTGTAATTATAACATTTGAAAATGGAGTATTGTAAATACTTTTGATAAAAGAGAATGACTCACATTGCAAATTTATACGGGCAGAGTTTAGCCTACTGATTAGCCTTGTAACCTAATTTAAATAAAAATGCACACGAACTAGGTCAGTAACTAATACAGCATTTACGATAACTCACGAGATTAGAAACCTTCACAACGAATGACAAAGTGCTATACTTAAACATCCGTCGAATTCACGACTAATGACAAAGTATGGCCCTAATGTGGGCAGCACTTAAACATCCATCGGATAGTTTCAATTGATCGGACATTGAAAAGTAGCAGCGATCGAGTTAATACCTTGTATCGTAGCAGTGCCTCGCTAATTGAAATTGAAATTCGACTTTTGAGCAGTGAGAATTCATTTTTACGAATTGTTTTCGACACAGAATGAAAGCTCATGATCCGTTCTATTTATAGCTGAAATTTGGGTCTCACGCGGCCCGTGTGTACCTTGGCTCGACCCTTACGAGGCCCGCGTGGAGGTCTAGTAGTAGATTAGGACTAGCGTGTCATCGGTAGGCATGCCACGTGTGTGACATGCGGACCAGGAACGCTTATCCGGTCAACTTAAGGTTGACGCGGCCCGCGTAGACTATGCTTAACTCTTACGCGGCCCGCCTGAAGACCAAGAATCTTGTTTTCTTATTTTTTTGATATGGACTAGAGTTTGAGGGGTCCGGGTTTCCACTTACGGGTCGGTTTGGGACATTTTTGAGAGTCCTTACAGGATCGTTCCTCGAAAACCGAGCTTAAATCTGGACCGTACACATGCACCCATGGTTTTGCAAAACCATGGGCACCTTAAAAATAGCCCATAGAAAGTTATAAACCATGTGCAAATGAGGGGAACAGCTGGAACAAGCTGAAAATCAGATTTTCCATTTTGGTCCATTCCTAAGATAACTATGACAGATTGTCAATTTTGGTCCCTGAATGTGCAAAACATGGTTTTTGATGCATTTTTGACAAGTTTAAGCCCCGTTAATCCCATTTCAAGGCTCTAAAATGAAGTTAAAGTATAGGGAACATGAAAAATTCTCAAAAATATCTCGGATGTCGATTCCTTTGACCGTACGGTTGCGTTATTCGGTTAATTACGACGAAACACGAACGAACGCGAAAAACGGTCCAAATTACGCGACGAATGGATTTTTATCAAGCCAATCACTAAAATAAAATATTTTAATGTTTACATAAATTTTTGGATGTCCGGATGTATTTAGAACGTAAGATACGCGCGAAAATGCAAACTTATGCACTTTTTGACGCTTTTAGTCCCTATTGATCAAGAAAGTTTATTTTTGCGCACCAAACACCTCAAAGCCTATTTCTAAGCTATCTAAAGGATATCTAGGGCATATTTAACTTTTGATCAAGTTCCTGAATGTTAGTTACAGTACGAATCGGCATACTTTCGCAGTTTGTCGAAATTAGTCCCTGTAAGCGAATAAACTTGATTTCGCCACACCAAACCCTCCAAAACTTATTTCTAAATTATGTAAAGGTTATTTAAGGTATTTTAAGCCTATTTCACTATTCCGGAGTGTTTGTTGCATTAAACGGGTTATATTTACACATCAATGCGCGTATAACCTTCTAGAAAGCGATTTAAAGCTTGAAATCGAACATGAATTGATATATGCAAACAATACACGTATGTTTACAAATCCCAAGTATGAAACATAATATTTCATAAATTTGGTATTTGTTTGATGGTCGCAGAGGCACAGGCGTCACAGCCTCCCCTACTTTAGGAAATTTCGTCCCGAAATTTATTCGTAGGAGTCTGTCTGTGACGCTATATTAAAAAATTGCCTTGCATAGAATCTAGGGTGTTTATCTATTTGTGTAGAATAACCCATCAAACATTATGCAAGGCATAATCCTGTCATTTCTCTCAACGGACAATCTTTAAAATGAAAATGAAGGAAAAATCAAGGATATTCATTTCCCTCGATGGATATTCTTCAGAAACGAAAATGAACGGAATGAGTCATTTTCCTCAATGGGTATTCTTTAGAAACGAAAATGAAATAATCAAGAATATTCATTTCCCTCGATGGATATTCTTCAGAAACGAAAATGAACGGAATGAGTCATTTTCCTCAATGGGTATTCTTTAGAAACGAAAATGAACGAATAATCAAGAATATTCTTTTCCCTCGATGGATATTCTTCATAAACGAAAATGAACGGAATGAGTCATTTTCCTCAATGGGTATTCTTCAGAAAAAAGAAATGAAGGAAAAATCAAGAATATTCATTTCCCTCGATGGATATTCTTCAGAAACGAAAATGAACGGAATGAGTCATTTTCCTCAATGGGTATTCTTCAGAAACGGAAATGAAGGAAAAAGAAAAATCAGGGATATTCATTTCCCTCGATGGATATTCTTCAGAAACGAAAATGAACGGAATGAGTCATTTTCCTCAATGGGTATTCTTCAGAAACGGAAATGAACTGAGTCAACTCTAGACACATGACAAAACTTGTTGTGGTTTATGTGCACGAATTCCATAATTATGTATGCATCCATAATTACGTAATTCCTTACACAGTCCGCACAGTTTGTTTTGTAATGTGAAGGGGAAGAAAATCAAACATGTGATGAGTGTGACTAGACTATCATAGGGTCCTTTTAATTAGATCGACAAATGATCTCTTTAATTAGACCACCAAGGAGTCTTTTCAGCTATATCATCACATGATATCCTTAACCAGATTTTTGGATCAATCTGTTTAACTAGACCACTCAAGGGGTCTAATTATGGAATTGTACATTATAATCCAAGGGTCTTTACTATTACGTAGAAGCCCATTAAGGATTTAAGGTAGTACCTTTGGATATCCTACTATGAATCCCTTATACGAAGATATGGAAGATTCTACGAGGATTTGGATAGCAAAAACTTGGATCACACAAAAACATAAAAGGGAACACATAAGCACATAATCACATAATTGTTTAATTCGACCTTTAATTTGTTATCTTTGGACACGAATATTTAAAGCACACCAGGAATCCAATCCGTGGATTTCATTTGGCACTTTAATCATTTTCAAGAATCTATCTATGAAGATAGGATGATCTTCCAAAAATTCGATTTTGTTTTCAAAGAAACGTAATATTCGAATTAAGGTACACAACAATTTTAGGATTTACGGAAATACCCTTAGGTACCCTATTAAGGATTTATAATGGTACTTTGGGCATTCGTCCAGAGTTGTAACTTGCGCCTTGTACTTCGTTTCTTTGTAAGAAACGGGTACTTAGGATTTTCGTGGAAAACGCAAGAGATCATAAAATGGAAGAATTTTGGGGGTAGTCTATTCTTCAAGGAATACGATTCCCTGCTTGTCGGTATTGTAGGGGATATGTTGTTTATACATGCAACCACATAAATACATTGCAATGTAAATAAAAGATTTATTTATAAACAACGATAACAACTGTTTCATGGACCTTGACAACAAAAGAAAATAATACATAAGACGTGATTATTTCTAAACGGTGTTGTCTTCTAGTCGGTCAGATGCTCATCCCTGTGCTGGATTTGCATTAGCAAGCTTTGGGCAATTTCTTCGGAAATTACCCATCTCACCACAGTTGTAGCAAGAACCTGGTGGAAAACGAGCTTGAGCAGGATTGTTGTCAGCTTGAATTGGTGCAACTTCAGCTCGGAAAACTCTTGCTGTGTGACCTATAAGTCCACAAATTTGGCATTTGCGGCACTTCACACTAGCATGATGATGAAGGTTACATTCGTTGCACAAGGGGGCAGTTCCGTTGTATGGCTTCCTAGAAGGGGGTTGAGCTGGTTGGTTGGGGGCAACTTGATGATTGTGAGCAACCACGGCGAAGTTCTGGGAAGCTTTTCGCTTCCTTGACTTCTTGGAGGATTCAGTCTGCTCATCTTTGGGTTTCGATTCCTCGATTGGTTTCTTATCACCTTTTCGGAAAAGTTTACCTTTCCTGATTTGAGATTCAGTCAAGGTAGCAGATAGCTCAATGGCGTGCCTAACCGTAGTGGGGTTACTACCAGTCACAATGTCTTGTACTGGGTCAGGGAGGCCATCAATGCACTTTTCGATTGCCTTATCCAAAGGCGTAACCATATTCGGGCATAACAGACTTAACTCCTCATAACGATCCGTGTAGGCTCGATGCTCACCGCTATCTTGCTTAAGATCGTCGAATTCCTTTTCCAAGGCCCTGATCTCGTGACGAGGACAGAATTCCTTCATCATCAGAGCTCGAAGCTCTTCCCACGTTTGAGCCAGTGCCACATCGGCACCCCTATCTCTCATCACACCATTCCACCATGTCAAAGCTCGTTTCTCAAAGACACTAGATGCGAATTCTACCTTTCGCTCATTTGGGCATTAAACATGCCTGAAGGTGCTCTCTAGACTCTCGAACCATTGGAGAAGTGCAGTCGCTCCTTGACACCCAGAAAACTTTGATGGCTTAGCCGAGTTGAACGTATTGAAGTTGCAGGGGCATTATTGTTGTTGAGAGCTTGGTTACTTTAAGCAACGATGTTCGGGATTGCAGCAGTCATTTACTGCATAATGACAGCTGCTAGCTCTTCAATAGGTACCTGATTTTCGTGTCGTGGAGGCATTCTAAAAAGGGGAAACAAGAGAGAAAACAAATGAAATGGCATTGGGTAAGATTAGGATGTTACAATTACCAACCAAAAATCATGGGTGACGATCATTTGTTTGAACCACGAAGCAAAGAAGCGACACACAAAGGCTGAATCAAAGTAAATAGGTCCTCATAATGTATCGCGAAGACATGCTCGCCTATAAGTGGACACTCACCCCAAGAGTTCCCAGGTAAGAGTGACTGGTCCGATACTGCGGATTTATACGAACACTCTAGCCTTAGACAGAAAGCTTAGGGTACAGGCATCCACCCTTCCAGTTTGCACGTGTTCACATTATTTAGCCCCAAACTTTGATGAGAGTTTGAAAACTTTTGAAGGTTCAAAACCTTATAATAAATCATCCTAGAAGAGATGATTAGTTTTCAAAGCAGATTCGAAATTTGTGTTCTTATTGTGGTTGTTGCCTAAAGATAGGCAACGGTATTGTTTTATGACTAAACGCAAGTAAACTCGCGTTAGGGTCCGAGGAAGGTTATAGACTAGGTCAAAGCATTACTAATAACCTAATTCCCTATAACCATGAGCTCTGATACCAACTTTTCTGTCACACCCCGACCACGTAAAACAACAAAACGTGGCGAAAACGTCGGGGAGTATTGTAACAGAATCATTGTTTCACAACCATGGATTAAACAATTTTGTTTTATTTAATTAAATGTATTACATTACATTGGAATTAGAAACAAAACATGAACAAATGGACTTTTATTGTTATTAAGTCGCTAAGGCCTCGTCCGTTCCTATGTGAGCATGCATCAATATCATCATCAAATATCATCAACTATGGTACCTGAAACACATGTGAAAATACGTCAGCATAAAAATGCCGGCGAGTACATAGGTTTTATGTGAGTGTCAGATTCATGGCTCGTTTTACATGTTGCAATACTTATTTAAAAACCTTATTTTGAAAAGTATAGTATTGCGACATAATTAACCAACTCAAATCAAGTTGGATATGATTAATAAAATCTCGTAGCCATGATTCTTAACTCCAAAACATTTTGTTTTATTAAATCAAATCGTAAAACATCTCGTAGAAACTCGTTAATAAGACTCGCATGGTTTATATTATCCAGAAAACATAATTGTGTGACATTGTTTCAAAATCGTTTACCCAAGTGATCTAGATAACGTAACGATATATAATGTGTTAAAAGCACTTATATATAGGAAGTACCAGCGGCGTATCCACCATGCTTTTAACACATTACACCCGCCCCGTTACCTAATCACTTCCCTAACCCAATGGTTCAAACCAGTTACAAATGGTTCACATAAATCAGATGGTTACGAACGGTTCACATAAATCCAACGGTTACAAATGGTTCACATACATCCAATGATTACAAATGGTTCACATACATCTAACGATTACAAATGGTTCAAAACGTAAGATAATTGTGCTAGCATGTTAAGTGAACATACATAGCAAAACATAATGAAATCATGTACTAATAGTGTACTAATGAACATAGCAAGTATATCATATGAAAACATGGAAAACACGAAAGTAACAAGTAGGCACATGTGTTTCACCCCAAAATGTTTGAAAAACAGTAAAAGAGGGGACTATGTACTCACTTGAGATTGCTTAGAAGTCTTGAATAACAACCAAGCAAAGCTAGAGGGATCACGGAATCAAACGGCACCTAATATAGGTAATTATGTAAATAAACGGACCTAAATCGGAAGATCGGATAGAATGAGGTTTCGTAAACCAAATGAGTATAGGAACTCATGTAATATGGTTTAACAAAGCCTACATACTAAAATGAAACCTAACCTAAGTGCTTACGACTCATTTTGACCCGTTTAGGTAGCTTACGCCACTTTAACGCGTCGTTCACGTAAAACGAGTTCGGAACGCCTAACTAGTCCTATGACAAGTATTATATGCCTTAATCTAATATTGTTGTCTAATCAGTTTAGATATCAAACATTATGTTACATATGCCTAAAATAAATTTATGCGCCAAAAAGGGCATTTTGGTCATTTACCTAAGGCATATAAACTACCTATCATACAACTACTTAAACGAAGTGACCATAAGGTATAACCTCGGAGGGTTATTCCCTATGCAACTATGGTCACCTAATGTGTTTGGTCGGATCCTAATGATCGACCAAACGGGTCGGGTTCGAAAGTTTAAGCGGTTGTTTAGACCGCTTACCTTACGACCCTACAAAAGCACTAAACCTAAAGTGACGAGCTAAACATGTTTAACGAGGTTTGAAAACAGGTTTGGTATCAAAACAAACGGTTTTGATACCTAAAAGTAGTTTGGTTACAAAATACGCAAGAATACGTATTTTGGCCGAAACTACGACTCGCCACTATGCCTAGATAACGTGGTAATCAGTAGGTATAGTCATAAGAGACAAAACATCGTGATTACGCTCACGTTATGAAGTTCAAACGAACTTCGTGTTGACCATAAACTGGTCAATGCAGAAAGTCAAACAAAGTTTGACTTTCATGCTAAAAACGCGTAAAAGAACGAAAGAGGACTTACAAAAGGTCCAAGAATGGAAATCTAGATCCAACTTGCTCAGGTATGAGTTGTAACAATAAGGATCATGGGTTTTTATAGGATTTCTAGGACCGTTAGGATCGTTCCTCGAAAACCGAGCTTAAATATGGACCGTACACATGCACCCATGGTTTTGCAAAACCATGGGCACCTTAAAAATAGCCCATAGTAAGTTATAAACCATGTTCAAATGAGGGGAACATCTGGAACAAGCTGAAAATCAGATTTTCCATTTTGGTCCCTTCCTAAGATAACTATGGCAGATTGTCAATTTTGGTCCCCGAATGTGCAAAACATGGTTTTTGATGGATTTTTGAAACGTTTAAGCCCCGTTAATCCCATTTCAAGGCTCTAAAATGAAGTGAAAGTATAGGGAACATGAAACATGCTCAAAAATATCTTGGATGTCGGTTCGTTTGACCGTACGGTTGCGTTATTCGGTTAATTAGGACGAAATACGAACGAACGCGAAAAACGATCCAATTTACGCGACGAATGGATTTTTATCAAGCCAATCACTAAAATAAAATATTTTAATTATTACATAAATTTTTGGATGTTCGGATGTATTCAGAACGTAAGATATGCGCGAAAATGCAAACTTATGCAGTTTTTGACGCTTTTAGTCCCTATTGATCAAGAAAGTTTATTTTTGCGAACTAAACACCTCAAAGCCTATTTCTAAGCTATGTAAAGGATATTTAGGGCATATTTAACTTATTATCTAGTTCCGGAATGTTCGTTACAGTACAAATCGGCATACTTTCGCAGTTTATCGAAATTAGTCCCTGTAAGCGAATAAACTTGATTTCGCCACACCAAACCCTCCAAAACTTATTTCTAAGTTATGTAAAGGTTATTTAAGGTATGTTAATCCTATTTCACTATTCCGGAGTGTTTGTTGCATTAAACTGGTTATATTTACGCATCAGTGCGCGTATAACCTTCTAGAAAGCGATTTAAAGCTTGAAATCGAACATGAATTGATATTTGCAAACAATACACGTATTTTCACAAATCCCAAGTATGAAACATAATATTTCATAAATTTGGTATTTGTTTGATGGTCACAGTTTGGCACCCTCACACCGGGCCGGAATAGACGGGCGTGAACTATTTACCTTGACCACTGGACCAATGCTTTGATAGAGGCATTGGGGTTTGGGCAAACAAATCTAGTAGCCACATACGCTAATCGAGTTAATAACAACATCAAAACATAATGTTGAACTGTTTTAAACACACATCTGGTAACTAAACGCGTTATCAAAACTTTGAACTCACCAACGTCGTCTGACACACTTGTCTGCATGCTTGCAGGTCGTTAGGTGTCTTGGATTGGAACTTGCTATCTGGAAGGCTGGAGTGGTCATGGGTCGAGATACATGGAATCAGAACACAAGACTAATGGTTTTTACATGTGGTTTTAAACACTTAACAAATGAGTTATGCTTCCGCTGTATACTGTGAATTATTTGTACCGTTGTAACACTTAATGCTAATAAGAGAAAGTTTTATTTAAATATATCTACGAGTTCAATGTGATTGGTGGCTAGATCCTGGTACGTCACATGCCCCGCGGTGTTTCTGTAAGTGGTATTTGGGGGGGGGGTGTGACAGTTTGGTATCAGAGCCAAGTTTATAGTGAACTTGGTTTTAAAAACGTTTTTATAAAACCAGACTATAACCGAACAGTTCTAAAAACGAGAATACGACCATGACACTCAGCTCCAGATTGCAAGGTTCATCTCTAGTATACTCATTGTACTGCGTAACTAGTGAACACTTAGATATGATATTGCATGTGATTGCACGTTTAGCACAACAGTATGAATTCCTGTATTACTGGCATGTGTTATATGACTGATAGGGAGGTATTTCCCTAAACATTCATGACTCACGTTTCGTAATGCTCTTTTTTTGCTACTTGAGTTTGAGGAACCATTTGACATGAGTTAGGAGGAGCTGAGATGAGCATGCAAATCACAATATTATTGTGGGTGCACACATAATAATAGTGTGGGGTGCATGTCAGTCCCAGTGAGGCTTAACAAGTGAAGAAGGGGTTCTGCTCTGTTATTTGATCAATGAGAAACATAACAAATTTATAGGAGTCATAGCAGTGATTGTCTCCTACTCAAATGTGACCTTTTCACCTCTCTGAATCCTTTCGCATCTCGATGCTATCGAGTATTACCTGAGCGCCCCTCTGAACGCCTAGTGAACCGTGTAGAATGTTAGGTGCTTGTACAAACGTTCCTAAGTTGGATGTCGCAGCGTTGAATGATTGGTTGATACCTTTCTCACTCCACTTCATTGACTGAAACTCAATGTGTAGACGTCGTAGCTCCCAAAGTGCGATCACTTCTGCAACACCCTGGAAACACACCGTGTATTACTCAAACAACTTGCAAGGACGATGGACAAGAGAGTGAATGTAGTACTTTACCAACCTCAGTATTAGGACGACCTTGGCTACCAGCTACGAGCAGCAACAAATTGACTTCAACCGAATCCTTAACCCTAGTGAGCAACTTATGGGAGTCAACACTTACGAATCAATTGGGACATAAGCAATGACAATTGACTATAGCGTAGTATGTGTACCTGTCGGCACTGTGAATAGCGCTCTAGGACATGGCACGGAATGTGACAAGATGGACCATGTTGATGAAAGATCGTAGGGCACCGTTTCAGGCAATGGCATTAGAGGTAACAGTCATGGCAACATCAAGGTACTTGTAATCATAGCCTTCAGTATGGGAATGAAGGTGCCTACGACATGGATGGGCCTTTGTTAACCCAAGACGACAACAACCAGGGGAACGATGGCAGTACTGGAAATTCTCGTAGCGAGAAAAACAACATGATGCTCATGGAATGGCACTTGGGACTGACATGGGCGACACCAGGATTACAGCAACATGGTGGCCAGCATGTTCTTGGAAGCTAATCATTTCGTTCCTGATCTATTCAACCCTGATACTTCTTGAAACCAGACCTGTTGTGGAATCGGCTGATGGCAAGACAATTGAAGCCTCGTATGTTCGTTAGGATGCAAACTCGACCTTGTGGGACAAGTGTTCAACGTCGACCTTTCTTCTGCTATCCTTGATAGTTTCAGTGCAGTAGTTGTGTAAGTTGGTCATCTAGATGTCGCGTAGATATACCCTGTGGGAAGAAAATTTTGCGTCGTTTTATACTTCGAATTGCAGAGTGGGGTAGAGGTTAGCATCATATCAGCAATGAAAGCCCAGAAGTGTCTAAGGAGGGATTACCCCGCTATGATAACAACCGTTACTGATGAGAGGATCGAGGATCCACTAATTGTTCGTGATTCCCCTCGGTGTGCTACCCGAGGAACTTTCAGGTTTACTTCGACAACTGCAGGGAAAAATTTCAGTTTGATCCCGTGCCAGAGGCAGCCTTGATTACTCGTACTCCTTACCGTCTTGCACCAGGGGGGTTATAAGAACTGTCTAATCGACTGCAGGAACCGTGGGACAGGAGTTTTATCGGACCTAGTCTTAGTTTGGGGAGCCCCAGTTATATCCATGTAGATAAGCCTTATCATTGGACATGTGTACTGATTTATCGAGAACTCAACAGGGTGACAGTCAAGAACCATTTGCCTCGACCAGGTATTGCCAGCCTGTCGACCAGTAGCGAGGGTCAAGCTCCCATTCGAGGATTGTTTAACGAACGAACCATTGTCAGATAGAAGTTTAAGGGGAGAAAGTTCCTACAGCGGCATATCAAACGCAACATGGTCATTACGACGTTGTATTCCTAGACCTTTGGGTTAACCTTCACGCTAGCAGCTGTATGGATCACATGAATCGACTATGCTTATTGATGACGTGTTGAATCATTTCCAGGAGAAGGGGACATCATGGACGTCATCTGTATCTTATTTTAAAGCTCCAGAGGGAGGAGCCAGTCCATGTGAAGTCTTGTTAAATGTAACATCTGGATTCGAGAGATACATTTTGAGTAGGTAACCAATGAAGTGGAACACACGCGGATCTTGCTAAGATCCATTTTGTTAGAAACTGATCGACACCAAAGACCCCTCCGAGGATATAGCAATTTCTTAGCCTCACTAGATCCTATCACAGATTCACCACAGGATTTTCGAAGATCATGCAGCTTAAATCTCCTTAACACAGTAGGGTGTTGTGTTCGTGGAAGACAAAACAGGAGAGCGTCTTTCCAGCTTTTGAAACACAACTCTGCAATGCGTTGGGCATCGTTTGTATTCGAGAGTATTGATGATCTAGTGGTATACCATGATGGTCTGAATCAGAGTCCCAGTTACACACCGATGCAACACGAGAAAGTGATGACTTACGTAATGGAGTTACGAAGAGGAACTGCATGACATATAATCTGTGGTGGAAACCGTGGTCTTTGGATTTAAGTTGGAGGCATTACTTGGACGGTACCGAATGCACTATTTAGACCGATCACAAGGGCCTCCCGTGTGTCTGGTTACGAAAGAGCTAAATCAGTTAATGGCATCGCTGGATGGAACTTTTGGATGATTACGACTGTGGAACTTGAATATGCACGAGCTTTACAGCTCACTATCGACTCTAACCTACCTGATCAGACTCGCTCTGTTCAAACTGGAGAACGGTAGGAAGAGGATTTTCAAGTTGAACCCGTGCGGGGCATGGAGAAGCAACCTTTGGCAGGACGGACGATATTCGCTACCTCAAGGAACGAGTGTGGAGCAAACTACCCCGGCCTCGATATTTTAGTCGTCTGGGTATTGATGAGAGATATTAGGATCTATAAATCTTGTACTGGTGATCGGGCATGAAGGCCCACCTAGCTATGTATATGAATGATGTTTAACTTGTGGGAAAGTCAAGGGGAAGAATCAGCAACTAGAAACACACATATAGAAATGAGAACAGACTGCCATGGATTCTACAACCTGAAACGGAACCAATATCACTTGGGTGATCGTTGATTGTCTCACGTTACCAGCACACGTTCTTACAATCAAGGAAACTGACGAGTCTTCACAGCTGTGAATGTTCCTCTGAGAGAGGCGGCTTTTAGGCACGAGGTGCCAACTCCTTTTACATTCGATTTTGAGCTATAGCTATACCTGATTTATGGCAGGCAATACGCAATGCCCTCAACTCACGTCTAGACATGAGCATTACTTATCACCGTAGGACAAGCGACCTGAGTAAACGAGCCATCCCGGCACCCGAAGACATGCGGCGAACATGGGAGTGATTGACTTTAGTAGGCGTTAAAAGGACATTTACCTTTAGTTGAGTTCTACTGTAGTAGATACCATTCTAGTATTTAGACAGCTCCGCTTGAGGCATTACTTGGGCGACAATGCCGATCTCCTTGTTGGACTAAGGTGGATGCCGATCTCATTTAGATTGGAAATCATGTGGCGACAACGTGTGAACGCCAGGAAACCTGATAAACTTAGGAAACACTGGAATTTCGCTGCAAGCGAACATGTCATGTTGGAAGTCTCACCTTGGGAGGGTGTGGTACGCTTAGAGAAGCGTGGCAAACGTAATTTACGGTACGTTGGGACACTCTGAGTACTGAAAAGAATCGGTGTCATGGCTCACAAACTCAAGTTACCTGACGAATGGGGTAACGTACATGATGTCATTTATGTTTCAAACCTAAGACAGTGTTTCCTGATAAAACACTTGTAATACCCTTACTGGAACCTAAGTCTAACGACAAGTTACAGTTGTTGAGGAATCTATCGAAAACACGGACCAGGAAGTCAAAGGTTCGTTATCATAGTCGAAATTCAATCGTGAGAGCTCATTGGAACACAAGACGTGGACCGGAGTTTACGTGGGAACATAATAATCAGAAGAAGATCTAGTATCTTCAGTTACTCAAACGGTTTAATCAACCTCTGATATCATTGGTAAATTTTGGGACGAAATTTTCTTTCAAGTTGGGGATGATGTGGTACCCGCGGAAAATCCACAGACATCCTGAGTTAACGTCTGGCTGTTTTGGGTTGCTTATCAAATTTTAGGATGAAATTTCTTTCAAGTTGGGGATGATGTGACAACCCGACTTTCCAAGGTCTTTCCCCGACACGTTACTTACTTCATAAACTGTGTTTTCATTACCTGTTACGTGGAAAATGTGCACCTTTTCCTGATAGTTATAAATTATATGTTTATTTGAATAATTAAATATTTAATTAAAAGCTTTAGTTATGAGACTTTCGCCATCATCAGCACTTCGATGAAACAATGGGGTTTCGTCACTCCCTTGTGCGACGAAACACTGGAAGTCCAGTGGGGTTTCATCGGGAACGGGCTCCGGCCCAAGGATGTTTCACCGGCCCAGCTGTGATCATGAT
The DNA here is from genome assembly GCA_030545235.1 of Helianthus tuberosus. Taxonomy (NCBI): domain Eukaryota; kingdom Viridiplantae; phylum Streptophyta; class Magnoliopsida; order Asterales; family Asteraceae; genus Helianthus; species Helianthus tuberosus. The sequence goes on along the minus strand of CM060433.1, from coordinate 40,677,261 downwards.
ATAAAACCCTATAACCAGTTACGTGAAAACAGTTAGAACCCTAGAACTCTCTCTATGTGCGACGGCAGAAAGAACCGCTGAGCATTCTTTTTCATCTCATATCATTTAAACTTTTCGGTACTATGGTTAGCGTTCTATCACACTTCATCGTTTTTTAATGTTTGTTTGTAATGTAGGCAGTCCATTGTAATCTCTTGTTGTTTGTGAAAGTAGGGTTTTATGAAATACTGTAATTGTATGTGTGATTAGTTAGGGTTGGATAGAGTTGGATAATTGTATTAACTAAGCAAATTAGATTCGGTACAAGGGGAATTCGGTGTTTCGTATTCGCTCACGATTTACTACATGGATCTAAGGATCCTGTTGCTATGTGTATATGATCCTATTGCTATGAATACATGAATCTGTTGCTATGTGTATATGATCCTATTGCTATGAATACATGAATCTGTTGTTATGTGTATATGATGACAATTGGGTAAACAATTACGGAATGATCGAGATTATGGCACAATACATGATGCTTGGTTAGGATACTCAAGATTAAGCGATAGTTGCACACCATTGATTGACATGATTAGGATTAAGGAACATGAAACTGCTGGTGAATGTGGTAACTGCCATGATAGCCGACCAAACCCTATAGCCGACGAAACCCGATAGCCGACGAAACTTGTAGACTTTCGTCGCATGCCAACTCGATGAAACCCTTGAGGTTTCATCGTAAAAGGAGGGGGGTTTCGTCGGAGAGGGTGTGCATGGAACAGTGGACCGAGATATTGGTAAATGTGCATGATCAGGTGTTTTGTCTCTAGGTTAACGTATGGATTGTGGACGTGCATGTTGACAAGTATGGAAATTAGTTGCATGTCAGTGATGTTTATGATTGACTAAGGAAACATGAATGATTGTCATGAGTAACATGCTTGACTTTATATATTATTTCAAAACCTATATTGGAACTGTGGGTTTGTATGGATACATGTAACTACTATGTAATATTTGGAAATCACTGCTTGAAGTGCATGTTTTCATGATACTGTACGTATATATATATATAAACGAACCAAGTAATGGTAAACTGATCACGTATACATGAAAACCGTAGGTTTTGACTGAATTATTTGTGAACGAGTAAATAATCATACCGAGCAAATCAAGGTGAGTTCACTGCTCTTTTTCAAGCATGCATCCCGGGGAGGGATATCGGGTAACGTTCCAGGAAGTAATGCCAGGTTAACGGGATGTTGGTTATTACTCAGTTTCTATCATATAATGTGACAACCCTCAAATTTACATGTAACCGTACAGTTTGTTAATAATAATTAATGTGCTTGACGACTGGATGGAATTACTTAACTGATATCTGTGTTATGCTTACACGTATTTGTTAATATACTAATAGTGTACAGAAAGGTCACTAAATATTCCGTTATATTTTCCTAAGTGTTAGAAAGCAAAAACGTTACAAAATATATAAATAGGACGCCTTACGAATTAATTTAGCACTTTAACGGATTAATATCCAACCGAAAAAACGGACTCTACCCGGAACAAAAAAATATCGTCTATGACATTGTTTTCTTTTTCTGAGCCAGTTAGGGTCCCCGAATACCCTAACACCCGTTATAATTCACCACACACTAATATCTAGTCATAACCTCCTAACTTAACAACTAATGCTTAAATCATCTAGTTCAAAACAAACCGAATACCCCCCCCCCCCCCTAACGAGTTCGGTTCCCCATAGGGGACACCATCTTACAAACCTTGAATATTTTAATCCTTGTGCCTCATATCAAGAGAACATAAGATCCAATGGGAATTAGTGGAATTGGACTATAAGTTGGACCATAAGGCTTCATATTCATTCATAAACACCACAAAAAAAATGATCTTTCTTGCTCCCTCCTTGACTTACGGCCGAGAGCACTCACATCTCTCCATCCACCTTCAAAAATTATCTTGCATTTCCAAGTTTACACAAGAGTGAAGGGTCACATACAAGGAGGCTCGGTGCTTACGGAATCACAAGGACCTCACCACAACGCTATTAACCACCCGTTTTTCGCCTAGTTTCTCCCCTAGCCTCGAGCTAGTAGTAAGTGAGTCCAAACACCTTCTTGATCTTGTCTAGAGTGGTTAATAAGAGATTTGTCGGTTAAAAATTATGAACATATAAGATCAAAGTCTAAGAGTCTACTAAAGTGATGAACAAGGTGGTTAATGGATGAATATTAGTGTAAATCATGTAGATCTTGTGTGATTATGATTATTGGTTGATTATCTGATGTTTTGCTGATTAATATTAATATGTGATGTTGTTGTGGTCATTAAACATGATTAACGGAATCAATCGAACACAAGTTAGTAAGTTAGAAAGTGAAAGCAGAATCTGTCCCGGTTTTACAGCCAACTTCAGTTGGCTGTAAACAGGCCATAAACTCAACGAAAAACCGATATTTTGAATCTAAAATATGTTATTATGAAATACGGTTCTAATGGCACTGGAATCGTAATTTTTGGACTTCGTTTACTATTTTTAAAGTGTCGATTTGTAACAACAACTTAAGCTGAATTTTGACAGCAATAAATGGGTGTCATACTTTCAGTCATAACCTGAGTTTTGTGATGAATCGGACCATGAAATTTGTACAGTAGATGACAACCGATGCATTTGTAATTACCCCACTGGAATTTCATAAATCAGACACTCGAGGAATTTTCAATAAATTATCCCGTGGACTGTGGTCAGAAAAATATAAATCTGAGATCAGCCCGAAAAATGAAATTTTATAAAATATTGGTAAGGAACCGGACCCCGATATTTTTACACAATAAGATTTGGAACGTTTAAGACATCTTGTAAAAGTTTGGGAATTTTTGGAATAAATTAACTATTTTATTAAAATGTCCGAAAACAGCCGGTTTTGAATATAAATGCGGAAATGACATAAGTTGTGACTCGCGTGTCTAAATGTCGAGTATGCTATTTGTGAATGATCTAACATGTTATATATGTTATGTGCATTATCGTATGTTTTATTTTGAGTGGGGAATGGATGGGAAACTTAGATGGGCATAAACCGTTAAAGTGATACATGTTGTGTGATAAATACGTGTAGGAACTTTGTGTTCTATTTGAAAGCCACTAAATGACTAACTGGTAAATCATACTAGGACGTGATTGACCGACCTTGACTGTTAGCTATATTGAGAATCTAACCGAGCAAACCGAGGTGAGTTCACACACTTTCTAAGGCATGGGATTCCCGGTGGTTTGGGAATGGGTTAAAGAATTAAAACTAAATCTACATATCCTCCTTGGGTAGGATATGTACGGCCATCCTCCATAGAGCGGATGCCATTATTAAACCTACGAATTCTCCTGGTGCAGAATACGTACGTTCGTCCTCCTGGTGCAGGACAACAACCTTAAAACTAGCTAGACAAAACTCTATCAATAAGTCCCTCTTCATATCGACTTAATCGCCGAGGCCAATGGCGAGCGGGTCATTAGTTAATAGCGCTATTAGGTTTAACAAACCTCACACCATGCCGTTCGGACGGGCATGTATTAATGGACTATGGAAAACTGTCAGTGATGATAGAAACTGATGTAGGGCACAACTATTGTTCGTAGTAGTCGATATCATACCGTCTAGTAGTTCACACGGGGAAAGCCCCCAACTGATTATGGTTATGGTCTGGGTAATGAAAAAGGAACTGGTTAAACATACTTTCAACTACGGGGTAACCCCCACGGCAATTAAGCCAACGAAAGTCATACCACGTTTTTCAGAAACAACTTAAAACTAAACAACCAAACGTGAACTCACTCAACTTTGTTGTTGACTAGTTGTTACATGCCTTACAGGTCGCTAATGCTTGGAGCTTGCACGAGGAAGAAGTCGTTGTGGTGTACGGACTGTTATGTCCCGTGCTCATTTTTTAAATCCTTATGAACTTATTAAACTTGTGTTTTGAAACTTAAAACTTATGAACTGTGAACTTATGTTTCGAACTCACGTTTTATGCTTCCGATGTTAACCTAAAATCGGTTTACTTCCTCTTGGTCACCAATCGTACTGTGTTTGGTTTTATTTACTTAATTATTGTAGGATCGTTGTTGGACCCGAACGAGTCAATCAGAAGAGTCTTTTCTCTGTATCAGAGGCGGAATCAAAGATACAGACGCTCAAACTAATTATAATGCTTCTTTGATTGATTTAACAACGTTTACAACCTGAAAGCAATCTGGCAGCACTTCGTTACAACTTTCAGAACCGTTACCAAATGAACAACAAGTGCCCTATTTATAGTAGAAGTGATTCCACTTATATGGACATGCCATATAAGCGAAATTAGAAGCTTATGATTTCGTTTTTATGGACAATGTTCATATAAACGAAATCACTTGCTTAATTATTAAGTTTCGACTCTCGAACCTCGTGCACTGGTTATTCTAACCTATCCTATAACATAACATGATACAAGACGAAGTCAATAGACGTAATGCACTAACAGACTCCCCCTCGGATATTGACGAAGTCTTTAGTGACTATTCTCTGTTATGACACCTTCTTCAGTCTTGATCATTCTGCATCCTCACTCAGATTGTAACATTGTAAACATCCATCACTCCCTTCATCAGCTTCACACTTTGACTCTTACACCAGGATCTCATCACTGGCTCTATCATCAACAGCTTTATCATCAGCAGGCTCCCCCTTTCGTCAAGCTTCCGTGCTTTTAGGGATCGACACCTAGCTTTCCAGCTACAAGCTCCTCCTAACTTTCAGCTTGTCTTCAGACTCCCCCTTAGACTCTGCTCTCGGGATCGTAGTCTGGACTTTTCCTGCAATCACTCATACAACTATAAGTAACAACATTTTAATCTTCCAGATATCGTAATCTGACAATTCAATCTTCTCAAAATTACTTCTCATGAATTTGGCAGTTTCATCGAATCGTATCGGAAACTAGCTCTATAACAATATAAGCATCCAAATCCCCCACAGTTAAACATCCAAGTCCAAACTAATGACCATCGAGATATCACAAACTATTTTTTTTAATTTTAATTTTAAAACTTCAAGTTTCAAATGAATGAACTTGTTTTATTTTCAGAAACACGATCAGCTTACATAGATTTTGAAACTCGGCACTCAGACATCAGTTGTCGAAAATAAAGCAGATATCAAAATCTTTTTGTATTTTCTAAAAAAAAATAAAGCTGTAAAGAAATATGTACAAACATATTTACATACAATATTTTTGTTTGAGTATGCATCAGAGGATCATATCAGTTTTTGACAAGTCACAAGTACCGTTGAGCTTAATTTCACTTTAAGAATTAAACAATTCACTTAGATTATCGAAATACTTGTCCACTTAAATTTTCATAAAAATTTCAACTGATTCAGGATACGAATTATGTATTTTAAGAACTTAAACCCATTCATGTGCCCCACCTCTTGAATATACTCCCGTATCCAGATCCCAATATTCAGTCTTACAGGCAATTATAACACAAATGATATCTGCAAGGGGTTAATAAATTATGAAGAATCATGAGAGCTCAGGTCAGAACTACCGTTCAGCAGAGAGATCATGACTCAACTTGGGTGTGTCCCCTTTAGAGGATCTTTTTTACAACAGCATTGCTAAGCAATTTTATTGTCTTATCATATATGCTGAGGGTGATGCTATGTTTCAAGCATTTGCGGAAAATATTATTCGGGGACTAGGTCAGAACTTCCATTCAGCAGAAGTCCCGGAATAATACCCCAAACATCATTGAGTATAAAGACCAAGTATATCAGAAAAAGGAACCTTTCAAACGAGATTTCAGGGGTTACCTATATATCCATGTAGTGTTCCCCACGAAATAAGCAAGTGTTTGAATTTTGGTTTATATCCCGAAAAAGTTTACTAAATGTATAAAAATCTACCGACACATCCACGGTGAGATCGTTTAACACATTTTGACTTTTCAATTCTTTAGCGTACTGTAACTGTCTACTGATGTACTATCATTTCCTCTTTATACGCAAAAACTCATTTTCATTTTTTAATGTTTTTGTCTTTTTGCCAATAGGTTTTTATCATGTTTTTGTCATTTTCAAATTTTTCAAATGTTTTTGGATTTTCTAACAATACTTCTCCCCCTAAAATGCAAAACCATTTAAAGAAAATTTGATAACCAACACTGATAGCTTTGTCTCGCCATTCATTTTCTGCTTCACATGCTCTGATTTGCAGAAAATATAACGTACCCCCATGATTTACAACCCATTGATCTTAATAGTTTGAAAACCGTTTTTCAATCTGATGAAAGTAATCATGTTTGTTCAGCCGTGAGGGTTTCGGCGTATTCAATCAACAATTATTCAAACAAAATTAAAAACAAACATATTTTTGGTTTTTAATTTAACAAACTAAAAACATATTTTTGGTTTTTAATTTTTCAAATTTTTAGGACTTTGAAAATATTGTTTATTTATGTACAAAAAAACAATCAAACTAAACTCCCTGTTCAACCAAACAAGGGTTCAGCAACCTCTTCCTGTGCCAGGTTACTCCAATCACTATTCTCACAATCTTCAGCTTCGTTGAGCACCGGCACATTCAAACTTTATCAATCATTTGAACAATTTAGCCCAAGTCTGTTGGACCTTAGGCATTTCAACACACATTTGACCTTTCGGAGTACCTCTTTTGTAAAAATTTGTCTCTTTTTGAACCTTTTGATTTTGAACAACATTTTTAAGTTTCCAAAACTCTTGAGGTTTTGTCATATCAACAGATATTCTCCAACTCTGTGTTGTTTTGAATCTGGGTGTGTGAGAATTCCAGGTCTGTCTTGAATCGAACCTATTCGGGTTTGATTTCCAATTTTGATTTGAAGCAAACTTGTTTGTATTGTACCTCCAAGTTTGTTTCGAATCAAATCTGGTTAACCTTGGTTTGACATTCTCAGATTTCTGTTTTTCAACATCAACATGCTTTGGATTTGGACACTTTCGTGCAACATGTCCAATTTGATCACATTTAAAACACACTTTCTTTGAAACATCCTTGGCCTGTTGTTGTTTCTTTTTCATAGCATCAAACTCCTCATTAGACTGTTGTCCAAATTTGAGTTTTTCCTCTTCTTTCAAGCTTTTCCCTTGAACAAAACTCATCTTTTGTTGCAAATTTGGTTCTTTACTTTGATTCCAAATTCGTTTCCTTTTATAACCCAAACCAGCCTTCATGTTTTTCTTCTTAAAACCAGGTTTGTTATAAAAAGATTTATGACCTTTACCAGCAAACTTTGGAATCTCAGACTTCTCAATCTCAACCATTTTAAAAACTTTATCAACCTTTTCTGAAATCACATTCTGAATCGGGAATACAACATCTAAGAATAATTTGTCCGATCCAATCATGGTATAAACCAATCCTTTTGAATCATCATTCAAATTTTTCTCGGATTTTGTGTTTTTCAGATAACCATCATAAAGATTTCCTTCATCTTCATCCTGTGATTCAGACTTACCTTTTGTAGACTCATCTTTCAAAACGCTTTCAACAACCTTACTTACCACCACTGAATCATTAGCATCATCAGATTTGGAGTAGGTCACATCGATACTTTCAGGTAACTGGTCAGCTATGTTCAAACCCTTTGCCACATTTTCCTCATCATAAAAAGTATAATTGTTTCTCAATGGTGGTGGTACCTGATGAAACTCTGAACCAATACCCTTTTTGCAATTTCCAGTATCTTTGTCATCTGGTGTGATGTTGAAAATGCGTTCAAGAATGTACGAAGAGTTATGATAACTTTGAAGTTTTGTAACAATTTTTTCTTTTTCAGCCAAGACTTGTTTAAGATTAGCAATTTCATCAACACACTTGTTCAATTCAATTTGATTTTCTTTAAACTTTCTTTCATACATTTCTTTAGTGACTAAAGTTTCTGACAATCTTTGATCAAAACTTTTGACTTGGCTCTTCAAAGTATCATAAGCTTCTTGTACTCTCTGACTCGACCACTTTAAAGAATCATATTGTTTTTGTAAATCTTGAAATTTAGATTCTTTTTCAACACAATCGACACATTTTGCTGAACACAATTGTCTATAAGCATCATTATCCTTTTCCAAACCTTGACATTTCTGTGTTAGCTTTCCAACCTTTAGTTTCAAAATTTCTTCTTTGTCAACCATTTCTTTACATTTTATTTTGAAAACATTTTCAAACTTAGTTGCTTCAATTTCTTTTGCTTTTATTTTGTCATCTTTTTGAATACAGGCTTTGCACATTTCTATGCAATTCCTGCACTTGTTCTCATTTTCATCAACCAATTCAACATTCGACAAGTCAGAAGATTTTCTTACCTCAGTCTCTTTCAACACCGGTTCTTCTGACTCAGTTTTCTGATCTTCCTCCTTTTCTTCTTTCTGAGCTTCTTCATTCTTCTGCGTTTCTTCAGCTCTCTGTTCCTCTCCAGCAAGCTTTGCAACAGTCTTCACTTCTTCAATCATCTTCTTCAATTCTTCTTCTTTTCTTTTCTTCAGTTCTACCACCTTCGGTAAACTTGCTTCAAAAACTTCTTTTAACTTGATCATCAAATTTGGCAAATAGCTTTTATCAGAAAGCCTTCTTGTGTTGAAAGTACCCTCACTTGGAAACACATTGGTTACAGCATCAAAATCCACTTTTGATGGATCAACTACTGGATTACCCTGGATCCATGTAACACTCTAATTCTTCATTCCATCTCTTGGCTCTTTGTGCTTCCTTAAATGGTTCATCCAACTTGCTAATCTCCCATCTCGCACTGTCTCTTCTCCACCATCTATCATGAGCACTTTCTCCTGACATTTTAAATCTTCTTCTTGATATTCGCCCCTTGTAAATCTTTAATCACCTGAAAGCAAACAAATAAACTCAATCAGTTTAAACAATATCAAGTAATCGGAAATACACTGACACTCGATTGTCGTGAAATGATCTTGACACGAAAATGTTCACTTTCAAGCGAAATATGAAACTCAGACGAAATCAGACATTTGACTGATAAGCGAAATAACAGTATGTCTGAATAAGTGGAACTATCAGTGTACGAATAAGTGGAATCACAATGTACGAATGAGTGGAATCACAATGTACGAATAAGTGGAATCACAATGTATGAATGACTGGAATCACAATGTACGAATAAGTGGAATCACAATGTACGAATAAGTGGAATCACAATGTACGAATAAGTGGAATCACAATGTACAAATAAGTGGAATCACAATGTACAAATAAGTGGAATCACTAGTGTCCGTAAAAGCGAAATCAGAATGATCTATGAGCGAAATCCCTCAACTTATGTACACATGAGCGAAATTAGACTTGTCATAAAAGCGAAATCATGATCTTATGTTGACACAAAAGCGAAATCAGGAGTCTCTGATGTCCACAAAAGCGAAATTAGATTGACAAATAAGCGAAATGACACATTTTCTTGTCCATTGGAGCGAAATTAGATTGACTAATAAGCGAAATCACACATTGTCCAAATAAGCGAAATCACTTCGGAAGATGGTTTGGTCCATTTTTAGTCCGAATTTTGTCCTGTAACTTTCAAGGCTTTGTTAATATCCACTAATACACATTCTGTTAAAAATTTGGCTGATTTTAACCGTGGAAACTTGGTCAGATCGAAAAAGAAGGTGTAGAAGATAGAAAATTGATGCAATTGAGCTAAACTCTTCCTCCTGTGCTCTGATACCACTTGTAGGATTGTTGTTGGACCCGAACGAGTCAATCAGAAGAGTCTTTTCTCTGTATCAGAGGCGGAATCAAAGATACAGACGCTCAAACTAATTATAATGCTTCTTTGATTGATTTAACAACGTTTACAACCTGAAAGCAATCTGGCAGCACTTCGTTACAACTTTCAGAACCGTTACCAAATGAACAACAAGTGCCCTATTTATAGTAGAAGTGATTCCACTTATATGGACATGCCATATAAGCGAAATCAAAAGCTTATGATTTTGTTTTTATGGACAATGTTCATATAAACGAAATCACTTGCTTAATTACTAAGTTTCGACTCTCGAACCTCGTGCACTGGTTATTCAAACCTATCCTATAACATAACATGATACAAGACGAAGTCAATAGACGTAATGCACTAACAATTATGTCGTTCAATATGATTGGTGGCTCGATCCTGGTCACGTCACGCCTCCAAGCGGTGGTACTCCGCAGGGTGGATTTTGGGGGTGTGACAGATTGGTATCAGAGCCATTGGTTATAGCGAACTTGGTTTTTAAAAAGGGAAAAGTTTTTGATAAAAATCAGACTATAACCAGTACAGTGCTCAACGATCCACAACTACGCTTCGCTCCACGTGCAAGACTCGACACCATAAGTGGTATGATTTATGTTATATTGTCGGTTAGATAGTTCTCACTGTGCATTAGATAATGTGATAATTGCTAATTAAACCTTGTGTGCTTACTCTCTAACGTCGTCCCGCACTTACGCACTTTCGCGACACTTTTCTCACTTACGTTACTTCATTATGAAGATCATGAGCGGACGCGGAGGACATATCAACCTCACTCAAGCCCAGTTGACGGCTTTGATCAACGAAGGAGTTGCTGAGGCACTCGCAGCTGTCCCTGCAGGAGGTATAACCTGCTATATCAACTCCCCCTAGGACGTTTAGATCCTACCTTCACAAACCAACCCTCGTGCTTAATCTTGTCTATTATTCTCGCGCAACAGGTCAACATGCTCAACCTCCTGTGTGCACGTTCAAGACGTTCATGGACTGCCGACCTGCCACTTTCAGTGGCACCGAAGGAGCAGTGGGCCTTCTTCACTGGTTTGAAAAGCTTGAGTCTGCTTTCGAGATGTGTGAATGCCCCGAAGACCGTAGGGTGAAATATGCTACCGGAACACTTGAAGGAGCTGCGTTAACCTGGTGGAAGGAACAGGTTCAATTACTAGGGCTGGCAGTTGCTAATGCCACCCCCTGGAATGGTTTCAAGGAGCTGATCAAAGAGGAGTACTGCAGTCGGGATGACATCCACAAACTAGAGGTGGAATTTTTCAATCTGAAGATGACGGGGTCTGAGATTGAGGCGTATACTAAGAGGTCAAACGAGCTGGCCATCCTGTGTCCACCTATGGTGGATCCTCCCATCAAACGTATTTCGCTGTACCTCAAGGGCCTTGTACCAGAGATTCAAAGTCATGTAACTTCAGCCAACCTGGGTACCATTCAGCAAATTATCAAGTTGGCTCATCGTCTCACCGACCAGGCAGTGGAGCAAAACAGGCTACCCAAACGTATCAGTGCCACAGCTACTTCTGATGCACCTACCGACAACAAGAGAAAATGGGATGGGAACTCCGGAAAGGGTTCTACTTCAGTTCAGTCTCAGCAGCGAAAGACTGATGACTACCAGAGTCCTGGTCAGCAATCTTCTGGTAACCAAGGACAGGGTGGATACCGAGGGAAACACCCCAAGTGCAACCGGTGCAACAAACATCACAGCGGGTAGTGCAACAAAGGTCGTTGCCTGAGGTGTAACAAGTTTGGTCATGGAGCAATGGATTGCAGGAGCGCCCGACCAACAAATCAGACTCGCCAGCAGCAACAACAAGCCCCACAGAACCACCAGCAGCAGCATCAGCAGGGAAATAAAGGATGCTTTCAGTGTGGTGCTGAAGGCCATTTTAAGAGGAACTGCCCCCAGCTGAACCAAAACCAGAACAATAACCAAGGAAATGGGAACCACAATGGGAATAACAATGGGGGCAACAATGGAGGCGGCAATGGGGGAAACAACAATGGAAATGGGGCAAGGGGTCGTGCTTTCGTGATTGGTCAGGGTGACGCAAGGAACGATCCCAATGTTGTGATGGGTAAGTTTCTTCTGGATGACTTCTTTGTTACTTTTTTATTCGATTCAGGTGCCGATACTAGTTTGTGTCCGTAAAAGTTAGCCAAATGCTTAAGCGCACTCCAACACTCCTGAACACCAAACACACGGTAGAACTAGCTAACAGTAAAGGTCTTGAAGCCACACACGTAGTTAAAGGTTGTAACCTCATCTTAGCTGGTCAGACTTTCCCTATCAATCTTGTTCCTATCACACTTGGTAGTTTCGATGTCGTTATTGGGATCGATTGGCTATCTCATCATCAAGCGGAGATTGTTTGCAAGGAGAAAATCATCCGCATTCCTCGTCCTGGTGAAGAACCTCTCATGATTCATGGCGACAAGAGTGGTGCTTTCGAAGGCATCATCTCTTTCCTTAAGGCCCAGAAGTGTTTATGAAAGGGCCACACTGCCATTCTGGCACTCGTTACTGACACATCCGAAGATAAGAGAATTGAAGACATTCCTATTGTGCGCAACTTTCTTGATGTATTTCCTGAGGAATTACCTGGTCTTCCGCCTCACCACCAAGTTGAATTTCAAATCGAGCTAGCTCCTGGAGCAACGCCAGTAGCTCGAGCACCATATCGTCTAGCTCCATCAGAACTCGAAGAGCTGTCCACGCAATTACAAGAACTCTTGGAAAAGGGTTTTATACGTCCTAGCTCTTCGCCCTGGGGAGCTCCAGTCTTGTTCGTAAAGAAGAAAGATGGTACTTTCAGAATGTGTATTGACTATCGCGAACTTAACAAGGTGACTGTGAAGAATCGTTATCCTCTACCACGTATTGACGACCTATTCGACCAACTGCAAGGGTCGAGCTATTACTCCAAGATTGACTTGAGATCGGGATACCATCAGCTGAGGGTCCGAGATGAGGACGTCTCCAAAACAGTATTCAGAACTCGTTACGGCCATTACGAGTTTCTGGTTATGCCATTCGGGCTGACGAATGCACCAGCGGTCTTCATGGATCTCATGAACCGAGTTTGCAAGCCTTACCTGGATAAGTTCGTTATTATGTTCATCGACGATATCCTGATCTATTCCAAGAGTCAGGAGGAACACGAGCAGCATCTACGACTTATGCTGGAACTTCTTCGAAAAGAATAGTTGTATGCCAAGTTTTCAAAATGCGACTTCTGGCTTCGCGAAGTCCACTTTCTAGGCCATGTGGTAAACAAGGATGGAATTCATGTGGATCCATCTAAGGTTGAATCGATCAAGAACTGGCCTGCACCCCGTACACCAACAGAAATCCACCAATTTTTGGGTTTGGCAGGATATTACAGAAGGTTTATCAAAGATTTCTCCAAGATTGCGCAACCTCTCACTTCACTGACACAGAAGGGTGTCATCTATCGTTGGGGTGATGCACAGGAGTCCGCATTTCAGCACTTGAAGGATAGACTTTGTAGCGCGCCTATCCTCTCATTGCCTGAGGGTACAAACGATTTTGTAGTTTACGGCGATGCTTCCATCCAAGGACTTGGTTGCGTGTTGATGCAACGTGACAAGGTCATTACCTACGCATCGTGCCAACTTAAAGTTCACGAAAGGAACTACACTACACACGACTTGGAACTGGGAGCAGTTGTTTTCGCACTTAAGATATGGAGACATTACCTGTACGGTACCAAGTGCACCATTTACACCGATCACAGGAGTCTCGAGCATATCTTCAGGCAAAAGGAATTAAATATGCGACAACGCTGATGGGTTGAGCTCTTGAATGATTATGAATACGCAATCAAGTATCATCCGGGCAAAGCCAATGTTGTGGCCAACCCCCTCAGTCGAAAGGATACCCTACCTAAGCGTGTACGTGCTTTAAAGCTTACCATCCAATCTAACCTTCCCGCTCAGATTCGTGATGCTCAGGTTGAAGCATTGAAAGCAGAGAACATCAGGACTGAATCCCTACGAGGATCGAGACAGCGGCTAGAACAAAAGGAAGACGGTGCTTACTATGTAATAGGGCGCATCTGGGTTCCACATTATGGAAACTTACGTGAGCTTGTGATGGACGAAGCGCACAAATCTCGTTATTCGGTACACCCTGGTTCGGATAAGATGTACCACGACCTCAAGACTACATATTGGTGGCCTGGCATGAAAGCCCACATAGCAATCTACGTCAGCAAGTGCTTGACTTGTGCGAGAGTCAAGACTGAATATCAGAAACCATCAGGCCTACTTCAACAACCGGAGATCCCGAAATGGAAATGGGAGCAAATTTCCATGGATTTCGTTACCGGCCTGCCCAGATCTCAACGCGGAAACGATACCATTTGGGTGATCGTAGATCGACTGACCAAGTCTGCACATTTTCTGGCTATCAAAGAAACGGATAAGTTTTCTACTCTTGCAGACATTTACCTAAAGGAAGTGGTATTGAGGCACGGAGTGCCAACCTCCATCATTTCTGATCGTGACGCGCATTTTACTTCTGAACTGTGGCAAGCTATGCACAAGTCTTTTGGCTCACGTTTAGATATGAGCACCGTTTATCACCCACAGACGGATGGGCAATCTGAACGCACCATCCAAACCCTGGAAGACATGCTCAGGGCATGTGTAATCGATTTTGGTAATGGCTGGGAAAAGCACCTCCCGCTAGTGGAGTTTTCATACAACAACAAGTACCACACCAGCATACAAGCCGCTCCGTTTGAGGCATTGTACGGACGCAAATGCCGATCACCTCTCTGTTGGGCAGAAGTTGGTGACATCCAAATCACTGGCCCAGAACTTGTGGTAGATACCACCTAGAGAATTGCTCAGATACGACAGCGAATGGCGGCAGCTCGTGACCGTCAGAAAAGCTATGCTGATAAGGGAAGAAAACCACTCGAGCTCCAGGTTGGGGATCGAGTGCTACTCAAAGTCTCACCTTGGAAAGGTGTAGTCCGCTTTGGCAAACGAGGCAAACTCAATCCGCGTTATGTCGGACCATTCGAAGTTATTGAGAAAATTGGCAAGGTAGCCTAGAGGTTGAATCTACCCGAAAAACTCAGTGGAGTTCACAACGTATTCCACGTGTCAAATCTGAAGAAGTGTCTGTCAGATGAGACCCTCATAGTTCCTCTCAAGGAACTCACAATCGACGACCAGCTGCGGTTCGTCGAGGAACCAGTAGAGATCATGGATCAAGATGTTAAGATCCTCAAGCATACCATGATACCTCTGGTCCGAGTTCGTTGGAATGCTCGTCGTGGCCCAGAGTATACCTGGGAATGCGAAGACCAAATGAAACTCAAGTACCCCCAGCTATTTAAGAAAAACGCAACCACTACTGAGGCTGAAGCTACTGCAGAATTTCGGGACGAAATTCTAAATCAACGGGGGGATGATGTGACACCCCAGGAAAATCTGGAAAACAACGCAACTTAACTAGCTTAGTAACCACGCGCTAAATTTTGGGATGAAATTCTCTTAACAGGGGGAGAATGTGACAACCCTCAAATTTACATGTAACCGTACAGTTTATTAATAATAATTAATGTGCTTGACGACTGGATGGAATTACTTAACTGATATCTGTGTTATGCTTACACGTATTTGTTAATATACTAATAGTGTACAGAAAGGTCACTAAATAGTCCGTTATATTTTCCTAAGTGTTAGAAAGCAAAAACGTTACAAAATATATAAATAGGACGCCTTACGAATTAATTTAGCACTTTAACGGATTAATATCCAACCGAAAAACCGGACTCTACCCGGAACATAAAAATATCGTCTATGACATTGTTTTCTTTTTGTGAGCCAGTTAGGGTCCCCGAATACCCTAACACCCGTTATAATTCACCACACACTAATATCTAGTCTTAACCTCCTAACTTAACAACTAATGCTTAAATCATCTAGTTCAAAACAAACCGAATACCCCCCCCCCCTAACGAGTTCGGTTCCCCATAGGGGACACCATCTTACAAACCTTGAATATTTTAACCCTTGTGCCTCATATCAAGAGAACATAAGATCCAATGGGAATTAGTGGAATTGGACTATAAGTTGGACCATAAGGCTTCATATTCATTCATAAACACCACAAAAAAAAAATTGATCTTTCTTGCTCCCTCCTTGACTTACGGCCGAGAGAACTCACATCTCTCCATCCACCTTCAAAAATTATCTTGCATTTCCAAGTTTACACAAGAGTGAAGGGTCACATACAAGGAGGCTCGGTGCTTACGGAATCACAAGGACCTCAGCACAACGCTATTAACCACCCATTTTTCGCCTAGTTTCTCCCCTAGCCTCGAGCTAGTAGTAAGTGACTCTAAACGCCTTCTTGATCTTGTCTAGAGTGATTAATAAGAGATTTGTCGGTTAAAAATTATGAACATATAAGATCAAAGTCTAAGAGTCTACTAAAGTGATGAACAAGGTGCTTAATGGATGAATATTAGTGTAAATCATGTAGATCTTGTGTGATTATGATTGTTGGTTGATTATCTGATGTTTTGCTGATTAATGTTAATATGTGATGTTGTTGTGGTCATTAAACATGATTAACGGAATCAATCGAACACAAGTTAGTAAGTTAGAAAGTGAAAGCAGAATCTGTCCCGGTTTTACAGCCAACTTCAGTTGGCTGTAAACAGGCCATAAACTCAACGAAAAACCGATATTTTGAATCTAAAATATGTTATTATGAAATACGGTTCTAATGGCACCAGAATCGTAATTTTTGGACTTCGTTTACTATTTTTAAAGTGTCGATTTGTAACAACAACTTAAGCTGAATTTTGACAGCAATAAATGGGTGTCATACTTTCAGTCATAACCTGAGTTTTGTGATGAATCGGACCATGAAATTTGTATAGTAGATGACAACCGATACATTTCTAATTACCCCACTGGAATTTCGTAAATCGGACATTCGAGGAATTTTAAATAAATTATCCCGTGGACTGTGGTCAGAAAAATATAAATCTGAGATCAGCCCGAAAAATGAATTTTTATAAAATATTGGTAAGGAACCGGACCCCGATATTTTTACACAATAAAATTTGGAACATTTAAGACATCCTGTAAAAATTTGGGAATTTTTGGAATTAATTAACTATTTTATTAAAATGTCCGAAAACAGCCGGTTTTGAATATAAATGCGGAAATGACATAAGTTGTGACTCGCGTGTCTAAATGTCGAGTATGCTATCTGTGAATGATCTAACATGTTATATATGTTTTGTGCATTATCGTATGTTTGATTTTGAGTGGGGAATGGATGGGAAACTTAGATGGGCATAAATCGTTAAAGTGATACATGTTGTGTGATAGATACGTGTAGGAACTTTGTGTTCTATTTGAAAGCCACTAAATGACTAACTGGTAAATCATACTAGGACGTGATTGACCGACCTTGACTGTTAGCTATATTGAGAATCTAACCGAGCAAACCGAGGTGAGTTCACACACTTTCTAAGGCATGGGATTCTCGGTGGTTTGGGAATGGGTTAAAGAATTAAAACTAAATCTACATATCCTCCTTGGGTAGGATATGTACGACCATCCTCCATAGAGCGGATGCCATTATTAAACCTAAAAATTCTCATGGTGCAGAATACGTACGTTCGTCCTCCTGGTGCAGGACAACAACCTTAAAACTAGCTAGACAAAACTCTATCAATAAGTCCCTCTTCATATCGACTTAATCGCCGAGGCCAATGGCGAGCGGGTCATTAGTTAATAGCGCTATTAGGTTTAACAAACCTCACACCGTGCCGTTCGGACGGGCGTGTACTAATGGACTATGGCAAACTGTCAGTGATGATAGACACTGATGTAGGGGACAACTATTGTTCGTAGTAGTCGATATCATACCGTCTAGTAGTTCACACGGGGAATGCCCCCAACTGATTATGGTTATGGTTTGGGTAATGAAAAAGGAACTGGTTAAACATACTTTCAACTACGGGGTAACCCCCACGGCAATTAAGCCAACGAAAGTCAAACCACGTTTTTCAGAAACAACTTAAAACTAAACAACCAAACATGAACTCACTCAACTTTGTTGTTGACTAGTTGTTACATGCCTTACAGGTCGCTAATGCTTGGAGCTTGCACGAGGAAGAAGTCGTTGTGGTGTACGGACTGTTATGTCCCGTGCTCATTGTTTAAATCCTTATAAACTTATTAAACTTGTGTTTTGAAACTTAAAACTTATGAACTGTGAACTTATGTTTCGAACTCACGTTTTATGCTTCCGCTGTTAACCTAAAATCGGTTTACTTCCTCTTGGTCACCAATCGTATTGTGTTTGGTTTTATTTACTTAATTATGTCGTTTAATATGATTGGTGGCTCGATCCTGGTCACGTCACGCCTCCAAGCGGTGGTACTCCGCAGGGTGGATTTTGGGGGTGTGACATATAAGACCCCTTACATCTACCGATTGTTGCCGGGAAGGCAACGAGGTATTTAGTTAATAGCGCTATTAGGTTTGGCACCCTCACACCGGGTCGGAATGGACGGGCGTGAACTATTTACCTTGACAACTTGACCAATACTTTGATAGAGGCATTGGGGTTTGGGCAAACACATCTAGTAGCCACATACGGTAATCTAGTTAATAACAACATCAAAACATAACGTTGAACTGTTTTAAACACACATCTGGTAACTAAATGCGTTAACAAAACTTTGAACTCACCAGCGTTGTCTGACACACTTGTCTACATGCTTGCAGGTCGTTAGATGTCTTGGATTGGAACTTGCTATCTGGAAGGCTGGAGTGGTCATGGGTCGAGATACATGGAATCACAACACAAGACTAATGGTTTTTACATGTGGTTTTAAACACTTAACAAATGAGTTATGCTTCCGCTGTATACTGTGAATTATTTGTACCGTTGTAACACTTAATGTTAATAAGAGAAAGTATTATTTAAATATATCTACGAGTTCAATGTGATTGGTGGCTAGATCCTGGTACGTCACATGCCCCGCGGTGTTTCTGTAAGTGGTATTTTTTTAGGGGGGGGGTGACACCTTTCTTATTTTTCTTCTCACATTAAATTTCTTCTCAAATGAACTTTCCCCTATATATATATAGGGTTAGGATTTAGAGAAAACGGGGGAAAGTGTGAGAACGGTTATGGATCGTCAGATCAAAACAATCAATGGACTAGATTGCGCGGTGGCGTTTTCGTAAACAACATCAATTTTATTATGTGGGACGCGCTTCATTGAGGGTAAAAGGGTCTTTTACCGCTCAAATTCAAAACGCCAACAAAAAAAATGGTAACATGCCATTCAAAAAAATAAAACGCCATTAAATACAAACCGCCAAAATTAGTGATAAAACTTGTTGGAGATTACAGGAAGAGGAAACAACACAGTAACTGACATTCAGTTATTAACATTTATTAGAAGAAATTCCTTCCTAAATTACACGCCAAAAACATCATTATATAAACAACGTTAAACATCGCTTCCATAATCACTTCAATCTATCATTCTGCAAAAACATCTTTTACCAAAAACGCCAAGTTTAACCAAAACGCCAAAAATGTCAACAATCGTTTGGTGGAGATACACTCTAGCAATCAGGCGATTCGTCCTACGTTTTGACAACAGAAGGAGGGTGTAAGTTAGGACGATCAAGGTAATTTTGAAGATGGAAGAAGAGGTACAGAGGGGTATGCTATCTCTTGGCATCGCTCTGGATAACGAATGCCATGAAACACATAAGCTTATGAAAACATTAACAAGGAAATTTAGACCAATTAAAGCAGATGGAAAACTGGACCCTGTCATGACATCATGGCGTTTTGATGATGAAACAGTCATGGTGACCGTTATATATGATAGTGGAGAACAGGAAGACTACCTACTTGAAAACATCAATACAAAGGAGGGGCTTGGGCTACTTGTTTTGTTTGTTGCTAGATTGTAGTCTAGTGGTGTGGTTAGTCGGATTGGTGTTTTCTTTTTCTGGTTTTGCTTGGTTTACAATCTTGGGGCATGTCTCATGATTGAACTAGTGTAGACTCTCTACGCTACTTGTTTTATTTGGTTGTGAATATATAGAATCACCGGGGTAACCCTTTACCCAAAAAAAAGGAGGGGCTTGGGTTCATGGAAGAATTGCACAATGCCACTTGTTTAAACACAGAGATGGACTAAAAAATGGCGTTAATGCAAGACATGTTCAAATGGAGGCTTCAGAATCTTTAGGAACAAGAAGCCGATGAAAGTGAAGGTGATGACATGGATGAAGGTCTAGATGAAGACTCTGAGGAAGAAGACGACGAAAGTGATGGATACTTCTCGGATAAAGTACCTTCTGACGAAGAGTTTTATTTTTTTTTTGTTAGTATTCTTCTGTGTAATCTATTTTTTTCTTAAGATAATTAAATGATATATTTTTCTATTTAGTTGCAAAACACCAAAAAAATACTACAAAAAGTTATTGCTTACAAAACGCCAAAAAGAATAAAAAATATTTTTCCTGCTTAATATTTTCTCCGTTATTGTTGGTGCATGCGTCTGTCGACTTCGTCTTGTATCGAGTCTTATATTAGATGTGTTAGATCAGGGCATGTTGTATGAGAAAATAGGATGTTTTAAGGTGTGTTTTATATGATTTCGCTTGAAGTAGGTGATTTAGCTTGAAATGACATTTGACAGTTTCAAGCGAAATCAAGTCGGTTGATTTTGCTTGAACTAACATCATGTCATCTTCAAGCGAAACCCTATCTCTATAAATAGCTCTCAAGCGGATTCATTTGTAACAGTTCTGGATTTGGATACCGAGGTGCTGCCGGTTTATCCTGTGATTGTAATCAGTGTTATATCAATCAGAAAGTTGTTTAAAGTGATTTACAAGCTGTTTCGAAGTCTATTTCTCTGTTTCCGCCTTTGAAATAGATCAAAACTCCTCTGAACGACTCATTTGGGTCAATACACGATCCTACAATTGGTATCAGAGCTCAGGAAGAGGAGTTCTTACTGATTCAGCCTGAAATTTCTGTTTTCTACACTTACTTTTCAAATTCAACTAGTTTTCATGGTTAAAATCGGCCAAATTTTTCACAGATTGTGTAAATCTACATTTTAACAAACCCTTGAAAGTTTCACAGCAAAATTCAACCTAAAAGTGGTAGAAATGGACCCCAGACCAAATTCCGCTTGAACGAACAATTGTGATTCCACTCAAGTTTGCTTATTCCGCTTGAAGATTTTCAAGCGAAACCTGTTATTTCGCTTGAAATTGTGCTGATTCCGATCCAAATCAAAGATTCCGCTTCAAAACTTTGCTGATTTCGCTTCAAACTGCTAAATTGGGTATTCCGCTTGAAACTGTGTTGGGTATTTCGCTTGAAATTGGTGGATTGGTTATTCCGCTTGAAACAAAAGGTGATTTCGCTTGATCAAGTAATCTCGCTTGAAGGAGGTATTTCGCTTGAAATTGTCTGTTTTTGAAAAGTGTGCTACTGAATCTTGATTGAAGAATTTTATAACGCGTTCGCAACATCCCCGACTACTCCGACTTCCATTGCTCAGAACATGAATTTAGAAAACGAAACCAGAACGTTACAAAAACCCCCGAAGCTAATGAGCATAGAGGAGTATTACGGATGGAAAGATAGGTTTGAAAACTGGGTTCAAGCTAACCATCTGAGATCATGGGAATGTATTTTGAAGAAGTATGTTTTACCACGTACTGATTTTCAAGTTGTGAAAACAATCTCTGAATTTAGTGACCAAGAACGTGACATGTATAAAGCTGAAAAGATGATGATTAGTCTACTACAGCAAGCTATCAAAGAAGATATATTTGTATTGCTTCAACAAGACAAAACATCAAAATCAATTTGGGATGCTTTGCGAATCAAATTTGAGGGTAGTGAGAATATGATTAAGAGTAAAAAGGCACTGCTTAAGAAAGAATTTGATCTATTCACTAGTTTGCCTGGGGAAGATACAAAGAAGCTAATTGAACGATATTGCCACTTAGTGCGATCCATGTCGATGCTAAGTATAACCAAAGATCGTGAAGAATGGGTCGACAAGTTAGCTGACACTTTACCACAAAAGGAATGGGGTACTTACTTGATGATTCTGAAGAACACTGGGGTATATGATGGGTTAACAATTTCTCAGTTCATCGAGAAAATTGAAGGTCAAGATCTGGAACAACAGAAGATTGCAAGGATGAACAATCCAAGTGGTCAACAAGACGTGAAAATGTATTACAAAGGCAGTGTTCCAGAAGTTGAAAGAAGCCCGAATATTCAAACTGCTTTTAGTGCTGAAGACTCATTTGAAAAAATTGATCAAAGTTCAAACAAAAGTAGTGGTTTCTCTTCATACCCAAGTGTTAATCCAAAAGATTCAACTAAAAGCTTTCATTCTCATAGTTCTAAAAATGGAAATGATTATGTGATACAATGCAACATTGCTTTGAATCTTCCTGATGGTCAAAGTTTCTCTGAAGAAGTTGCGAAAGATCACATGGCATTATTTGGTTCCGTGCTACTATCCTATGAAGGCTTGGTTGTAGGGAGGATCGGGAATCCTATGCTAACAAAGGAGGATTACGATCAGATAGACGCTGAAGAAATGGAACCAATGGACATCAAGTGGTGTATAGCTAGTGTTCTTAGAAGAGCCGAAAAGTTCAAACTGATTACTGGAAGAAATGATTTTCTTGATGCACATGTTTCAACTTTAGGTTTTGATAAATCTAAAGTTACTTGTTTTCAATGCAGGGAGAAAGGTCATTTCAAGAGGGAATGCAAGAATAGAGAAGCAAGTGAAGCAAAGAATCCATTCGGAAAAGATGACTATTACCGGAAAGCCATATATCAACAAGTTGGTCAACAACAGCAAGAACCACAAGTGGCTCATGGTAGAAAAGTGATCGAGGATTTAAAGAGAGCATGTTTAGTGAATCAAGAGAATTTCAACTG
Source organism: Helianthus tuberosus (assembly GCA_030545235.1). NCBI lineage: Eukaryota > Viridiplantae > Streptophyta > Magnoliopsida > Asterales > Asteraceae > Helianthus > Helianthus tuberosus. Next base: position 40,654,396 of record CM060433.1, on the reverse strand, counting down.
GGAAAAATACATATCACCCGAAAGCAAAGCATTCCTAATGAATCAAGATGATGAAAGATTACCCGAAGGCTTTAGCTGGGATATGTTTGTTGATGAAAAGGGAGAGTTTAAAGCTTTCATCGCTAAAATTGTGAAAGAACCAGATTTATTTACCACATGGATGAAATCTATTGGAGTTAGTATGAAGAATAAAGAAGAAAAGTCTGTTTCATCAGAAGAAAGTTCACAGAGTTCAGATGAAAGTTCAGAAAGAGAAGCTGTTTTTGATCAAACACCATCCGATTCTGGTTTTTCGGATGATAATTCTGAAAAGTCAATTGAGTTTGATCAATCACCAACTGATGACAGTATTGACGATGAAGAAGAAAGACATATTAATGTTGCAAAATTTCATCTCTCTCCTGAAATTTTTCATTTTTATTTTGCAGGTCGCTTAGAAAAGCTGAAAGAGAGATGAGCAGCAAAAGAACAAACACAAATGAAGTCTGAAAGTGTTGCTCAAAATGATGAAGTTAAACGTTTTGCTGAGGAGATTGTTGAGACTAAGCAGGTGGGTGAAGTAGAAAAGGTGACTGAAGCTGAGAAAGTTGTTGAAGTTGAAAAGATCATAGAAGTTGAAAAGATTGTGGAAGTCATCAAACCATGCCAAAAGTGTTTGGAGACTTGCAAAGAATGTGCAGCTAAAGATGAAAAGCTAGCTGAGTATGAGAAGATGAAAGAACAATTACTGTTCAATCTTAACTACGTGAAGGAATCTTACGATGTTTTGAACAGAACATTAACGGGTCTTCAAAAGACAAATTCTGAAAGAGAACAAACATTAACCAGGATGAATGATGTGATGATGACAAAACAGAAAGCTATAAATTTCTACATCGAAGAAAGTGCAAAGTGGAAGCAAGAGTTAGAAACCGAAAAAATTGAGAATGAGAGAATCAGACGATTATTGCAGAGTTTTTCTAGTTCTGATTATCTTATTGATCGAATTTATCCAACTGTTGCAGGTATTGAAGCATTCCACGATGACAAGCCAAAGAAGAAAGATACTGGTAAGAAACCGACTGTTAGCTATAACAAGTGTCCACCTCCAATCTAGGAAGGGTATTCTCCCAGAAAACCAAATGAGGAGCAAGTCGAAAAAAAAGTCAATATAAAGTTAAAAACCAAAACAACTGATGATTTACTAGAAAACATTGACGTCACTTTTACATCGTCTGACACTGATCATGAGTCTGAGTTGATCAAAAAGGTGGTCGATCAGGTTTTGGATACAGATGAGGAGTCTGAGTCAAAGTCTGAGTCTGGAGGTTCAAGTTCGTCAGTCAACAGTAAAAAATTGTCGGTTAAAAGGGTTTACAGTAAAGAGTTTTTATTATCAAAATCTAATTTGAATGACGAAATATTTGAAGTTGTTTATACTTTGAATGATTCTGACAAATTATATTCTGATAAAGAATTTCCAATAAGAAGTGTTAGATTTGAAATGATCAAAAAGGTTTTTAAAATGACAGAAATCAATATTTCTGAAATAAAAGATTTAAATCTTACTGGAAAACCTAAAAAATACACTTCAAGAGTTCAACAGCGGTTAAACAAGAAAAAAGGTTACAATTCTGGTTCTCGTTTTCAAAAGAAACCAAACCATAATGGTAATTTTAAAAAGAAAGGTCTTGGTTATATTTCACCTGAAAATTATAAAAATGAGAAAAATTCTAAAACAAAAACAGAATTTGTTTCAGGAGGAAGTGCTGAGGAAGAACAGAAGAAACCTTTCTTGAAACAATCAAACCAGGAGTTTCTTGCTGAGAAGAAAAGAAAAGGAACTGGAGTTTTTCATCCAAAAGAGACTCGAACCTGTTTTAAATGCAATGAAGCTAGTCACATTGCATGGAATTGTCCAATGAATACAAAGACAAAACAGGGAGTTTCTCAAAAACTTAAAGAAAAGGTTGTTAAGAAGTCTGATGAGAAACTCGGCGATGAACATGATTCCACAAAATCAGAGGAGCCACAGGTTGAGATAAAAGAAGAAAAATGTGACAAATGGCAAATAACCGGAAATTCCGTACAGTCTAATCACTATTCTTAGTATATAATCTCATGCAATTAGCGTAATTTAATTACGTCACGGTGTCGTATATTAGACGACAATGTTAGGACAAGAAAACAATGATATAACATATATTGGTTTTCGTTGTATTGCGAAACCAATTAAACAATTTCCTAAAAGTGTTGGTAAAAAGTGCTGCGCGCACTATTCACGGTTACACTATTCATGCCAGCAAAACCGTGAAAACAGAACGAAACAAGGAAAAACGACACACGGATGACATAACTGAGTCCGTTTATATAAGAAAACACTAATACGAAAACATATCTTACAAAGATATAAGACTTTCCGGTACAACGCCCTAATCGCTAAATCGTCCGTTTCACTAAAAATAAGACAATTTTAACTTGTCCAAAATAATAATTTAGCATTTCCGGGACTCCGAAAATATGACAAATGATGACAAACATATGGAAATAATATGAGGATATTAATGGGGTATTCGAAACATAAGCTCTCGACACTGCGTTGCAACCCCCACAACTTGTCTGTTTCTACACCGACAAGCTAATAAACGACATTTCCGACACCGAAAACAACCAAATGAAAGCTTTGGTAAACTAGTTAAGCTTATTTTGGGATTCAAAATAACTTCATACATCTTTTTAATGCGGAATGTCAACTTACGGCAAACTTCCGTCGGTACGCCACAAAAGTGCCGTAAACTAGCCAACGACGAAACGAAAAGCATTCAAAGTATCAAAACATGATTTCTACTAGTTTAATGAACTAGTTAATGTTAATTTATGTTTCGAATCACTAATTACCCTCTAATGGGGAAAGATTACCCTAATCACCATACTTAGCCTAATAACTAAAATATCTACATGTTTAAGACATTTTTATAAAAAATGTTACACTTTACCCCTTATTCTTTTGATTAATATCTAGATATTTTCATTAGTTGCAACTGGATGATATTGGTGAAAGATTATAACACTTAGTACTTTAGTTACTAACCATATTATCATACTTTTACACCTTATCCTTCACACACATAAGAACTCTTTCAATCTTCATCTTTTCACCAAGAACACCATCCAAAAACCCAATTATTTTTATCATCTCCTTCATGATCAAGATGGATTTCCAAGTAACATAAGGTGATCTAAAGCATTTACAAGTTAAAGGAAGCTTTTTCATCCATTCAAGAACCTTAAATCATCAAGATCATCATCTTATTAGTTCTTAATAATCTTCTAAGATCATCCCTAGCCTAGTGCTAGAAGTAAGCTTCTATATCTATTTTTTTATGCAAATATATTAAGTTTATGATTGTTATTATTACTAATAATAACCATGTAATCATACATAATAAGCATGAAAAATACAAAGAAGCAAAGATAAAAATCATGATATAATTATGATTGTTTATATTATGATCTAAGACTTGATATATGCTTATTTAGTCTTGTTATGATGTTTATGATGCAAATAAATTATTAGAAGATGTTTTAAGTTATGATCTAAAAATTATGCATGTTTATGTTAAAGGGTTTTTAACATAAAGGATTAATGGATGATCATAACTATTGATCTTGTGAAAATATATAAGGTTTTTGGTTAAAAACAATACTCTCACAAGATTATAAAAAGTAACATACAACTAGAGATTTTTATAAAAGTTGTTAAAACTAAAATTAAACTTGGTTTTTGAACTTGTTAGCATATGAAATAATCATGGTTAAAACCCTACATGATTTGGATATCATCTTGATAATTTCATGTTATAAAAGTCTCATATGTTTAGTTAAGTTGTAGAGTAAATTGGTGGTGATTTGATAAAGAAAATGATATGTTTATAAAACATGGTTAGAATAAAATACAAAGGTTATATAGCCATTTTTCATAAAAACTTTATTTTATAAAGTAACAACATTTTTGGTTGTATTTAGACAAGAGAAATATATATTTTTTTTTAGAAAAATATATATTTGGTGATTTAACAACTTATGTGCTATGTGATTATTTGATGGTAATAGTTATATATATCAAAGATAGGAACTTTATTACAATGGTAATAATGAACACATGATACATAATAATCAAAGTCTTATAAGACTTCACATAATTACGCCTTAAAACGAGTTACGGACGATTCGAATAATCGGACACCAATTATGGTCAAAACGAACGACGGACGACTACATAAGTGAATTGCCAATCCGGGGAGTTACTACGACGTTTAGACGATTTATCGACACGAAAAATAAGTAACCTATCAATAACAAATTTCGGATGTTTATAAACTTATAAAAACTAGTATGTTTTTATTTACTAACAAGTATACTTAGTAAATTTTTATAAAAAGGTTTTTATAAAAATAAATGGGCTTATTATACTAGTGGGCTATTTTTATAACAAATGGGCTTATATTACTTAAAGGGCTATTTTACTTAATGGGCTATTTTTCTTAATGGGCTTATCTTCATAATGGGCTTAACATAAATTCATGGGCTAAGCCCAAATACTAAACATATGGGCCAAAGCCCAACACCATTCAAGCCCAACACCATTCAAGCCCAACACTATTCAAGCCCAATTCAAGCCCAACACTATTCAAGCCCAATTCAAGCCCAACACTATTTGAAGCCCAACACTATTTGAAGCCCAACATTATTTGAGGCCCAACACTATTTGAGGCCCAACACTATTTGAGGCCCAACACTATTTGAGGCCCAACACTATTTGAGGCCCAACACTATTGAGGCCCAACACTATTTAAGGCCCAGCACTATTTAAGCCCAATAACTTGAAAACATGGGCTTGGCCCAATGTTACCATTATTGGAAACACAACTATACAATTGATACATATAAGACACGAAATTCAGCGGACTAGATCCGACTAAACAACTCATTCATCGAATACACAGTTAACGAACAGTAAAGACATACAAGTCTTACACATATTGAAGACACAAGACTTGTACTCAAGTTCTTTACAAAGACCGAAGTGTCTAACAAAAATAAGAACATTTGTAGGTCGCAACGCTATTCAGGACGACCGCACGTGAGATCTTATTTACTTCTATTCACGGACGCAATTCTGTGAGTTCATGTCCCCTATTCATTTAAATGTTTTACAACTTTACAACTATCGGGGAAAATACATGTTCATCGTATGTTAAAGTTAGGGAATGAAACACCTTAGATCATGTGCGAATTAGGGTCTATACATATAAGCACCATTAATCCAGTTTGGACCTAGGTACAAGGGGTTAGATCTAATGGGTTTTGGCGAGCCCCACTCTTGGTCGTGGACCCATACAGAAGAGTGCGTTTGTGTCCCAGTCGATAGGAGTCGACATAAAATCGTCTAGGGTTGGATTGCTTCCTAATTCGTCACACATATTAATGTCCTCGCGAAACATTAATGATCAACGATTTCATTGACGCTTTACATACTACATCATACATACAGATACATTTTATACAATTCACATGTTGTGGATACAGTTTATACATCATACATACAGATACATTTTATACAATTCACATGTTGTGGATACAGTTTATACATCATACATACAGATACATTTTATACAATTCACATGTTGTGGATACGGTTTATACATCATTCATACAAATACAGTTTATACAACTCACATTTTACAGATACAGTTTATACAACTCACATTTTACAGATACATCTCATACAGCTAAACTGCATGAACTCGCTCAACTTTTGTTGATGTTTTCAAACTTAACATGTATTTCAGGAAATTAGTGGACCTGACAGACATTTCAGTCAAGGAAAGCAAGTATCAAGACTCCATGCCACCATTTGAAGGGTTTGCCCGTTATATACCGCCTCTTTGCGGTAATATAGTGGTCAAAGCCTTGACATTTTAAGACTTACATTTTGATGTATAGAACGATGAAAACGCATTTTCATTTGATGGTTTGTAACAAATACATTTAACTTATGTTGCGTTCTTTCGAAACAATTATGACAATGGCATTGGAGCTTGTTTTTATTCATTTAGTATCGTTCACTTATATTGTTATGCAATGAGAACTGATCAGATCACACCTCGCGCTTCCGCTACGAGCGGGTGTGAAAGATTGGTATCAGAGCATCGATTGTAGTGAACCAGGATTCTTTCTCGAGTCTAAGTCTACAATCACTAGGGATCTCTCACGAAAACCTCTTGTTCATGTTGAACAGATAATAAATAAAATTGGACAAGTCAAAAGGTTTTCATTGCATAAACATTTTTTTTTCAAGGTCCACTACAGCAAAAATTCATTTCACATAAATCAAGCGAGGACATTTCCATGGGTGAAGTCTATGAGAAACAGACACAATACATTAATAGACTATGTGCCTACAATACAATACATTATCAGTTTATGCATTATAAACAGTTTACTGGTTCAGCTTATACAAAATAGAAATCCTTGATTGATAGGATTTACATGATTATATATATAGGTGGTTCATATATATGTTGCATGAAATATTTTGCCAAGAACAAAATACCTTCGACTTCAAACTCTATTATTATTCTTTACTCACACGGTGAAAATATCGACCTCATGTCTATTGCGGAGCTTATGGTGAACATGATTCCTAAGTGAAATCTTAAACTTAATTCCATAAAAATATGGTTGCTTTCTCGCGAATGCTGAGATGCCTGACCATGATAATGACGACGAGGCGAAGGTGGTAACCTTGGACAACAACTCCATTAGTGGGACGAGATCCATGTGACTCATACTAATCAAGGTGGATATACTCTTGTCCTTACAAGGAAGATGAAGTACTCATCTTGAAGGTGCCCCTTCAATTGTTATTATTACAGATTCTTTTCATTTCTATTTCACCTAACGTCGTACCGTTATGCGAGTAATGACAACGAACGTTGACACGTGAGTTATCACGAAGGTCCCTCCTATGTTGAAGGTATATTGACAATAACGTTTCCCCTCTGACTGATCGGCTGTTTTGTACGAGAGAACGCTAGAGTGACCATGCAAGGCAATTTATTATTACGGAGGCCTACGTAATAACAACTTGTAGTGCATGGGAATTCTGGTGGACTCTGCGGGTCAAGCTAATGATCACTATTCATTCAAAATTCTTAAGTTATTACTTGAGATTCAATTCTTCCTATCTAGTAGAACATGAACTGTGGGTGGTTAGTATAACACCCTACAATACAATACAATACAATACAATACAGTACAATACAATACAATACGGGAAGACGACACATATTTGTTCACACCTAACATTCGATCTATATCACGATTCAGTTGAGACTAGTCATTTAAACAAACAAAACGTGTTAGCTACTCATGGAGGAATTTCCTCAACATTCTCGAAATTCTTGAACATGGGTTGGTTCCAGGGTGTCTATGACACTTTACCCTACTTTACCTTACCCTACCTTATCATATTTCACCTTATCATATTCATTGGAAATGATACAATAAATTCCGTCGCTTGACATTTGTCTTTTCCCAATGAATGGTATGGCATGAGCCATGCTGCAACTCCCTCATTGCATTCTATTCGACATTTTTGGAGATTCTAATAATCTTGCTAGAGCTTGTGAAACTCAAGCACTATTACCATAATTGTCACATGGACAAATAAGACAAAGGATTCTCTCTACTTAGGACGATCGAGGTCCATAAAGTAGGGAATACATATTATATGGACGGAGACCACTGGTTGGTTTCCCCTCCTCAACGAATTATTTTTTTTCTTCTTCTTTCTCTTCTTCTTTTTCCATTTAAACATATAACCAATACACGCAAGAGGCATTACACCTTTTGGTTTTGGTTATCCACATTATCATTTATTCAAACATGTATAAACAATATAGTCTTGAGGTTTCCATGACCGATTGATTGCATTTTTCATTCTTGGGCACATGATAGACTCTATTTATCCAAATACATGTCTAGATTCTTTTAATAGTGTGTATTAAAAAGATCATGGCGCCAAAAGAATCAATTGTTTAAGTTAAAAGTTATGTGTTGAAAACCATTGCTTTTAATCAAGACATGTTTTATACATGACATTGTTACGCAAGACATTGTTATACATGTCATTGACGTTGGTATACACAAGACATTTTTGGTGGTTATTTGTAAGTGATGAGACGTGTGTAATATGATAAAAGCATGGTGGATACGCCGCTGGTACTTCCTATATATAAGTGCTTATATTATATTGCATATCGTGGTGTTATTCAAATCTCTTCGACAAAGACAAGACACGACATTTTCGCACAAGACACGACATCCTCTACACAAGACATAATATTCTATTTCGAGACATGATATATTTATACACTACATTTTCATTGGTTATTTATTTAACCATACATTATTCTTTTATATCATCTGATTTTCATATCTATCTTCATATGATTTTATAAAAGAACTCGATCATAACTAGAGCCAATATTGTTGGTTACACTTGATGCTTTCACGATATCTCAAGGGTTGTTCCATAATGGGTAACACCCGAATTCAAACACCTTGAGTGTTACATTTTGGGTTTAGCCTCAGAGATCCGAAGCATAACCGCATCATCCCTCCCTACCTCGATCACTCAAACAATAACTCTCGCTATGAGAGAAATGAAGGCAACTGCTTCCATAAACGATTGTGGCACCAGAATGTATGCTGGTAACTGCCGAAATCCTAAATGTGAATAAGTGTGTGCGTGGTTAGAACTATGTATACTCCACAAAATCCCAATGAAGTCATGAGTACGTACACTCTACGATCATCATGTATCAATTTTATTAATACCAACACCGAGCTTAGCTATTGCATTTGAATGTTAAGCATATACTCGAATTAGAGTCTTGTTGGACACACATTACTATATCAAGTTAGCGAATGGGGAATTAGCTGACTCTTGTCAAATCATAAAGGGTCACCGTTACGTATCCTATTCGTCAACATTTCACATCCATGTTATTTTATACAATTGGCAATTTTATCTTTATCTCAACATTTCACATACATGAGTTTCATGGCTAGGGACGGGATTGTCCTAGCTACAATTAGGGATTGGGTTATCCTACATCTAAACATATGGTTGGGTTATCCAACAACTAAACTTATGGATTGGGTTATCCTACATCTAAACATATGGTTGCGTTATCCAACAACTAAACTTATGGATCGGGTTATCCTACATCTAAACATATGGATTGGGTAATCCTACATTTAAACATAGGGTTCCTAAAACTATACAGTGAAGTCCTCGCCACACAGAATTTAAAATGTACTTGGCCTAGAGTCAAGCAAGCTAGACGTCTCCTCATTCTATAGAATTGGCAAAAAGTAAACTAGTCGAGTCTAGAGCTGAAATTCAATATCGATCTCTTCCCTGTTCAGTTGAGTAGTTTCGAAGTAGTGGTTGACATGGATTGGTTATCCGATAACCTAGCCAAAGTCTTATGTCACGAGAAGATCATTCGCCTACCACTACTGAACGAAGAGACACTTGTGATACATGGAGAGAAGCGCGACACCCCATTGCGGATCATCAATGGCATGAAAGCACATAAGTGCTTACGGAAAGGTTGTATTGCCTATCTAGCACTTGTTGTAGACAAGAAGGCCGTTGGGCCACAGCTAACAAATATTCTTTTGATAAAAATAATTTCCTGAAGTCTTTCCAGGACTACCACCATATCAACAAGTCGAGTTTCACATCGACTTGGTACCGGGAGCCGCACTCGTAGCCAAAACTCCATGTCGATTAGCACCTTCTGAACCTGGTAGTTGACCGAATAAGGATGTTATGCGTTCATAACCCCCACTCTTTACCACTATGCATCTTAATAAAGGTTTTGGGGGTGGAAAGACACGCAAGTTTTGCAAAAATGCACAACATTTCGATGAACGAAAATTCATATTTCTAAACCATGTTACAAATGAATTTCCAACTAACTCAAATGGTTTATGGAAGGTTTTAGCTTCTACTCTAATATAGACTTACGATCGGAGTATCATCAGTTACGAATTCAAGAGGAAAGCATACCGAAAACGGCTTTTAAGACTCGTTACGGTCATTACGAGTTTCTCGTTATGCCTTTTGGTTTAACAAATGCACCAGCGGTCTTCATGGATTAATGAATCGTGTGTGCAAGCCGTGTCTCGACAAATTCGTCATAATGTTTATTGATGACATTTTGATATACTCTCGATCGACTGATGAACATGAGCAACATTTGAGAACCATTTTAGAGTTGTTAGAGACAATAAATTCGCCCCAAATCGAAAAACAAGATATAGCCTTACAACTTATTCTTAAGATTGGTGCATAGCATTTTACAATCTTATCATTATCCGACGATACCGATGACTCTGTTGTAGACTATGATGCTTCGCATCAAGGATTGGGTTGCGTACTAGTGCAACGTGAAAAAGTTATTGTGTACACGTCGCGCCAATTAAAAAAAAGTTCACGAGAAGAACTATACCACTCTCGACCTTGAGTTAGGCGTGGTGGTATTCGTTAAAAAAAAATATTATTATGGCGACATTATTTATATGGTACTCAATGCATTATTTTCACGGATCATAAAAGTCTTCAACACATATTCAACCAAAAAGAATTAAATATACGTCAACGATGTTTGTTGAATTGTTGAACGACTATGATTGTGAAATAAAGGACCATCCGGGCAAGGCAAATGTTGTAGCAGATGCCTTGAGCCGCAAGGAGCGAGTTAGAACACTGAGAGTTCAAGCATTAGAGAAGATGATTCACAAGCGCTCAAGGAAGAGCATATTCAAGCAGAAACACTTCGAGGCATGAAGGAACAATTAGTGTAAAGAAGATGGAACTTTATACATTATGAGTCGAAATTGGGTTCTATTCTTTGGCGGCCTTCGAGATGATATTTTGAGGAAGCACATAGGCCTAAGTAGCGAAAGAATACTACTGGTGGCCTAACCTCAAAAGTGATATCGCGACTTATATCGGAGAATGCTTGACTTGCGCGAAAGTCAAAGTTGAGTAGCAAAATCCCTCGGACTTGTTACAACAACCCGAGATTCCCGTTTGGTAATGGGAACAAATATCGATATACTTTATTACGAAGTTACACAGGACCTCAAGAGGTCACTACATGATATGTGTAATCATCGATAGACTAACAAAGTCCACGCACTTCTTACCGATTTAGTAGAAGGATAATACTAAGAAACTAGCGGAACTCTATCTCAAAGAAATAGTGGCTCGTCATGGAGTGCCTATTTCAATCATTTCAGACCGAGACGGTCGTTTTATTTCTAGAATTTGGAAATCATTTCAACAGGCCTTTGGATCTCATTTGAATCTAAGTACGACCTTTCACCCACAAACTGACGGCCAGAGCGAACGGACAATTCAAACACTCGAAGATATGCTTCGTGCGTGTGTTATGGATTTAGGTGGCAATTGGGATACTCATTTACCTTTGGTTGAGTTTCCTACAATAACAGCTACCATACTAGTATACAAGCTACACCGTTTGAAGCTCTTTATGGTCGAAAGTGTCGCTCTTCGCTAAGTTGGGCGGAAACAGGCGATAGACAATTAATTGGTCCGGAATTAGTCCAAGAGACTACGGATAAAATTTTTCAGATCAGAGACCGTATCAAGGCGGCTCGCGATCGACACAAGAGCTACACAAATAAGAGACGGAAACCATTATCTTTCGAGGTTGGAGACAAAGTCTTGTTGAAAGTCGCGCCTTGGAAGGGTGTATCAAGGTTCGGTAAACGTGAAAAGCTTAACCCACGTTACATTAGACCATTTGAAATCTTAGAAAAGATTGGCACTATTGCCTACAACTTGAAGTTACCAGACGAACTAAGCAGTGTACACGACACATTTCATGTGTCGAATCTTAAGTAGAGTCCAACACAAGAAACGGTTATCATCTCGGAGGATGAGATTCACATTGATGACAAACTCCAATTCATAAAGCACCTGTTAAGGTCATGGACCGGAATGTCCAGAAAATATGAAGGAATTGTAACATATTAGTAAAAATTCGTTGGAACTCTCGACACGGACCCGAATATACTTGGGAACGTGCAGATCAAATCAAAACCAAAATATTCTCACCTGTTTGAGTAGTCTCCTGCAAAGGATGACTCAGTTTGAATTTCGGGACGAAATTCTCAATAACAGGGGGAGAATGTGACAAATGGCAAATAACCGGAAATTCCGTACAGTCTAATCACTATTCTTAGTATATAATCTCATGCAATTAGCGTAATTTAATTACGTAACGGTGTCGTATATTAGACGACAATGTTAGGACAAGAAAACAATGATATAACATATATTGGTTTTCGTTGTATTGCGAAACCAATTAAACAATTTCCTAAAAGTGTTGGTAAAAAGTGTTGCGCGCACTATTCACGGTTACACTATTCATGCCAGCAAAACCGTGAAAACAGAACGAAACAAGGAAAAACGACACACGGATGACATAACTGAGTCCGTTTATATAAGAAAACACTAATACGAAAACATATCTTACAAAGATATAAGACTTTCCGGTACAACGCCCTAATCGCTAAATCGTCCGTTTCACTAAAAATAAGACAATTTTAACTTGTCCAAAATAATAATTTAGCATTTCCGGGACTCCGAAAATATGACAAATGATGACAAACATATGGAAACAATATGAGGATATTAATGGGGTATTCGAAACATAAGCTCTCGACACTGCGTTGCAACCCCCACAACTTTTCCGTTTCTACACCGACAAGCTAATAAACGACATTTCCGACACCGAAAACAACCAAATGAAAGCTTTGGTAAACTAGTTAAGCTTATTTTGGGATTCAAAATAACTTCATACATCTTTTTAATGCGGAATGTCAACTTACGGCAAACTTCCGTCGGTACGCCACAAAAGTGCCGTAAACTAGCCAACGACGAAACGAAAAGCATTCAAAGTATCAAAACATGATTTCTACTAGTTTAATGAACTAGTTAATGTTAATTTATGTTTCGAATCACTAATTACCCTCTAATGGTGAAAGATTACCCTAATCACCATACTTAGCCTAATTACTAAAATATCTACATGTTTAAGACATTTTTATAAAAAATGTTACACTTTACCCCTTATTCTTTTGATTAATATCTAGATATTTTCGTTAGTTGCAAGTGGATGATGTTGGTGAAAGATTATAACACTTAGTACTTTAGTTACTAACCATATTATCATACTTTTACACCTTATCCTTCACACACATAAGAACTCTTTCAATCTTCATCTTTTCACCAAGAACACCATCCAAAAACCCAATTATTTTTATCATCTCCTTCATGATCAAGATGGATTTCCAAGTAACATAAGGTGATCTAAAGCATTTACAAGTTAAAGGAAGCTTTTTCATCCATTCAAGAACCTTAAATCATCAAGATCATCATCTTATTAGTTCTTAATAATCTTCTAAGATCATCCCTAGCCTAGTGCTAGAAGTAAGCTTCTATATCTATTTTTTTATGCAAATATATTAAGTTTATGATTGTTATTATTACTAATAATAACCATGTAATCATACATAATAAGCATGAAAAATACAAAGAAGCAAAGATAAAAATCATGATATAATTATGATTGTTTATATTATGATCTAAGACTTGATATATGCTTATTTAGTCTTGTTATGATGTTTATGATGCAAATAAATTATTAGAAGATGTTTTAAGTTATGATCTAAAAATTATGCATGTTTATGTTAAAGGGTTTTTAACATAAAGGATTAATGGATGATCATAACTATTGATCTTGTGAAAATATATAAGGTTTTTGGTTAAAAACAATACTCTCACAAGATTATAAAAAGTAACATACAACTAGAGATTTTTATAAAAGTTGTTAAAACTAAAATTAAACTTGGTTTTTGAACTTGTTAGCATATGAAATAATCATGGTTAAAACCCTACATGATTTGGATATCATCTTGATAATTTCATGTTATAAAAGTCTCATATGTTTAGTTAAGTTGTAGAGTAAATTGGTGGTGATTTGATAAAGAAAATGATATGTTTATAAAACATGGTTAGAATAAAATACAAAGGTTATATAGCCATTTTTCATAAAAACTTTATTTTATAAAGTAACAACATTTTTGGTTGTATTTAGACAAGAGAAATATATATTTTTTTTTAGAAAAATATATATTTGGTGATTTAACAACTTATGTGCTATGTGATTATTTGATGGTAATAGTTATATATATCAAAGATAGGAACTTTATTACAATGGTAATAATGAACACATGATACATAATAATCAAAGTCTTATAAGACTTCACATAATTACGCCTTAAAACGAGTTACGGACGATTCGAATAATCGGACACCAATTATGGTCAAAACGAACGACGGACGACTACATAAGTGAATTGCCAATCCGGGGAGTTACTACGACGTTTAGACGATTTATCGACATGAAAAATAAGTATCCTATCAATAACAAATTTCGGATGTTTATAAACTTATAAAAACTAGTATGTTTTTATTTACTAACAAGTATACTTAGTAAATTTTTATAAAAAGGTTTTTATAAAAATAAATGGGCTTATTATACTAGTGGGCTATTTTTATAACAAATGGGCTTATATTACTTAAAGGGCTATTTTACTTAATGGGCTATTTTTCTTAATGGGCTTATCTTCATAATGGGTTTAACATAAATTCATGGGCTAAGCCCAAATACTAAACATATGGGCCAAAGCCCAACACCATTCAAGCCCAACACCATTCAAGCCCAACACTATTCAAGCCCAACACTATTCAAGCCCAATTCAAGCCCAACACTATTCAAGCCCAATTCAAGCCCAACACTATTTGAAGCCCAACACTATTTGAAGCCCAACACTATTTGAAGCCCAACATTATTTGAGGCCCAACACTATTTGAGGCCCAACACTATTTGAGGCCCAACACTATTTGAGGCCCAACACTATTTGAGGCCCAACACTATTGAGGCCCAACACTATTTAAGGCCCAGCACTATTTAAGCCCAATAACTTGAAAACATGGGCTTGGCCCAATGTTACCATTATTGGAAACACAACTATATAATTGATACATATAAGACACGAAATTCAGCGGACTAGATCCGACTAAACAACTCATTCATCGAATACACAGTTAACGAACAGTAAAGACATACAAGTCTTACACATATTGAAGACACAAGACTTGTACTCAAGTTCTTTACAAAGACCGAAGTGTCTAACAAAAATAAGAACATTTGTAGGTCGCAACGCTATTCAGGACGACCGCACGTGAGATCTTATTTACTTCTATTCACGGACGCAATTCTGTGAGTTCATGTCCCCTATTCATTTAAATGTTTTACAACTTTACAACTATCGGGGAAAATACATGTTCATCGTATGTTAAAGTTAGGGAATGAAACACCTTAGATCATGTGCGAATTAGGGTCTATACATATAAGCACCATTAATCCAGTTTGGACCTAGGTACAAGGGGTTAGATCTAATGGGTTTTGGCGAGCCCCACTCTTGGTCGTGGACCCATACAGAAGAGTGCGTTTGTGTCCCAGTCGATAGGAGTCGACATAAAATCGTCTAGGGTTGGATTGCTTCCTAATTCGTCACACATATTAATGTCCTCGCGAAACATTAATGATCAACGATTTCATTGACGCTTTACATACTACATCATACATACAGATACATTTTATACAATTCACATGTTGTGGATACAGTTTATACATCATACATACAGATACATTTTATACAATTCACATGTTGTGGATACAGTTTATACATCATACATACAGATACATTTTATACAATTCACATGTTGTGGATACAGTTTATACATCATACATACAGATACATTTTATACAATTCACATGTTGTGGATACAGTTTATACATCATACATACAGATACATTTTATACAATTCACATGTTGTGGATACGGTTTATACATCATTCATACAGATACAGTTTATACAACTCACATTTTACAGATACAGTTTATACAACTCACATTTTACAGATACATCTCATACAGCTAAACTGCATGAACTCGCTCAACTTTTGTTGATGTTTTCAAACTTAACATGTATTTCAGGAAATTAGTGGACCTGACAGACATTTCAGTCAAGGAAAGCAAGTATCAAGACTCCATGCCACCATTTGAAGGGTTTGCCCGTTATATACCGCCTCTTTGCGGTAATATAGTGGTCAAAGCCTTGACATTTTAAGACTTACATTTTGATGTATAGAACGATGAAAACGCATTTTCATTTGATGGTTTGTAACAAATACATTTAACTTATGTTGCGTTCTTTCGAAACAATTATGACAATGGCATTGGAGCTTGTTTTTATTCATTTAGTATTGTTCACTTATATTGTTATGCAATGAGAACTGATCAGATCACACCTCGCGCTTCCGCTACGAGCGGGTGTGACAAAAAATCAGTGTCTTCAATGAATGATGTTGAAATTCCATCATTGAAAAATGAGAATTTTAAACAAAAAGTTGGTAAAGTGGAGATCTCGAATCAATTTTATTTTGAGAAGAATGAGTTCGATGTTGATAAAGCTTTTAATGGAAATGTGAAGAAATTTTTTGGGAAGATGATTGATGGGAAAGTAAAAGGGGTTAAAGATTTTTATGCGACAAAGAAAGCAACTTATAACTCTACTGAACAAGAATTGAAAACACCCAAGGTTGGTAAGACTTGGGTGGAAATTCTCTTTCCTTGAAAAATCTGACTTGCCGGAGATCCCAAGTTTGTAATCGTGGATCAGGAATCGGCATCATTCTTGTTAAAATAGGTTTTGTGAAAGATTTTAAAAAAATTGTTTAAATCTTACAGGTTGTGACTTGCCGGAGCTTCCAGGTTGGTAAGTGTGAAGCAGGAATCGGCATCTTTATTGGTAAAAAGATTTGTGTAGATGTTTTTATTCCTACATGTGGTACAGGTGATAAGTTTACAAGTGATTCGTCAAGGTCATTAGTTTGAACTTGATGTAATCCTCGTTCAAGTGATTGAATGAACAAGATGATGAACCCTAACCTACATGTGGTAAAAATAAACTTATTTTCCGAAAAAATCATTTTGATTAAAACAAACTTAAGTGTTTTGAAATCTTAATGAGAAAATAGTTTGTTGAAAAGGGGAGTTCTGATTGTTTATGCCTAGTGGATGGCGATTTGAAGTGATTTGATATAAGTTGTCAATTTTATTGTACAGTTTGTTTTCAAATTTCCTTAAAGTGTATTTGAATTTTAGGGGGAGTAAAAATTTCAGAAAATCCAAAAACATTTGAAAATTTGAAAAAGACAAAAACATGATAAAATTCAAAAATGAGTTTTTGTGTCAGAGAAGAGGAAATGATAGTACATCAGTAGACAGTTACAGTATGCTAAAGAAATGTAATGTTTAAATAGCGTTAAACGGTCTCACTGATGATATGCCGATAGGTTTTTACACATTTAGTAAGCTTTTTCGGGATATAAACTTAAATTCAAACTTGCTTATTTTGTGGGGAACACTACTTGGATATATAGGTAACCCCTGAAATCTCGTTCGAAAGGTCCCTCTTTCTGAGATACTAGGTCTTTATGCTCAGTGATATCTGGGGTATTATCCCGGGACTTCTGATTTTGCGGAAGCAATGGCCTAGTCCCCGAAGAATACTTTTCACTTGCTTGAAATATAGCGCCACCCTCAGCATAAATGATGAGAAAATAAAATTGCTAATCAATGCTGTTGTAAAAAAAAATCCTCTAAAGGGGACACACCAAAAGTCGAGCAGTCATCTCTCTGCTGAACAGAAGTTCTAACCTGAGCTCTCACGGTTTCGCATTTAACCCTTTACAGATATCATTTGTGGTATACTCACCTGTAAGACTGAATATTGGGATCTGGATACGGGAGTATATTCAAGAGGTGGGACACATGAATGAGTTTAAGTTCTTAAAACACCTAACTCATTTCCTGAATTAGTTGAAATTTGTGTGAAAATTTAAGTGGATCAGTATATCGGCAATCTAAGTGAATTGTTTAATTCTTAATGTGTAACTAAGCTCAATGTACTTGTGACTTGTCATAAACTGATATGATCCTCTTGCACAAATTCACAAAAATATTATCTGTAAATATTTCTTTACTGCATTTCATTTGTAAAAATTCAAAAAGATTTTAGTATGTTTTAGCATTAATTTCGAAAAATTCAAAAAGATTTTGGACAACTTATATTGAAAAGCTGATTTTCAAAATTCTGAGTGCTAAACATGATGAGCATGTGGTGAAGGGGAGCGTTTGTGCTAACTGAGAAATTTTTTTTATATGTGAATACAAGTGGTCATCTGAGGTTTTATCATTGATAAAACATTCTGGTTTAATTTGAGAGAGAGATTGTATAGATAAATCTGAAAAGTGTTAAATTTGTGAAAGTTACTGTTGGGTAGAGAATGTGCAGGTGTTGCTAGGGTTTGATCCTGATTCTGAGTGATAGAGAGCCAGGTTCCGATACCTGAGGACTTTGTGATATCAACAAGCCAGACTGCGATCCCAGCATAACGAAAGGGGGAGTCTGAAGACACCTGTGGAAAGAACTAAAAGCTAGGGTGTGATTCTGGAAGAAGGAGAAGAAAAAGTTAAAGTTTGAGGATGCTTGCACGTTCAGACTGATAAAGACTGAAGACGTTGAAGACTCGACACTTAAGACTCGTCAACATTCGAGGGGGAGTCTGTTGGTGCATGCGTCTGTCGACTTCGTCTTGTATCGAGTCTTATATTAGATGTGTTAGATCAGGGCGTGTTGTACGAGAAAATAGGATGTTTTAAGGTGTGTTTTATATGATTTCGCTTGAAGTAGGTGATTTAGCTTGAAATGACATTTGACAGTTTCAAGCGAAATCAAGTCGGTTGATTTCGCTTGAACTGACATCATGTCATCTTCAAGCGAAACCCTATCTCTATAAATAGCTCTCAAGCGGATTCATTTGTAACAGTTCTGGATATAGATACCGAGGTGCTGCCGGTTTATCCTGTGATTGTAATCACTGTTATATCAATCAGAAAGTTGTTTAAAGTGATTTACAAGCTGTTTCGAAGTCTATTTCTCTGTTTCCGCTGTTGAAATAGATCAAAACTCCTCTGAATGACTCATTTGGGTCAATACACGATCCTACAGTTATTGTATTTTGTCATCTTGGTCTGCATAACGCCATTTAAAAAATGGCCAAACTTGGAAGATGGGACGTCTATCACCCTAGAACTGATAAAGCTGAACAAAACAATAAATACACACAGTAACTGAAAAGACAGTTACTTTATTACCATAATTTATTATAATAAAAATCCCGCCTAAACTACGCGCAAAAAAACTCCTATAAGAGATGGGTCTATACACAATGCAATGATCACACCCA
The DNA here is from genome assembly GCA_030545235.1 of Helianthus tuberosus. Lineage (NCBI taxonomy): Eukaryota > Viridiplantae > Streptophyta > Magnoliopsida > Asterales > Asteraceae > Helianthus > Helianthus tuberosus. The sequence goes on along the minus strand of CM060433.1, from coordinate 40,634,864 downwards.
GAAAAACAAACGCCATGTTCTTTAGAAACCACTCACTTTAAAACGCCAAAAAGTTAGTTAAGAAAACCACAGATGGCAAAGCTTTCACTGAATGGATTCTTCTCTGAGGTGGTTATCTCTATAATCTTTTGCTGAATGAGATGTACAAATATTCAAGAAAAAAAGACTGATGACAGTGATATATCATCATGTGAGCTTTGTTCTTGATGAATATATGCATGGAATGAGGAGATCAACACAAGTGTAAAATGCTATTTTGGACTCCATTATTATAAATAGCATTCAAGTAAGAGTTGATCTTTAATATAATGCCACCAAACAAGAATATCATACCAAAAAACAGGATGCCACTAACAAGCTTCGTCTAAAAAAGACGGGGTTTATGTAGGAAAGTTGACATCTAGTTAAGATATTCAAATGTTCAAAATGCCAAAACAAATTCAAGAAGAAGAGACTGATGACAGTGAAGATTTGGATGAGAATTTAGATTACCATTTTTTATTTTTTTTTTCATTTTTCATTTTCTATTGTTTTGTTATATAGTTATCTGTTGTTTGTTATCTAATTCTCTACTAATAAATAAAATACAGTATTATATAAAACGACGAAAACTACAAACACCAAAACGCTAATAGTATGAAACCATGAGAACGGGTGCTGGCAAAGCACCTTGTCAATGTATTAAACACCAAAAAAATTGACTAAATGCCATAAAAAACATTTGGTCTTGTTGTAATCTAATGATAATATTAATGACTCGTAGTGAATTATTATACAGCGCCACAAAACACAAAAAAAATGACTAGGAAAACGCTGTAATGCCAAAAAAAATTATCTATGTGACACAAAACAATTAATTCAACGTGACAGATCTAAGAAAAAATAAAACGCCAATCAGTTAATGAATATAATTAACGCCAAAATAATCTTAGATGCCAAAAATGAAGCAGTATGTTACGCAAAATCGGGAAAAAAGAAGAATATTGAAAAGACATAACAACCCCTCAGACCCTGATCATGTCCTGCGCCACGTGTTGGCCCAAGATGCGTTCTCACCCTTCTCACACTTTGGGGCGTTTTCTCCTGATCCCGTACACACACACATATATATATATATATATATATATGTATATATATATATATATATATATATATATGTATATATATATATATATATATATATATGGATGGGTTAAAATGAAAACCACCCCCAGTTGCGAAAACCGTGAGAACCACTTTTCCACCATTGATCTTTGGAGATGGATGGATGAGATTAAAAGTGATTAAAACCATTATTAAATTCTTTTTATCTTATTATGGTTTTAATATTTTAATGTTAAAAGGGTAGTTTAGTAAATTTACCTTTTTTGTCTTATTGTATTTATTGTTTTTATTTCTTTTTTTGACTTATTGTATTAATTGCTTTTTGAGTTAGTTGCCAAAATCGTCCATGAAGTTTGGGCATGTTTGCCATTTTCGTCCAAAATGACACTTTTGTACCAAATTGCCCCCAACGGTTGTCACTTTTTGCCATTTTCATCAAAACCACTAACTTAGTTTATTTTTTCTGTTAAGTTGAGGATATTTGGATGAAACTGGCAAATACAAAACCACAGGGACGATTTTGGCAATTTACTCAAACTCTTTTAAATTTCTTTTATTTAATTAATTTTGTTACATATATAATAAAAAAGAATATACATGCTATTTTTATATGAAAAAAATAATAGCTTTGTCACATAATTTTTATAAATTTTCATCCAACAAAAAAAATCTTTTATTGAACTAAGACAGAAATTAATTTCTAATTTTTTATATAGATCAGTTTTATAAAAATAAAATCTACTTAAACCTCTAAATTTTATAAAACTAAAATGCTGGTGACCTTATTGAAAAAGGTTAAATAAAAAAATCTTATCATATATTCCAAGTTTGTAATTCATCTTCTGCTCTTTTAAATTCGCTCCTATTGTAAAACAGAAGCCAGTGCCCTCCCCCCCCCCCCCCTCTATCAAACAACGTATCCTTATCAAACCTTAAAATTACCTATCAAATTGTAATTATAATGCTATGAACTAAAAGTTTATTTACTCAAGCCACTCAGAATAAGAAATTTAAAAGAGTTTGAGTAAATTGCCAAAATCGTCCCTGTGGTTTGGATGAAAATTTATAAAAAATTATGTGACAAAACTATTAATTTTTTTTTTCTAAAAACTCCATGTATATTCTTTTTTATTATATATGTAACAAAAATAATTAAATAAAAGAAATTAAAAAGGGGTTGCGTAAATTGCCAAAATCGTCCCTGTGGTTTTATATTTGCTAGTTTCATCCAAATATACACAACTTAACAGAAAAGATAAACTAAGTTAGTGATTTGGATGAAAATGGCAAAAAGTTACAAACGTTGGGGACAATTTGATACAAAAGTGTCATTTTGGACGAAAATGGCAAACGTGCCCAAACCTCAGGAACGATTTTGGCAATTAACTCTTGTTTTTTTTAATAAAATCAAATTTTTTTTATTAAAAACAATTTAAAATCAGATTTTTTTACAAAAAAAAAAAATGTTTCTAGATTTTTTTACAAAAAACGTTTTTACGCACCATTTTTTACGCCCCGCTCTTTACGCGCCGTTTTTTACGATCCGCTTTTTATGCGCCGTTTTTTTCGCCCAGTATTTACGCGCCGTTTTTTTCGCCCAGTATTTACGCGCCGTTTTTTTAAGCCCCATTTTTACGCTCCGGGTTTAAAAACTTTTTTTACGCCAAAAATTTTTATGCCCATTTTGTTACGGAAAAACGTATTTTACGGCACGTTTTTTTACGTCCCGTTTTTTGCGCCAGAAACTTTTTTTACGAAAAACCTTTTTAACGAAAATATTTCTTTTTACGAAACAATTTTTTTACGAACAACTTTTTTTTATAATTTTTTTACGGTTTAAACTTTGTGTTACGCCAAATTTTTTTACGGTTTTAACTTTCTTACAAAAAACAATTTTTTAGATTTTTTTACAAAAAACAAAAAAATTTTTACGGGTTTGAATGTTTTTACAAAAAACAAAAAAACTTTAACACCAAAACAATTTTTTTTTACAAATACTTTTTTACAATTTTTTTTACGCCATAACATCTTTTTATGCCCCGTTTTTTTTAGCGATTTCGGGTTTACGAAATTTGAGAATATTAAGAAACGAACTCACCAGAAAATCGCAAATCAGTAGGTGTCTCATATAGGTTGAACTTATCATCACCGAGTGAAAAAATATAAAAACCAACAACAAAAATCAAAACAATGTGTGGATCTTGAAAAGAACGGGGTTTGGTTCAAAGTTTCCAGAAATCATGGCTGCAAAGTGGTGTTGTGGGTCAAAAACCTACCCTCCACCATCATTGCCACGCCATCGTCATCAATTGTCAGAAAAATGTTTCCACCTATCACTGCCAATAAAAAAATTCAACGATCCAAACCGAACCGGGTTTGAACCCTGAGATGTCGTCGTCGGCACCAAAGATGCGGCCGGAGATGTTTCCGCCACCAACCCTAACGCCACCGACATCATCAGGACCACCGGGCCACCAACACCACCAGGAATCACCCAGGATAAAAAAAAACGAAACCCAAATCTTAAGTTCTGCTAAATCAAATGGGTATACACTAATTCATTCCAAAATACCATAAGAAAATCAATCATTTGTCTGGCCCAGATAGAAAGATTCTAGATTTATCAACAATGACTACTAAGAAACATAAAGATTGAAACTTTACTAAAAATTAAGTTCAAGAAACCCCATTGCCGTGAGCCACGCTTCACCAAACAAAGCCCATTTACAGAAGGTGAACCATACGTTTTATAACAACCATCCTAGAAACCCTTAAAACACCCCTAACGCCATAAATATAGTACCCTCGAGGGCCGCGACCCGGTCAGCCAGGTCTGTCGCGGGGCGCGAGAAGGTGACACCAGGCCGGACTCCATTGCGCCACGTGTCCCCATCCCGTGTCAAGTCTACTATGTAAGTTGCCAAGGCTAGGACCTACTCTACACCTCTCGCGGGCTGCGAAGAAGACAGAGGGGGGCGTCGCGGGGCGCGAGCCACCTCTCATCAAACCTATAAAAGGAGGTTTCGGCCTCATTTGTTATGTCACACCCCGACCACGTAGGACATACAAAACGTGGCGGAAACATCGGGGAGTGTTGTAACAGAATTAATGTTTCACAACCATGGTAAATTAAGTTTCGTTTTATTGATTAAAAGTGTTACAATGTCTTAACAAACAAAGAAATACAACATAATTAACTAGTCTTGCATCTTTTATTGTCACTAAAGCCCAAGTCTGCCTATGTGTATCTTGATCATCTTATGCAATAGTTCCTGAAAACACATGTGAAAATAGGTACGTCAGCATAAAAATGCCTGTGAGATACATAGGTTTTGTGAAAAATAGGTTTCATGACTTATGTTTGAGAAAATGTTTAGTCATGAACCTTGTAATTTGCTTTGTCTTTGTAAATCATTTGAAAAACAATAAGTTCAGATGATACGTATAAATAAGAGAATAATGCATGGTTAAATGAATAACCATGAAAAAATGAGTTTGTATAAGTTAAGTTGTTTGAAAAACAATGTATTGTGAAAAGTATGTTATTTGTATAAAATGTTATATGTCATAAACTGAAATGATTCAAATAACGCTACGATATGTAATACCATACAAACACTTATATATAGGAAGTACCAGCGGCGTATCCACCATGCTTGTAACATATTACACACGCATCGTTACTTAATCACTTACTCAAACCAAACCATCAATGTAAAATGTTCATGTCTAATGTAAATCATGTAATGTATAACCAATGTCAAAAGTGTTTATGTGTCAAATGTAAACCATGTAAAATGCATGATCAATGTAAATCATGTAATGTGTAACCAAAATGATATGTATGGCTAGTGAAAACGCATCAACTAAACCATAGGTGAAATGCACAAAAACAAAGTATTGAAGTAAAACTTGGTTTAAATCAAAGCTATGTTTTGTGTAAATGCATGATCAATGTAAATCATGTAATGTGTAAATGCATGATCAATGTAAATTATGTAATGTGTAACCAAACTGATCTGTATGGCTAGTGATAAATATCACTAAACCATATGCACAAGAACATAGTATTGAAGTAAAAATTGGTTTAAATCAAAGCTATGTTTTGTGTAAATGCATGATCAATGTAAATCATGTAATGTGTAAATGCATGCTATACTGATACGAACATCTATGCGGTATTGTTATAATGCATACATCCAAGCCTTGAGACTGTGGCGATAAACCCTTAAACGACTTAAAGGATTATCTGTGCTTATGTATATCGAATTCGGTCATTCCTTTCATCCCCTTTCCCTGGGATGTCCGGAACGGGAGTTGTCAATTCCTATGGTACCACTACCTACTAACGAACGGCGTAGCTAATGTTAATGAATGTATTGTTCCATTGTAAACAACCCAAATGTCATAACAAAATGTAAGCATGTGATGAAAATGATGTACTAAGTATGCACGCAATGGACATACATAGCATAAAATGTAAATGTAAAACGATGTACTAAGTATGCACGCAATGGACATACATAGCATAAAAACAATGAAATCATGTAAAACAATGTACTATAAGTGTACTATTGAACATAGCATGTATATGATGTGAAAACATGAAAGCATGAAAGTAACAAGTAGGCACATGTGTTTCACCCCAAAACAGTTGGAAAACAGTAAAAGAGGGGTCTATGTACTCACTTGAGATTGCTCAGAAGTCCTTGAGTAATAACCAAACAATGCTAGAGATCGCGGATATCAAACGGCACCTAATATAGGTAACTATGTTAATTAACCGGACCTAGATCGGAAGATCGGGTAGCATTAGGGTTTGTAAACCAAACGAGTGTAGAGACTCGTGTCATTTGGTTTTACAAAGCCTACATACTAAATGAAACTTAGTATAATTGTTTACGACCCGTTTAGGTAGCTTATGCTACTTTAACGCGTCGTTCGCGTGAAACGCGTTCGGACCGCCTAACTAGTCCTATGACAAGTGTTATATGCCTAAACATGTTACATAATCAGTTATGTGACAAAGGTTTAGGTTACATATGCTTAATTACCAATTATACATGAAAAGGGTATTCTGGTAATTTACCTAAGGCATATAAACTACCTATCATACAACTACTCAAACGATGTGACCATAGGGTATAACCTCGGAAGGTTATTCCCTACCTACTATGGTCACCTAATGTGTTTGGTCGGATCCTAATGATCGACCAAACTGGGTCGGGTTCGAGGGTATAGGCGATTTATTAGATCGCCTACCCAACGACCCTAGACAACGTGGTAATCAGTGGGCATAGTCCCAAGGGACTATGACCAACGTGATTACACTCACGTTGCGAAGTTCAAACGAACTTCGCATTGACCATTACTGGTCAACGCTGAAAGTCAAACAAAGTTTGACTTTCTGACTCGAAAAGCAATAAAATAAGGAAAAGAACGAAAGAATACTTACGAAAGGTCCCCGAATGCTAATCTCGATCCAAGAATCTCAGGTATGAAACAATGGTTTCAACTTAGAGTTCCTAAGATCAAGATTCTAGTGATTTTAGCAATGGGGGTGAATGGGTATTTATAGGAATACCCGAACCGTTAAGATTGCTTGTCGAATATCGTGCCTTAATCGTATCCGTACAAGTGTCGGAAAGTTATGGTGCCTAAAATCCATCCTTATCAGCTGACTAAGCATGTTAGAATGTGTGGTTGTGAATTAATCAGCTGTTAATACATCGAATCTGGTCCCGAAAATGCAAAACTGAAGTTTCTGTCCAGTTAAGGCACTCGCGTAGCACGACTACATAGGCCCTTAGGGCTCGCGCTACGCCACTGCCCCCATGTTTCAGAATTGTTTCAAAATTGGCAGAAATGGTACCTGCACGTGTTTAAGGCCTTTTTCGATGCGTTTGAACCCCGTTAACCTCATTTCTAGGCTCTAAAATGAAGTTAAAGTATAGGGAACTCAAAACATGCTCAAAAAAATGCCGGATGATGGTTCGTTTGGTCGTACGAACGCGATGTTCGCTTAATTACGACGGAATGTGCATAAGCGCGAAAAACGATCCAAATGACGCGACGAATGGATTTTTCTTAAGCCAAACACTAAAGCATAATATAGTCATGCTTACATAAATTTTTGGATGTCCGGATGTATTCAGAACGTGAGTTATGCGTAAAAATGCAAACTTGTGCACTTTTTGACACTTTTAGTCCCTGAATGACCCAAAATTTATTTTAGCACACCAAACACCTCAAAGCCTATTTCTAAACCATGTAAAGGATATTTATGGTATGTTTAACTTATGGTCATGTTCCGGAATGTCTGTTACAGTTCAAATTGGCATACTTTCGCAGTTTGTCAAATTTAGTCCCTGTAAGCGATTTAACTTGATTTTGCCATACCAAAGCCTTCAAAACTTATTTCTAAGTTATGTAAAGGTTATTTAAGGTACGTTAAGACTATGTCACTATTCCGGAGTGTTTGTTGCATTAAACTGGTTATATTTATGCATTGGTGCGCGTATAACCTTCCAGAAAGCGATTTAGAGTTTGGAATTGAACAAAATTTGATATGTGCAAATGATACACATATTTTTACCAATCCCAAGTATGAAATATAATATTTCATTGGTTCGGTATTTGTTTGATGGCCGCGAAGGCACAGGTGTTACAGTCTCCCCTACTTTAGGAAATTTCGTCCCGAAATTTATTTAGAGGAAACTTGTGAGAGCTTGAAAACATGAAGTTGAAAAGATCGAACAATATTGATTAGGGTTCTGAACTTCTAGTAACCTTTAATAACATCATGCTTGCAATGTAAGAGGGATACTTATACAAGTATATGAAGCGTCATTGGTGCGTCCACCGTACCTCCATTACATCGTTGTCATTTTGTTATTGTTGTCGCTATCGGTTCTTACACATAATAAATCTTACTGGGTTTCTGTGCACTAAATTTCATAATTATGTACGCGTCCATAATTAGACAATTCCTTGCATAGTTCACTCAGTCCATTTTATAATGTGCAGGGGAAAACCAAATGAACAATCCTGTGATTAGTGTGACTAGACCGCCATAGAGTCCTTTTAATTAAATCAATAAATGATCTAAATAGACTATCAAGGAGTCTGTCCAGCTACATCACTAGATGTCGTTCTTTAACCAAATTGTGAATCAATCTTTTTGATTAGACCACTAAAGGGTCTCTTATGAATCATGGAGCGATACTTATATAATCCAAGGGTCTTAACTATTACATAGAAGCCCATTGAGGATTGAAGGTAGTACCTTTTGAATATCCTGCTACGAATCCCTCATATCAAGATATGAAAGATCCTGCGAGGATTTGGATAACGAATATCCAGAGTATTAAAAACACAAAAATGCATAAAAGAAAACATAAGATGAATAAACACATAGTCACATAACCACAAAATTGTTTAACTAGAAGTTTGTTCTGCTAACAGAGTACATGTATTTAAAGCACACTAGGAATCCATTCAGCGGATTTCATTTGGTACTTTAAACGTTATCAAGAATCTAGCTATAAAGATAGAAAGATTTTTGAAGAGAAAATTCGATTTTGATTATAAAGAATCGAAATGTTCGAATTAAGGTACATAAGGAATCCAATTAAGGACTCTGATTTGAATGATGATTATCCACAAGGGTCTAATTGTGGAGATAAAAAGATCCCATATGGATTTTAGAAGTTGAAGATGTTTTGAAATCTTGCACGGGATGTGCTTAAGTCAAAACATGAAGTTGAAATGCTTATGAAGTTGAGATGCTAGATATGTCAAGGCGACATATGAAGCAGAATTTGAAGGTTAAGTCACTGTATGAGGAAAATATATTTGGAAAACTATGCATGGGGTTCTTTTAAGAAAAATGTGTTTACCGTTTTTGAAACCTTATATATAATGCATTTGAAATTATAGTAGGTGTACTAGGTAAGTATATTTATAAAAATGTTTTAAAATCATGCGAGATGAATTTTGAAATTATGTATAAGGTTTTTGAAAATATGAATGATGCTTTTCGAAATCATGCACTTGATGATAAAATGTACTGTGTTAATATTGTTTTCAGACTATATGAAATATTTTGAAATTAGAAAGGTTGGTTTTGATAACATGGCCAATGTTTTTGAAATATCATTGACAATGCATCAAGAAAAATTGTTTTCAAACTATATGAAATGTTTTGAGATCATGAAAATTGTGTTGAAATACTTGTACTGGGTATGTTGAAAAATAAAAACGTAATGGGTATGAGATTTGAAAATATCCTTAGTTATCCAACCAAGGATTCAAAGGTACTGATGTGCAAAAAGCACGATTACTCATAATTTCACTTTATTTCATGTACTTCGTTTCTTAGAATGAAACGAGTACTTTAAAATTTTCGAGGGAATCATGAGCGATCATTTGAAAGAGAGAATCACAGGAGTAGTTTGTAAGGAACATAGTTCCTTAATACAGGTATTATAGGGAAATGCCATAAACACATGTAATTATACTTGTATATCAGAATTGTGAACAACAACTTTTATTTATAAACCAACAGATTGTTTCACATTACTTGAAAACAAAAGAAACAAAGGCATAAGACAGCAACATCCTTTGTTCAGCCGAATGCTCATCCAAGGGTTGGATTTGCATTAGCAAGCTTTGGGCATTTGTTCCTGAAATGGCTAGTCTCACCACAGTTGTAGCAAGTACCACGCGGGAAACGAGCTTGAGTAGGGTTGACTTGGGGTTGATTTAGACCACCTTGGTTCGGGTTACATCGACAAGTACTTGCCAGGTGACCAACTCGTCCACATGATACACACCGATGACACTATAAGTGAGCTAGGTGATGCCCCTTACATTTGTTGCAAAATGGTGAAGTTCCATTGTACGGCTTCCTAGCTGGTGGCCTTGCCACATGACTAGGTCCCGCTTGATTAGGTGTAACCGCTGCGGGTTTCCTTGAAGCCTTACGCTTCCTTGATTTTGGTGCTGGCTTGACTTCTGCTTCCTTTGGTGGCTCTTGAGTGGCTTCATTGTCGAGACGAGAGGCTTCATTGTTGAGATGAGCCATGGCAATGCCTAAATCCACCGTCCTCTGAATCACTTCGCCAATTTGCTGGACAAATTTGGCTGTTCGCTCGGACGTTTGACCAGTGCTGAGAGTAATAGACATTCTAGAAGAAAATGAAAGACAGAGGAAGAAGCAAGTGAAAGGTTATTGAATAATCAATACAGAATGGTAACGAATGAAAATCGTGATCATTTGTTTGTTACCTAAGGCAAACAAATGAGATGGTGACAAATCAAAGTAAATGGGTCAAAAATAATGTATCGCGAAGACATGCTCGCCTATAAGTGAACACTCATTCCAAGAATTCCCAGGTAAGCACAACTGGTCTCGCGTCTGATGAGATGTATACGAAGTGCTTGCCTAGACAGAAAACCCAGAATACAGGCATTCACCCTTCCAGTTTGCACGTGTTCACATTATTTAAAACCCAAAACCTTGACGAGATTTTGAAAAACTCAAAGGGGTTCAAAACCATATAATAGAGAGTTCAAAACCTTACAATAGAGGGTTCAAAACCTAGTAATTAATCATCCTAGAACAGATGATTGCTTTTCAAAGCGGTTTTGAAATTTATGTTCTTGTTGTGATCGTTGCCTAAGGATAGGTGACGGTATTGTTTTATGACTAAACGCAAGTAAACTCGCGTTAGGGTCCTAGAAAGGTTATAGACTAGGTCAAAGTATTACTAATAACCTAATTCCCTATAACCATGGGCTCTGATACCATCTTTTCTGTCACACCCCGACCACGTAGGACATACAAAACGTGGCGGAAACATCGGGGAGTGTTGTAACAGAATTAATGTTTCACAACCATGGTAAATTAAGTTTCGTTTTATTGATTAAAAGTGTTACAATGTCTTAACAAACAAAGAAATACAACATAATTAACTAGTCTTGCATCTTTTATTGTCACTAAAGCCCAAGTCTGCCTTTGTGTATCTTGATCATCTTATGCAACAGTTCCTGAAAACACATGTGAAAATAGGTACGTCAGCATAAAAATGCCTGTGAGATACATAGGTTTTGTGAAAAATAGGTTTCATGACTTATGTTTGAGAAAATGTTTAGTCATGAACCTTGTAATTTGCTTTGTCTTTGTAAATCATTTGAAAAACAATAAGTTCAGATGATACGTATAAATAAGAGAATAATGCATGGTTAAATGAATAACCATGAAAAAATGAGTTTGTATAAGTTAAGTTGTTTGAAAAACAATGTATTGTGAAAAGTATGTTATTTGTATAAAATGTTATATGTCATAAACTGAAATGATTCAAATAACGCTACGATATGTAATACCATACAAACACTTATATATAGGAAGTACCAGCGGCGTATCCACCATGCTTGTATCATATTACACACGCATCGTTACTTAATCACTTACTCAAACCAAACCATCAATGTAAAATGTTCATGTCTAATGTAAATCATGTAATGTATAACCAATGTCCAAAGTGTTTATGTGTCAAATGTAAACCATGTAAAATGCATGATCAATGTAAATCATGTAATGTGTAACCAAAATGATATGTATGGCTAGTGAAAACGCATCACCTAAACCATAGGTGAAATGCACAAAAACAAAGTATTGAAGTAAAACTTGGTTTAAATCAAAGCTATGTTTTGTGTAAATGCATGATCAATGTAAATCATGTAATGTGTAAATGCAAGATCAATGTAAATCATGTAATGTGTAACCAAACTGATCTGTATGGCTAGTGATAAATATCACTAAACCATATGCACAAGAACATAGTATTGAAGTAAAACTTGGTTTAAATCAAAGCTATGTTTTGTGTAAATGCATGATCAATGTAAATCATGTAATGTGTAAATGCATGCTATACTGATACGAACATCTATGCGGTATTGTTATAATCCATACATCCAAGCCTTGAGACTGTGGCGATAAACCCTTAAACGACTTAAAGGATTATCTGTGCTTATGTATATCGAATTCGGTCATTCCTTTCATCCCCTTTCCCTGGGATGTCCGGAACGGGAGTTGTCAATTCCTATGGTACCACTACCTACTAACGAACGGCGTAGCTAATGTTAATGAATGTATTGTTCCATTGTAAACAACCCAAATGTCATAACAAAATGTAAGCATGTGATGAAAATGATGTACTAAGTATGCACGCAATGGACATACATAGCATAAAATGTAAATGTAAAACGATGTACTAAGTATGCACGCAATGGACATACATAGCATAAAAACAATGAAATCATGTAAAACAATGTACTATAAGTGTACTATTGAACATACCATGTATATGATGTGAAAACATGAAAGCATGAAAGTAACAAGTAGGCACATGTGTTTCACCCCAAAACAGTTGGAAAACAGTAAAAGAGGGGTCTATGTACTCACTTGAGATTGCTCAGAAGTCCTTGAGTAACAACCAAACAATGCTAGAGATCGCGGATATCAAACGACACCTAATATAGGTAACTATGTTAATTAACCGGACCTAGATCGGAAGATCGGGTAGCATTAGGGTTTGTAAACCAAACGAGTGTAGAGACTCGTGTCATTTGGTTTTACAAAGCCTACATACTAAATGAAACCTAGTATAATTGTTTACGACCCATTACGACCCGTTTAGGTAGTTTATGCTACTTTAACGCGTCGTTCGCGTGAAACGCGTTCGGACCGCCTAACTATTCCTATGACAAGTGTTATATGCCTAAACATGTTACATAATCAGTTATGTGACAAAGGTTTAGGTTACATATGCTTAATTACCAATTATACATGAAAAGGGTATTCTGGTAATTTACCTAAGGCATATAAACTACCTATCATACAACTACTCAAACGATGTGTCACACCCCCAAAATCCACACGCGGAGTATCACCGCTTGGAGGCGTGACTGACCAGGATCAAGCCATCAATCATATCAGACATAGTATATAAGTGTAAAAGTAGGAAAATGTAATTCATCTTGACATGACTGATGTTCATAACCAAACATTGTTTAAGTAGCGGAAGCATAATAATGAAAACCCAAAGTAAGTTATAAGTTCAAATATCGTCTACAATCCGTATCCCACAACGACCTGCTCCTCCCTGTGCAAGCTCCATATGTACCTAAGGTCCTGCAAGGCATGTAAGAGAGAGTCAACAACTAGTTGAGCGAGTTCACAGTTAATAGTTCAGTAATAGTATAGCGTGAGTAGTAGTATGTTCGTTCGTTACAATGTATCATATTAGTTTCCATCGCGGCCAATGTCCTTGGCAGGTGTGCGAAGATGTTGGGGAAGGTCTTTCCCCAAGTTTTTCTAGACTAGGTTTGTCTGTATCGCGGCCTCTCTAGGCAGGTGTGCGAAGATGTTGTAACTTTAGTTCGCGGCCAATGTCCTTGGCAGGTGTGCGAAGACAGTCATAATATCGCGGCCAATGTCCTTGGCAGGTGTGCGAAGATCGTTCAATAAGTGTTACTAGTCTAGCAGTAGGTTCTGTTATCTATGTACGTACAGTAATCATCAAATCCCCATTCCCCCCTGGGACCCCATGCCTTGGCTTGTGTGAACTCACCTTGGTTTGCTCGGTATGCTAAGTGTATGCTCGCAAGTAATCAATCACGTCCTAAAGTATGCACGTATGTGAAATCAGTTTGTGTTTCAGTTGTTCATGTATAAGCATGTAACACGTAATCACAATCATACAAGTCATGTTTAACATATAACAGCAGTTAATTATTCCAGTTAACACTTATCAGAATTAACTCAAGTTACAGCACAGCTCGGCGAAACACGTAAGTTGGCGAAACAAGTGAGTTGGCGAAACACACATAGTGACGAAACACAAATTGACGAAACATATTCTGTTTCGTCGTGGCTTTGCTTGGCGAAACAAAATTCTATTTCGTCGGAAGTCCTTGGCGAAACACTTTCTTTTTCGCCAAGAGGTCTGTTTCGTGTGAATATCAGTTACGTCAATCAGTTACATGCAGCAAACCCTAATCATGCTAACAGCCGTCATCAACATCATCGATCAACAACAACACAGAAATCATTCATATTCATGTATCTTAGTCTCATGTATTACATCCAACACATCGTATCATATCAAGCTTACGTAATACATTCATGCGAAATCCTTTCCTATGTATATGTGTATTATCAGTTTAACGACAAGCAAAACATATAATATCTACAGAATAGTAAACCCTGATAATGAACATATTAATCAGTTTCACAATCAATATCGATACGTGACCTCCAATTCTACAAACCCTAGCTATGATTATCATGCGGATTGATCGATAGAACAGAATACCCATTTAACACATAACAATCAGAACATAAACAATCGATCAACATCCGATATAACTCAAACAAATCAAACAAGAATTAACACTAACCGCAATGACAAAGTATAACCGATCTAGCGGGTTTCGGAGTAACACAAGGTTGCCGTCACAGTGAGAGCTCTAGGGTTTCGGTTGTTATGATGAAAGTGTGAAACTGATGTTGTTTTACGTATTAAGACTCGAAATAACATGTTGGGCCCGAACTGGGCTTCGGCGGATCTGGGCTCGGCGAAACACACTGTTTCGTCGAGATGTAGATGGCGAAACAAGTTCTGTTTCGTCGGAACTGGTTATGGCGAAACACTCTTGTGTTTCGTCAGATTCTTTTATGGTTTGCTAGTTTAAGTTTTACAAACAGTACACAAGTTATACAATCACACATAACCATGCAAACACACTACGTTTATCATAACACAACTATATAGTCAAAGTCAACGTGCATTTAATGCGAATAAAGAATGTCGGAAATTCGAGTTGTCACATTATCCCCAACTTGAAAGAAATTTCGTCCCGAAATTTAGCATGCAGTTACTGAGGAAACTAGTAGTGTGACGTTGTTTACCTGTATTGTATCGCGGCTCCCCTGAGCATGTTTGCGAAGGTTACTGGTTTTCTTGGGGTGTCACATTATCCCCCCGTTGATTTGGAATTTCGTCCCGAAATTCTGCATTGGTAGCTTCAGCCTCAGTAGTAGTTGCTTGGTTTCCGAATAACTGGGGATATTTGAGTTCCATTTGATCTTCGCGCTCCCAGGTGAACTCTGGGCCGCGGCGGGAGTTCCAACGAACTCGTACAAGAGGGATTCTCGTGTTCTTGAGGACCTTAACATCCCGGTCCGTGATTTCAACAGGTTCCTCGACGAAGTGCAACCGCTCGTCGATAGTGAGTTCCTTCAAAGGAACTATGTGGGTCTCATCTGACGTACACTTCTTCAGATTCGACACGTGAAAGACGTTGTGAACTGCACTGAGTTCAGGTGGTAAGTTCAATCTGTAGGCCACTTTGCCTATTTTCTCAATAACTTCGAAAGGTCCAACATATCGTGGATTTAGTTTGCCGCGTTTGCCAAAACGAACCACACCCTTCCAGGGTGAAACTTTAAGTAGCGCTCGATCCCCAACTTGGAATTCGAGTAGTTTTCTGTCTAAATCAGCGTATGCTTTCTGACGGTCGCGTGCTGCCGCCATGCGTTGTCGTATTTGTCCAATCTTTTCTGTAGTATCGACTACCATTTCTGGACCTGTGATTTGACTTTCTCCCACCTCTGCCCAACAGAGAGGTGACCGGCACTTACGCCCGTATAGTGCCTCGAATGGTGCAGCTTTAATGCTGGTGTGGTAGCTGTTGTTATACGAAAATTCCACAAGTGGCAGATGTTTTTCCCAACCATTGCCAAAGTCTATTACGCACGCCCGTAGCATGTCTTCTAGAGTTTGAATAGTGCGCTCAGACTGCCCATCGGTCTGAGGATGATACGCCGTGCTCATGTCTAAACGAGAGCCAAACGATTTATGCATTGCTTGCCACAGTTCTGAAGTGAAACGTGCGTCACGATCAGAGATGATGGAGGTGGGCACTCCGTGCCTCGAGACCACTTCTTTAAGATATACGTCTGCTAGTGTGGAGAACTTATCCGTTTCCTTGATTGCCAGGAAGTGAGCAGACTTAGTGAATCGATCCACGATCACCCAAATAGTATCGTTTCCGCGCTGAGATCTAGGTAAGCCAGTAACAAAATCCATGGAAATCTGTTCCCATTTCCATTGTGGTATCTCAGGTTGTTGAAGTGGACCTGAAGGTTTCTGGTATTCTGCCTTGACTCTCGCACAAGTCAAGCATTTGCTAACGTATGTGGCTATGTGGGCCTTCATGCTAGGCCACCAATATGTAGTCTTAATATCGTGGTACATTTTATCCGAACCAGGGTGTACCGAGTAGCGAGACTTATGAGCTTCATCCATCACTAGCTCACGTAAGTTGCCATAAAGTGGAACCCAAATGCGTCCTGTAACGTAGTAAGCACCATCTTCCTTCTGTTCTAAACGTTGTCTTGAGCCACGTAGGGCTTCAGCCCTGACATTTTCTGGTTTCAATGCTTCTGTCTGAGCATCCCGTATCTGGGAAGGAAGGTTAGACTGTATGGTGAGTTGTAAAGCTCGTACGCGCTTAGGCGCGGTGTCCTTCCGACTGAGGGTGTCAGCCACAACATTGGCTTTGCCTGGATGGTACCTGATTGAGCATTCGTAGTCATTTAACAGTTCAACCCATCGTTGCTGTCGCATATTCAGTTCCTTCTGTTTGAATATATGTTCGAGGCTTCTGTGGTCAGTGTAGATAGCACATTTGGTACCGTACAAATAGTGTCGCCATATCTTAAGTGCAAAGACGACCGCTCCCAGCTCTAGGTCGTGTGTGGTGTAATTCCGTTCGTGAACCTTAAGTTGGCGCGAAGCATAAGCAATAACTTTATCCCTCTGCATCAATACACATCCAAGACCTTGGATAGATGCGTCGCAGTAGACTACGAAATCGTCCGTGCCTTCAGGCAGTGAGAGGATAGGTGCGCTACATAGTCTATCCTTTAAGTGCTGAAACGTTGTTTCCTGTGCGTTACCCCAACGATAAACAACACCCTTCTGCGTCAACAGTGTAAGCGGCTGAGCAATCTTTGAGAAGTCTTTGATGAAACGTCTGTAATAACCCGCCAAACCCAAGAATTGGCGTATTTCGGTTGGTGTACGAGGCGCAGGCCAGTTCTTAATCGAATCTACCTTGGATGGATCGACATGGATCCCATCTTTGTTCACCACGTGGCCTAAAAAGTGGACTTCACGAAGCCAGAAGTCACATTTAGAAAACTTAGCGTATAGCTGTTCCGTTCGTAGAAGTTCCAGTATAAGTCGTAGGTGTTGCTCGTGCTCCTCCTGACTTTTTGAATAAATCAGGATGTCGTCGATGAAAACAATGACGAACTTGTCGAGATAGGGTTTGCACACCCTGTTCATAAGATCCATAAATACGGCAGGCGCGTTCGTTAGCCCAAATGGCATGACCATAAACTCGTAGTGGCCGTAGCGTGCTCTGAACGCTGTTTTGGAGACGTCTTCATCCCGGACTCTCAGCTGGTGGTATCCTGACCTTAAGTCTATCTTAGAATAGTAGCTCGACCCTTGCAGCTGGTCGAATAAATCATCTATGCGCGGAAGAGGATAACGATTCTTGATTGTCACCTTGTTGAGTTCACGGTAGTCTATACACATCCTGAACGTACCGTCTTTCTTCTTCACGAATAACACTGGAGCTCCCCAAGGCGAAGAGCTAGGACGTATAAAACCCTTTTCCAAGAGTTCTTGTAGCTGCTTTGACAATTCTTCCAATTCAGTTGGAGCCAAACGATAAGGCGCTCGAGCTATGGGTGCTGCTCCTGGAGCGAGCTCGATCTGAAATTCAACCTGACGATGAGGCGGTAACCCGGGTAACTCTTCTGGAAATACTTGAGGAAAATTGCGTACCACTGGAATATCCTCAATCTTCTTCTCTTTCTTCGAGGTATCTGTAACGAGTGCTAATATAGCAGTGTGCCCCTTGCGTAAACACTTCTGAGCCTTCAAAAAGGAGATGATGCCACTCACGACACCACTCTTGTCGCCTTGAACTTCGAGAGGTTCCTTGCCCGACCGAGGAATACGAATAACTTTTTCTTTGCATAAAATCTCCGCTTGTTGTTGAGATAACCAATCCATACCAATGACGACATCAAAGCTACCCAAGGGTATAGGAATGAGATCGATGGAGAAAGTCTGATCAGCGAGGATAAGATTACACCCTTTAACTATGTGCGTGGCCTCTAGGCTTTTACCGTTAGCTAACTCTACGACATGTTTGGTGTTTAAGAGAGTTGGTGCACGTTTTAACATTTCACTAGCTTTTAGAGACATGTAACTTGTATCCGCACCAGAATCAAATAGTACAGTAACATAATAGTCGTCAAGAAGAAACTTACCCATAACTACGTTGGGATCATTCCTTGCATCACCCTGCCCGATCACAAACATACGGCCTCTAGCACCATTGTTGTTGTTGTTCCCACCGTTGTTGTTGTTCCCATTTCCTTGATTGTTGTTGTTGTTATTGTTCTGGTTCTGGTTTAACTGAGGGCAATCCCGCTTGTAATGACCTTCAGCCCCACACTGGTAGCATCCCCTGTTTCCATGCTGCTGCTGAGGCTGGTTTCGTGGAGCAGGTGGTTGTTGTTGCTGGTTCTGATTTGCTGGCCGTACGCTTCTACAATCCTTAGCCTCATGACCCATCTTGAGGCATCTTTGACACTGTTCTCTGCGGCATCTTCCACTGTGGTGTTTATTGCACCTTCTGCACCGTGGGTGAATTCCCCGATATCCACTCTGCCCTTGACCACCTGATGATTGCTGATTCGGACTCTGGTGGTCATTTGTTTTGCGTTGCTGAGCTTGAGACTGAACAGTAGCTGAACCCTTGCTAGGATCCCCCTCCCATTTCCTTTTATTGTCGCTGGGAGTAGCAGGAGTAACTGAAGTGGTAGCGGTAGCAGTAGCGCTGATGCGTTTAGGCAACCTGTTTTGTTCCACCGCCTGATCAGTGAGACGGTGGGCCAACTGAACAACCTGCTGGTAAGTGGCATGATTTGCTGAAGTCACATGACTTTGGATCTCTGGCACGAGACCCTTAAGATAAAGTTCGATACGTTTGTCCACCAGAGTAGGACACAGTAACGCAAGCTCATTCGACCTTTTGGTATATGCTTCAATCTCAGACCCCGTCATCTTGAGGTTGAAAAACTCAACTTCCAGCTTATGAATATCATCTCGACTGCAGTATTCTTCCTTGATCATCTCTTTGAAATTGTTCCATGGGGTGGCGTTAGCAGCAACCAACCCCAGTATTTGGACCTGAGCTTTCCACCATGTGAAGGCTAAACCCTCGAGGGTGCCGGTAGCATATTTCACCCTGCGTGCCTCAGGACATTCACACATCTCAAACACAGACTCTATCTTTTCAAACCAGTGCAGGAGACCTACGGCTCCTTCAGTGCCGCTGAAAGTGGATGGACGACAGTCCATGAAAGTCTTGAAAGTGCAAACAGGTGCTTGACCTGTTGTGTAAAAGAATTAGGACAAGTTTAAACACGAGAGTTGATTTAGGAATGTAGGATCTAAGGATCCTAGTGTGAGTTGTAACTGCAGGGTATACCTCCTGCTTGTGCGGCTGCAACTGCCGCAGTAACTCGTTCGTTAATGAGGGCCGTCAACTGGTCCTGAGTCATGTTGATACGTCCAGACATGATCTTCATAGTAAAGATAACGTAAGTGAGATAGGTTCGCGAATTGTGCGATGCCAGAAGAGAGTGAGCACACGAGTATTCTCAAGCAATAACATATAGCAAGTTCTGTGATCTAAGCATACCACGAGCAAAGTTCTATGTAATTCTAGCAAGTAGGTAAAGTAACATGAATAGTAGTACCTATGATGTTGAGCCTTGCACGTGGAGCGAAGCGTCGTTGTGGATCGTTGAGAGCACTGTTCTGGTTATAGTCTGGTTTTAACAAAATCGTTTTTCCTTTTATTAAAACCGAGTTCTCTATAACCAATGGCTCTGATACCAATCTGTCACACCCCCAAAATCCACACGCGGAGTATCACCGCTTGGAGGCGTGACTGACCAGGATCAAGCCATCAATCATATCAGACATAGTATATAAGTGTAAAAGTAGGAAAATGTAATTCATCTTGACATGACTGATGTTCATAACCAAACATTGTTTAAGTAGCGGAAGCATAATAATGAAAACCCAAAGTAAGTTATAAGTTCAAATATCGTCTACAATCCGTATCCCACAACGACCTGCTCCTCCCTGTGCAAGCTCCATATGTACCTAAGGTCCTGCAAGGCATGTAAGAGAGAGTCAACAACTAGTTGAGCGAGTTCACAGTTAATAGTTCAGTAATAGTATAGCGTGAGTAGTAGTATGTTCGTTCGTTACAATGTATCATATTAGTTTCCATCGCGGCCAATGTCCTTGGCAGGTGTGCGAAGATGTTGGGGAAGGTCTTTCCCCAAGTTTTTCTAGACTAGGTTTGTCTGTATCGCGGCCTCTCTAGGCAGGTGTGCGAAGATGTTGTAACTTTAGTTCGCGGCCAATGTCCTTGGCAGGTGTGCGAAGACAGTCATAATATCGCGGCCAATGTCCTTGGCAGGTGTGCGAAGATCGTTCAATAAGTGTTACTAGTCTAGCAGTAGGTTCTGTTATCTATGTACGTACAGTAATCATCAAATCCCCATTCCCCCCTGGGACCCCATGCCTTGGCTTGTGTGAACTCACCTTGGTTTGCTCGGTATGCTAAGTGTATGCTCGCAAGTAATCAATCACGTCCTAAAGTATGCACGTATGTGAAATCAGTTTGTGTTTCAGTTGTTTATGTATAAGCATGTAACACGTAATCACAATCATACAAGTCATGTTTAACATATAACAGCAGTTAATTATTCCAGTTAACACTTATCAGACTTAACTCAAGTTACAGCACAGCTCGGCGAAACACGTAAGTTGGCGAAACAAGTGAGTTGGCGAAACACACATAGTGACGAAACACAAATTGACGAAACATATTCTGTTTCGTCGTGGCTTTGCTTGGCGAAACAAAATTCTATTTCGTCGGAAGTCCTTGGCGAAACACTTTCTGTTTCGCCAAGAGGTCTGTTTCGTCAAACCTGTTTCGTGTGAATATCAGTTACGTCAATCAGTTACATGCAGCAAACCCTAATCATGCTAACAGCCGTCATCAACATCATCGATCAACAACAACACAGAAATCATTCATATTCATGTATCTTAGTCTCATGTATTACCTCCAACACATCGTATCATATCAAGCTTACGTAATACATTCATGCGAAATCCTTTCCTACGTATATGTGTATTATCAGTTTAACGACAAGCAAAACATATAATATCTACAGAATAGTAAACCCTGATAATGAACATATTAATCAGTTTTACAATCAATATCGATACGTGACCTCCAATTCTACAAACCCTAGCTATGATTATCATGCGGATTGATCGATAGAACAGAATACCCATTTAACACATAACAATCAGAACATAAACAATCGATCAACATCCGATATAACTCAAACAAATCAAACAAGAATTAACACTAACCGCAATGACAAAGTATAACCGATCTAGCGGGTTTCGGAGTAACACAAGGTTGCCGTCACAGTGAGAGCTCTAGGGTTTCGGTTGTTATGATGAAAGTGTGAAACTGATGTTGTTTTACGTATTAAGACTCGAAATAACATGTTGGGCCCGAACTGGGCTTCGGCGGATCTGGGCTCGGCGAAACACACTGTTTCGTCGAGATGTAGATGGCGAAACAAGTTCTGTTTCGTCGGAACTGGTTATGGCGAAACACTCTTGTGTTTCGTCAGATTCTTTTATGGTTTGCTAGTTTAAGTTTTACAAACAGTACACAAGTTATACAATCACACATAACCATGCAAACACACTACGTTTATCATAACACAACTATATAGTCAAAGTCAACGTGCATTTAATGCGAATAAAGAATGTCGGAAATTCGAGTTGTCACACGATGTCACCATAGGGTATAACCTCGGAAGGTTATTCCCTACCTACTATGGTCACCTAATGTGTTTGGTCGGATCCTAATGATCGACCAAACTGGGTCGGGTTCGAGGGTATAGGCGATTTATTAGATCGCCTACCCTACGACCCTAGACAACGTGGTAATCAGTGGGCATAGTCCCAAGGGACTATGACCAACGTGATTACACTCACGTTGCGAAGTTCAAACGAACTTCGCATTGACCATTACTGGTCAACGCTGAAAGTCAAACAAAGTTTGACTTTCTGACTCGAAAAGCAATAAAATAAGGAAAAGAACGAAAGAATACTTACGAAAGGTCCCCGAATGCTAATCTCGATCCAAGAATCTCAGGTATGAAACAATGGTTTAAACTTAGAGTTCCTAAGATCAAGATTCTAGTGATTTTAGCAATGGGGGTGAATGGGTATTTATAGGAATACCCGAACCGTTAAGATCGCTTGTCGAATATCGTGCCTTAATCGTATCCGTACAAGTGTCGGAAAGTTATGGTGCCTAAAATCCATCCTTATCAGCTGACTAAGCATGTTAGAATGTGTGGTTGTGAATTAATCAGCTGTTAATACATCGAATCTGGTCCCGAAAATGCAAAACTGAAGTTTCTGTCCAGTTAAGGCACTCGCGTAGCGTGACTGCATAGGCCCTTAGGGCTCGCGCTACGCCACTGCCCCCATGTTTCAGAATTGTTTCAAAATTGGCAGAAATGGTCCCTGCACGTGTTTAAGGCCTTTTTCGATGCGTTTGAACCCCGTTAACCTCATTTCAAGGCTCTAAAATGAAGTTAAAGTATAGGGAACTCAAAACATGCTCAAAAATATGCCGGATGATGGTTCGTTTGGTCGTACGAACGCGATGTTCGCTTAATTACGACGGAATGCGCATAAGCGCGAAAAACGATCCAAATGACGCGACGAATGGATTTTTCTTAAGCCAAACACTAAAGAATAATATAGTCATGCTTACATAAATTTTTGGATGTCCGGATGTATTCAGAACGTGAGTTATGCGTAAAAATGCAAACTTGTGCACTTTTTGACACTTTTAGTCCCTGAATGACCCAAAATTTATTTTAGCACACCAAACACCTCAAAGCCTATTTGTAAGCCATGTAAAGGATATTTATGGTATGTTTAACTTATGGTCATGTTCCGGAATGTCTGTTACAGTTCAAATTGGCATACTTTCACAGTTTGTCAAATTTAGTCCCTGTAAGCGATTTAACTTGATTTTGCCATACCAAAGCCTTCAAAACTTATTTCTAAGTTATGTAAAGGTTATTTAAGGTAAGTTAAGCCTATGTCACTATTCCGGAGTGTTTGTTGCATTAAACTGGTTATATTTACGCATTGGTGCGCGTATAACCTTCCAGAAAGCGATTTAGAGTTTGGAATTGAACAAAATTTGATATGTGCAAATGATACACATATTTTTACCAATCCCAAGTATGAAATATAATATTTCATTGGTTCGGTATTTGTTTGATGGCCGCGAAGGCACAGGTGTTACATGTTAACGGTTCATTTTCTTTTCTCTTTCAAAATTCTCTAGTGGGCAATTATACTCGGGAATAGTACCCCTAAAAAGCGAAGCTCTGCCTCGTTGTAAGTATTATAACCCCCGATCACGTATTTGTTACCCTACCCGATTGAGCTAGGGCTCCATAACACATGTCAATGCTCTGCCTGACTCAGTCGTTAGAGTTCTATCTCGTGTTGTATGGCTAATGTGATTTAGGTTATCTTACTAACGCGTGTGCATTGTTAAATTTTTAATAGATAATAATCAGGAGAACCATCAAGAACCTATAGTATTATCTAAATCAGCAACGTGAGTACATCTTATGTTTGTCACCTTTTTGTGAGTACATTCTCTTTTTATAAACCCTTTTTGTGAGTCAAATATTTTTCAAAACCCTAAATATTTAGCAAGACACTTACAATGATTAAGTTTTTGTAATTCTACAATTATCATCAATATGTGGGGTTTTGTATACATTACTTGACACTTGTTACTATTGCGAATAGTAGCATGACCGCAAGCACGGGGGACAAAGGTTACCCAGTAGCAATACTGTATTGAATAATTGGATAGATATAAAAATTGTAAATCTTAATAATGTAAAGTTGTAAAATTGTTTTTATTAAACTGGGATGCACTCGCCAATATTTCTTGCTGATAAAACCTTTTTAAAACGCGTTTCAGGTTACTTAATGTGAAGTTAATAGAAGCCAGCTGGAGAGCACTGAAGGCTTAAAGATGTGCCTATAAAAGTTACCTAAATAAAAAGGAGATTTTGTTTTCAATAAATTTTGGGTCTATCCCTATAAATGTATTGTAATGGAAACTTGGGTTTTATCTCATTTATTTATTATAAAAGTTTCGTGTTTTAAACTATGATATATATATATTTCCTAACTACGGTCCTGATGTTTAAAATCCGCTGCGAAATTAATAAACACCAATACCACCGGCTCTAAGTCTCGCGGCACCCGCTCCCGGGGTAGGGGTCGGGGGCTGCGACAGAAGGTGGTATCAGAGCCACAGCCACTGGTTTAAGCCAACGAGGTGTTCTACCAATACCTAAATTTTAATAAATTGTGTTAGGAAATAAGTTATGTGATTATGTATAAATATGTATATTATTATTTTGTGTTATTTGACAATTTGTTAGTTTATAGTATGAATGAGCAAGGTACATCTGACGTTTATCGTGAATTAGCTAGTTCCCCAAAAGATGAAGGAACCTCATCTCAACCAAACCCCTTAGGATACTCTGCTGATACTGAGGAAGGAATATTTATCTTTAAGGCACTGTTTGAGGAGCCATTCCCTCTTAAAAAGAGAGGATGGTTTAGTAGGGGAGCGCATGAGAGGAGGAAGAGGATGAAGAAACTTCAACAACAGAGAGTGTTAGCAAGAGCGAATAGGGAAGTGAATGCACAAACCTAGGAAGCAGTTAATAGGCCATTGTGGGAAGAGGAACTTGATAGACAGTTAGAAGATTTCCATATGTTACCCACTACAACAGCAGACCCTAGTCTAAACTAGATAGCTGAACCAGCACTGTTACCCTTATTTCCCGACCAATAAATGTTAGAACCCAACCAAGAAAACCAATTCCCGATACCTGGATTCGACCCCAATGAGTTACCTAGAATCCCAACCCCAATCCCTTTAGAATATGATCCATGGTTAGATGACAACAAGTCATATTCGACATTATATACTCCCAAAGAACCAGTGCCACCTCCACCAGTAAACCCAGTAATGAGCCGACAATATGTGCAGGAACTCCGTCAGTATGGCGAAAATTTTGTAGATGAAGGAAATAGAATCCGCCAGACAGGAGAAAAGCTAGTTTGGAAATATGATGAGCGTGAGATGCAGTATTGGATGAACGACACCTAGTATAATATATGGATATGTGTGTAATTTTGTATTTTGATATATATATATATATATATATATATAACCAACTAAAATAGATAGACTAAAATATATATCAATGCATAACTACCAGTTTGTTTAATTTTCAGTTGTAATTTATAATCGATGCATATATATAGATATACAAAAAGAGTAAAGTCGCAAGACGTTTTTGTGTGATTGTTTGTGTTAAATCTTATTCTGTGATATTGATACCTGATAAATGTTTACAATTCATATGCAAAATTAGTAAATCAGGAAAACCAGAATAATGATAATAACGGGAACCAACTGAATAATAGTGCCATCGAACATATAGTCGCACAAGGAATTATAGATGTTATGCCATATATTATCAAAACTGTTAAAGAAGCAGAAAATAAATCTGTAACTGGAAGTAAACGTCAACCCACTGAACCAAGTCATAGTGTGAACGAAAATCACGGACCACTAATCCAAGCTCCAATTCCAAAAAGAAGAAGAACCATTTCTTATGGTTGTTCTTATAAAGAATTATTGGCCTGCAAACCAATAGAATTCTCAAGTAATGAAGGAGCCATTGCAGCCTTACGTTGGATAGAAAAGACAGAAGCAGTAAAAAAAATAAGTAAATGTGCAGATGAAGATAAGATTATGTTTGCTTCTAATCTTTTTAAGGATGCAGCCCTGGAGTGGTGGAATACCATTCTCCAATCTAAAGGAAGTGACAGAGTTTATAATATGGAATGGACTAACTTTAAAGAGATAGTCAAAAGAAAATTATGTCCTTCTCATGAAAAAGAACAAATTGCCAATAAGTTCTTAAATCTTAAAATGTCTGGAATAGACTGCAAAGGTTACACTACCAAATTCTTTGAATATGCTAGGATAGTACCAACCTTAGCCTCACCTGAGCCAGTGTTGATCTCCCACTATATTTGAGGATTAATTAGTGAGATCAGACATGTAGTCAAGGCAGCTAACCCCAAACCATAGAAGAAGCAGTAGAACTAGCTAACACCCTGACTGATGAATTGGTATGTACACAAGAGGAAAACCAGATAAAGAACCTAGCTCGAAGGCTTACCCAAGAATTTTGCTACGGTAATTCCAACCGAGGGAAAGATACAGGTTCTTCCTCTGCACCTAACTGCAAATCTTGTAAAAAGAAGCATTACGGAAAATGTGCAAGGTATTGCAATTTCTGCAAGAAACCCGAACATAAGGAAGAAGAATGTCGAACGAAAGCTAGCAATAGGCTATGCTTTAATTGTGGAGAAGCTGGTCATATTAAACCGAACTATCTGAAACTAGCTCTAGCAACAACCAGCAAAGCTAAGGCAATTGAAGAACCCAAGAAAAATGCCAGAGCATTCGTTCTGACAACTGTAGAAGCCAAGATGATTCCGGATGTGATTGCCGGTACGTTTTTAGTTAATGATATTTTTGCCAAAGTATTATTTGACTCTGGTGCAAACCAAAGTTTTATCAATACTTCTTTCTACCAACTTCTCGACCAACCATTAACTAAACTTCAACAAGACTGTCTGGTGGAGACAGCCAATGGAGATTCCATTAAGATAAGTGAAATCTTGTAGGGAGCAAGAATAGAAATCCTAAACCATAATTTTTCTGCTAACATTTACCCAATGAATCTAGCTGGATTCGATGTTGTATTAGGAATAGATTGGTTGGTAGCCAATCATGCCAGTATGTTATGCGATCAAAAGTCTGTACAAGTAAGTACACCAAAGGGTGAAAAGATCATAATTAAAGGAGACAAACAAACTAGGTCAACAAAATTCATCTCTGTGATGAAAGCTGCAAATTGTGCAAGGAAAGGACGAATAGTGTATATGATTTCCATAATCATTAACACTAAAGGGAAAGAATTAAAAGATATTCTTGTAGTATCTAAATTCTCAGATGTCTTTCCAGAAGAATTACCTGGATTACCGCTTGATAGAGAGGTTGAATTTAGGATTCACCTTGTACCAGGAACGACATCGATTGCCAAGGCACCTTATAGATTAGCACCAACGGAGATGCAGGAGCTGAAGAAACAGTTGGACGAACTTCTTGACAAGGGTTTTATACAACCTAGTTCATCTCCATGGGGAGCACCAGTACTGTTTGTCAAGAAGAAAGACGGATCAATGCGTATGTGCATTGACTACCAAGAATTGAACAAGGTTACGATAAAAAATTGGTACCCACTATCGAGAATCGATGATCTGTTTGATCAACTTCAAGGAGCTCCATTCTTTTCTAAGATCGATTTACGCTCAGGATATCATTAATTGAAAGTACAAGAAGAGGACATTCCTAAAACTGCTTTCAGAACAAGTTACGACCATTATGAATTTACAGTCATGCCATTTGGTTTAACCAATGCCCCAGCTGCATTTATGGACATGGTGAACATGATATGTAAACCATACCTGGATAAATTCATAATTGTCTTTATAAATGATATTCTAATTTACTGTAAGAGTAAAGAAGATCATGCAGAGCATCTGCATATACTTCTGACATTATTGAGAAAAGAGAAGCTTTATGCTAAATTCTCAAAATGCGAATTTTGGTTACAAGAAGTGCAATTCCTTGGACATCTGGTTAATCATGAAGGAATTCATGTGGATCCCACAAAGATCGAGGCGATTACTAAATGGAAAATCCCTGAATCACCGACAGAAGTAAGACGTTTTGTTGGATTGGCAGGATATTATAGACGTTTCATTCAAGATTTCTCTAGAATAGCCATTCCATTAACCAAACTGACCTGCAAATCAGTTAAGTTTGAATGGGGACCAAATCAGGAAGAAGCCTTTAGGATTCTTAAGCAAAGGTTAACCCACGCACCAATACTCGCATTACCAGAAGGAACTGAAGACTTTATAGTCTATTGTGATGCGTCTAAGCTAGGATATGGATGTGTGTTGATGCAACGTTAAAAGGTTATAGCTTATGCCTCTAGACAGCTTAAGAAACATGAAGAGAATTACACAACCCATGATCTAGAGTTAGGAGCCATAGTTTTTGCCCTTAAGATTTGGAGACACTATCTTTATGGTAATAAGTTTATTGTCTTCACAGACCATAAGAGTTTAAGGTACATTTCTGGGAAAAAGGAATTAAATATGAGACAGAGACGATGGATGGAAATTCTTAGTGATTATGATTGTGATATCCAGTATCATGCAGGAAAAAACTAATGTAGTAGCTGATGCTTTAAGTCGAAAGTATCATGAAAAGCCGAAATGAGTACTCTCTCTTAGATTAGATCTACAGATAGATTTAAATGAGCAAATTAGAGAGGTACAGGAAACAACAATCAAGGACAATGCTTCAGGTTTAAAAGGAATGATTAAGGAATTAGAACAAGGAACAGATGGAATTTGGAGATTCCATAAGAAAAGGATCTGGATACCTAAACAAGGAAACCTACGCCACAGAATCTTAGAAGAAGCCCATAAATCTAAATATACGATACATCCCGGAAATGATAAGATGTATCAAGATTTAAGAAAGAATTTCTGGTGAATAGGAATGAAAAAGGATATAGCAAACTATGTTGCTAAATGTCTAACCTGTTCACAAGTTAAAGCTGAACATCAGAAACCCTCAGGGTTATTACAGCAATTAGAAATGCCAATATGGAAATGCGAATTGATAGCAATGGACTTTGTTACCAAATTACCCAAGACACGAAAAGGTAATGATACAATCTGGGTGATTGTAGACAGATTAACCAAATCTGCTCATTTCTTACCAATGAAGGAAACTTTCAGTATAGAACAGTTAGCTAAGTTATATGTAAATGAAATAGTTGCATTACATGGAATTCCTTTATATATTGTATCTGATAGAGATAGCCGTTTTACATCTCATTTTTGGACAAGTTTCCAAAAAGCAATGGGAACCAGGTTAAATCCAAGCACAGCTTATCATCCTCAAACGGAGGGATAAAGCGAAAGGACAATTCAAACGATGGAAGATATGCTTAGAACCTGTGTAATTGATTTTGGAGGAAATTGGAACAATCATTTGCCATTAATAGAATTTTCCTATAATAACAGCTATGATACCAACATTAATGCCGCACCATTTGAAGTACTTTATGGACGAAAGTGCCAAACTCTAGTCTGTTGGGAAGAGATTGGAGAAAAGCAACTATCTGGACCAGAGATAGTGCAAGAAATAACGGACAAGATTATTCAAGTCAAGGAAAGACTAAAAGCAGCACGAGATCATCAAAAGAGTTATGCGGATAACAGATGAAAGCCATTGGAACTTCAAGTTGGAGATAAGGTATTATTAAAAGTTTCTCCATGGAAAGGAATAGTCAGATTCATTAAAGGAGGAAAGCTAAGCCCCAAGTATGTTGGACCTTTTGAGATTATTAGAAGAATAGGACCAGTAGCTTATCAGCTACAACTGCCAGAGGAAATGGCAGGAATACATGATGTATTTCATGTATGTAATCTCAAAACGTGCTTAGCAGGCGAATCATTAGTAATACCTCTTCAGCACATAGAGGTAAATGAGAAACTTAAGTTTATAGAGAAAGCACTTCAGATTGAAGATAGAAAGATCAAGAATCTCAAACACCAGAGACTAGTTCTGGTCAAAGTGAAATGGGATTCTAAGAAATGACAAGAATACACTTGGGAGCTCGAATGAGAAATGCAAAGGAAATATCAACACCTGTTCCAATAGATCTCGAGGACGAGATTTAAATCAAGGTGGGGAGGATATAACAACCCTCCTAGAAACCCTTAAAACACCCCAAACGCCCTAAATATAGTACCCTCACGGGCCGTGACCCGGTCAGCGAGGTCTGTCGCGGGGCGTGAGCAGGTGACACCAGGCCGGACTCCATTGTGCCACGTGTCCTCATCCTGTGTCAAGTCTACTATGTGAGTTTCCAAGGCTAGGACCTACTCTACACCATTCGCGGGCCGCGAAGAAGACAGAGGGGGGCATCGCGGGGCGCGAGCCGCCTCTCGTCAGGCCTATAAAGGAGGTTTCGGCCTCATTTGTTAACCGTTCATTTTCTTTTCTCTCTCAAAATTCTCAAGTGGGCAATTATAGTCGAGAATAATACCCCTAAAAAGCAAAGCTCTGCCTCGTTGTAAGTATTATAACCCCTGATCACGTATTTGTTACCCTACCCGATTGACCTAGGGTTCCGTAACGCATGTCAAGGCTCTGCCTGACTTAGTCGTTGGAGTTCTGTCTCATGTTGTATTGCTAATGTAATTTGGGTTATCTTACTAACACGTGTGCATTGTTAACTTTTTAGTAGATAGTAATCAGGAGAACCATCAGGAAGCTACAATATTATCTAAATCAGCAATGTGAGTACATCTTCTTTTTATCACCTTTTTGTGAGTACATTCTCTTTTTATAAACCCTTTTTGTGAGTCAAATATTTTACAAAACCCTAAATATTTATCAAGACACTTACAGTGATTAAGTTTTTGTAATTCTACAATTATCATCAGGTTGGGGTATTGTATACATTACTTGACACTCGTTACTATTGTGAATAGTAGCATGACCGCAAGCATGGGGGACAAAGGTTGCCCAGTAGCAATACTGTATTGAATAATTGGATAGATATAAACATTGTAAATCTTAATACTTTAAAGTTGTAAATTTGTTTTGATTAAACTGGGATGCACTCGCCAGTATTTCTTGCTGATAAAACCTTTTTAAAACGCGTTTCAGGTAACTTAATGTGAAGTTAATAGAAGCCAGCTGGAGAGCACTGAAGGCTTAAAGATGTGGCTATAAAAGTTACCTAAATAAAAAGGAGATTTTGTTTTCAATAAATTAGGGTATATCCCTATAAATGTATTGTAATGGAAACTTGGGTTTTATCCGAATTATTTATTATAAAAGTTTGGTGTTTTAAACTCTGATATATATATATATATATATATATATATATCCTAACTACGGTCTTGATGTTTGAATTCCGCTACCAAAGTAATAAACACCGATACCACCGGCTCTGAGTCTCGCGGCACCCGCTCCCGGGGTAGGGGTCGGGGGCTGCGACATCTTTGAACACCACGTGAGTCATGCTTCACCAATCAAAGCCCAATTAAAGTCAATATACAAAGAAATTAGGCAAAGATCAGAACCATTTTTGAGAGTATCAAACCAAATTGATTCTATAACTCCTTTGTGGCTCCAACCACCGGCGACCAACCAAGGGTAGATCAAATGAGAAAAACCTTAAAAACAAAACTTGCAGTTCCCATCGACACACCACCACTTTCTATATTCCCAGTGATGCCGGCGGCGAGTTTATCAACTCTGGGGTCGGCGACGAGTTCCTCCTGGGTCGGCGGTGAGTTCATGATCTTACATAATAGATCTTACTGGGAGCTCATCATGACATCAACCACCGCACAAACGGGTCGGGTCTCGGATGAGCGACTTTTGGTGGACCAAGTGGAGTGTGCGGGTGTGGGTTTTTTTGATGTGGGAGGGGGGTCGGAGGAGAGTGAATCTCCATTTACCTTTGCCCCCACCATCACCCACCACCCCCTTCTTCCGACCCACCACCTCCCACTACCGTCTTCCGACCAACCACCGCCCACCACCGTCTTCCACCACCGACCAACCACCTCCCACCATCGTCTTCCGCCACCGACCAACCACCTCCCACCATCGCCTCACCACCGATCAAACATCATTTGCTTTCTTTATTTGGGTTTGAGACACAGAGAGATAAGTGAAGATGGTGTTGAACGAATTTGAGAGAGAGAGAGAAATCAGGGGATTTCAAAATTTGGGGGTGTGTGAATATGTCTGTCAATCAGACTTTAAGAGAGAGATAGATGATTTGATAGATTGAGTAAATGACTATATTACCCTTTAGGTTTTAAAATAATAGTCCATACGTGTCATTATCTGATTGGTGGAGAGTGGTTGTCATGGTTCTCGCAACTGGGGATGGTTTTCATTTGAACCGATCCCTATATATAGGAAGATTCATCGGGGAACACTAAAAAAGTGGGGAACAACGGGGAACCGACTCAAACGAACTCCGATTGGACTCATTCCAGCGGCGTTGGAACCAGCTCGTCAAACCCTAACTATAATCTCTTAATCCTAAACCCTAAATCCTAATTCCTAAAGTCTAAACCCTAAAGCTAAAAAATAAGGCTAAAACCTAAGCTAAACCGTAAAATCTAAACTACAAACCCTAAAAGCTAAACCCTAAAGGCTAAACCTAAAGCTAAACCCTAAAGCTAAACCCTAAACCCTAAAGCTAAACTCTTAACCCTAAAGCTAAACCCTAAAGCTAAACCCTAAAAGCCAAACCCTAATATATTTAGAGTTTAGGGGTTATGATTTAGGGTTTAGGGTTAAGAGATCCTAGTTAGGGTTCGACGAGCCGGTCCCAACGTCGCTGGAATGAGTCCAATCAGAGTTCGTTTGAGTCGGTTCCCCAATGTTTCCCATTTTTTTAGTGTTCCCCAATGAACCTCACACTATATATATATATATATATATATATATATATATATATATGGAGAGGATCATAAGAAAACTACATCTAAACTAACTAAAAAAGCCTAAAAAAAGTTAAAAAACATACCAAATTTTTGTTCTACGATTTTTTATAAAAAAATCGCTATTTTTTATATATAAAAAAACTTCAAAAAGAATTTTTTTTTTGTACTGCACATGTGCATTATATGTGTACTACACATGTGCACTATATCGGTAATAGTGCACATGTGCAATACAACAAAAAAGAGAATTTTCTATTTTTTTTTTTGAAATTTTTTTCCATGCATAAAAACTAGCGATTTTTTTATAAAAATTTGTAAAAAAATAAAAATTTTTGGTATATTTTTTTAGGCTTTTTTTAGTTAGTTTTTTCGTTTTCTCATTTAAACTTGTTTTCTCATGATCCATCCCCTATATATATAGGGTCCGGATTTAGAGAAAACGGTAGAAAGTGTGGGAACGGTGAGAACGCTTATGGATCGTCCGATCAAAACAATCTATGGACTAGATTGGCGCGGTGATGTTTTCGTAAATAACATCAATTTTAGTACGTGGACGTGTTTCATTCAGGGTAAAAGGGTTTTTTGACTTCTCCACACAAAACCGCCATCTCATGAAATAAAACGCCAAAAACAAAAATCACACACCATTCTAGTAAAAACGCCATTAGATATAAAACGCCAAACTTAATTATAGTAAAATCCCGCCTAAAAAAACCGCCAAAAAATCCTATATATACAACATCTCAGACCTTCAATTAAAAACACACATAAAAACCCAAACGCCATATTTGATATATCCCATTCGCCTTAGAAACGCCAAAAAACCCAAACATCAAATATCTTCTAACCCAAAACGTTTTTTTGAAATTTAGTTTGGTTGTCTGTAAGATTTCGCTCAATGAAAATGGACAAAATCCTTAAGTGAGGATATTGTCCATTTCATTGAGTAAAATCTTATTGACTTACCCTGAACTTCCATCCAATTTATAACGCCAAAACAAAAAAAAAACATTATTGAGGTTTGTTGTCAATAAAGTTTAGCTGTATGGGGTGGACAACATTGTCAGTTATCTTTCTTAACCGAGAATTAACAATGTTGTCCATCTCATGCAGCAAAACATTATTGATTTTAGCATGATCAAATTTTGAGGTTTAAGGTGCTTTTATTTGGTGGCGTTCTTTTTATCGGTAAAACGCCAAAAAGTTAAAAAATCAAATATCTTTCTTTGGGAAATTCAAGATTGTTGGCTGAAAAGGGTCTAAACTCAATAACATTTTGCTGCATGAGATAGACAAATCTTCAAGAAAAAGATGCTGATGTCAGACTTTGTGCTTCCAAACAGCAACACAAAAAACAACAAAAAAACAAAATGAATCATACGAAAGTCGAACCAGCCAGTTAAGATGATTCATAAAAGAAGAAAGAGACTGGTGACAGTGAAAATTTGGAAGATCAATTGTTTATATATTCTATTTTTTTATTTTCTTTTTCAGTTAATTGTTATATAATAAAAACGCCATATATAATAAAAACGCCAAAACAGCCAAAATGCTTGTTTAAACGCTATCATCCCGTAAAACGCCCCCAAAAACTCCCAAACTATAATAAAATTTCTTTGAAAAAGTATTATAAAAAACCCAAAAAAATAAAAAAAAATAAAAAGCAAACTTGAAAATGTAACTAGAAACAGCAATTACAAAACAGTAAAAATAAAGAGACGGAAAATTATATTAGAGTCTAAAACGCCAAACTTGAAAGACGGGACGTGTTATAGACTTCAGAGAAAAAAGCTTATCAAAAAACAATAATTACAAAACAGTAACTAAAACGACGAATACTTTAGTATAAAAATGCACCGCCTAACTTATACCGCCAAAACAAATCCAATAAAATAATAACTCTCAGCAACTACCATTTAATCAAACAAAAAAACAAACGCCAAAATACTACTAAATACCTCTCACTGTAAAACGCCAAAAAATTAAAAAAAATCAAAGATGGCTAATATGCTATCTTGGATATTCAGTATTGTTCTTCGTGAAGTTTCACTGAATGGATTATTAGCTGAGAGGAGTAACTCAGAAAGATTTTGCTGCATAAGATGGACAAATCTTCAAGAAAAAGATACTGATGACAATCATATGTCATTTTGTATTCTTTGTTCTTGAAGAAGGCTTGGATGAGTAGAAGAGATCAATGACACTTAACAGTAAGATGATTATAAAGATGAAGATCAAGATGAAGAAAAAGCGAAAATCCCACTCACACGTCATAGATCTATGTACCCAAACATCCACAAAAAAATCAATTCAACAGACCAGTAGGCAAAAAAATCAAACCGATGGGTTTGTTAAGTTTTACATAAAACGCCATATATTTGGTAACAGTTCTTGTACTATTAAAGAAGAGAGCGGCTGATGACAGTGAAAATTATGAAGAGAGATCCGATTATGATTTTTAATTTATTTTCTTCACTTGTATTTTTTTTCCCTATGGTTGTAATATAATCCTACAATTGTAAAACGCCAAGACACCATAAACGCCAAAATATATATAAAAAATAATAGAACAATGGGTCATCTGGTTTAAAAAGCCTTGAAAAAACGGCATTCAGATAGATTTCCTGACCCCCCTGGGATTCCAATGGCATACGAATTGAAAAACGCCATACACGCCAAAAATGTAATACAATGAAACAATTAAACGCCATTAATGATTGAATTTGGTTAACGCCAAAAATCTTAAACCCCAAAAAATAAATCAATATTGGAAAAAGCGAAACTGCAAAAGCAGAAGATAAAAGGACAAAAAAGCCCCTCTGCCCTTCCCTATGTCGCGTGACACGTGTTGGGGCAGGATGCGTTCTCACTGTTCTCACACTTTTGAGCGTTTTCTCCAGAACCCGTTTCTATATATATATATATATATTTGTAGTTTTCCTTTTTTCAGATATTTTGGACTTGCTTGGTTTATAATCCATTTAATCAACCAGTTTTGTGACTATGTATGCGACCACCAGAAAACGAATGAACAGAGGCCTATGCGAACAACAAAAATCAACAAGGAGGATTTAATATCGTCAAATTCAGGTTTAATTCATCAATATCTCTAGAAATTAAAACCCTCTGGTTCTGTCATCTTTCATTTGAGTTCGTTTTTCTTCATTAAATTCATTTTAGTTTGTTTGACTCCGATTTTCCTTCGGGTCAAATTCGAGCTAATCCTACTAATAAATTGTTGAAATTTATAGGTGACATCGTTATGTTATTTTTAATTGATTTCATATGCCTTGTAGCGCGATGATGTGTTATTGTTGTTAGTGTTCAACAAACTAACAAGCTTGAGTTGTATGCTTTAACCGAATCTGTGTAAATGTAATCAATTTGGTAGAAAATATTTCCGGTGTGGATGAACTGTAAATGTAATCAATTTGGTAGAAAATATTTCTAGTGTGGATGAACTAAGGTAAAATGTAGCCAGGTATGTGTGGTTTTTCGATGCAAAAAAGAAAAAAAGAAACCTATAGGATATATTTATTGGAAAGTTCAACAAATAATGTTTCAAAGGAATTTGATATCATTGTGAACGAAATGATAATTTGCTAATGTTGAAATATAAAAGGTTTATATTTTGTAATTCATATTTCAAACATATTTTAATTATTGGGCTCAGTATTTTCTCATGGGTTGTTAAGTTTGTTTTTGGGCTGTTTAGTTTGTTCGCAGTTTGTTATGGGCCGGAGGGCTGAATTTGCACATTATGAAGACTGAGGGGTTAAAATGTAACTCTCATTTTCAGCTGTTATATAAGAGAAGAGAGAGAAGGATAAGCTCAGTTGATTCGAGATATTTTCTAGGGTTTTCTCTTTCGATTCTCTCTGTATTTGTACTTGTTCATCTGGTGTTGTAGATCTCAGTGTTGAGATCACTATTGTCTTGGAGATTTTGTTAATCTCTGCGTCTGTATCCTTTGTATTTCTTTTGTACTTTGATTTGTATTCAACAGATTACTTTAATCTGTTGAATATGTATTTTGTTTTGTTGAAGATCTCATAATCTTGAGATCTAGGGTTCTAGTTGGGATCTTTTGGGTTGGATAAGTAATAAAGTTTTTGTCACCTGTTTTGTCACTATTTCTGGTGTGTTTGTGTTGTTCTGTTTAGATCTATACCATTTTACATGGTATCAGAGTATCTCAGGCTCTAGATTACAGATCTAAGTCTTCCGCTATTAAAGGTTGTATTTTTTTTTACTAATTTGTGGTCTTTTTTTTGTAGATCTGTAGTTTTTTGTTGATCTTGGGAGTGTGACAGTGTAGATCTTGGTGTATATCTTCTCGATCTTGGTGTTGTGAAGGCTGAGTTGGTCTCTGAAACCCTAGAAGGCTTCAGAGCAAACTAACCAGTTTATATTGTCTTCTTTGTTTGATCTGTAACCCTAGAAGGTTACAATTTCATATTAGCTTGGAAAAGTTGTAAGATCGTTCTTGACTATCTCTCTTATTTTCAGCATCATATTTGTTGTGTCTAGGTATCTTGTTTACCGGGCTAGAGGGACCGGCACTTGATAGATTATGTCTCTGTGTTGTTGTGTCTTGCATATTTTTTTTTTGGTTTTGCAACTGTATTATGCTTATCCAGGCACCTATAGAGTGATGACCCTGGAATCTGGCCTCTAATACAATCTTGCTGTTGTGTATTTTGTATTTGATTGATTGTGGATTCTCTGTTTGTGAATCTGTTTGCTCTTGTCTATTGTGTATTTGATTGATTGATTGATTGTTTACTGTATTATTTGATTCTCTGTTGGTGAATCTGTATTTTCTATTCTTGTTTGTTTCCTGTTTGTTAACATGACTGATACTGATCCTACTAGTTCTGGTACCACTCAGACCTTGATAAGTAAGTTAGATATTGGAGATCCTCTATATCTCCATCCTAGTGATTCCAGTGCCTTGACTATTGTTAGTGTTAAGTTGAAGGGTACTGAAAATTATTCTGTGTGGTCTAGTTCTATGAAATTGGCATTAGGAGCCAAGAATAAGTATGGTTTTATTGATGGTTCATGTGAAAGATCCACTGAGGATCATGTGCTTGCTTGTTAATGGGATAGATGTAACTCTGTGGTTTTTACTTGGTTATTAAATTCAGTGTCTGAGGAGTTGTTTTTAGGGCAAGTGTTTTCTAAATATGCTTCAGAGGTTTGGGAGGACTTAAAGGAAACCTATGACAAGATTGATGGTTCTGTGGTTTATGATTTGTATAAAAAGATAAATTGTATTTCACAAAATGGTTCCACTGTAGCTGATTACTATAACAGACTAACTACCATGTGGAAACAGTTTGATGCTATGCTTAAACTGCCCACATGTTCTTGTAAAGCAGCTAAAGATTATAATGATTTTTCAATGTTAATCAAACGAATGAAATTTCTTATGGGATTAGATGATGTTTATCAACCAGTAAGAACTAATTTGTTAAGCAGAGAAGTATTTCCATCTGTCAAGGTTGCCTTTTCTGTGGTTTCTAGGGAGGAATCACACAGATTGTCTAGTAGTGGGACAAAAGGTCAGAATGTGTCTTTTGTATCTAAGTCTAATCAATCCTTTGAGTCAAAGAAAAAAGTACCTAATCAAAGAGGACCTAATCCAAATCTAAAGTGTTCACATTGTAATATGATTGGTCATACTGTAGATAGGTGCTTTGAGATAATTGGTTATCCTTCGGGTTTTAAGAAAAGAACTAATACTATATCTGGTAAAACTACATCAACTAATAAATCTAATGCTACTGTTGGGTCATCAACTAGTGTGTCTACTTCTGGTTTGCCTTTTACATCTGAGCAGATAGCAAAGTTGTTAAGTTTAGTTGGTGAGAAGTCTGGTATGGAGTCAACAAGTGTAGGAGGTGAGTCCTGTTTTGTTAATAGTATTGCTAGTTGTTCTAGTTCCATGTTTTTTGGAGGTGTTTTTAGTTGGATTGTTGACTCTGGGGCAAGTTAACACATGGTTAATAGTGATAAAGATATGTTTAATAATGTTGATGTTGATGAATTTGATCTTAAGGTTGGTCACCCAAATGGTACAAATGTAAAAGTTTTGAAAATTGGTAATATCAATTTAATGGATAATATAATTTTAAAAGATGTGTTTTATGTCCCAGGTTATCATATGAATTTGTTGTTGTTCATAGATTAGCTAAAGACAATAATATTGATGTTGTGTTTAATGAGGACAGTTGTATATTACAGGATTCCAAATCAAGGAGAATCCTGGTGAGTGGTAGTCAAGATAGTGGTCTATATTTTGTTGGTAAAAATGGTAATTCTGTGAATGTATGCTTTAATAGTTTTGTTAAGTCAAGTTTGTGGCATAGCAGATTAGGTCACCCATCTGATCAAGTGCAAGCTGTGTTAAAAGAGAGTTTTGATGTTAAAAGTATTGAACATGGTCCTTATGATGTTTGTCATAGGGCCAAACAAGTTAGGGTTCCTTTTTCCATTAAGTGAACATAAAACTAAGTCTATTGGGGAGTTAATCCATCCAGATTTGTGGGGTC
Organism: Helianthus tuberosus; assembly: GCA_030545235.1. Classification (NCBI taxonomy): domain Eukaryota; kingdom Viridiplantae; phylum Streptophyta; class Magnoliopsida; order Asterales; family Asteraceae; genus Helianthus; species Helianthus tuberosus. The sequence continues at coordinate 40,595,182 of CM060433.1, read as the reverse complement.
CATATAAAGTTACCAGTTATGAGGGGTTTAAATATTTTTTAACTGTTGTTGATGATTTTTCTAGAACTGTTTGGTGTTACCTGTTGTCAAGTAAAACTTAAGTGTTTGAAAATCTGTGTAACTTTTATGAACTCGTTTTAAATCAAATTGAGAAAAAAATAAAAACCATTAGAAGTGATAATGGAACAGAGTTTGTGAATAACAAAATGAGTTTCTTTTGTAAAAACAAAGGTATTCTACATCAAACATCTTGTTCCTATACACCACAACAGAATGGTGTGGTGGAGAGGAAACATAGACATCTCTTAAACACAGCTAGAGCTTTAATGTTTCAAAGTAATCTGCCTCTTAGGTGTTGGTCTGATTGCATTTTAACTGTTGTTTACTTAATTAACAGGTTACCCTCTTCAGTATTAGGTGGTAGAAGTCCTTATGAAATTGTGTATGGTTTTAAGCCCTCTTTAATTCATCCAAGGAATTCTGAATGTCTTTGTTTTAGTACGGTTTTATCTGAATCTGATAAGTTTGCTTATCATGCTGATAAGTGTGTTCTTATTGGTTATTCAAATGTAAAAAAAGGATATAAGTTGCTAAGTTTGGACAATAGAAAAGTATTTTTTTCTAGAGATGTGAAATTTTATGAGAATGTATATCCTTTTAAATCTAATATGGTTTATAGTCAAGAGTTGTTTAATAAAACTGATTTAAATCATGTAAACTTTTTTAATTATACTGAAACAATGTTGTCAGAAGTTCCTACAGTTCCCAATGATGAAGAGGGTACATATGGTGCTCAAGATCACTGCAGTGATGATCAGCAGCCATTGTCACCCTCTACATCTGCCACTGCCCCAAATGTTGAGAATATTTAACATGAAAGTGGGCAGTTGGGTAGTAGTTATCCGGGTAATAATTGCGAGGCAGAGGACACTGTAGGATCACATGATGAGAACAACCTATCTAAGGGACAATCTGTTAAGAGATTTTCTAGAAAAGTGTCTTTTCCAAAAAGATTTGATGAATTTATAGTTGAAGGAAAAGTCAAGTATGGCATTGAAAAAGTTGTTAACTATGCTAATTTGTCTATTGATAACTTCTTTTTGATTGCTTCTTTGAATAAATCTGTTGAGCCTAGTACATATAATGAGGCTGTTAAAGACCCTAGATGGATAGAAGCTATGAATAGTGAAATGGAGGCTCTTTATAGAAATAACACTTGGGATATTATAGATTTGCCAAAAGGTAGAAAACCCATAGGGTGTAAATGGGTATACAAAATAAAATACAAGGCAAATGGTGAAGTATATAGGTATAAGGCTAGGTTAGTTGCTAAAGGGTTTAACCAAAGGGAAGGTGTTGATTTTGGGGAAACATTCTCATCTGTTGTTAAGATGGTTACTGTTAGAGTTGTATTAAAACTTGATGTGAATAATTGTTGGCCATTATATCAGCTTGATATAAATAATGCTTTTCTGTATGGTTCATTGTCTGAAGATGTTTATATGTCATTACCTCAAGGATATTTTGATAATGAGAAAAATAAAGTGTGCAAACTTGTTAAGTCTCTTTATGGACTTAAACATGCCCCTAGGAAGTGGAATGAGAAATTAACTTCTGTGTTACTTGATATGGGCTTTGTTCAAAGTTTGTGTGATCATTCTTTGTTTGTTTTGAGTAAAAATGATGTGTTGGTTGTTTTATTGGTCTATGTTGATGATATTATGATTACTGGAAATAGTTCTTCCGAAATCACAAGAGTTAAAAGGTGTTTAAGTGAAAGTTTTCAAATAAATGACTTAGGTTTACTTAAGTATTTTCTTGGTATAGAAGTTTTATATTCCGATGGGTCTATATGTTTGTCCCAAAGGAAGTATTGTCTTGAACTTCTCAATGAGTTTGGGTATATAGGGTGCAAACATGTTGGAACACCAATCGAACAGTCTCATGTTGTTACAAGTAAAACTGATAAAGATAATTTTTTTTGGAAAATGTGAATGGGTTTCAAAAGTTAATTGGTAAGTTGATATACTTGTCTTTAACTCGCCCAAATATAAGTTATGTTGTTAAGTTCTTGAGTCAATACATGCACAAACCATGTTAGTCACACTTAGATATTACTTTAAGGTTATTAAGATACTTAAAGCAATGTCTAGGTAGAGGTGTTATGTTTAGGAAAACAGGTAATCTTGATTTGTCAGGATTTGTTGATTCGGATTGGGCAAAGTGTACTATGAATAGAAAGTCTGTTACTGGGTTTGGAGTGTTTCTTGGAGGTACTCTTGTTTCCTGGAAAAGCAAGAAACAAGGAGTTGTTTCGAGGTCTACTGCTGAGGCTGAGTACATGGCAATGTGCTCAGCCACATGTGAGGTAATTTGGATTAAAAACATTTTGTTAGAGTTAAAAGTAAGTTGTACTTTGCCTATTAAATTGTTCTGTGATAGCAAATCTGCTATTTCCATTTCATTAAATCCTGTTTTCCATGAAAGAACAAAACACTTCGAGTTAGACTTGCATTTTTTGAGAGAAAAAAATTGCAAGTGGCATTATTGACCCACAAAAAATTGCTACTGATGTTCAGTTAGCAGACATTTTTACTAAAGGTTTGAGTGTTGCTCAACACAATGTGTTGTGTGAAAAATTGGGGTTGTTTGATATGTTTGCAGTATGAATTATGGGGGGATGTTGAAATATAAAAGGTTTACATTTTGTAATTCATATTTCAAACATATTTTAATTATTGGGCTCAATATTTTCTCATGGGTTGTTAAGTTTGTTTTTGGGCTGTTTAGTTTGTTCGCAGTTTGTTATGGGCCGGAGGGCTGAATGTGCACATTATGAAGATGAGGGGTTAAAATGTAACTCTCATTTTCAGCTGTTATATAAGAGAAGAGAGAGAAGGATAAGCTCAGTTGATTCGAGATATTTTCTAGGGTTTTCTCTTTCGATTCTCTATCTATTTGTACTTGTTCATCTGGTGTTATCTGGTGTTGTAGATCTTAGTGTTGAGATCACTATTGTCTTGGAGATTTTGTTAATCTCTGCGTGTGTATCCTTTGTATTTTTTTTTGTACTTTGATTTGCATTCCACAGATTACTTCAATCTATTGAATCTATATTTTGTTTGTTGAAGATCTCATAATCTTGAGATCTAGGGTTCTGGTTGGGATCTTTTGGGTTGGATAAGTAATAAAGTTTTTGTCACCTGTTTTGTCACTATTTCTGGTGTGTTTGTGTTGTTCTGTTTAGATCTATACTGAAGGGGTATGGTCCCAGATCTCGCTTCAGAATGACCGCGAGCGACCATAACCCTTATCAAAAACCCCCACCAGCAAGAACTTATCTGTGTCCGTGCGGGCACTCGCGAACACAGCTGTCGAATCCAATCGGTCAAGAGATAGGAATACATACCTTATGTATGAAAGCGGGTGTATACATAGCGATGCGGCCTGGCACCGCATCCTATGAACATTTTCATCATGACAAGGGATCTGGACAACGGTAACACTCACTAGGCGGCGATGCGGCATGGCACCGCATCCCGTATACATTTGGCCAGAACAAGAACGCAAGAACAACATCAGCTACCGCAAGCAGCGATGTGGCCCGGTACCACATCCTACCTACAAGGCAAGTGGGACTGACACCACAGTGCAAGTGGCAGCCCACATGTAAGCGACAGACTGACACCCCAGTAGGACGTGGTATCACCACTGTATCCGATAGGCCTGACACACCTGCAGGAGGCTGTGCGATGTCAGACTAGCCACTCAACTACCCTCCTTCACTCCTCGGCTATAAATACCTACCCCGATCCAGGTTTAAGGTATCTCTTCACAACTCTTTCACTACTACTACTACTATCGCACTTTGCTTCCCAAGCAAATTACTGATTCTCATGCCGGAGAGTGGTAACAAGGAGCACCCCCACCCCATCCTCCTTGTTACGAGTCACGGTTTGTTTCCTTGTGCAGGAGATCAACCAGCGGACGATCCAGCCAGCGATCCTCAGAAAGAAGGGATTAACCCTACTTGACGAGACCAGTGAGTTAACCCCCTTGGTTAACCATTGTTTCATCATATACCATTTTACAGCTAACATAATTTGTTAAACCTATAAACGTAGTCTACAATATATAGTGATAATGATAAGCACTGACTACAAAAAAAAAACCCTAAACAGAGTGTGTCTAGGGAATATTCATGCAGGTATATGTAATTGCGAATGAAATTTAAATCTTTACCCTAGAAGGTGTGTAGGACCTGGTATATATAATAGGCCGTGGCTTTAGCGCTTGTGGCTTTCTTTGGGTTTTGAGGTTGGTTACCAAACTTCATTTTCGTCTACGTTTTAGGTCACATACCAAAAAGTATGATCACAAATAGAGCATAAGCTTGAATTATGGATGACGCACATCATTCCAAATAACATTCTTGATTTGGGAAAAAAATGCCGACACCCAACGCAGGGAATCAATTCTAGTTAAACTAAAAACCAGAAAATAAATAAAAAACGACAATTTTTAAAATAAAAACAACCTAGAAATCCGGTAAATGGCTCGTCGGGCAACCCCATTTTTTCGCAAGTTCTCGTTTGCGGGCTAAAAAGACATTTTGCACTTTGACGATGAGATTTTCATGAGGCGTAATATACGTTTGAAAATCTCTGTCTTTCGCCGCTTGGGCGACACTTTCGCCTTGTTCGTTAATCAATTCCGTAGAGGCTAGGATATTTTCTTATCTTGCATTGGCCAACGCTTGCATCCTCGCTTCCTTCTTTTGGGCGTAAGCTCTTATTTCATCGCCTACCAATCCGACTTGGCTTGTACTTTGGCTTGACGAACTCAAAATCTTAACCTGTGCCCTCCTCTTGGGTTGTGTTGGTCTAACTTCGTTGTTCAATTCCGACATTGACTTATCGGATGGCCCGAAGTTAGCTGAATCCGAGGATTCTCTCTTGCTAGAACCTTCACTGGAATCTTCGTTCAACAGGTTGATTTAACCCCATTTTTCCGTGTCCTTAACAACGTTCCACGCAAGACAGGGCTTGAACGCTTGTTTGTGTTTTTTTTAGAAAATCTTGTTGCACGGTTTCCAAAACGACTAAATAATTGCACCCGCTTTTACGAATGTGATCCTGTATGTTAAAAAAACTATGATAACGTAAGAATGCAAATATAAATAAATAAAATGTTAAAGTATCAAAAGGAAAAAAAAACAATTAAATTGAAATAAATAAAAAAAATACCTCTTGAATGTAAAGGTAGCTGAACCTTTACATTAAATTGAAATAAAATAAAATGTTAATTTTACTTAACATTGGTCTCCATTTTGAGTTAAGTTGATTGTGCGTTCGATCACCATTACCCCCAAGCGCAACGAAGTGTTTATGGACCGCTTTTCACAAACTATCACGTCTTTGTTGGTTTCCTTTTAACCTATCTATCGATACATGGATGAATTTTTTAGCCAACGGTTATTCCTACGAAAAATATTTTTACGAAACTTTTTCTACGAACAACTTGTTTTACGAACAATTTTTTTTACCAAACATTTTTTTACAAAAAAAACTATTTTTAACGAAAAACGTTTTTTTTACAAAAAATTATTTACAAATTTTTTTTACAAAGAATAAAAAAATTTATGAAAACTTTTTTTACGGTTTTAACATTTTTTTACAAAAACTTATTTTTTGTAATTTTTTTTTGCGGTTTAAACTTTTTTTAACAAAAAAATTTTTACAATTTTTTTTTACAAAAAGCTTTTTTACAAAGAACAAAATTTTTTTACACCAAACATCTTCTCACGCCCCCCGACCCAGATTTCGGGTTTACGAAATTTGAGAATCTTAACAAATGAACTTACCTAAAAATCACAACTCAGTAGGTGTCTCAGATAGGTTGAACTTGAAAAAAAAAAACGGGGTTTGGCTTAGAGTTTCCAATAATCATGGCTGCAAAAGTGAGGTTGCAGGTTCAAAAACCTATCCTCCACCATCCTTGCCACACCATCGTCATCACTGCTAATAAATAAAAAAGGATCAACAAAAAAAACTTACAAATACCAAGGGTCAACAAAACAACTTACAAACAACTTACAAGCATCAATTTTTCCCCAGCTTACACAAAAAAACAACTAAAACATAATTAAGATAGATCAAGATTCAAAAAAACTAACCAGAATCAAGATCAACAACAGGAGTCCCGGCTTACACAAAAAATACGCCCGACAAAAATCCCCCTAAAAGGTTGAATTAGTTTGAAATTGATTTGGGTTTATTAGGGTCTGATATGGGTCAAACGGGTATGGAAACATATATGGATCTTGATGAGAGAGAGGGCGGTGGGATGTATAATCGGAACAGAAAAGGAAAAGTGCACATAATCGGACCACCCCCCAACACTGCCATACACAACCAACACACCCACCATAAATGTGTGTGGCCAGAAATAGAGATCACCGACAGTTTCCGGCGTCGAAGTCCGCCGGAGATATAAAACCACTGGATAAATGTAAGACCGCCGGAGCATAGCTTGGTCTTGGACTTGGCCATCAACATTAACATCACCCCTGTTCCAAGATCTAGTTATTTTTGAAGATGATGTTGGTGAACAAGTTTGAGAGAGAGGAGATAGGATTTCAAAATGTGATGTGATAAAAAATGTATAGAGACTTTAAAGAGACAGACAGAGACAGAAGATTAGACATTTGGAGTAAATGACCAAAATACCTTTTAGGGTATAAAATAATAGTGCATAAGTGGCAAAGTCTGATTGGTGGAGAGTGGTTCTCACGGTTCTTGCAACTAGGGATGGTTTTCATTTGAACCGATCCCTATATATATATATAGGGGAAGGTTCAAATGAAAACCACTAGTTATTGTGAAAACTCGAAAACTAATTAAAAAAGCCAAAAAAAAAAATACCAATTTTTTTTTTTTGCAAATTAATTTTCGCAGGTTTTTTTATATAAAAAAAATTTTAAAAAAAATTGTGTGGTGCACATGTGTATGTGTACTACAAAAATATATATATTTTTTTTTTGAAAAAAAGTTTTTTTTCATATATAAAAACTAGCGATTTTTATAAAAAAAAATAAAAAAAAAATTTGTGTGTTTTTAGGCTTTTTTTAGTTAGTTTTCGAGTTTTCACAATAAAAGTGGTTTTCATTTGAACCATCCCCTATATATATATATATATAAGGTAAGGTTCATTTGAGAAACACCCTTATTGCAAGAACCGCGAGAACCAATTTGAACACAAAAAAAACCTAAAAAAAATCCAATAAACACACAAATATTTTTTAATATTTTCTGATAAAAATCGCTATATTTCATTACAAAAAAAAAAACTTTTTTTTCGAGTAACAGTTATGGATGCACATGTGCATTTGTATCATTTCTTGGACAAATTCCGTAATATATTACCAGTAGTAGAAAAATGCACTTTCATTTACATTACAATCCGCAATACACTAATTTTTACATTACCAATATTAAGAATGCACATGTGCATCATTATGTATAACCATCATATAACGTGTTTTGTTACAAAAAGTTTGTGATTTTAAATGATGAATTAGGCCCATATACATGTGTTTTGGTTAGTTATATCTAGTGGTTGATGGTTTGATTATATTTGTCACTTTATGATGTAATATGTTGTTTGGATGGTATAAAGGGTGTTGATGTACATGTAATAAAGTGAAATATTGGTAATAGTATTGTATTATGGATGGTAGGAGGCAATGATATTGTATTACGGATGGTAGGAGGTAATGGTAGTGTATTATGGATGGTATGATAGATGAAAGGGAATGTGTATTCAAAGTGGTGTACCAAAACACGTTATAACATGTTCATACATATATATATATATATGCATATGTGCATTTCTAGTGTTGTTAATGTTATAACAAGTTCATACATATAGATTGTCACACCCCAACCGATGACGGAATCATCGGGGCGTGGCACTGAGCAAAACAGATTGTTTAAGAGAATCCATAACAACTATTAAATGACAATATATTTAGCGTTAATATCCCATACTACTAACATATAGAGCAATAACTGTCACTACAGATAGCGAGTCTCATAAACAAATACTATTCCGACAACTCAGATTTTTATTTTGCGGGTTTCTAGACTTCCAAGCTTGTTCCATCACAACATAGCATTGCATCCTATTTAACCTGTCACATACGTTAAAATAAAATTAATACATAAAATGTAAAGGTGAATACACAAGTTTGCATAGCATATGGTATAGAAAAACGTTTATGCATAACCAGCATGTAACACGTAACGGGCGAAGCATGTAACTATCAAACAATGACTACACTTAACCACGAGACTGCGTTGTCGAGTATGCGCGACACGCGTTCAGCGAACACGTGAAGTAAAGTGATGTGATCCCTAGCAGCCCCTGTCCACGACAGGTGATGAGTCCAAATTATAGTACTATCGTTGCAAGAGGTGGTATAGTGTAACACTGTATAGCATAGTACAAGCATTCAAAGTACACGTATAGCATGTGGGAACGGTTAGCGTTAAAGGTGTTTGCGTTGTGTGTTGTGTTTTGATATAGAGAATGTATGTAACACCCAAAAGTGCGTTAAAAGAAATTGGGTTCGAGTATACTCACAGTGCGTGTTTAAACAAGTAAACACAACTTGATTGGAATGAAGGGAGCGCGTTGGAGTTAGCCTATGAACAGTAGCATAAGTCGTTGAACAGAGCGTTGAATAGTGCGTAAACAGAATGTCGAATGGTAGGGTGTTCGGATGGTGATCCGAACAGATGGGCTTTCATTCGAGCGGATGGCCATTCGAATAAGGCATGTTTGTTTGTAAAATTGTTAAAGTTCGAAGTTTAATCAAATCGTTTTGAACAAGGATTAATATAAGGGAGACGTCATCTGATCGAATGGTCATTCGATCGGATGGTCATCTGATCGGATGACCGCTCGAGTGGGCGATCTGTTATTTGAAAATTTGTAAAATTTTCTAAGTAAAATTTTTGAAGTTTAACAGAGACGACGTGACGAAGTGTCGAACAACACACCAAGTCCAGCTCGTTCGGTCGAATGGTCTCAGCCCATTCGATCAGGCTTACTGTTCTTGATGGAATTTCATGTTCAACCCATAAATCAGTCATCTCTTCGGTGGAAATCCGTTTTCAAGCCGGCTCTCAACTAAGGAATGAGTAGAGAGTCCGAATGAACTCCGATTCCATCGGTTTTGTGTAGAAAGTTGAAGAAAAGTTTGAAAACAGTTGTAAAGTGTTGAAATCTTGTTGCGGTTTAGTTAAAAAGTGTGGAAATCCTTTAGATCTGAACCAATCTTGATGAGATGTTGTCACAAAACAGTTTGCATAAGCAACCGTGTGAAAACCACCTTCAAGAAGTCCAAATCAGGTGATTTCGAGAAGAAATCTAGTGTTTGTGTGTGATTTTGATGGAGAAGATGATGTAGAAGTGATTAGTGATGAAGGTTGTACAAGATTTGAGGAGAAATACTTACGAAAAAGCCTTGAATTGCGATTAGAAGTGATTAAGAGTGACTTGAGTGCTGTTGGTCGGATGGAGATGTCAAATCAGTGAAAGGGAGGTGTACGACGGTATTTATAGAGTGAGAGAGAGGGTTTAAGTCGGTGGAGAATGGTGTTCGGTCGGATGGCTCGCCGGTCGAATGGCCATCCGAGCGGATGGTCATCCGGACGGAAATCCATTCGATCAGCCGAGTTGCGTTTGTTAGTTCTCCAACTTTTGTTCCGGTTGTTATGCGTTGCGTTAAATCGAGTTGCGAGTGAGCGTTTGAGCGTATGAGCGTTGCGTTGATAACCACATAACATTTAAACAAATAATCACACAAATAACACATAACAACTAGCACGCATAAAAGTAAATCCGTGTTTCGAGTTGCGTTGAGACTGCGTTGAGTTTGCGTTGCGATAGCGTTTAGTCTAAACAAGCGATGTAACATGCGATAAAATGCGTTTATTGCGTTTAAGTAGTAAGCGTTATAAATAGCGTTTAAAAGCGAAAATCTGCGTTTTGAATAAGTGTTGTAATATGCGTTGTAATAACGCGTTTTAAAATCATAGTTTAACCCATAGCAATAATCAAAATCTCGGGAGTACAAGCGGTTACGAATGAAACAACAGTGACAAGTAACGATCCAAAGAGTCGGGTTGTTACATAGATAAACATGTGCATTTCTAATATTGTTAATGTAAAAAGTAGTGTATTATGAATGGTAGTGTAAATGAAAGTGCAATTGTCTAAGAAATGATGCATATGCATATGCACATGTGCATGGATAATTGTTACTCGAAATTTTTTTTGGTGACGAAATATAGCGATTTTTTATAAGAAATAGTAAAAAAATATTTTTTTTGAGTGTTTTTTATTTTTTTAGGTATTTTATGGTTGTGTTCACACTTGGTTCTCGTGGTTCTCGCAATAAAGGGTGGTTCCTAACGGATCCTTCTCCTTTGTATATATATATATATATATATAGGATAAGGATCATGTGAGAAGTAATTGGCTAATTAAGAAACTTGAGAAGCATTTTGGATCACACATTTTCCCTAGGCAAAAAAAATGCAAAAAAAAAAATGTAAAAAAATGAATTTTTTTTTTGAAAAAATCAGAGCTTTTTCTTTAAGGTTTTAATTTTTTATTTTTAATTTTGTTTAAGGATTTATACACATGTGTATATTGTTAATCTTTTAACTATACATATTTGTATATTGTCAAATATACATATATGTATACACATGTTTAAAATTGAAAAATAAATGTTATTTAGGGTTTATTATTAGTATTTAGGGTTTAGCATTAGGGTTTAACATTAGGGTTTAGGGTTTAGCTTTATGGTTTAGGAATTAGCTTTAGGGTTTAGCATTAGGGTTTAACAATAGCATTTAGGGTTTAGCATTAGGGTTTAGCTTTTAGGTTTAGCATTAGGGTTTAGCTTTAACTTTTGGGTTTAGCTTTAGCTTTAGGGTTTGCATTAGGCTTTAACATTAAGGCTTTAGCTTTAGGGTTTAGCATTAGGGTTTAGCTTTAGGGTTTAGAATCAGGGTTTAGCTTTAGGGTTTAACATTTGGGTTTAGCTTTAGGGTTTAGAATTAGGGTTTAGCTTTAGGGTTTAGTGTTTAGGGTTTAGCATTAAGGTTTAGTGTTGGTGCACTTGTGTCTGTACTTTGTCTGTATACAAAACGATGTCCTTGTTAGTCTTGTAAGTTTGACCAAGTCAACCATCCTCCTGGTTTGACTTGGGCAAACAGTCAACATTATGTTTGTAATGTGTTGGGTCGAAGGATGGTCATCGAAGGATCACTTATATCCTTCGATGATGATGAGCTCGAAAGATGGACCTTCGATGGATGGACCACGAAAGATCACATCTTTCGTGGTACATGTGGATCCTTCGAGCTGCTTCTGGTCGACAGATGATCGTTCGATCAGTCTGCCTGATCCTTCGACCAGACCTGCTGTGTTGGGTATAAATACCCGTGTGTTGTGTTCATTTCGACAGAAGACAAGAGTGAGACACCCAGACAGATAAGAAATACACACACACTTAGAGAGAGTTTACAGGACTGATTTGTAAACCTTGTTCTTGTAACGGACCTTTCATACGTTTAATACAAGTGGTGTTAATCGTTGAGTCTTGTGTGTTGATTATTTGCGTGTTCTATCTCGGTTTGCCTTTCCGGTTGGATTCCGCACAACCGGGTTGGTTAGTATACAAGGATTAGGCGACTAGATCCTCCCCTAGCCGGACCTACAAGTGGTATCAGAGCCTTGGCTCTTCTCCTTGTTAAAACCGAGTGTTTTCGGGTGTTTTCCGGGTGTTTGAAGTTTATATTTTCTGGAAAATCTTGTTATTTTGCCTTGTGTTTGACTTAAAACCTTGTTATTCTTCATGTTTACATGTTAGTTGTTGGTTTTTGTTAAACTCTTTAGCAAAATCGTGTGTTTGAAGAGTTTCGGTTCACCGAAATTCTTGTATTTCTGGGTTTGTTCTTCATAATATTACACATTTGATCTTAAAAATTTTGAATTACAAAGTGTTTGTGTGTTGGAAGTTGTATTTTGATTAAAATATTGGACATTACCTGTTTGGTGAAACCTGCATGTTCAGAAGATATGGTCTGAACATACTTTCTGCCGAAAGTTCTCACCAACCCGTCAACTTTTCACCTACCTGTCACCATTGTCAACTGTGTCAGATCAAGTTCGAAAGATATCCTTCGAAGTCGAAAGATCATCTTTCGACCAAAGGAGGTTCGACAGATAGTCATCCTTCGAGCATCCTTCGAAGTGTGAAACTTATCTTTCGTTCCAAGGAATATTTTCGAAACATACATCTTTCGGTCTTCTGCTCATTTTCGAAAGACTAGGATCCTTCGATTGGGGAGTCTTTCGAAGTCATCTTTCGGTCTACAGTATGTTTTCGAAGGATAAGGATCCTTCGTTGGAGAATCTTTCGAAAACATTGTTCGAAACTCAACAGTGATCTTTCGAACCCTGTTGATCTTTCGAACAGGTGTTGATCTTTCGATCCTTAGTCTGTTGTGTTTAACAGTTTGTTTTTTTTTTCAAGTCTTTCGAACAGGTATCTTTCGGCTGGTCCTTGATCAAAAATGAATCCAAGATGGAATACTTTGGTAAATACAGATATGTATTTTGGTACTCCGTCATCTTCCGCACCGGTATCTTCTCAAGCTAATGCAATTTCTACCGGTCAATGGGCATTTGTATCAAATCAAGTTCCAAGTGTTCAAAGCATTCTCTTAAGCGAGAGCGAAACTGGAAGTTTGAATCGGCCTCCAAAGTTGATGCATTTATATGAATATCCAGGATGGATTGATAGATTTCATACATACGTTCTTGGCCAAAATACAGAATTGTGGTTGCGGTTTATTACTGATTTCGATCAAACAATAGAGGTTGCCGCATCATCTGCTGCTACGTTTGCAGATCTCACGGAAGATCAGAAGAAAGTCTATGATCTAGAAAAGAAGGCATACGCCATTCTCACTCAGGCCTTAAGTAAAGATATCTATCATCAATTCGTCAGTTACAAGACAACGAAGAGGTTGTGGGACGTTTGCAGATCTATCATACGCCATTCTCACTCAGGCCTTAGAAAAGATATCTATCATCTGCTGCTACGTTTGTAGATCTCACGGAAGATCAGAAGAAAGTCTATGATCTAGAAAAGAAGGCATACGCCATTCTCACTCAGGCCTTAAGTAAAGATATCTATCATCAATTCGTCAGTTACAAGACAACGAAGAGGTTGTGGGACGCGTTGAAAACAAGGGGCGTAGGAAATGAAGCGACACGTCAACTGAGGAAAGAACTGCTAAAGAAAGAGTTTGATGGTTTTACTTGTATGGAGAATGAGTCGTTGGGTGATTTGACAAGTCGATTTAATCACTTGTTGACTGAATTGACAAATTTTGGGGTTGTTACAACTCCTATAGAGATTGTGAAAAGGTTTGCAGATGCATTGCCACCTCAGTGGAATACTTTCTTGGAAATCATGAAGTACAATGGTACTTTAGCCACAACGAGCTTCAACGATTTCGTTCAAATCCTGGAAAACAAGAATCAGGAAGAAACTCTCAAGGCAAAACGAGTTCCAGTGCCTCAAAATCCTGAAATGTATTTTGGAACTTCTAGTACTTCTACAAAACCGTCTTCACACGCCCCAATTCAAACAGCCTTTGTGACTAGCACAGATATGTATGGCAATACTATCCAAGTTCCGGTGCCTCCAAAGACAGACATGTATGGAAATCTGCTGGAACCAGTCCCTCAATCAGCACCACAACAGCAACGACCTCTCAGACCAACTGATATGTTCGGAAATCCTTTACCAGTTCGATCTCCCGCAACAACAGACATGTATGGGAATCCACTTCCTCCTCAATCTACCGTACCAACAGATATGTACGGGAATCCTCTTCCTCCTCAACAGCAAGCTTGTTATGGAAGCACATCATCTGCTGGTCAACAATCAAAGCCAAATACAGTACGGCTCGACACCTCAAGCTTCTCGAAAGTCAGTGTGGAAGTAGCAAAGGAACACATGGAGCTGCTAAACACTCTGGTGAGCGCATACTGTGGATTAGTAGAAGGTCAGATTGGCAACATTAATCTGACTCAAGAAGACTATCAGCAGATTGATAAAGAGGAGATGGAAATGATGGATATCAAGTGGGCCTTTGCCAGTGCTGTTAGGCGAGCAAAGGATTTCATGGAAAGAACAGGCCGAACCAGCTTGGAAAGCAAGAAGGACACCAAGTATGGGTTTGATAAACAGGCCGTCAAGTGTTTCAATTGTGGTGAGCGTGGTCATTTCAAGCGTGAATGTACAAGGCCATCTCAGCATGGGAACCAGAATCCTTTCCGAGGTCAAGGCAACAGGGCAAATCAGAACCAAGGAAGGAACAACGAACGAACACTGGTGCCTGTCAACAACCAGAATCAACCAGGACCATCAAATGCCAACCAGGCACTTGTGGTTCAAGTAGACGAAGGTTGTGATTGGTCAATCCAGCTGGGAAACGATGCACCAGATGGAACAGCTTGTTTTGCTGAAGTGGTTAATGATCTTAAACACGCCAGTGGTGGAGAATCTTCCACCAATGGTAGTGAATCTTCTGAAGATGAAGACTCCTCCGGTTATAGTGGAAGTTCAGATGAAGAGTCATCCGCTTCAGGGAATGATCAGGAAGATGACACATCAGCTGCGTCAGTCGATGCTAATATTGATGAGCTATTGGAGGAAGCTGCAGCAGGAATTCAAAGAAGATCTATTTTGGTGGATCAAGCTGCTTATTCTTCGTCTTCTCTCCATTCAGCCTTTATGGCTAATGTCGATAGTTCATCAAGTCAGGTATGTGTCGATGAACCCACTTCTGTTAGCTGTGATAATTGTGATAGTTTGAATGTTAGATGTGCTGATTTGGAAGCAAACATGTCTGAGTTGCAAGGCAAACACGATGCTTTACAAGCTAGTTTGTTTGAATTGCAAGACAAACATGTTTTAGTGAATGATAAGTGGTGTGAATTGCAAAGCAAGCACGAGGCTTTGCAAGAAAAATATGATGTGACATTTATTCACAATCAGAAATTGACAGTTGATCTTTCAAAGTGCACTGAAGCCAATATGTTTTATGAAAACCATGAAAAGGAATATAAATCAATGATTGAAACATTGAAGAAAGATAAAACAGAGTTAACTAAAATGGTTTCCAGAAAACAAACGGACATTAATTTGTATATCACTCGTCTTGAGGTAATGCAAAAAGAAATGGCTTGTGTCAAAACCGAAAGTGAGGCGATCCGACTTAAGTTAGACAGTTATTTGAGCTCTAGCTATGTGTTGGATCACATCATTGATGTTCAAAAAGAGAAAAAGGATGTCACCTGCATAGGTTATAAGCAATGTCCACCACCTGTCAGACACAATTACGATGCACTGCCTGATGAGGAGTATAGGACTCACTTTGAGCCATCTGTTCCTTTGGACGTTGAGGAATTTGCAGCAGGGCTCGGATACAAGAAAGAAATATCGTCAGATTCAGATGTGTCAGCAGATACCTTTGTAACTGCTGAACCGAATCAGGATCCTCCAGTTGTGATTGAGGATACTGATTCTTCTGATGATGAATCCGATGATACTGATTCAGCAAAGTCTGATGCGGTGATAAAAGAAGAGGACATACCTCTTGAGAATCATATTCTGTGTGATCCTCCTGCAAAACCCGCTAAGACTGTTGCAACTGAGTCCTCGTCTGAGAAAGAGTCGGAGAGTGTGGATTTGCTGTACACTCTTGTTGGTGATGATAAAATTTACTCAGACAAAGATTTTCCCATTAAGAATGTTAATCAATCCTTAATCAGTAAAGTCTTTGAAAATTCTACAAGTAAGTTTTTGGGAAAGACAGGACCACATGTTACAGTCACACAGTGTCCTCCTATCCCAAAGGCTGAAGTTAGAAAACAATTTGGGAACAAGAAATTACCAACAGTGGAAAAACAGCAAAATCATACCAAATCCAAAGGTAAAGCACCGACTCAAAATCAAAAGAAGCCGAATCAGAAGAAGAAGAAGAATGTGAAATTTGTGAAATCGAAGGGAACGGACAAAATTGAAAAGTTTGCAAATCAATCTAACTTAGATTTTGTCCAGAAAGTAACAGTAATGAAAAGGAATGAACCGAATAGTTCAAAACCTAGTACCTCGAGATCACAAAGTTCATCATCGGCAAGACGATCACATGATACTTCGGGGTTTGTTGAACGAAGATCATGTTTTGAATGTGGTACAATCGGGCATATCATTCGAAATTGCCCGTATCTTCATAAGTTGAAAGCAAAGGTTGATGATCCCCGTGGCCCAACTGACCGCAAGCAATCTGTTTCTGTAAAGCAAGATCCTCGACTCATAAGAGAAAGGGAAAAGAAACAGAAACGCCAACAGGTCAAGAAAATTGAAAAGGCGATTAAAAGTGATGTAGTTCAAAAACAATCTGTTCCAGTTAAACCAGAAAGTTCAAAAACTTCAAATAATCACGAAGTTAAATTTTCAAACAATCAAACTGGTAAAACTCAACAGACCTGGAAACCAAAATCTGTTATTGAATCAGGGGGACCATCACAATTTCCGAATCATCAAAAGGTGGAAGTTATTGTTGTTGATAAAAATGGAAGACCCAAGACCACAATGGCTTGGGTCCCCATCTCCAACTAATTATGTGAGTTCATGTGCAGGGTGTTCCAGGAGGAACTATCAGTAGTCATTGGATTGTTGATAGTGGGGCATCCAGGCACATGACAGGCGACATGAAGCTTCTCTACGACGTCAAATCTATTAGAGGAGGTTATGTTGCTTTTGCTGGAGATAAGGGCGGATACATTACTGGTGAAGGAATGATTTCCAACGGGGTTGTTAGTTTTGATAAGATCAACTTCGTACAACAACTTGATCACAATCTTCTTAGTGTTTCTCAAATTTGTGACAAGCAGTTCTCAGTACACTTTGATGCTAATGGATGTTATGTGCTGAAACCCGGCTTCAAAATTCCAAAAGAATGGATTCTCTTGTCGGCTCCAAGGATAAATGATCTGTATGTCCTTGATATGAGCCAAGCTATCACAACGTCTGCACAAGCAACATGTTTCGTTTCTAAAGCCACAGAAAAAGACACAATCTCTTGGCACAGACGAATGGGTCACATTCACTTACGCAAAATGAATCATTTGGTTTCAAATGAATTGGTGAATGGTGTTCCTCTTAAAAATTTCCATCTTCAAGACGTCTGTGTTTCGTGCCAGAAAGGAAAACAAACGAAGAAGCGACACCCTACAAAGAAAGTCAACACGGTGGCCGTTCCTCTTGAACGTTTGCACATGGATTTGTTCGGTCCTGTCAAGCACAAAAGCATTAGGAATGATCAATATTGCCTCGTGATAACTGATGATTATTCAAGATTTTCTTGGGTGGCGTTCATGGCACATAAGAGTGAAACCTTCGGTATTATCAAAAACTTGATCATTCAGATTGAGAATCTTTATAACTTGAAGGTTAGGCGAATACGTAGCGACAATGGTACTGAATTTAAAAATCATGCCATGGCGGAGTTTTGCACTTCAAAAGGTATTCTTCACGAATTTAGTGCAGCTTATACTCCTCAGCAGAATGGCGTCGCTGAACGTAAAAACCGCACATTGATCGAGACTGCTAGGACTATGTTGGTAGAATCGCAGCTGCCCATTCCATTCTGGACTGAAGCTGTGTCCTCTGCATGCTATACGTTGAACCGAGTCCTTACAGTCAAAAGGCACAACAAGACCTGCTTTGAGCTTATTAACAAACGGAAACCAGACTTGTCCTATCTTGAACCGTTTGGAGCTCCATGCACAATAATCGATCCTAATGGAAAGTTTGGGGCAAGAGCAATTGAGGGATACTTTCTTGGGTATTCCACCCCTAACTTAAGAGTCTGGAATCTAGAGACTAAAAGGGTCGAGGAATGGTCTGAAGTCAGAGTACAAAGGCACACTTTACCAGTCAGAAATCCTGGTCAGCCTTGGATGTTTGAGTACGATGACTTTTTCAATTCGATCAATGTTGAAGCAGTTGAAGAAAATGCTGCGGCAAGGATGTTTTTCGAGAGTGACAACGCAACAGATTCACCGTTGGTTCGTCCCATTATTGTCAATCAAGAACCATCTTCAGTGAACAATAATGCTCTCGACAATGAGGATTTTCAAGATGCTTCCGAATTGAACGAATCTTCAGAGGATGATGAATTTCTCGATGCAGATCAAGAAGCTCCAACAGCAGTACATGGTACTTCAGAAGGTACACCTCCAGTGGATGTCCCTCGAACAGCTGAAGCTACTGCATCATCCTCTTCGTCAATTCCAGGTCTTGAATTGATTGTTGATCTCAATCTCAACAATCTGGGTACAAATATTCCAGTTCAAGATAATCCAGAAACAAGGATTCATAATACCCATCCTCAACAAAACATCATAGGAAATGTACAAAGTGGCGTTCAAACAAGAAACATGTTGCGAAACAACAACAATGCAGGCTTGTATGCAACTATCCGAGAATCTGGTCAACAGAATGATTGGTCTTTCGCGTGTTATGTCTCACAGGAAGAGCCAAGAACTTGGAAAGATGCTTTGAAAGATAGCTCTTGGGTTGAAGCAATGCAGGAAGAACTGCAACAATTCCAGAAGCTAGGTGTCTGGAAACTCGTAGAGAAACCTGCTGGTTATAAGAAGATTGGTACCCATTGGGTGTTTAAATGCAAGAAGGATGACCGTGGAATTGTTATTCGGAACAAAGCAAGGCTAGTCGTTCAAGGTTTTCGTCAGATAGAGGGGATCGACTACAACGAAGTGTATGCACCTGTTGCACGTCTAGAAGCAATTCGGATTTTTCTGGCTTATGCATCATTCAAAGGTTTCAAGGTATACCAGATGGACGTGAAAAGTGCATTCTTACATGGTGTGGTAGAAGAAGAGGTGTACGTCGAACAGCCTCCAGGTTTTGAAGATCCTATCCATCCCGATCGGGTTTGGTTGCTCAACAAAGCTCTCTATGGTCTACATCAAGCACCGCGAGCTTGGTACGCAACCTTATCTAATTATCTGCTGGAGAACGGATTTCGCAGAGGTCTTATCGATTGTACTCTTTTCATCAAAAAACAAGATGGAGATCTTCTACTGGTACAGGTATACGTTGATGATATTATTTTTGGTTCTACTAATGATGTTTTGTGTAGGGATTTCGAGCGTGTTATGCAGGATAAATTCGAGATGAGTGCTATGGGGGAAATGACTTTCTTTTTGGGCCTACAAGTACAACAAACTGAGTCTGGGATTTTCATCCATCAGACTAAATATGTTGGTGACATCTTGAGCCGGTTCCAGATGTCTGATGCAACGCCCATCGGTACCCCATTGCCGCAAAATCACGGAATTACTCCAGACTTGAAGGGTCAAGATGTTAGCCCCTCATACTACCGCGCAATGATCGGATCTCTTATGTACCTCACAGCATCAAGACCAGATATAATTTACCCAACGTGCCTGCTTGCCAGATATCAAGTGAATCCGAAGGCCTCACATCTTGCAGCTGTAAAAAGGATTTTTCGTTATTTGAAGGGTTACCCTGACACCGGTCTGTGGTACCCTAGGGATAATAACTTTGACTTGATCGCATTCAGTGATTCTGATTTTGGCGGATGCAAAATCGACGGCAAATCCACAACGGCTGGATGTCAGTTTTTGGGAAATCGCCTAGTCACATGGCAGTGCAAGAAGCAGACGTGCGTCGCGACATCAACATGCGAAGCTGAATACATTGCTGCCTCAAGTTGTTGCTCCCAAGTCCTATGGATCCAACAACAAATGCGTGATTACGGTTTCGAATTCCTAACTACTCCTATTTACGTTGATAATTCTGCCGCCTTACAAATCACTAAAAATCCTGTGCAGCATTCAAAGACTAAGCACATCGACATTAAGTATCACTTCATACGTGATTGCTTTGAGAAAAAGGCTAATCGATGTTGCTTACGTCCACACCGATGACCAACGTGCCGACCTTTTTACCAAAGCATTTGACAAATCAAGATTTGACTATTTATTATTGGTAAACGGCATTAAGGTCAAGCAAGAGTAATCCACATCGGAAAATCATTTTTGTAAATACCTTTGTGTTTTAAATTGGTCTTAGTTTATTGATTTTAGGGGGAGTAAATCCAAAATTTGAAAATCCAAAAACATCGAAAAATTTCAAAAACACAAAAACAATAGAAAAACAAAAATGAGTTTCCTGGCGAGCAAAAGAGAATATGATAGCACATCAGTGGTCTGTCCAAACCTCTTTAAACTTTAAATGAAAAACGATAAGCAGCTCTATATAAGATGTATCGGTAGGCTCACAATCATTTTAAAGTGTGCAGGGTGATATAAACTTAAATCGACTGAAGACTGGGTGGGAACCATTCATTGGCATATGGTCTTAGTACCGAAATTTCGTTTGAGAGATTGCCGAGGTTCTGAGATATTCGGTCTTTATGCTGCTTATCATCTGGGTATCATGGTTGTATCTTTTACCGAAAAATAACGGGGACGCAAGTCTAGATCTTCCATGATACTATACATACGTGTACATACTGCATACGACCTCAATAAGTGATAAACAATCACATGTCCAAACAAATAAGTGATAAAATATCACAAATTCTTTCCGGGTGTCAAGTTCGTCTCTCTGCTGTACGAAAGTACTGACCTGTTCACGGACTTGCTCCGGTGCCCTCATGCATCGAAAACCAAGTTCCTCATCAACAAGTGATTATATCACATAGGGCTTGTTTTCAAATCAAAATAAGTGAGAATCTCACATCATATACGGTCAAACAGATGATAATCGGTATACTCACCGGTAAGATGAACCCTCGTGCATACCTTGATACGGGAATGTGTCGTGATGTGGATGAACACCGGTCGATAAGTATAAATCATACCTTAACGTATCCCCTCGCCATGATTACATCTGATCAGCTGAGCTTAAGTGGACAACAATATCGATAATTGTTATAGGATGCTTATCTTAATGTTAACTAATTGAACAACAAGAGCGTTTTGGCATGACCGTACACTGATATGATTCTCTTACCCTCGAAACTCGCAAAAAGAATGTCTGTAAATATTTATTTACTGCTTTCAGTCTTTACATTTGAAATATTCAAAAATACCAAAAAGATTTTAAGTGTGTTTTAATATAAACTTTATAAAAGCCAAAAATATTTTATTTCTATTTTATTTTCGATCGTACGATGTTGGAACTCGAGTCTTCGTTGCCTGAAACCTGAACGAAAACCGAAAATGACTAAATCTTCATAAACGGTCGATATTTGCAAAGTTTTGAAAGTTAAATTGAAATTGATAAAATTTGTTAAACTTTCAAACTGTCGGACGGTGCTTGCTTAAACAATGGTCACATGTGTGTTGTTTGCTTATGATATTCCAAGCGGTTGTTCTCATTACGCGTTTAGATTTCTTGCATGTGCAGATTCTAAAGGCTAGGAGAACATGGTCGATGACAAGCTTCGGAATGAAGACACGACGTGAAGGCACTCAAATGATGAAGATGATCGAGTTGCTGCTGGCCATCATCAACACCACAAGGATCTCACTTCATAAAGATCAAGTCATTCACGAGCATAACTCAAGGGGGAGCTTATGTTAAGGGGGAGTTTGTCAACACACTTCCTACATGATACGGGGAGTTTGTTGATACACTTTCTGCTTTCAAGACGTGAAGACTTTAAAGATCCTCCGACATTGAAGACACGAGAGACTTACAAGAATGAAGATCAAGACAAAGCTACAGCCAAGGGGGAGTTTGTTGGTGCACTTGTGTCTGTACTTTGTCTGTATACAAAACGATGTCCTTGTTAGTCTTGTAAGTTTGACCAAGTCAACCATCCTCCTGGTTTGACTTGGGCAAACAGTCAACATTATGTTTGTAATGTGTTGGGTCGAAGGATGGTCATCGAAGGATCACTTATATCCTTCGATGATGATGAGCTCGAAAGATGGACCTTCGATGGATGGACCACGAAAGATCACATCTTTCGTGGTACATGTGGATCCTTCGAGCTGCTTCTGGTCGACAGATGATCGTTCGATCAGTCTGCCTGATCCTTCGACCAGACCTGCTGTGTTGGGTATAAATACCCGTGTGTTGTGTTCATTTCGACAGAAGACAAGAGTGAGACACCCAGACAGATAAGAAATACACACACACTTAGAGAGAGTTTACAGGACTGATTTGTAAACCTTGTGCTTGTAACGGACCTTTCATACGTTTAATACAAGTGGTGTTAATCGTTGAGTCTTGTGTGTTGATTATTTGCGTGTTCTATCTCGGTTTGCCTTTCCGGTTGGATTCCGCACAACCGGGTTGGTTAGTATACAAGGATTAGGCGACTAGATCCTCCCCTAGCCGGACCTACATTTAGCTTTAGTGTTTAGGGTTTATAACACATATTTTTTTTTTCAATTTTAAACATGTATATACATATATGTAAAATTGACAATATACATATATGTATAGTTAAAAGATTAACAATATACAAATATGTATAAATCTTAAAAAAAACAATTTAAAAAAAATAAAAAATTAAATCCTTAAAGAAAAAGCTGCGATTTTTCCAAAAAAAAAAAAAACTTGCATTTTTTTCACCTTTTTTATGCATTTTTTGCTTAGGGTAAATGTGTGGTCCAAATTGTTTCTCAAGTTTCTCAAATAGGGTGGACTTCTCTTAAAATCCCTACCCTATATATATATAGTGGAGAGTTCATATGAGAAGAAATTACAAATTAAGAATAAAAAGAATAAAGGATACAAAGGTAATTTGAACAAATCATTTAATGAGTCAATTATTTATTTTTGCTAATTAAATTAATGAACTATAATTACTTAATGAGTCTATCTTATAAAATAGTTGTGCACCTTACACAATAAAAACAATCTCGCACATGATCTTACATATTCAACATTTCCTACACCATCAAAACAATATTTTGTTATAGGATACATAATATGTAGGACTCAAACACTTTTAAATAACTTTGCGACTCATAATATAATATTTGTAGGACACAACATTTTTAAATAATTTATTCACTTCTAATAAAATTGGTGTAGGAGACAACACATTAATGGCGGTCAAGGAGTAAATTATGGTTGCATTAATGAGACTTTAGTAACTCTTTAAAATATTTATTAATATTCTACATCAAATTGTCTATACTACCCTTAGTAATTAAAACATTAATTAAAAGTGGACAAAAGTGATATCTTGATTCACAACCATTGATAAAAAATATAGGGTCTAGATTAATTTGTTTTTTCTTCTTTTAAGAAGATTCTTCTCAAATGAACCTCCCCCTATATGTGTATATATATATATATATATATGTAGGGGAAGATTTAAATGAAAACCACTAGTTACCGGGAAAAGTCGAAAACTAACTAAAAAAACCAAAAAAACATACTAATTTTTTTTCATACCAATTTTCGCTATTTAAATTATATAAAAAAGCTTTTTTTCAAAAAAAAAAAAAATTGTAGTGCACATGTGTAATGTGTAATAGTACACATGTGTATGTGTACTACAATTTTTTTTTTGAAATAAGTTTTTTTTATGTATAAAAAATAGCGATTTTTAATAAAAAAGTTGTAAAAAAATTGTGTGCTTTTTAGGTTTTTTTTAGTAAGTTTTCGAGTTTTCACAATAAAAGTGATTTTCATTTGAACCTTCTCTTATATATATATATATATATATATATATATATATATAGGTACGGGATCAGGAGAAAACACCTTAAAGTGTGAGAACGGTGAGAATACATCCTGGCCCAACACGTGACGCACGATATAATTAGGGTGTATGGGCTTTTTTATCATTTTATCTTCCGCTTTTCCAATTCGGTGTCACAATATTGCTTCATTTTTTGCGTTTAAGATATTTTTTTGCGTTAACCAAATTCAATAATTACCTGACATTTTAATGGTTTCATGGTATTAATATTATGGCGTTTATGGCGTTTCCAAATCGTCGGCCATTGGAACCCCAAGGGCCAGAATATCTCTCTGAATGGCTTCATCCATACTAAGTATGACCATGACTTTTTAGGATGATGCTCCATTGTTTGTTCTTAGATTCAATGGCGTTTTAGACAAGATGACCCATTGTTCTATTAATTTTTATAGACATTTTGGCGTTTGTGGTATTTTGGTTTTTTACAAGAGGAAAATTATATTACAACCACAGGGGAAAAAGTAGAAGCCAAAAAAATAAATTAAAAATCCTAATCGGATCTCTCTTCACAATCTTCACTGTCATCAGTCTCTCTCTTCTTTAATACTACAAGAACTGTCACCAAATATATGGCGTTTTTATGTAAAACTTAACAAACCCATCGGTCTAATTATTTTGTTTGTTCAATGCCGTGTGAGTGGGTTTTTCGCTTTGTTGTTCAACTTTATCTTCATCTTTACAGTCATCCCACTCTTCAGTGTCATTAATCTCCTCTCCTCATCAAAGCCTTCTTCAAGAATAAAGAACACAAAATGATATATGACTGACATCAGTATCTTTTTTCTTAAAGATTTGTCCATCTCATGCAGCAAAATCTTACTAATTTACTCCCCTCACCTAACAATCCATTTAGTGAAACTTCACGAATAACAATACTGAATATCCAAGAAAGCATGTTAGCCATCTATGATTTTTTTAAATTTTTGGCGTTTTACAGTGAGTGGTATTTAGGAACATTGGCGTTTGTTTTTTTGGTGTGATCAAATGGAAGTTGCTGAGAGGTATCATTTTATAGAATGTATTTGGCGCGTAATTTAGGCGGGATATTATTACAATAAAGTATTTGTCGTTTCATTTACTGTTTGTAATTACTGTTTTTGATAAGCTTTATCTCTGAATTTTGTAACACGTCCCATCTTTCAAGTTTGGCGTTTTGGATTTTCATATAATAAATGTTGTTAATAATAAAATTTTCGTCGCTTCAGTTTTACTATTTCTAGTTATCTTTTCGAGATCTTGGCGTTTTTTTATTTTTAATGAGGTTTTATATAAAGATGACACTTTGTTCTATTCTATTGTACCTTGTTTTTTATATTTTTTTTTTTTGAGTTTTTCATAATACTTGTCCAAAGTAATTTTATTATAGTTTGGGAGTTTTTGGGGCGTTTTATGGCATGATGACGTTTTCACAAGCATTTGTCTGTGTGGCATTTTTATTATATATGACGTTGTTATTATAAAACAATCAACTGAAAAAGAAAATTAAAAAAAATATATAAACAATTGATCTTCCAAATCTTCACTGTCACCAGTCTCGTTCTTCTTTTTGAATCATCTTAACTGGCTGTTTCGACTTTCGTATGATTCATTTTGTTTTTTTGTTTTTGAAGTAGTTTTTTTTGTCGCCGTGTGGAAGCACAAAGTGTGACATCAACCTCTTTTTCTTGAAAATTTGTCCATCTCATGCAGCAAAATGTTATTGAGTTACACCCCTCAGCTAAAAATCCATTCGGCGAAACTTCGCGTAGAACAATATTGAATATCCAAGGAACGATGTTTGAATTTTTAACTTTTTGGTGTTTTACCAAGAAAAAGAACGCCACTAAATAAAAGTACCATAAACCTTTAAATTTGGTCATGCTAAACTCAATAATATTTTGCTGTATGAGATGGACAACATTGTTAATCCTCAGTTAAGAAAGATGTCGAACAATGTTGTCCACCCCATACAGCTAAACTTTATTGAGAACAAAACCGAATCCCCAAGAAATGACGTTTTTGCAATTTTGTGGTTTTTGTATTTTTTGGCGTTATAAATTGGGTAGAAGTTGATGATAAAGTCAATAAGATTTTACTCAATTAGATGCACAATATCCCCACTTAAGGATTCTGTCCATCACATTGAGCGAAACCTTACCGACAACCAAACTGAATTTCAAAGAAACGTTTTGTTTTAGAAATCTTTGATGTTTGGGTTTTTTGGCGTTCTAGGACGAATGGTATATACTAAATATGGCGTTTTGGGTTTTGTGTGTTTATTGGAAGGTCTGAGATGTTGTATATATGTGATTTTTTGGCGGTTGTTTTAGGCGGGATTTTATTATAATAAATGCTAGTAATTAAGTCCCGTCGTTTCAGTTACTGTTTGTTCAGCTTTATCTTTTAAAACAAGTTTGGCGTTTTATATCTAATGGCGTTTAGATTAGGATTGTGTGTGCTATATAGGTTTAGGCGGGAATTTAATTGCGTTTTATTCATGAGATGGTGTTTTGTGTAGAGAAGTCAAAAGACTTTTTTACCCTTAATGAAGCGCGCCACGCTAATAAAAGTGATGTTATTTACGAAAACGTCACCGCGTCATCTGGTTCATAGATTGTTTTGATCTGACGATCCATAACCGTTCTCTCCGTTCTTACACTATCCACTGTTTTCTCTAAATCATGACCCTATATATATATATATATATATATATATGGTAGAGTTCATGCGAGAACAACCTTTATTGCGAGAACCACGAGAACTAACTTGAACACAACAAAATAAACCCACTACACCACCCAAAACGTAAAATAATTTATATAAAAAAAAGAAAAAAACGTCTAGGGTTTATTCGATAGAAAGTGTAAAGTACATATTAAAAAAAGAAAAAATATATTATATATCCGAGCTACAAGCTTATAGGGGTGTTCAGGATTCGTTTCGAATTCGAAATATTCGAAATTCGTCTAAATTCGATTCGATTATCAAGAATTCGTTTCGATTATAAGAATTCGAATTCGATTCAATTTGAGTCAAGTAAATCGAATACGAATCGAATACGAATTTATAATTTCAAATTCGATTCGAAATTCGAATAAAAACTATACATTTTTATTTATTATTTTTATATATAATAAATATATAACTTTTATTAAGCTATACTATAAATTATTTTCAAAATTGTTTCAAAGTATTAAAATTACCCATTACCAAACCCATTACATGACTCATAAGTAAAACCTAATTAACAAATCTATCAATAGATTTCTAAACATAAAAATATTAACTTGTAATGTGGAGTGATTATTCCCGACTTCTCGTTTTGAATTTTAGACTTGTGTTACTTTATTTGAAATTTTTTAATGTGATATCGTGCTTTATGGCTGCTTTAAAATTTATGTTTCATTTTGATAGTTTTTTTACATGTTTTAAAGAATCTGAATTAAATTGAATTTATTCGAATTCGAAATTTTAATCGAATACGAATTGGGTTTTTTATTCGAATACGAATTCGATAGATTTTAATCGAATTCGAATCGAATACGAATTCAAAGAAAAATAAAAATTATTCGAACAATTCGATTCGAATAATTCGAAAATTCGATATTCGATTCGATGAACACCCCTACAAGCTTAGGCCAAAGCCCACAATAATCTAATAAACTAAACTTACTTTATTATGGTAACGTATATTTTGCAGCTTTTAAACTTATTTTAACTCAATGGTTAAATTGGGTAAATCAGAAAACAAGGTATTTACTGTTAGAACCCACAAATATATATGAAGTTTAGTAAATTACACGGATGTTTAATTAAATATATTTAGTTTTTTTATCGTAGTTATATATAGTTTAAAATATTTCTTAGTTTGTGAGTTCTTTTAAATAATGGATTCTATGCTTTTAAAAGTATAATGTAACAACAAAAGGGGAAAGGGTGATTCACCGATCGGTGAAATGAAGTCTTCGATATATTCACCGAACCACACCGTCCTCCCTAATAGTTTTTACACATATTTCATAAAAGTTTAATAAAGTGGTTACTAAAACGTTTACAAAAGTTCACAATAAAATTTATGAAGTTCTAAAAAATTTAGTAAATCTGAAGATTTAATGAACTTTCAACATGATTTCCAGGTATGTATGTATAGATTTGATGTGCCAATTGTTATCTGAAAACATTAGGCGTAGTGGGTGGTGATCACTATCACTCACTCATCACTCACAACATCCAATCAAGTTCCGCCATTTCATCAATCATTATTCCATCACTCACAACCTTTTTTTAATGGAAATACCCATTACTCATAACACCCAACAAAAACACTCACATTCCCTCACATATTCCATTCTTCACGGCGTGATATATTCCACGAGTTGCACGAGTGATATAAAATAGTGGGGGTGGTGTGAATGAATGTTCCACACGTGAAGAAATCCATCACGGATCCCACCCCGCCTGCCCTTAGTATTTTACGATTATCACCAAGTCATCAAACAATATTGGAAGAGAGAGAAAACGTTCCGATATATGTTTATTTCAATATAATCATTTTTCTATCATTTCTATAATCATAACACAATAACCTCGTATATAATAATAGAGTATTCTTATTATTCCTTTATAGCTATTCTTCCTGGTCACACCCTTGTATATATATAGCCTCCGTTGCCACAGACTAGTTTTCTTGTAGTGAAATAATATATTACTTTAAACGATGAGGACAATTATAAAATGCTGTGCACGCTTTAAGGGTGCAATATTTGCATGCCAGGGACATGCCTTCATCTTACTCTTATCTCCTTCGTCCACCGAACCCACTTTCGCGTTGGCAGTTGAAGTAGACTGCAGCCACAGGCGATCCAAGGTTGTAGAGCTCCGCAAAGTCTTTTGTGTTGAAGTTTTGACGCCACCCTGGAGCGTACACAGTTTGTCGACCCAACTGTCGAAACAACACGAAAACCATACGGTGAATTCCCATCGATGGTCTTGGACTCTCATAGCACACGACTTCTTGGCCTATACTCAGTTTATAATTATCGAATTAGACATCGGTGTAGCCACTACAATGTAACCAAGAAAACTAAGTGACCAATGCCACATGAAGTATAATAAGTGATTTGACTTTTGTTAGCTAAATCATAATCATAGAAATTAAAAAAAACGCACTGTTAATTATGTTGGCTATTTGTTAAGATATTTTTCCTTTTGCTTTTGGGCAGAAAAGATTCTCAGAATACTTTTAAGAAGCGAATGCCTTTACAAAATTCCTATCTTGTCTATTGCATAATGCCTATTGTTTTCACTTTACATGCATGGACGGACCACCATAATTTCTTTATATCTTAATAATAATAAAATTGTTAAAGAACGACTCCACTTTGTAACTTGTTTGAATGTGAAATGAAAAACGAAACTCACCAAAACGTGCTCCTGTTGTTGCGGGAATATCAGTCACCAACCTGCAGAGAATAAAGTGTTAGAAAGACCAAAAGATTACACCCACTAGAATCAACATAAAATATGAGATAAGAGTTACACATATTCTGACTATCCAGAAGAATATTTTATATTTTCAAATCTAAAAGATGATCTTTTTACAATAAACAAATGTAAGCTCCTTTCAATCATGTCGAATTAAATCCATAAATATTTACGAAAAAAAGTTATATTATTTCGGACATAAATATTTACGAAAAAAGTTATATTATTTCGGATTCATGTTACTTATTTACTTAAAGATTAACCTATCTTTGATTTACTTCTGTTTCATTTAAAATTAACTATTAAGAAGAAATAATATTAATATTAAGTTGTACAGAAGAAAAGCTAGAATGCAAAAGGTTTAAATACCCAAAAAAAAAAACAAAAAAAAAAAAAAAACTATTTCACCAATGAGCATGAAGAATGAAGTGAGAACCTTGTATATCGAAGCTTACTTTTTTTATGTGGTAGCTAGTGAAAGCCATGAAAACAACTTATATATCCCTGAACTTTTTTGATTTTTGTTTGTCGTATGAGATGCATTATATTTTTCAAGATTTTACAGGAATCTTAAAAGTTGAAACATTTTAAATTTAGGAAAAAACTCAAATCTATGTTGTTTTCAATAGGTTCATGGTATAAAATGCACAAGTGATAGTGACTTGAAGAATGAACTGAGAACCTTGTATATCGAAACTTGAGTATTTTGTGTATGTTGTAGCCAATTGAAAGCCATGAAAACTATTTGTATGTATCTAAATATTTATTCCTTTCAATGTGCGATCATAACGTTTTACCTTTTTTTAATTCTAGTCTCTCCAAAAGTGGTTCTTGATTTTTGTTTATGCCATATTACATTTCAAAAGATGCATTCTATGTTGCACGATTTGTCCTGAATTTTCCAAAACCCTACTTGGATTCGATTGTTTATTTAAATTTTATAAATTCATTGTGTAGAAGAACTTACCAATGCAAGTATTCCCTAAGGTTAGGGTCACTTGGACTTGGAGCATCAGGATCCACCATTACCTACAAACAATGTAACTAAACTTGTTTAGTTTCGAAAGCAATTTTAAAACGCTAAAGAAGGTCACAAGAAACCGACGTACTAGAGTGTGAAAAGCACGCAGGTCGTCGCCTCCAATATCAACCCGAGGTTGGTTCACAACTTGAGAGGGTTTTAGCTCGCACCCATTGCTAACTTCCCTGTCGTTATACGAGACAGTAAGGTTCATCGACCTGGTGAAACTATCAAGAACATCTCCTATCACACGTCCAACCACCAACGGGTCCCGTTCCCTCGGCATCCTATACAAAGGGCTTTCTTTTCTCAAGTTCTATGTGATGGGGTTTGTTCTTTCAAGTATGAAGGTTCGTGTACTGGTTTGTATGGAAACATATTGTAGGCCTTGGTATTTATAGAGGTTTTGAAGATTGGAACCATAGTACAACTTAGCTCACATACAAAGATATTCTCTTTGAGTTGTATGAAAGATAGACCAGTGGCGAAGGCAGAGTGATTGAAGGAATCTTGGACTACGTGTGCTATCACAATGAAAATATCAAGTCCAAAGTTGTAGTGCATAAGCTTTCTCCAAAGGTGAAAAGGTAATTTGGATAGGTATATGCATCATTGTCACTTCTTATGGGATTGAATTTGTTCATCTTAGAAGATAAACAACTACATTCAGTTTTTTTTTTTCTTTATTTCTAGGTGGTCTAGCAAAATAAGTGTTTTTTAAGAGGTTTTTATAAACATTTTTGTTATTAGAAAGATCAAATATCTGATATTCGTGTGGCAATGAACTCTTCGAGTATGTTGAAATTGCTAAACTCAAAAAATAAATAAATAAATAAAATATAAAAAAAATAAATAAACGAGTTTGCTACTTGGACTATAAGACTTATTGAGCTTGATCCTATAACTAGCAAACTTCGCATAAACCAAAACAAATTTATAAACGTGCTTTGTACTTTATACATTTATAATTTTATTGGAACTCCTAGAAATCGAAAATTTACCTTTAGTCAACTAAAACTCAATCTTTCTGGTTGGTGGAACTCCTAGAAATCGAAAATATTACCTTTAGTCAACTAAACTCACTCTTTATGGTAAGAAGAAAAAAAAAAAAGGAAAGGTGGCAAAACAACATAGTTAAGTCCAAATTTAATTTCGTAGTTTGAGATTACTTATAAATATTTTCCAGTTAATAAAAACTGCTAAAATGGTATTAGATACAATCAAGAAAAGGTTACAGGAAAATACAAAGAGGTCATCGACCTATATACAAATTGAGGGCACTAATCTGGCCAAGAATCAAGGAGATAAATATGGAAGTAGATTTTTGAATGCACAACTTGTCAAGTAACACTTTAAACTAGTGTGCACCCAACGACTTGGTAAGAACATCCGCAATATGTGTTTTTGTGTCGATCTGTATAGGTTGTATTTCTTTTGATTCTACTTGTTCTATAACGAAATGACAATCCATCTCAACGTGCTTCGTTCATTCATGAAACACATGATTGTTAGCTATGTGGCAAGCCGCTTGATTGTCACAAAAGAGAGGTGTTGGGCCGATAGAAGGTGTACCAAGGAGGCTCAACAACCATCTCATCCACAAAATTTCACTAACTGCATTGACCATTGCTCTGTTTTCGGATTCAGCCGATGATCGAGATACACCAGATTGTCTTTTGGATTTCCATGAAATTGGAGCTCCCCTAGGAGTAGTAGATAACCAGTTCTTGACCTTCCTGTAATTGGACAACCCAGCCAGTCAGAATCGCAATAAGCTATGAGGCCTAATCCTCCTTCCTTAGGAATCAAAATTCCTTGCCCAGGTGTGGCCTTCAGATATTTCGAAGAACCATGTTGGTTGCCTTCATGTGGCTTTGTCTTGGATCACTAATGAATTGGCTCAAGACATTTACAGCGTAGGCAATATCGGGTCTTGTAACTTGTAAATAAAGAAGTTTTACTATCAGTCTTCGGTATTGGTTAGAGCCCACTTTCGGTTCTTCATCACACTTCCCGAGCTTCAAATTTTTCTCCATAGAAAATGAACTTGGTCTGCAACCCATCATCCATGTTTCTTCAAGAATGTCAAGTGTGTACTTTCTTTGACTTAACACCATGCCTTCCTTTGTTCTTGTAACATCTATGCAAGAAAAACTCCAATGGTCCAAGGTCTTTTATGCTAAATTTCCTGTCCAGGAAAGCTTTGGTGTCTTGTATTTTGTTCAAGCAGTTTCCCACGACAATAACATCATCTACATAAATTAGTGCAACAACGAAAACATTATTTTCTTTGAAAACGAACAAGGAGTGATCGGCTCCTATCTATTTAAAACCAATATCTTGCAGGGAATGGGTAAACTTTTGGTACCAATGCTCGCTTGTTTCAGCCCATAAAGTGATTTTCTCCACTTACAAACCACATTCATGTCTCGTTTCCCAAATCCTTGTGGTATCTTCATGTAAACGTCTTCGTGTAAATTTCCATGCAAGAAGGCGTTATTTACATCAAGTTGATGTATATGTCATCCCCGTTTGACAACAACTGTTAGAAAAGTCCGAACCGTTGCCAACTTTACAACTGGAGCAGAAATCTTGTGAAAATCTATCCCCTCCATCTACATGAAACCCTTTGCCACAAGATGGGCCTTGTACCTTTCCACGTCTCCGTTCGGTTTGTATTTTATTTTGTAGACCTACTTTAAATTGATTGCTCGCTTTCCCTTTGGTAGTTCTTCTAACGTCCATGTTTCATTGTTCTCAAGTGCCTGAGTTTCACTTTGCATGGCTTCTCTCCATTTCAGTGCTTTTATCACATTACATATCGTGCTTTTATCACATTACATATTGTGGCGTTATCTAAACCACTTCGACAAAGACAAGACATGACATTTTTAGACAAGACATGATATTTTTATACAAGACACGACATCTTTTACACAAGACATGACATTTTATTTCAAGACATGACATATTTTACACAATTTATTGTCATTTGGTTATTTATTTAACCATGCATTATTTCTTTTAAATCATTTGATTTTCACATTGATATTCATTTGATTTTCTAAAAGAAAACATTTTTACAAGGGTTCATGGCAACTTTTAGTTAAACATTTCTTTTAACATATCAAAACCATGAATCCTTATCACAAAACCTATGTTACTAACATGCATTTTTATGCTGATGTACCTATTTTCACATGTGTTTCAGGTGCTTATGTTTGACTTTGAGCATGCTTCACATAGGGCGGACTTGGGCCTTAGTGACTTTAAAACCTACAAGACAATTGTTGTGTATTAATTGTATTCTCCGAAACAATGTATTCAATTAATTCAATAAAATCAAACTTTAAGTACCATGTGTTGTGAAACAATTTGTAACGTGACTTCCTAATGTTTCCGCCGCATGTCGTTGTTTAATACACGATTAGGGTGTTACAGGTAGTATATCAAACTATACTTTGGTTTAGGAAATAACAAAATCGGCAGTATATCAAACTATTCTTTGGTTAACAATATCACAATTGTAGTATATCAAACTTTACTTTGTGTCACACCCCGACCACATAAAACAACAAATCGTGGCGGAAACGTCAGGGAGTGTTGTAAGAGAATCATTGTTTCATAACACATAGAAATTTGAAATTTTGTTTTATTGATTAAAAGAGTCACAATGTCTTAATAACAAAGAAACACCACATAATTAACTAGTCTTGCATCTTTTAATGTCACTAAGGCCCAAGTCCGCCTAAGTGTATCTTGACAAATCCTATGCATCATATCCTGAAACACATGTGAAAATAGGTACGTTAGCATAAAAATGCCTGTGAGATACATAGGTTTTGTGAAAATAGGATTCATGACTTATAAGTTTAGAAAAATGTTGTTTAACAAAAGTCAGTCATGATCCTTGTAAAATGTTTTGTTTTATAAATCATTTGAAAAGCGATGATAAAGTAGATGATATGTAAAA
The DNA here is from genome assembly GCA_030545235.1 of Helianthus tuberosus. NCBI lineage: Eukaryota > Viridiplantae > Streptophyta > Magnoliopsida > Asterales > Asteraceae > Helianthus > Helianthus tuberosus. The sequence continues at coordinate 40,560,786 of CM060433.1, read as the reverse complement.
AGAGTAATGTAAGGTTAAATGAATAACCAAGTAAAATGAGTTTGTATAAAATAAGTTTTTTTGTAAAACAATTGTTTAGTGAAAATATGTCATTTGTGTAAAATGTAATATGTCAAATATTGAAATGGTTTAAATAACGCTACGATATGTAATACTATAAAAGCACTTATATATAGGAAGTACCGGCGGCGTATCCACCATGCTTTTATCTTATTACACACGCCTCGTTATTTAAATCACTTACCAAAACAAACCATCACTGTAAAAATGTTTATGTATAGTCAAATGTCATATGTTTATGTAAAAACCATCAAATGTAAATCATGTAACGTGTAAACAAATGTTATGTAGACTGAATAAAATCATTTATTGATTTAAAAGCATTTATTCAATCCTATAAGAAAGTAATGTACAAAACAATGCATTTGATAAAATATAATCAAAAGTTATGTTTTGTAAGATAATGCATGCTTTACCGATACAACATTTATGCGGTAATGTTAAACGCCTACATTCAAGCCTTGAGACAGACGGATAACCTTAGAGTGAAGTTTATCAAAGAAAAATGTTTTCGGATTCGGTCATTCCTTCCACCCAAACAAACCTAGGATTTTAGGAACGAGATTTGTCAAGTCCTATGGTACCATTACTTACTACCGAGCTGCGTGATTGGTGTTAATGAATGTAATAAAGACCCGTTAAACAAACCAAATGTCATACCAAATGTAAGCATGTTTTATGAAAATAATGTACCTAGTATGCTAAGTGAACATACAAGGTAAAGATATAAAACAATGTGTCCATATGTTACGAGAACATATGCAACAGAGATGCAATGTAAAACAATGTACTAAGTATGCTAAGTTAACATAAAAAGTAGAAAAGTCATGTAAAACAATGTGCTAGCATGTTAAGTAAACATACATAGCAAAAGAAATGTAATGTAAAACAATGTGTTAGCATGTTAAGTAAACATACATAGCAAAACATAATGAAATCATGTACTAATAGTGTGCTAATGAACATAGCAAGTATATGATATGAAAACATGGAAAGCATGAAAATTACAAGTAGGCACATGTGTTTACCCCAAAACATTTGGAAAACAATAAAAGAGGGGTCTGTGTACTCACTTGAGGGTGCTTAGAAGTCTTGAACAACAACCAAGCAAAGCTAGAGGGATCACGGAATCAAACGACACCCTATATAAATAACTACATAAATAACCAGACCTAAATCGGGAGATCGGATAGTATGAGGTTTCGTAAACCAAATGAGTATTGGAACTCATATGATATAGTTTAACAAAGCCTACATACTAAAATGAAACCTAACCTAAGTGCTTACGACCCATTATGACCCGTTTAGGTAGCTTATGCTACTTTAATGCGTTGTTCTCGTAAAACGCGTTCGGACCGCTTAACTACTCCTATGACAAGTAAAATATTCCTTATCATGTCTAATATAGTTACCTAATCAGTTTAGATGTCGAAAATTTGGGTTACATATGCTTAAAATGAATTTATGCGTAAAAAGGGTATTTTGGAAATTTACCTAAGGCATATAAACTACTTATCATACAACTACTTAAACGATGTGACCATAAGGTATAACCTTGGAAGGTTATTCCCTATACAACTATGGTCGCCTAATGTGTTTGGTCGGATCCTAATGATCGACCGAACGGGTCGGGTTCGAAAGTATAAGTGATTGTCTAGATCGCTTACCTTACGACCCTACATAAGCACTAAATATAAAAGTGACGAGCTAAACATGTTAAAACATGCTTAACAAAGTTTGAAAACAGGTTTGGTATATACAAACAGTTTTGATACCTAAAAGTAGTTTGGTTACAAAATACGCAAGAATACACATTTTGGCCAAAACTACGACTCGTCACTGAGCCTAGATAACGTGGTAATCAGTAGGTATAGTCTCTAGGGACTATAACCATCGTGATTACGCTCACGTTATGAAGTTCAAATGAACTTCACATTGACCATAAACTGGTTAATGCAGAAAGTCAAACAAAGTTTGACTTTAACGCTAAAAACGAATGAAAAGGACGAAAGAATACTGTTGGTGCACTGAATGTCTGCTGACTACGTCTTATCGAGTCTTATTTCTAGATAGGTTAAACGAGTGCACAACAGTGGTTAAATTAGGGTTTGGTCATGTTTTAGGTAATCAGTCCGTTTGAAGATGTCCTGTCCGTTTGAAGCATGTCCAGTTCGTTTGAAGATGTCATGTTCATTTGAAGCATGTCCGTTTGAACATGTATGTGTCAAGTTCAAACGGAATAGGCTTTGCCTATAAATAGGAGTTGTGCATGCTCATTTGAAATGGACTAGTGTGTGTGTGAGAGACAAGGTGCTGCCAAAATTTCATCAGAAATCATTGTAAAGTCTCTGTTTCATCAGAAATCATTATAAAGTCTCTGAAAAGCATTAATAGAAAAGAATTGAAAGGAACAAGTTGTTGTGACTTTGTTTACTTTGATTCCGCCTCTGTAAACGAAGATGAACTACCTCTACTGACTGTTTAGGGTCACGGAACCGATCCAACAAGTGGTATCAGAGCTCAGGATGAGGAGTTCATACCATTGCAGCTTGATTTTATCGGATTTACTTCGGATTCTCTCATTTCTACCTTTCTTTTCTGATTTGAACAAGTGTTTACGGTTAAAATGGCCTAAAATTTTCACATATTAAACGAAATACAGTAATAACTAATCCTTGAAAATTTGGAACTAAAATTCGACCTAAAACTGACATAAAATAGCCATACCGTTAAAATTTGATCTAAGTGTGTGGTATGAAGACGGTGTGTGGTATGAAAGTAGTGAGAGGTATGATAACAGAGTGTGTTACACTTGTGGATTTCAAGGACACATTGCTGTTAACTGCCAAAGTCAGAGAATCGAAACAAGAAGGTGCTATTGAATGCCACATCAGAGGACACATTGTCAGAGATTGCCCAATGAGATCAAAAGGAAGATCGAGGGCTGAATCTCAGAAAATGGGAAAGAAATCAGTAAGTGTCAAGCCCAAAGAACAGAAAGTTCAAGAACCAAAAGTTCAAGAACATAAAGTTCAAGAAAAGAAAATTAAGCTTTCACAAGGGCAGAAAGACAGACTGAGGAAGAAAAGGAAGAAGGCGAGAGAGTATCTGGAAAGGATTTTGTCCTCGGATGAAACTGGTAATCCGAGAAAAAGTTCTGATGAATTGCTTTCCTCAACTGCAAAGGCAAGCAAAATGAATTCCTCAGATACAAATCTGAGGACAAACGGGAAAGAGAAAAGGGAGTTAAAGAAAGAAAAATTAACTAAGCAAAATGATAACCAATCAAATAAAGTTAATTTTTCAGACAAAATCTTGATCAAGGTTTTCGAATATAAAAGAGACTGTGAAAGTTTATTCATTTCACAGGCTAATAAATTTGGAAAACCTAGATCTAGTAAGAATTGGGTACCAATGAAGGTTGGCGATGAATTTGTTTCTAACAAAACAAAAGAGCTATCTTCTGGCAATGAATTTGTTTCTTCGGAAACAAAGGAGCCACGTGTTGGCAATGAATCTGACTTTTCAAAGTCAGACAAGCCATGTTCAGGCAATGATTCTGGTTTGTCAAAACCAGAAGAGCCATCTGTTGATGTAAAAACTATCAAACCCAAGAATGGTCAGGCTTGGGTGGATCTTTTCAAATAAAAAACCTGACTTGCCGGAACTCCCAGGTTGGTAAGTGTGGAGTAGGAATCGGCATCTTTCTTGAGAAATTCACAGGTTGGTAACTGTGATATTTCGAATTACAAAAGATTAATCAAGGACATTAAGTTGTACTTGATTTATTTTTCCCGACAAGTGGTTAAAGGAAAACAATGTGATGAAACCCCAAGTTTGTGAAAAGACAAACAAAACTAATTTTCCGGAAAAACCATTTGATTAAAACAAACTTAAGTGTTTTGAAATCATAATGGGAAAATAGTTTGTTGACAGGGGGAGTTCTGATTGTTTAAGCCAAGTGAATGGCGAATTGAAGCGATTTGACATCATGTTGTCACTTTACTTTGTACAGTTTGTTTTCAAATTTTCTCAGAAAATCAAAATTTGAAATATAATTTTGATTTTAGGGGAGAAAAATAAAAAAAAAATTTGAAAATTTGAAAATGCCAAAAACATTGAAAAAGCAAAAATGAGTTTTGTTGTGAAAAAGTGGATATGATAGTAAATCAGTGGACTGTCACAGCATGCAAAAGAAATGTAATGTCAAATGTGATAAACGGTCTCACTAAAGATGTGACGATAGGCTCAACTAGACTAGTAGATTTGCGATAATGATACAAACTTAAATGAAAAAGCCTAGTTCTAGTGGAAAACATGGTTGAAAGCATAGTACTTAGTTTTGTCCTTCGTGATTGTGTACCTAGTCAGTAATCGCTGAATGTCGAAAGACATAAAACCGGTTAAGTCTGTGAACTTTCACAACTTGCAGAAAAATCGTTGTGTTTGTGCATTTTATTTTGCAAAGATTTAAACTTGTTTTATTTCTTTATTTTGTTTAAGCATTGGACATCCTCTGCGTATACGTGAGTATCGACCTGGATGTTATTGCCTAAACGTTCTGCTTTATTTTCTTTGGTGTTTCGTTTAAGCTTTGGATCACCTCTACGTATACGGGAGTATCGACCTAGTGGTTAAAGCCTAAACAACTTCAACTTGTTTTATTTTCTTATTTTATTTAAACATTGGACTTTCTCTGCGTATACGAAAGTATCGACCTGATTGTTAATGTTTAAACATTCTAAGTTGTTTTTGCACATATCACAGTTGATGAAAGTTTAAAGGCATTACTTCAGTTAGTGTATTGCATGATGAGGGGATATGCTGAGATCGTGGGGTCCATAAGAATTTAGTGCAAAATTAATATACCTTAACGTATCGATAAGCATTTCGAAAGTTTTTAGATTGAGTTTAAGAGGACAAATATATCGTCAATCTATGTGAATCGTTTAGAACTTAAAATGTTTAAAGCTTAATGGTGCTAGTGATTTATCTCGTAAACTGATATGATCCTCTTACACAAACTCTCAAAAATATTGTGTGTATATATTTCTTTACTGCATTCCTATAAAAACAAAAACCCAAAAATATTGTGTTTGTTTAGCATAAAATTGTGAAAATACAAAAAGATTTTTGACAACTGATGTTGGAAAGAGGATTTTCAAAATTCCAAGTGCTAAACATGATGAACTATATTGGGTTGGGAGAATATGTTAAAAACTTTGAATGTTAAATATAAATGTTTTGAAAGATTGTGGATTTAGTTAATCAAGATCATTCACTTGAACTTGATGTAACTATTTTTATTAATGATAGAATGATTTCTATCAGTAAGTTTCTTAAATCTAAATGTTATAAATTTGTGAAACTTATGTTGTGGTAGAGGATGTGCAGGTGACAATCTAGAAACTTCATGGCACAGATTGTGTAAAGTTTGAACCAGAAAATAAATTCCAGCTTATCGAAAGGGGGAGTTTACATTCTGGATCAACAATCAAATTAAAGTTTGAAGAATGAGAATGATAGAAGTTTAAGGGAGCTTTACAGTGTTAACGCAAAGACTGATGAAGACTGAAGACTATGAAGACGTGACACTACAAACTTCGTCGACATCCAAGGGGGAGTCTGTTAGTGCAGTTTGTCTGTCAACTTCGTCTGGTATCAAGTCTTGCATTGTTAGACAATTTGGAAAGAGACAAAGACTAAAGACTCGACGCCGAAGACTTCGTCAACATCCAAGGGGGACTCTGTTGGTGCACTAACTATCTGTTAACTACGTCTTATCGAGTCTTATGTCGAGAAAGGTTAAATGAGTGCACAATAGTGATTGAATTAGGGTTTAGTCATGTGTTAGGAAGTGTTTCCGTTTGTAGATGTCAAAGCCAAGTTCAAACGGAAGTGATACAAGGGAGTCCGTTTGAACATGTCCAGTCCGTTTGAACATGGATGTGTCACTTTCAAACGGAATGGCTTAGTCTATATATAGGTTATGTGGTGATTCATTTCAAACAGAACAGTTGTGTGTGTGAGCGAAGGTGCTGCCGGATTTTTGTCAGAATTCATTGTAAAGTCTCTGAAAAGCATTTATAGAAAAGAATTGAAAGGAACAAGTTGTTATGACTTTGTTTACTATGATTCCGCCTCTGTAAACGAAGATGAACTACCTTTACTGACTGTTTAGGGTCATGGAACCGATCCAACAAGTGGTATCAGAGCTCAGGACGAGGAGTTCATACCATTACAGCTTGATTTTATCGGATTTACTTCGGATTCTCTCATCTCTACCTTTCTTTTCTGATTTGAACAAGTGTTTACGGTTAAAATGGCCTAAAATTTTCACATATTAAACGAAATACAGTAATAACTAATCCTTGAAAATTTGGAACTAAAATTCGACCTAAAACTGACATAAAATAGCCATACCGTTTGAAACTGTTCGTTAAATGCTGACGTCATCCGTTTGAAGCTTGGCTTTCCGTTTGAAAACTGACTATTCCGTTTGAGACTTGTATCACATTTGAGAGTTCAAGTTTGAAAGTGGTTTCCGTTTGAAAAGTGTCTAATAGTTTGAAAGTGATATCCGTTTGAAAAGTGTCTAATCGTTTGAAAGTGGTTTCCGTTTGAAAAGTGTCTAATAGTTTGAAAGTGGTTTCCGTTTGAAAAGTGTTGGGATTGAACCCTACCAGAGGAAGAGATAATTAAAGCCAAAACTGGGTCAGAACAGTGGATCCAGAATAAGCAGATGTTACATACAAGTCTCTCCCCTTGAAAGTGGTTTCAACATCTGCTGACCTCCTATCTACTGATCGTTCAAGCCACTGACCGTCAATCTACTGCTCTTGTGAAGACTGATAGAAGACTAAAGATCTGCTGCTCAATCTACTGTCTTGAGTCAAGTACTGCTGATCTGGACAAGCACTGCCGGGTTCACAGCAGTGGAAGGATGCAGCAGTTGTTTAAGTGTCTTTTGTGAAATGAAATGTAATAGCAGTAGTAAGTATAGCAGTGTTTGTATAGATCAGAGGTTAGAGTTTGTTAGGAGGTTAGATGTCACTTTCTTGGTGACGTCAGCTAAGATGCTCAGTGGTTTGCTAGTGCCTATAAATAGAACAGTGCTCTGTACTATTCTATTAGCTCTTTGCAACACCGTCTTCTTTGCACGAACAAACACTGAGCTCTGGCTGAGGGGGAGTTTGTATTCAAGCATTACTTTGTAATCGTTGTTGAAATTAAATTCAATCATTCGGTTCTTTGTTGAAAATGTCTTGATCAAAGCAATACTCTCGTTTGATTGTATGCAAAGTTTGTTTCCATATTAATTCCGCTGCACAACTCATCCATTTCCATTTTAATTCAAACAGAAAATACAATCAAAACCAAACTCAGATCCAACAATTGGTATCAGAGCCTGGACAGTCAAATTTGATTTAACAATCATTTTGACATAAATAGTTCAGCTCAAAATCGTTGATATCGATAGTTTGTTCGTTTGTGTTGAAAAACAGAGCAAGGCTTAATCACCATTAAAGTTGATTAATCAGTGTCTGTAAAACAACCAAGATGACGTCACAATCTCAAGATGATAAGAATAACATTGGCTCACTTTTTAAACCACCCATGCTTTCAAGAAATGAATACAACATCTGGGAGAGAAGGATGGGTTACATCCTTGCTCAACAGAACACTGGATGTTGGAGGTCTGTTGTTTTTGGTCCCCATGTTCCTACGGTGCCAAGTGCTGAGGATCCAAAGAAGTTCGTATCAAAACCTTATGAAAACTATACTGAAACTGATTTTCAAAAATTCGAACTGGATGCCAAAGCATTTAGCATCATAGCATCTGCATTACCAAATGAGATCTATCCTGGACTGTTACATTGTAACAGCGCCAAAGAGCTATGGGATGCTTTGAAGGAACAGTTTGGGGGAACCGAAGAAGTTATTGAAAACAATAGGGAAATTCTGAATCAGCAGTATGAAACCTTCTGTCACATTAAGGGTGAATCATTGACCCAACAATTTGAACGGTTCAGTTGTCTCATCAGTGAGCTAAGGCTTGTTAAGGTTGAATTTCCAAAATCAACCCAAAATAGCAGGTTTCTTAGGTCACTACCTGATAAATGGGACACAATTCCATTTGTGACTAGGAACTCTGTTGAGTTCAAAGATCTGACCCTGACCCAACTTCATGGTAGACTCCTGACTTATGAAAGGGAGTTGAACCAGAAAAAGAAGTTGCAAGAGTCTGAAAAAGCCACTGATGATTACTCATTCGGTAGCACAGCTCTTCTGGGTCAGGAAGAATCTGGTGGCAGTAGTAAGGAACAGGGTTATGATCATTTCATTGATATAACAGCTGGTGGTAACTTTACCAACCCTGATTCTCACTCTGCAAACTATGCTTTCACTGCAAACACTGAAAACCAGATGTCAGATAATTTGTGCTTTGAACTCAATGATTTACAACATTTTGATCCCACTGACTTAGAGGAAATGGACATCCTACACCAATTGGCTTTGCTCAGTGTTAGAACTAGCAAATTCTACAAAAGAACAGGGCGAAAATTCCCAGGTTTACATGGGAATCTGAGGGTTGGGTTGGATAAATCGAAAATCAAGTGTTACAAGTGTAATAGGTTGGGACATTTCGCTAGGGAATGCAGGAGTCAAACTACTGGTCCTATAATCACTCACCCTAGCTCAAATCCTAGACCTCAAAATCAAGGCACTGTGCACTATGCCCAATATACCCCGGCAGCTCATGTTAATGCTGCACATTATGCTGCTGCCCCTGTGCCAGTGCACTATGTCCAAACCACTGTTCCCCAGATTCAATATGTTCAAACCCCTGTCCCCCAGGCACAAGTGCAACCTGCACCTCAAACAGCTGCTCCAGCAGTGGTACAACCAGATCAGCAAAGTTTTTTCACTCAAGGCTTTGTTGACTGGAGCAGCATGCCTGATGAGCTTAGTGATGAAAATTTTGCACTCTATGCTTCTACTGATGAATTTTGTTTGATGGCGTTAGAGTCAATACCAGAGGGGATTGAATCTGAAGGTGAACAGCTAAGTGATGAAACAGTGGATGAGGTGACTGAAGCAGTTGTTAATGCAGTTGCTGGTGAACTGCTGCTGGGAGAAAATTCAGGAACCCTGATTGAACCATTGACAGACCCATGGTCCAAAGAGGACAAAGAAGAAGAGAAAAATGAGAAAGCAGGTGAGAAAGAAGAAAGAGCCGATGATGAAGAAAATCATCAATGTGATTGTGCAATGATGGCTGCTGCCAAGGTATCACCTCAAGTTCTTGAAAAACTGTGTTCTGACAATTGCATTATTGCTTTTGCTAACATCAAAGAGGTAAATGAAAACCTTCGGAATAAAATCTTAACTGATGAGGTCAAATTTGAAAGGTCTTTAAAAGAACTTAAAAACAAATTGACTGAAAAGGAAAAAGAGATCAGCAGTCTGAAAGAAGAACAAAGCATAACCAAAACTCAACTCCAAACTATGGTAGAAAAATACCAAGTTTGCAAAAAGGAGTTGGAGTCCACCCAGATCACCTGTGAAAGATAGGTGGAATCATGCAAAGGGTATGAGGTTACGCTTGAAAAACAGATAAAAAGCAATGTGAAATTTGGTGTTGGTTATAGAAAACATGATGATGAAAACACTGCTTTTGAAAAATCTGTTCAAACCACTGATGTAACCACTGAGTTTATTCCAACAAACAAGAAAGGCCATGAACTGAAAATCACTGATAAACTTGGTAACAAAATCACACTTGACAGACCAATGGGATCCTCTACTTTTGAGGAACTTGAAGATTATCAGTTTAAACCAAAATGGTCTGATGAGTGTGATATTCTTGAAAACTTCAAGCCCATAGACTTTACATCAACTGATGGTGTTAAAGCTCGAAAGGCTAAAGTCATACCTCTCAAGGACATCCCAACAGAGGTTAAAACCTCTGCTGCAAAGGAGTCAGAAAAGAAAAAGAAGAAAGAAAAGATCAATAACTTGTTTTGTGAATTCTGTGAGAAAAGGAATCATCTAACAAAAGACTGTTTCCATTTAAAAGCTTATGATTTGAACAAAACAAGTGTCATTGTTTCAGCTGAAAGCTGCATTGTTTGTGGAAAAACAAACCACAAAACTCAAGCATGTGTGTATCTCAAGAATTTTGATGTGAAAAAGAATGAGTACACTGCTAAAACATCCTTGAGTCCATCAACATCATCTGTCAAATTCACCAAGAACCAACCACTGTTTGTGCCAGTTCAAACAGCTGTCACAAAACAGCTGAACCAAACATCTGTCAAAAGAGATGTTCAGGTTACTGGTGCACCCCCTGCCAATCAATTCAGAAAAGGCAAGGAAAAACAGTCTTACCAAAGGATTCCACACGTTTATGAGGCCTACAAAAGGCCCTCTAAACCTAAAGTGAACAGTCATCCTTTTGGGTACCAACAGGTGATTGGTCAAGACCCCCAACAGTGGTTAGCAAGAAACAATACTAAAATTGTCCAAACCCCTGACCTAACCACTGTCCATCAATCTGCATCCATCCCAGACACTGTTGAGACCCCATCCAAAGCCCTGTTGGCTTTAGAGACCCTAATGAACTAATCCTTTTACTTCATGTGTAGGGAGCTTCTGCATGCTTTGATAGTCTTTGGTATGTAGATAGTGGAGGCTCCAGGCACATGACAGGATGTAAAGCCCTCCTCAAAGACTTTAAAATCCATGGAGGGGGTGATATATCCTTTGGGAATAATAGTAAAGGAAAAGTTCTGGGGTCTGGTACAGTGCAGTCTGGAAATGTAAAATTTGAAAATGTCAATATGATAGACAATCTAAAATTCAACCTTCTGAGTATATCTTAAATGAGTGACAAAGGGTTTGGGTCATTCTTCACAAAAGATTGTTGTAGGATTGTTGGACCAGAAATGGTCAAAAAGATTGAAGCAATAATCAAAACTGGTCAAACTAAACTTGTTGCTCAAAGAAGTGGCAATGTTTATGTTGTTGATATGTCTAAAGAATGTCCCAGAGCTAATGCCTGTCTGTTCTCAGCTGCCTCTAACAAAGCGACAGAACTTTGGCACAGAAGGCTGTGGCACACAAATCTTAAGACAATCACTGAAATTTCAAAAAATGGTTTGGTGAGAGGCCTACCACAAAAATTGTTTTCATGTCCTGAACATTGCATTTCCTGTTTAAAAGGAAAACAACATAAAAGTTCTTATAAGTCCATTGAAGAGTCCAAAACAACCCAGTGTTTGCAAATGGTACACATGGATTTGTTTGGCCCAGTTCAAGTCATGAGTCTCAAAAAGAAGAGATATTGTCTGGTTATTGTTGATGACTTTTCTAGGTTTACATGGACTTTCTTTTTACACTCAAAAGATGAGACTGTAGGCATTTTGCAAGACTTTGTGACACAGGTTGAAAAGCAATTTGACCTTCCAGTGAAAAGCTTCAGGAGTGACAATGGCACAAAATTTAAAAATAAGGAGTTGGATGTCTTCTGTGTGAAGAAAGGGATTGTAAGGCAGTACAACATCCCTAGAACACCAGAGCAGAATGGGGTAGTGGAAAGGAAGAACAGAACTTTGATTGAGGCTGTCAGAACCATGCTTGCTGATTCAGGTTTGCCATTAACTTTCTGGGCAGAGGCAGTAAACACTGCTTGCTATGTCCAGAACAGAGTTTTAAAAAACCCCAGGCACAAAAAGACTGCTTATGAAATTTTGTATAAAATCAAACCACTGATCTCTTACTTCAAAGTGTTTGGCTGCCCATGCTTTATTTTGAACTTAAAAGATTCCATTTCAAAATTTGCAGCCAAAATTAATTGTGGTTATCATCTGGGATACTCAACCATTGCCAAGGCCTACAAAGTGTTTAATACACGGACCAAGGCAATGGAGGAGACTTTGAATGTAAAGTTCAATGAACTTTCATCAATGAAAATCCCAGCAAATCCTGCAGATCTGTTTGATCTTGAAAATTTTACTTTTGAAAATACTGCTGTCAAGACTAACAGTGCAGGTCCATTAGAGGATTCAATACCAGATTATGGGTATGAAATCATCATCCCTCAAAGATCTGTCTAAATGGGAAGAGCATCAGATGTTCAAAACAGCTGTCAAAGCTCAACCACTGCTACCTCAACAGTTATTGACCAAAGTAGCCCATCAACCACTGCTTCCACATCCTCAATCCCTGCTGACAAAAGTCCCCAAACAGTGGATAAAAGTCAGCATGTGTCCACTTCATTACCTCCCATTCCACCACCTTTTGAAGCCACTGCTGGATCATCAAAGTCCTCAGCAGTGGTTAGCTCAGATGATACACATTTGCAGCCTTCACCAACAAATGCCATCATTCCATACCAAGGAGATTTAATCTTCTTGAGATCTCATCCACCTGATCAAATCATTGGCAACATCAATGAAGGGGTGCTCACAAGAAGCCAAACCCAAAACATTTGTCTTTTTGCTGGTTTTCTATCACTCCATCAACCAGTCAAGTACCAAGAGGCACTAAAAGACAACAGCTGGGTAGAAGCCATGCAAGAGGAGCTCCAACAGTTTAAAAGACAACAAGTATGGGAGCTTGTACCACTGCCAGAAGAGGTTAGTCCCATTGGCACAAAGTGGGTCTTCAAGAACAAAACTGATGCAAGGGGCATTGTTGTCAAGAATAAAGCCAGGCTTGTGGTTCAAGGTTACAGACAGGAAGAGGGGATTGATTATGATGAAACATTCGCCCCTGTTGCAAGATTGGAAGCCATTAGACTGTTCCTGGCCTTTGCTGTCAACCACAACATAATGGTGTTTCAAATGGATATCAAAAGTGCTTTCCTCGATGGTACAATTCAAGAAGAGGTGTATGTTTGTCAACCTCCAGGTTTTGAGGATCCATTTTATCCAGATCATGTCTACAGGCTAAACAAAGCCTTGTATGGCTTGAAACAAGCACGAAGGGCCTGGTATGAAACTCTTTCCAACTTCCTACTCTCAAATGGTTTCAAAAGAGGTACCATTGATAAAACATTGTTTCTAAAATGGAGAGGGAAGGATTTAATGATTGTCCAGATTTATGTGGATGACATCATTTTTGGAAGCACATGTAACACAATGTGTGAAGAGTTTAGAGAACTCATGACAGCTGAGTTTGAAATGAGTGCAATGGGTGAGCTGCAATGCTTTCTTGGTCTCCAAGTTCAGCAAATGCAAAATGGAACTTTCATTCATCAAAGCAAATATGCTAAATAACTTTTGACTAAATTTGATATGAATGATTGTAAAACATGCAGCACACCCATGGCAACAAATAAGCTTGTCATGTCTGATGAAAAGGATGAGCTGATTGACCAAACTCTATATAGAAGCATGATTGGTTCTTTATTGTACCTAACTGCATCTAGACCAGACATCATGTTTGCAACATGTGTCTGTGCAAGAAGTCAATCAGCTCCCAGAAAATCAAATCTCATTGCTGTAAAAAGGATCTTCAGATACATAAAAGGTGCTCCCACACTTGGTATCTGGTATCCAGCTAATGGGAATATCAAGCTTTCAGGTTTTTTAGACAGTGACTTTGCTGGATGTAACACTACAAGGAAGTCCACATCAGGAGGGTGCCAGTTTCTAGGTGATTGCTTAGTTTCATGGCAAAGCAAAAAGCAAGCAGCTGTTTCCACATCCACTGCTGAAGCTGAATACATTGCTGCTGCAAGCTGTACAACCCAACTCCTGTGGCTTCAAAATCAGTTACTGGATTTTGGTATCATTGCCTTAAAGACTCCACTCATGTTGGATAGCCAGGCAGCAGAAAATATCATCAAAAATCCAGTTTCCCATTCAACCACCAAACACATCGATATCAGACATCACTTTGTGAGGGATTGCTATGAAAAGGTTTAATTTCTCTGCATTATGTCCCAACTAAAGACCAGCTGGCAGATGTGCTCACAAAAGCACTAGATATAGCCACTTTTGAAAGCTTGGTCTCTAGGATTGGCATGCTAAACATGGAATAACAAGAAAAATCTTGTTTTTCTATGAATAAAAGCATTAAAATGTTTTCAGAAAATCAAAAATCCATCCTTAAAAATAGCTAAAAATGAAGTTTTCATTAAAATCCTTAAAAGTCTGCCATAACCACTGTTTGTTCAAAAGACTGCTCTACTTCAAAGTCTGTCCACTGCTGAAAGCCATCCTCTGTTCTCTCATTTCCTTGATAACCTCTGTTGTTCAAAAGCAGTGTCTTATCCACTGATATGCTATCCACTGATAGTGAAAATCATCCACTGCTTCCATTTTACCACTTAAACCACTGCCACGTCAGCCTTCACTTTTTCCTCTATAAAACCCCCACTTCACACCAAAAACAAGGTTTTACTGTCGAATTGAATTCTCAAAAATTATTTTCTCAAAGCAGTTTTTCTTTACATTTCTTCACAAATTTCCTCGATCTTCATCTCCAAAATGACAAAATCGAAGCCATCTGCAAAACCCACTTCCAAATCATCGTCGAAAGTGACCTCTTAAAAGGTCACTACCACTGAAATCCCACACAAACCATCTCACAATCTTCTGGGTCTTCTCGCAAAACCCGGCACCACAGATGCTTTCGATTCCATCATTTCCAAAATGGCTAAATCAAAGTACAAAACTTTGTTAATAGCCGATGCACCAATTTTCTTGACAACCCAAAGGGAGTTTTGGAAGAATGCAACCCTTGAAAAACAAGGAGACGCTGTAATAGCCATTAACTCTACTCTAAAGGGAAAACCTGTCAAGATTACATCACAGTCGATTTCAGAGGTCTTTCAACTCGAAGATCAGCAAGGTAAAATTTATTTCCCTAAAAACGAGTTGAAAATTGACTTCATTGAGAGAGGGTATGCAGACACAATGATGAAGAAAGCTACTTTACAAAATGGTTTCTTTCCTTCTGCAACAAGATTTTTATTCCACACCCTCCTCATGTGTGTTTCAAACAAAACCACTTCTTTTAATGAAATACCATTAAAGATTCAAAATCTGGGATATGCTATTCTTCAAGAAGAAAATTTTAATTATTCTCGGGAAATCTTTAATGATTTGGTTAATAATGTTGAAACAAAATCATTCCTACTGTTTCCAAGGTTTCTAAGTTATTATTTTGAAAAGAAATTCAGTAAGGATGATATTGCTGTAATAAACCAAGGTGATTATATTCAAATAAACAGTTTAACTACTGAAACTTTTTCAAGAATGTTAACACCTTGGAAAACACAAGCAGAGGTGCCTGAGCAGATTTTAGCAGCTACCACTGCTCCTCAGGTATCTGCTGCTGAGCCCACTGCTCAAGGTGATCAAAGCAGCAGAACAACTGTTTTGAAACCCACACCTAAAATCACCAAAAAGCCACAGAAAAAGAAAAATTCAAAACCCCCCAAACCCATCAAAAAGGCAACTCTGGAGGATGAGATACCAGATCAAATGCCTGTGTCAACACAAAAGTCACAAGAAACCACTGCTGCTTCTTCCTCACAGCAGTTGGTACAAATATCTCAACCCATACCTAATACTCCTCCTGCTTCTTCACAAAAAGAACAGGTTGTACACATAGGGCCACCACATCATGATGCTCTGAAACCACTTGGTTTCATCATCCACAGCTCAATGCCCGGAGCAAATCCTGTTTCTACACCAAACTTCACATCCACAATTCCCTCACAAACTAAACTGCTGTTGGATGCAATTGATTTGAACCAGGCACTAACCAGTCCTTCTCATTCACCTATCACTGAGAACATACCTCAACAAATGACTGGGTCTGATGTATCAATCTTTGCTAACCCACCAACACAACCTGAGGAGGTTACACCCCTTGAGTTACATGT
This sequence comes from Helianthus tuberosus, assembly GCA_030545235.1. Taxonomy (NCBI): domain Eukaryota; kingdom Viridiplantae; phylum Streptophyta; class Magnoliopsida; order Asterales; family Asteraceae; genus Helianthus; species Helianthus tuberosus. The sequence goes on along the minus strand of CM060433.1, from coordinate 40,544,825 downwards.
AACTCTTGGTGGTAATCCAAGTGATGCAGCCACTACAACTGTTGAACCCACTGGTTTACAGTTGGACAGTGGTTACATTAATAAAACTTCCTTGGAGGCATTTCCTTACATAGCACCTCTGCCAACCACCAGTGGATTTATTTATCCTACTTGAAACATCAAAAGGTTGTCAAGTGTTGAAGGAAGAAGACCCCAGTACCAAGAAAAAGGGGCATTAGTGGTTAGTGTTTGGAGTACACTCCCAACCTCAACCACTGATAAAACCACTACTAGTGGGAAATCAAATGATCCCAATAAATTGGGTGATGATTTAAAATATCAGGATTTGACGGAACGAATTGAAAAGTTGGATACATCTGTTGCAGATCTTAAAAATATGCTACAGCAGGTGTTGAAAACACAAAAGATGCAATCCACTGTTGTTCCATCTCAAGCAGTTGCTCCACCACAAGTTTTTGCTACAAATGAGCTCTGGAACCTTTTCCAACCTTTTCTCCAACATAAAAAAGAAATGGCTGATCAGCAACATGAACTTCATGTCCAAAAGCTGAGAACCATTATGGAGTCTAGGTACAAGAACACTCAAGCAGACATTAAGGCAATCAAGGCCCATTTATTGGAAACCACTGGCACTGCTCCTCCAACAGTACTTTTCATTGATCAACTCCCAGAAGATAATGCCAAAAAGGGGGAGAAAATTCAGGAGTGGAAGAGGAAAGGAATAGATGATGGTCTGTACATTGAACCTGAAAAGGATGCTATGACCAGAAAAATTCCATTGCCAGATGGTAGTAAAAAGGTTGATGCTACCCAAGAAGCACTTGATGAAGGAGTAGCAAGTGTAAAGAGGGATAGAATGGCAAAGGATATTTCAAGATGGAATGAGGAGAAAACAACTTTCATGGAACTGTATGCGCAGGGTTGTTCTGGTTCAAAGGATACTAAAAATCCTAAGACAAAAAGGAAACCTAAGTCCACCCCATCCAGATTTCCAAAGCCTCCAAAACCACCATCCAAAAGCCATCAGCATCAAACCTCCACCCAAACAGTTGTTGTAACTCCTGTTGTATCAACTACTGCTGATACTTCAGTTGTTCCAACATCTGTCATCACTTCAACATACATCACTTCAACACACACCACAACCACTGCCTTACCACCACTGTCATCTCCACCAAAAACAAACTCACCACCTTATCCTGCCAAAAAGCAGAAGACAACAGATGTTACAACATCTGTTGTAATGACAACAGCGGTTGAGACACCAGTTGTTTCAACAGCTGTTAGTCAAACACAAACCACTGCCACACAATCAACCACCACTGATCCACCCAAAACATCATCTGCCTCTTCTAAAACTAAAAGGAGAAGGATTTACATACCAGATGATGATTCACCATCACCACCACCAACATCTTCAAAATCCCTGTCACTTGTCACTATTCCAAAACCCATACCTCTCTCTTCAGCTCAAATTCTAAAGCCATTACCTCCTGCTAGGGTCTCATTTCCTCTGGAACTTATTGCTGTTAGGGAAGAAATCAAATCCTTTTACTATGAGGATGACCCAGCTAAAAGGAGTTTGCCATCAGTTGAAGGATATCCCAGGCCTCACAATATTGAAGAATATTTGAAACTCAAGGCCAAACAAGCAGAGGATATCGCAATAAAAAATAAACAAGGGAAATCTGATAGGGAATTTCAGCAAAACTATCAGTTTCTACTCACACAGGTCAGAGCTATGGAACAATTTGCCAAAACTGTATGTCAGCAAATCTCAGAAAGGGCAGATGAGTTCTTGAGAAAAGACTACATTGAGAACATCATGACCTACAAGAAATACAAGGGGGAGAAACATATGTACAAGAACTGGACCATTCCTGAGCTTGAAAAAGAGGCAGCCAGGATTCAAGAAATGATCAAAAATAAGGTCAAGCAGACTCCTCCTGAAAAGTTCAAACAGATTGAAGCTGATAAGGCATTAGAGTTGAAGAGAATGAAAGAGAAGCTGATAGTAGCTGATTATGGGTCAAAGAACTCAGTGACAAAGTGGGGAGAAGATAGGGTCAGGGCTACCTACAAAAGGTTAGAGGAACTCAGAAAGAAAGATCCAAAAGTTCCACAAAAGCCTGACTATTCCAAAGCAGAGGTCTCAAAAAGACCACCAAAGCTGCAAGTCAAAAGAACCACTGCTCCAGCTGGTGCTGCCATCTACAAAAGAAGGAGCCAAAACCAGTCAAGTGCTGAAACAATTCAAGATCTAAAAGCTGGAAATGCTGTTGTAAAAGCAGGCCTTAAACTAATGATAAAAGAAGATCTTGAATTGGAACAATCTGCAAGTACTGCTCAGCCAGTCATGAATAGGCCAGCCTCACCAATTACTTCTGCAAATAAACATCTCCCAAGAAACCCACCAGACTCAAAAATACAAAAGTGGGAAACTGACAAACAGACCTACGTATTGACTTTGCTCAGGTCTGTTGGAGAAGTGAAGAAAATATCAAGGGAACAAGCTCTTGTCCTGAGTCTTGAAGATTTGCAGGATCTCCTTGATCTTCCACTTAGTAGGGATGATGAAGACACAGATGCCCTAGACTTTGAACTACAATTTAAAGGTCAGATAAGGGAACTGCTGATCAGGCAATAAAGAATTCCACAATAGTTTTGGCATTATCTGTTCCAGGGGGAGATTGTTGGGATTGAACCCTACCAGAGGAACAGATAATTAAAGCCAAAACTGGGTCAGAACAGTGGATCCAGAATAAGCAGATGTTACATACAAGTCTCTCCCCTTGAAAGTGGTTTCAACATCTGCTGACCTCCTATCTACTGATCGTTCAAGCCACTGACCGTCAATCTACTGCTCTTGTGAAGACTGATAGAAGACTAAAGATCTGCTGCTCAATCTACTGTCTTGAGTCAAGTACTGCTGATCCGGACAAGCAATGCCGGGTTCATAGCAGTGGAAGGATGCAGCAGCTGTTTAAGTGTCTTTTCTGAAATGAAATGTAATAGCAGTAGTAAGTATAGCGGTGTTTGTATAGATCAGAGGTTAGAGTTTGTTAGGAGGTTAGATGTCACTTTCTTGGTGACGTCAGCTAAGATGCTTAGTGGTTTGCTAGTGCCTATAAATAGAACAGTGCTCTGTACTATTCTATTAGCTCTTTGCAACACTGTCTTCTTTGCACGAACAAACACTGAGCTCTGGCTGAGGGGGAGTTTGTATTCAAGCATTACTTTGTAATCGTTGTTGAAATTAAATTCAATCATTCGGTTCTTTGTTGAAAATGTCTTGATCAAAGCAATACTCTCGTTTGATTGTATGCAAAGTTTGTTTCCATATTAATTCCGCTGCACAACTCATCCATTTCCATTTTAATTCAAACAGAAAAAACAATCAAAAGCAAACTCAGATCCAACAAAAAGTGTCTAATCGTTTGAAAGTGGTTTCCGTTTGAAAAGTGTCTAACCGTTTGAAAAGTGGTTCGTTTGAGAAGAACCATTTTGTTTAAGACACTATACCGTTTGAACAATTCTGTTTCGACATATTACGTTTGAATCTGTCATTTTACAAAACCAAGAATTTTCTAAGCTTTTGTTAATCGTTTCAGGTACATACAAGATGGATGATATATTCATGAACCCGTTTAGCGACATGTATGCTTTTGCCGGAAATTCTGGAGACGATACTTCTCCTAGCAATACTAATGAGAATACGACGAATACGAAGAAAAGTTTATCGGATGCTCTAAGTGTGGAAAGTGCTTTTGGAACTTATAACAAACCCCCAAAGTTAATGGCTATCGAAGAGTACAGTCGATGGGTAAAGAAGTTTGAAGATTGGTTGATGGCTTTTGCATATCCTAGCTGGAAGAGTCTAAAGAATGGATACGCTGATGGAGGCAAAAAGGGTGAAAGTTTGACTACATCTGAAGAAATAGATTCGTTTGTTGCTGAGCAAAAATGCATTGCATTGCTGTTTCAGTTTGTTCGAGAAGATATCATATCTTTGATAGAGTATGACAGTTCTAAAGATCTCTGGAACAAGAAACTGCTCAGAAAAGAATTTGATCTATTTGGTTGTTTAAAAAATGAATCAGTTTGTAAAATGATTGAGAGATTTGGGCACCTAAAGCTGGAGCTGGCGAGACATGAAATTGTTTATTCTCAAGAAGAGCCAGTCGACAAATTGTTTGATTCATTGCCAGAAGAGATGGATTGACAATATTATTCCTTAATGTTGAAGAATACTATCAAGCTGCCAGAAGTGTTGACTATAGATTTGCTGATTGAAAGACTAGAAAGTCACGAGTTGGAGTTATGGAAAACACACAAAGTCAATCACTCATCTTATCAACAGAACTTGGATTTGTATAATCCAAAAAGCATGATGCCAAAGAATACATCTCCCAAGACTGCATTTTCTGCTGAAAATTCCAACACTCCAAACATAGAAAATCAAAGCAGTGGATTTCACAGTGGTTCTTCATCACATTCAAACCAATCAGATGCAAAGAACCTATTTCAATGCAACGTCGCTGTAGACTTAAAGAATGCTCAAAACTTCAGCGAGGAATCGGCAAAGCAACATATGGTTTTCTTAGCATCTGTGCTAGAATCGTATGAAAGTCTTGTAGCAGGGAAGATTGGCAACACCAACCTGACGAAAGAAGATTACGATCAGATAGATCCTGAGGAGATGGAATTGATCGACATAAGGTGGTGCATGGCCAGTGCAGTTCGTCGGGCACAGCGTTTCATGAAGATAACTGGAAGAAAGTCTATTGGTGGACCATCTACCAAGTTGGGCTTTGACAAGTCTAAAATGACGTGCTTTAAGTGTAAACAGAAAGGTCACTTTAAGCGTGAATGCCGAAATGCGTATGCTGATGAATCTGAAAACCCGTTCAGAGAAGATTACTACAAGAAGGCGATTTATCATCAGAATAAATCAGAACCGCTGAGAATGAAGCAGATTGAGGAGAACAAAGAGAAATCTAGAGCTCTTGCGGTGATTCATGACGATGAAGGTTTCGATTGGAGTGAGTTGTTACCTGAGGAGGATGCGGTTGGATATGCATTCATGGCAAAATCTGAACCCGAACCTTGGAAAGACACCAGACCTGAAGAAACAAGATATGCTTACAGGAAGATGATAGCTCAACAAAAAATGATCAATATATCTGCTATCTATACTGAAGCAAAAAGAGCGAGGAGATGGGATCTAGACAGAGAATGTTATCTTGACCCAAATGGAAACATTGCTATTGACCATAACACTCTTGATATAGAAACCTTAATTAAAGAAATGAAAGAGGAAGATGATTATTGGCAAAGAAAATGGTGGGGAAGCGGAGAAGAGAAAGAGAAAGAAGAGAAGGAGAAAGTAGAAGAAGAGAAAGAGAAGTCAAAGAAGGTTGATACTGGAATCATTGACACGACACAGGAATTGAATGCTGAAAACATGGGAAAGATGGCTGACAAGGTGCTGGCTGCTAAGGCACTTGAGGTAGATTCTAAATCCGTCTCTGAGTCTAAAAGCCAGGTCAGTTCAAATGCGTCAACGGATGAGTCAGGTAAGAAAGTCAGTGGAGATGTTGACTGCAAAAATTGCATCAAAGAATGCAAAGTTTGTAGTACAAACACTTATCTCAAAGGTAAGAAGATTGATGATCTGACTGCTAAAGTCAGAAGTGTTGAGGATCAAATCCTTGATCGTGACAAAATGGTGAAAGCTTCAACTGAACGATTAAAAGAATTAACTAACAAAATTGAAACTGATAAAATTGATCAAGAAAAGGTTAGGAAAGAAAATGAGAGGTTAGTTCTTGAAAATCGTCAGATTACTGAAAAATTTGAGAAGCTTAAAAGCACGGTTAAAGATAATGATGATAGAAACGGTAAAACATACAAAGAAAACTGCCAATTGCAATGTGTTTTGAGGATTAAAGAAGAATTAATCAATCAACAATTGGATGAGATTGCTAAATTGAAGCTTAAGTTTGAACAAGCTAAAATTGAGAATGAACGTATAAATTTGAAATTGAACAGTTATGGCTCTGCAAGCTTTGTTTTGCAGCACATTGTTCCCAAACCCATCGGAAAAACAAAGCAGGCGAAGATGTATACTGTGATGGAACTGGGGTCGGGTTTCATCAAGTTCCACCACCAGTTCTAGACAATTATTCGAAAAAACAATCTGGGTTGGTTAATCTTGAAGATGAAAATGAAGTGAAACTTCCTGATTCAATTGATGTAACATTTTCTTCATCATCATCTGATGATAGTGTTCAGACAGAGATTGTTAAAAGCACAGCTGAAAGTGTTTTGATGTCTGAAAGTGATTCAGCTAAAGATGATGGATGTTTTCTGGACAAATACATTCCGAAACAAAAGTCCAAAAACAACTTAGGTGATGAACCGGGTCTTGTGATGTACAATAGGGTTGGATCTGATAAGTTGTATTCGGATTCTGAGTTTCCTTTGGAGAATTTAAATGTTTCAAAATTGACAAATGCGTTCAAAATGGTTGAAATTGATTTGTCTGAAGTAAAGAGTTTGAAACAAACAAAAAGGCAAATGAATTTTGAGAAAGATAAAGCTTACTACAAGAAACCTGTAGTTCCACCGCGGTTTTATAACAACAATCAAAATAATTGGTCGGGAGGATATCAGGGTGGTAAGAACTATCAAAGAAAGAATTTTCAAAACAAAAGGTTTGCTGAAAAGAAGGTGTTTGTGAACGGTTCAAGTTCACTTTCTGATGAGGAAAATGAAATCTTTTCGAAATCAAATGCAGAATTCTTTGAGAAGAAGGCCTCACAACCTCAGTCTGAAGGCACAAGTCGGGTAGTTGATACTCGTACATGCTTTAGATGTAACAAAGTTGGTCACATTGCAAGAAATTGCACCAACTTCAAGCCTAAGACTAAAGTTGTTGAAAATCGAAAGAAGAATGTTGATGCAAAAGGAAGAGTTCCAATGGTTGTTGAGGAAAATGTTTTGAAAAATGACAACGCCAAAGTTAAAATTGAACTTGTTTAGAATGTGGTAACTAAAAATGACAAATTCTATAAACGGGTTGCTTCGTCTCAACAAACATGGAAACCAAAATCAGAGAAACAAATTTCAACTCCACAAGAGAAGAAAGTTGTTCCTAAAAAGATTCTTCAAAATGAAAACAGAAAAGAGAACATTCCAATTTCCTATGAAAATTTTGTGAAAAAGAATGGTTCATTGGAAAATGATGTTAAAGTTGACATTAAAGAGGTTGTTGATAACAAATTGGAAATGAATGATAAAAATTTTCCACCTCTTAGATCGGTTGTAAAATGTGTAGATGAAGTTAAGTTACCCGAGTCTGATGAGGCTCGGGCAACTTATTTTAGTTAATCAATTTCTGACTTGCCGAAGCTTCCTAGTTGGTAATTGTGAAGCATGAATCGGCATCTTTATTGAAATGTGTTTTTAAATCAATTTGTGATATGTGCAAGATCTTCCGAGAGCTGTTTCACGATGGATTATGGATAGTGGAGCGTCTCGACATATGACAGGAAAGACTGCATTGTTGTACGATGTTAGAAATTTCAATGGTGGTCATGTGGGATTCGCAGAAAACCAAGGTGGTAGAATTGTTGGTGAAGGAACGTTATTCAATGGGATTGTTACGTTTGAAAGAGTTAATTACATTGCTGAGCTGGAGAATAATCTGCTGAGTATCTCACAGATTTGTGACAGGATGTATACCACTCACTTCACAAACAAAGAATGTTTGATCTTGAAACCAGGATTTGTTATCCCTGAAGAATGGATTATCATGAGGGCGCCTAGAGTGAATGATCTGTATGTATTGGACATGAGTGTAGCTACTACAACCACGGGTCAGGCTCATTGTTTTGTGTTTAGAGCAATAGAGAAAGAATCGAAGTTGTGGCACCGGAAGATGGGTCATATACATCTTAGAAAAATGAATCACTTGGTGCACAATGATTTAGTTCTTGGAGTTAATATCAAAGGTTTTCATCTGGAAGGGGAGTGCATTAGTTGCATCAAAGGCAAGTAGAAGAAAAAGTCACACCCTAAAAAGCAAGTCAATTCAGTTTCCAGACCTTTAGAGAGACTTCATATGGACCTGTTTGGTCCAGTAAACGTCAAAAGTATTACAGGGGATCTCTATTGTCTTGTGGTTACTGATGATTATTCCAGATTTTCGTGGGTATCATTCTTGAAGTCGAAAGATGAAACGTTTGAAAGTTTGATGGCATTGTTCAGAAAGATTGAAAATCTGTACCAAAGGCGTATCAAAAGAATTAGAAGTGATAATGGTACTGAATTCAAGAACAACAAGATGGAAGAATATTGTGATGAAAGAGGTATATTGCATGAGTTTAGTGCTCCGTACACTCCGCATCAGAATGGAGTTGAAGAATGTACAAACAGGCGCTAATCGAAATGGCCAGAACGATGCTTGCTGATTCAAAGCTACCGATAAATTTTTGGGAAGAAGCAGTTTTCGCCGCATGCTATACGCTCAACAGAGTTCTCACTGTCAAGAAATTCAACAAAACATGCTTTGAGTTGATCAATAACCGCAAACCAAATCTAAAGTATCTTGAACCGTTTGGGTCACCCTGTACTGTTCTAGAGCCTTTTGGAAAGTTTGGTTCGAAGAGTATTGAAGGGATATTCATAGGTTATGCAAGTCCATTACGACAAGTCTTCGTTCCAAGTCTGAAGCGGATTATTGAAGCTCCTAATGTTGAATGTCAAGGTTATACAATGTCGCCGCAGAATCCTGGAGATTCATGGCGTTATCATTATGACAAGTTGTGGGATTCGTTTGACATGATGGAAGAACCAGAAGAAGAAGAAGATTTCTTTGATGAGTTGGATATTTTGCGATAGTATGAGTCATCGCAGGAAAGGTTTCCAGCTGAGTATTCATGGCGACCTTGAAAAACTTCAAATGATGATGAGGCGGGTCCAAGCAATGCTGGAGAACATGATGATGTTCAACAAAATGAAGTTGCTCAAGATAATCAGACGGCATAGAATGATAATCAAGAATCTGAGAACATGCCAGTATTTAATTCTGGTGATTCAGATTCTGAGGGGGAGCAAATTCAGATCTCAAGTCAAACAAACCTAGTCAGTGAACAAGGTGCAAATCAGAATGTTACTAATCTGGAAGGCGATGTAGATGTTCCAGGCGAAGTGATGCCACAAACTCTTTCATACCATCCGGAGGAACTGATTATTGGAGAATTGCAGACAGGCGTCCGCACTCGAAGACAGCTTGATCAAGGGCTTACATGTTTTTATACAAAAGTTTCTCCTTTACAAACTGAATTCTCATTGAGTTATTTTATCTCGCAGGTTGAGCCAAGGACTTATAAAGAGGCGCTTACTGAAGATTCTTGGGTCAATGCGATGCAGGAGGAACTGAGCCAATTCAAAAAGTTGGGAGTGTGGAAGTTAGTGGATTTGCCTGATGGTCAGAGGAAGATAAACACCAAGTGGGTGTTCAAGTGCAAGAGAGATGACAGAGGAGTTGTTGTTCGTAACAAAGCTCGACTCGTAGTTCAGGGTTTCAGTCAACAGGAAGGTATAGATTTCATCAGCAGGATTTCAATCTAACCCGAGAGCTTCGCACATGGTGATTGTGAAAAGGATATTACGCTACCTGAAAGGAACTCCATCATTGGGGTTGTGGTATCCAAGAGAAGGAGATTTTACGCTCGAAGGGTATTCCGATTCCGATTTCGGATGCTGCAAAGTTAATGCTAAATCAACAACAGCAGGGTGTCAGTTTTTCGGATCACGATTGGTCACCTGGCAATGCAAAAAGCAAACCTCTGTGGCTTTATCCACATGTGAAGCGGAGTATGTATCTGCTAGCAGCTGCTGCTCTCAGATCTTGTGGATCCAGCAACAGATGCACGACTACAGTTTGCAATTTCTTAACACCTCTATCTTTGTTGATAATGAGGCAGCGATTAACATTACTAAAAATCCAGTACATCGCGCTAAAACCAAACACATTGAGATTCTTCATCACTTCATTCGAGATTGTTTCGAGAAGAAGTTGATACGAATTGAGAAAATCCACACTGACGATCAAAAAGCTGATTTACATACCAAAGCATTTGATAAAACACATTTTCAGTATTTGCTAAAACTGAATGGTATGAAGCTTTTATCGGTGTTGGAGGAGATTCTTGGCGTTGATGAAGGAGACATTGTAGATGATGTTGAGAAGCAATCTGCAATGGTTTGTCGATTTTTTACCTGTTTTGGTATTTAGGGGGAGGTATAGGGTAATATTTCAGAAAATACAAAAACAATAAAAAATGACAAAAATACAAAAACATGAGATATTTTCAAAATCCAAAAACAATAGAAAACCAGAAAAGAGCTTGTGTAAAAAGGGAAAATGATTGTGCATCGGCTTGACAGTTACGGTATGCTAAAGAAATGGAATGTTTAAATTCGTTAAACAGTCTCGCTGATGATATGCCGATAGATTTTTAAACATTTAGTAGGTTTGTTCGGGATATAAACCTAAATCTTTAGTAGGTTTGTTCGGGATATAAACTTAAATCTTTACTTACTTGTATCGTGGGGAACACTACTTGGATATATAGGTAACCCCTGAAATGTTGTTTGAAAGATTCATCTTTCTGAGATACTAGGTCTTTATTCCGGGACTTCTGATAATGCGGAAGCAATGGCCTAGTCCCCGAATAATACTTTCCGCATTGCTTGAAACATAGCATCACCCTCAGCAAATTGATGAAACAATAAAATTGATAGTCATTGCTGTTGAAACAAAAGATCCTCTAAAGGGGACACACCGAAAAGTCGAAGCCGTCATCTCTCTGCTGAACGGAAGTTCTGACCTGAGCTCTCACGGTTATTCGCAATTTAACCCCTTACAGATATCATCTGTGGTATATTCACCTATAAGACTGAATATTGGGATTTAGATACAGGAGTATATTCAAGAGGTGGGACACACGTATAAGTTTAAGTCTCTAAAACACTAATCAATATCCTGGACAAATTGAAAATTGTGTGAGAATTTAAGTGGATCAGTATATCGACAATCTAAGCGAATTGTTTAATTCTGTGTTTGTAATTGAAGCTTAACGGTACTTGTGACTTGTCGAATAGCTGATATGATTCCCTAACACGCTCAACCAAAAATATGTTTGTAAATAGTTTATTTTCATTGCATTTTAGTTCTATATTTCATTTCTAGTTTAGATTTTTTTTTAAATCCAAAAAGATTTTACATTTATGCTTTATTTTTGACAAATCAAAGTGGAGAGTTGATCTTCGGATTCGAAAGTTGAAAGCAGATACAGGAAGTTTCTGGACTGGAAGATGAGTCGTGAGCTAAAACATGATAAGTTTGTGAAAGTTGAAAAGTTGAAGCAAGTTCATTAATTTGAAACTTGTAAAATTTCAGAAAAACAAGTTGAACAGAAGTCAGTGTGAATTATCTAAGATCAACCAAGGTCATTAAGTTGGACTTGGTAGATTAATTGAGTAATCAGGGTCGGTAACTTGGACCTGAATACTTAAGTGGATTTCAAACACTGAAGGTTAAAAGGTAAGTTTAAATTTGATAACTGTTATTGTCATATATCTTATATTTGGGTAGAGTATATGCAGGTAAAAAGTGTGAATTGAGAAAGCAGCTAAGCAAAATCCTAGCCTACTGATAGGGGGAGTCTGAAGTCTAAAAGTCAGAGACAATTTCTGAATCTATATTCAAGGGGGAGCTTGAAGGTTGTTAAAGATTCAGAGTTTGTGCTTTATGCTAGCTGTTGATAGAAGATGAAAGATTGAAGGAGCTTTACAATGCCAAGACAAAATTTGGAAAGAGACAAAGACTAAAGACTCGAAGCCGAAGACTTCGTCAACATCCAAGGGGGAGTTTGTTGGTGCACTGAATGTCTGCTGACTACGTCTTATCGAGTCTTATGTCTAGATAGGTTAAACGAGTGCACAATAGTGATTAAATTAGGGTTCAGTCATTTTTTAGGTAATCAGTCCGTTTGAAATAGGTCAGTCCGTTTGAAGATGTCCTGTCCGTTTGAAGCATGTCCAGTCCGTTTGAAGATGTCCTGTTCGTTTGAAGCATGTCCATTTGAACATGTATGTGTCAAATTTAAATGGAATAGGCTTTGCCTATAAATAGGAGTTGTGCATGCTCATTTGAAATGGACTAGTGTGTGTGTGAGAGACAAGGTGCTGCCAAAATTTCATCAGAAATCATTCTAAAGTCTCTGTTTCATCAGAAATCATTGTAAAGTCTCTGAAAAGCATTAATAGAAAAGAATTGAAAGGAACAAGTTGTTGTGAGTTTGTTTACTTTGATTCTGCCTCTGTAAACGAAGATGAACTACCTTTACTGACTGTTTAGGGTCACGGAACTGATCCAACAAATACTTACAGAAGGTCCCCGCAAGTTTGATTTTCCAAGTATTTCTCAGGTATGAAGTGTTTCACACTTCAACTTAGAGAAAATTTCAGAAAATCAAGTGAGTTGCAACAAGAACATGGGGGGTATTTATAGATATAGTTGAGCCATTAAGATCGTTCCTCGTTATCCGAGATTCAATCACAGCCGTACACCTCGAGCCCATTGTTTTGTGAAACCTTGGGTACCCCTAGGAATGGCCCATAGACTCCAAAATACCAGTTGCAACACTAACAAACAGCTGGAACAACTGGAAGCAGGCTGTAAAACACATTCTGCACATCTGGGAGATGTTTACGCGGCCCGCCTGGGTGTCTCAGATCAGCAACAAGTTTGTAGAATGTCAGTTTTAGTCCATGTTGTTTTTTAAAGCTCATTTCGACACTTCTAAGGCCCGTTAAGCCAACCTTAAGGCCCTAAAATGATGCCTAAACATTGTGGACATGAAATATGCTCAAAAATATGCCGGATGTCGGTTCGTTTGGTCGTATGATCGCGATATTCGCTTAATTATGACGAAATGCGCACGAACGCGAAAAATGGTCCAAATGACGCGACGAATGGATTTTTCTTATGCCAAACACTAAAATAAAATATTTTAATGCTTACATAAATTTTTGGATGTTCGGATGTATTCAGAACGTAAGTTATGCGCGAAAATGCAAACTTATGCACTTTCTTACGCTTTTAGTCCCTGAATGATCATAAAGTTTATTTTAGCACACCGAACCCCTCAAAGCCTATTTCTAAGCTATGTAAAGGATATTTAGGGTGTTTTTAACTTATGATCAAGTTCCGAAATGTCCGTTACAGTACGAATCGACATACTTTCGCAGTTTGTCGAATTTAGTCCCGGTAAGCGAATAGACTTGATTTCGGCACACCAAACCTTCCAAAAATTATTTCTAAGTTATGTAAAGGTTATTTAAGGTATGTTAAGACTATGTCACTGTTCCGGAGTGTTTGTTGCATTAAACTGGTTATATTTACGCATTGGTGCGCGTATAACCTTCTAGAAAGTGATTTAGAGCCCGAAATCGAACAGGAATTGAAATGTGCAAATGATACACATTTTATACAAATCCCAAGTATGAAACATAGTATTTCATTGGTTTGGTATTTTTTTGATGGTTGAAGTGACACAGGTGTCACAGTCTCCCCTACTTCAGGAGATTTCGTCTCGAAATTTATTTAGAGGAAACTTGTGAGAGTTTGAAACATGAAGTTGAAAAGATCAAGCAACACTGGTTAGAGTCTTGAACTTCTAGCAACTTTAAATAACATCATGCTTGCAATGTGAGAGGGACACTTATATACAAGTATATAAAGTGTTATTGGTGCGTCCACCATACCTACATTACAGTGTTCATATTTCGTTATTGTTGCCACTATCGGTTCTTACACATAATAAGTCTTACCGTGTTCCTGTGCACTGAATTTCATAATTATGTACGCGTCCATAATTACGTAATTCCTTGCATAGTCCGCATAGTGTATTTCATAATGTGCAGGGGAAAAACAATGAACAAACTTGTGATGAGTGTGTCTAGACCTCCACATGATCCTTGAAATCAAATAATGATCTCTTTAAATGGACCACTAAGGAGTCTTTTAAGCTTGTATCATCACATGTCATTCTTAACCAGATTTTGAATCAATCTTTTGACCTAGACCATTCAAAGGGGTCTTTTTGAATCAATGGAATGGTACTATAAAATCCAAGGGTCTTGACTATCATGTAGAAGCCCAATAAGGATTTAAGATAGTACCTTTTTGAATACCCTACTACGAATCCCTCATATGAAGATATGAAAGATTCTACGAGGATTTGGATAACGAATATCCAGAGTATACAAAAACACAAAATGCATAAAAGAAAACACAAGATACATAAACACATAGTCACATAACCACAAAATTGTTTATCTAGATCTTTAATTTGTTAATTTTGTTTTATTAATTGCGTACATGTATTTAAAGCACACCAGGTATCCGATTCGTGGATTTCGATTGGTGCTTTAAATATTTCCAAGAATCTAACTATGAAGATGGAAAGATCTTAAAGAGAAAATTTGATTTCGATTATAAGGAACCGAAATGTTCGAATTAAGGCACACAAGGAATCGAATTAAGGACTCTGATTTGAAAGATAACCATCCACAAGGGTCTAATTGTGAAGATAAAAAGATCCCATATGGATTTTAGAAGTTGAAAATGTTTTGAAACCTTGCACTGGATGTGCTTAAGTCAAAACATGAAGTAAAATAAATTCTTATGAAGTTGGGATGCTAGATATGTCAAGGCGACATAGGAAGCAGAATTTGAAAGTTAAGTTAATGTATGAGAAAAATGTTTTTGAAAAACTATGCATGGGGTTTCTTTTAAAAACGTGTTTAATGTTTTTGAAACCTTATATATAATATTTTTGAAATCATAAAGTAGGTGTATTAGGTAAGTATAAAAAAAATGTTTTAAAATCATGCGAGATGAATTTTGAAATTATGTATAAGGTTTTTGAAAACATGAATGATGCTTTTGAAATCATGCACTTGATATAAGTAATTATACTGTATTAATAATGTTTTCAAACTATATGAAACATTTTGAAATCATGAAGGTTGTTTTTTTTTTAAAACATAGACAATGTTTTTGAAATCATGCATTTGATATGTTAAGTAAATACACTATATTAAAAATGTTTTCGAACTATATATAAAATGTTTTTGAAATTATGAAGGTTGTTTTGAAAACTTATGTTTTGCATGTTGAAAAATCAGAACGTAATGGGTATGATATTTGAAAATACCCTTAGTTATCTAACCAAGGATTCAAAGGCACAGATGTGCAAAAGAACGATTACTCATAATGTCACTTTATTTTATGTACTTCGTTTCTTAGAATGAAACGAGTACTTAGATTTTTTCCAAGGGAATCATGAGCAAACACAAGAATGGGAAATTCACAAGAGTAGTTTGTAAGGAACATAGTTCCTTAATGTAGGTATTATAGGGAAATGCCATACACATATGTAGCTATACTTGTATATCATAATTTACGAACAACAATTTATTTATAAACAAAACTGATTGTTTCACATTACAAGAAAAACAGAGAAAACAAAAGCATAAGATTAAAACAGCAATATCTTATACTCATCCATATGCTTATCCGTGCGTCAGACTTGCATTGACAATCTCTGATTACTTGTTCCTGAAATAGCTCGTCTCACTGTAGTTGTACCAAGTCCCAGACGGTAAATGAGTTTGAGCAGGGTTGACTTGGGGTTAGTTTGGGCCACCTTGGATTGGGTTGAAAAGACAAGCATTTGCAAGGTGACCGAGTCGTCTACATGAAGCACACAAACGACACTGCAGGTAAGCTTGGTGAGGTACATTACACTTGTTGCACATCAGTGCAGTACCGGCATAAGGTTTCCTGGCAGGAGGTTGAGCAGTAGCAAGGCTTATGTCACACCCCCAAAATCCACCATGCGGAGTATCACCGCTTGGAGGCGTGACGTGACCAGAATCGAGCCACCAATCATATTGAACATCGTAATTAAGTAAATAAGACCAACCACAATACAATTGGTGACCAAAGCTAGTTAACCATGTTCAGTTTAAACAGCGGAAGCATAAAAGTAAATCCAAAAGCATAAGTCCATAGTTTATAAGTTAAAGTTCAAAACGCAAGTTTAATAAATTCATAAGGATTTAAATAATAAGCACGGAACATAACAGTCCGTACACCACAACAACTCCTTCCTCGTGCAAGCTCCATCTAGCGACCTGTAAGGCATGTAACAACGAGTCAACAACAAAGTTGAGTGAGTTCACATTTGGTTGTTTAGTTTTAAGTTGTTTCTGAAAAACGTGGTTTGACTTTCGTTGGCTTAATTGCCGTGGGAGTTACCCCGTAGTTGAAAGTATGTTTAACCAGTTCATTTTTCATTACTCAAACCATAACCATAATCATTGGGGGCTTTCCCCGTGTGAACTACTAGACCATACATATCGACAACTGACGAACAATAGTTGTGCCCTACATCAGTGTCTATCATCACTGACAGTTTGCCATAGTCCATTAGTACACGCCCGTCCGAACGGCACGGTGTGAGGTTTGTTAAACCTAATAGCGCTATTAACTAATGACCCGCTCGCCATTGGCCTCGGCGATTAAGTCGATATAAATTGAGGGACTTCATGATAGAGTTTTGTCTAGCTAGTTTTTAAGGTTGTTGTCCAGCCCGAAGGAGGACGAACGTACGTATTCTGCACCAGGAGAATTCGTAGGATTAACAATGGCATCCTATTTATGGAGGATGGCCGTACATATTCTTCCCAATGGGATATGTATATTTAGTTTTAAATTCTTTAACCCATTCCCAAACCACCGGGAATCCATGCCTTGTAGAAAGTGTGAACTCACCTCGGTTTGCTCGGTTAGGTTCTCAAATATAGCTAACAGTCAAGGTCGGTCAACCACGTCCTAATATGATTACCAGTTAGTCATTTAGTGATTTTTAAATAGAGCACAAAGTTCCTACACGTATCTATCACATAACATGCATTACTTTAACTGTTTATGCCCATATAGGCTTCCCATCCATTCCCCACTCATAAACAAACATACGATGATATACATAACACATACTACATGTTATATCATTCACAGATAACCTACCCGACATTTAGACATGCAAATTACAACTTATGTCATTTTAGCATTAATATTCAAAACCGACTGCTTTCGGACATTTTAATAAAATAGTTAACTTATTCCAAAAATTCCCAAATTTTTACAGTATGTCTTAAACGTTCCATATTGTATTGTGTAAAAATATCAGGGTCCAGTTTAGTACTAATATTTTAAAAAAATTCATTTTGCGGACTGAACTCAGATTTACCTTTTTCTGACCACAGTCCATGGAACAATTTATTAAAAATTCATCGTAAGTCCAATTTACAAAATTCCAGTGGGGTAATTACAAATATGTCGGTGGTCATCTACAGTACAAGTTTCATGATCTAACTCTACAAAGAACTCAACTTATGACAGAAAACAAAACGCATATTTTCAGCAGAAAAATGCAGCTCTAGCTGCTGTTACGAAATGACACTTTAAAAATAGTAAACGAAGTCCAAAAATTATGATTCCAGTGCCATTAAAACCGTATTTCATAATAACACGTTTTAGACTCAGAATATCAGTTCTTCGTTGAGTTTATGACCTGTTTACAGCCAACTGAAGTTGGCTGTAAAGCTTGGACAGATTCTGTTTTCAGTCTTTAACTTCCTAGTTTGTGTTCGATTGATTCCGTTAACATGTTTAGTGATTATAACAACATCAAACAACAATATTAACCAGCCAAACATCAGATAATCAACCAAGAATCATAATAACACAAGATCTACATGATTTACACACATAACTTCTCTTTATCCAACCTATTCATCTTTTGTCCAAGACTTTATGTTATGTTCTTTAGTGTTTCAAATTTTCAGCCATTAAATCACTTATTAACCACCATAAACAAGATCAAGAAGATGTTGGGAACTGTAACACCTGTGTCACTTCAACCATCAAACAAATAACCAACCAATGAAATATTGTATTTCATACTTTGGACTTGTATAAATATGTGTATCTTTAGCACATATCAACTCTTGTTCGATTTTAAGCTCTAAATCGCGTTCTGGAAGGTTATACGCGCACTAATATAACCAGTTTAACGCAACAAACACTCCAGAATAGTGAAATAGGCTTAACATACCTTAAATAACCTTTACATAACTTAGATATAAGTTTTGGAAGGTTTGGTGTGGTGAAATCAAAGTTTATTCGCTTACAGGGACTGAATTTGACAAACTGCGAAAGTATGCCAATTTGAACTGTAACAGACATTCCGGAACATGACCATAAGTTAAACACACCTTAAATATCCTTTACATAGCTTAGAAATAGGCTTTAAGGGGTTCGGTGGGCAAAAATAAACTTTTGGGTCATTCAGGGACTAAAAGTGTCAAAAAGTGCACAAGTTTGCATTTTTACGCATAACTTACGTTCTGAATGCATCCAGACATCCAAAAATTTATGTAAGCATGACTATATTATGCTTTAGAGTTTGGCTTGCCAAAAATCTATTCGTCGCGTCATTTGGATCGTTTTTCGTGCTTATGCGCATTCCGTCGTAATTAAGCGAACATCGCGACCGTATGGCTAAACGAACCGACATCCGAGATATTTTTGAGCACATTTTAAGTTCCCTATACTTTAACTTCATTTTAGAGCTTTGAAATGGGGTTAACGGGCCTTAAACGTGTCGAAAATGGGCTGAATGCATAACAGGGACCAAAAGTGTAAATCTGCCAAACAAGGGCCTAGCGCACCGCTACACTTATTAAGTAACGGTGCGCTAGCCTGGGGACAGACCAGATGCAGTGTATTTAGAAGCCTGTTTGCAGCTGTTTGATCCACCACCACATGTTCTAAATTGCTTAGTCATCAGATAAGGATCATATTTAGCTTCCATAACCTTTCAACAAGTGTACGGATGTGATCGAATCACGGTTTCCATGAAACGATCTCAACGGTGGACCCTCCTGCTACCCAGTCTTCCGATTTAGGTCCGGGTTAATTATGTAGTTACCTATATTAGGTACCGTTTGATTTCCGGGACTCCTCTAGCTTACTTGGTAGTTTTTCAAGACTCCTAAGCACTCTCAGGCAAGAATTATCAAAACAGCTTGCACAGTTTTTCAAGACTCCTAAGCACTCTAAATTGTTTCTTTTAAATCTAAATTATCTTATCATCTTGCACCGTTCTAGATGCAAGAATTATCAAAACAGCTTCAAGAGTTGTCTGATAAAGGATTCATCCGTCCGAACTTTTCACCTTGGAGAAACTCCTGTTCTCCTTGTGAAAAGAAAAATGGATCTTTTCGAATGTATATCGATTAACGTAAGCCTAGTAAGCTTACCATCAAGAATCGATATCCCCTACCTTAAATTAACAATTTCTCCAATCAATTGCATAGCTTTTCATGCTTTTCCAAGATCGATTTGCGTTCTGGGTATCATCAACTTCGTATTCTCGAAGAAAATATTCCCAAAACGGCTTTCGGCACGAAGTATGGCCATTACGAGTTTACAGTCATGCCTTTAGGGTTGACAAATGCTCCAGCCATCTATCTGGACTTAATAAATAGAGTCTGTAAGTCTTATTTGGATCAGTTCGTCATTGTTGATATTGATGACATCTTGATCTATTCATGTCCCGAGCCTATAACGATCAACACTTTCGTTGACATTGGAACCCTTAAAGAAGGAACAAACTTTTCGCTAAATCCTCCAAGAGGAAATTTTGGCTTAAAGAAGTTCAGTTTTTGGGTCATGTAGTCAACAAGCAGGGTATTCATGTGGATCCATTCAAATTGCTGCAATTAAGGATTTGATTCCTTGTATGCTTTAAATACCCGTGTCCAAAGATAACAAATTTAAAGGTCAATTTAAACAATAATACGAGTGTGCGATTATGCGATTATGTGATATGTGTTTATGTGTTCCCCTCTATGTTTTTGTGTGATCCGATTTTCAAATCCTCATAGAATCTTTCATATCTTAATATGAGGGATTCATAGTAGGATATTCAAGAGGTACTACCTTAAATCCTTAATGGGCTTCTACGTGATAGTTAAGACCCTTGGATTATATAGTACCACTCCATTAATCATGAGAGACCCTTTTAGTGGTCTAGTCAAAAGATTGATTCACAATCTGGTTAAAGAACGAAATCTAGTGATGTAGCTGGACAGACTCCTTGATAGTCTATTTAGATCATTTATTGATTTAATTAAAAGGACTCTAAGGCGGTGTAGTCACACTCATCACAGGATTGTTCATCTGGTTTTACCCGACACAATATAAAATAGACTGTGTGAACTGTGCAAGGAATTGTCTAATTATGGACGCGTACATAATTATGAAATTTAGTGCACAGAAACCCAGTAGGATTTATTATGTGTAAGAACCGATAATGACAACAATAACAAAATGAGAACGATGTAATGGAGGTACGGTGGACGCACCAATGACACTTCATATACTTATATAAGTGTCCCTCTTACATTGGAAGCATAATGTTATTAAGGTTACTAGAAGTTCAGAACCCTAACCAATATTGTTCGATCTTTTCAACTTTATGTTTTAAACTCTCACAAGTTTCCTCTAGTTAAATTTCGGGACAAAATTTCCTAAAGTCGGGGAGACTGTAACACCTGTGTCACTTCAACCATCAAACAAATACCCAACCAATGAAATATTGTATTTCATACTTTGGACTTGTATAAATATGTGTATCTTTAGCACATATCAACTCTTGTTCGATTTCAAGCTCTAAATCGCGTTCTGGAAGGTTATACGCGCACTGATGCGTAAATATAACCAGTTTAACGCAACAAACACCCCGGAATAGTGAAATAGGCTTAACATACCTTAAATAACCTTTACATAACTTAGATATAAGTTTTGGAAGGTTTGGTGTGGTGAAATCAAAGTTTATTCGCTTACAGGGACTGAATTTGACAAACTGTGAATGTATGCCAATTTGAACTGTAACAGACATTCTGGAACATGACCATAAGTTAAACACACCTTAAATATCCTTTACATAGCTTAGAAATAGGCTTTAAGGGGTTCGGTGTGCTAAAATAAACTTTTGGGTCATTCAGGGACTAAAAGTGTCAAAAAGTGCACAAGTTTGCATTTTTACGCATAACTTACGTTCTGAATGCATCCGGACATCCAAAAATTTATGTAAGCATGACTATATTATGCTTTAGAGTTTGGCTTGCCAAAACTCTATTCGTCGCGTCATTTGGATCGTTTTTCGTGCTTATGCGCATTCCGTCGTAATTAAGCGAACATCGCGACCGTATGGCTAAACGAACCGACATCCGAGATATTTTTGAGCACATTTTAAGTTCCCTATACTTTAACTTCATTTTAGAGCTTTTAAATGGGGTTAACGGGCCTTAAACGTGTCGAAAATGGGCTGAATGCATAACAGGGACCAAAAGTGTAAATCTGCCAAACAAGGGCCTAGCGCACCGCTACACTTATTAAGTAACGGTGCGCTAGCCTGGGGACAGAACAGATGCAGTGTATTTAACAGCCTGTTTGCAGCTGTTTGATCCACCACCACATGTTCTAAATTGCTTAGTCATCAGATAAGGATCATATTTAGCTTCCATAACCTTTCAACAAGTGTACGGATGTGATCGAATCACGGTTTCCATGAAACGATCTCAACGGTGGACCGAAAACTATATATACCCATACACCCCCATTTCATAACTTACAAGAATTCTGATTTGAGAAACTCTAAGTTGAAACCATTGTTTCATACCTGAGATTCTTGGATCGGGATTAGCATCCGGGGACCCTGGGTAAGTATTCTTTCGTTCTTTTATTGCTTTTCGAGTCTTTTCGAGTCTGAAAGTAAAACTTTGTTTGACTTTCTGCGTTGACAAGTTATGGTCAATGCGAAGTTCGTCTGAACTTCGCAACGTGAGTGTAATCACGTTGGTTATAGTCCCTTGGGACTATGCCCACTGATTACCACGTTGTCTAGAGTCGTAGGGTAGGCGATCTAATAAATCACCTATACCTTTGAACTCGACCCATTTGGTCGATCATTAGGATCCGACCAAATACTTTAGGTGACCATAGTAGGTAGGGAATAACCTTCCGAGGTTATACCCTATGGTCACATCGTTTGAGTAGTTGTATGATAGGTAGTTTATATGCCTTAGGTAAATTACCAGAATACCCTTTTCATGTATAATTGGTAATTAAGCATATGTAACCTAAACTTTTGTCACATAACTGATTATGTAACATGTTTAGGCATATAACACTTGTCATAGGACTAGTTAAGCGGTCCGAACGCGTTTCACGCGAACGACGCTTTAAAGTAGCATAAGCTACCTTAATGGGTCGCGATGGGTCGATAATACTTAGGTTAAGTTCCATTTAGTATGTACGCTTTGTTAAACCATATCACATGAGTTCCTACACTCATTTGGTTTACGAACCCTCCTGCTACCCAGTCTTCCGATTTAGGTCCGGGTTAATTATGTAGTTACCTATATTAGGTACCGTTTGATTTCCGGGACTCCTCTAGCTTACTTGTTAGTTTTTCAAGACTCCTAAGCACTCTCAGGCGAGTACATTATTCCCCTCTTTTACTGTTTTCAACTGTTTTGGGGTGACTCATATGTGCTAAATGCTTTATCAATGATTTCAATAACAATTACAATGTGGTTTCAAGAACGATTACAATAATTTCAATAACAATTACAATGTGGTTTCAAGAACGATTTCAATGGTTCAAAAACTAATTACAAATTTCAAAAAGTGAACAAACTTGTTGGTTATAGTTACATAACCAAATGACATTCATTAGCAATGATCAAGCCGACCAGTATTAGGTTATGGTACCATAGGATCTGACAAATCCCGTTATTCTCTATACCCATGGTTATGTGTGGATATTTTGGGTAGCGACTGAATCTGTAATTATTAACTTACCCTTTGGTAAGGGTTTGTTAAGAACGAGAGCGAGAGCGAGTTGGAACGATGAACGCGTCAAGAAGGTTTGAATGTTATTAGAAAATCGACCATTAAGTAGTTTCACAATTAAAACAAGAACGATTTTAACAATTAAAACAAGAACGATTTTAACGATTAAAACAAGAACGAATGGGTAAACATTTGGACATGATTTACATTTGATCATGCATTTCCACGAAACATAGTATTGATTTAAACCAAGTTTTACTTCAATACTTTGTTTTGTGCGTTTCACCTATGGTTTAGTTGATGCATTTCACTAGCCATACATATCATTTTGGTTACACATTACATGGTTTACATTTGACACAAACACTTTTGACATTGGTTATACATTACATGATTTACATTAGACATGAACATTTTACATTGTTGGTTTGGTTTGAGTATGTGATTAAGTAACGATGCGTGTGTAATATGATACAAAAATGGTGGATATGCCGCTGGTACTTCCTATATATAAGTGTTTGTATGGTATTACATATCGTAGCGTTATTTGAATCATTTCAGTTTATGACATATAACATTTTATACAAATAACATACTTTTCACAAGACATTGATTTACAAACAACTTAACTTATACAAACTCATTTTACATGGTTATTCATTTAATCATGCATTATTCTTTTATTTATACATATCATCTGAACTTATTATTTTTCAAATGATTTACAAGACAAAGCAAATTACAAGGTTCATGACTATACATTTTTCAAAAACAGAAGTCATAAATCTTATTTTCACAAAACCTATGTATCTCGCCAGCATTTCTTTGCTGACCTCGTTTTCACATATGTTTCAGGTATTGTTGAATGATATCGATTGATAAGATTCATGCTCACATAGGACTGGACAAGGCCTTAGTGACTCAATAACAATGATAGAGTATGTTTAAATTGTGTATTTAGATTTCCAGACGATGTAATAATTCAATGTTTAATAAAACGAAACACTTTTTGGTATCCATGGTTATGAAACATTAATTCTGTTGCAACGCGCCTCGATGTTTCCGCCACGTTTTGTTGTTCTACGTGGTCGGGGTGTGACAGAAAAGATGGTATCAGAGCCAATGGTTATAGGGAATTAGGTTATTAGTAATGCTTTGACCTAGTCTATAACCTTCTTAGGACCCTAACGCGAGTTTACTTGCGTTTAGTCATAAAACAATACCGTCACCTATCCTTAGGCGACGACCACAACAGGAATATAAAATTTCAAAACCGCTTTGAAAACTAATCATCTGTTCTAGGATGATTGATTACAAGGTTTTGAACCCTCTATTGTATGGTTTTGAACCCTCTGTTATATGGTTTTGAACCCCTTTGAATTTTCAAAATCTCGACAAAGTTTTGGGTTTTAAATAATGTGAACACGTGCAAACTGGAAGGGTGAATGCCTGTATTCTGGGTTTTCTGTCTAGGCAAGCACTTCGTATACATCTCATCAGACGCGAGACCAGTTGTGCTTACCTGGGAATTCTTGGTATGAGTGTTCACTTATAGGCGAGCATGTCTTCGCGATACATTATTTTTGACTCATTTACTTTGATTAGTCACTGTGTGCCGGTTGTTACTTTGTAGTAACAAACAAATGACCACTATCGTTGCTTTCATCAGATTTGTTTCATCTCATTCATTTCGTCTAAACCTCTCACTCGTTTCCTTTCATGTTTCCTCTTTTAGAATGCCTCCTCGACGCGAGAACCAGATAGCGACTGCCGAGCTGGCAGAAATCATTGCGCAGCAAATGGCTGCTCAATTCCCAAACCTCTTTGCTCAATGGAACCAAGCCAACAACAACAACAATGTTCCATGCAAATACACAGATTTTAACCAGGCTAAACCACTCAAGTTTAGTGGTTCTAAAGGAGCGACTGGGCTTCTTCAATGGTTCGAGAGCATTGAGAATACTTTCCGCCACGTGCAGTGTCCTGACAATCGCAAGGTCGAGTTTTCTTCAAGTGTGTTTCAGAAGAGGGCTCTCACATGGTGGAACGGGGTTATGAGGGATCGTGGTGCAGAAGTTGCTCTAGCACAGACATGGGCTGAACTTAGGGCCCTTATGATGAGGGAATTCTGTCCTCGTCATGAGCAGCGAGCTTTGGAGAAGGAATTTGATGAGTTGAAGCAAGATAGTGGTGAGCACAGGGCGTATACTGATAGGTTTGAAGAGTTGAGTCTGCTCTGCCCGAAAATGGTTACTCCACTCGACAAGGCTATCGAAAGGTACATCGACGGCCTACCTGACTCGGTACAAGACATCCTTACTGGTAGTAGCCCTACAACACTCCGTCAGGCGATTGAGTTATCAGCGACATTGACTGAGTCACAGATTCGCAAGGGTAAGTTACACAGAAAGGATGAAAAGGGTAAGAAGCAGGGGTCTGACAAGGAGGATAGCAAGAAAGGTCAAAACAAGAAGGGTAAGGAAGGTGAGACGTCGAAGAAATCAAGAAAGCGCAAGGGTGCTCAGAACTTTGCTGTTACAGCACAGACTACTCAGAACCCGCAGAACCCACCAGCTCAGCCACTTGCAAAGAAAGCATATACCGGTACTGCACCTTATTGTGCAAGCTGCAACGGTCATCACGCGGTACAACAAGCTTGCTGGCAATGCACGACGTGTGGTAAACTTGGGCATTTGGCCAAAGTTTGTCGTTTGGGACAAAATCAGGCTACTCAGGTTCAAGCTCGGGTTCAAGGGAATGCTGCGAGATTTCCACTGGGTTCATGTTTCAACTGCGGAGAGATTGGTCACTTCCGCCACAACTGCCCAAGACTGGTGAATGCAAATGCTAACGCAAACCCGAATGCGAACGTCAATGTGAATCCAGCACGCGGTCGAGTGTTTAACATCAATGAGGCACTCAATGATGAAGAAGTGAACAATTAGCATTTTGTATTTTCCTCTGGTTGTTATCTTGTAACATTTAAAGACAATGCGGTTGTTATATAAATAAAAATTTGTAGTTTTTATTTTTAACTAATGCAATTGTATGAATGTTTGATCCAACCTTATGATGTCAACACAAAGACAAAACTACTCGTGTGGTTCTGTCATTTTTAAGATCACTTGTGATCTCCCTAAGAACCTCAAACACTTGTTTATTTTAAATCTAAATTATCTTATCATCTTGCACCGTTCTAGATGCAAGAATTATCAAAACAGCTTCAAGAGTTGTCTGATAAAGGATTCATCCGTCCGAACTTTTCACCTTGGAGAAACTCCTGTTCTCCTTGTGAAAAGAAAAATGGATCTTTTCGAATGTATATCGATTAACGTAAGCCTAGTAAGCTTACCATCAAGAATCGATATCCCCTACCTTAAATCAACGATTTCTCCAATCAATTGCATAGCTTTTCATGCTTTTCCAAGATCGATTTGCGTTCTGGGTATCATCAACTTCGTATTCTCGAAGAAAATATTCCCAAAACGGCTTTCGGCACGAAGTATGGCCATTACGAGTTTACAGTCATGCCTTTAGGGTTGACAAATGCTCCAGCCATCTATCTGGACTTAATAAATAGAGTCTGTAAGTCTTATTTGGATCAGTTCGTCATTGTTGATATTGATGACATCTTGATCTATTCATGTCCCGAGCCTATAACGATCAACACTTTCGTTGACATTGGAACCCTTAAAGAAGGAACAAACTTTTCGCTAAATCCTCCAAGAGGAAATTTTGGCTTAAAGAAGTTCAGTTTTTGGGTCATGTAGTCAACAAGCAGGGTATTCATGTGGATCCATTCAAATTGCTGCAATTAAGGATTTGATTCCTTGTATGCTTTAAATACCCGTGTCCAAAGATAACAAATTTAAAGGTCAATTTAAACAATAATACGAGTGTGCGATTATGCGATTATGTGATATGTGTTTATGTGTTCTCCTCTATGTTTTTGTGTGATCCGATTTTCAAATCCTCATAGAATCTTTCATATCTTAATATGAGGGATTCATAGTAGGATATTCAAGAGGTACTACCTTAAATCCTTAATGGGCTTCTACGTGATAGTTAAGACCCTTGGATTATATAGTACCACTCCATTAATCATGAGAGACCCTTTTAGTGGTCTAGTCAAAAGATTGATTCACAATCTGGTTAAAGAACGAAATCTAGTGATGTAGCTGGACAGACTCCTTGATAGTCTATTTAGATCATTTATTGATTTAATTAAAAGGACTCTAAGGCGGTGTAGTCACACTCATCACAGGATTGTTCATCTGGTTTTACCCGACACAATATAAAATAGACTGTGTGAACTGTGCAAGGAATTGTCTAATTATGGACGCGTACATAATTATGAAATTTAGTGCACAGAAACCCAGTAGGATTTATTATGTGTAAGAACCGATAATGACAACAATAACAAAATGAGAACGATGTAATGGAGGTACGGTGGACGCACCAATGACACTTCATATACTTATATAAGTGTCCCTCTTACATTGGAAGCATAATGTTATTAAGGTTACTAGAAGTTCAGAACCCTAACCAATATTGTTCGATCTTTTCAACTTTATGTTTTAAACTCTCACAAGTTTCCTCTAGTTAAATTTCGGGACAAAATTTCCTAAAGTCGGGGAGACTGTAACACCTGTGTCACTTCAACCATCAAACAAATACCCAACCAATGAAATATTGTATTTCATACTTTGGACTTGTATAAATATGTGTATCTTTAGCACATATCAACTCTTGTTCGATTTCAAGCTCTAAATCGCGTTCTGGAAGGTTATACGCGCACTGATGCGTAAATATAACCAGTTTAACACAACAAACACCCCGGAATAGTGAAATAGGCTTAACATACCTTAAATAACCTTTACATAACTTAGATATAAGTTTTGGAAGGTTTGGTGTGGTGAAATCAAAGTTTATTCGCTTACAGGGACTGAATTTGACAAACTGTGAATGTATGCCAATTTGAACTGTAACAGACATTCTGGAACATGACCATAAGTTAAACACACCTTAAATATCCTTTACATAGCTTAGAAATAGGCTTTAAGGGGTTCGGTGTGCTAAAATAAACTTTTGGGTCATTCAGGGACTAAAAGTGTCAAAAAGTGCACAAGTTTGCATTTTTACGCATAACTTACGTTCTGAATGCATCCGGACATCCAAAAATTTATGTAAGCATGACTATATTATGCTTTAGAGTTTGGCTTGCCAAAACTCTATTCGTCGCGTCATTTGGATCGTTTTTCGTGCTTATGCGCATTCCGTCGTAATTAAGCGAACATCGCGACCGTATGGCTAAACGAACCGACATCCGAGATATTTTTGAGCACATTTTAAGTTCCCTATACTTTAACTTCATTTTAGAGCTTTGAAATGGGGTTAACGGGCCTTAAACGTGTCGAAAATGGGCTGAATGCATAACAGGGACCAAAAGTGTAAATCTGCCAAACAAGGGCCTAGCGCACCGCTACACTTATTAAGTAACGGTGCGCTAGCCTGGGGAC
Source organism: Helianthus tuberosus (assembly GCA_030545235.1). NCBI lineage: Eukaryota > Viridiplantae > Streptophyta > Magnoliopsida > Asterales > Asteraceae > Helianthus > Helianthus tuberosus. The sequence continues at coordinate 40,516,238 of CM060433.1, read as the reverse complement.
AGACCAGATGCAGTGTATTTAACAGCCTGTTTGCAGCTGTTTGATCCACCACCACATGTTCTAAATTGCTTAGTCATCAGATAAGGATCATATTTAGCTTCCATAACCTTTCAACAAGTGTACGGATGTGATCGAATCACGGTTTCCATGAAACGATCTCAACGGTGGACCCTCCTGCTACCCAGTCTTCCGATTTAGGTCCGGGTTAATTATGTAGTTACCTATATTAGGTACCGTTTGATTTCCGGGACTCCTCTAGCTTACTTGGTAGTTTTTCAAGACTCCTAAGCACTCTCAGGCGAGTACATTATTCCCCTCTTTTACTGTTTTCAACTGTTTTGGGGTGACTCATATATGCTAAATGCTTTATCAATGATTTCAATAACAATTACAATGTGGTTTCAAGAACGATTACAATAATTTCAATAACAATTACAATGTGGTTTCAAGAACGATTTCAATGGTTCAAAAACTAATTACAAATTTCAAAAAGTGAACAAACTTGTTGGTTATAGTTACATAACTAAATGACATTCATTAGCAATGATCAAGCCGACCAGTATTAGGTTATGGTACCATAGGATCTGACAAATCCCGTTATTCTCTATACCCATGGTTATGTGTGGATATTTTGGGTAGCGACTGAATCTGTAATTATTAACTTACCCTTTGGTAAGGGTTTGTTAAGAACGAGAGCGAGAGCGAGTTGGAATGATGAACGCGTCAAGAAGGTTTGAATGTTATTAGAAAATCGACCATTAAGTAGTTTCACAATTAAAACAAGAACGATTTTAACAATTAAAACAAGAACGATTTTAACGATTAAAACAAGAACGAATGGGTAAACATTTGGACATGATTTACATTTGATCATGCATTTCCATGAAACATAGTATTGATTTAAACCAAGTTTTACTTCAATACTTTGTTTTGTGCGTTTCACCTATGGTTTAGTTGATGCATTTCACTAGCCATACATATCATTTTGGTTACACATTACATGGTTTACATTTGACACAAACACTTTTGACATTGGTTATACATTACATGAATTACATTAGACATGAACATTTTACATTGTTGGTTTGGTTTGAGTATGTGATTAAGTAATGATGCGTGTGTAATATGATACAAGCATGGTGGATACGCCGCTGGTACTTCCTATATATAAGTGTTTGTATGGTATTACATATCGTAGCGTTATTTGAATCATTTCAGTTTATGACATATAACATTTTATACAAATAACATACTTTTCACAAGACATTGATTTACAAGCAACTTAACTTATACAAACTCATTTTACATGGTTATTCATTTAATCATGCATTATTCTTTTATTTATACATATCATCTGAACTTATTATTTTTCAAATGATTTACAAGACAAAGCAAATTACAAGGTTCATGACTAAACATTTTTCAAAAACAGAAGTCAAAAATCTTATTTTCACAAAACCTATGTATCTCGCCAGCATTTCTTTGCTGACCTCGTTTTCACATATGTTTCAGGTATTGTTGAATGATATCGATTGATAAGATGCATGCTCACATAGGACTGGACAAGGCCTTAGTGACTCAATAACAATGATAGACTATGTTTAAATTGTGTATTTAGATTTCCAGACGATGTAATAATTCAATGTTTAATAAAACGAAACACTTTTTGGTATCCATGGTTATGAAACATTAATTCTGTTGCAACGCGCCTCGATGTTTCCACCACGTTTTGTTGTTCTACGTGGTTGGGGTGTGACAGGAAGCACTTACTACTAGCTCAAGGCTAGGGAAGAATCAAAGTGAAAACAAGGTGGTTAATAGCGATGTAGAGAGGTTCTCGCGATTCCGTAAGCACCGAGCCTCCTTGTATGAACCCTTTCACCTTTGTAAGTATGTAAAATGTCAAGAATGAAATTGAATGATGTTGGTGGGTGTGTTGTGGTTCTCGGCCGTAAGCAAGAAAAGGGAGAAAGAAAGTGAAATTTTGTTAAGTGATTTGTTGAATGAATGATAATGGTGGACCTCTAAACCTTTTTAATAACCACCAAGCTCAATTAACCATGGGATAATGTGTCATTTAGATATTTGACAAAGACAATATAATAATCAAGAAAGGAAAGTGTGTGTTCCCTAGGAGGAAACCAATCGGATTCATGGGGGTGGGTTAATAGTTGGATTTTGATGACAAGGTTAAGCACTAGTTAGACTAATTAGGGACTTTACACAATTTATTAGTGTGTTATTTAGTATAACGGGTGTTAGGGTGTTCGGGTACCCTAACTAGCTCAGAAAAAGAAAAATAATGTCAATATTTTTATGTTCCGGGTAAAGTCCGGTTGTTTGGTTGGATATTAATCCGTAACGTGTCCTATATATATTTTTTTGTAACGTTTTTAATTTCTAACACTTAGGAAATCATAACGGACTATTTAATGACTTTTCTGTACATTACTAGTGTGTTAACAAGCGCAAGTAAATATAACACAGATATCAGAAAGCAGTTACGTAATTCCACACAGTCGTCAAGCACTTTAATTATCAATAATAAATTGTACGGAATACATGGGATTTTGAAGGTTGTCACATTCTCCCCCTGTTAAGAGAATTTCGTCCCGGAATTTAGCGCGTGGTTACTGAGGAAGCTAGTTAAGTTGCGTTGTTTTCCTGATTTTCCTGGGGTGTCACATCATCCCCCCGTTGATTTGGAATTTCGTCCCAAAATTCTATAGTAGCTTCAGCCTCAGTAGTGTTGCGTTTTTCTTAACAGCTGGGGATACTTAAGTTTCATTTGGTCTTCTCATTCCCAGGTATACTCTGGGCCACGACGAGCATTCCAACGAACTCGGACCAGAGGTATCCTGGTACGCTTGAGGATCTTAACATCTCGATCCGTAATCTCTACTGGTTCCTCGACGAATCGCAACTGGTTGTCGATTGTGAGTTCCTTGAGAGGAACTATGAGGGTCTCATCTGACAGACACTTCTTCAGATTCGACACATGGAAGACATTGTGAACTCCGTTGAGTTCTTCAGGTAGATTCAATCTGTAGGCGACTTTGCCAATTTTCTTGGTGACTTCGAATGGTCTGACATAACGCGGATTGAGTTTGCCTCGTTTGCCAAAACGAACTAGCCTTTCCAAGGCGAGACTTTAAGTAGCACTCGATCCCCTACCTGGAACTCGAGTGGTTTTCTTCCCTTATCAGCATAGCTTTTCTGACGGTCACGAGCTGCCGCCATTCGCTGTCGTATTTGAGCAATTCTCTCGGTGGTATCTACCACAAGTTCTGGGCCAGTGATTTGGCTGTCACCAACTTCTGCCCAACAGAGAGGTGATCGGCATTTGCGTCCGTACAATGCCTCGAACGGAGTGGCTTGGATGCTGGTGTGGTAGCTGTTGTTATATGAGAACTCCACTAACGGTAGATGCTTTTCCCAGCCATTACCAAAATCGATTACACATGCCCTAAGAATGTCTTCAAGGGTTTGGATGGTGCGTTCAGATTGCCCGTCCGTCTGTGGGTGATAAGCGGTGCTCATATCTAAACGTGAGCCAAAAGACTTGTGCATTGCTTGCCACAGTTTATAAGTAAAATGCGCGTCACGATCAGAAATGATGGAGGTTGGCACTCCGTGCCTTGATACCACTTCCTTTAGGTAAATGTATGCAAGAGTAGAAAACTTATCCGTTTCTTTGATAGCCAGAAAATGTGCAGACTTGGTCAGTCGATCTACGATCACCCAAATGGTATCGTTTCCGCATTGAGATCTGGGCAGGCCGGTAACGAAATCCTTGGAAATTTGCTCCCATTTCCATTTCGGGATCTCCGGTTGTTGAAGTAGGCCTGATGGTTTCTGATATTCAGTCTTGACTCTCGCACAAGTCAAGCACTTACTAACGTAGGTTGCTATGTGAGCTTTCATGCCAGGCCACCAGTATGTAGTCTTTAGGTCGTGGTACATCTTATCCGAACCAGGATATACTGAATAACGAGACTTGTGCGCTTCGTCCATCACAAGCTCGCGTAAGTTTCCATAAAGTGGGACCCAGATGCGCCCTGTTACATAGTAAGCGTCATCTTCCTTTTGTTCTAGCTGCTGCCTCGATCCTCGTAGGGACTCAGCCCTGATGTTTTCTACTTTCAATGCTTCAACCTGAGCATCACGAATCTGAGCGGGAAGGTTAGATTGGATGGTAAGCTGTAGAGCACGTACACGCCTAGGTATGGTATCCTTTCGACTGAGGGCGTCGGCCACAACATTGGCTTTGCCCGGACGATACTTGATTGCGCATTCATAATCGTTCAAGAGCTCGACCCATCGGCGTTGTCGCATGTTTAACTCCTTTTGTTTGAAGATATGCTCGAGACTCCTGTGATCGGTGTAAATGGTGCACTTGGTACCGTACAGGTAGTGTCTCCATATCTTTAGTGCAAAAACAACTGCTCCCAACTCCAGATCGTGAGTAGTGTAATTCCTTTCGTGAACTTTGAGTTGGCGTGATGCGTAGGCAATGACCTTGTCACGTTGCATCAATACGCAACCAAGTCCTTGGATAGAAGCGTCACAGTAAACCACAAAATCATATGTGCCTTCAGGCAATGAGAGGATATGCGCGCTACAAAGTCTATCTTTCAAGTGTTGAAATGCGGACTCCTGTGCATCACCCCAATGATAGGTGACACCCTTCTGAGTCAGTGAAGTGAGAGGTTGCGCAATCTTTGAGAAATCCTTGATAAACCTTCTGTAATATCCTGCCAAACCCAAGAATTGGCGGATTTCTGTTGGTGTACGGGGTGCAGGCCAGTTCTTGATCGATTCAACCTTAGATGGATCCACATGAATTCCATCCTTGTTTACCACATGGCCTAGAAAATGGACTTTGCGAAGCCAGAAGTCACATTTCGAAAATTTAGCATACAGTTGCTCTACTCGAAGAAGTTCCAGCATAAGTCGTAGATGTTGCTCGTGTTCCTCTTGACTCTTAGAATAGACCAGGATATCGTCGATGAACACAATAACGAACTTATCCAGGTAAGGTTTGCATACTCGGTTCATGAGATCCATGAAGACCGCTGGTGCATTCGTCAGCCCGAATGGCATAACCAGAAACTCGTAATGGCCCTAACGAGTTCTGAATGCTGTTTTGGAGACGTCCTCATCTCAGACCCTCAGCTGATGTATCCCGATCTCAAATCAATCTTGGAGTAATAGCTCGACCCTTGCAACTGGTCGAACAAGTCGTCAATACGTAGAAGAGGATAACGATTCTTCACGGTCACCTTGTTGAGTTCGCTGTAGTCAATACACATTCTGAAAGTACCATCTTTCTTCTTCACAAACAAGAGTGGAGCTCCCTAGGGCGAAGAGCTAGGACGTATAAAACCCTTTTCCAAGAGTTCTTGTAGTTGTGTGGACAGTTCTTCAAGTTCTGATGGAGCTAGACGATAAGGTGCTCGAGCTATGGGCGCTGCTCCAGGAGCTAGCTCGATTTGAAATTCAACTTGACGATGAGGCGGAAGACCAGGTAATTTCTCAGGAAATACCTCGGGAAAGTCACGTACAATAGGGATGTCTTCAATTCTCTTCTCTTCCGTTGATGCGTCAGTAACTAGTGCTAGAATGGCAGTGTGGCCCTTTCGCAAACACTTCTGGGCCTTAAGGAAAGAGGTGATGCCTATGACAGCACCACTCTTGTTGCCATGAATCACGAGAGGTTCTTCACCAGAACAAGGGATGCGGACAATCTTCTCGTTGCAAAGAATTTCCGCTTGGTGTTGAGATAACCAATCAATCCCAATAACGACGTCAAAACTACCCAGAATGATAGGAATGAGGTCGATAGAGAAAGTCTGACCAGCTAAGACGAGGTTACAACCTTTAACTATGTGTGTAGCTTCAAGACTTTTACCGTTGGCTAGTTCTACCGTGTGTTTTGTGACAACCCTCACCAAACCAGGTATCCGTACGAACTAATTAATATTTAATTATTGCTTAATTACTGTGCTTTCTTACAACTGGGATTAAACTGCTTGCTGATTTCTGATACATACACATACATGCATCACATTTTATTACTGACACTCCATTATTTACACAGAACTATAGTGACAAACTTGATGCACAAAAGCACAGTAGCACACTATACGGATAGCCCAGTAAACATGCTGACATAGCCAGCATCAGACAGTTACTGTCTCTGAGGCCATTATGAGCCGAGAATAGTTTACTACACTAGTAGGGAGTGTAGGGAGTTGAGGATTGTAAAACTGCGTCACTAGGTAATAGTTATAGTGACCGGATGTGCCTAAAACGTACTTTAAGTACAAAATTCTGCACTTTATCATAAAAATTCAGCATTTAATTTAACTAGTAAAGTGCAAAAACATGGGAAAATAAAACTAGACACTTTCCAAAGTGTCGGGAATTTATTGTGTCACTAAAAATAATATTAACGACACTTTAAATACTTATTTAACACTTTAACGGAGTAATATCCAACCGTACAACCGGACTTTACCCGGAACATAAAAATAATGTCAGTGACATTATTTTTCCTTTTCTGAGCTAGTTAGGGTCCCCGAATACCCTAACACCCGTTATATTTTATAACATACTAATAACTTAATTTAAGTTCCTAAATAAACTAACTAAGCATTTAACCAATTAGTTGAAATTGAACTATTTACCCACCCCCCCTTTTGAACGTTCGGTTCCCCCTAGGGAACACACTTTTGAGTTTTTTATTATTATAATCACATGTGCTCATTATCTAGATGACACAATGTTTAGTGGATAATAAGATTGCATGGGTTATGAAGTAGTTTATAAGAATGGCTTAATGGATAAACCTTACATTCACAAACCACACAAAATTGCAATTCTTTCTTTCCTCTTGCTACCTTCGGCCGAGAACCATAAGCATCATTCCACCCACTTTCAATTTCTATCAAGGCATTATACATACTTACAAGTGTGAAGGATCACGTATAAGGAGGCTCGGTGCTTACGGATTGCCAAGGACTTCACCACAACGCTATTAACCGCCTATTTTTCGTCTAGTTTCTTCCCTAGCCTCGAGCTAGTAGTAAGTGTCTCTAAACATTCTCTTGATCTTGTTTAAAGTGGTTAATAAGAGATATAGCGGGTAAAAATCATAAACACTAGAGATCAGAACTAAAAGTCTACTAAAAATAATAAACATGGTGGTTAATGAATGAATGTTAGTGTAAAACTTTTGAAACTAGTTTTGTTATGATTATTTATTGTTGTTGATTGCTAGTGTTGGAATGGATCATCATCAAACCACGCTAGATCATGTTCATAGAACATGAACTAGCCTTATGCTAAGTCATAAAGTTATTAGATGACGAACCCTTTCAAACATAAACATGAACTTGTGTAAAACAATTTTTCTTATGAAATGGGGTTCAAAACTAGTAGATCTAAAGATCTACAAGTGGTATTTTCGAAGAACCAACTGTAAGACAAAACCATATTTTAAAACCGGATCTTTCCTAAACTAAAGGTGTTTTTGTGAACAAACAAGTGTGTAGACACTTGTGTAACGAAATGTTTTAACAAATAATTATTTTTGAGATTTTTGACAAGAAGTTGTAAACTTACACTTTCTTTAAAAATAAGATTTTTAAGGAACCGATTTCATTTATAAAAATAGAAAGATCTACTAAAAACACCGGGGGGTTACTACATACTTTTACATAACCCACAAGTTCATGTGTTTGCGACTTACGTATATTTTTTACTAGTTTAGTGTTGAAATATTGTTTGTTGATGTTGGGAACATTGTTGGTTGAATTTATAAAAGAAAATGATACGCTTGAAAGCGTGGCCACCTCCAGTTACAGAGGAAACTCTGGCGAAATTTTTTTTACAGAAATATAAACACTTGGAAATATTTTTGGTAACAAGTGTTATGCACATATTTTTAACTTATTTTCCAAAGAAAGTTCGCCATGATTTTTATTACAAAATTTCCAAGAGTCGTAGGTGGGATTTTCATAAACAAAACTTGTTAAATATATATTTAGAATATATATTTTTCATAGTATCACTTGTGTACTTTTTGTGATTATTTTGTGAACTACATAAATATTATTTTTAGGGTAAAAATAATATTACTAGAATACACTCAATATTCACGGCTCCAAAATAATACGAACGCCTTCACAATAAATACTTAAGTTACACTGGTATTATTTATACCACCCGAAACTTACAACGTAACTTACTCATTTTCAGAAAATACTCATAAGTGAGTATTTTGACAAGGAAATTATTTTGGAAAATTATATGGAATAAAATATACTATTTTTGGGAAAAATATTTATATTTTGGGAGTAAAGTATTTTGGTCAAATGAAATAAAATATATTACATTAAGTGAGACTTAATAATATATTTCGAAAGTTATACGAACACACATGTATTAAAACCCCCATCCTTGGGAAGGAACATATTTACAAAATAATTACGAAGTGTAATTACGAAATAGTTGCCTAACGATTTCCCAAAAACGATAAACCTTAAGCCAAGTCACGGATGTCCGTCTAATAAAAGTTAGTACGTGTAGGTCGTCACGCAGTAGGTTACTTTGGGACGGACTATTTCGAGACGCACTTCAGTGAGTTCATGTCCCCCTTTTCTCTTAACTGTTTTCAGTTTTTATACTTCGGGGGTGAAATACATGTTACAATTATTAAGGACATTTTTATACACGGTATGGTTAGCTTAAGGAGGGTTAGGACGTACAGATCATGTGAGTGGGTAGGTGGAACTAAAGGCCATTAATCCTCGTGTAGGACCGAGCGACATTAGTGATAGATCTATTTGTGTGTAGCGAGCCCCACTCCTGAGCCCGCTTAATGGACCAGGTGGTGACTAAGTGCCCGACGCACAAATCCGCTAGGGTTGAGTCTTCCTGCATCACTTCACACATATCATTGGCTTTGCAACCCAATGGTGATCTCTTTTTCCTTATTGCTACATACCAGGGACATTGTACATCGGGACGTACTTAAACATTTGTTCATCGGGACGTACTTAAACATTTTTACATCAGGATGTACTTAAACGATTCTTACATCAGGACGTACTTAAAAGATTTTTACATTGGATGTACTTTAATGGTTTATGCATACTCACTTACACATGAACTCGCTCAACTTTATGTTGATTTTTCAAACTACATGTATTTCAGGAAACTAACGGATCTGGCACGGTATGCACGTATTTTCAAGCTGAGTTTGAATAAAGAAGTCATCCAGGGTTTGGAAGGTGTAACCTCTTCCTGGACGGGTTACATACCCCTAAACCTAGTATTGTTCAAAGCCTTTTGCTAAGTCTTTATAAACCCAATTAAATCGAGTTAAGGCTTGTAACTTATTTTGTGATTGTTGAAAATGTGATTTTTCTAACTTTATTAATGGATGAATATTTCATGTTGTTTTTTATCATATAGCATTGTTATGATTGTTGCTATGGTATTAAGAAGTCACACTAAATAAACCTACGCTTCCGCAAAAGCCAGGGTGTGACAGCTTGGTATCAGAGCCTCGATCATAGCGAACTAGGATTCTTTCTCGAGTCTAGACTATGATCATCAGGGCTCTCACGAAAATGTTTTCAAACACTTTTACATTGCATACACTATACGTCCAGATCCAGGGAACAAACCTTTTTACAAACAAAAAGGCACAAATACACATTCCCAAATTTAAATTTATAGCTCAGTCGGGGAGACTGAGGGAGTCCAGTTAGGGAGACTGGGGAAAAATTAGGTCGGGGAGACCAGGAAAAATTAGGTCGGGGAGACCAGGAAAAATTAGGTCGGGGAGACCAGGAATTAGGTCAGGGAGACCAGGAGATTTTAGTCTGAGAATTCAATCTGAGAGATTGGGAGATTTTAGTCTGAGAGACCAGGAAGTCAGCCTGAGAGATTGAGAATTCAATCTGAGAGATTGGGAGATTTTAGTCTGAGAGGCTAGGAAGTTCAGTCTATGAGGCTGAGAGGATAGTCTGGGGAAGACTAGGATGATTACGTGCTTACATTGTTACTGCTTAATTGATCGGCACTATTTGTCGCACTACTTAGAAGGCGAGTTATCAGACGTTGATAACCCTATAGCCGCCGCCACAGACGATGAGACTACATCTGCGCCAGAGATATTTACGACAAACACTGAGAATGATCCTGATATGCCGACCAGGGACGAGGACGACTTTCAACAGTCCACGCTACCAGATTCTGGTAATACTTTACCCATGCTAATGGCTTCTCTGACAAGAATCTTTCTGTTACTCTTGTTTCGATCCATGACCACTCCATCACTGGTCATCCCGATGGTGAGCACGCTATAGATCCGATCCTAGACAATGCGCCTCTTGTGGACATCCCTTCCGAAGGATGGTTACTCGACGAGCAATTGATAACGATATTGACGCGATATTGATGGTCCTTCCGATAACGCCCATAATGATGGATAGTTAGACGAGAACGTTATTACCAATTTCACTTATTTGAGACCCATGTGAACAAGTTATCCTCTGATTCTAGCATGCATCCAGACTCCTTTGAGTCTGTGATATCTGCAGCCCTACAAACAGCTGGATTACAACATTCTGCTACTGACACAAGACGACGATGACATGGCTGCTGCTCTATCACCTGCTCAAGGCACCACACCGTTACACGACCCAGGGCCTGCTGCTGAGCTAGCCTCTGCACCTTTTGAGTCAGCCTAATGTTGCAACTGCTGGTTCTACACCCTTGCTTGATTGTGACCCTGTTTCTTTTGGTTTTCCAGACATTGCACCCCTTATATTTACCTGCATCGGGCAATCTCCTCATTTGTTGAGATGTTTGTTCTTACACTCGCAATCGCTAACATTGCCCCTTTTTCCTATGAAGACCGACTTCCATTGCGACAAGGTGCCTATAGCTATCTTTCAGAATATAACCACACCCCGGGAAGGTACTTCAGGTCAGCACCCGCATAACGATTCATCTGCTACAACAGCATTTTCCCAACTGCACAGGTCGCACTTTTTGCTACATTCACCTCTACATCGCTGTACGAGCTGATTTGATGGATCCTATAATACACTATGCAGATCTTAGACCCTTACCATCTCTCACGTTATGGAGGCCATATACGAGATGAGTTGCTCCTGTAACACCAACTATAGTTTGAGGATATGAGTCACAGAACGTTGGGGCTTGAGCTCACACCACAATTGGCAAGTTCAATTGCTGAACATTACATAACCGAAAACATGATTTAAGTGTCTACATCACAAGACAGCATATTGACTGAGAAGTTATGTAAATCACCATGTCCTCCACCCTGTCTATTGTCAGCATACTTTGATTCGCCACATACATCAAGTTTCCTTTTGCGCTCTCGACCGTTGCTATTACACCGTTCCCAGGATTCTGATACCCATTTCTTTACTATCGAGCGGTAGACCAGATAATTACTTCAACGTATATACAAGCTCAAGGAGGGACTCACACATGTTAACAGTTTACTTTTCTTTCCTCCCCCTCCTCAGTCACCAGTATAGTTGGTTTCTGGATTATGCGGATTGCATTATGCTTGGGTAAAGGCACTAATGACAAGCCGGGATTGCGGAGACTTTTGAGGACCACTTCTGATTACGAAATTTTGATGCACAAATCTACTTGTTGGACAAGGGTAGGGTGACCCTGTGTCCCTTTCGATGTGATACATTTTGTTAGACACAGTGATTGTGGCCGAAGAATAATGAAAGCCCAATCATCTTTAAACATGCGACAACACTTTGTGGCCAATAACCAATGAAAGCTCAATCGGTAGGTCTTCTCTATGCACGTCATTGATCTATGTGTGTGTGCTAAAATTATAATACTACGTGCTTACTTGCTAAGCTCTCATTAAACATAATTACCGAATTACTTGGTCATACTAAGATTATACTATTATTTGATTGGTTGGTATGGTAACCTGTTATGTATATGTACTTATGACCACTAAACTACCAAATGCACGCACGAAGCAAATTAGACCTGACCTAACCGACCTTCTTCTAGGAAGATGTCGACTCAAGGGAACACCGATATCAACAACCCTCTACTGACAACAGAGGCAGAAATGCAAGAGCGCTTCTTACAGGCTATCGCACGGTACGGGGCCCATCGCTCCGATTGCAGCGGAGGTACCTCAGGAAATAACCCCCCCCCCAACGGTAATGTCCTGTCCTTTAAGACACATTACAAAACGTTTGGACATTCCCATGAGTGCCTTGCTAAGGCCTTACGTGAATGATGTTGCTTACATCGCAGGCTACACCTACAAGCAGTTCTTGGACCACAAACCTCGAGAGTTCGACGGCACCGGGGGTGCCTTAGCCTTTGTACGCTAGGTTGAAAAGACAGATTATGTTTTACGATTGAACAAATGTGACCCCGAACATCAAGTCAAATATATAACTAGACTATTGGTGGATGAGGCTCTGTCATGGTGGAACCATCAAGTTCGGACAATGGGCGAGACCGTTGCGTATGCTATGACGTGGGACGAACTGAAAGATCTGATGCGTAAGAGATATTGCTCGAGGACAGAAGTCCAGAAGCTGGAAATAGAACTGTGGAACTTGAAAATGGAAGGACCAAAGATAGTTGAGTTTGTGCAGAGATTTAACGAATTATCACAAGTTGCCTTACTCCTAGGGGCACCAGAGTTTAAGAGAATTGAACAGTTCATAAGGGGATTGGCACCGCAGATTCTAAGCCTGGTAACAACATCAAAACCTTCAATGATCACCGAGGCTATCAACATAAGCATGACACTCACGGTAGAAGCAGTTAGACGAGGAGAATTTTCCACTGCGGAGGAGAAAAAGGAGACTGCTATAGAGGCGTCTGGGGATAACAAGAGAAAGCTCGCAAATTTCAAGATGGTTACTCGGGTAAGAGACAAGAAGAAGGCCAAGAAGGGAAAAGATTACAAGGGTATCCTACCTAAGTGCGACAATTGTTTACGTTATCATGTCGGGCGATGCAAATATGGAAATTGTGGTAACTGTGGCAAGGTGGGACATGTTAAGGAAACTTGTTGGCAAAATACTGAACATAGTAATAGGGGCCAAGACGGTAGTGAGAATCACGAAGGGGACAACGACAATGATAATTGTCGAGGTAGAATGAGTGATAAACAGAAACGTGCTCGAGGATGTTTAAACTGGGGAAGTAAAAAGCATTTCAGAAGATATTGCCCTAAAACAACTAGGTGCAAGGATGAAAGCTCCCCACCGGAGCTAGGGAGACACGCCAGGGATCCAAGCATGGATATCGGTACGTCCCATGTTACTCAATATTATGCATCTGTATTGCCAAATACTGTTGCAAATTTTACGATTCGCACTTCTAGAGTTTGAGAGCATAATTGGTTTAAGTAGCGAGTAAGTAGATATTCCAGTACCCATTAGAACTAGCATAGGGGAAGCTAGTGGAAGCCAACGCAGTAACTGGAATCGGCACGATAAAACCCGGATAGCGTAAGTTTATGCTAGATTTATTGCCAGTTGAGTTGGGAAGCTTCAACGTGGTAACTGGGTGTATTAGTTGGCAATCGATCGAGCGGAAGTTGATATCCGCACCTCGTTGATGAATGAAGGAACGATTGTGACTCACGAAACAGGATACGCCACCACCGATCATGAATTACTTAAGGCACGAAAGTTGTGGTGGGAAGGATGTGTTGTTTCCTGGCTTATGTCGGGGACAATGGAGCCGAAGAAATAAAACTTAAAGATACCCCCATGATCGGAGAATACCCTAAAGTCTTCCTCGAAGACTAGCCTGAATCGTCTCCTCAACGATTAGTCGGATCTCGCATCTATTTAATTCCAAGCACCGCACCTGCAGTCGATGCACCGTAACAACTTACATTTTCGGAGATGCAAGGATTGACAGTGTGGTTTCAGTAGTAAATAGAGAAGGAAGATAACAGACTAAAATTCCCTTTTGGGTAACCTCAGTTCCACTCATCAAGAAAAGGGACGATGACTTTCAAATGATCGGAAGTCGGACGAGCTAGCTAACCAGGGTCGGTGGCTCTTGCTAAGGATTGACGAATTACTTATTTGACTAACTGTAAGGGTCCGACTACCATTACACGACGGATCGACGATCGAGTGTCGTTGGCAGTAAATTCAGTAAGAAGGATACCGAGGAAAAATTGTGGGACAATGACTAGTTCTTAGACGTACACAAAAAAAACGGTGTTTCCTACACAATGTACAAACCGGATCCACACGGGACACGAAATCTGGAGGATTTAGAAAACATATATTTTGGGACCTTTGGGAACCCAGGTCCAAACTCGTAAGGGTTTTTATTTAGGAACCATATCTGTCAACTCAATCAACCATCGTTAACCTGGCGCATATGCCAGTTCCGTTGACCAAATAGAGAATACTTGGATTTCTTTTACTTCTGGCGAGTAGATGTTTGCATCTCTACGCCCCTTAATGGTAGTTGCATCACAATAATTTTCTCGCTGAGAGCGAACACACGTTTGCTTCGATATCTAGTCATTCCTTCACTTTAGCAAATACTCGTTGTTCCTGACATACATACATCATTTGCTACGCATGTGATTTCGTTTTGAACAAACGCTTCATTGGAATTTACATATTATTTTGCTAAACCTAACTACTGAATTCATGTTTTGAATGATCTACAATATTGTTATTGTTGGCTCTTTTGTTACCAAGTCAACACACTTTCTTGAAACCGCTTTCTTTCAAGTTACATTCATGGTTGATTTTGCTACCATGCCGAGAATTCCTTGTTGATACATACATTGTCGGGTTACGTTGAAACCAAGTGCTATTGCTTGAACTTATCCAGTTCACAGGTTTAACTTGAAATGCTATATGATGTATTGGGAGCATCATATTCAGAGATTCTTTCATTTCGAGTCGTAGTAGATTTGGTTGGTCTACGACTCCACTAAAACGTTTGATTTGTTTCAATACCTTGCGGTGATATTTTCCCAAAAATTGAAGCTTGCGCTAATTTGGTGACTCACTTCGTATACGGATTCAATTCCCTATTTAGTTGTTAACAATCCAATTGGGATCTTCACGATCAAAGCGGTCTCAACACAATTGTGTGTTAAGGCAATGGTACATATATTCATTTCATAAGCACAATGTACCACCTAACGATTCTTTCGTTGTCAATCAAATGCCTTGCGATACTTATTACCTTTCATCTTCGATTGGAAACAGTGGTTCTCTGATGTTCCGTATTTAATTGGAAACTCTGTAACATGGTATAAGTCAAATCTTCAGATTGTCTCAGTACACTTTCATTTGATTTAAAACACGGTGAACTTGTTCAGTCACCACTATTATTGGATAATGCCATTACGACACCTTGTGGTGTCACCATAAACTTATAGCTTGTGCTAATCATGATTAACCGTTTCACACGAGACCGCACATACTTTGTTTGACTTATCATCTAAACATTTCTGATGCAACTACGAATCAAGACAATGATACACCAGATTCACTTGTATTCCATTCGGTGTACCTTCACCATTCAAAAATGTCAACACACTAAAACTTACCAGACATTTATTCAGGAGTTGACAGATCATTTTACTATTACGATGAGTTGCTGCTTTTGAGATCACATAGCAGGTGCTATGGTTTGTGAAAACACGTTTGCATATTGCAACCGATCGTTTAAGAATCTTATTAGTAAAAACTCCACTTTTGCGGAACCCCTGCTAGCTGGATTACACTAGACGATACGTCAAATGCGTCTTGTACCCTTGACATCCAACGCTGGAAGCACACACCTTTCAACCCTAGGATTCGGGTTGTTATATATACTTGAACTCACCTAATGTGTGTGACTTAACCATAAGAAGTGAGGTAGTACAAATTTCGAGGACGAAATTTTTCTAACGGGGGGAGAATGTGACAACCTTCACCAAACCAGGTATCCGTACGAACTAATTAATATTTAATTACTGCTTAATTACTGTGCTTGCTTACAACTGGGATTAAACTGCTTGCTGATTTCTGATACATACACATACATGCATCACATTTTATTACTGTCACTCCATTATTTACACAGAACTATAGTGACAAACTTGATGCACAAAAGCACAGTAGCACACTATACGGATAGCCCAGTAAACATGCTGACATAGCCAGCATCAGACAGTTACTGTCTCTGAGGCCATTATGAGCCGGGAATAGTTTACTACACTAGTAGGGAGTGTAGGGAGTTGAGGATTGTAAAACTGCGTCACTAGGTAATAGTTATAGTGACCGGATGTGCCTAAAACGTACTTTAAGTACAAAATTCTGCACTTTATCATAAAAATTCAGCATTTAAATTAACTAGTAAAGTGCAAAAACATGGGAAAATAAAACTAGACACTTTCCAAAGTGTCGGGAATTTATTGTGTCACTAAAAATAATATTAACGACACTTTAAATACTTATTTAACACTTTAACGGAGTAATATCCAACTGTACAACCGGACTTTACCCGGAACATAAAAATAATGTCAGTGACATTATTTTTCCTTTTCTGAGCTAGTTAGGGTCCCCGAATACCCTAACACCCGTTATATTTTATAACATACTAATAACTTAATTTAAGTTCCTAAATAAACTAACTAAGCATTTAACCAATTAGTTGAAATTGAACTATTTATCCACCCCCCTTTTGAACGTTCGGTTCCCCCTAGGGAACACACTTTTGAGTTTTTTATTATTATAATCGCATGTGCTCATTATCTAGATGACACAATGTTTAGTGGATAATAAGATTACATGGGTTATGAAGTAGTTTATAAGAATGGCTTAATGGATAAACCTTACATTCACAAACCACACAAAATTGCAATTCTTTCTTTCCTCTTGCTACCTTCGGTCGAGAACCACAAGCATCATTCCACCCACTTTCAATTTCTATCAAGGCATTATACATACTTACAAGTGTTAAGGATCACGTATAAGGAGGCTCGGTGCTTACGGATTGCCAAGGACCTCACCACAATGCTATTAACAGCCTATTTTTCGTCTAGTTTCTTCCCTAGCCTCGAGCTAGTAGTAAGTGTCTCAAAACATTCTCTTGATCTTGTTTAAAGTGGTTAATAAGAGATTTAACGGGTAAAAATCATAAACACTAGAGATCAGAACTAAAAGTCAACTAAAAATAATAAACATGGTGGTTAATGAATGAATGTTAGTGTAAAACTTTTGAAACTAGTTTTGTTATGATTATTTATTGTTGTTGATTGCTAGTGTTGGAATGGATCGTCATCAAACCACGCTAGATCATGTTCATGGAACATGAACTAGCCTTATGCTAAGTCGTAAAGTTATTAGATGACGAACCCTTTCAAACATAAACATGAACTTGTGTAAAAACAATTTTTCTTAGGAAATGGGGTTCTAAACTAGTAGATCTAAAGATCTACAAGTGGTAGTTTCGAAGAACCAACTGTAAGACAAAACCATGTTTTAAAACCGGATCTTTCCTAAACTAAAGGTGTTTTTGTGAACAAACAAGTGTGTAGACACTTGTGTAACGAAAGGTTTTAACAAATAATTATTTTTGAGATTTTTGACAAGAAGTTGTAAACTTACACTTTCTTTAAAAATAAGATTTTTAAGGAACCGATTTCATTTATAAAAATAGAAAGATCTACTAAAAACACCGGGAGGTTACTACATACTTTTACATAACCCACAAGTTCATTTGTTTGCGACTTACGTATATTTTTGACTAGTTTAGTGTTGAAATATTGTTTGTTGATGTTGGGAACATTGTTGGTTGAATTTATAAAAGAAAATGATACGCTCGAAAGCGTGGCCACCTCTATTTACAGAGGAAACTCTGGCGAAATATTTTCTACAGAAATATAAACACTTAGAAATATTTTTGGTAACAAGTGTTATACACATATTTTAAACTTATTTTCCAAACAAAGTTCGCCATGATTTTTATTACAAAATTTCCAATAGTCGGAGGTGGGATTTTCAGAAACAAAACTTGTTAAATATATATTTAGAATATATATTTTTCATAGTATCACTTGTGTACTTTTTGTGATTATTTTGTGAACTACATAAATATTATTTTTAGGGTAAAAATAATATTACTAGAATACACTGAATATTCACGGCTCCAAAATAATATGAACGCCTTCACAATAAATATTTAAGTTACACCGGTATTATTTATACCACCCGAACCTTACAGCGTAACTTACATATTTTCAGAAAATACTCATAAGTGAGTATTTTGACAAGGATATTATTTTGGAAAATTATATGGAATAAAATATAATATTTTTGGGAAAAATATTTATATTTTGGGAGTAAAGTATTTTGCTCTAATGAAATAAAATATATTACATTAAGTGAGACTTAATAATATATTTCGAAAGTAATACGAACGCACATGTATTAAAACCCCCATCCTTGGGAAGGAACATATTTACAAAATAATTACGAAGTGTAATTACGAAATAGTTGCCTAACTATTTCGCAAAAACGATAAACCTTAAGCCAAGGCACGGTCGTCCGTCTAATAGAAGTTAGTACGTGTAGGTCGTTACGCAGCAGGTTACTTTGGGACGGACTATTTCCAGACGCACTTCAGTGAGTTCATGTCCCCCTTTTCTCTTAACTGTTTTCAGTTTTTATACTTCGGGGGTGAAATACATGTTACAATTATTAAGGACATTTTTATACACGGTATGGTTAGCTTAAGGAGGGTTAGGACGTACAGATCATGTGAGTGGGTAGGTGGAACTAAAGGCCATTAATCCTCGTGTAGGACCGAGGGACATTAGTGATAGATCTATTTGGGTGTAGCGAGACCCACTCCTGAGCCCGCTCAATGGACCAAGTGGTGACTAAGTGCCCGGCGCACAAATCCGCTAGGGTTGAGTCTTCCTGCATCACTTCACACATATCATTGGCTTTGCAACCCAATGGTGATCTCTTTTTCCTTAATGCTACATACCAGGGACATTGTACATCGGGACGTACTTAAACATTTGTTCATCGGGACGTACTTAAACATTTTTACATCAGGACGTACTTAAACGATCCTTACATCAGGACGTACTTAAACGATTTTTACATTGGGACGTACTTTAAAGGTTTATACATACTCACTTACACATGAACTCGCTCAACTTTATGTTGATTTTTCAAACTACATGTATTTCAGGAAACTAACGGATCTGGCACGGTATGCACGTATTTTCAAGCTGCGTTTGAATAAAGAAGTCATCCAGGGTTTAGAAGGTGTAACCTCTTCCTGGACGGGTTACATACCCCAAAACCTAGTATTGTTCAAAGCCTTTTGCTAAGTCTTTATAAACCCAATTAAATCGAGTTAAGGCTTGTAACTTATTTTGTGATTGTTGAAAATGGGATTTTTCTTGCTTTATTAATGGATGAATATTTCATGTTGTTTTTTTTATCATATAGCATTGTTATGATTGTTGCTATGGTATTAAGAAGTCACACCAAATAAACCTACGCTTTCGCAAAAGCCAGGGTGTAACATGTGTGGTGTTCAAAAGTGTTGGAGTGCGCTTAAGCATTTGGCTAACTTTTAAGGACACATAACTAGTATCGGCACCCGAATCAAATAAAACAGTAACAAGGAAATTATCCAGAAGGAAACTTACCCATCACAACGTTGGGATCGTTCCTTGCATCATCCTGCCCAATCACGAATGCACGTTCCCTGGCTCCATTGCCATCATTGTTTCCCCTTTTATTGTTTTCGTTCCCGTGGTTGTTGTTGTTGTTCTGTTTCCGGTTCAACTGGGGACAGTTTCTCTTGAAGTGACCTTCAACACCACACTGATAGCATTCCTTGTTACCCTACTGTTGCTGTTGGTTCTGTGGGGCTTGTGGCTGCTGTTGCCGATTCTGATTCGCAGGACGTGAGCTCCTGCAATCTATGGCTTTATGTCCAAGCCTGTTACATCTCTGACAACGATCCTTGTTGCACGGCCAGCTGTGGTGCAAACTACATCGTTTGCACTTTGGGTGATTTCCCATGTATCCACCCTGGCCTTGTTTTCCAGAAAACTGCTGACTGGGGCTCCGGTGTTCTTCTGTCTTTCGTCGCTGGGGTTGGGAACTGAACTGGAGTGAAGCCCCTGCCCGAATTTCCATCCCACTTGCGCTTGTCATTGCTGGGAGCACCAGTAGCAGTAGTGCTAACACGCTTGGGCAGCTTGCCCTCTTCCACCGCCTGATCGGTGAGTCGGTGCGCCAAACGAATGACTTGCTGGATTGTGGAAAGGTTGGCCTCCATTACAGACCCTTGGATTTCCGGAACTAAGCCTCTGAGGTATAGCTTGATTCGTCTAGATATGGGTCGTGACAAGTTAGGACATAAGTCAGCCAAGTTGTTTGACCTCATTGTGTACGCCTCAATTTCTGATCCTTCCATCTTCAAACCATAATACTCTGTTTCAAGTTCCAGGATGTCATGGAGGTAGCATAATTCTTCCTTAAGCAAATCCTTGAAGTCGCTCCAAAGGGTGGCATTCGCGTCTGCCAATCCGAGCATCTGGACTTGTGTGTTCTACCAAGAATACGCTTTCCCTTGCAACATGCTGGTAGCATACTCTACTCGTTTGCTGGCAGGGCTTTCACTCTCTTCGAATGCATATTCGATTCTTCGGATCCAGTGCAGAAGGCCGATTGCCCCTTCAGTGCCATCTAAAGTGGGAGGTTTGCATTCCAGGAACGCCCTGAAGGTGCCCATGCGTGTTGGAGAGTGCATGGGTTGACTCCTTGAATGGGTTGCTAAGGCTTCAGCAATCCGTTCGTTAATCAAGGTCATCAGCTGACCCTGGGTCATGCCGAGACGTCCACTCATGATCTCCATAATGAAGAAACGTAAGTGAGAAAGGTGTCGCGAAAGTGCGTAAGTGTGGGACGATAATAGAGAGTAAGCACACAAGGTTCAAATTGCAATTATCATGTTAATTAATGCACAGTGTGAACTATCTAACCGACAATGTTACATAAATCATACCACCTATTGTGTCGAGTCTTGCACGTGGATCGAAGCATCGTTGTGGATCGTGGAGCACTGTACAGGTTATAGTCTGGTTTTATCAAAAACGTTTCCTCTTTTTAAAACCAAGTTCACTATAACCAATGGCTCTGATACCAATATGTCACACCCCCAAAATCCACCATGCGGAGTACCACCGCTTGGAGGCGTGACGTGACCAGGATCGAGCCACCAATCATATTGAACATCGTAATTAAGTAAATAAGACCAACCACAATACGATTGGTGACCAAAGCTAGTTAACCATGTTCAGTTTAAACAGCAGAAGCATAAAAGTAAATCCAAAAGCATAAGTCCATAGTTTATAAGTTAAAGTTCAAAACGCAAGTTTAATAAGTTCATAAGGATTTAAATAATAAGCACGGAACATAACAATCCGTACACCACAACGACTCCTTCCTCGTGCAAGCTCCATCTAGCGACCTGTAAGGCATGTAACAACGAGTCAACAACAAAGTTGAGTGAGTTCACGTTTGGTTGTTTAGTTTTAAGTTGTTTCTGAAAAAAGTGGTTTGACTTTCGTTGGCTTAATTGCCGTGGGGGTTACCCCGTAGTTGAAAGTATGTTTAACCAGTTCCTTTTTCATTACTCTAACCATAACCATAATCAGGGGGGCTTTCCCCGTGTGAACTACTAGCCCATACATGTGACAACTCGAGTTTCCGACTTTCACTTTCGTATTTATTTCACGTTGACTGTGACTGTTTAGTTGCTTGATTGTTCGACTTGTATCTGTATTACTATATAAGAGATTATCAATTGATATGCTATGTGTTTTATATAAGATGTTTGAATTGTGAATCTGTAAACCTAAACTGTTAAGACTTGAACAACTGACATCACGATGAAACAAGTTTGTTTCGTCATTCCTATCTCGACGAAACAGGTGTTTCGCCGAAGCCCAGTTTCACCAAAGCCCATTAGGGCCCAGTTCCCTTGTACGCGTATAAATTACACGGAACCGTCTCATTCGTCATACGTTAACAAAATAGAAACCCTAGAGCGCCCCTCTTCTGTGTGACGGCTGTTTGGAACTCTCGAAGCCCCCTTAGCCTATTCATCGTTCTTTTATCTCGGTTAGTGTGATATACAGAACCGATTACTTGTTATTGACCATAAAGTCTGTTTGATTAATGCTCTTAGTTGCGGCCCATGTGTGTTGTCAGGATAGGTTATTTATGATTCACTTGTTTATTGTTTATATTTATGTTGTCTAAGTGATATGATAAGAACACCACATGGTTTGTCAGTTGGGTATGGATAAGATTTTGGAAGGTAACATGGGATGTTTATTAAAATTGAGATTGGTGTAAAAAAAATCGGTGGTCAATAGGTGGGGTTTATGAACTGCCAATTTATTATGATGAGGCTTGGTAATGTGATGATATTGGAGGTCCAATCGGCTAAGTGTTATGTTGGTCCTATGAGAATTGGCGGTGATTGATAGTTGTCGGCCACAAGGGATTTGTGATATGATTATTTGTGACATGATTATTATTGCTGAAACTGTTATGTGTTCCGACGAATCAAAGGTACCGGCGAAACACATTATATTGATGAAACCGACATGGCGAAACACAATGTGTTTCGCCGAGACTAGTTTGACGAAACATGAGTGATTCGTCGGAGGGGCTCATGGCGAAATAGAGGGTGTTTCGCTGACTTGGGTAATTTGCACAGTAACTGTTTCTGATAAAACTTAACTGGGTTAGTTAACTACTGTTATTTATAAAAGCAATACTTGTATGATTACAAATGCGTGCAATGTGATACTCAGTGTTATTAATGCGATGTTCATGATGATGATGTTTACGTGCACACAACTTGAATGCAAACTGATTTTGTATACGTGCATACCTTAGGACGTGATTGATTAACCGTGAGCACATACTTAGCATACCGAGCAAACCAATGTGAGTTCACACTTTTACCAAGGCATGGAATTCCCGGGGTTGGGAATGGGTTGATTGATTATTTATGTTAAATAGTTATCGGAATTACATACCATAGGCCTCGGAAGAGGAAGGTCAATGGTATATACTACTAGACTAGTGATACACATACTTCTCTTCGCAAACATGCCTGGAATGGCCGCGAACTATACTAGAACGATCTTCGCAAACATGCCTGGAATGGCCGCGAACTATACTTTAATCTTCGCAAACATGCCTGGAGGGCCGCGATACAAATATAACTAGTCTAGAAAACATGGGAAACCCCCACTAAACTTCGCAAACATGCCTTGAGGGCCGCGATGCTATTACATACGATACATGATTACTAATCGAACATACGATTTACGAAATGAACATTATAACTAAATAACCAACTGTGAACTCGCTCAACTAGTTGTTGACTCTCTGTTACATGCCTTGCAGGACCATAGGTACTTTTGGAGCTTGCACGGGAGGCACAGTCGTTGTGGACATGGATCGTGAATGTGATGTTAAACATTATAACATTTTGTACTTAAACTTATGTTGGGTTTTACTTTAAATGCTTCCGCTACACACTTGTTTATATTTGGTTTTGTAAACACCTATCGTGATGAATGACTTTTGATATGTATATACTTATGTTCAATATGATTGGTGGCTTGATCCTGGTCATGTCACGCCTCCAAGCGGTAGTACTCCGTGTGTGGATTTTGGGGGTGTGACAGATTGGTATCAGAGCCATTGGTTATAGAGAACTCGGTTTTAATAAGGGGAAAACATTTTTATTAAAACCAGACTATAACCAGAACCGTGCTCAGCGATCCACAACGACGCCTCGCTCCACGTGCAAGACTCAACATTTTAGGTAATATGGTACATGTTTTATTGCCTACTTGCTATAATTGCATAGAATTTTGCTCAGGGTATGCTTAGATTAACGTAACACTATTGCATGAGAACATTTGTGTGCTTACTCTCTTCTGTCATCGCACTACTCGCGAATCTCTCTCACTTATGTCATATTTGTTATGAAGATCATGTCTGGACGCATTAACATGACGCAAGCCCAATTGACGGCTCTCATTAACGAGCAAGTTGCTGCGGCACTTGCAGCCGCACAAGCAGGAGGTATACCCTGCCGTTGTAAACTCACACTAGGATCTTTAGATCCTACACTCCTAAACCAACTCTTGTGTTTAATCTTGTCCTGGATTCTTATACACAACAGGTCAGCACGCTCAGCCACCTGTTTGCACCTTCAAGACTTTCATGGACTGTCGTCCTACTACTTTTAGTGGCACGGAATGAGCGGTTGGACTTCTCCATTGGTTTGAAAAGCTTGAGTCAGTATTTGAAATGTGTGAATGCCCTGAGGCTCGCAGGGTGAAGTACGCCACTGGTACTCTAGAAGGCATTGCGCTGACTTGGTGGAATGCGCAAGTTCAGATGTTAGGGTTGGCTGTTGCTAACGCCACACCCTGGAATGATTTCAAGGAGTTAATCAAAGAGGAATACTGTAGCCGTGATGACATTCATAAGCTGGAGGTAGAGTTTTACCACTTGAAAATGACGGGGTCAGAAATTGAAGCGTACACCAGGAGATCGAATGAGTTGGCTATTCTGTGTCCTACTATGGTGGACCCTCCCATTAAGCGTATCGAACTGTATCTCAATGGTCTGGTGCCGGAAATTCAAAGTCACGTAACCTCAGCAAATCTGGGCACCATTCAGCAGATCGTCAAGTTGGCTCATCGCCTCACCGATCAGGCAGTGGAACAGAACAGGCTGCCTAAACGTATCAACGCTACTACTACCGCTACCACTCCAGTTACTCCTGCTATTCCCAGTGACAACAAGCGGAAATGGGAAGGGGATTCCAGCAGGGGTTCAGCTACTATGCAGTCTCAAGCACAGCAACAGCGCAAGTCTAGTGATTACCAGAGTCCGAGTCAGCAATCGTCTGGTGGTCAGGGGCAGAGTGGATATCGGGGAACTCATCCACTGTGTAATAGGTGTAACAAACACCACAGTGGTCAGTGTCGTAGAGGCCGTTGTCAGAGATGTCTAAGGGTAGGTCACGAAGCTAAAGATTGCAGGAGCTCAAGGCCTGCGAATCAGAACCAACAACAACAGCCACCAGTTCCGCGAAACTAGCCACAGCAACAACAGCAAGGAAATAAGACATGCTTTCAGTGTGGGGCTGAAGGTCACTTCAAGAGGAACTGCCCCCAGTTAAATCAGAATCAGAACAACAACAACAATAATCAGGGCACTGGGAACAACAATGGGGGAAACAACAACGACAATGGTGCTAGAGGCCGTATGTTTGTGATCGGTCAGGGTGATGCCAGGAATGATCCCAATGTGGTTACGGGTAAGTTTCTTCTTGACGACTTTTATGTTACCGTATTATTTGATTCGGGTGCGGATACCAGTTATATGTCTCTGAACGCTAGTCAAATGCTTAAACGCGCACCAACACTTTTGAACACCAAACATGTCGTAGAGTTAGCTAATGGTAAAAGTCTAGAAGCCACACACATAGTTCAGGGTTGTAATCTTATCCTCGCTGGTCAGACTTTCTCTATCGATCTCATTCCTATAACTCTGAGTAGCTTTGATATCGTCATTGGTATGGATTGGTTATCTCAACAGCAAGCAGAGATCCTATGCAAGGAGAAGATCATTCGTATTCCCCGTACCGGCAAAGAACCTCTCGAAGTTCAAGGCGATAAGTGTGGTGTCGTGAGTGGCATCATCTCCTTCTTGAAGGCGCAGAAGTGTCTGCGAAAGGGCCACATAGCTATCTTAGCACTCGTTACTGATACATCTGCAACAGAGAGAAAGATTGGGGATATTCCTGTAGTACGCGAATTTCCTCAAGTATTTCCTGAAGAGTTACCAGGGTTACCGCCTCATCGTCAGGTCGAATTTCAGATCGAGCTAGCTCCAGGAGCAGCACCTATAGCTCGAGCACCTTATCGCTTAGCTCCAAATGAACTGGAAGAACTGTCTAAGCAATTGCAAGAACTCTTGGAAAAGGGTTTCATACGTCCTAGCTCTTCGCCCTGGGGAGCTCCAGTATTATTTGTGAAGAAGAAAGACGGTACCTTTCGTATGTGCATAGATTACCGTGAACTAAACAAGGTGACCGTGAAGAATCGTTATCCACTTCCACGCATCGACGACTTATTCGACCAGTTGCAAGGGTCGAGCTATTACTCGAAGATTTACCTGAGGTCAGGTTACCATCAATTGAGAGTCCGAGATGAGGACGTCTCCAAAACAGCATTCAGAACTCGCTACGGCCATTATGAGTTTCTAGTCATGCCATTCGGACTAACGAACGCGCCTGCGGTTTTCATGGATCTTATGAACAGGGTGTGCAAACCTTATCTTGACAAGTTTGTTATTGTTTTCATCGACGACATCCTGATTTATTCGAAGAATCGGGAGGAACATGAGCAGCATTTACGACTTATTCTGGAACTTCTTCGAACGGACCAGCTATACGCTAAGTTTTCAAAATGCGACTTCTGGCTTCGTGAAGTCCACTTTCTAGGCCACGTGGTAAACAAGGATGGGATCCATGTCGATCCATCCAAGGTAGATTCGATCAAGAACTGGCCTGCACCTAGCACACCAACCGAAATACGTCAATTCTTGGGTTTGGCGGGTTATTATAGACGATTCATCAAAGACTTCTCAAAGATTGCACAGCCGCTTACATTGCTGACACAGAAAGGTGTTGCTTATCGTTGGAGTAATATACAGGAAACAGCGTTTCAGCACTTAAAGGATAGACTTTGTAGCGCACCTATCCTCTCATTGCCTGAAGGCACGGACGATTTTGTAGTCTACTGCGACGCATCTATCCAAGGTCTTGGATGTGTATTGATGCAACGAGATAAAGTTATTGCTTATGCTTCACGTCAACTTAAGATTCACGAACGGAATTACACTACACACGATTTAGAGCTGGGAGCTGTTGTTTTTGCGCTCAAGATATGGCGACATTATCTGTATGGCACCAAGTGCACCATCTACACCGATCACAGGAGTCTTGAGCATATCTTCAAGCAGAAAGAATTGAACATGCGACAACGTCGGTGGGTCGAGTTACTGAACGATTACGAATGTGCTATAAAGTACCATCCGGGCAAAGCCAATGTGGTGGCCGACGCCCTCAGTCGAAAAGATACTACACCTCGGCGTGTACGAGCATTGCAACTCACTATTCAGTCTAGTCTTCCTTCACAGATACGAGATGCTCAGGTAGAAGCATTGAAATCGGAAAACGTCAGGTCTGAAGCCCTACGCGGCTCAAGGCAAAGGTTAGAACAAAGGGCAGACGGCGCCTATTATGTAACCGGACGCATCTGGGTCCCACTCTATGGCAACTTACGCGAGCTTGTAATGGATGAAGCTCATAAGTCTCGCTACTCAGTACATCCTGGTGCGGATAAGATGTACCACGACCTTAGAACTACATACTGGTGGCCTAGCATGAGAGCTCACATAGCCACTTACGTTAGCAAGTGTTTGACTTGTGCGCGAGTCAAAGCGGAATATCAGAAACCATCAGGCCCACTCCAACAACCTGAGATACCACAATGGAAATGGGAGCAAATTTCCATGTATTTTGTTACTGGCCTGCCTAGATCTCAGCGCGGAAATGATACTATTTGGGTGATCGTGGATCGACTCACAAAGTCTGCTCACTTCTTGGCTATCAAGGAAACGGATAAGTTCTCCACTCTAGCAGACGTATACCTTAAAGAAGTTGTCTCGAGGCACGGGGTGCCCACATCTATTATCTCTGATCGTGATGCACGTTTTACTTCAGAACTGTGGCAAGCAATGCACAAATCTTTTGGCTCTCGATTAGACATGAGCACAGCTTATCATCCTCAGACTGATGGGCAGTCTGAGCGCACTATTCAAACTCTAGAAGACATGCTTCGGGCGTGCGTAATTGACTTTGGCAAGGGCTGGGAAAAGCATCTGCCACTTGTGGAATTTTCATACAACAACAGCTACCACACCAGCATAAAAGCTGCTCCATTTGAGGCATTGTACGGACGTAAATGCCGATCACCTCTTTGTTGGGCAGAGGTGGGTGACAGTCAAATCACAGGTCCAGAAATGGTAGTTGATACTACTGAAAAGATTGCTCAAATACGACAACGCATGGCGGCAGCCCGTGACCGTCAGAAAGTATACGCCGATAAAGACAGGAAACTACTCGAGTTCCAGGTTGGGGATCGAGCACTACTCAAAGTTTCACCCTGGAAGGGTGTTGTTCGTTTTGGCAAACGAGGCAAACTCAATCCACGATACGTTGGACCATTTGAAGTCATTGAGAAGATAGGCAAGGTGGCCTACAGACTGAACTTACCAGCTGAACTCGGTGCAGTTCACAACGTCTTTCATGTGTCGAATCTGAAGAAGTGGCAGTCAGATGAGACCTTCATAGTTCCTTTGAAGGAGCTCACTATCGACGAACGGTTGCATTTCGTCGAGGAACCAGTTGAAATCACGGACCGGGATGTTAAGGTCCTCAAGAACACTAGAATACCTCTTGTACGAGTTCGTTGGAACTCCCGTCGTGGCCCAGAGTTCACCTGGGAGCGCGAAGACCAAATGGAACTCAAATATCCCCAGTTGTTCGAAAACAATGCAACTACTACTGAGGCTGAAGCTACTACGGAATTTCGGAACGAAATTCCAACTCAACGGGGGAAGGATGTGATACCCCAGGAAAACCAGTAAACGATACAACTTAATTAGCTTCCTCAGTAACCGTATGCTAAATTTCGGGACGAAATTTCTTTCAAGTTGGGGATAATGTGACAACTCGAGTTTCCGACTTTCACTTTCGTATTTATTTCACGTTGACTGTGACTGTTTAGTTGCTTGATTGTTCGACTTGTATCTGTATTACTATATAAGAGATTATCAATTGATATGCTATGTGTTTTATATAAGATGTTTGAATTGTGAATCTGTAAACCTAAACTGTTAAGACTTGAACAACTGACATCACGATGAAACAAGTTTGTTTCGTCATTCCTATCTCGACGAAACAGGTGTTTCGCCGAAGCCCAGTTTCACCAAAGCCCATTAGGGCCCAGTTCCCTTGTACGCGTATAAATTACACGGAACCGTCTCATTCGTCATACGTTAACAAAATAGAAACCCTAGAGCGCCCCTCTTCTGTGTGACGGCTGTTTGGAACTCTCGAAGCCCCCTTAGCCTATTCATCGTTCTTTTATCTCGGTTAGTGTGATATACAGAACCGATTACTTGTTATTGACCATAAAGTCTGTTTGATTAATGCTCTTAGTTGCGGCCCATGTGTGTTGTCAGGATAGGTTATTTATTAGTGAAAGTGCACTAATTTTAACGTTATTTTACTAATTTTGTGAAAATAACGTTAAAAGTTGAGGACGGTTAATCATGCATCATGTGGTGGCGTTGATAGCTGAAAGACAAAAGGGTACATGCACTAATCGGTCTTTGTCCCGATTGCTGAGTGTTATGTGTCTTATGTCCAAGGCTTGATGCAAAACTACTATCGAGCCGGGGGTCTCACTGGAAGCAGCCTCTCTATTCCTACGGGGGTAGAGGTAAGGCTGTCTACATCTTACCCTCCTCAGACCCTACCTTTGCTTTGCTATTGGTGGGATTTACTGAGTATGATGATGATGATGATGATGAAGTGATATGATAAGAACACCACATGGTTTGTCAGTTGGGTATGGATAAGATTTTGGAAGGTAACATGGGATGTTTATTAAAATTGAGATTGGTGTAAAAAAAAATCGGTGGTCAATAGGTGGGGTTTATGAACTGCCAATTTATTATGATGAGGCTTGGTAATGTGATGATATTGGAGGTCCAATCGGCTAAGTGTTATGTTGGTCCTATGAGAATTGGCGGTGATTGATAGTTGTCGGCCACAAGGGATTTGTGATATGATTATTTGTGACATGATTATTATTGCTGAAACTGTTATGTGTTCCGACGAATCAAAGGTACCGGCGAAACACATTATATTGATGAAACCGACATGGCGAAACACAATGTGTTTCGCCGAGACTAGTTTGACGAAACATGAGTAATTCGTCGGAGGGGCTCATGGCGAAATAGAGGGTGTTTCGCTGACTTGGGTAATTTGCACAGTAACTGTTTCTGATAAAACTTAACTGGGTTAGTTAACTACTGTTATTTATAAAAGCAATACTTGTATGATTACAAATGCGTGCAATGTGATACTCAGTGTTATTAATGCGATGTTCATGATGATGATGTTTACGTGCACACAACTTGAATGCAAACTGATTTTGTATACGTGCATACCTTAGGACGTGATTGATTAACCGTGAGCACATACATAGCATACCGAGCAAACCAATGTGAGTTCACACTTTTACCAAGGCATGGAATTCCCGGGGTTGGGAATGGGTTGATTGATTATTTATGTTAAATAGTTATCGGAATTACATACCATAGGCCTCGGAAGAGGAAGGTCAATGGTATATACTACTAGACTAGTGATACACATACTTCTCTTCGCAAACATGCCTGGAATGGCCGCGAACTATACTAGAACGATCTTCGCAAACATGCCTGGAATGGCCGCGAACTATACTTTAATCTTCGCAAACATGCCTGGAGGGCCGCGATACAAATATAACTAGTCTAGAAAACATGGGAAACCCCCACTAAACTTCGCAAACATGCCTTGAGGGCCGCGATGCTATTACATACGATACATGATTACTAATCGAACATACGATTTACGAAATGAACATTATAACTAAATAACCAACTGTGAACTCGCTCAACTAGTTGTTGACTCTCTGTTACATGCCTTGCAGGACCATAGGTACTTTTGGAGCTTGCACGGGAGGCACAGTCGTTGTGGACATGGATCGTGAATGTGATGTTAAACATTATAACATTTTGTACTTAAACTTATGTTAGGTTTTACTTTAAATGCTTCCGCTACACACTTGTTTATATTTGGTTTTGTAAACACCTATCGTGATGAATGACTTTTGATATGTATATACTTATGTTCAATATGATTGGTGGCTTGATCCTGGTCATGTCACGCCTCCAAGCGGTAGTACTCCGTGTGTGGATTTTGGGGGTGTGACAATACATATCGACAACTGACGAACAATAGTTGTGCCCTACATTAGTGTCTATCATCACTGATAGTTTGCCATAGTCCATTAGTACACGCCCGTCCGAACGGCACGGTGTGAGGTTTGTTAAAACGAATAGCGCTATTAACTAATGACCCGCTCGCCATTGGCCTCGGCGATTAAGTCGATATAAATTGAGGGACTTCATGATAGAGTTTTGTCTAGCTAGTTTTTAAGGTTGTTGTCCAGCCCGAAGGAGGATGAACGTACGTATTCTGCACCAGGAGAATTCGTAGGATTAACAATGGCATCCTATTTATGGAGGATGGCCGTACATATTCTTCCCAATGGGATATGTAGATTTAGTTTTAAATTCTTTAACCCATTCCCGAACCACCGGGAATCCCATGCCTTGTAGAAAGTGTGAACTCACCTCGGTTTGCTCGGTTAGGTTCTCAAATATAGCTAACAGTCAAGGTCGGTCAACCACGTCCTAATATGATTACCAATTAGTCATTTAGTGATTTTTAAATAGAGCACAAAGTTCCTACACGTATCTATCACATAACATACATTACTTTAACTGTTTATGCCCATATAGGCTTCCCATCCATTCCCCACTCATAAACAAACATACGATGATGCACATAACACATATAACATGTTATATCATTCACAAATAACCTACCCGACATTTAGACATGCAAATTACAACTTATGTCATTTCAGCGTTAATATTCAAAACCGGCTGTTTTCGGACATTTTAATAAAATAGTTAACTTATTCCAAAAATTTCCAAATTTTTACAGGATGTCTTAAACGTTCCATATTTTATTGTGTAAAAATATCGGGGTCCAGTTTCTTACAAATATTTTATAAAAATTCATTTTGCGGACTGAACTCAGATTTACCTTTTTCTGACCACAATCCACGGAACACGTCGGTGGTCATCTACAGTACAAGTTTCATAATCTAACTCTACACAGAACTCAACTTATGACAGAAAACAAAACGCATATTTTCAGTAGAAAAATGCAGCTCTAGCTGCTGTTACGAAATGACACTTTAAAAATAGTAAACGAAGTCCAAAAATTATGATTCTGGTGCCATTAGAACTGTATTTCATAATAACACGTTGTAGACTCAGAATATCAGTTCTTCGTTGAGTTTATGACATGTTTACAGCCAACTGAAGTTGGCTGTAAAGCTTGGACAGATTCTGTTTTCAGTCTTTAACTTCCTAGTTCGTGTTCGATTGATTCCGTTAGCATGTTTAGTGATTATAACAACATCAAACATCAATATTAACCAGCCAAACATCAGATAATCAACCAAGAATCATAACAACACAAGATCTACACGATTTACACACATAACTTCTCTTTATCCAACCTATTCATCTTTTGTCCAAGACTTTATGTTATGTTCTTTAGTGTTTCAAATTTTCAGCCATTAAATCCCTTATTAACCACCATAAACAAGATCAAGAAGATGTTGGGAAGCACTTACTACTAGCTCAAGGCTAGGGAAGAATCAAAGTGAAAACAAGGTGGTTAATAGCGATGTAGAGGGGTCCTCGCGATTCCGTAAGCACCGAGCCTCCTTGTATGAACCCTTTCACCTTTGTAAGTATGTAAAATGGCAAGAATGAAATTGAATGATGTTGGTGGGTGTGTTGTGGTTCTCGGCCGTAAGCAAGACAAGGGAGAAAGAAAGTGAAATTTTGTTAAGTGATTTGTTGAATGAATGATAATGGTGTACCTCTAAACCTTTTTAATAACCACCAAGCTCAATTAACCATGGGATAAAGTGTCATTTAGATATTTGACAAAGACAATATAATAATCAAGAAAGGAAAGTGTGTGTTCCCTTGGAGGAAACCAATTGGATTCATGGGGGTGGGTTAATAGTTGGATTTTGATGACAAGGTTAAGCACTAGTTAGACTAATTAGGGACTTTACACAATTTATTAGTGTGTTATTTAGTATAACGGGTGTTAGGGTGTTTGGGTACCCTAACTAGCTCAGAAAAAGAAAAATAGTGTCAATGTCAATATTTTTATGTTCCGGGTAAAGTCCGGTTGTTTGGTTGGATATTAATCCGTAACGTGTCCTATATATACATTTTTGTAATGTTTTTAATTTCTAACACTTAGGAAATCATAACGGACTATTTATTGACTTTTCTGTACATTACTAGTGTGTTAACAAGCGCATGTAAATATAACACATATATCAGAAAGCAGTTACATAATTCCACACAGTCGTCAAGCACTTTAATTATCAATAATAAATTGTACGGAATACATGGGATTTTGAGGGTTGTCACAGCTTATAGCAGCTATGTTAACCAAATGTCCCCACCGTCCACAGTATGAGGTTTTTATGATAACGGTTGCATCGTTTGCCCCATGGGGCAGCTCCTAAGTACGGCTTCCTAGCTGGTGGCCTTGCCACTTGGCTAGGTCCCGCTTGATTTGGTGCACTCCCTGCGGGTTTCCTTGAAGCCTTACGCTTCCTTGATTTTGGTGCAGGCTTGACTTCTGCTTCCTTCGGTGACTCTTGAGTGGCTTCTTCCTGGAGATGATACACGGCAGTAGCTAATTCAATAGTCTTCAGGACTACTTCGCCTATTCGCTGGGCAAATTTGGCGGTCTGCTCGGACATTTGAGCGTCGTTGTGAAGAAGAGACATTCTAGAAGAAATGAAAAGCATAGGAAGAAACAAGTGAAATGTTATCGGATAAACAAAACAGAATGGCAACATATAGAATTTGCGATCATTTGCTTGTTACCTAAGGCAAACAAATTAGATGGTGACTAATCAAAGTAAACGGGTCATATTAATGTATCACTGAAGACATGCCCGCCTATAAGTGAACACTCACCCCAAGAGTTCCCAGGTAAGAGTGACTGGTCCGATTCTGCGGATTTGTACGTGTGACAACCCGAACTTTCAAGGTTAGTATCGTTCAACCTCGTAACTTTAATCTGGTATTATTCTATTGCACTATTGTTCAACCTTAGCGTAAACGAGAATCATTGTCCATATTCGTATATTTGGACCTTAGTTTCGGTTTGGGCCACACCTTCTCATATTCACACACACACACCGGCTAATACGAGCCCATATACGCATATCCGAATTTGGTACAGGGCTACCTACTCACGGTTGAGTTTGGCCGAGCCCAAACAAGTTCTACTATGGGGCCGGTTAGTAGTCTGAGCCTTATACACATAACTTACCACTTCCAATTTAACTAAGAGCCCAACAATTAGTGTTAACTTAATTAGTTTTTGGCGTGATGTGTGGGCTTAGGCCCAGGTGGGTCGAAAATAACAACCGCCCCAATTGTGTTTTCCTATGTATACGTAACAAGGCACCTATATCAAAACCAAAACCCTATTCCTTATTCCTTTGGAATCACGAAAGCAGGAGACCCCCCCCCCGATCGAGATAGTGCACTGATTGTCGAGATTTTTGGTTAGTGATTCAACCTAAGATGTTCATGGCTGTTTGGTATTGTTATATATGATAGTAGGTTGCATGATTTTGTGGTATATTTTATAATTCATGAACTAATCTGAACAATCTTTGCATTATAATTTTAGTTGTCTTGATTGCTCATGTGAAGGTTCACGACCATATTATTTCTTCATTAGTGTTTATGTGAAATCTTGTTCTAGGTTTGATTATATGTGAAATTATGAATCTTGTGTGACTTGTTTTGTATAAGTGGGTCCACGATTAATTAACAGTCTAGGTTAACACATGTGAATCTTCTAATATCTGAGTTCATGATTTCTTGATAGTGTTTATTATAATCAACCTCAGTTAAACATCATGCTAATTAGATAGGGTGTTAATTCATGTAATGATATGTCAATCGAGTGGGCCTCATATGGGTTGGTTGATATGGGCTGGTAAGTGGTTGGATAGTTGCAATATAGGATCTTGGTTAGTAAATGAGAATCTGTTATTGGATTGTGATCATGTGCATAAAATGACTTACATATTTTATAGATTCAGCTAGTTACTTGAGGTTAATTCAACAAAGATTCAAGGCCCATAATTATTTCAGTAATGTTATGGGTTAATTGGTGGGCCGAACACATCAGGAATTACATGTGTTACTTGGATCATTGTGTATGAATGTGTACTAGGTTAAATATTGACATGAGATACAACATGTATAATTTGAATCTTGTATACCTTGTATGTATGGTACCTAGTGTGTGAGCACCCTTTAAGTATGGACTTTCATGGCACAGTTAATGATATACCACACCTTCTAATTAGTATAAACTACTTGTGGAAATGTGAACGATGTGTGCTATATAATTAGATGCAAACTGATTAATGTTGGTACTTATTCTAGGATTTGTGTGACCCACTGTTAAACGTGTAATTTATCTTACCGAGCAATTCAAAGGTGAGTTCACTGCTTTTCTCAAGCATGCATCCCGGGGAGGGATATCGGGTAACGTTCTGGGGAGGAACGCGTGTTTATTGGGATGTTTGTTATTGTACTCAGTATCTATCTCGTAAGACCCCGTACATCTACCGACAGTTGCCGAGGAGGCAACGAGGTTATTAGTTGATAGCGCTATTAGGTTTGGCACCCTCACACCGTACCGGGGAGGACAATCGTGAACTAATTTCCTTAAAGCATGACCAATGTTTTGATAGAGACATTGGGGTTGGGCAATCACATATCTTGTAGCTATTCGGTAATCGAGTAATAACAACATCAAAACAACGAAACATCAAATCATCAAATCAAACTGTTGAACTGTTTTATACACACATCTGGTAACTAAACGCGTTAACAAAACTTTGAACTCACCAGCGTCTTCTGACACACTTGTCTGCATGCTTGCAGGTCGTTAGATTTCTTGACATGGACTTGCTATCTGGGAGTGCTGGAGTGGTCATGGATCGAGGCTCTTGGATATATATTTGATACATTGGTTTTGAACATTTATTATGAAACAGTTGTTTAACGATTTACTATATGCTTCCGCTAAACATCTCTTTTGGTTTAATCTTATGATTTGGATTTACATTCGGCAATTAATGATATGTTTTATTTAAATACTATACGTGGTTCAATGTGATTGGTGGCTTGGATCCTGGTACGTCATGCATCCCGCGGTGTTCCCGCATGTGGTATTTTGGGGGTGTGACAGTTTGGTATCAGAGCCACTGGTTATAGTGAACTAGGTTTTAAAACGTTTTTTTATATAAAACCAGACTATAACCGAACACCTTCGAAACTCGGTCATGACACTCAGCTCCAGATTGCAAGGTTCGTCTCTCGTATACTCATTAACTAGTGAACACTTACATATGATATTGCATGTGATTGCACGTTTAGCTCAACAGTATGAATTCATGTATTACTTGCATGTGTTATATGACTAATAGGGTGGTATTTCCCTAAACATTCGTGACTCCCGTTTGGTGATGCTCTTTGTTTGCTACTCGAGTTTAAGGAACCATTTGACATGAGTTAGGAGGAGCTGAGATGAGCATGCAAATCACAATATTATTGTGGGTGCACACATAATAATAATGTGGGGTGCATGAGAGTCCCAGTAAGGCTTAACAAGTGGAAAAGGGGTTCTGTTCCGTTATTTGATCGATGTGAAATACAACAGTCTATAGGAGTCGTGGCATTGATTGCCTCCTACTCGAACATGATCTTTTCACTCCTCTTTGAATCCTTTCGAATCTCGATGCTATCGAGTATTACCTGAACACCCATCAGAACGCCTAGCAAACTGAGTAGAATGTTAGGTGCTTGTACGATCGTCCCTGAGTTGCATGTTGCAGCGTCGAATGATTGGTTATTACCTTTCTCACTTATCTTCGTTTGTTGGAATCTAACACACTGACACCCTAAATCCCGAAGTGCGATCACTTCTGCAACACTCTGGAGACATACTGTGTATTACTCAAACAACTTGTTGGAACGATGGACAAGAGGGTAAATGTAGTACTTTACCGACTTCAGCAATTGAACGACTCTAGTTACTGACAACGAACATCAACGATTTGACTCCAATTGAATCTTTAACCCTAGTCAGCGACTCATGGAAGTCAATTTTTATGAATCAATCAGGACATAAACAATGACAATTGACCATGATGTGGAATGTGTAACTGCCAGCACAATGAGTAGCGCCTTGGAACGTGGCACGGAATGTGAAGAGATGGACATTGTTTGTGAAAGATCGCAGGACTCTATTTCGAGCAATAGCATTAGGAGCAACAGTCACGATGACAGCAAGGTACTCGCAAAACATGGCTTTCGGTATGGAAATGATGGTGGCTTCAATAGGGAATGGCCGATGTTAAGGCAAGACGCCAACAACCCAAGGATCAATGACAGTTTTGGAAATTCTAGTAGCAGTAGCAACAAAACTGGATATGGTACTCGCGAAGGACATTTAGGATTGGCATGGGCGACGCCAGGATTATAGCAACATGGTGGCCTACACGTTCTTAGTAACTAATCGCTTCGTCACTGTTTTGCTTATCCCTGATGCTTCTTGAAACCGAACCTGTTGTGGAATTGGCTAATGGCAAGTCAGATGAAACCGCATATGTTAGTTGGAATGAAAACTCGACCTTGTGGGACAGGTATTCGACACCGATCTTCTTTCTACTATCCTTGATGGCTACAATGCAGTAGTTAGTGTGGACTGGTTATCAAGAGCTCGCGCGAATGTGCCCAGTGGGGAGAAAATTTTGTTTGGTGAATTGTTGTTTGTTCTAAAGCGTTAGACTGGTGCAAGGGTTAGCGCCATTTTGGCTATGAAGGCCCAGAAGCATCTACGGAGGGATGAGCCCGCTATATTAGCAACCGTTTCTGATGATAAGGGTAAGGAAAATAGGATCGAGGATCCACCAATTGTTTGTGACCCATCTCTGTGTGCTATTCGAGAAACCTTCAGGTTTACTTCCACAACTGTTAGTCGGAATCTCAGTTGATCTCACGCCAGAGGCAGCTCCGAATACTCGTAATCTTACCGTCTTGCACCAGGGAGGTTGTAAGGACTGTCTAAGCTACTACGAGAACCGTTGGACAGGAGTTTTATCGGACCTAGTTTTTCTTTCGCTTTGGGAAGCCCCAGTTATATCCGTGAAGATAAGCCTTTCTGTATGTATACTGATCATCGAGAACTCATCAAGGCGACAGTCGAGGACCGTTTGCTTCGACCATGTATTGACAACCTGTCGACTAGTTGCGAGGGACAAGCTTTCATTTGAGGAGTGATAAACGAATGGACTATTATCAGATGGAAGTCCAAGGGGAGAATGTTCCTGAAACGGCGTATCGAACGCAATACGACCATTGCGACTTTGTACACCACAACCATTGAGTTAATCGACACATCAGCAGCTTTATGGATCACATGGATCGACCGTGTTTATGGATGATGTTTTGGATCATTTCCAGGAGGAAGAAACATCATGGGCGGCATTTGTATCTTATTCTACAGCTCTTGAGGGAGGAGCCACTCCGCGCGAAGTCTTGATAAAAGTAACTTCTGGATTCGAGAGATATTTTTTTTTTGGTCATATAATCAACGAAGGGGGAATACACGTGGATCTCGCTAAGGACCCATTTCATCAGATATTGATCGGCACCAAAAGATCCCTTCGAGGATGCAGCAATTTCTTGGTCTCATTAGATGCTATCGCAGATTCATCACGGGATTTTCGAAGATCGAGCAGCATAAATCTCTTTAGCACAGCAGGGTGCTGTGTTCGTAGAAGACAAAACGGGGGACGTCTTTTCAGCTTTCGAATCCCAACTCTACAATGCTTACACACCTATGCAACATGGGAAAGTGATGACTTATGTAATGGAGTTACAAATAGGAACGGCACGACACACAACCAGTGGTGGAAACCATGGTCTTCGGATTTGAGTTGGAGGCATTACTTGGACGGTACCAAACGCACTACTTGGATCGGTCACAAGGGCCTCCCGTGTACCTTTATTTCAGAAGAGCAAATCAGGTATTAGCATCGTTGGATGGAACCCTCGAGCGATTACGACTATGGACCTTAAACACGTATGAGCGTGTAGCTCACCATTGACTCTAGCCTATCTGATCAGATTCACCCTGTTCAAACTGAAGCGCTGAAGATAGAGAATGTTTTCAAGTTGGGTCCATGCGGGGCATGGAGGAGCAACTCTTAGCAAGGCGGACGGTACTCGCTACTTCATGAAACGACTACGGATTCTACTACACGGCAATTGTAGGGAACTTGTGTGAGCAAAGCACACCGGCCTTGATATTCTAGTCGTCTGGGTTTTGATGAGAGACATTAGGATTTAAAAGCCTTGTACTGGTAATCGGGCATGAACGCCCACCTAGCTATGCATGGGAATGATGTTTGACTGGTCGGAAAGTCAAGGTACAATATCAGCAACCAGAAACACCCATATGGAAATGAGAACAGACTGCCATGGATTTTGTCGCTAGTTTACTTGAAACTCGAAACGGAAACATTATCGTCATCACCTGGGTGATCGTTGATTGTCTCACGTTACCAACACGCTTTCTTGCAATCAAGGAGACTGATGAGTCTTCACAGCTGTGAATGTTTCTCTGAGAGAGGCGGCTTTTGGGCACGAGGGGTCGACTTCTGTTACCCTTGATTTTAATCTATACCTGATTTATGGCGGACAAAACACAACACCCTTGGCTCATGTCTAGACACGAGCATTATTTATCACTATAGGACAACCGGACAGAGTAACGAACCATTCTGACACACGAAGACATGTTACGAGCATGTGCGTGATTGACTTTGGTAAATTTTTGGAAGGACACTTATTTTTGGGTGAGTTATACTGCAGCCGTTACCGTTTTAGTATGCATATAGCTCTGTTTGAGGCATTGCTTGGACAACAATGCCAACCTCCTTGTTGGATTGAGGTGGAGGACAACCTAATCACGGATCCAGGACTTGCACTCGAAACTCTTGGGAAGATTATTTAGATTGGGAATTGTGTGGCGACAACGCGTGATCGCCAGGAAACCTGATAACTTAGGAAACCCTGGGAGTTCGCTGCAGGCGAACGTGTCATATGGGAAGTCTCACCCTGGGAGGGTGTGGTACGCTTGAGAAGCGTGGCAAGCTTGATTTACATTATGTTGAGTTATCCAGAATTCTTGAAAGAATAGGTCACGTCGCCTACAAACTCGACTTACCCGAAGAATTGGGTAACGTACACAATGCCATTTATGTCTCGAATCTAAGGCACTGTTTGACCGACGAAACGCTTGTGATACCCTTATTAGAGTCTGAGGTTAATGACAAGTTGCAGTCATTGAGGAATCTACTGGAATCAGGGACCAGGACGTTAAGGTTCGTTAACACAGTCGAATTCCAATCGTGAGTGTTCGTTGGAATTCAAGACGTGGACCGGGGTCCACGTGGGAACACAAAGATCAGATGAAGCTCAAGTATCCGCAACTGTTCGAAACGGCGAAACTAAATTCTGATGAGACTAGTGAATTTCGGGACGAAATTCCCTTTCAAGTTGGGGATTATGTGGCACCTGAGGAAAATCCGTAGTCATCTTGATTTATCACTTCACTCCCCTGGGATTTCTTA
Source organism: Helianthus tuberosus (assembly GCA_030545235.1). Lineage (NCBI taxonomy): Eukaryota > Viridiplantae > Streptophyta > Magnoliopsida > Asterales > Asteraceae > Helianthus > Helianthus tuberosus. The sequence continues at coordinate 40,475,353 of CM060433.1, read as the reverse complement.
TTAAATTTCGGGACGAAATTTCTTTCAAGTTGGGGATGATGTGACAACCCGAACTTTCAAGGTTAGTATCGTTCAACCTCGTAACTTTAATCTGGTATTATTCTATTGCACTATTGTTCAACCTTAGCGTAAACGAGAATCATTGTCCATATTCGTATATTTGGACCTTAGTTTCGGTTTGGGCCACACCTTCTCATATTCACACACACACACACACCGGCTAATACGAGCCCATATACGCATATCCGAATTTGGTACAGGGCTACCTACTCACGGTTGAGTTTGGCCGAGCCCAAACAAGTTCTACTATGGGGCCGGTTAGTAGTCTGAGCCTTATACACATAACTTACCACTTCCAATTTAACTAAGAGCCCAACAATTAGTGTTAACTTAATTAGTTTTTGGCGTGATGTGTGGGCTTAGGCCCAGATGGGTCGAAAATAACAACCGCCCCAATTGTGTTTTCCTATGTATACGTAACAAGGCACCTATATCAAAACCAAAACCCTATTCCTTATTCCTTTGGAATCACGAAAGCAGGAGACCCCCCCCCCCCCGATCGAGATAGTGCACTGATTGTCGAGATTTTTGGTTAGTGATTCTGCCTAAGATGTTCATGGCTGTTTGGTATTGTTATATATGATAGTAGGTTGCATGATTTTGTGGTATATTTTATAATTCATGAACTAATCTGAACAATCTTTGCATTATAATTTTAGTTGTCTTGATTGCTCATGTGAAGGTTCACGACCATATTAATTCTTCATTAGTGTTTATGTGAAATCTTGTTCTAGGTTTGATTATATGTGAAATTATGAATCTTGTGTGACTTGTTTTGTATAAGTGGGTCCACGATTAATTAACAGTCTAGGTTAACACATGTGAATCTTCTAATATCTGAGTTCATGATTTCTTGATAGTGTTTATTATAATCAACCTCAGTTAAACATCATGCTAATTAGATAGGGTGTTAATTCATGGAATGATATGTCAATCGAGTGGGCCTCATATGGGTTGGTTGATATGGGCTGGTAAGTGGTTGGATAGTTGCAATATAGGATCTTGGTTAGTAAATGAGAATCTGTTATTGGATTGTGATCATGTGCATAAAATGACTTACATATTTTATAGATTCAGCTAGTTACTTGAGGTTAATTCAACAAAGATTCAAGGCCCATAATTATTTCAGTAATGTTATGGGTTAATTGGTGGGCCGAACACATCAGGAATTACATGTGTTACTTGGATCATTGTGTATGATTGTGTACTAGGTTAAATATTGACATGAGATGCAACATGTATAATTTGAATCTTGTATACCTTGTATGTATGGTACCTAGTGTGTGAGCACCCTTTAAGTATGGACTTTCATGGCACAGTTAATGATATACCACACCTTCTAATTAGTATAAACTACTTGTGGAAATGTGAACGATGTGTGCTATATAATTAGATGCAAACTGATTAATGTTGGTACTTATTTTAGGATTTGTGTGACCCACTGTTAAACGTGTAATTTATCTTACCGAGCAATTCAAAGGTGAGTTCACTGCTTTTCTCAAGCATGCATCCCGGGGAGGGATATCGGGTAACGTTCCGGGGAGGAACGCGTGTTTATTGGGATGTTTGTTATTGTACTCAGTATCTATCTCGTAAGACCCCGTACATCTACCGACAGTTGCCGAGGAGGCAACGAGGTTATTAGTTGATAGCGCTATTAGGTTTGGCACCCTCACACCGTACCGGGAAGGACAGTCGTGAACTAATTTCCTTAAAGCATGACCAATGTTTTGATAGAGACATTGGGGTTGGGCAATCACATATCTTGTAGGTATTCGGTAATCGAGTAATAACAACATCAAAACAACGAAACATCAAATCATCAAATCAAACTGTTGAACTGTTTTATACACACATCTGGTAACTAAACGCGTTAACAAAACTTTGAACTCACCAGCGTCGTCTGACACACTTGTCTGCATGCTTGCAGGTCGTTTGATTTCTTGACATGGACTTGCTATCTGGGAGTGCTGGAGTGGTCATGGATCGAGGCTCTTGGATATATATTTGATACATTGGTTTTGAACATTTATTATGAAACAGTTGTTTAACGATTTACTATATGCTTCCGTTAAACATCTCTTTTCGTTTAATCTTATGATTTGGATTTACATTAGGCAATTAATGATATGTGTTCACTTCAAAAGACCCAAACTTTGACGAGATTTGAAAACTTAGAGGGTTCAAAACCTAGTAATTAATCATCCTAGAACAGATGATTGGTTTTCAAGGCGGTTTTGAAATTTATGTTCTTGTTGTGGTTGTCGCCTAAGGATAGGTAACGGTATTGTTTTATGACTAAACGCAAGTAAACTCGCGTTAGGGTCCTAGGAAGGTTATAGACTAGATCAAAGCATTACTAATAACCTAATTCCCTATAACCATGAGCTCTGATACCAACCTTTTTGTCACACCCCGACCACATAAAACGACAAATCATGGCGGAAACGTCGGGGAGTGTTGTAACAGAATCATTGTTTCATAACACATGGAAATTTGAAATTTTGTTTTATTGATTAAAAGAGTTACAATGTTTTAATAACAAAGAAACACAACATAATTAACTAGTCTTGCATCGTTTAATGTCACTAAGGCCCAAGTCCGCCTAAGTGTATCTTGACAAATCCTATGCATCATATCCTGAAACACATGTGAAAATAGGTACGTCAGCATAAAAATGCCTGTGAGATACATAGGTTTTGTGAAAATAGGATTCATGACTTAGAAGTTTAGAAAAAGGTTGTTTAACAAAAGTCAGTCATGATCCTTGTAAAATGTTTTGTTTTATAAATCATTTGAAAAGCGATGGTAAAGTAGATGATATGTTAAAGACTAATGTAAGGTTAAATGAATAACCAAGTAAAATGAGTTTGTATAAAATAAGTTGTTTTGTAAAACAATTGTTTAGTGAAAATATGTCATTTGTGTAAAATGTAATATGTCAAATATTGAAATGGTTTAAATAACGCTACGATATGTAATACTATAAAAGCACTTATATATAGGAAGTACCAGCGGCGTATCCACCATGCTTTTATCTTATTACACACGTCTCGTTATTTAAATCACTTACCAAAACAAACCATCAATGTAAAAATGTTTATGTATAGTCAAATGTCATATGTTTATGTAAAAACCATCAAATGTAAATCATGTAATGTGTAAACAAATGTTATGTAGACTGAATAAAAGCATTTATTGATTTAAAAGCATTGATTCAATCCTATAAGAAAGTAACGTACAAAACAATGCATTTGATAAAATATAATCAAAAGTTATGTTTTATAAGATAATGCATGCTTTACTGATACAACATTTATGCGGTAATGTTAAACACCTACATTCAAATCTTGAGACAGACGGATAACCTTAGAGTGAAGGTTATCAAAGAAAAATGTTTTCCGATTCTGTCATTCCTTCCACCCAAACAAACCTAGGATTTTAGGAACGGGATTTGTCAAGTCCTATGGCACCATTACTTACTACAGAGCGGCGTGATCGGTGTTAATGAATGTAATAAAGACTCGTTAAACAAACCAAATGTCATACCAAATGTAAGCATGTTTTATGAAAATAATGTACCTAGTATGCTAAGTGAACATACAAGGTAGAGATATAAAACAATGTGTCCATATGTTACGAGAACATATGCAACAGAGATGCAATGTAAAACAATGTACTAAGTATGCTAAGTTAACATACAAAGCAGAAAACTCATGTAAAACAATGTGCTAGCATGTTAAGTAAACATACATAGCAAAACATAATGAAATCATGTACTAATAGTGTACTAATGAACATAGCAAGTATATGATAAGAAAACATGGAAAGCATGAAAATAACAAGTAGGCACATGTGTTTCACCCCAAAACATTTGGAAAACAGTAAAAGAGGGGTCTATGTACTCACTTGAGGGTTCTTAGAAGTCTTGAACAACAACCAAGCAAAGCTAGAGGGATCACGGTATATAAATAACTACATAAATAACCAGACCTAAATCGGGAGATCGGATAGTATGAGGTTTCCTAAACCAAATGAGTATTGGAACTCATATGATATGGTTTAACAAAGCCTACACACTAAAATGAAACCTAACCTAAGTGCTTACGACCCATTATGACCCGTTTAGGTAGCTTATGCTACTTTAACGCGTCGTTCACGTAAAACGTGTTCGGACCGCTTAACTAGTCCTATGACAAGTAAAATATGCCTTATCATGTCTAATATAGTTACCTAATCAGTTTAGATGTCGAAAATTTGGGTTACATATGCTTAAAATGAATTTATGCGTAAAAAGGGTATTTTGGTAATTTACCTAAGGCATATAAACTACTTATCATACAACTACTTAAACGACGTGACCATAAGGTATAACCTCAGAAGGTTATTCCCTATACAACTATGGTCACCCAATGTGTTTGGTCGGATCCTAATGATCGACCGAACGGGTCGGGTTCGAAAGTATAAGCGATTGTCTAGATCGCTTACCTTACGACCCTACATAAGCACTAAATCTAAAAGTGACGAGCTAAACATGTTAAAACATGCTTAACAAAGTTTGAAAACAGGTTTGGTATCAAAACAAATGGTTTTGATACCTAAAAGTAGTTTGGTTACAAAATATGCAAGAATACGCATTTTAGCTGAAACTACAACTCGTCACTGAGCCTATATAACGTGGTAATCAGTAGGTATAGTCGAGAGGGACTATAACCATCGTGATTACGCTCACATTATGAAGTTCAAACGAACTTCGCATTAACCATAAACTGGTTAATGCAGAAAGTCAAACACAGTTTGACTTTAACGCTAAAAACGAATGAAAAGGACGAAAGAATACTTACAGAAGGTCCCCGTAAGTTTGATTTTCCAAGGATTTCTCAGTTGTGAAGTGTTTCACACTTCAACTTAGAGAAAATTTCAGAAAATCAAGTGAGTTGCAACAAGAACATGGGGGGTATTTATAGATATAGTTGAGCCATTAAGATCGTTCCTCGTTATCCGAGATTCAATCACAGTCGTACACCTCGAGCCTATTGTTTTGTGAAACCTTGGGTACCCCTAGGAATGGCCCATAGACTCCAAAATACCAGTTGCAACACTCACAAACAGCTGGAACAGCTGGAAGCAGGCTGTAAAACACATTCTGCACATATGGGAGGCTCACACGGCCCATGTAAGGGGGGCTGCAGATGTTTACGCGGCCCGCCTGGGTGTCTCAGATCAACAACAAGTTTGCATAATGTCAGTTTCAGTCCCTGTTGTGTTTTAAAGCTCATTTCGACACTTCTAAGGCCGTTAAGCCAACCTTAAGGACCTAAAATGATGCCTAAAATTGGGTACATGAAACATGCTCAAAAATATGCCGGATGTCGGTTCGTTTGGTCGTATGATCGCGATATTCGCTTAATTACGACGAAATGTGCACGAACGCGAAAAATGATCCAAATGACGCGACGAATGGATTTTTCTTATGCCAAACACTAAAATAAAATATTTTAATGCTTACATAAATTTTTGGATGTCCGGATATATTCAGAACGTAAGTTATGCGCGAAAATGCAAACTTATGCACTTTCTGACGCTTTTAGTCCCTAAATGATCATAAAGTTTATTTTAGCACACTGAACCCCTCAAACCCTATTTCTAAGCTATGTAAAGGATATTTAGGGTGTGTTTAACTTATGATAAAGTTCCGGAATGTCCGTTACAGTACGAATCGACATACTTTCGCAGTTTGTCGAATTTAGTCCCTGTAAGCGAATAGACTTGATTTCGGCACACCAAACCATCCAAAACTTATTTCTAAGTTATGTAAAGGTTATTTAAGGTATGTTAAGCCTATGTCACTGTTCCGGAGTGTTTGTTGCATTAAACTGGTTATACTTACGCATTGGTGCGCGTATAACCTTCCAGAAAGTGATTTAGAGCCCGAAATCGAACACGAATTGATATGTGCAAATGATACACATATTTATACAAATCCCAAGTATGAAACAATATATTTCATTGGTTTGGTATTTGTTTGATGGTTGAAGTGACATAGGTGTCACACTTTGGTTTTGAAATAATAGAAAATAACCATCGTCGTGTAAAGCACTTCTTAGAAATCTCACTATGAAGATAGTAAGATTCAAGACTGTACTTCAAATATTCTACAAGAATCTAACTATAAAGATAGGTACATCCTATGAGGATTTAGTTTGTGTTCTCAATCGTCGTGTCTTGCATAATAGGAATATTACACAAAGCACTTAGTAAACACATATATGCCATACATTTGAGAAAAATTGATTACACATATGTATCACCCAAAACATTTAAAAAACGTAAAAGAGGGGAGCTATGTACACTTGGGATTGCGTATAAGTCTTGTATGAGTTTGTAAACAAAGCTCAAGGGTTCAAGAGTTCAAGTGTCGAAGTGGTTCACAGTTTATTGGATAACTACATGTTAGTGTCGAAACTTGAAAACGGGAGATCAGATAGAATGAAGTCTTATAACCCAAATGAGTGTTGGAACTCGTATGACACGGCTTAGTAAACTTAACATTCTGATTTGGAAGTGATCCTAAGTGCTTTTGACCCGTTATGACTCGTTAAGGTAGTGTACGTTACTTTAACGGGTCATTTGCGTAAATGTGTGATCGGATGGCCAAACATGTCCTATGATAAGTCTCAAATTCCAAAACATGTTTATTAAAGTTGTAACATCATTTTATATATCAAAAAGGGCATTTTGGTCATTTTTAAAGAACATAAGAAAGACTTATCATAACACTAACCAAACGATGTGACCATAAGGTATAACCTCAGTAAGTTAATCCCAATACAACTATGCTCACAAATATGTGTTTGGTTGGATCCTAAGATCGACCAAACGGGTCAGATTCGAAAGTCAAAGCGGTGGTCAAGACCGCTCGACTTACGACACTAAATAAGAACTAAACTAGAAGTGTTGAGTTAGACATGTCAAAACATGTCTAACTGAGTTGTAAAACTTATTTGGTATCAAAACTTGATGTTTTGATACCCGAAAATAGTTCCATCATATAATGTGCATTTTTTACCGAAACTTTGACTTGTCACTTCGACAAGTAAACGTGGTAATCAAAAGATGCAATCGCTAGGGATTATAACCTTCATGATTACGATCACGTTGTAGAGTTCAATTGAACTTTGACTTGACCAATTATGGTCAAAACCGAAAGTCAAACAGAAAGTTAACTATTTGACTTTTCGCTTAAAATAATCTAAAATAATGAACAAGACTAGGAAAGAACACTTACTTGTGTTCTAGGATGGCAAGAATACTCAGTATGAGGCCTCCAATGGGAAGCAAACTCCAATTAGAGCAGATTAGAAGAAGAAGAAGAATGAAATGAGCAAAGAACTAGGCTTAAAGTGGTTGCTATCTATTGTAATTGAAGGTGATTAAGATCATTCCATATGTCCCAAACATGAAAGGAGATTAAAAAAAGTGTCCTATGCAAATTTAACCTTGCGGAATACTCAAAATTGGGGTCCAAGGCCGTCAAACCAGCTGCTGTCCATTTTCTGGTTGCTGGGCATGGTTTACTGACCGCAAGGGGTCCTGCCATACGGTCCGTATGGGTTGTGTTAGTGTAGTAATGTCTATCGCCTCCGTCAATCTGATCCGTAGCGAGAAACTGAACTAATCTAGTGCTTATATTGTAATATTTAGGGAAAAGGCAAGGTGTCATTTATGTAATTAATGAGAAATCTCATTAAGCTCCTTGGCCTATAAATAGAAGTCTTAAGGTTTTCATTTAGAACTTTTTGCCACATTTGAGATTTAGAGATCTAGAGCTAGATGGAGAAAGTCTAGAGAGAGAAAGTGACGTCGTGATTCAGGTGCTTATATGTTTTCAGATTTATCAATAGAACCACAGATTATATTACGTCGTGTGTGTACGGTCATGGTCGTGTACGGATTCCGCACGTTACACGAGTCGATTCGCAATCGTTTCGGAGTTGAAAACTGATCCTACAAGTGGTATCAGAGCAGGAGCTCGATTGCATGGATCCATCACATGAAATCACACAAGAAATCATCAGATTCAGATCCAATTTCATCCAGATTTGTCAAAATCTCTTCATTTTTCTATCTTCTTTTAGTCTGAAAAATGCAAAATTTAGGGGGTTTTAACGATTCAAATTGGCTGATTTTTTAGTATTATATGCGAAAATCATAATCGTACAACCCTACAAAATTTCAGATCAAAATTCCAAGTAATTTGAGAGAAATCTAAATTTTTATGTCCAAAATGGTTATCATGTTCGTCACTATTGTTCTTGATGTTCACCGATCGGATGGCCATCTGATCGGGTGACCATCTGATCCAACAATTCACTTGATTCAAATCAAATAGTTGAGGGCACAATCATCGATTGGTGACTCGATCGGATCACCATCCGATCCATTGCATTATATTGTTTTGATAGCTGCCAATCGTCGGATCACCACTCGATTGGATCGCTATCCGATCCACGAGCATTTTGTTTAAAAGTCAAGTGTCGAGTGGCTAATCGATCGGATCACCATCTGATCCTTTACAAGCTTTGTTATTTAATTTTGTATTGCAAAGTCTCGAACGGCAATCCGTACGATTGCCATCCGATCCTAAACTCTTTATTTGTTTGATATAACAGGTTCAAGTGTCGGATCCCCAGTCGATCGGATCACCATCCGATCCGTTGTCATCTAATCATAGTTATTCTATTGACTATAATTGACTTCACTCGATCGGATACTCATCCGATCCAGCAGCTTGATAAGATTTTAAACTGATCAGTTTGTTTGTGATTTTATAGGTGATTCAAAAGTGATAAACTAAAAACGTCATGGCTGAAGAATTTTATAACACGTTCTACAAGGCATTTACATCCGAATCATCTGAAACGTCGACTGTCGCACCGAAAAGCATCTCAAAAGCAATAACTGAAAATATTAATCATGATAATTTTTATGGGACGCACTCAAAACCACCAAAGCTGGATAGTATTGAAGACTACACTTGGTGGAAGGAGCGTTTCATCAACTGGGCTAAAGCTTATGCACACGAAAGCTGGTTTTGTATGGAGTTTGGTTATGATAGACCTGTTAATGATAAAGGCAAAGAAATCCCGCTCAAAAGTTTAACCACAGATGACAAAAAGAACTTTTCATACGAAAAGAGGATAATTGCTCTAATTCAATCATCAATTAGAGATGATATTTTTGCCTTACTTGAACATGATGGTTCTTCTAGATCTGTTCGGGAAGCTTTACGAGTTAAGGCTGAGGGGGGTAAACAAATAAAAAAGAACAAAATTTCCTTACTTAAAAAGGAGTTTGATTTGTTTGATAGCTTAAAAGGTGAATCTGTTCGACAAATGATAGAAAGATTTTGTCATCTTAAAATCGAACTTGATAGGTTTGGGATTATTAAAACATGAGAAGAAATTATTGATAAAATCATAGAAGTGTTACCACGAGCTGATCAGTGGCAAACATTTGTGTTTATTTTGAAAAATGATGTTTTATATGATTCAATTCCTCTTGATGTTTTGATAGAAAAAATTGAAAGTCATGAGCTTGAGCTGCAGAAGCAAAACAAGATGAGCAGTTCTTCATATCAACAAAATATCGGTCTTTGTTACAAAGGTAGCATACCTTCGGTGAAAGTTGGTGAATCGCCAAAGATAGCATTTAGTGTTGAAAAGACAAAAGAACCGCAAAAAAGCTCATCAAGATATAATCCGGGATATCATTCATATTCTGCAAAAGCAAATCCTGAAGAATCAGAGGAAATTCTTTGCAACATCGCTCTTAAGTTGAAAAATTCCCCTACGATGAGCATCAACTCTGCTAAGCAGCAAATGAGCTTTCTCGCTTTTGTCCTGGAATCATATGAAGGTCTGGTAGCTGGTAAAATTGGAAACTCAAAGTTAACCAAAGAAGACTACGACCAGATCGATCCGGAAGAAATGGAACTCATTGACATTTGCTGGTGTTTGGCAAGTTGCATCCGCAGAGCTCAAAGGTACATGGAGATTACTGGGAAACAGACAATCGATGGTCCGTCAACGAAGTTGGGATTTGATAAATCCAAAGTGACATGCTTCAAATGTAAGCAGAAAGGTCATTTCAAAAGAAAATGCAACAATTCTGTAGTTGATGGAAATGAAAATCCTTTCAAAGAAGATTATTACCGAAAGGCGATTTACCACCATAGCAAAGAAGAGTCGAAACTGATTGAAAATAATCCCAAAGAGAAGTCAAGAGCATGTGCAGTAATCCATGATGATGAAGGATTTGACTGGAGCGAGTTTCTTCCAGAAGATGATCTTAATGATGATCGATTCAGGGAAAGAACCAAGAAGGATGCTTATAAACATCATGCATTTGTTACTGAGATAAAAGAGAAAAAAAGAGAAGAGATTCTGAACGAGAAAACTTACAGAGAAAGATGTATCGTTGGATACAGAATTGAGGAGATGGAAAAATAGTATGAAGAAGCAAGAAGCAATAAAAGATGGGACAAGAAGCGAGAGTGTTATGTCAATAACAATGGTGGACCAGTTGTTCATCCAAAAGAAGTGGTTTTTGATGATGTTCTTGCAGTAATTCCTTTATTCGGCGTGTACTACTCAAATGTTTAAAAAGATAAATACTATAAGAAAAAGCTGGATAAAATCATCAGAGATGCCATGACAGCAAATCTAAAAAGGAAGGATGAAGAAAGAATGAAGAAAAATGTTGATGAGTTGGTGAATGATTTGAAGAAGGTCGTTGAAGAAGTGAAAGAAGAAGAAAAAGTAACAAAAGAAGTTGTTGATAAAGCTGTTACTGAAGAACAACAAAATGAAGAAGATCTGAAGAAGAAAGGAGAAGCTAATGAGAAGCTTGAAAGTTCGGTTGAAGTGGATGGTGCTAATGATATTGGTGAGGAACAAAAGAAGAAAGAAGCTGATCAGACACAGACGGAAGCGAAAGCCGAAGTGCCAATCACTGAGGTAAAAACTGAATCTGAAGTCTTAAATAAAATTGATGAACAGTGCAAGAAATGCATGGAAACGTGCAGTGCTTGTACTAAAAAACATGAAAAATTCAGAACAAGAGATATTGAATTCAATAAAATCGAAAAAGTTTTCAAACAAAAATACAAAGAAATGTTAGAAAATGAAAAGGTTTTGAAAGATAATGATGAAAAACAAACACAAAAATGCAAGCTTTTGGAAAAAGAAAATGAGATTTTGAAAGAAAAAGTTTCAAAAATGAATGAAGAAGTTTTGCATAAAGAAAATGCTTTTCAATAAATGAAGAAAGAGTATGATTTAATAAAACTTGCATATCACATTACAAAAGAGTCGTATGAAGATGTGAAGAGTCAAATGAAACTTATTCAATCCAGATTGAAATATTGTTCTGAAACAACTGATACGCTTAAGCGACAGTATGAAATAAAGCAACAAGTTGTAAATTCTTACATTGAGGATGTCGCTAAGCTAAAGCGTAAAATAGCTGATTTAGAACAAGATAACAACAAGTTACACAGTTATCACGCTTCTTCATTTGTTCTTGAGCGCATTTTCAACATAAAACCGAATTATAAAGATTCTGAGCAAAACAAGAAAGGAATTGGCTCAGAGTATCATCAGGTTCCACCACCGTTTGAGGAAAAGTTCACATTCTATGATGATGAGAATGTGGAAAAAGCTTTCAACATGGTTGATCAATTGCCAGAAAACATTGACATAACCTATTCCAAATCTGATAGTTATAGTGATTCAGAGGTGGTAGGTAAGGTCGTTGAAAGTGTTTTGAAAGAAGAGTCGGTTGAAACAGGTAAATCTGAATCACAAGATGAAAATGAAGGTAGTTTTCATGAAGGTTATCTGAAAAACTCAAAATCTGAGAAAAATGAGAATGATGATTCAAAAGGATTGGTATATACCATGATTGGATCGGACAAATTATTCTCAGATCTTGAAGTCCCGATTCAGAATGTGATTTCAGAAAAGATTGACAAAGTTTTCAAGATGATTGAAATTGAAAAATCTGAGTTTCCAAAGTTTGCTGGAAAGAGTTACAAAACTTTTTATAACAAACCTGGTTACAAGAAGAAAAACATGAAGGCTGGGTTGGGTTATAAAAAGAAACAAAATTGGAAAAAAATGAAACTCCAAATTACCAGACAAAGTTGAATTTTGTTCACGGAACAACTTCAAAAGAAGAGAAAGAACTCCAATTTAGGCGTCAGTCTAATGAAGAGTTCTATGCTCAGAAAAAGCAACAACAACAGGTTAAAGATGTTTCAAAGAGAACATGTTTCAAATGTGATCAAACAGGACATCTTGCTCGCAAGTGTCCAAATCTAAAACCTGTTGATGTTGAGACGAAAAAGAAGTCTGATGTTGTGAATCAGAAGTCAACCAAGTTTGATTCAAAACAAACTTTGAAGCCGAAAATGTCAAATGCTGACTCACAACAAACATGGAAACCAGTGACACCCAAATTAAGAACAACAAAACGTTGGAAAACAACTGTTGATGCAACTAAACTAAACCAGTTTTGGAAACCAAAAGTTGTTGAAAATCAAAACACTCAAAATGAATCACATTTTTACAATAGAAGTGCTTCAAAAGGACAAGGCTGGGTGGTTAAGACACAATCTGTTCCTGTACAGAAAAAGAATGAAGTAAAAGATGAAAAGTTGTTTATACCAAACAATGATAATTTTCCAAGATTGAATGAAAATTACTGTGTTGAAAAGCCTAAGATCAAACAGACCTGGGCTAACTTGTTCAAGTAATTGAATACACTGAATGTGCAGGTGCTTCCGAAGAAATCTGAATGTCAACAAGAGGAGTGTCGGAGCAGCCTGGCACGAAAAGAGGAGGCTGCTGGTCCCTGCAACTGAAAAACAGGGAGTTTGTTAATTTCTGTAAATATAAACAATATTTCTAAAACCCTAAAAATTGAAAAATTTTAAAAACCAAAAAAATGTTTTTTTTTTGTCAAAACTTTGAAAACTCAAAAATATGTTTGTTTTTAAGTTTTGTCAAAAATCAAAAATTCAAAAATATGTTGATTGAATACGCCGAAACCCTCACGGCTGAACAAACATGATTACTTTCACAAGATTGAAAAACGGTTTTCAAACTGTAAAATATCAATGTGTTGTAAATCATGGAGGTATATTTTCTGCAAAACAGGGCATGTGAAACAGAAAATGGATGGCGAGACAAAGTTATCAGTATCAGGTTGTCAAATTTTCTTTAAATGGTTTTGAATTTTAGGGGTAGTAAGAAGTTGTCAGAAAATCCAAAAATATTAGAAAATTTGAAAAAAAAAGAGCCAAAACCGTGATAAAATCAAAAAGAGTTTTGTGTAAAAAGAGGAAATGATAGTACATCATTAGACAATCACAGTACGCTAAAGAATTGGAAAGTTATAATGTGATAAACGGTCTCACTGATGATATGCCAGTAGGTTTTTACACGCTTAGTAGATTGTTTTCGAGATATAAACCTAAATATCGAATACTTACTTATCTCGTGGGGAACATCTGTAGGATATATTGGTAACCCCCGAAATCTTGTTTGAAAGATTGCTAATTCTGAGATACTAGGTATTTATACTGTTTGATATCTGGGGTATTATACATGGTCTTCTTATATTGCGGAAGCAATGGCCTAGACCTCGTATAATACTTTATGCGTTTTAAAAAGCTTACCCTGTGCACAAAAATTGAACAATAACGAAAGATATGAATCAATTGTAGTTGAAGAAAAGATTCCCTAAAGGGAACACACCTAATGTCGAGCCTTTATCTCTTTGACTGAACGGAAGTTCATACCTGAGCTCTCAAGGTCTCGCACTAACCCAGATACAGATATCAGATTGGTATACTCACCTGTGAGACTGAATCACGGGAGTATATTCTGAGGTGGGACACGCGAATAAGTTTAAGTCCTTAAAACTTTGTGTGAAAATTTAAGTGGATCAGTATACTGACAATCTAAGTGAATCGTTTAGAACTTAAAGTGTTTAAAGCTCAATGGTACTAGTGATTTGTCATAAACTTATATGATCCTCTGACACGAACTCAAACAAAAATATTGTCTGTAAATTTGTTTGTAAATATTTCTTTACTGCTTTACATTTTTAGAAATTTACAAAAAGTTTTTGATTCTACTTTATTTTCGACAACCGATGTCTGAAAGCTGAGTTTCAAAATCTAAGTATGCTGATTGTGTTTCTAAAATAAAACAAGTTCATTAATTTGAAACTTAAAGTTTTTAATCAAAAATAAAAAACAGTTTGTGAAGTCTCCAAGGTCATTAAATTGGACTTGGATGATTAACTGTGAGGGATTTGGATTCTTAGTTTGTGAAAATCTGCTGGAAAAAAAAAACCAGGTTTTGATTTTGGATACTTAATACTGCCAAATCTTTAAAGCAATTTGATAGGTGGAGTAAGTCAAGTAATCCTGAATATATTCATATTATTATATTTAGAGCCAGGTTCTTGATTAAAAGTGTTTGAGAGCCAGGTCATCATTCCTGGAAGAACCGAAAAAGCTTTCACTGCCGTATATTTGAAATGTTTTAGCTTATGCTGAGAGAGCCAGGTTTTTCAATCCTGGATGATTCAAAATGTTTTTACTTATGAATGTTTGAGGATTGCAGATGTTATACCAGACTACGATCCCGATAGCCGAGTCTAAGGGGGAGTCTGAAGACGAGCTCAACGCAAGGGGGAGCTTGTAACCGGAAAGCCAGGTGTCGATCCCAAAAGCACGAAAGCTTGACGAAAGGGGCAGCCTGAAGAAGGAGTCTACTGAAAGGGGGAGCAGCTGAAGCTGAAGACAGATCCACGGGGATTCTGTTCAAGAAAGAGGGAGTCTGTATTTACTGAAGACACCAGACTTTCAAGAAGACTCAGAGAGAGAGAGAGAGAGAGAGAGAGAGAGAGAAAGACAAGACACTACGAGATTAACTGCGACAATATGCAAGGGGGAGTCTGTTAGTGCAGTAATGTCTATCGCCTCTGTCAATCCGATCCGTAGCGAGAAATTGAACTAATCTAGTGCTTATATTGTAATATTTAGGGAAAAGGCAAGGTGGCATTTATGTAATTAATGAGAAATCTCATTAAGCTCCTTGGCCTATAAATAGAAGTCTTAAGGTTTTCATTCAGAACTTTTTGCCACATTTGAGATTTGGAGATCTAGAGCTAGAGAGAGAAAGTGACGTCGTGATTCAGGTGCTTGCACGTTTTCAGATTTATCAATAGAATCACAGATTATATTACGTCGTGTGTGTACGGTCACATTCGTGTACGGATTCCGCACGTTACACGAGTCGATTCGCAATCGTTTCGGAGTTGGAAACCGACCCTACAGGTTGGGCGAAGGCAGAACTTTCCATTTTTGGCAGTTTTGGCCCCTGGACTTGTTTCGTCGCGTTTTGTCATTTCTTACACCCGTTAACCTAATTTTTAGCTCTATAAGGATTTAAATTATATGACTTGAATTTTGCTAAAAAAAATCATATATGTCGGTTCGTTCGGTTGTACGGTTGTGTTTTTCGCTTAATTACGGAAAACGCTATAACGAACATGAAAATGACCGAAATTTTGCAAAGATTGAAATTTTTGCATTCTTATCAATAAAATACAAAATTTTAATGATTACAAAAATTTTTGGGTTGAACATGCTCCGTATTCAAAAATACGAGAACCGGCAGACTTTCACAGTTTGTCGCAAATAGTCCCTGAGCTCGAATAAACATGTTTTTTCCATACTGAACCCCTCATAACTTATTTATAAGTTATGTAAAGGGTATTTCGGGTATCTTTCGCTTATATCCTTGTTTTGGAGTGTACGTCGCATTAAACGGATTGCGTTTGCGTAACAGTTTACGATTTCACTTCTAGAAAAAGGTTTGAGTGAAAGAAATTTTACAAGGAGTAAAATGTGCGAACGTCAAATGTAAATATACAATCCCGGGAATGAAACACAAGATTTCATATTTTTTTTGACATCAATATGTAATTTTCATTCCAATCATCCGGGAAAATTACATAAGGATAGCAGGTAGATAAGCAACAAACTGCGCCACCATCCCTTTCTGAATAGAAAACCCTAATTTACTAAAAACAAAGGCTCGCCCCTGAGGGGTCGAAAAGTTGTTGTGGACCACACGCTGAACTCTAGACAAGAACCGAACTGCCTCTGGCGCCAAGGAGCCAAACGTGTCAAACGCTAGGGGGACAAAGGCATGTTGATTATCCTCACAAGCTTTCGCGTGCTTTTCCACCTTCTTCGACTCTGCTTTCAGTACCGCTTGCCCCGCCACAAACCCATTTTCCTGGAACCTGGCTAGGGGGATACACCTGTGAGATCGACACAAGCATGTTTCCCGCCCTCCCTACCAAAAACTAGCACGTCAGTCGGGCGTAGGGTGGATCTCCCCTCCGACGGGTCTGTAAGAAAATTACCGGTGCCTCTTTCTTTGTCGAGATCCCTGCTCGTCTGAGAATATCCATTAACGCATCTCGAACAAAGTCATGGCGATACTTAAACCCCGGAAACTCTCTACAGTGTAACGCATGCTCCCCGTATTTATCCAGGCATGCTTTACGGCAGACTGGGCAAGTTTCATCATTTGGGAACATGGGGATCATCTCACGGTACTTAAGGATTGACCGGTACTCCACCGCTGACATACGTTCACCCAAACCTTCAATAGGAATAACAGTTAGGAAATCCTGAGCGTGAGGCCTCTGTAGGCATTCAATGACGGCTTTCTGGAAGGGGGACAAATGAAAATCTTCTCCCAAACATTGTGCGATTCGACAACAAAGAGCATTCGCCAAAGTTTTCTGTGGCTTTTTGGGGGTGGTGTCCTTGTTAGAGAAACCGCTGAGATCAAAGTTAGGTAGAGATCCATGCAAGCGTTCCAAGGCGCTGGCATAATCCGGATCAATGTTAGCAACCCCGCTATTCTACCTTTAGAATTTGTGAATTTGTAAAAGTTGCAACTCCCAAGATTGAGAACTGGAAGCCACAAATGCATAGGCAGCCACATTCCGGGCTGAGAGAAGGCCCAACCCACCAAGCCGCATTGGCAAGGTCGCGAACTTCTCTTGCTTAGATCTTGTATGGGGGTTGCAAAGTTGCTATTTGGTTTGTGAACTTACCAGCCCCCCTTTGTGGATGATGTCATTTCATGTTTTGATAAAGGTATTCGGGAGGCAATCATTGGATTCAAAAATTTTCGGGATTGTACAATGGTTGAAAGGACGCAAATGTCACAGTATCCCCTACTTAAGGAAATTTCTTCCCGAAATTTATTCGAATGAGACAGTAGAGTGTTTGTTTTGAATAATTGAAAGATAAGCAAAGTGCTAGATTCAAAATATGCGGAGCATCGTTTGGTGTTGAAAATTTTGGGGGATTCGAAGTGTGAGTAGGGATATTCAATGTATCTCAAGGTATTCAAACCTTCCACTAATCGTGAATCAGGTATTCTACCTTTAGAATTTGTGAATTTGTAAAAGGGTCATCAAGTGTATAAAAATTGTTTTGTATGGCATTATGTTATACTAAGCTCTTATTGTAAATCCTAAGCAAACAAAGGGGTGTACCTTCAAGCCTGGCCATACCTACATGGTTTCTAACATCCCACGAGGTACATCCCATGTACCATGAGCATCTCATGCATAGGAGACGGGTCAACATACCTATGGCATCAAGGTCGTCACCTTTAACACCATAATATACTCCCGGTCGGCTCGATTAGACTTAATGAATGTACTCGGCTTGGACAGTGCATTCAATAAACACATAATAGCAAATAATCACATAATCCCATAGAGGTCCAAGATAACATAAAATCTTCAAGTGACCCGAGTAACGTTCTGATGAATAACACAATAAGAACACTTATATATAGGAAGTACCATCGGCGTGTCCACCATGTTCTTATTGCATCATACTCGTCCCGTTACCTAATCACTCTAGATTTTATGCCATCATAGTTAACAAGGCTCATTATGATGTCCATGCATCGAACCTCATAATTATGTGTGCACCCATAATTACTCATTTTGTCACATGGTCCACATAGCTCCTCTTGTTAAGTGAGGGAAACAAATATTAAGGTTGAAGTAACATCAAAATCAAAAAGCACAACATCTATTGAACAAAAACGTGTTTCATACTAGCAATTATAGCACTACTTGTTCCGCATTCAGCAAAATCAGTAGCAGGTATTTCATTCTAGTACAAATGTCAATATATATTTCACACTAATCAAACTGGTAGTATGCATCGTATACTAAGCATGGATTTTCATAAACAATGTAAGCATGTCGTGAAAATGTTTTCAAACAATGTGCTAGGTATGATAGGTCAACATACAAAGCAAAATGTATTTGTAAATCGTGTACTAGTATGCTAGGTCAACATACGAAGCAAAATGTATTTGAAATGATGTATTATAGATACTAGATAAACAAACCATGTATGTAATGTCATGAAAACAAAAGAAGTAGTGATAGGCACATAGTATTTGTAGAGATTGTATGAACGCAGTAGTGTGAAATCATAATATGCTAAACTACGAGATTTAGTCCGAATAATAAAGATCAGATGGCTTGTATCTTCTTGCTAGATTCAAGATCCTTTGTAACTCTCCATAATCTATCATTCTATGTCACAAGACTTTCTATACTCATTGTCATGTTCGCCACTTTTTCTTCAAGCTCTTTTATCTTCTTATCATTAGGATCTACGAAATAATCATAATCCATTTACTCAACATGCAGAAAAGATGGACCTTCTTCATGAATAAACCCTTGTCTTTGTTGTGGTGGAGGTGGTGCTGGTGTTTGTTGTAATGTTGTTGAAGTAAAAGTATGTATCGGAAAGTTCATTGTTGTTTCAGGATCAACGACCTCCTCTTCTATCGCCGGTGTACCATGTTTCACCTTCACATTACGATCAATCTCCATTCTATCACCTTCTGCTGTTGTACCTGTGACAACTGACACTTTTCGGTAACTTTCTTACACTTAAAGTACTCATTTTAGCTACATTTTTATGCATTTCGAACACTCGAACTGCGTATTACATAATGTACATCTTAGAATACTTATGGAATATTCAATTATGATGCACATGATTCATTTTATTGGTTACCTTTGAAACAATGTAAACAATGCATCGAAACAACTAGAACAGTATCTAGTGAACTAGCGTGCTGACGAAAACTCAGGATCCAGCGAAACCATCTAAATTACATCTTTAGGACTTAGACGGAAGTCCAACATCAAATGAACATTAAACCCTATATGGGAATGCAAGGGTTTGGTTTAATATACTACCAATGTCCGGTAGCACCGAAAACTGCCGAAAAGCACTAAAAGCGACGATTTCTACACTTTTCCGCAGAAATTCTGCAGAAATCAGCTTTGTAATATTTTTACGACATGTAAAAATATTATTTAACATAGAATTCATATGAAGATACCTTCGGGTATCATCCGAACCATAATCACATCAGTTCACACAAAATACACAAGCTTAGCGTTCAAATACCGACAAACGGAAACAAAGCGTAACGATTATCCGAACGATATCGGATCTTTTTTTTAGTAACCATCTAACATTATTTGGATCATTTTAAACTAGTAATGATCACCTAACATTTTGAAAACATTTGGAAATCCCTTTATACATCTCTTGGTTGCGGATTTACAACTTACGGAAAAACTTCGTCGGTAGGAATTAAAAGTGTTTTTATTGAACCGACGACCAAACGGAAGTCGTTTAAGATATCAAAATACCATTTCTACTAGTTTAGTGAATTTGTTAATGATAATTAACATTCCGAATCACTAATTGCCTCCTAATGGTGAAAGATTACCCCTAATCACCATACTTAGCCTAATTACCAAAATATCTACATGTTTAAGACATTTTTATAAAAATGTTACACTTTAACCCCCCCCCCCCCCACATGTGGTGAACGTTTTTAGTGGGTCCCATACCCATATTTCACATGCAAATATCTAGATATTATTTGTTGGTTGCAAGTGGATGATGTTAGTGGATGATTATAACATTATGTCTCATTTAGTTTACTAGCATTTTATCACCCTTTTCAACTTATCTTTCACAAAAAAAAAAAAAAAAAAAAACTATCTCATCATCTTCATCCTTTCCTCAAGAACACCCACCATAAACCCATTTCTTTTTATCATCTTCTTCATGAACAAGATGGATTTCTTTGGAACATGAGGTGATCTAAAGCTCTTGGAAGTGAAAGGAAGGATTTTTATTCATACACAAGTGTTCTAACATCAAGATCATCATCTTCTTAGTCCTTAATAAATCTCTAAGATCATCCCTAGCCTTGTGCTAGAAGTAAGCTTCTTTATTTTTTTTATACATATTATGTTTATGATTGTTATTATAACTAATAATAAGTATATAATCATACATAATGAACAAGAAAAATACAATGAAGCAAAGATAAAAATCATGATATAATTATGTTTGTTTATATTGTGATCTTAGACTTGTTA
Source organism: Helianthus tuberosus (assembly GCA_030545235.1). Taxonomy (NCBI): domain Eukaryota; kingdom Viridiplantae; phylum Streptophyta; class Magnoliopsida; order Asterales; family Asteraceae; genus Helianthus; species Helianthus tuberosus. The sequence continues at coordinate 40,454,692 of CM060433.1, read as the reverse complement.
TATGCTTATTAGATCTTGTTATGATGATTATGCTACAAATAAAGTGTTAGAAGATGTTGATAGATATGATCTAAAAATTATACATGTTTATGTTAAAGGGTTTTAACATAAAAGATTAAAGGAATGATCATATCTAGTGATCTTGTGAAAATATTTAGGGTTTATATTTAAAAACAAGACTTTCACAAGATTATAAAAATTAACATACAACTAAAGATTTTTATAAAAGTTGTTAAAACTAGAATTTAACTTGGTTTTTGAACTAGTTAACATATGAAAGGATCATGTTTAAAACCCTACATGATTTGCTTATCATCTTGATGATTTAATGTTATAAAAGTCTTATAATGTTTAGTTAAGATGATTGAATAAATTGTTGTTGATTTAATAAAGAAAATGATATGTTTAATGAAACATGGTTAAGATAAAAATACAAAGGTTATATGGCCAATTTTTATAAAAACTTTATTTTATAAAATAACAACATTTTTGGGTAAATCTCTACAAGATTTATAAAAGTTATTAAAGAAGGGTTTATAAAATAAAAGACAAGAAAAATATGTATTTTTTTTAGAAAATATATATTTGGGTACTTTAAACAATTTTTGTGTGATATATTACTTGGTGTATTAGTTATATATATCATGGTAGGAACTTGAATCTCATGTCACATTTAAACTCAAAACACCTTATAACAAAAGTCCTACGAGACTTCACATAATTACGCCTTAAAACGAGTTACGGACGATTCTAATAATCGGACACCAATTATGGTCAAAACGGACAACGGACGAATCCTTAAACGAGTCACCAATCCGGGGAGTTACTACGACGATAAACGATCTTTCGACACGAAATATAAATATACTATCGATAACAAATTTTCGAATGTTTGGAAACTTATAAAAACTAGTATGTTTTTATTACTAACATCTATACTTAGTAAATTTTTATAAAAAGAGTTTTTATAAAAATGAAAAGGCTTACATGTACTAGTGGGCTATTTTACTACAAATGGGCTTATTATACTTAAAGGGCTATTTTTATAACAAGTGGGCTAGTTTAAGTAATGGGCTATTGTTTTACAAATGGGCTTATTTTTCATAATGGGCTTAGCATAAATTAATGGGCTAAGCCTTCAAGCCCAACACTATTAAAGCCCAACACTATTAAAGCCCAACACTATTCAAGCCCAACACTATTTCAGGCCCAACACTATTTGAGGCCCAACACTATTTGAGGCCCAACACTATTTGAGGCCCAACACTATTTGAGGCCCAACACTATTTGAGGCCCAAAACTATTTGAGGCCCAACACTATTTGAGGCCCAACACTATTTGAGGCCCAACACTATTTGAGGCCCAACACTATTGAGGCCCAACACTATTTGAGGCCCAACACTATTTGAGGCCCAGCACTATTTAAGCCCAATAACTTGAAGACATGGGCTTGGCCCAATGATACTATTATTGGAAACACAACTATACAAGTGATATATACAAGACACGAGATTCAGCGGACGAGATCCGACTATACAACTCATTCATCGAATACACAGTTAACGAACATTTGAACAACTCATTCATCGAATACACAGTTAACGAACATTTGAACAACTCATTCATCGAATACACAGTTAACGAACATTTGAACAACTCATACATCGAATACACAGTTAACGAACAGTAAAGACATACAAGTCTTACACACATATAAGACATAAGACTTGTACTCAAGTTATTACAAAGACCGAAGTGTCTAACAAAAATAAGAACATTTGTAGGTCGCCACGCTATTCAGGACGACCGCACGTGAGATCTTATTTTCATCTATTCACAAGACGCGATACAGTGAGTTCATGTTCCCCTATTCATTTAAATGTTTTACAAACTTTACAACTATCGGGGAGGATACATGTTCAGGGTATGATAAAGTTAGGTAATGAAACACCATAGATCATGTGCGAATTAGGGCCATACTATAAGCACCATTAATCCAGTTTGGACCAAGGAACAAAGGCTTAGATCTAATGGGTTTTGGCGAGCCCCACTCTTGGTCATGGACCCCTACGGAAGAGTGCGTTTGTGTCCCAGTCGATAGGAATCGGCATAAAATCGTCTAGGGTTGGTTTGCTTCCTATTTCGTCACACATATTAATGTCCTTGCAAAACATTAATGATCAACGATTTCATTGACGCTTTACATACTACAACTCACATTTTTCATACATCGTTTACAACTAAATTGCATGAATTCACCAACTTTTGTTGATGTTTTCCAAACTTAACATGTATTTCAGGGAATTAAAGGACCATGTCGGATTTCCCAGTCAAGATAACAAGTACAGGAACTCCATGCCATCTTTTGAAGGGTTTAACTATTATCTTCCGCCTCTTTGCGGAAATATGATGGTTTAAACCTTTGTAGTTTATTTCAAGATTAATGTATGAAACAGTAACGCTTTATTTTTATGTTAATGGTTTATAACCGACACACTAAACTTATGTTGTAATCTTTTGAAACACTATGTAATGGCAATGGAGTATGTTTTATTCATATAGTTTGTTCATGTACATCGATATTTATGCAATGAAAACCAGACAGATCACACCTTGCGTTTCCGCTATGAGCGGGTGTGACAGCTTGGTATCAGAGCATCGATTGTAGTGAACCAGGATTCTTTATTGAGTCTAAGTCTACAATCACTAGGGATCTCTCATGAAAACCATCTAAACACAAACACATGTTTTCATTTGCATAAACATTTTTCATGGTCCACTACAGCAAAAAAAAATTCATTTCACATAAATCAAGCGAGGACATTTCCATGGGTGAAGTCTATGAGAAACAGACACAATACATTAATAGACTATGTGCCTACAATACTTTACATTATCAGTTTATGCATTATAAACAGTTCACAAATTCAGCTTATACAAGATAGAAATCCTTGATTGATAGGATTTTACATGATTATATATATAGGTGGTTCATATATATGTTGCATGAAATATTTTGCCAAGAACAAAATACCTTCGACTTCAAACTCTATTATTATTCTTTACTCACACGGTGAAAATATCGACCTCATGTCTATTGCGGAGCTTATGGCGAACATGATTCCTAAGTGAAATCTTAAACTTAATTCCGTAAAATATGGTTGCTTTCTCGCGAATGCTGAGATGCCTGACCATGATAATGACGACGAGGCGAAGGTGGTAACCTTGGACAACAACTCCATTAGTGGGACGAGATCCATGTGACTCATACTAATCAAGGTGGATATACTCTTGTCCTTACAAGGAAGATGAAGTACTCATCTTGAAGGTGCCCCTTCAATTGTTATTGTTACAGATTCTTTCCATTTCTATTTCATATAACGTCGTACCGTCCTGCGAGTAACAACAACGGACGTTGACACGTGAACTATCACGAAGGTCCCTCATATGTTGAAGGTATATTGACAATAATGTTTCCTCTTTTATTGATCGGCTGCTTCGTACGAGAGAATGCTAGGGTGACCATGCAAGGCAATTTATTATTACGGTGGCCAACGTAATAACAACTTGTAGTGCATGGGAATTCTGGTGGACTCTGCGGGCCAAGCTAATGATCACTATTCGTTCAAATTCTTAAATTATTATTTGAGATTCAATGTTTCTTATCTATTAGAACACGAACTGTGGTGGTTAGTATAACACCCTACAATACAATACAATACAATACAATACAATACAATACAATACAATACAATACAATACAATACAATACAATACAATACAATACAATACAATACAATACAATACAATACAATACAATACAATACAATACAATACAATACAATACAATACAATACAATACAATACGGGAAGACGACACATATTTGTTCACACCTAACATTCGATCTATATCACGATTCAGTTGAGACTAGTCATTTAAACAAACAAACCATGTTAGCTACTCATGGAGGATTTTCCTCAACATTCTCGAAATTCTTGAACATGGGTTGGTTCCAGGGTGTCTATGACACTTTATCCTACTTTACCTTACCTTACCTTATCATATTCCACCTTATCATATTCATTGGAAGCGATACAATAAATTCCGTTGTTTGACATTGTCTTTTCCAAGGAAAGGTATGGCATGAGCCATGCTGCAATTCCCTCATTGCATTCTATTCGACATTTTTTTTTAGATTCTAATCATCTTGCTAGAGCTCGTAAAACTCAAGCACTATTACCATAATTGTCACATGAACAAGTAAGACAAAGGATTTTCTCTACTTAGGACGATCGAGGTCCATAGAGTAGGGAATACATATTATATGGACGAAGACCACTGGTTGGTTTCCCCTCCTCAACGAATTATTTTTTTTCTTTTTCCATTTAAACATATGACCAATACACGCAAGAGGCATTACACCTTTTGGTTTTGGTTATCCACATTATCATTTATTCAAACATGTATGCACAATATGGTCTTGAGGTTTCCATGACCGATTGATTGCATTCTTCATTCTTGGGCACATGATAGACTTTATTTATCCAAATACATGTCTAGATTCTTTTAATAGAGTGTATTAAAAAGATCATGGTGCCAAAAGGATCAAATGTTTAAGTCAAAAGTTATGTGTTGAAAATCATTGCTTTACACAAGACATGTTTTATACATGACATTGTTACGCAAGACATTGTTATACATGTCATTTGACGTTGGTATACACAAGACATTTTTTTGGTGGTTATTTGTAAGTGATGAGACGTGTGTAATATGATAAAAGCATGGTGGATACGCCGCTGGTACTTCCTATATATAAGTTCTTATATTATATTGCATATCGTGGTGTTATTCAAATCTCTTCGACAAAGACAAGACATGACATTTTTGCACAAGACACGACATCCTCTACACAAGACATAATATTCTATTTCAAGACATGATATATTTATACACTACATTTTCATTGGTTATTTATTTAACCATACATCATTCTTTTATATCATCTTATTTTCATATCTATTTTCATATGATTTTATAAAAGAACTCGATCATAACTAGAGCCAATGTTGATGGTTACACTTGATGCTTACACGGTCTCTCAGGGGTAGTTCCATACTGGGTAACACCCGAATTCAAACACACTGAGTGATATATTTTAGGTTTAGCCTCGGAGATCCGAAGCATAACCGCATCATCCCTCCTTACCTCGATCACTCAAACAATAACTCTCGCCATGAGAGAAATGATGTCATGAGTATGTACACTTTACGATCATCATGTATCAACTCTTTTTAATACCAACACCTAGCTTAGCTAGTGTCTTTAAATGGTAAGCATACACTCGAACTAGATTCATGTTAGTTAGACACACATTACTAAATCAACTTAGCTAATGGGGAATTAGCAGACTCTTATCAAATCATTAAGGGCCACCGGTATGTATCCTATTCGTCAACATTTCACATCCATGTTATTTTATACAATTGGCAATTTTAGCTTCATCTCAACATTTCACATACATGAGTTTCATGGCTAGGGACGGGATTGTCCTAGCTACAAATAGGGATTGGGTTATCCTACATCTAAACACAGGGATTGGGTTGTTCTCTACATTTGTACAGTGAAGTCCTTACTACATAGAATTCAAAATGTACTTGGCCTAAAGTCAAGTAAGCTAGACGTCTCCTCATTCTATAGAATTGGCAAACGGTAAACTGGTCGAGTCAGGAGCAGAAATTTCATATCGATCTCTTACCCATTGAGTTGGGTATTTTCGACGTAGTGGTTGGCATGGATTGGCTATCCAATAATCGAGCCGAAGTCTTCTGTCATGAGAAGGTCATTCGCCTACCACTATCGAATAAAGAGACACTTGTTATTCATGGAGAGAAGCACAACACACCATTGCGGATCATCAATTGCAGGAAAGCACATAATTGCTTACGGAAATGTTGTATTGCCTTTCTAGCACATGTTGTGGACAAGAAGGCCGATGGGCCGAAGCTGACAGATATTCCAGTGGTAAAAGAGTTTCCTGAAGTCTTTCCTGAAGACTTGCCGGGACTATAACCATATCGACAAGTCGAGTTTCATAATGACTTGGTACCGGGAACCGCACCCGTAGCCAAATCTCCATATCGATTAGCACCTTCTAAACCTTGTAATTTACCGAATAAGGATGTTTTGAGTTCATAACCCCCACTCCTTATCATTTTACATTTTTTTTTAAAGGTTTTAAGGGGAGAGATGCAAGTTTTGCAAAATTGCACAACATTTTGATGAATAAAAATTCATATTTCTAAACCATGTTATAAATGAGTTTCCAACTAACTCAAATGGTTTATGAAAGGTTCTAGCTTCTACTCTAAGATAGACTTACGATCGGAGTATCATCAGTTACGAATTTAAGAGGAAGGCGTACCGAAAACAGCCTTTCGGAATCGTTGTGGTCATTATGAGTTCCTCGTTATACCTGTAGTTTAACGAACACACCTACGGTCTTCATGGATTTAATGAACCGCGTGTGCAAGCCATACCTCGACAAATTCGTCATAATGTTCATTGACGACATTTTGATATACTCTCGATCGACTGATGAACATGAGCAACATTTGAGAACCATTTTAGAGTTGTTAAAGACAATAAATTCGCCCCAAATCGAAAAACAAGAAATAGCATTACAACTTATTCTTAAGATTGGTGCATAACATTTTACAATCTTATCATTATCCGACGATACCGATGACTCTGTTGTAGACTATGATGCTTCGCATCAAGGAATGGGTTGCGTACTCGTGCAACGTGAAAAAGTTATTGTGTACACGTCGCGCCAATTAAAAAGTTCACGAGAAGAACTATACCACTCACGACCTAGAGTTAGGCGCGGTGGTATTTGATTTGAAAATTTGGCGGCATTACTTATATGGTACACAGTGCACTATTTTCACGGATCATAGGAGTCTACAACACATATTCAACCAAAAAAGAATTAAATATGCGTCAGCGACGTTGGGTTGAATTATTAAACGACTATGATTGTGAAATCAAGTACCATCCGGGCAAGGCGAACGTTGTAGCAGACGCCTTGAGCCGCAAGGAACGAGTTAAAACACTAAGAGTGCGAGCACTAGAGATGACGATTCACACAGACCTTACCGCACGAATTCGAAATGCACAACAAGAAGCGCTCAAGGAAGAACATATTCTAGAAGAATCACTTCGAGGCATGGAAAAACAGTTAGTACCAAAGGAGGATGGAACTTTGTACCTTGCGGGTAGAGTTTGGATTCCATTCTTTGGAGGTCTCCGAGATCTCATTTTTGAGGAAGCACATAGGTCAAAGTACTCGATCCATCCTGGATCAGATAAGATGTACCACGACTTAAAAGAGTACTATTGGTGGCCTAACCTCAAAAAGGATATTGCTAGCCATGTTGGAAAATGCTTGACCTGCGCGAAGGTCAAGGCAGAGTATCAGAAACCATCTGGTTTATTACAACAACCCGAGATTCCCGCTTAGAAATCGGAACAAATATCTATGGACTTCATTACGAAGTTACCCAGGACCTCGAAAGGTCATGACATGATATGGGTAATCGTCGATAGATTGACAAAGTCCGCACACTTCTTACCGATTCGGGAGAAGGATAGTACTGAGAAACTAGCGGAAATCTATCTCAAAGAAATAGTGGCTCGTCATGGAGTGCATATTTCAATCATTTCGGACCGAGACGGTCGTTTTGTTTCAAGAATATGGAATTCATTTCAACAGGCCTTTGGATCTCAATTAAATCTAAGTACGGCCTTTCATCCACAAACTGACGGCCAGAGCGAACGGACTATCCAAACACTCGAAGATATGCTTCGTGCATGTGTTATGGATTTAGGTGGCAATTGGGATAATCATCTACCTCTAGTTGAGTTTTCCTACAATAACAGCTACCATACAAGTATACGAGCTGCACCGTTCGAAGCTCTTTATGGTCGAAAGTGTCGCTCTCCGCTATGTTGGGCGGAAACGGGCGATAGTCAATTAATTGGTCCGGAACTAGTCCAAGATACTACGGATAAAATTTTTCAGATCCGAGACCGTATCAAGGCGGCTCGCGATCGACAAAAGCTCTACGCGGATGGAAAACGAAAACAAGCATCTTTCGAGGTTGGAGAGAAAGTTTTGTTGAAAGTCTCACCTTGGAAAGGCGTAGCGAGGTTCGGTAAACGTAGAAAGCTTAACCCACGTTACATTGGACCATTTAAAATCTTAGAAAAGATTGGCACTATTGCCTACTACTTGAAGTTACCAGACGAACTAAGCAGTGTACACGACACATTTCATGTGTCGAATCTTGAGAAGAGTCCAACACAAGAAACGGTTATCATCTCGGAGGATGAGATTCACATTGATGACAAACTCCAATTCACAAAGCACCTATTAAGGTCATGGACTGGAAGGTCCAGAAAATACAAAGGAGTCGTCACATATTAGTAAAAATTCGTTGGAACTCTCGACACGGACCCCAATATACTTGGCAACGTGAAGATCAAATCAAAGTCAAATATCCTCACCTGTTTGAGAACAATCCTGCAAAGGATGACTCAGCTTAAATTTCGGGACGAAATTCTCAATAACAAGGGGAGAATGTGACAACTGACACTTTTCGGTAACTTTCTTACACTTAAAGTACTCATTTTAGCTACATTTTTATGCATTTCGAACACTCGAACTGCGTATTACATAATATACATCTTAGAATACTTATGGAATATTCAATTATGATGCACATGATTCATTTTATTGGTTACCTTTGAAACAATGTAAACAATGCATCGAAACAACTAGAACAGTATCTAGTGAACTAGCGTGCTGACGAAAACTCAGGATCCAGCGAAACCATCTAAATTACATCTTTAGGACTTAGACGGAAGTCCAACATCAAATGAACATTAAACCCTATATGGGAATGCAAGGGTTTGGTTTAATATACTACCAATGTCTGGTAGCACCGAAAACTGCCGAAAAGCACTAAAAGCGACGATTTCTACACTTTTCCGCAGAAATTCTGCAGAAATCAGCTTTGTAATATTTTTACGACATGTAAAAATATTATATAACATAGAATTCATATGAAGATACCTTCGGGTATCATCCGAACCATAATCACATCAGTTCACACAAAATACACAAGCTTAGCGTTCAAATACCGACAAACGGAAACAAAGCGTAACGATTATCCGAACGATATCGGATCTTTTTTTTAGTAACCATCTAACATTATTTGGATCATTTTAAACTAGTAATGATCACCTAACATTTTGAAAACATTTGGAAATCCCTTTATACATCTCTTGGTTGCGGATTTACAACTTACGGAAAAACTTCGTCGATAGGAATTAAAAGTGCTTTTATTGAACCGACGACCAAACGGAAGTCGTTTAAGATATCAAAATACCATTTCTACTAGTTTAGTGAATTTGTTAATGATAATTAACATTCCAAATCACTAATTGCCTCCTAATGGTGAAAGATTACCCCTAATCACCATACTTAGCCTAATTACCAAAATATCTACATGTTTAAGACATTTTTATAAAAATGTTACACTTTAACCCCCCCCCCCCCCACATGTGGTGAACGTTTTTAGTGGGTCCCATACCCATATTTCACATGCAAATATCTAGATATTATTTGTTGGTTGCAAGTGGATGATGTTAGTGGATGATTATAACATTATGTCTCATTTAGTTTACTAGCATTTTATCACCCTTTTCAACTTATCTTTCACAAAAAAAAAAAAAAAAAACTATCTCATCATCTTCATCCTTTCCTCAAGAACACCCACCATAAACCCATTTCTTTTTATCATCTTCTTCATGAACAAGATGGATTTCTTTGGAACATGAGGTGATCTAAAGCTCTTGGAAGTGAAAGGAAGGATTTTTATTCATACACAAGTGTTCTAACATCAAGATCATCATCTTCTTAGTCCTTAATAAATCTCTAAGATCATCCCTAGCCTTGTGCTAGAAGTAAGCTTCTTTATTTTTTTTTATACATATTATGTTTATGATTGTTATTATAACTAATAATAACTATATAATCATACATAATGAACAAGAAAAATACAATGAAGCAAAGATAAAAATCATGATATAATTATGTTTGTTTATATTGTGATCTTAGACTTGTTATATGCTTATTAGATCTTGTTATGATGATTATGCTACAAATAAAGTGTTAGAAGATGTTGATAGATATGATCTAAAAATTATACATGTTTATGTTAAAGGGTTTTAACATAAAAGATTAAAGGAATGATCATATCTAGTGATCTTGTGAAAATATTTAGGGTTTATATTTAAAAACAAGACTTTCACAAGATTATAAAAATTAACATACAACTAAAGATTTTTATAAAAGTTGTTAAAACTAGAATTTAACTTGGTTTTTGAACTAGTTAACATATGAAAGGATCATGTTTAAAACCCTACATGATTTGCTTATCATCTTGATGATTTAATGTTATAAAAGTCTTATAATGTTTAGTTAAGATGATTGAATAAATTGTTGTTGATTTAATAAAGAAAATGATATGTTTAATGAAACATGGTTAAGATAAAAATACAAAGGTTATATGGCCAATTTTTATAAAAACTTTATTTTATAAAATAACAACATTTTTGGGTAAATCTCTACAAGATTTATAAAAGTTATTAAAGAAGGGTTTATAAAATAAAAGACAAGAAAAATATGTATTTTTTTTAGAAAATATATATTTGGGTACTTTAAACAATTTTTGTGTGATATATTACTTGGTGTATTAGTTATATATATCATGGTAGGAACTTGAATCTCATGTCACATTTAAACTCAAAACACCTTATAACAAAAGTCCTACGAGACTTCACATAATTACGCCTTAAAACGAGTTACGGACGATTCTAATAATCGGACACCAATTATGGTCAAAACGGACAACGGACGAATCCTTAAACGAGTCACCAATCCGGGGAGTTACTACGACGATAGACGATCTTTCGACACGAAATATAAATATACTATCGATAACAAATTTTCGAATGTTTGGAAACTTATAAAAACTAGTATGTTTTTATTACTAACATCTATACTTAGTAAATTTTTATAAAAAGAGTTTTTATAAAAATGAAAAGGCTTACATGTACTAGTGGGCTATTTTACTACAAATGGGCTTATTATACTTAAAGGGCTATTTTTATAACAAGTGGGCTAGTTTAAGTAATGGGCTATTGTTTTACAAATGGGCTTATTTTTCATAATGGGCTTAGCATAAATTAATGGGCTAAGCCCAAATACTAAACATATGGGCCAAAGCCCAACACTATTCAAGCCCAACACTATTAAAGCCCAACACTATTCAAGCCCAACACTATTAAAGCCCAACACTATTAAAGCCCAACACTATTCAAGCCCAACACTATTTCAGGCCCAACACTATTTGAGGCCCAACACTATTTGAGGCCCAACACTATTTGAGGCCCAACACTATTTGAGGCCCAACACTATTTGAGGCCCAAAACTATTTGAGGCCCAACACTATTTGAGGCCCAACACTATTTGAGGCCCAACACTATTTGAGGCCCAACACTATTTGAGGCCCAACACTATTTGAGGCCCAACACTATTTGAGGCCCAGCACTATTTAAGCCCAATAACTTGAAGACATGGGCTTGGCCCAATGATACTATTATTGGAAACACAACTATACAAGTGATATATACAAGACACGAGATTCAGCGGACGAGATCCGACTATACAACTCATTCATCGAATACACAGTTAACGAACATTTGAACAACTCATTCATCGAATACACAGTTAACGAACATTTGAACAACTCATTCATCGAATACACAGTTAACGAACATTTGAACAACTCATACATCGAATACACAGTTAACGAACAGTAAAGACATACAAGTCTTACACACATATAAGACATAAGACTTGTACTCAAGTTATTACAAAGACCGAAGTGTCTAACAAAAATAAGAACATTTGTAGGTCGCCACGCTATTCAGGACGACCGCACGTGAGATCTTATTTTCATCTATTCACAAGACGCGATACAGTGAGTTCATGTTCCCCTATTCATTTAAATGTTTTACAAACTTTACAACTATCGGGGAGGATACATGTTCAGGGTATGATAAAGTTAGGTAATGAAACACCATAGATCATGTGCGAATTAGGGCCATACTATAAGCACCATTAATCCAGTTTGGACCAAGGAACAAAGGCTTAGATCTAATGGGTTTTGGCGAGCCCCACTCTTGGTCATGGACCCCTACGGAAGAGTGCGTTTGTGTCCCAGTCGATAGGAATCGGCATAAAATCGTCTAGGGTTGGTTTGCTTCCTATTTCGTCACACATATTAATGTCCTTGCAAAACATTAATGATCAACGATTTCATTGACGCTTTACATACTACAACTCACATTTTTCATACATCGTTTACAACTAAATTGCATGAATTCACCAACTTTTGTTGATGTTTTCCAAACTTAACATGTATTTCAGGGAATTAAAGGACCATGTCGGATTTCCCAGTCAAGATAACAAGTACAGGAACTCCATGCCATCTTTTGAAGGGTTTAACTATTATCTTCCGCCTCTTTGCGGAAATATGATGGTTTAAACCTTTGTAGTTTATTTCAAGATTAATGTATGAAACAGTAACGCTTTATTTTTATGTTAATGGTTTGTAACCGACACACTAAACTTATGTTGTAATCTTTTGAAACACTATGTAATGGCAATGGAGTATGTTTTATTCATATAGTTTGTTCATGTACATCGATATTTATGCAATGAAAACCAGACAGATCACACCTTGCGTTTCCGCTATGAGCGGGTGTGACAGTACCTACTGGTTCAGCTCCAATAGTTTGATCTATCAAAGGTTCATCTTCATCAATCAATCTTGGACCTGGTGACTTTCTCGATTTCTTTGTAGTAGGAGAACCAATTTTCTTAACACTCGAAATTGTTGTACTTTTCTTTCCCCCTGTAACCTTCTTCACTGGTTTTGGATCTTCCTCTTGTACATAAGTTTCATCTTTATCATCAGTTGATTTATTTTTCTTTGATTTTTCTGCCCTAGCCATTGGATCATACAGGGGTTACCTTAGTAATATCAATATCTTCATCACTCTCTATAGATTCATCATCAACATCTGCACCACCTTATTTTTAATATTCATTATTTTCTTTACTTATTAAGTTGGATAACCTCGGTTTCAACCAGTACTGGTTTCGAAAATTCCGGTTCGTTATCGGTACATGAAGGTAAAAACCGACACCATCCTGATATAGAAAACGCCAAAAGTTTGTACCGAAATGATTTTGAAAATCTTTTAGTTCGGGAAATTCGGTACTGCTACCCATTACCATTTGCTCATCCCTGATCACGGGTACCGTACGAACAACAACGGTGTCATGCAACTTTTTTGTTTATTTTCTTCAACTTTTAATGATTTCTTTTTTTTTAGTATTAGGGGCAGGGATGAGCTCGGTTCCAACAGATATCGAATCGTTATTGGTACAGAAATACTGGTTACGGTACCGGTATATGAAGGTAAATACTGGTAGGCGCCAAAATTATGTACCAAATTGGTACTTAAGATCTTTCAGTTCGGGTAATTCGATACCAGTAACCAGTAACATTTGGTCTTCTCTAACCACGGGTTTCATACAAACGACATCATTTCCATACAACTTTTTTGGTTGATTTTCTTTCGGTTATCTTTTAGTGCTTTTTTATATTTTCTTTCTATTCTTGTCAGTGGTTCTGTGTGCAACGCGCTCTTAGTGATTTCAAAATACATGTAAACACATACTAAATAAAAAAAGAAGTTCGACGCAACACGACGATCACTACTAGAAAAGGGGACAATTTCCTACAGAAATTTCCTACACAATTTTTTTCCTCACAAATTACAACACTTTTATGACGAATTTCCTACAAAATTTTTTTTCAAGATTTTGTTACAAATTTTCGATGCATCCATGACGAAAAACAAGAAAACCCTAATTAATTGATAGTTGCGTCAAAAATCTGTCAGAAATAACCTACAAAAGGTTAATTATTATTCTTTACTGAATAAATATTTATATAAGCCAAATAAACAAGCGAAAATAATATCGTTTCCTACACATTTGTGACGAAAAATAAGAAAACCCTAATTAATTGACAGTTGCGTCACAAATCTATCAGAGATAATCTACAAAAGGTTAATTATTATTTTTATCGAATAAATATTTATACAACCCAAAAAAATAAGGGAAAATAATATCGTTTCCTACACATTTATGATGAAATATATATTTTTTTAATTAACTTAAACCATCCGTCGGAATTCCGTCACAACTTGTGACAAGTTTCCGACAAAAAATAAGAAAACCCTATTTAATTGACAGTTGCGTCACAAATCTATCACATAAAATCTACAAAAGGTTAATTATAATTGTTTCGAATAAATATAAATATATGCAAAATAAATAAGGGAAAATGATAGCATTTCCTACACAATTCAGACAAAATATTTATTTATTGATTAAATAAACTATCCGTCGGGATTGCGTCACAACTTGTGACACATTTCTGACAAATATCTTTTTATCAACACAATTTCCTACGCATTTATGACAAAATGCTTAAATCCATTGCAAATTGTCACAAAGGCGTAGGAAAAAATCTATGTATCAATACAATTTCCCACGGATTTATGACAATATATAGATTCATAAACCATCTGTCGGGATTGCGTCACAACTTGTGACACATTTCCGACAAATATCCTTGTATCAATACAATTTTCTACGCATTTATAACAAAATGCTTAAATCCAATACAAATTTTCATAAAGGCGTAGGAAACAATCCATGTATCAATACAATTTC